>CM077014.1:30105000-32505000 GCA_039090855.1 Macrothele yani
CACATAAGTTTGGTCACTCGTCAAAAATTGTTACAGCTTGGATGGGATGTGTAACCACATCCACCATATTCGCGAGACCTGGCACCATCAAACTAGCATTTGTTTCGTTCGTTGCAAAACACATTGAATGGTAAAATCTTCACTGCTGGTGAGGCTATCAAATCATTCTTGGAATTGTTTTTTGCCGAAATAAAAAAAAATTTTTGAGCGTGGAATCATGAACTTGCCTGCGAGATGGCAAAAGATCATCGAACAAAATGGGCAATATGTTGTAAACTAAGATTTTTATTTCATATTCAAAATTCGCCTTTGATTTACAAAGGAAAAAGACGCAATTACTTTTTGGCCAACCCAATATGTCCTCTCTCATACTCGCGCAACTGTTCATATTTTGATCGGATCCGACGTCAGGCATCGCCAGAGTCCGCGAAGGTAAATACAACCGCAATCCGACGTCGGCCATCGTTGTTCCTGCGTTACAGTATTTGTCATTTTCTTGTAGGACTTCCGTCCACAGTGAGTAGAGTTTAGGTCCCAGACACCTACAGCGAGATCGCCTTTCGGGCAGGACATAGAAACGGAAGGAATGAGAGCAAGTCTAGCGACTTTGACAGAACAGTTTGTAGTGAGATTAGAGTACAGTAGATGGCGCCACCGTACAAGTACGATGTTACACATAGAGGGGTGAGAGAATTTCAGAGGGGGGGGCATAGGAAAGGATACCCATTTAACCAGTGGGTCCAGCCTGGGGGCCGTCACTTAACGTGCTCGTCCGATGTACGGCGGATATTCAGCGATTTTTAGTAAATCACACCATCTCTGAAAGATCAGCCCAGGCTCGAACCTGAGGACCTTGCATTGATAGTCTGACTCGCTAACCACTAAGCCGTCCGCGGCTCCGTTGTCCCTGCGTGCGAGTTTTGCTCTTAGTATAGCCTCCTCGATGCGTGGTTCCCATGTGCTGTGACGGGGCCACTATTTCTTCATTGATCGTTATCTTTAATCATTTGCATATTAGGCCTTGAGGTACTTGTATGCGGAATTTCACCAGGATCGAACAGCTTTCTTGGGTGCTTCAGGGTATTTGTTTTTATTTTTTGGCAAAGAGTGTATTTCATTTGTTCTTTCCAAAAATAATATTCCTGTTTAAATTACAAGATATCCAAAAATAAGCTCATATGAAGAGCAGAACATGAACTCTTACCTGTGAAAAATGTGACATGCATGCATGAGGTTTATCTTTTTTTTTTATTTTTAGAATATGATTAATATAGGGCACCTATAACATATTCGGAATTCCGTGTATTTAATCTACTGGGTCTTGCATATATCTCACTTCACAGAGCGGTTCATCGTTCTGGAATCGACATAATCTTATACAGGGAATTTTGCTTGCTTAATATGCCGAAACATGCTTCCGCGATCATAGGAGTTTTCCCAAAATTTATCACGCACTGAAGAACATCACGAAGTAACCCAACCACACAACTGACTGGCACAATGCATACCCTTCAGTGCACGAATGAGGTAAATTGCATAGGTACTAATTTCGGCTCGAGGGAGGGCGCTGTTTTTTTTTTTTTAGATAATGTGGTATTCTGAGACCCTAAACGAAAGTGCGGATGATGATCGATTCCAAGGGCGTGAACATTTGTTTCCGGATAAGGATAGAATATGTGACAAGAAACAGAAACTTTCTTACCTTTCTGACCTTTCGCGAAATAGCCAGAAGACCATTTTTTCTGGGTGATGGGGATGCACATGATAACGAGCATGGATTAAATATAACACCGACTGGTCTCGAGGATCTTAAGATTTCTCTACATACATATAAAAAGTTTTTTTCTCTTTCTTTAATAAAAATATGTTTCATGTTAATGACTACGATTCACTTTCAATCAAATATTTATCCTGAACAAAATCATGGTTGAATCTATGCAGCTTTAACTTTTGATTTGCTGTATTTTAAATGTTTAAAACATTTAACCTTTTTGCCGATGGTGGGATTCGAACATACATTCTCCAGTTACGGAGCCCATACTCTGCAAAATATTTTCTGAAACTCCAGATCCACTTTCCGCGATTACTTTCGTGAATTAAAGAACCATATTTCTGATACAGCATTTTCGGTGATATGACGGAAAGAAACCTGAATTTCACGGATTTTTCGTACGACAGGAAAACTCTGAATTTTCAGAAACCTTTCCGCAAGTCCTTTCGTATATCAACGGAAGCACTCCTTTCTCACCTTTCCGCAATTCCTTTCGTATATCAAAGGAAGCACTCCGTTCTCAGTTTTCCACAATTAATTTAGTATATCAACAGAAGCCCTCCGTTCTCACCTTTCCGCAATTCCTTTCGTATATCAACGGAAGCACTCCTTTCTCACCTTTCCGCAATTCCTTTCGTATATCAACGAAAGCAATCCTTCCTCACCTTTCCGCAAAACCTTTCGTATATCAACGGAAGCACTCCTTTCTCACTATTCCGCAATTCCTTTCGTATATCAAAGGAAGCACTCCGTTCTCACCTTTCCGCAATTCCTTTCGTATATCAACGGAAGCACTCCTTTCTCACTTTTCCACAATTCCTTTCGTATATCAACAGAAGCCCTCCGTTCTCACCTTTCCGCAATTACCTTTCGTATATCAACGGAAGCACTCCTTTCTCACCTTTCCGCAATTCCTTTCGTATATCAACGAAAGCAATCCTTTCCTCACCTTTCCGCAAGTCCTTTCGTATATCAACGGAAGCACTCCTTTCTCACTATTCCGCAATTCCTTTCGTATATCAAAGGAAGCACTCCGTTCACACCTTTCATCAATTCCTTTCGTATATCAACGGAAGCACTCCTTTCTCACTTTTCCACAATTCCTTTCGTATATCAACAGAAGCCCTCCGTTCTCACCTTTCCGCAATTCCTTTCGTATATCAACGGAAGCACTCCTTTCTCACTTTTCCACAATTCCTTTCGTATATCAACAGAAGCCCTCCGTTCTCACCTTTCCGCAATTCCTTTCGTATATCAAAGGAAGCACTCCTTTCTCACTTTTCCACAATTCCTTTCGAATATCAACAGAAGCCCTCCGTTCTTACCTTTCCGCAATTCCTTTCGTATATCAACGGAAGCACTCCTTTCTCACCTTTCCGCAATTCCTTTCGTATATCAACAGAAGCCCTCCGTTCTCACCTTTCCGCAATTCCTTTCGTATATCAACGGAAGCACTCCTTTCTCACTTTTCCACAATTCCTTTCGTACATCAACAGAAGCCCTCCGTTCTCACCTTTCCACAATTCCTTTCGTATATCAAAGGAAGCACTCCGTTCTCACCTTTCCGCAATTCCTTTCGTATATCAACAGAAGCACTCCTTTCTCACTTTTCCACAATTCCTTTCGTACATCAACAGAAGCCCTCCGTTCTCACCTTTCCGCAATTCCTTTCGTATATCAACGGAAGCACTCCTTTCTCACCTTTCCGCAATTCCTTTCGTATATCAAAGGAAGCACTCCGTTCTCACCTTTCCGCAATTCCTTTCGTATATCAACAGAAGCACTCCTTTCTCACTTTTCCACAATTCCTTTCGTATATCAACAGAAGCCCTCCGTTCTCACCTTTCCGCAATTCCTTTCGTATATCAACGGAAGCACTCCTTTCTCACCTTTCCGCAATTCCTTTCGAATATCAACGAAAGCAATCCTTCCTCACCTTTCCGCAAGTCCTTTCGTATATCAACGGAAGCACTCCTTTCTCAATATTCCGCAATTCCTTTCGTATATCAAAGGAAGCACTCCGTTCTCACCTTTCCGCAATTCCTTTCGTATATCAACGGAAGCACTCCTTTCTCACTATTCCGCAATTCCTTTCGTATATCAAAGGAAGCACTCCGTTCACACCTTTCCCCAATTCCTTTCGTATATCAACGGAAGCACTCCTTTCTCACTTTTCCACAATTCCTTTCGTATATCAACAGAAGCCCTCCGTTCTCACCTTTCCGCAATTCCTTTCGTATATCAACGGAAGCAATCCTTTCTCACCTTTCCGCAACTCCTTTCGTATATCAACGGAAGCACTCCTTTCTCACTATTCCGCAATTCCTTTCGTATATCAAAGGAAGCACTCCTTTCTCACTTTTCCACAATTCCTTTCGAATATCAACAGAAGCCCTCCGTTCTTACCTTTCCGCAATTCCTTTCGTATATCAACGGAAGCACTCCTTTCTCACCTTTCCGCAATTCCTTTCGTATATCAACGGAAGCCCTCCGTTCTCACCTTTCCGCAATTCCTTTCGTATATCAACGGAAGCACTCCTTTCTCACTTTTCCACAATTCCTTTCGTACATCAACAGAAGCCCTCCGTTCTCACCTTTCCACAATTCCTTTCGTATATCAAAGGAAGCACTCCGTTCTCACCTTTCCGCAATTCCTTTCGTATATCAACAGAAGCACTCCTTTCTCACTTTTCCACAATTCCTTTCGTATATCAACGGAAGCACTCCTTTCTCACCTTTCCGCAATTCCTTTCGTATATCAACGGAAGCAATCCTTTTTCACCTTTCCGCAAGTCCTTTCGTATATCAACGGAAGCACTCCTTTCTCACTATTCCGCAATTCCTTTCGTATATCAAAGGAAGCACTCCGTTCTCACCTTTCCGCAATTCCTTTCGTATATCAACTGAATCACTCCTTTCTCACTTTTCCGCAATTCCTTTCGTATATCAACGGAAGCACTCCTTTCTCACCTTTCCGCAATTCCTTTCGTATATCAACGGAAGCAATCCTTTCTCACCTTTCCGCAAGTCCTTTCGTATATCAACGGAAGCACTCCTTTCTCACTTTTTCACAATTCCTTTCGTATATCAACAGAAGCCCTCCGTTCTCACCTTTCCGCAATTCCTTTCGTATATCAACGGAAGCACTCCTTTCTCACCTTTCCGCAATTCCTTTCGTATATCAACGGAAGCAATCCTTTCTCACCTTTCCGCAAGTCCTTTCGTATATCAACGGAAGCACTCCTTTCTCACTATTCCGGACTTCCTTTCGTATATCAAAGGAAGTACTCCTTTCTCACTTTTCCACAATTCCTTTCGAATATCAACAGAAGCCCTCCGTTCTCACCTTTCCGCAATTCCTTTCGTATATCAACGGAAGCACTCCTTTCTCACCTTTCCGCAATTCCTTTCGTATATCAACGGAAGCCCTCCGTTCTCACCTTTCCGCAATTCCTTTCGTATATCAACGGAAACACTCCTTTCTCACTTTTCCACAATTCCTTTCGTACATCAACAGAAGCCCTCCGTTCTCACCTTTCCACAATTCCTTTCGTATATCAAAGGAAGCACTCCGTTCTCACCTTTCCGCAATTCCTTTCGTATATCAACAGAAGCACTCCTTTCTCACTTTTCCACAATTCCTTTCGTACATCAACAGAAGCCCTCCGTTCTCACCTTTCCGCAATTCCTTTCGTATATCAACGGAAGCACTCCTTTCTCACCTTTCCGCAATTCCTTTCGTATATCAAAGGAAGCACTCCGTTCTCACCTTTCCGCAATTCCTTTCGTATATCAACAGAAGCACTCCTTTCTCACTTTTCCACAATTCCTTTCGTATATCAACAGAAGCCCTCCGTTCTCACCTTTCCGCAATTCCTTTCGTATATCAACGGAAGCACTCCTTTCTCACCTTTCCGCAATTCCTTTCGAATATCAACGAAAGCAATCCTTCCTCACCTTTCCGCAAGTCCTTTCGTATATCAACGGAAGCACTCCTTTCTCAATATTCCGCAATTCCTTTCGTATATCAAAGGAAGCACTCCGTTCTCACCTTTCCGCAATTCCTTTCGTATATCAACGGAAGCACTCCTTTCTCACTATTCCGCAATTCCTTTCGTATATCAAAGGAAGCACTCCGTTCACACCTTTCCCCAATTCCTTTCGTATATCAACGGAAGCACTCCTTTCTCACTTTTCTACAATTCCTTTCGTATATCAACAGAAGCCCTCCGTTCTTACCTTTCCGCAATTCCTTTCGTATATCAACGGAAGCACTCCTTTCTCACCTTTCCGCAATTCCTTTCGTATATCAACGGAAGCAATCCTTTCTCACCTTTCCGCAACTCCTTTCGTATATCAACGGAAGCACTCCTTTCTCACTATTCCGCAATTCCTTTCGTATATCAAAGGAAGCACTCCTTTCTCACTTTTCCACAATTCCTTTCGAATATCAACAGAAGCCCTCCGTTCTTACCTTTCCGCAATTCCTTTCGTATATCAACGGAAGCACTCCTTTCTCACCTTTCCGCAATTCCTTTCGTATATCAACGGAAGCCCTCCGTTCTCACCTTTCCGCAATTCCTTTCGTTTATCAACGGAAGCACTCCTTTCTCACTTTTCCACAATTCCTTTCGTACATCAACAGAAGCCCTCCGTTCTCACCTTTCCACAATTCCTTTCGTATATCAAAGGAAGCACTCCGTTCTCACCTTTCCGCAATTCCTTTCGTATATCAACAGAAGCACTCCTTTCTCACTTTTCCACAATTCCTTTCGTATATCAACGGAAGCACTCCTTTCTCACCTTTCCGCAATTCCTTTCGTATATCAACGGAAGCAATCCTTTTTCACCTTTCCGCAAGTCCTTTCGTATATCAACGGAAGCACTCCTTTCTCACTATTCCGCAATTCCTTTCGTATATCAAAGGAAGCACTCCTTTCTCACTTTTCCACAATTCCTTTCGTATATCAACAGAAGCCCTCCGTTCTCACCTTTCCGCAATTCCTTTCGTATATCAACGGAAGCACTCCTTTCTCACCTTTCCGCAATTGCTTTCGTATATCAACGGAAGCAATCCTTTCTCACCTTTCCGCAAGTCCTTTCGTATATCAACGGAAGCACTCCTTTCTCACTTTTCCACAATTCCTTTCGTATATCAACAGAAGCCCTCCGTTCTCACCTTTCCACAATTCCTTTCGTATATCAACGGAAGCACTCCTTTCTCACTTTTCCACAATTCCTTTCGTATATCAACGGAAGCACTCCTTTCTCACCTTTCCGCAATTCCTTTCGTATATCAACGGAAGCAATCCTTTTTCACCTTTCCGCAAGTCCTTTCGTATATCAACGGAAGCACTCCTTTCTCACTATTCCGCAATTCCTTTCGTATATCAAAGGAAGCACTCCTTTCTCACTTTTCCACAATTCCTTTCGTATATCAACAGAAGCCCTCCGTTCTCACCTTTCCGCAATTCCTTTCGTATATCAACGGAAGCACTCCTTTCTCACCTTTCCGCAATTCCTTTCGTATATCAACGGAAGCAATCCTTTCTCACCTTTCCGCAAGTCCTTTCGTATATCAAAGGAAGCACTCCTTTCTCACTTTTCCACAATTCCTTTCGAATATCAACAGAAGCCCTCCGTTCTTACCTTTCCGCAATTCCTTTCGTATATCAACGGAAGCACTCCTTTCTCACCTTTCCGCAATTCCTTTCGTATATCAACGGAAGCCCTCCGTTCTCACCTTTCCGCAATTCCTTTCGTTTATCAACGGAAGCACTCCTTTCTCACTTTTCCACAATTCCTTTCGTACATCAACAGAAGCCCTCCGTTCTCACCTTTCCACAATTCCTTTCGTATATCAAAGGAAGCACTCCGTTCTCACCTTTCCGCAATTCCTTTCGTATATCAACAGAAGCACTCCTTTCTCACTTTTCCACAATTCCTTTCGTATATCAACGGAAGCAATCCTTTTTCACCTTTCCGCAAGTCCTTTCGTATATCAACGGAAGCACTCCTTTCTCACTATTCCGCAATTCCTTTCGTATATCAAAGGAAGCACTCCTTTCTCACTTTTCCACAATTCCTTTCGTATATCAACAGAAGCCCTCCGTTCTCACCTTTCCGCAATTCCTTTCGTATATCAACGGAAGCACTCCTTTCTCACCTTTCCGCAATTCCTTTCGTATATCAACGGAAGCAATCCTTTCTCACCTTTCCGCAAGTCCTTTCGTATATCAACGGAAGCACTCCTTTCTCACTTTTTCACAATTCCTTTCGTATATCAACAGAAGCCCTCCGTTCTCACCTTTCCGCAATTCCTTTCGTATATCAACGGAAGCACTCCTTTCTCACCTTTCCGCAATTCCTTTCGTATATCAACGGAAGCAATCCTTTCTCACCTTTCCGCAAGTCCTTTCGTATATCAACGGAAGCACTCCTTTCTCACTATTCCGGACTTCCTTTCGTATATCAAAGGAAGCACTCCTTTCTCACTTTTCCACAATTCCTTTCGAATATCAACAGAAGCCCTCCGTTCTCACCTTTCCGCAATTCCTTTCGTATATCAACGGAAGCACTCCTTTCTCACTTTTTCACATTTCCTTTCGTATATCAACAGAAGCCCTCCTTTCTGACCTTTCCGCAATTCCCTTCGTATATCAAAGGAAGCACTCCGTTCACACCTTTCCGCAATTCCTTTCGTATATCAACGGAAGCAATCCTTTCTCACCTTTCCGCAATTCCTTTCGTATATCAACGGAAGCACTCCTTTCTCACTTTTCCACAATTCCTTTCGTATATCAACAGAAGCCCTCCGTTCTCACCTTTCCACAATTCCTTTCGTATATCAAAGGAAGCACTCCTTTCTCCCCTTTCCGCAATTCCTTTCGTATATCAACGGAAGCACTCCTATTCTCACTTTTCCACAATTCCTTTCGTATATCAATAGAAGCCCTCCGTTCTCACCTTTCCGCAATTCCTTTCGTATATCAAAGGAAGCACTCCGTTCTCACCTTTCCGCAATTCCTTTCGTATATCAACGGAAGCACTCCTTTCTCACTTTTCCACAATTCCTTTCGTATATCAACGGAAGCAATCCTTTCTCACCTTTCCGCAAGTCCTTTCGTATATCAACGGAAGCACTCCTTCTCACTTTTCCACAATTCCTTTCGTATATCAACAGAAGCCCTCCGTTCTCACCTTTCCACAATTCCTTTCGTATATCAAAGGAAGCACTCCGTTCTCACCTTTCCGCAATTCCTTTCGTATATCAACGGAAGCACTCCTTTCTCACTTTTCCTCAATTCCTTTCGTATATCAACAGAAGCCCTCCGTTCTCACCTTTTCCGCAATTCCTTTCGTATATCAACGGAAGCACTCCTTTCTCACCTTTCCGCAATTCCTTTCGTATATCAACAGAAGCCCTCCGTTCTCACCTTTCCGCAAGTCCTTTCGTATATCAACGGAAGCACTCCTTTCTCACTATTCCGCAATTCCTTTCGTATATCAAAGGAAGCACCCGCTCTCACCTTTCCGCAATTCCTTTCGTATATCAACAGAAGCACTCCTGTTCTCACCTTTCCGCAATTCCTTTCGTATATCAACGGAAGCACTCCTTTCTCACCTTTCCGCAATTCCTTTCGTATATCAGCGGAAGCAATCCTTTCTCACCTTTCCGCAATTCCTTTCGTATATCAACGGAAGCACTCCTTTCTCACTATTCCGCAATTCCTTTCGTATATCAATAGAAGCCCTCCGTTCTCACCTTTTCCGCAATTCCTTTCGTATATCAAAGGAAGCACTCCGTTCTCACCTTTCCGCAATTCCTTTCGTATATCAACGGAAGCACTCCGTTCTCACCTTTCCGCAATTCCTTTCGTATATCAACGGAAGCACTCCTTTCTCACTTTTCCACAATTCCTTTCGTATATCAACGGAAGCAATCCTTTCTCACCTTTCCGCAAGTCCTTTCGTATATCAACGGAAGCACTCCTTTCTCACTTTTCCACAATTCCTTTCGTATATCAACAGAAGCCCTCCGTTCTCACCTTTCCACAATTCCTTTCGTATATCAAAGGAAGCACTCCGTTCTCACCTTTCCGCAATTCCTTTCGTATATCAACGGAAGCACTGCTTTCTCACTTTTCCTCAATTCCTTTCGTATATCAACAGAAGCCCTCCGTTCTCACCTTTTCGCAATTCCTTTCGTATATCAACGGAAGCACTCCTTTCTCACCTTTCCGCAATTCCTTTCGTATATCAACAGAAGCCCTCCGTTCTCACCTTTCCGCAAGTCCTTTCGTATATCAACGGAAGCACTCCTTTCTCACTATTCCGCAATTCCTTTCGTATATCAAAGGAAGCACCCGCTCTCACCTTTCCGCAATTCCTTTCGTATATCAACAGAAGCCCTCCGTTCTCACCTTTCCGCAATTCCTTTCGTATATCAACGGAAGCACTCCTTTCTCACCTTTCCGCAATTCCTTTCGTATATCAGCGGAAGCAATCCTTTCTCACCTTTCCGCAAGTCCTTTCGTATATCAACGGAAGCACTCCTTTCTCACTATTCCGCAATTCCTTTCGTATATCAATAGAAGCCCTCCGTTCTCACCTTTCCGCAATTCCTTTCGTATATCAAAGGAAGCACTCCGTTCTCACCTTTCCGCAATTCCTTTCGTATATCAACGGAAGCACTCCGTTCTCACCTTTCCGCAATTCCTTTCGTATATCAACGGAAGCACTCCTTTCTCACTTTTCCACAATTCCTTTCGTATATCAACGGAAGCAATCCTTTCTCACCTTTCCGCAAGTCCTTTCGTATATCAACGGAAGCACTCCTTTCTCACTTTTCCACAATTCCTTTCGTATATCAACAGAAGCCCTCCGTTCTCACCTTTCCACAATTCCTTTCGTATATCAAAGGAAGCCCTCCGTTCTCACCTTTCCGCAATTCCTTTCGTATATCAAAGGAAGCACTCCGTTCTCACCTTTCCGCAATTCCTTTCGTATATCAACAGAAGCCCTCCGTTCTCACCTTTTCGCAATTCCTTTCGTATATCAACGGAAGCACTCCTTTCTCACCTTTCCGCAATTCCTTTCGTATATCAACAGAAGCCCTCCGTTCTCACCTTTCCGCAAGTCCTTTCGTATATCAACGGAAGCACTCCTTTCTCACTATTCCGCAATTCCTTTCGTATATCAAAGGAAGCACCCGCTCTCACCTTTCCGCAATTCCTTTCGTATATCAACAGAAGCCCTCCGTTCTCACCTTTCCGCAATTCCTTTCGTATATCAACGGAAGCACTCCTTTCTCACCTTTCCGCAATTCCTTTCGTATATCAGCGGAAGCAATCCTTTCTCACCTTTCCGCAAGTCCTTTCGTATATCAACGGAAGCACTCCTTTCTCACTTTTCCACAATTCCTTTCGTATATCAACAGAAGCCCTCCGTTCTCACCTTTCCACAATTCCTTTCGTATATCAAAGGAAGCACTCCGTTCTCACCTTTCCGCAATTCCTTTCGTATATCAACGGAAGCACTGCTTTCTCACTTTTCCTCAATTCCTTTCGTATATCAACAGAAGCCCTCCGTTCTCACCTTTTCGCAATTCCTTTCGTATATCAACGGAAGCACTCCTTTCTCACCTTTCCGCAATTCCTTTCGTATATCAACAGAAGCCCTCCGTTCTCACCTTTCCGCAAGTCCTTTCGTATATCAACGGAAGCACTCCTTTCTCACTATTCCGCAATTCCTTTCGTATATCAAAGGAAGCACCCGCTCTCACCTTTCCGCAATTCCTTTCGTATATCAACAGAAGCCCTCCGTTCTCACCTTTCCGCAATTCCTTTCGTATATCAACGGAAGCACTCCTTTCTCACCTTTCCGCAATTCCTTTCGTATATCAAAGGAAGCACTCCGTTCTCACCTTTCCGCAATTCCTTTCGTATATCAACGTAAGCACTCCTTTCTCACCTTTCCGCAATTCCTTTCGTATATCAACAGAAGCCCTCCGTTCTCACCTTTCCGCAATTCCTTTCGTATATCAACGGAAGCACTCCGTCCTCACTTTTTTCGTATCCATATGTCGAAAATATTCTGCTCATAGGAGAGATTCCCGGGAATACCTTAGGTTTGCAACTGTTAAATCTCATTTTCAAGTTCTGTATCGAAATCGGATAACATATTGCATGAATTCTGGTTATTGTGGCACAGGACATTTCTTCTTCTCTCTCCCGTTTTATGAATCAGCTATTATACACAGTCGAGTCACATTATTGTGTTCACCTCCTACTTTTGACGTCAACAGCGCGTAGCCAATGAAAGGAGGCACATGTCGTGAGCTGGCTTGGAAGGTATATAAGGTGTGCTGTAGGCAATCTAAAAACATATCACTCGTTGCTGTCATGGGTAAAAGGAGCGATTTATCAGATTTAAATTAAGGAATGATTATCGGCTTTCGGGCCAAGGGTGGTAGTATTTCTGAAACAGCGCAGTTTGTGAACTGTTCGCGTGTTGCTGTGGTTAAAGTGTATCGTGATTGGAGAAATGGCACCATTGCGAATAAGCGACGTGGAAACTGCGGAGCACTACGTGCCATTGATGTGAGAGGAGAACGTCGGGTGCGAAGGTGCGTGAGGGCGGATCGACTTGCTACAGTGGAGCAACTCACGGGCCGAATGAACCAGGGGGCTAACGGAAGTGTGTCTAAAACGACAGTTCAGCTAATCCTGCTGCCTATGGGGCTATGACGTAGACGGATGGTCACTGCACCTATGTTAACGAAGGTGCATCAGCAGAAAAGGTTTACATTTGCACGGCAGTACCAGAATTGGACCTCCGCTGATTGGCAAAGTACTGTCTTCTCCAATGAGACACGTTTTCTGCTTCATCGAACGGATGTACGTTGGTGTAAAAGACGAGAAACATCAGAAAACAAACGCTCTTCAACCATTTCTGGAAGAACATAAGCAGATGGGGTCAGCGATATGGTCTAGAAAATGCTTTCGTGGCATGCTCTGGGTTCACTCATACCTGTGGAAGGCACTATGGACCGATTTCGTTATGAATCCATCCTTGCAGACCACGTTCACCCATACGTACTGATTGTCTTCTTTGGGGCGAATGTCATCTTCTAGCACGAAAATGTGACGTGTCACACAGCTAGAAATACCCGAGAGTGGTTGAAGAGCACAGCGAAGACTTCAAAGTACTTCCCTGGACCTATAATTCCCCAGACTCAAAACCAATTGAGCATCTGTGGGACCACCTCGATCGTGTTGTTCGCTCTATGGATTCTCCCCCACACACCCTTCAACAGCTGTCACATGCACTGAAATCAGCAGGACTCCACATACCTGTGAATACTTTCCAGCACCTTACAGAGTCACTCCCCGCCCGTCTAACTGCTGTCCGCGATGCACACGGCTGTTACTCTGGATATTAGCTGGTGGTCACAGTAATGTGACTCAACCTTGTATATTGTGCTACGGTAAGAAACCATGTATTTAAATTATTGTAGAGGTTATTGTACGATGTCTAAGTATCACTCTGAGGAATCCTTAAAACAGAAGCTACCATGCTATCAAGAATAATTTTTATATTTAGAAGTTTTGGGAAATAATATTATAAAACAGTGCATTTAATCTTTTCTTAAAGATAATTGAAAATCATTATCACTTTAAAAGGATTTCAAATTCCAAAGCATTCTGTTGTTTCGAAATATCACGTTGAAAAAAAAATACTTAATTTCTGATAAGTCTTCCTACAGAAAAAATGAAATTATTACAAACGTATTCAAAACAGTAGTAATCTCCAACACAAAATTAAAATTACTAAATCACGCGCATTAATGAAATACATATGTTTATATATAAATATAACCTACAAAGCAGAAATTACAACAAAATAATAATAATAAAATAAATAATAAAAGACTCAAAAGCCAACAAGCAAAGAGTAAAATAAAAAAAAATCCAGAATGCAGGAAGTGTCGACAATGCCGAGCTTTAGCTTTATCAATGACCAGCAAAACTCTGCATTTTCTCACTACCACAAAGACCTAGTTGAAAATTGGTTTCTACAAAGTCATAGATGCAAGTATAAGTCTCCAAAAAATCAAATTACATAACCGCCCTCAAAGGTGCGGAAACTAAATAATTAAGCAAAACATTTTGCATACATCTATCACTTTCCTGGCCGAACCCACACTCATTCATCATCTCCCACAAAAAACCAGAAAAACATTGGCAAAGAGCTCACAAATATTGTGAGAAGGCTTAGAACTTTAGACCCAGTAAACGAGACAAAACCTACTACAAAGAAATATATATGTAACTTAGGAGCACTTAGAATAAAAATCAACAAACTTGAAAGACTATAATAAAGAATAGATTAACTAGAAAACCAATTTCTACCCACAGCAAAACGACAGGTTTGACACGTGGTAAGCTACCTTACCGCCCACGCGAACTGCCAACCGAGAACCAAAATAAAAAGCACTTAAAAAGTGGCATTCCTTGGGAAAAAGAGCTTTCAAAAATTAAATAAAAAATAAAAAAGAATAAAAAACGGAGACCACGGGAGCAAATAAGAACGTTTTACAGACAGTTCTCACGAAACACAAAATGCCATAAGACAAAAACACGTAATATAATGCATTGGTAAAGGTACTTAAAAATTAAAAATAAAAGTTGCAATATTTACACAGTATTCTAGGAATGCTTTAAGATGATTACAACAACTGAAAATAATTCCGCCCAACTTCGAAATTCGACGAATACCACGAGGTTGAGAGAGACACATTATTAAGACTAGTCTACCTTACAATCAGCATATTGGGGCTTTTGCAGAATGGAAGTTTAATGTTATCCGTAGCTTCTCCGGAAAGTTGGCTGGTCTTGATTTATGTTTTGACAGCAATCTGTGTTTCGCTGGTGCTTTAAAAATGTCTCTCTCTAAACTTTAAGATCAATATGTATTTACAACAACTGATAAAGCTAGCAATAATTTTGCAATTATCTGTAAAAAATTCTATTTTGAATTGATAAATCAGGAACTTAATAATAGAGTAACCTACGAGCCAGTCAATTATTGTACCTAACAGCTTGAAAATCGTTTTAAAACCTTTTTCAAGAAGCTTAAAATTCCATCTTTTAGGGGATATGAACCTGAGTTTCCCTTCCTTTTGCCACTATCAAGTTTCATAAAGATCCGGTGAAATTTAGGTTCTCAGCCAGTGCGGTTAAAAGTCATAAAATGAAAATAGACCAGGCTTTTGAAGCACTTTTGAAAAAAGTTTTAGAACTTATTAGCCACAGTACTAATCTGCAGTACAGGGATTTTTGGATTATAAATAACAATTCCGAAGTGATTTCCACTATTCTCAGCTATTCCCACAGGTATTAATAGTTATGATTTCGAGAACCTATATACTAATCTGCCTCTTTCAGATATATTTTACACCTTTAAGGAGCTGTATGTAGAATTTAAACTCAACCAATTCGTTAAGGCTAAAGCTTGTAACACTTATCTTAACTGTTGCATCAATAATAATAATATTTTGTATAATAAAACTCTATATAAGCAAATTAACGGTATTCCAATGGGATGTTCCCACTCAACTAGCATATGTAACCTTTTCTTGTTTTATAAAGAATATAAGTTTATTAAATATAGGTCCTCGAGCTCAGATAACTATTTATACACTTATAGATATATTGATGATTTGCTTTGTATTAATAACTCTGAAATTATCGAAAGTGATTTTTCAGATATCTACCCTAGCTGCTTAAATTGAGCAAAACAAACCAAAATAACCAAGAGCTTGATATCTTAGACTTAAGCATTAAGCTTAACATAGGCAACTCTTCCATTATCCTTTTTGATAAAAGAGTAAATTTTCCTTTCAAAGTAATTAAATATTTGCACTGGAATAATAACATCTCCACCAAAGTAATAGAAAATGTACTTATTTCACAGGTACTTAGAATTTCCAGAATTTGCAGCAATAATTTGGATTTCCATGATCACATACGTATCCTATTAAATAGTTTTCTAGACAACCAAATTCCAGCTCTTTTCATTAAAACAGTATTAAGAAAAATCGTTCTGAAAAATAGAGTTAGGTTAGCAGATCTGTTTTAATTTCTTCACAGTTAATAAAATGATTCTGGCCAATGAAAGCTTTCTTGGAAGTTGGTCTAGAGGATGTATATTAACTAACAACTGGAACCTTCAGTGCTATGGAGGACAGGACAGTCTTATTAAAAATAAAAATAATAAAGTATTAAAAATCACAAAAAAGTTTATAATTTGAATAAAAAATTTTAGATAAAAAATATAAAAAGTAAACTAGATATTCTATCTGAAGAATAGCTAACATAAAAATGGTAAAATTTACGTTAAACTAAATAAGTAACTGTTTTTGTCTGTAGATGTACACTAAGATATTTTAATACAGGTAAAAATTATTAAATACACATCAGGTATATTTGATAATAATTTTCGTGTATTCTGGTGAGTTATTCTTCTCTTACTGGACAACAGGTCATCATTCTCGGTTTGGAATTTTTGATTGGAGGAATTTCGTGTGCAGCGTATTTTTTGTGCGGGACAGTCTTCAAGCTATCTCCTCCCTGACTGCTGGTTTTTGGTTAGCCATTTTGCCCGTGAGGAGATAGAGGTTCGCAGCATTTTAGGTGGGATCTTTCATTTGTTCATTTGAAGGACCTTTGTATACTTCTTGTCGTTTTCGTTTAATTCTAAAGAAATATTTTTTCTTGTTTGACAGTGATACAGCTTGGATTTTTATTTATATATATATATATATGGGATGTAAGGTCAGGTGATGCGTAACATCACAGCCTCTCCTTGACAAATGTCAACCCCGCCTTCTCGTGGTGCATCCTGTTCCCACTAAAGGGGCTCTGACGACCGCAAATAACGGTATAACTATACCATCGGGATCAGAGGAAATGCTATCCCACACTCACCAAAACGCTTGGCCAGCGTGGTGAGTTATGGCCAAACACCTCCAAAATGACTCTACAACTTAAATCTTGGCCCTCAGTCTCCGGCAGCTGGAATGTACCTGGCCAAGGCAGCGGCCAGTGCGACATGAAGGCAGAGGGTGCTAAGAATCCCCGGAGGACCGGACTAGGCTGCCATTTGATGCTGACCTTGGCTACCTACAACGGACGCTCCCTATCTTCTGATTCAAGGCTTCTTGAATTGGAAGAGGAACTACAAAGGATCAAGTGGGACATCGTCGGGCTGAGTGAGGTAAGGAGAAAAGGAGAAGATCTCATTGAACTGAAAAGTGGACATCTCTTCTATTATCGTGGGACAGATACTGGCAGAACTAGTGGTGTTGGATTTATAATAAACAAGAAACTGAAGGATAAAGTGGTAGAAGTTGAAAGTTCCTCTGACAGAGCTGCACGACTCGTTATCCAACTATCGAGAAGATACCAGGCTCAGATTATTCAAACTTATGCACCCACCACAAGTCATCCTGAAGAAGAAATTGAAGAATTTTATGAGGAAATTCGTCATCTAAATAATAAAGGTAAGCAGCACTTGAAGATAATTATGGGAGATTTCAATGCAAAAATAGGGCACCGGCAACAGAATGAAACTTCAGTAGGTAAATTCGGTCACGGCAACAGAAACCAGCGTGGAAATACTCTCGTTGAGTTTGCAGAGGCAGAAGGATTTTTCATCTTGAATTCCTTTTTCAAGAAAAAGCCACACAGGAAATGGACATGGAGACATCCAATTGGGACGACAAGTGAAATTGATTTTATTATGTGTAACAAAAAATTCGTCATCGAAGACTGCAGTGTGCTAAACAAGTTCAACACAGGTAGTGACCATAGACTGGTGAGATGTAAGATGCACCTCAACACTAAACTGGAACGTGGCAAGCTCATAAGACAAACAAAATGTATTGACATAACCAACCTTAAAAAACACCATAATACTTTCAAGTTGGAACTGAAGAACAGATTCTCTGCTTTAGAAGGCCTAACATCGGAAGAAGTGGATATTTCTGAAGTTAACAGAAAAAGTAACCAAAGCTCTTATGGAAACAGCAACAAAATTAGCTGGGTCTAAGAACAAGTTGCATGTAAACAAATTATCAGGAAAAACCAAAATGTTGATGCAAAAAAGAAGAGAGATGAGGACAACTAAAGAAGATGTGACTTCCAAAGTGGAATATATAGAGCTATGCAAGACAGCACGAAAAAGTATCACTGAAGACGTAAGGAAATTCAACTGTGAGCTAGTGAGGAAAGCAATTGAAAACAACCAAAGCCTAAAGATAGCAAAGGGACATCTCAGTAAGGGAAGAAAACAGATTATGGCTCTGAGAAAAGAAGATGGTTCTATAACAAGAAATAGAGGCGAAATTTTGACAAGAGTGAAAGATTTCTACTCCAAACTATATGAAAGGGATGATACATGTACTCCAGACATCATGAAAGGTACCAGAGTTCTTCCAGTCCTCCCAGCAGAAGTTGCTCATGCAATCAAGAACATGAAGCGGGGGAAAGCTCCAGGAGAAGATGGAATTACTATAGACATCATACAAGAAGCAAGTGGAGAAATTGAAACAGTACTCGCCCAAATTTTCACTCGATGCCTTAATGAAGGGAAGATTCCTGAGGATTGGAACAATGCTACAATGATCCTGCTACATAAAAAAGGTGACATTGAGGATCTCAGGAACTACAGACCTATCAGCCTCCTATCAGTGGTTTATAAAATCTTCACTAAAGTTCTTTCACACCGCTTGAAGGTAACACTGGACATGGCTCAACCGAGAGAACAAGCTGGATTCAGGAGTGGCTACAGCACAATAGATCATATCCACGTACTGAGAGAACTAATTGAAAGAGCGAGGGAATATGAACTTCCATTGTGCATGGCTTTTATCGATTATGAAAAAGCCTTTGATTCGGTGAAACCATCAGCAGTTACCACGGCTCTGAAATCCTGCGGTATTGAAGATGCATACATTAATATTATTAATAACATCTATGAAAATGCAAGTGCAAAGATTCGGCTGTTTGAAAATACAACACACATAAAAATTGGAAAGGGAGTGAGACAAGGTGACACCATATCTCCGAAGCTCTTTAATGCCCCATTGGAAAATGTCTTTCAATCACTGAACTGTTAAAACAAAGGGATAAAGATTAATGGAGATTATCTAACCCACCTTCGTTTTGCTGATGACGTAGTCATTTTTGCAACTACCCCATCAGAGCTGCAGAGTATGATCCAGGAACTTGCTGACAAGAGTAAAGAAGTGGGATTAAAAATGAACTTTCAGAAGACAAAAGTGATGTTCAATGCTTTTACAAGAAATGAAGATTTATCGATTGATGGAGAAAAACTGGAGATAACAGATACGTATGTTTATCTTGGACAGCAGATATCAAGTGAGGGTCACATTGATGAAGAAATTAATCGGCGTACAAAACTTGCCTGGAGAGCTTTTGGAAGAAACAGCATAATTTTCAAGAGCAATATGCCGTTATGTCTTAAAAGAAAAGTGTTTGATCAATGCATCCTTCCAGTGCTTACGTATGGTGCAGAGACGTGGACCTTAACTAAAAGAGACATACAAAGGCTGCAGACAACTCAAAGCAGCATGGAGAGGTGCATGCTTGGTATAACCAGGAGAGATAAGAAGAGGAACTCGTGGATCCGAAAAATGACGAGAGTGGAAGACATCATGATCAGAGTTAAATCCCTGAAATGGCAATGAGCTGGACATACTGCCAGAAGGACAGACCATAGATGGACAGCCGAAATTTTAGATTGGATTCCAAGGGACAGGAAAAGACCCAGAAAAAGACCACATGGGAGATGGGTGGATGAAATTCGTAAATATGCGGGAGTGACATGGAGGAGACTGGCACAAGACAGACCGTTGTGGAGGAAACTTGGGGAGACCTTCTTCCAGCAGTGGATTGATAATGGTTGACAATGATGATGATGATGATGATATATATATATATATATATATATATATATATATAAATAAAAATCCAAGCTCATGGTGTTCGTCGACTTTCGGAGTTGGGCGGAATTATTTTCAGTTGTTGTAATCATCTTAAAGCATTCCTAGAATACTGTGTAAATATTACAACTTTCATTTTTAACTTTTAAGTACCTTTACCAACACATTATATTACATGTTTTTATCTTATGGCATTCCGTGTTTCGTGAGAACTGTCTGTAAAACGTTCCTTTTTGCTCCCGTGGTCTCCGTTTTTTATTCTTTTTTATTTTTTATTTAATTTTTTAGAAGTTCTTTTTCCACGGGAATGCCACTTTTTAAGTGCTTTTTATTTTGGTTCCCGGTTGGCAGTTTGCTTGGGCGGTAAGGTAGCTTACAACGTGTTAAACCTGTCGTTTTGCTGCGGGTAGCAAGTTGTTTTCTAGTTAATCTATTCTTTATTATAGTCTTTCAAGTTTGTTGTTTTTTACGCTTTTCAACCGTAGGCTGAAGAAGCGTATATGCTCCAGCTTTGCCCGTCTGTCAGCTCGATAACTCGCGTAAAAATGATTCGATTTCGATGAAATTTTAGTATGTGGTAGGGGACCACCTGGGGACGAACCCTATTGAAAATGGACGAAATGGGGTCAAAGGTCAGAACATATGCATCGGGATCCATTCCATCGCCCTTATCCCATACTATTAAAGGAGCAATTCTTGTATGTATGTAAATTTTATTTTGAAAACGGCTCTAAGGATTTTGATGAAAGTCGTTAACCTACCGTTTTCTGGTACTAGAAATGGATTTAGCTTAATCTCGACTTTAAGAAAATTTGCTTAGTGCGTTAAATAATCACCACGTTTTTAGTGTCATGACGTCGTCCCATTAATGTTGCCCCTGTTTAGAAATCTTATGACGTTACAATCTCGCGATTGAGATGTTGGCGCGCGGTCACGCCATCTGTCTCATTACGTCACGCGTTGTGTGTGGATCCTAATAACATTTTATGACGTCACACTCTTTCGAGCAGATGGTGGCGATTCCCATCTGCCTCATTACGTCACGCGTTGTGTATGTATTCCCGTCCGCACGATAACTCGCGTAAAAATCGTTCGATTTCGATGAACGTTTAGTATGTGGAAGGGGAACACCTGGAAAGGAACCCTGTTGAAAGTGAACGAAATGGGTTCAAAGGTCAGGACATAGGAGCGGGACCCATTCCACTGCTCTTATGCATCATAACTAACGTAAAATAGGTTCGATTTCGATTGAATTTTAGTATGTGGTAGGGGACCATCTGGGGACAAACCCTATTGAAAATGGGCAAAATGGGGTCAAAGGTGAGGGCATAGGAGCGGAATCACTTCCATCGCCATTATGCGTCATAACGTACGTAAAAATACTTCGATTTAGATGAAATGTTAGTATGTTGTAGGGGCCTGCCTGGGGACAAATCCTTTTGAAAATGGGCGAAATGGGGTCAAAGGTTAGGACACAGGAGCGGAATCTATTCCATAGCCCTTATGCATCATAACTTACGTAAAAATGCTCCCATTGCGACAAAAATTTATCATGTTATTTCGGAGGTATACTGAACCGGGTCTGTTAAATATCATCGAAATGGGATCAAAGGTCATGGCACAGGACAGAGATTTATTCCACAGCCATTATCCTCATAACTTGACTGATAACTTGAGTAATGATTTCTGGTATGTTGGAAAGTGTATTATAATCAATGGGTTGCATGATTTTACTAACTTGTTTATTCTAAGTTTACAAGGTGATGCTCTGCGTCTCGTGTAATTTCGAGGGGATAATCCTTTACGAATTTGTTCCAGACGGTCGGACCGTGAACGCCAACCTCTACTCTAAAGAGTTGGAGCGGATATATGCCGTTTTGAACTATAGAAGTACCCGGCGCTGGTGAACAGAAAGCGATCTCTCTTACAGCAGGACAACGGTCGGCCTCATACCGTGCGAACAAACCGGGCAAAACTTCAGGAACTTGAGTTCATCGAGCTAATGCCACACCCCACCGGATAGTCCGGACCTTGCCCCGTCGGATTTTTACTTGTTCCGGTCCATGGCCCACTTTTTTCGCGGGCGGCACTTCAACAACCAGGAGGAGGTGACAGCTGGGGTGAAGGAGTTCTTCGCCTCGAAGGACAAGAACTGGTACCGCCGCGGAATCGAAGAACTGGCAGACATATGGCTAAAGACAGTGCAACACGATGGCCTATACTTTGAATGCTAGTCAGCTTTCGTCGTAAAGGTACGTATGAAGACATAAAGTGATCCAAATTGCAAAACTTTCGACTCACCCTTTGTAGAATCAAAGAACTGGCAGACATATGGCTAAAGACGGTGCAACACGATGGCCTATACTTTGAATGCTAGTCAGCTTTCGTCGTAAAGGTACGTATGAAGACTATTGCAGAACTTTCGATTCGCGCTCCTTGGAAACCAGCACGGCCCCTACCCCATCACACTAACTTTGGCACTTGTAATAGAACTTGAAATACGAAATAAAAAAAAAATTCTACTTTTATCTCTACCCCTCCCCCCCCCCCCCACACACACACACACACACACGCCACTCTTTGTCTCCTTCCCGCGTTCAGGCATGGTAAATTAATTTATTTAGTCTAGGTCCAAATTGTTAGATTTTTTTGGCGTGCTATTTTTAATTAGCTCGCAAGGGTACACGGCTTCAGTGAATTAAACGATCCCTTATCAGCATACTTCTACACAACTATACATTTTCCTACTTCTCCTATAAGCCACTTTCCAACTAGGGGACTCTACCCGAAACTTACTCCTTCGTCCTTCGCCTCGTACTACTGAATGTGAGATAAGCTTAAACCAGAGAAATTATATCATCGTTATCGACGTTACTTCTACGCACCGTGGGACGCGTCCATTCGTGGAGGCAGGGGTGGTCATAATGATCTAGCTCATGAGTGCACGTAAAAAAAAAATGAAGGAATACAATAGGTTGAATTCAGGGACATCGCTATACTTGAAAATCTGGATGGGCGAGTATTAATTATTTTGGTGGAACAAACTTGATAGCAACTTTGTGTGTGTGTGTGTGTGTGTGTGTGTGTGTTTTTACCAAACACTGAAAGAACGAATTTTTAACGCTTTTCACTACCCACTACAAAGGAATTCGTGCAATCCTCACTACCTCTACATGGAGACACACACACGTACACTGATCTGACTAGTTACGACACGGTTGTCAGATATAAAAGGTACTAAAATGTCCGACTTGAACTTTCTGCTTCCTCTGAATGAATTGTCCTAAATTGCTTTTCAAACTTTTGCCTTTTTGCTTACGAAAATAATATTGTACTTGAACAATTTGAAGGAAAATGTCGTTTTTGTTTATCTACAAATTTTAACGTTGTGCAACGCAGACACAAAATCTTCCTCCTACTTAAGTTCCTTTCTTCAAGCCAGCGACTTTGCCTTACATTCCGCTCTCACAAAGCAGTCTTCGGCAACTTTCTGCACTTTCACTGTCCTGGAGCAGTCTTCGGCAACTTTCTGCACTTTCACTGTCCTGGAGCAGTCTTCGGCAACTTTCTGCACTTTCACTGTCCTGGAGCAGTCTGCATGAGTCATTGTGCCAAGTGGCGTGGTTCTGTGAACATCGGAAGCCGTGCTACACGGAAAGTGAGTCAGAGCGCTTGTGTAGCTACAGACTCCACTTGCCGTGTTGAAATCTTCTATTTTGTAAAGAAAACAAACACTACAGCAATGATGATCAGATCAGATCATATGTAGAGGATTTTAGGAAGGGAGTGTCTGACCCCAGGTCTTAAACAACCCTTAGAAATAGGAAGCTAGGAGATTTGGGCTAGAGTGCCCGATAAGAAAGTGACACGGAAGCGAAGTAAAAAGGAGGAGGAAGACGCCCTTATTTATTACCGGGGGGCAAGTCCCAGGAGTCCGACCTATCCGACGCACGGCGGATATTTAGTGGATCGAACGTTCATACCTGCCTGTGATCGAACCTGCGGTCCTTTCCGTGGCAGTCATGAACGTTGCCCACTAGGCCATCCGCGGCCCTAACGGTAGAGCAATTAGTAGTGACCCCTCAGTTAATTCCTATCCACCCTTCTCATTGACCCCCTGGCCATACAAATGTGAAAAGAGACTTAAAACTAATGAATTCGAAGAGTGGAGAACAATTGAATTTTTATGGCCCTACGGATACTATTTTGATAACCTTTTTTGGAGACGTAAACAACGCACTTGCTAGGGAGAAATACGTAGGGCTGCATGAAATAAAACACAAGACTTATTATTTGGCAAAGTCCAAATTATATTTTAAAGTTAAATATATTTAAAAATGGGAAATTTTGAACTGGGTAGGCAGCAGGGTGGGCAAAACAAATTTCAGGGTGGGCTTCTATCCCCTTGGTCATGTCCCTGGTTGAATTGTGACCTCAGTTACCCTAGTTCTATTTTCTCAATATGATTTTAAATTTACCAAGCACGAAGGTTTGTTAAGAAATAAATCTTCACGAATAGCAAAGAAATTTCAGCTTTTTCTTTCTTTCTTTCTATTTTTTTTCTTTCGTGGTGGTTGGTTGTGTGATGGTATAGACCAGGACAGTTTTCTTATGGGGTGCATCCGCAATGATAATTGAATTTGGTTTGGAAGTGAAGAAATTATTGTTATTTAACAAGAGAACCCGATGTTCCGGGAAGCACTTTACATTTCGAATAGGAAAGGAAAGAGGACAAATTAGATGCTCATTGTTTCCATCTCCATTTCTTAGTCTTTCTTATTTCGTGTCCTTATTTTTTCATTCATTCTAATTTCTGTGTTTCTTAAGCAAAGATACTCGCGTCTTATTATCTAGTATTCTCCACATTTCAAATATGGAAGACAGGGACAAATTAGCCGTTCATTGTTTTCACCTTAATTTCTCAGTCTTTCTTATTTCGTGTCTTTGTTTTCTCATTCTTTCTGTCTTTCTTAAGCAAAGATACTCGTGCATCTTATTATCTAGTATTCTCCACTTTTCGTTGCATTCACAATGAGCATTATGAGCATGTGACTGTCACTTTTTTAAAAAAATCTTCAATTTAATTGAAACTCAACAATTATGACCTACGACGCAATAGTAAGGGGCCGTGCTAAGCGCGGGCTGGAAATCGGACAACGACCTATCTCAGGAATCATTAAAACCTTTTTAAGCCTAAGCTAACAAAAACATGGCATGTTGAGCAATAGTTTATGCTCTTATCTTCAAAGAACACGTAATTTCGCTTTGCAAATGATTTCTCTTTAAAAATAATAAAAAAGAGAAACATCGAAAGACATCCGCGACATTTTAAGACCCAGTTTTCACCCTCATATAATGCATTAAACAAGTTTTACACGGGGGAAAGAAGTCACATTATTGGTCATCCTCCGTGACTATCAACAGAAGCGACATGAATTCAGCTTCCTGTACTTTTTTCTTTTTTTTTAATTGTATGTTTTTATCCTCTTTTTTTTTTTTTTTTTTTTTTTTTTTTTTTTGCGTCGTAAACGTTTCTCATTATCATTTCTCAGTTTGATTTTGGCAGGCTTTACGCACTGATGAATTGGAAATTAACTCGATGACAGAACTTTTAGAATGAATTATTAGTCATTAAAGTGATTCGAATGATTTAAATTTGAAAATACACGTGGGCGAGGAATATGATGTGGTATCTTCACTGTCGTCTTTCCCACATTCGCACGTGCTAAGCAAGCATCAAAAAGTGTTTCTTAATACACGAATCAGGAAATGCACAGTCAATTAAAATCATCTTGACAGCGCTACCCAAAATGGCCTTCAAAACGGGCATCTACGTGTTTATTAATCGCGTTGAGCAGCCTGAAAAATGGCATTTAGTAAAAAAAATTATCATAGTACAGTCAAAACTCATTTTTACGAAATACGGTATAACAAAAAGCACGTTACAACGAAAAAAAAATTATGAACTTGTTTATTTTATGAATTTATATTAGAAATATAAAACGTTATAACGAAAGACTTAACAATGAAAAACACCTTATTACAAAGTAAAATTCTTGGAGAAAATGCTCAAGCAAAACTTTATACCGAGGGAATATCTCTCACATTAAATTATAAACGATTTAGCTTCTCTGGAACTCCAAAAAAAAAAAAAAAAAGAAACAAAAGTAATTACACGTTTCGTCAAAAAACTTTCAAGAAAATGAGGATTAACCCAATGAAGATGAGACGGAAAATCTAAAGTGTTATCCTGATGTTTCTCCAGTAATTACAATTGAATGTTTAGAGAAAGTTAGATACTATTTACAGAACAGAGGATATTATACTGAAGAAATTAGCTACTATCTAAATGTTATGAATACAGTTTTAACTAATAACGCCAGGGAAAAACGAAGACACAATGTATGCTTACATCGCACTTGAAAACCCAATAAGTATGTTTGAAATGTTTTACAATTTGTCGAATGTAAACATGCTTTGCATCAAAATGGAACTAAGTAAATTGATTTGATTACACTCTTTAAAATTAAAGATATGCAATGCGTACATTAGAGTACATTATTTCTTGAAGCATATGACAGTATTTTATTAAGATGTATAAAAGAGACAAATTCTTAATACGAGGTCCGATCAAAGTGATTCGAGACTAGGCCGATATACAACAAAGTACTTACGCTACTTAAGTCTGGCTATGGTCATCCTCAAAGTAGTCTCCTTGGGCAGCGATACACCGCTGCCAGGGTTTTTGGCACTGTTCGAAAGCTCCCTGGAAGTCCTGTTCGAAAATCGTGTAAAGCACCGTCTGCGATTCGCGCTGGATCTCGTCCACGGTTTCAAACCTGCGACCCTTGAGCTTAAGCTTCATCTTCTGGAACAGAAAGAAGTCGCACAGGGTCCCCAGTGCTGACCCGTGACAGGAACGTTGGATCATTCACCACCTGCTGACGAAGATATTGACAGAGTTCGATACCGAGCGCCTTCTGTTCGGGGTTCAGAATCTTTGGCACAAACTTTGCAGCAATGCGGTGCATATTCAAAATCGACGTCAGAATGTCTTGCACTGTTCCGTATGACATATTGACGATGGTAGCAATGTCTTGAATGGTTCTCCGACGATCCTCATGCACTAGTTCCCTAATTTTGTCCACATTTTCGGGGGTTTTGCTCGTGGGCGGTCGCCCTGATCTCTCGTCGTCTTCCAGTGCCGTTCTATTGCTCTTGAAGCGCGAGTGCTACTCAAAACACCTCGCACGACTCATTGCTTCATTGCCAAAAACCTGCCGTAGCATTTCATGCGTCTCCGTTCCCGATTTTCTAAGTTTGACATAGAATTTGATGTCCGCTCGCTGCTCTAGTTTGCAGTCCATACTGAAATCGAAGCTGTGTTCTGCACGTGGTCACCAAATATCGTGTAGCACAGCTTCCGATGTTCACAGAACGACGCCACTCGGCATAATGACTCATGAAGGTCACTGCTCTCGACCGCTGCTTGGTACTTGGCTGTAAAGTTCACATCGACAGTGTATCTACTCTTAAGAGCCGTACTGTAGTTGATATTGGTGTTTATCAGTGATTGATTGGTTCGCAACACCCGATCACGCACTTGTTATGCGACAAAGGCGGGTATCCTGCGGTAGCCGAACCTTTCGACCACAAATGCCTAAGCAGTAAGCCACCCGCCGGCCCTATAACGGAAGGGCTTTATTACATAACTAGCTAATAGCCCGTGCATGGCACGGGCGATAAAGCAGGGACTGAAATTTTTATAACACGAATCGTAAAATGCATATGTATAATAAAAGGTTGAATTATTAATGGGCAGTCTATAAGATAGGTCACCAACAACAACATTTTCGTAATATTCCCATGACAGAAGCCTATTATATAATAGATACCGCTGATTCCTCTTTATGAAATTACTCTACCATTCTATTACTTTTTTATGAAATTACTTTGCAGTGCGAAGAAAATGAAATAAAACACGTTATACTACGTAACAGAACAAACGTCGCAGACAGTTGTTCGAGCATGCGTGTGTTGCCATAATGAGGTCGTTTGTCTTACAAACTTCATTTTTCATTTATTTTTTTTTCATTTTTGGAAGTAGAATGCATATCTTAGCTATTTTTCAAAATAAGAACCGAAATGCTCGAGACATTTATCCCAGCGTGGTACCAGTTTTAGTATACCTTATTCATAAAAGTCTGTTTTATGGGCGTATAGCCACCTGCGCACAGCCGATTTGATTTCGCCAGCCTAATCGAAGAGTTGGCAGCCCAGGAATCTCTTCAAGGCACCAAACAGTTGAAAATCCGAAGGAGTCAGGTCCGGACTGTACCGGTGGGTGCTGGATCACCTCCCAGCCAAACTGTGCAATTTTTTTACGATCGTGTTGTGCGACATGTGGGCGAGCGTTGTCATGAAGCAGTCCGAAATTTGCAGCGTGTCGGGTCTTCTGTCACGAAGGGCATAGCGCAACCTTGTCAATATATTAGCGTTGGTTTTGGCATTCATAGTGGTCCCCGTTGTATGAAACTCCACCAGGAGAGCACCATGCGTGTAGCAGAACAAGAACATTGTCATGAGGACTTTTTGTGGACATTGGGTTACTCTGAATTTTTTTGGTGGAAAGGAGTCGGAATGTTTTCACACCATATTGACCTTCTTTGTTTCCGGAGTGTAGTGGTACACCCAGGACTCATAGCCCGTCACCACACCTGCTGGAAAGGAAAACCATCCTTCTTCTGCGTAAGTCATCAGGTGGTCCAAGCATGACATCATTCTCTGTCCCTTCTGGTAGTCTGTCAAGTTGTTGGACACCCATCGCGCGCTGACATCGTGAAATTGCAATTTGCCATGCAAAAAATCGCACGCTATACCGTACGAAATGTTGAACTTCTGTGCCAATGTGCGCAGATGGATCCTCCAGTCACTCAGAATTGCCTCTCACAGTGGCAGGTAATGATGCGGTTACAGGTCGACCGGAAAGTGGCAAATCGGTAAGGCTGCCATTGCCCTCTGCAAAGAAACTGCAACTTCTGGAGATGTTGCTGTGGTCCAGACAATCACCACCATTCACTTCGACCATATCTTTGTGAATTTCCGTCGGAGTTTTCTGTTTAGATCCACTAAAACCGGAATACACCTCGTTGCTCTTCATTCGTAGACGAAGCTAACAAACGCGACATCTTTGTGCCGTCGTTCACACTGTCTTCCAATACGGCGACACCTGATCCAGCCAAACCGGTCTGCAGCGTGATATTCAAACTCGTTGTATATATATATATATCATCATCATCATTGTCAACCATTATCAATCCACTGCTGGACGAAGGTCTCCCCAAGTTTCCTCCGCACCGGTCTGTCTTGTACCAGTCTCCTCCATGTCACCCCTGCATACTTTCGAATTTCATCCACCCATCTCCCATGTGGTCTTCTTCTGGGTCTTTTCCTGTCCCTTGGAATCCAATCTAAAATTTCGGCTGTCCATCGATGATCTGTCCTTCTGGCAGTATGTCCAGCCCATTGCCATTTCATGGATTTAACTCTGATCATGATGTCTTCCACACTTGTCATTTTTCGGATCCACGAGTTCCTCTTCTTATCTCTCCTGGTTACACCAAGTATGCACCTCTCCATGCCTTTTTGAGTTGTCTGCAGCCTTTGTATGTCTCTTTTAGTTAAGGTCCACGTCTCTGCACCATACGTAAGCACTGGAAGGATGCATTGATCAAACACTTTTCTTTTAAGACATAATGGCATATTGCTCTTGAAAATTATGCTGTTTCTTCCAAAGCTCTCCAGGCAAGTTTTGTACGCCGATTAATTTCTTCATCAATGTGACCCTCACTTGATATCTGCTGTCCAAGATAAACGTACGTGCCTGTTATCTCCAGTTTTTCTCCATCAATCGATAAATCTTCATTTCTTGTAAAAGCATTGAACATCACTTTTGTCTTCTGAAAGTTCATTTTTAATCCCACTTCTTTACTCTTGTCAGAAAGTTCCTGGATCATACTCTGCAGCTCTGATGGGCTAGTTGCAAAATGACTACGTCATCAGCAAAACGAAGGTGGGTTAGATAATCTCCATTAATCTTTATCCCCTTGTTTTCCCAGCTCAGTGACTGAAAAACACCCTCCAATGTGGCATTAAAGAGCTTCGGAGATAAGGTGTCACCTTTGTCTCAATCCCTTTCCAATTTTTATGTGTGTTGTATTTTCAAACAGCCGTATCTTTGCACTTGCATTTTCATAGATGTTATTAATAATATTAATGTATGCATCTTCAATACCACAGGATTTCAGAGCCATTGTAACTGCTGATGGTTTCACCGAATCAAAGGCTTTTTCATAATCGATAAAAGCCATGCACAATGGAAGTTCATATTCCCTCGCTCTTTCAATTAGTTCTCTCAGCACATGGATATGATCTATTGTGCTGTAGCCACTCCTGAATCCAGCTTGTTCTCTCGGTTGAGCCATGTCCAGTGTTACCTTCAAGCGGTGTGAAAGAACTTTTGTGAAGATTTAATAAACTACTGATAGGAGGCTGATAGGTCTGTAGTTTCCGAGATCCTCAATGTCACTTATGTCACTTATGTTTTCTTATGTAGCAGGATCATTGTAGCGGTGTTCCAATCCTCAGGAATCTTTCCTTCATCAAGGCATCGAGTGAAAATTTGGGCGAGTACTGTTTCGATTTCTCCACTTGCTTCTTGTATGATGTCTACAGTAATTCCATCTTCTCCTGGAGCTTTTCCCCGCTTCATGTTCTTGATTGCATGTGCAACTTCTGCTGGAAGGACTGGAGGAACTCTGGTACTGGTATCTTTCATGATGTCTGGAGTGCATGTATCATCCCTTTCACATAATTTGGAGTAGAAATCTTTCACTCTTGTCAAAATTTCGCCTCTATTTCTTGTTACAGAACCATCTTCTTTTCTCAGTGCCATAATCTGTTTTCTTCCTTTACTGAGATGTCCCTTTGCTATCTTTAGGCTTTGGTTGTTTTCGATTGCTTTCCTCACTAGTTCACAGTTGAATTTTCTTACGTCTTCAGTGATACTTTTTCGTACTGTCTTGCATAGCTCTATATATTCCACTTTGGAAGTCACATCTTCTTTAGTTGTCCTCATCTCTCTTCTTTTTGCAACAACATTTTCGTTTTTCCTGATAATTTATTTACATGCAACTTGTTCTTAGACCCAGCTAATTATGTTGCTGTTTCCATAAGAGCTTTGGTTACTTTTCTGTTAACTTCAGAGATGTCCACTTCTTCCGATGTTAGGGCTTCTAAAGCAGAGAACCTGTTCTTCAGTTCCAACTTGAAGGTATTATGGTGTTTTTAAGGTTGGTTATGTCAATAGATTTTGTTTGTCTTATGAGCTTGCCACGTTCAAGTTTAGTCTTGAGGTGCATCTTACATCTCACCAATCTATGGTCACTACCTGTGTTGAACTTGTTTAGCACACTGCAGTCTTCTATGACGAATTTTTTGTTACACATAATAAAATCAATTTCACTTGTCGTCCCATTTGGATGTCTCCATGTCCATTTCCTGTGTGGCTTTTTCTTGAAGAAGGAGTTCAAGATGAAAAACCCTTCTGCCTCTGCAAACTCAACGAGAGTATTTCCACGCTGGTTTCTGTTGCCGTGACCGAATTTACCTACTGAAGTTTCATTCTGTTGCCGTTGCCCTATTTTTGCATTGAAATCTCCCATAATTATTTTCAAGTGCTGCTTACCTTTATTATTTAGATGACAAATTTCCTCATAAAATTCTTCAATTTCTTCTTCAGGATGACTTGTGGTGGGTGCATAAGTTTGAATAATCTGAGCCTGGTATCTTTTCGAGTTGGATAACAAGCCGTGCAGCTCTGTCAGAGGAACTTTCAACTTCTACAACTTTATCCTTCAGTTTCTTGTTTATTATAAATCCAACACCACTAGTTCTGCCAGTATCTGTCCCACGATAGTAGAAGAGATGTCCACTTTTCAGTTCGATGAGATCTTCTCCTTTTCTCCTTACCTCACTTAGCCCCACGATGTCCCACTTGATCCTTTGTAGTTCCTCTTCCAATTCAAGAAGCCTTGAATCAGAAGATAGAAGCGTCCATTGTACGTTGCCAAGGTCAGCATCAGATGGCAGCCTAGTCCGGTCCTCCGGGGATTCTTAGCACCCTCTGCCTTCATGTCGCACTGGCCGCTGCCTTGGCCAGGTACATTCCAGCTGCCGGAGACTGAGGGCCAAGATTTAAGTTGTGGAGTCATTTTGGAGGGGTTTGGCCATAACTCACCACGCTGGCCAAGCGGGTTGGTGAGTGTGGGATAGAATTTCCTCTAATCCCGATGGTATAGTTATACCGCTATTGGCGGTCGTCAGAGCCCCTTTAGCAGGAACAGGATGCACCACGAGAAAGCTGGGTTGACATTTGTCAAGGAGAGGCTGTGATGTTACGCATCGCCTGACCTTACATCCCATATATATATATATATATATACTTAAGAGCAAAACTGAAGACTAAGGAAAAACTTTAGAATTTAAAACGAAGGTTGCAAAATAACCTGAAAATCAAAACGCGCAACGCAGCAGTTTTGAAAATTCAGAATTCACATTCTATAAAGAAGATACCTAAGCAAAAAAATACATATATAATTTTGACTCACACCTAGTACAACATAGAAAAGGTTATGTATCTACCTGTGTGAGTAAAAGGAGAAAAGATAAAAAAATAAATAAAACAACTGAATGTAGAAGGTGTCGAGAATACTGAGCCTTGGCTTTATCAAGGACCAGCAAAAACTCTGCATTTTCTCACTTCCACAAAGGCCTAGTTGAAATGGGTTTCTGCAAGGCCATAGATGCAAGTAACATTCCCACCTAAAATAGTTTAAAAAATATATATAAGTCATGTCCTCCGTAGAGTTGCATGACCTAGCACTAGTTAACAATTTCGCTTGCATCCATTAATGTTCCTGGCCCGACCCATGCTCTTCATCTGTTACTATTAAACAGAGAGAAGTAATACATGCAAAGATTATTAATACATGCAAAGATTATTAAATAAACTGCTCGTGTATTTTATAATATTTCTCATGTATTCTGGAGAGTTAATTCTGCTCTTTCTGATCATACAGATCCACAGTCTTAAGTTTATATATTTTTTTCTCTGGTTAAAATCTCCGCGCGTTGGTTTCTTGCTGTATGAGGAGGCCATCAGCCCCACCCTCACTGCCCCCCCCCAGCGTCTAGGGAGTGGCGGAAGAGGTCAGCCATGTTCTTCTCTTGTGAGGAGAAAAGTTTTTGTCACACAAGAGGTAAGCTCTCTTCCTTGTTTTTGGGTTCTAGGTTTTATAAGTTCAATGTTTGTACTTCATGTACTTTTTCTCTGTCGTTTTTTAGCTTTTCAGCTTTTAGGCATTGGTTTGTCTGTTAACATTTTTGCGGGTTTTAACTCTTTCTTTTCTTTGTAACTTTGAGCGTCTTTTGGGGTACCTAGGAACAGAAGATGGCTAAGCTTGTTCCTTTTCTATGCGCTGTCTATGCGCTGTTTTTCAAAGTAGTTAAGTTCTTAATAACTAATTAATTATGCACTTAATGCACTGCTGAAATACTTTGTACATATTGCAACTAACTGTTTAAGGTATATAACTTTCACAAAGTTTTCTTTAGTTAATTATTATCTTTAACTTATTCTCGTTTTCGTGCTGTCATAAGTTGTAGAGTAGGGGGTTTTAGACTCAAGTTTTCTTTCAAAAATCTGTTCGTTAAAAATTAACATTTCCTTTTTTAATTGCAATGTAAAATTTGGATTTCTTTTGCATTCATTTTTAGGTTTAAATTCTCTCTCAAACGAACTTGGAATTTCGTTATGGCTGAAAATCATTTCTAATTATTATGTCACTCTCACAGCTTGAGTTCTCTTTAATCTTCTTCTCTCTGTTTAATAGTAACAGATGAAGAGCATGGGTCGGGCCAGGAAGGTTAATGGATGCAAGCGAAATTGTTAACTAGTGCTAGGTCATGCAACTCTACGGAGGACATGACTTATATATATTTTAAACTATTTTAGGTGGGAATGTTACTTGCATCTATGGCCTTGCAGAAACCCATTTCAACTAGGTCTTTGTGGAAGTGAGAAAATGCAGAGTTTTTGCTGGTCCTTGATAAAGCCAAGGCTCAGTATTCTCGACACCTTCTACATTCAGTTGTTTTATTTTATTTTTATCTTTTCTCCTTTTACTCACACAGGTAGATACATAACCTTTTCTATGTTGTACTAGGTGTGAGTCAAAATTATATATGTATTTTTTTGCTTAGGTATCTTCTTTATAGAATATATATATATATATATATATATATATATATATATATATATATATGTATATCATCATCATCATCATTGTCAACCATTATCAATCCACTGCTGGTCGAAGATCTCCCCCAAGTTTCTTCCACAACGGTCTGCCTTGAGCCAGTCTCTTCCATGTTACTCCCGCAAACTTTCGAATTCTATCCACTCATCTCCCATGTGGTCTTCTGCTGGGTCTTTTTCTGTCCCTTGGAATCCAGTCTAAAATTTCAGCTGACCATCGATGGTCTGTCCTTCTGGCAATATGTCCAGCCTTTGACATTTCAGGGATTTTACTCTGGTCATGATGTCTTCCACCCTTGTCATTTTCCTGATCCACGAGTTCCTCTTCTTATCTCTCCTGGTTACACCAAGCATGCATATCCCCATGCTTCTTTGAGCTGCCTGCAGTCTTTGTGTGTCTCTTTTAGTTAAGGTCCACGTCTCTGCACCATATGTAAGCACTGGAAGGATGCATTGATCAAACACTTTTCTTTTAAGACATAATGGCATATTGCTCTTGAAAATTATACTGTTTCTTCCAAACGCTCTCCACGCAAGTTTTATACGCCGATTAATTTCTTCATCAATGTGGCCCTCACTTGATATCTGTGGGGAGAGTTGTCATCAGCAAAACGAAGGTGAATTAGATAATCTTCATTAATCTTTATCCCTTTGTTTTCCCAGTTCAGTGATTAAAAGACATTTTCCAATGTGGCATTAGAAAGTGTCTTTCAATCACTGGACTGGGAAAACAACGGGATAAACATTAATGGAGATTATCTAACGCACCTTCGTTTTGCTGATGACGTGGTCATTTTTGCAACTACCCCATCAGAGCTATTGTATTGTATACGCTGAAGTGCCAGAAAAACTGGTACACCAGTCTAATACTTGGTAGGTCCCCCACGGTAGCGCAGGACTACAGAAATACGACGGCCAAGAACTCCACTAGCTTCTGGAAATACGCTGTAGGCAATGCACACCATACTTCCTGCAGAGCGTTCCACAATTCGGGTGTATTCCGAGGTCTCGGATTCCCGTGTTCGATAGCGCGTTGCATGGCATCCCAAATGTGTTTTTTATCACGTTCAGATCTGGGGACTTGGGTGGGAATGGCAACACCCCAATCTCTGATGAATGCTCTTCTAACCATAATGTGGCTTCCCGACACTTGTGTGGAGATTCATTGTCCTGTTGGAACAGGCCCAATTCATCAGCATGAATGCAGGACATGAAAAGGTGTACCTCGTCAGAAAGCATGCGCACATAGCGTTGGCCGGTCACAGACGTTTGTAGACGTACAAGGAGTCCTAGTGAAGTCCAGCTAAACACACCCCATACCATTACGGACCCCCCCCACACCAGCCGGTACAGTTCCCTGTTGACAGGTGGAATCCATGGCTTCATGGGATTTGCGCCACACACGAATCCTTCCATCTGTCCGATACAGTTGGAAACGCGACTCGTCAGACCAGGCTACTTGTTTCCAGTCATCAAGTGTCCAGTGGCAGTGTTGCCGTGCCCAAGAGAGGCGCATAGCTCTGTGTCGTGCACCCTTCAAGGGGACTCGAGTTGGGCGTCGGCTTCCAAAGCCTATATCGTGCAGGGTACGTTGCACAGTCCGGACGCTGATGCTTGTTGAGGCTCCAGCATTGAATTCCGATGATATCTGCGAGGCGACTGTTTATAGCCCATTGAGTTGCTCACGGTGGTCGGTAAAATTCCAATCAAAAAAAAAAAAAAAAAAGATACCTGCGAGGGTGTTGCACGCCTATCGCGTGAAACGATTCTTGACAGTCGACGATGGTCACGTTCACCCAATGTCTTTTTACGGCAACACTGGCATCGTAGGGTGGGGGTTTTGCCGGAATTCTTCTAGTCACGGTACACCCTTGCAGTGGTCGTCCGTGAAAATCCGAACTTCGTTTCTACCTCCGAAATACTATGGCCCATATCGCGAGCGCCAACTATGACACTGCGTTGAAAATCGCTTAAATCATTATTACTTGTCATTCTCATGCCGCAAACAGCTCTAACGGCTGGCAAGGATGTCTATCGCTTTATATATGCACTGGTGGACGCAACCGAGTACGCACATAAGTGAGGTTGCTACGTATTTTGCATAAGCTTGTCAGTACCAGTTTTTCTGGCACTTCAGTGTGTATATATATACATACATTGACAAAAGTCACTGGACACCCCTTCAAAAGTAAATGAACGGATCCGCTGCATTGTTAAGATGCACGGTACAGCTGCAAACTGTATAAAAACAAGCCTGCAGTTGGCCGCGATCATATCGCACTGTGAGGTTGAGTGAAAATGTCGCAGCCGGAGAGAACTGACTTTGAGAATGGAAAGATTGTTGGGGGCAATATTAGTGGGTTGTCCATAAGAGAAACCGACAGGTGTTGAAACTTACCCAAGTCAACTGTTTTGGATGTACTGAATAAGTGCAAGACACGTGGCTTGCCTGAAGCAGCAAAACGTACCGGCAGACCAAAGAAAATCAGTGACAGAGGACGTCGAAGCCTCAGGGAGTCGTTACAGCTAATTGACGCAGTACTGCAAAAAGACCTCAGTGTACAGGTGAGTAAAAATGCTGTAACCTCTGTATGTACATGTATCATTCGCATAGAACTTCATTCCATGGGTTAGCGTGTCGTGCAGCTGCTCATAAGCCTTTCATCTCCATTCGGAAGGCTACTCGTCGTTTAGCATTGTGTAAAGAACATTTATCGTGGGCCGTAGATATGGACTGATGAATCCAGATACACGATTCATCAGTCTGATGGCTGTGTGTTAGTATGGCGGCAGCCGGGGGAACGCTATTTACCACAGTGTACTGTTCCTAAGGTCAAGTTTGGAGCTGGCATTGTACTCGAGTGGGGGTGTTTTTTGTGGTATGGTCCCGGTCCATTGGTTATTGTGGACAAATCTTTTAACTAGCACGTCGACTACGATATTCTGGACAATAATGCCCTACTTACTGTGTGGTAATGTTATGGAACCGAGCCTTGTTGGTACTAGCAGGATAATGCACCGAGCCATAAAGCAAGGACTGTTACGGCGTGAGTTTACGATAATTCCGTATCGTGTGTGGATTGGCCAGCACAGAGTATTGATCTTAATTTCATACAGAACCTATGGGATGAATTAGAGCGCCGCATAAAAAGTTTGGAACCAAGGCCTACTACTAAGGAACAGTTAGCGGCAGCATTATGTACTGAATGGGAGGGCATACAAAGCCTTGTCAAAAGCATGTCTCGAAGTGTCAGTGCATGCGTTAAGGCCAAAGGTGGACCGGCGCCGTACTAATGTATGTCAATAAATGCTGTGTTGTGTTTCTCTTTTAGGTGTCCGGTGACTTTTGTCAATATAGTGTACAACTGAAAAAAAAACGTATTAACGAAACAGAGGAAGTTCAACATTAACAGCAATTCAGAATTTTTGGATCTGCGACATTTTGCGTGTAAATGAGGGAAGCATATTAGGGAGAAACGTATAAACGGGGTTCTACTGCATTTGCTTTTCATTAATTTTTTTTAACGAGATTTGCGTTTCACTTGCCACTTTTTTGGCCTAACACTTACACGAACTCTTGAACTGCAGTTTAGAAAAGTTTATTTCAACTACAGCAATAATGGTTTTTTTTTTTTTTCGTTAAATATTAGTTAAATAAACGTCACTTTCTGGACCCTGTACCTTTCTTTGCGATAAGATTCTTGCGCTTCTCAAAATTTTCAATTTCTTAAACAGAATTTTTCGTTGTTTTTTTTTATGTTGTTTATGACAGGTAAATTTCGATTTCGTAGGGTTTGCCCATTTGGATTTCCCTTCTCTCCAAAAGCAAAGAAATTTACAATTTTTAACTCAGCTTTTGGAATAAAATTCGTAAGAGTGGAATAAAACCTTTGACAGTATTTTCACAAAACATACCTTGTCTATTGCAGCAGCAACGGAAGTGATTCTTCTTTTTGCGTTAAATTTACGGAATATCACATTTTGAAGCCCATAATAATAGGTAAAATGTTAATTAATTGTTGCCTCAATGAGAACATTGCGGTAATTTCTAGACCTGCTGAAAAGACGTTTAAACAGGAAACGGTGATACTGACATACTGTTACTACAAGGTTTGAGTCCCTTGCCGTGGCGTATATTCGAGGCTAGCTAGTCTAGCTGCGAAGCCCAGATAATGCACAAATAAAAGTTAATTAAATGTACACAAATAAAAGTCAATTATCAACGGTATTAAGATATGTCGATGCTTTCGGTGCGAAAAAAACACGAGCGGATTCGCTTCTTTCGATTATGAGAATCAGTCTGGCGAGCGATGATCAACGGCATAACGCAAATGGGTCTTAGAGAGACTTCGCTGTTCTAATGCGAAGAGCTTCAATACTATCTCCTGCTGGCGTTTCCATGACAACATGAATGAGCTACGGAGGTTAGTGGCCATTGCTTTGGCCGAGGGTTCATTCCGAAGAAAAGAAGACTTCGGACTACCTCAGTCCTTCCATGCTTCCAACGCGTGTTTGGCGAGAGTTGTTTCAGTTTCTGGGAAGTGTCAATGAATTAAAATCAGGGATATTATATCTTAAATTCGCGGCTTTGTTGGATGCGAACTGTTTTGATAAATTTTGTGAAAGCTTCTCTGAACATCTACTATCAGAGCTTAAAGAACTCTATGCTTCAAATTTCGATACAGCTCGATTAAAAAATGAACTGAAGGTGTTTAATTCCCTTGATGAATACGAAACAAATTAGTAAGAGACATTACTTGTTACATAAAGTTGAATAATTGGACATAGTGTTTATTGAGGTGTACCGCAGATCTAATATTAAACTGTTCATCAACAACTGCAACTGCCGAAATAAGTTTTTCCGTATTAAAAAGAATCAAGATATATCTTAGAGCAACACAACGGCATGCACATTCGAGCAAATTGACTGGTTTGTTAATAGAGAAAAACATTTTTAAATATGATAAAGTACTCGGAAAAAACATTTTTGAGAAAACGTAACACTCAAGTTCACACAAAAGGAAAGAAGATTGGAGTTCCTGTACAAATAAGTGTTCAAATCCTAATCCTCATAATTATTTGGTATCATGTTAGCGATAGCATGTACCTAAAATTTAGAAAAAATGTTACTTCTATTACTTAACAATTAAAAAATAAACTTCGCAATTTAAAAAAAAACAGTACTGGGGGGGAGGGGGCTCTCGGACCCAAGATACGCCATTGGACCCTTGGTAATTTTTTCCAAACAGTGGACCGCAAAAAATTCTCTTCCAGGGCTGTTTATGTATCGTCATTCCGCCACTGATTTCGTGGAATAAAATCTCACCTGAACTTCGTGGATCTGTTTATTTACGAGTAAACCGTTTTCAAATCGTTCTTCCTCGCAGGCTAAATTAAAAACACCAAAGTTTTCTAAAGCCATAAATATTGAATAAGAGCTTAAACTAATATGCAGATGATGTTACAAGTAGATACATTTATTCTTCTTTTTCATTCTTCTTCTTTTTTTTTTTTTTTTTTTTTTCTCTTACGCCTGCCTGCTTCCCCGGACTTGAGCATTCACTGAATTCTGTTTCAGCAAGAACTTCCTGGACAGAAGACATCCTCAGCGTGACGCCGCGATCTGAGCTACTAGGTTTGTAGGAAGATCTCAATTCTAAGCTAAAATTTAACCGAAATCTGATCTGCCTTTTCAAATCCCATAATGCCTAAGGCGTCACCCTAAAGGCCAACCGATTCCCCCAATCTATTTATTCACAGTTCGACATTCTGGATGGAAACGGGAACTTAACTCTCTCACTACATACTTAACCCTCTCGGTCATTGATCAAATTCTCAAGCACCTGATCGACTTTCGTTCGGGGAGAAAGAGAAAGAGCTCTCCTTACCCGAGATATTTCTTCCCACGGTAAAACCGCACTCCCACAATTCTTCCCTGATATCCACCCTCCCCTTCGACGCTTCACCCCCGACTATAGCGGAGAGTTAAACTCAGTGAAGAAGCAAATCGTTTGCATCATTGGCTTGTGGTCCAATGTCTGTTATTACCGCATCTGTGTCGTGACTTTGTTATTAAAAGGAAGCAGAATACAGACTCGTGAGGGGCCTCCACGGCTGCGTGACTTTAGTGGGGCGTCAAACGAAGCGTTCACCCCAGTGAAAAATCCCCCGGTGCTAGTGCACCCTCGCATCCTGTACGGTACTTCCGGTGAAGCCACCTGGTGGACTCCGTCTTAACTTCAGATTCCCACACAAAAACCTCACGCTCGTGTTTCTTCGGAGACTGCGCAACCGTTAAAAATTCACCTACGTAATGATAATCATGCTTTTATCCTCCCACTATTTTGTTCGTTTGTTCATTTCAATCATCTGCGGTAACTTTTTTTTTCTCCTTTTTCTTTATCTCGCCCTCACTTTCACCCCCCCCCACTCCCTCTCCTCTCAGCATTTAAGCGTTTCAACTGTAGCTTAAAAGCGGTCTGATTCCACAGTTTTGAAGCCAGCATATGCTCTTAATATTTTTTGATTGGGGCTTTAACGACCAACGTGAGCAACTTGATTTGCTATAAGCAGTCGCCCTTCCCTAATTTAGGGCCACTGGTTCCAGGGAAGGCCGGAAGACAAACACAACATTGCGCCCCCGGTGGCGTAGTGGTCTAAGATTAGGCATTCGTCTGACATGGGTCCGGGTTCGAATCCCAGTCAGTGAGGCATAGATGATATGTTTGTCGATGGCATTGGCTCTTTCCCTTCCTTGGAACCAGTCACCCTAAACTAGGGACACGCGACTGCTTATAGCCTGTCGAGTTGTTCACGGTGGTCGTTCAACCCCCAAACAAAAGCAAACACGACATCCATGCCTTACGTGATCTGAACCCGGACCCACCTCGAACGAATGACTGGAAACCAGCGCTTAGACCGTTGCGCCGCCGGAGAATGGACGCATCACACCCATTGATATAGAAGAACTTTTTCTGTACTCTTAGCTAAAGCACTTTTTCTGTAGAATTAGCTAAAGTACTTTTTCTGTAGACTTAGCTAAAGCACTTTTTCTGTAGACTTAGCAGTGCTCACGAACTTTCCGTGGTTAATTGCGAAAAGAACTTAATAGAACGCTCGTATTGCAAGAACGATACCAAACTGGCGGACACGCAGTAAGGGTCACATGATCATCCATGTAGACAGAGCGACAAGTGGCCACTAGCTTGGCATACCGCTCGTCTGGGTGGGCTTGTGTTCGAGTCCCAGTCGAGGCATAGGTAGTGAGCTTTTCTTACAGCATTGCTTTTCTCCCTTCCCTGGAGCAAAGAATATAAAGCTTCAAGAGCGCCAACTCTCATAGAGATAACGTAAAACAGGCGACAACAGCGCCACCGCATTTTAAGAGAAAATATGCTCTGCGGGAAAAGTGAATATTCAGGAGCAAAACACGTTAGGGGGACTACGGAAGTGAAGCTTTTCTTTGATCCACGATGGTTTCCTTCGATCTGACGACTATTTGCTAAGAGCAGTTTTTTTTGTTTGTTTGTTTTTTGCTGTCTTCTGATATCCCGCCCATCCCTTATTTTGGTGAGAAAAATATGCAATAACATTAGTATTAAGCCTACTATTTAAATTAAATTTTAGCAAATATTATCCTTAGGCGTAAGGATCCGAACCAAATGCAGAGCATCATCATCATCATCATCATCATTGTCAACCATTATCAATCCACTGCTGGACGAAGGTCTCCCCAAGTTTCCTCCACAACGGTCTGTCTTGTGCCAGTCTCCTCCATATTACTCCCGCATACTTTCGAATTTCATCCACCCACCTGCCATGTGGTCTTCTTCTGGGTCTTTTCCTGTCCCTTGGAATTCAATCTAAAATTTCGGCTGTCCATCGACGGTCTGTCCTTCTGGCAGTATGTCCAGCCCATTGCCGTTTCTTCCACTCTTGTCATATTTCGGATCCACGAGTTCCTCTTCTTATCTCTCCTGGTTACACCAAGGATGCACCTCCCCATGCGTCTTTGAGTTGTCTGCAGCCTTTGTATGTCTCTTTTAGTTAAGATCCACGTCTCTGCTCCATACGTAAGCACTGGAAGGATGCACTGATCAAACACTTTTCTTTTAAGACATAAAGGAATATTGCTCTTGAAAATTATGCTGTTTCTTCCAAAAGCTCTCCAGGCAAGTTTTGTACGCCGATTAATTTCTTCATCAATGTGACCCTCACTTGATATCTGCTGTCCAAGATAAACGTACATGTCTGTTATCTCCAGCTTTTCTCCATCAATCGATAAAACTTCATTTCTTGTAAAAGCATTGAACATCACTTTTGTCTTCTGAAAGTTCATTTTTAATCCCACTTCTTTACTCTTGTCAGCAAGTTCTTGGATCATAACTCTGCAGCTCTGATGGGGTATTTGCAAAAATGACTACGTCATCAGCAAAACGAAGGTGGGTCATATAATCTCCATTAATCTTTATCCCCTTTGTTTTCCCAGTTCAGTGATTGAAAGACATTTTCCAATGGGGCATTAAAGAGCTTCGGAGATATGGTGTCACCTTGTCTCACTCCCTTTCCAATTTTTATGTGTGTTGCATTTTCAAACAGCCGAATCTTTGCACTTGCATTTTCATAGATGTTATTAATAATATTAATGTATGCATCTTCAATACCACAGGATTTCAGAGCCATTGTAATTGCTGATGGTTTCACCGAATCAAAGGCTTTTTCATAATCGATAAAAGCCATGCACAATGGAAGTTCATATTCTCTCGCTCTTTTAATTAGTTCTCTCAGTACGTGGATATGATCTATTGTGCTGTAGCCACTCCTGAATCCAGCTTGTTCTGCAGATATGCAGATAATCCCTAGTATTTGGCATTACTGAAAATGTTTATCAAAAACTGAAGAACAAACAAAAGTCTTAACTAACCCGATTGGAGTAACAAAACTAACATATCCGATTTGCGAAGTGGTTATGCAACCGAGAAGGTAACAATCCCGTGCTGTGAGTAGCTCGGCTGACCGTTCTTTACCCAAAGAATTGAAGTCAACAGAAATACGCATGCCCAGTCTGCTCCGGCTAAAGCCTGTATGTTGGCTTCTGTGCACTGCATTTTAACTCTTAAGATATGGCGGCGCTAGTTACGTCTCGCCCACAGAGCTGAGACGGGCTGAGCCTGAAAGCCCGAAGCAGAGCCCGGGCCCGAATTGGGCTCGGGCTGTAGAATATTTACTGCGGTTTGGGCTCCGGCTCTAGAGAGAGGGAGCGCAAGAGAATTTTTTTTATACATAAATGTGATTTTATATGATTTAGCAAATGAGACACTTTATAGTTGATAAAGAGAATTCTTTGGCAACTGGCTCTGATGCGGGCAATCGAGATAGCTTTTTATTCATGACTTGCGTAGAAAATGCCATAGGCCGCGCATTAGTGTGTTTCTGCAGAGAAGAAAAAGTTTTTTTCAAGAACTATGGATATTGGATTGTTGATAGCTTACCAACGATTATTTTCCCCTATCTCCACGCAGTAGCTCCCTGCTAATTTTATTTAGCAACGTACATATAGCAGCGCATTATGGCACGATAATATTAGCATTATTTGAACAACATACAATTGCAACACCGCCCAATCATTTTCTATTTCCGGCCGACCGAAGCACTTCAGGTGGAAACGAACGGTCAAAGAAAATCGTACAGTTTCACTATAAAAATAGAGAGAGGTCCCTTCCCCACTCCCCATTTGAGAAATATATTGGTTAATTGCAAGAGGAGGAAAGAGTGGAAGTGTGGAAAAGGAGATGTTTTTTTTATTAATGTTTGAACAGGTTAGCCAGTTTTCGGGCTCGTTCGGGCCGGGCCTCTATCTTGCAATATAAAATTCGGCCTCGGATGGGCTTGGGCTCCAAAAATGGACCCAAACTCAGCTCTACTCACCGAGCCTTAACTTCTTCTCAGTTAGATATTCTTTTCCTGGAGGAAGTGACCCTAAATTAGTGACGAACGGCTGCATATATCCCTTACAGCCCCTCAGAGTGGTCATTAACCAAGTGTTTATGGTTGAGAAGAACATTTGAGCTAAACTCGCCCCCAACTCCAACAAAAGTAATTCCCTGATCCCATTCTGTGATTCCTTATGAGCAACTCAAAATGACGCTCCGGACGTCCGAGTGGCCCGAAGCACTGGTTTCAAGCCAATCGCCGGAGTTGGGTGGGCTCGAGTTCCGGCCGAGGCACGGAAGGTGCGGTGCGCCCTCTCCACAGCGCTGGCCATTCCCGGAACCAATAGCTCCATATCCGGGTTCGTCGACTAAGGCCCCAGATGATCGCGATGGTCATTATACCCGGAAAGAAACAAGAAGGCAACACGAAAGATATTCGCCACTCCCACCACATTATCCTAACAAGAGCGGCTTATAAGTGACATCACTATATTGACAAAAGTCACCGGACACCTAGAAGAGAAACACAGCATAGAATTTATTGACATATATTAGTACGGTGTAGGTCCACCTTTGGCCTTAATGCATGCACTGATACTTCGAGACATGCTTTCGACAAGGATTTGGAACACAGCGATAGGTATGCGCTTCCATTCAGTGCATAATGCTGCCGCTAACTGTTGTTTAGTAGTAGGCCTTGGTTCCAAACTTCTCATGCGGCGCCCTAACTCATCCCATAGGTGCTCTATGGGATTAAGATCAGGGCTCTGAGCTGGCCAGTCCACACGCGATAGGGAATTATCGTCAAACCACGACGTAACAGTCCTTGCTTTATGACTCATGGTGCATTATACTGCTGGTACCAACAAGGCTCGGTTCCATAGTATTGCCACAGAGTTGGTAGGCCATAATAGTCCAGAATATCGAGGTAGACGTGCTGGTTAACAGGTTTGTCCACGATAACCAATGGGCCGGGACCATACCACGTAAAACACCTCCACACGAATACACTACCAGCTCCAAACTTGACCATGGGAACAGTACACTGTGGTAAATAGCGTTCCTCCGGCTGCCGCCATTCCCACACCCGGCCATCAGACTGATGGATCGTGTATCTGGATTCATCAGTCCATAGGACCTGTTTCCATCGATCTACGGTCCACGATAAATGTTCTTTACACCATGCTAAACGACCAGTAGCATTCCGAGTGGAGGTGATAGGCTTATGAGCAGCCGCATGACCACGGTAACCCATGGGATGAAGTTTTATGCGAATGGTACGTGTACATACAGAGGTTCCAGCATTATTACTCATCTGTACATTGAAGTCTTGTGCAGTACTCTGTCGATTAGCTGTAACGACTCTCCTGAGGCTTAGACGTCCTGTATCACTGGTTTTCTTTGTCTGCCGGTACGTTTTGCTGCTTCAGGAGCGCCATGTGTCTTCCACTTATTCAGTACATCCACAACAGTGTACTTGGGTATGTTTAAACGCCTCTCGGTTTCTCTTACGGACAACCCACTAATATAACACCCAACAATCTTTTCATTCTCAAAGTCAGTTCTCTCCCGCAGCGACATTTTCACTCAACCTCACAGTGCTATATGATCGCGGTCAGCTGCGGGCTTGTTTTTATACCTTTTGCAGCTGTACCACGCATCTTAACAACGCAGCGGAACCATTCATTTGCTTTTGAAGGGGTGTCCGGTAACTTTTGTCAATATAGTGTATATTCAGTGTGTGACTGACACGTATTATTCGCACTGAATATTCGGAACCGTACAGAATGACAGGACGATATCTTAACATTCTTAGAATCTGACTCCCATGTAAAAATTCGTAACTTTTATCTTTTTGTTTAAAATCTGCCCAATTAAGGAATTTAATAAAGTTGGTAAAAATAATTAGCATTTTTATAAAACTTGAATGAAAAATACTAACAGATAAAAAGAACAAATCAAATTCTAAACTACTTGAAAATTTTAAGGTCCTTTCTGGGTTTGTTTCACCTGACACGTTCACAGCTCTCTAAGAGGCACTATTTCTTACAAATATACATCACGGATCATCGGAATATCATGTGACAGATTATAAATTCCTTACAGATATTTACATTAATACCAGTGAAGTGATAAAGGTTGCCTCATCAGAATACTTTCTTCTCTCACTTCTAACTTAACGCATAAAGGAATTCGTACTTCAATAACTTGGGATACTCCTTTTCAGCGCCGCAGCCAGGAATGTACCCAAAAGGGTCCGCCCCGCCCCTTTTCCAACAATTCTTGTTATTATTTTTTTTTTCACCTAATTCATTCTTAGTTAAAACGTTATGGTAACGACACAGTGTTAAGAGGGCTTTGCTGGTGGGTTGTTATATGCCCCTTTCCGGTTCGATATTTAAGCCTAATTGCGGCTCGTTGTGAAGAAAGCATATCACGAAGAAAGTATTAAAAGTCAGTTGCGGTATTAACTCCGTTCTTTATTACTATCAAATTTTCGTTATCGGTTTGTCCTGTAATTATTTTGACTGTTGAATTAATTATGGTTACTTTAGTTTCCATTTGTCGTCTGCACGTTGTACCTAATTTCTCTTCTATTTCACATTCTTATCACTCAAGCTTTCCAGTACCGAGGCCGTCTTTCCTCACGTCTTCAAGTCTTTCCCAATTCGCTGAACGATTCTCTCTTCTTTCCCCCAAAAAATTTCTGTCTTAAACTTCCCTGTGTGTCCTACTCCTTTCCTAGCGTGACTTTTATCCTCCTCTTTAGTCTTGACACCTAGCTTGAAGAAAAGAGCATTCCAAGGGCAATAAAATCATTTAGCCCCCAGACAGCTCTTTCGGATCACAATGTACTAATCGCTGCGTAGGCTAATAAAACGATATGTTACAGTAAAAGCCCGAAAATTGGCAAATCCTAGCATTTACCATACTAAGGTGGTAAAAGTCCGAAAAATGCTTGTAAACGCTTTCATTTCGGGTTTTTACCAAACAAACCATTTCGGTAAATACCAGCATTTACGTTTCAAAGGTAAAAGTTCGAAATAAGTGATGAGTCTGTCAAAGCCTGTAGTGCGCAGGTCCGAACATGCTGGTGACTCTTCTACATGGTGTCCCACCAAGGACTCCCTGATTTTAAAATGAAATAACTCGGAAACGGAGATCGATAGAAGAATAAAACAAGTGGTACGTTTATTTGAAAAGCCGTAAAAATTTGATACAGAAGTTTCAAAATTACTTACAAATGTTGCCGAAATGTGGCGCTTACGCTGTAGTCGCAGTGCGGAGTCCTGTAAATAATGCTGTGAAGCACAGAGCGATCAGTCTTCGGACAGTTTCGCTGTAGAAACGTGAAAGGAGGTTAACGTACTGAAGGAAGTGGATGAAGTCATGTATTCCGTAGAGCAACGTGTTTTTCTGGTACTCGAGTATCAGGCATTTCGTGGTTTATGCAAGATGGGGCCCGATCACACCGTACTCCAGCCGTTTTTGCCTTTCTTGAGGAATACTTCGGGAATAGAGTCATTGCTTCGAACTATTCCACATTTACTGGAACAGGCATGGATTGGCCTCCATACTCACCCGATCTTACCCCCTGCGACTACTTTTTGTGGGGCACATTGAAGGGCACTGTTTTCCAGAACAATCCTGCAACACTGGACGAGCTTGAAGAGTTGATCGGAGAGGCATGTGCGTCCATTTCCGTTGACACACTACAGAGGGTGACTGAAAATTTCATTCTTCGTTTGCGCCATCTTTGTGCTGCGAAAAGGTGCACATTTCGAATCGATTGTCATGTGATTGCAACGACTGCTTGCAAAGGACAGTTTATAGACTATTTCTCGGACTCCCTACTGCGACTACAGCGTACAGCGCCACCTATCGGCAACACTTGTAAGTAATTTTGAAACTTCTATATCAGATTTCTACGGCTTTTCAAATAAACATACCACTTGTTTTATTCTTCTATCGATCTCCGTTTCCGAGTTATTTCATTTTAAAAACAGGGAGTACTTTGTGGGACACCCTGTAGCTGTTCGCGTACCTAACAGTTCAGTTGTAGCCTTACTTCGTACAAGTATAGACGGGTGTAAGCGGAGGCGATCTAGCATCAGTTTGTTTTTTGTGCTAATATAATTTACGTTTTCTTTTTATTTCGCTCACAAAAATGAATGATTTTGTGCGGAAAATGTTTTATGATCTTTGGAGTGAATCAGTGAATAATGTAGTAAAATAATAAAGCAGTCATGTTTAATGTTATTCTGGTCATAATATTTGAAATTTAAATTGACAAAGGCAAATTATTATAATGTATTAGTTTAATAATGAAAAATATAGAACTTCATCTCATATTATAAGGCTATTCTAATTTCTTATTCCAATGATACACTTTTTAAATAAACAATGATAATTAAAAATATGGGCTCAGTACAACAGATATTATAAAAAAAATATGCAACATAAATGACTGTTTCAATAATTTAAAACTTATAAACAAAACGTACTTTTACCAGTTGGGGTTGGTAAATGAAACCATTTACCGAAATGGCTTCGTAAAAGCCCGAAATGAAAGCGTTTTTAAGTATTTTTTGGACTGTTACCACCTTAGTATAGTAAATGCTACGATTTACCGGTCAAACCTAGGGTTTACCCATGTTCGGGCTTTTACAGTAACAGATATACCAAGGGTCGGCAACCTATGGCACGCGTGGCACGTGGTACGATTTTCAATGGCACACTGAGTGAATTGAAATACTGTATATGATCTAAAAAAAAAAAAATGATTAAATAGAATCATATAATTCTTTTAAAGCTATTCCTGATTTTACATCCTTTCGAAACGAAAGTTTTTAGACATTAGAGGTAAGAATGTGCGATCTGGTGCAAACTGAGTGATTGTGGAGCAACAATGACTAAATACGAAACATCAGCCCATGTTTAAAAACTCTGAAGAGAAAAGTGAAGCCATAAAAAGGGGCTCAGTGTGTGACTTCGAAGAGTAAACCTTTCACAGATGGAGAATACATCAAGGAAAGATTTTTTTTTTTTTTTTTTTTTTTTTTGATTTACCAAATAAAGAAACAATACTGTCTCGGATTTGAGAAATACCGGTTTCTGCGAGATCAATCGAGAGACACATAACTGATATGGCTGAAAATTTAACAGAAAAACTAAATACAACATGCTGTTGTATTTAGTGTCGCTCTTGACGAAAGTGTCGATGTGAATGACGTGGCGCGCCTAGCTATAGTTGGGCGATACTGTGACAGCTATACCGTATTTATGAAGAACTGTGCTGCTTGATACCGCTTGTTGGTACAGCCAAGGGAGAGGACATTATAACTGCATTTGTAAACTATTTCGAAAACCAGAACATTAACATGAATAATATATTCTGTGTTACTACTGATGCCGCCCTTGCAATGGTTGGAAAGAATAAAATTTGTTAAACTTCTTGAGGATCATATGGGACGTCAAGTATTGAGCTTCTATTGCATTATACTGTACACCAGGAGAGTTTGTGTGCGAAAATTTCGTCATTGTGCTTGAACTTTGTAATGGAAACTGTTGTCAAAATAGTTAACTTCATAGTTTCTCGCTCTTCATTGACCCACAGGCAATTCAAGTCTCTTCTACAAGAAATGGAGAGCGCATGTGCGGACCTTCCGCTGTATAGCAATGTTCGTTGGCTTAGTCGAGGAAAAGTTTTGAACAGATTTGCATCGTGTCTAGAAGCAATCAAGGTGTTTCTTGATGACAAAGAACATTTCTCGGAATTGAATGACGAGGACTGGCTGTGCATGCTGATGTTTCTGGCAGATATAACTACACATCTGAACGAATTAAACTTGCGTTTACAAGGGCCAGGGTCAAACAGTACTTGATCTTTTTCAGCACTGGAAAGGATTTGCGTCAAAATTAGACATATTTTGCTGTAATATTACCACTTATAACGAAGTAAATTTCTCCGTCATTTTTGTCCACGCCGGGGTTAGAACCCGGATCCCCTCATTCCGGAATAAGTCACTCTACCAATTGAGCTACGCGGACGTTCGTTCTGACTGCTATCTGCCTTTATGTCGTGTGCTTCCTGCTGGCAGGTACCCCCCCCCCCCCAAGAGGGCCGGGGCATGGCCCACGGGTCAGCCGTGACCATGAATCGTTGCAGGCAGCCATCCGCTGTAGAACGTGCACTTGAGAACTCCCAGTCAATCTGGTGTGTGGAATGCAACGTCAAACACATATTTTTCGAAGCGCTAGAGAAGGGATTCCCTGATTTTTCCTATATCGTGGTGTGGAAATCACATCACACCATTGCGAGATTTTGAACGGCCGGGTTCATCCGGAAAGTTCGGGCGCCATTATAACGAAGTAAATTTCTCCGTCATTTTTGTCCACGCCGGGGTTCGAACCCGGATCCCATCATTCCGGAATAAGTCACTACCAATTGAGCTACACGGACGTTCGTTCTGACTGCTATCTGCCTTTATGTCGGGTGCGTCCTGCTGGCAGGTACGTCACACATATGGCAATTTTATACATATGGCAATTTTATAATAAAACATACAACTACTTTCCAAACGTAAAAGCTCATTCACATTGATTAACTGTCAACAGAGATGAGCTCCAGAAGTACGTTGAAGCGCTCAAAAGCGAGTTCGCTAAACGAGGTCAAGACTTCCTAATTCACGGGCCCATCATTTTTTTACCTCATCAAGCCCAACTTTATTGATCTGACTATCAACCCATTTGATCTATCTGTTTTCGAGTGGATGGATGTTTTTACAATTTTGAAGGGCAACACATCGAATTCAAGGCATCAGAGTTATGGACGATGAAATTTGTAGAATTGCGCAAAACTGTTGAAGGAAACTGCTTGGAAAAGTCAGCTGTATATCCTCAACTGCTGGACATCCCTGCCTGAAGCGTTCACCTGTTTGAAGAAAGTTGCATTTGCTCTGCTTTCGACTTTTGAGTAAACTTATACATGTGAACGAATTTTCTGACACATGAAAGCTCTTTTAAATCCACAAAGAAGTCGCCTAAAACCATACATTCAGAATCCTGTGTGAAGCTAAAAGTAACCAAATACACACCTGATATTGAACAGTTAACCAAGGATAAGCAACGACAAGGGTGCCATTAATTGATTAATGACTAAGATCAGTAATAATCAATGATTACTTATATTAAAATGTTAATAACGTGTTTTATGTTTGAATTATTTAATTGTTTTGTTCCTCAAACTATTGGACTTCCTGTTTTAACAAAATATACATATGGCAATTTTATAATAAAATTTCGAAACAATGTGTTGAGAACTTAAATTTTGCAAAACATATTTGTATTTGTTCTTATTTATATTAAAATATTGAATAATCTATGAAGAATAGAATAGTTATTTAATGTATCAGACTCATGTTAATACACTGGCGGAAAGTGAAAGAAGAACACCAAGAAGGAATTGGCGGACGATCATGAAATTTACATATGTTAATGTTGTTGAGTTTTTTTTTTTTTTTTTTATTGGTAGGTTTAACGACCACCGTGAGCAACTCAATGGGCTATAAGCAGTCGCCCGTCCCTAATTTAGGGTCACTGGTTCCAGTGAAGGGAGAGAGCTAGTGCCGTAAGACAAACACAACATCCATGCCTGACCGGGATTCGAACCCAGACCCCTTTCGGACGAATGATCAGAGGCCATCGCTTAGACCACTGCGCCACCGGGGCGGCATGGGGTTGAGTTTACGTAGGTGTGATGTTAATTTCGGGACCAACCGGTGAGCGCTTACGCCACAGCACGGCATAATAAGCAAATTATCGTCGGTGGTATTTAAGGATTACGGCGAAGTGAATGTAATCAGTCGTCGACGTACGGACACGTGCAAAGACCCTGAAGAAGCTGCAATGCCTGGACATGGAAGACGTGTACGATTTCAGCAGTTATCGGACTTTGAGCGAGGTCGTCTAGTCGGACTCCGCGAGGCCAGGTGGTCGTATCGTCATATTGCAGAGTGAATTGGACTGGAAGTATCGGTGGTGGTACGATGGTGGCACAGACGGACTGATGAGCGGACCGATCGACGCATAAGAAGAGCGACGTTGTCAAGCAGAACATCCACTGCGACGAAAATCCGAGCTGCCGTTGCACCTGAGGTGACTGTGCGAACAATCCGCAACCGTCTACTGGATTGTGGACTACGTGCACGTGTGCCTCTGGCATGTGTACCTCTGACTCCAGCCCACCATCAGGAACGACTGTAGTGGTGTCGCCAACGTCTGCACTGGAGAACGCAATAGCGATCTGTCGTATTCAGCGATAAAAGCAGATTCTTCTTAGGAGCCTCCGATGGCCGTGTATGCGTGCTCGCAGACGCACAGGGGAGCGTCTCCACCCTTTCTTGCATCCGCCAGCGACACACAGGGCCTACAACTGGTCTCCTGGTGTGGAGAGCGATCAGCTATCACTCCCGTACACAACTAGTGTTTGTACCGGGTACGTTAAACAGCACCTCCTACATCAACAACATCATTCAGTCCGTTGTTGTGCCATTTGTAAGGTCGGTCCTTCGTGGTGTTTTCCAGCAAGATAACGCACGTCCACACACTGCACGTGCAACGCAACATGCACTTCAGGGTGTGAGACAACTTCCATGGCCTGCACGTTCACCGGATTTGTCCCCCATTGAGCACGTGTGGGATTTTATGGGACAAAGACTTATCCGGTCTCCACGGCCATCCACGACCATCCCATGATTTACGCGTCCAGGTTGAGGATGCTCGGACCTCATTACCCCAAACTTACATCCAACATCTGTACGACAGACTTCATGTCAGAATTGCACAGTGTGACACAGTTCATGGCGGTTCAACCTCGTACTAACCATGTTACATGGAAATGCTATTTTTCAGTTTACCAGCAAATACAGCTGTACTTTGCCATAATGATTTGATCACGTTATCCTCTGTATTCCGTTATTATGCTGTATAAATTTCGTTGGTATCAGACGTCTCCTTCTTGGTGTTCTTTTTTCACTTTCCGTCAGTGTACAAGATCAAATTAATTTGTTTCAGTGGTTGTTGTATATAAAAATATGGTGGGCTTAGGTTGGCACGCTGAGTGACGTTGCAACATCGTATCGGCTCAACACTAAAAGGTTGCCGACCCCTGCGATATACTGTAAAAATTAAGCACTTAACCAACGTACTAACACCTACTAATTCACGTTGCAGATCTCATAGGTAACATCTTATAGAGGCTGTTTCCCATGTTAACTGAAAAAAGAGATCTACTGATTAATACTCCCTACTATTCCTGGGAACAGATCAATTGTAAAATCTGCAATTCACGTAACAAAAGAGATTATTTTGTCAATGTTGTTGATTAGGTCAAACGGCCCTTTTTTTATGATAATAAGCAATGGCTTTTTAAGTAGGAGGAGGAAGAGAAAGAAAAATTAAAAAAAGCTTACGCTTCGGTGATTTTTCTTTTCGATTTTGACATTTTTTGGAACAATTGTCTCTTTTTGAAACCAAGGCTGAATAAACAAATGACACTTTTTTTCTATTAATATTATTTCGTCCTCAATGCGCTTTCTGAAAGTTTATAGGCCATGCATTCTGGTCGGAGGGGCTCAGTTTTTTCTTCCCTTTCCTGAACACGGCCCAGATTTCAGCCCTCCCCCCCCCCGTGGCCCCCAAAAGAAATCGTGGCCGGGCTACTTCTTTTTTCTAGCACCTATGAGAAATGTGGGGATAAAACAACGTTGCATGTTTAACGATTCCCAAAGATGGAGACATCAGCTTCATAAATGTGGCGGAACACAACATACAGTCGTCGTAATGCCATTTATTCTGAATATATGAATTTAACCAAAACTAAAACGCAATGCCCCTGAACAATAAACACAATTCAACAAGAATCTGAACTCACGTTGCGGGAATTACACAACACTCACTCAGCTTGCTGATGGCTTTGTTGATATCTTTCTATTAAGTTTACACACACGGAAAACATAAGCGTTTTTCCGAAAAACCACTGACCGGCGACTGTGGAAATTAAAAATAAACAAAGGCGCGCGCGTACACAAACTAAAATAAACAAAGGCACGCGTACACAAATTAAAAATAAACAAAATGCGCGCGCGTACACAAACGAAAAATAAACAAACGCGCGAGGACGCAAACTAAAAATAAACAAACGCGCGCGTACACAAATTAAAAATAAACAAAGGCACGCGCGTACACAAACTAAAAATAAACAAACGCGCGCGCACGCAAACTAAAATTAAACAAACGCGCGCGTACACAAACTAAAAATAAACAAAATGCGCGCGCGTACACACATAAGCACATACATATAGGTGTAAGACGCTCATCGTACGTCAAAAACCAATGGAAACATTTGACCGAACTCATTCATTAAAATCTTATAGCAACCCCCGGAAGTGTTGCAAGAAATTGTACACCAGAGTGTCAAAATGGCAATATGTTCTAGATTCTATGCATTTGCAGAGATCTGCAGATATTTGTTATGCCTCTATATTGTTATGCCTCTAGTAGTACTTCATGTAGTAGTAGTATTTATAGTACTACTATAGTACTACTATGTAGTAGTAGTTGTGACTTATATTTCCAAATTAACTTTCCTTTTTAGTTTCCCTCCCTATGTAAATCTTGAGTTTGTCATCAGTTATACTTCACACTTAACGTGATATCTTTTCTCTCAAATGCATACTGTTGGCAACAATTGAGGTAGAATGAACGTGACGTATGCCTGTTATGAGATCTCATATAGAACCACATTTATAAATTTAAAAAATTCTCTCGCTCTCCCCCTCTCTCAGAGCCCGAACCGCAGTAAATATTCTACAGCCCGAACGAACCGCAGTAAATATTCTACAGCCCGAACGAACCGCAGTAAATATTCTACAGCCCGAACAAACCGCAGTAAATATTCTACAGCCCGAACCGCAGTAAATATTCTACAGCCCGAACCGCAGTAAATATTCTACAGCCCGGACCGCAGTAAATATTCTACAGTCCGAGCCCGATTCGGGACCGGGCTCTGCTTCGGGCTTTCGGGCTCGGGCCCAGCCCGTCTCAGCTCTGATAGAAGCAACCCCCAATTCTTTTCGCTGTGTGGCTAGACAAGTTTCTTTCAACATTTTCACTGAACATTTTTTTTATAAATCTTTGCATCTGAACTTCTACATAGACATTTCTTTTTGGTGGTGCCGCGCATGGTCGCGTTTGGGGCGGGGGGGGGGGGGGCGGTCTTACGATGCATTCTGCCATGCTGTATTGTCAACGTAGCATATAAACTACGGGACACGGGTCACTTGGATGATTTTAATTATTATAAGTTTTCATTCATATCACTTTTGCCATCTATTTATCGCATATTAACTGCATTGCTTCCCTTACTTACAAAGTCACGCTTCGCCACTGTTGCTATGTTATTTCCCAGCAAGCGTCCAACAGGCAAACAGAAAAAAAAACCCAGCTGTTTTTTTATTATTTGTTTATGAAATAAGTCTTCACACAGATACAAAGCTCAAATAAATGAAGTTAATGATTATTATTCATAGCCATCAAAATAATATTCTTTCGTTCCACAAAATTCAGACAAAAAAAAAAAAAATTGCGAGAAAGTGGACCATATCTCGAGTGGTCCATCAAGAAATGACCCCGTCCGCCAATTTGCCCCTGGTTGTGTGTGCATAACAACGACATAAGTATCCCGAAAATTAATCGACAGGGTATGATTTAATAAACTCTAACTAGGGCTGGAAGGTTTGTGTGTGTTACTTAAATACGCTTCCAAAGTAGGACGATTGGGGAATAGCAATTAGACAGGATGAGAAAGCAATGCCTAAAAAAAAAAAAAAAATTCATTGCACAACTGTCTTTCCCATGCATTCGTACGAAATGTCGACAGGTGCAGGAAAACTGATAGAAAGGCCATCCACTAATCACTTAAAAAGAATCTTCTGAGCCTTAGAAAGATGTCCCATTTGTCAAATAGAGCTATTAAACTGTCAAACTGGAAACGGATGAGGAAATTTGCATATGTTTGTTGAGATCTTGCATACATTCTGTTCAGATAAGCTGCTGACGTATTTACAGATGGGTGGGCGTTGAAGCTGGAAGAGAACGTAACAACGTCCGGAATCTGGAATAAGGGAATGAAACAGATTATTTTGTTGATGGTAAATGTTACACAGTTTTAAAGTAAACCTGGGAGTGTACAGCGTGTATTATAAGGATAAATACTGTAAAATGTAAATACCTTTGGAAGAAACATAGTATAACTCCAGTATTCAAGAATCTTTAACGAAATTAGTTTGCGTATGGGCGGAAGGGGGGGGGGGTGAATTAACTCACTGCCATTCATGAAGCTATGTGCTTTGCAGATTTTTTGTTGAAACAGCAGTCACTCAATGCTTAATCATCATCATCATCATTGTCAACCATTATCAATCCACTGCTGGACGAAGGTCTCCCCAAGTTTCCTCCACAACGGTCTGTCTGGTGCCAGTCTCCTCCATGTTACTCCCGCATACTTTCAAATTTCATCCACCCATCTTCCATGTGGTCTTCTTCTGGGTTTTTTCCTGTCCCTTGGTTTCAAAATCGCTTTTGGAATCCAATCTAAAATTTTGCCTGTCCATCGATGGTCTGTCCTTCTGGCAGTATGTCCAGCCCATTGCAATTTCAGGGATTTAACTCTGATCATGATGTCTTTCCACTCTTGTCTATTTTCGGATCCACGAGTTCCTCTTCTTATCTCTCCTGGTTACACCAAGCATGCACCTCTCCATGCTTTTTTGAGTTGTCTGCAGCCTTTGTATGTCTCTTTTAGTTAAGGTCCACCTCTCTGCACCATACGTAAGCACTGGAAGGATGCATTGATCAAATACTTTTCTTTTAAGACATAATGGCATATTGCTCTTGAAAATTATGCTGTTTCTTCCAAAAGCTCTCCAGGCAAGTTTTATACGCCTATTAATTTCTTCATCAATGTGACCCTCACTTGATATCTGCTGTCCAAGATAAACGTACGTATCTGTTATCTCCAGCTTTTCTCCATCAATCGATAAATCTTCATTTCCTGTAAAAGCATTGTACATCACTTTTGTCTTCTGAAAGTTCATTTTTAATCCTACTTCTTTACTCTTGTCAGCAAGTTCCTGGATGATACTCTGCAGCTCTGATGGGGTAGTTGCATCAGCAAAACGAAGGTGAATTAGATAATCTCCATTAATTTCTTTGTCCCTTTGTTTTTCCCAGTTCAGTGATTGAAAGATTTTTTTTTTTTTTTTTTTTTGATTGGAGGTTTTTTTTTTTTTTTTTTTTTTTTTTTTTTTGATTGGAGGTTTAACGACCACCGTGAGCAACTCAATGGGCTATAAGCAGTCGCCCGTCCCTAATTTAGGGTCACTGGTTCCAGGGAAGGGAGAGAGCCAGTGCCGTAAGACAAACACAACATCCATGCCTCACCGGGATTCGAACCCGGACCCCTTTCGGGTGAATGATCAGAGGCCAACGCCTTAGACCACTGCGCCACCGGGGCGGCGATTGGAGGTTTAACGACCACCGTGAGCAACTCAATGGGCTATAAGCAATCGCCCGTCCCTAATTTAGGGTCACTTGTTCCAGGGAAGGGAGAGAGCCAGTGCAGTAAGACAAACACAACATCCATGCCTCACCGGGATTCGAACCCGGACCCCTTTCGGACGAATGATCAGAGGCCATCGCTTAGACCACTGCGCCACCGGGGCGACAAAAGACATCTTCCAATGTGGCATTATAGAGCTTGGGAGATATGGTGTCACCTTGTCTCACTCCCTTCCCAATTTTTATGTGTGTTGTATTTTCAAACAGCTGAATATTTGCACTTGCATTTTCATAGATGTTACTAATAATATTAATATATGCATCTTCAATACCGTAGGATTTCAAAGCCATTGTAACTGCTGATGGTTTCACCGAATCAAAGGCCTTTTCATAATCGACAAAAACTTTACTTTGTAGTTTAGACACAAGCATAATCCCATTTCATCTTGTGACTTATACTCTAATTTAACCTTTTCCTTTTTTAGTTCCTGTCTTATGCAAATTTTGGTTTATTCTCGTTAAACATTTTTTACGCTGAACGCTACATTTTCTCTCTCGGCGAATCAGAGTTTGGGAAACTGACGACAGAGGTCAAAAGTGTAATGGCGTATGCCAAAGCTGAGGATATGAGTTGCTGTTTTAAAATGTGTGAAAGAATTTTATTTGTACGGGGAATTTAATTTGAGATGTTCAAGAATTCACGCTATACTTTGAGTAGTCATTCATGCTGTCACTGAATGTTAACGCTTCCTTGTTCTAATAATCCAACTTGTTTCTTGGCGGTTATACTGTTTCAGAACATGACGTTGTAAACGGTAAAAATACCCCCGGAGAAAATACCCCTGAAAACTCAAAAGCGGAAAAAATGCCCCCGGAAGAAATATCTCCAGAACAAACGGTTCACTGTAAACTGCCACACAAGAACACTGATGTGTGGCAGTGTTCCGGTGTGGCAATTTACCGGCTACCCTACCACACATCTTTCGGCAACTTGGCTACAAAACTTCAAAGGGGGGGTATATAAAGATTGCCGTTTCTGGGCCTACATTGATATCTGAATTGGGAACTCCAAACGAATTTCGCGAAAACGTTCCATGTAAGCCAAGCGAGAATTGTACTTTAATTTGAAGAAATAAATTGCCGAGGATCCGAGGTGCACTTGGTTGGGGGGGGAGCTCTACCCCGAACTTCCGTAATATTATATTCGGGGCCGCTGGAGTCTGTCAGTGTATCCAGGCTGTTCCCCTTGAAGAGTCCGCGCGGTCCGTGAGCAGGGGGGGTTCTCCCAAAATGTTAAAATGGTCGTAGAGCTGTAAACATTAGAACCATGCTTTACATAATGATTCTGCATACGACCACGAATTTTCAGGAGGATCGGGAGTAAGTTACTAAGAGCGCAGACAAGTGTTCAAGGTAAGGGTTTGCTTGCAATTTCTATGCTTCATGTTGTGTTAAATGGTAAACTATGTTTGCCCTTCCAACCTCCCCCAGAAATTTGGTGAAGCCTGTGAAAGGGATAAGAGGTGCTTGGTTTGGAGGGCTCTACCCCCAACTTCCGTAATTTTATATTCTGGACCTCCAGAGTCGGTCAGTGTATCCTCGATGTTACCCCTGAATAGCTCTTAGAAACGGGGGGGGGTTACCCCACCCTCCTGAAAATTCGTGGTCGTGTACAGAATCATTATATAAAGCATGGTACTAATAATTACAGCTCTACGTCCATTTTAACATTTTGGGGGAAAGCCCCTCCCCAAGCTCATGGACCTCGCGGACACTTCAAGGGGAATCTCCTGGATATATACACTGACAGACTCCAGCGGCCCAGAACATAATATTACGGAAGTTGGAGGTGAAGCCCCCCCCCCCACACACACACACCAAGTGCACCTCGTATCCTCGGCAATTTATTTCTTCAAATTAAAGCACAATTCTCGCTTGGCTTACATGGGACGTTTTCGTGAAATTCGTTTGGAGTTCCCAATTCAGTTATCAATGTAGGCCCAGAAACGGCAATCTTTATGGACACCCCCCCCCTTTGAACTTTTGTAGCCAAGTTGCTGAAAGATGCGTGATAGGGTAGCCGGTAAATTGCCACACCGAAACACCGCCACACATCAGTGTTCCTGTGTGGCAGTTTACAGTGAACCGTTTGTTCTGGGGGTATTTCTTCCAGGGGTATTTTTTCCGGAGGCATTTTTTCCGCTTTTGAGTTTTTAGGGGCATTTTCTTCGGAGGTATTTTTACCTACATCCGTTTTAAACTGTTGTCAAATGCTAAAGTATCAAGCAAACCCAATATTGTATAGAGGTGTTCTCTATTACAAGTCCACTTCGAGTTCGATGTTTAAACCTAATTGCAACTCGTTGAGAAAAACATGGCAAAGGAATAGTTGAGAAAGTTGTAGTTCCAAATTATTTATTACTTGCTTTAATCTACATGTGCTGGTTGTCCTTGAACTATTTTACTAAATTACTACCTGAATCTCTCAGTTCGTTACTTATTCTGCTTCCTAATTATTCGCTCTCTCGTACTTACTCTATATTTCTACTCAACTTTTCATTTTCATTCGCTGTCCTAGTTCGTTGATCCGGAAAGTGTTCCTCCTCCTCACATCACATAGCGATTCTCCATCCCCGTAACTTCTGCCTTGACTCCTGTCCCCCCCCGCCTCTCCCCATAGCCAGAAGGGAACATCATTTTTGAGACGCATCCTGAGCAATAAACTAATTTAGCTGTCTATGTGTTTCTCGGGTCACAATGTATATACAGCGTAGGCCAATTAAACGATAAAAGCGCTTAAAGTTGTCTGAACAGGCTCTTCAATATACAAAGAACGATTACCTGGGAGGACTCTTTTACAACTCTAGCTAATTGCCCTCGCCGCCATAGATAGCTTCTTCTAACATTCCCATGCTGAATGAAAAAGACTTACCGCTAAATGTTCCTTACTGGAAAAGAATTGCAAAATCTCTAAGCCCTCGTAACAACTGTGTGTTGCTGAAAGAGAGAAAGATTTGTCTCGCTGCATATGTTCTACGTCCATATTATTTGATTAGAATACTGTTTTCGGCATACTCCTCCCTCTGGACGAATAAAGAGACAAACTGTAAATAAGAGTTCGTTGATATTATTTGGCTGGTTTTTAGTGTATAATTGTTGATTCCTGTTCATCAAAAGCTGTGGCGAAGTTATGATATCCAGAATAAGATAGTAAGCAAGCTTTACAGTGAAACCATGTACTTCAGCAAGTGTTAAACTTTAGCCTGTAATCAGATTACAGATTTACAGTGAAGTTCATGTAGGGGCATTAGTTTGAACAATAAACAATTATCAAGTAAAACAAACATTACTCCGCAAACAACTATTACTCTCTTTGTCACCCCCCATGGCGCAGTGGCAAGAGCTGGTTTCTGAGCGTTCGCCTGAGAAGGCCCAGGTTCGAGTCCAGATGTGGCATGGGTGGTGCATTTGCTCTTCGGCTCTGGCTGTCGCCCTTCCTTGGAACCAGAGACCTCAAATTAAGAACGGGAGATCGCTTATAACTCTAAAGAGTTGCTCACGATGGTAGTTAAACCTCGAAAGAAAAAGCCCTTTTTGAATATCTGAAACAACCTCGTAGACAGAGTTACATTATCAATCTCATAGATAACACTTTATCACGTATTTGGCTTGCAGATCATCAAGTCCCGGTGGCGCAGTAGCCTAAGCGGTGGCTTCTGACTGTTCGTCCGACTGGGCCTGGGTTCGAGTCCCAGGTGACGCATGGATGGCGTTGCATGTCCTACGCCACTGCATCTGTTCACGAGCCAGTGGACCAAAATTACGGACGAGCGATTGCTTACAGCCCTTAGAGTTGCTCAAGGTGGTCATTAAATCCCCAAACAAACAGATCAAGATAATATCCGGTCCTACTTCATGCCGTACATCGTCTTACGATCACACTACACTGGGCATGGCGTTTTATTTACCTCTGACTCACTGTCAGCCGTTGCCAAAGAGTATAAGAAAATTTGGAGGACTTGACGGACCGTTCAGAAAGAAATACAACGAATAAATAACGTTGCTTATCTAAGAACAGAAACTCAAAAAGGATGGTTAACTTAGAGACATGCGACACAGAGCAGACGTCCTGATTGCTACATCAGAGCTTTTTTTCTTCGATTTTGAGTAAAAAGTTATTTTTCGAAAAACATTACTGCCTGTACTTGAAAGTGATTATAGAGTGTGTTCACAAAGGTCAAACTTTGAGACAGTGGAGACGCCAGCAGTTTAGAACTGGGTGAGCTATTAGGAGGACTAGGCATGCTGAGAGGGCACAAATTTAGAAGTACTTGGCAGATTTGGCAAAAAAAAAAAACTCAGTTTATGTAGATTTTACCCGACGCAAATGATGTTACCCCCACCAAAAAATTAAAAAAAAAAATTAAAAAAAAAAAAGGTTTCTGGTGCGTACTGCACCTACTACGTATTTATAGAATGTATGTAGTACTGAGAACCATGGATACAAATTCCCATTTGGTCATTTATCAAGTTACTATTTCTTCGCAAGTTTAGCTTATTTACAAAGGGTTTTTTTTTTAATCTTTTTATAATAATATTTGCTGTCATAAGGCTGAAGTTTTAATTTGTAACCTCAAACAGAATATTTTGTTCCCTTTGTCGTTTTTTTAAACTATAATTACAAAAATGGTGTCTTTCTTCTTCACTCTTAGACATTCGCTCAGAGAACTCATTCCATTTCACAGAAGTATAAACACTAAATTTAACAAAAAAAAAAAAAAACTTCGTTTTACATATCAAAAATTATCTTAATTCGAAAAATTCAAGTGCGTTTAGTTAGCAACAAAATCTCTGTTAATGCGAAAAATTCAAGCTTTAATCCCAGTTCTTTAAAATCTTAGATGGTTGCACGCGCCATGTGATCTAACTGCTTAAATATTTTTGGGGACACTAAAAGGTGGGCTGTAAGGATAGTTGGGTGGGTTAAAGCCCACCCTAGCCCATCCGTAGCCTCGTGCCTGCTTTGGGGTTGTGTTGTACTACAGAAATTAATGAAAAAGTTTATTTTATGAATACTGAGTTGGAAACATTTATCTAACGAGTTTATTGTACATTTTGAAAGCGCAAAAAAAAAAAAAAAAAGTCCAATAACGTTTATTAGTTTCAATTCCAATTATTACAGCGCACTATAAGTTATCTACGTGAACAAATATGTAAAAGTATACATTAGCGCAAGCGTTTAAAATGTCTTCTGTGATCAACACTACATGTCTGATATCTTCTCATCGACTATCGAGGACGTCGGACAGTTGATGAGAAGATATGAGGCAAGTAGTGTTGATCACGAGAAGTCCCGGACTGTTCTAAATTATTCGGCAATCATCCACAATACATTCGCGAAGAACTTGTGCAGGACCGGGGTATAGAGCAACCGTTGGGCTTAAGGTGTCGCAGTAAGGAGAGATCAGGTAGATTCAAATCTGGAGAGCACTCAGCGAGCCTTCCGAGCCATATGTGTAAGGGCACTAAAAGGAGGGAGTTTCTTAATACCTGAGGAATACACTTTAAGAGGTGTATTCTGTAAGGCTTCAAAACATGCACACCAAGTCTTTGGGTTGTCAGGATAGTCTGTCCTATAGCGGAATTTTAAGAGTAACTGTATTTTCAGTGCATGAAATACAAGAAGAAGGAAATATTCCTATACCGTGTGAAGCAGGCGGCAAACTATCAGCAGTTTACCAGTCAGGGCCGGATTAAGGTGAAGTCTACAGAGGCTATAGCCTTGGGGCCCATCATGATCAAGAACGCAGAAGGTATGTCTGGGCAAGCAAGAGAGAGAGCAGTGACAGAGAGAGAGAGAGAGAGAGAGAGAGCAGTGAGTGAGAGCAGTGGGAGAGAGAGCAGTGGGAGAGATGAGAGGAAGGAGAGAGAGAGAGAACAGTGAGAGAGAGGAGAGGGAGAGAGAGAGAGAGAGAAAGAAAGGTTTATAAAACAGTTTTACTTTTATCTCGTATGATTTCCACTCGGTCCAGAACAGAGGCTGGAAGACGAACAGATTTCAAGGCAGTGACTCACCAAGGGTAAAGGTTTCATGTTGCTGTGTACAGTGACAGTTCTAAAACTAGAGACATTTTCAGTATACGAGTATATGATTTCCACTCGGTCCAAAACAGAGGCTGGAAGACGAACAGATTTCAAGGCAGTGACTCACCAAAGGTAAAGGTTTCATGTTGCTGTGTACAGTGACAGTTCTAAAACTAGAGACATTTTCAGTATACGAGTATATGATTTCCACTCGGTCCAAAACAGAGGCTGGAAGACGAACAGATTTCCAGGCAGTGACTCACCAAGGGTAAAGGTTTCATGTTGCTGTGTGCAGTGACAGTTCTAAAACTGGAGACATTTTCAGTATACGAGTATATGAATTCCACTTGGTCAGAAACATAGGCTGGAAGACGAACAGATTTCAAGGCAGTGACTCACCAAGGGTAAAGGTTTCATGTCGCTGTGTACAGTGACAGTTCTAAAACTAGAGACATTTTCATTATATGAGTATATGATTTCCACTTGGTCAGAAACATAGGCTGGAAGACGAACAGATTTCAAGGCAGTGACTCATCAAGGGTAAAGGTTTCATGTCGTTGTGTACAGTGACAGTTCTAAAACTAGAGACATTTTCAGTATACGAGTATATGATTTCCACTTGATCAGAAACATAGGCTGGAAGACGAACAGATTTCAAGGCAGTGACTCACCAAGGGTAAAGGTTTCATGTCGCTGTGTACAGTGACAGTTCTAAAACTAGAGACATTTTCAGCATACGAGTATATGATTTCCACTTGGTCAGAAACATAAGCTGGAAGACGAACAGATTTCAAGGCAGTGACTCACCAAGGGTAAAGGTTTCATGTCGCTGTGTGCAGTGACAGTTCTAAAACTAGAGACATTTTCAGCATACGAGTATATGATTTCCACTTGATCAGAAACATAGGCTGGAAGACGAACAGATTTCAAGGCAGTGACTCATCAAGGGTAAAGGTTTCATGTCGCTGTGTACAGTGACAGTTCTAAAACTAGAGACATTTTCAGTATACGAGTATATGATTTCCACTTGATCAGAAACATAGGCTGGAAGACGAACAGATTTCAAGGCAGTGACTCACCAAGGGTAAAGGTTTCATGTCGCTGTGTACAGTGACAGTTCTAAAACTAGAGACATTTTCAGTATACGAGTATATGATTTCCACTTGATCAGAAACATAGGCTGGAAGACGAACAGATTTCAAGGCAGTGACTCACCAAGGGTAAAGGTTTCATGTCGCTGTGTACAGTGACAGTTCTAAAACTAGAGACATTTTCAGCATACGAGTATATCATTTCCACTTGGTCAGAAACATAGGCTGGAAGACGAACAGATTTCAAGGCAGTGACTCATCAAGGGTAAAGGTTTCATGTCGCTGTGTACAGTGACAGTTCTAAAACTAGAGACATTTTCAGTATACGAGTATATGATTTCCACTTGATCAGAAACATAGGCTGGAAGACGAACAGATTTCAAGGCAGTGACTCACCAAGGGTAAAGGTTTCATGTCGCTGTGTACAGTGACAGTTCTAAAACTAGAGACATTTTCAGCATACGAGTATATCATTTCCACTTGATCAGAAACATAGGCTGGAAGACGAACAGATTTCAAGGCAGTGACTCACCAAGGGTAAAGGTTTCATGTCGCTGTGTGCAGTGACAGTTCTAAAACTAGAGACATTTTCAGCATACGAGTATATGATTTCCACTTGATCAGAAACATAGGCTGGAAGACGAACAGATTTCAAGGCAGTGACTCATCAAGGGTAAAGGTTTCATGTCGCTGTGTACAGTGACAGTTCTAAAACTAGAGACATTTTCAGTATACGAGTATATGATTTCCACTTGATCAGAAACATAGGCTGGAAGACGAACAGATTTCAAGGCAGTGACTCACCAAGGGTAAAGGTTTCATGTCGCTGTGTACAGTGACAGTTCTAAAACTAGAGACATTTTCAGCATACGAGTATATGATTTCCACTTGATCAGAAACATAGGCTGGAAGACGAACAGATTTCAAGGCAGTGACTCACCAAGGGTAAAGGTTTCATGTTGCTGTGTACAGTGACAGTTCTAAAACTAGAGACATTTTCAGTATACGAGTATATGATTTCCACTTGATCAGAAACATAGGCTGGAAGACGAACAGATTTCAAGGCAGTGACTCACCAAGGGTAAAGGTTTCATGTCGCTGTGTACAGTGACAGTTCTAAAACTAGAGACATTTTCAGTATACGAGTATATGATTTCCACTTGATCAGAAACATAGGCTGGAAGACGAACAGATTTCAAGGCAGTGACTCACCAAGGGTAAAGGTTTCATGTTGCTGTGTACAGTGACAGTTCTAAAACTAGAGACATTTTCAGCATACGAGTATATGATTTCCACTTGATCAGAAACAGAGGCTGGAAGACGAACAGATTTCGAGGCAGTGACTCACCAAGGGTAAAGGTTTCATGTCGCTGTGTACAGTGACAGTTCTAAAACTAGAGACATTTTCAGTATACGAGTATATGATTTCCACTTGGTCAGAAACATAGGCTGGAAGACGAACAGATTTCAAGGCAGTGACTCACCAAGGTAAAGGTTTCATGTCGCTGTGTACAGTGACAGTTCTAAAACTAGAGACATTTTCAGTATACGAGTATATGATTTCCACTTGATCAGAAACATAGGCTGGAAGACGAACAGATTTCAAGGCAGTGACTCACCAAGGGTAAAGGTTTCATGTCGCTGTGTACAGTGACAGTTCTAAAACTAGAGACATTTTCAGTATACGAGTATATGATTTCCACTTGATCAGAAACATAGGCTGGAAGACGAACAGATTTCAAGGCAGTGACTCATCAAGAGTAAAGGTTTCATGTCGCTGTGTACAGTGACAGTTCTAAAACTAGAGACATTTTCAGTACACGAGTATATGATTTCCACTTGATCAGAAACATAGGCTGGAAGACGAACAGATTTCAAGATAATGACTCACCAAGGGTAGAAATTTCATATTCCTGTGTACAGCGGGGTCGGCGAGAGAGTTTTCAGCTTTTTCACGTTATCCACCTACACCTCACAATTTGCACTTGGAACCGTTAATGATCGAAGTTCCCTGAGACAGTTCATTGTATAACAAAAACGATGCACTAAGAAAAGTATACAATGCTAAATGCTAAATCATTAGAAAATGCAAGGCAGAATCTATGAATTTTAAGCTTTGAAGTCATGCTCATGTGAGAACAATGAAAAATACAGTGACTTATGGAAACTTTGCAGATGATTTAGTAGTTACAGTTTGGTGTTTTAACGGAGTTCATAATAATTGCCCGTCACAATTTCTTTAGGGGCCCACTCAGATGGCTTAGCCTTGGGGCCCACTCAAATGTCTTAGCCTAGGGGCCCACCAAGTTCTTAATCCGGACCTGATGACAGTTGCTTAGGAGAGGGTGTGAGGAGCGAGGCACAAACTCTTCAAGTTCTTCAGATTGATGGTGGAAATTAATGCTAATTGTGGATACGATATTGTTTAATTGCTGTTTGAGTTATTTGAAGGCTGCGTGTTCCACTTTAATGTCAGTGTTGTGTTTCGTAGTCAAGTGTTATTGTTGATATTAACTCACGTTCGGCACCTTGTTTAAGTGCTTAAGAATATTTAGCTGAATAAAGACTAACTGTTTTTTTTTTTTTTTTTTTGATTGGAGGTTTAACGACCACCGTGAGCAACTCAATGGGCTATAAACAGTCGCCCGTCCCTAATTTAGGGTCACCGGTTCCAGGGAAGGGAGAGAGCCAGTGCCGTAAGACAAACACAACATCCATGCCTGACCGGGATTCGAACCCGGACCCTTTACGGACGAATGATCAGAGGCTAACGCCTTAGACCACTGCGCCAACCGGGGCTGCAAAGACTAACTGCAAGTAACCTTTTCTGAAGTTATTTGAGTAACTCCTGATTCGCTTAAAAGTGAAGTTATCGTGAATTGATTTGTGTAGTGTTCCGACAGCGCTATATTCCAGGAACATTACAATTCCCAGATTGCGATGAGGAAGTGGCCGCGAACACAACGGCCACAAAAGCGACGACACCATCCTTGTTTCCTGCGCGGAATTCTCTATGCGACTAACTTAATTAAGTCTTGAGAAGCAGAAAATGCTGAAGTGTATATCTTCCTTTTTTAGTTACAACGTTCGGTAAATTTATCCACACGTTGTGCATTTCTATTTTTACGCCCGCCTTAGTGTGACCATTTTGGGAGGGCAACCCTCCCTCGCCGCCACGTCTTCCCGGAAAGCAGGGCAGGGCCGGATTAAGGTGGGGTCTATAGGGGCTATAACCTGGTGTCTTCCTAATTGCAGACGTCGCAGTTGCGACAGGGGAAAAACAGTGCCAATTGTGGACAGATCCCCGTTCTGTCCGCAACTGAGAAAAGGACGTAGTGCGGGATTAGGGCAAACAGGAAAACACACCATCCTAATCCCTCACGGGAAGGGCCACAATATTTGTCATTTTCTTGTAGGACTTCCGTCCACAGTAAGTAGAGTTTAGGTCTCAGCCACCTACAGCGTGTTCGCCTTTTGGGCAGGACACAGAAACGGAAGGAATGAGAACAAATCTAGCGACTTTGACAGAACAATTTGTAGTGAGATTAGAGTACAGCAGATGGCGCCACCGTACAAGTACGATGTTGCATGTAGAGGGGTGAGAGAATTTCGGGGGGGGGCTTAGGAAACGATACCCATTTAACCAATGGGTCCAGCCTGGGAGCCGTGTTCGTCCGATATTCACTTAACGTGCTAGTCCGATGTTCAGCGATTGTTAGTAAATCACACCATCTCTGAAAGATCAGCCCAGGATCGAACCTGAGGACCTTGCATTGATAGTCTTACTCGCTAACGACTAAGCCATCCGCAGCTCCCTCACCAGAAAGGCTGAATTTGATTTGAAGTCATTCAAATATTGGAAAAGTGGTATACGGACAAATGGGCGATTTATTTCATTCTATTTGAATATCTTCTCATAAGCCTATTTCAAAAAGTATGTTTTTGTTTTTGTTTTTACGCTACTTTGGGTCATCAACAGAAAACCGTAGTGTATATAAACATAAATTTATACAATATACACCCGGGGCCAGTCTATCTATGAGAATGAACTCCCAGTGTAGCTATAACTCTTTTCAACCCCCTATTTCTGAAAAAGTTTTTTTTTTTTCTATTTCGCCTTCTTTAATTCAAAACAAAAACTAAAACAGATTACACAAATATCTCTCTATTCTAAAAAAAGTAACTGCCGCCGCTGTTTTAGAAATTTCGCGACACTCTTGCTTTCCTAGCTCGCAACGTAAAACGTATTGAACACAAAAATATGAAATTTACATCGTTTCTAGAGAATTGTTTGGAGAACACGCTGAAATAAACCGTTTCTCGATTCTAGTGAAATTTCATGAGCTATTGTATTTCAAAGTTAAAGTAAGCAAAAAAGTGCTATCAGGTCGCGTCCCACACTAACAGCAACAGATCCACGAAACTTTGTAGGCATGTAGTGCCATGACCGAATTTTCGCACCTCGTTGCCGTTTTTTTGAATTTCGATTTAGTTTATGAGAAATTAAATTTCTAAATTTCACAAAATTCTCTATTTCGCGATGGGATCCATTTAAAAAAACGGATATATGGCAAACTATAAATTATAACGCATTGCAATTTTAACAGCATAAACTTACAACTATTGTCCCTTTTATACAAAAATGATTTTTAAGAAAAAGTCATTTTCTGAATTTTAAGCATTTTTTAGAGACGCAAAGGAAAGAAACGAACGGCTTGTCTTCATAAGGTCTTTATTGCTCAAAATGTTGGGAAAAGAACCCCGAACAAAATATATACAAGTACAAAATAAATATAGTAATAAAAAATGGGAGAGAACAAGGTGATCGCCAGCATTAAAAAAACAAATAAATACAATATAAAAGGTGTGAAAAAGCGGGCGCTCGCAGGCTGCCCAGTTTAACAGTAGTAAAAACTATAGGTCAATGAGTACATTGATGACAATAGTAATAAAATGTGTATGTGAGTCCACCGAAAACGAAAATAAAAACGGACGGTAAAGCAGTAAGAGTTCAAAGGTAAACAATTTCAAAACAAAACGCGAATTCAGTAGTAAAAGTAAGTCTCGCACTTGGGCAGAAAAGTAGACACAGAACACTAATGAAGAACACTGATGATGGAGTAAAACACTGTAGTGGAGAGCCGAAGGTTAAGCCAGCAGTTCCACGACATTTTCGATGACTTGGAACCAAGGCTGATGTGGTGACCAAATAGACATGAAGTTTGGAACAGTGTTATTGGCTTGTGCAATGTCAAATTCGAGTTGTAGTCTGGCTGTAACGGAGTGACGATTTCTGCGGCAGAGGAAACGACGAGCTGTGTGATAACGGCGGAGGGAAGGTTGATCGACGCTGCGATATTAGTACAGATAGATTGTATACTTCGCTTGTAGAATTAGGAAGGAGCATACATGATTATGCGTGGGAGCCGACGGAAAGTGGTGACGTAACACAAGATAATGGGACATGGTGTGAAGGTGAGCACAAACGTTTTGAAGGAGAGAGAACATCAGTGAGAACAAGGGCTGTAACATCAGACACAAGGAGTATGCATGATGAACATCTCCGAGGGTTGAACAAAAAAGAACAAGGAGGTGAAGTCAGATGACGGAAACGGGGAAGAGTTCGAGGAGTCAGTAGGCTGCGATGAAGATGTAACCAATGAATGTCACAAGCTTTTGGAGAGGCGAGAGTAGTATGAGAGTCTGTCCAGGTGACTGGCAAATCTGAAGATGGTACATTGGGAATAGGCATTGGTTCAAGAAAATGGGTTTAAAAATGCTGATAAAGAAGCTTGACAGTAACCTGATGAGGAAGGAAAGGAATATGATTGAGATACACAAGAAAAGGAAGGCTATGAGGCGCTGAAGGTTGCGAGATAAGTCCATGTTGATCTGCGAGGAGAGGATAGAGTCGACGAATACTGACTTGAAATAATCGAAGCTGAGAACGATGAATGGGCGAATCCGAAAGAGGAGGAGTGATCTGGGAGAGCGATTTCCAGCGAAGGTTGGAATCCACGAGTTGAGAGACTCGCACCACGCCACTGGTAAACCAGGTGGAGAAGTGCAAATATGAAGAAGCAGAGGAACGGATAGCAGAAGAAAAGAAGAGAGGTTCCGCAAGGAGATCGTTAGTAGAGGCAGGGAGAAGGCGAATAGGATATAAGGAACGCCAGAGGGTAAGAGCGGATCTGTAAAACTCAGAGAAATGGCTCGGAACGAGAGGAAAGAGGTCCATGCGGAGAAAAGTTGAGACAGTGAGGTGGGGACTTCGGGGAAAGAGAAGCGTGTCGACAATGGTTTGAGAAGAAGAAGGTTGGAGAGAGAAATTCCGAAGGAAATTTTGAAGGTGGAAAGCTTTGAATTTCAGAGAGATATCGGAGAGAGAGAGACCACCAAAAGAAATAGGAAGAACGAGAGTAGAGTGCTGCACCCAATGAATGACATTCCAGACGAAATTAGTGAAGGTACATTGAAGTTCGCGAAGCAAAAACGGCGGAGGAAAGGTGCGCAATCAAAGCTTGAAAAAAAGATGGTTGGAGAAAGGTGTTGAGGAGGTAGGCACGGCTGAGGAACGACAGAAAAGGCTTGAGACGGTGAAAAGGTGCTAGGCGGCGATTGACCTGCTGAATCAGAGGAGTCTAGGTAGCAGCGGCGACCGCAGAGGGGCCCCCAATGTAGATTCTGAGAAATTTGGCAACACTTGAAGACCAGCGGGCACCCCATGGGCGGTCAGCGCGGATCGTCCACGACCCAGCCCATAATTCAGAGCATTTATCCATGTTGAATGAAGAACCAGAAATCGCAGCATATCCAAGATAGGTATTTCGAAGAGTTCCGAATGCTCCCTCGGAACGGTTGAAGACTGTTAAGTCATCTGCGTATGCCGAAAGAACTGTGTGGTGGTGACGGGTGCACGCAACTCCTCGCGGAACTGAGGAAAACAAACGAGAACGGAGACAAATCAAAAGCGGTTCAAAAGAGAGAGCAAAGAGTTGACCCGATAGGGGGCAGCCCTGCCGGATCCCACTAGCGAAAGGAATAGCAGAGGTGAGAAATGCTGAAGTACGAACACGAAAGAAGGAGTGAGAGTAAAGATTGGAAAGCGCCAAACGGAAGGAGGAAGGAAAACCAAACTGGCGAAGAACAGTGAAGAGATATGAGTGGTTAATTGAATCAAAAGCTTGACGCTGGTCGATATTGAAAATTGCGAGAGGTTCCGAGAGTCGAGAAGCAAGAGAGTATAAGTTACGAATGACAGTAATGTTAGAAGCGATTGAGCGAGAAGGAACAGTGTAGGTCTGATCAGGATGGATGATGTGCGAAAGAACTGGATTAAGGCGAAGAGCAAGAACTTTGGCAACGATTTTGTAATCGGTATTTAGAATGGAAATACGCCGCCAGTTTGTCAAGAGTCCAAGGTTGCCAGATTTTGGAATAAGGCGAAGTAGAGCAAAGGAAAAAGCTGATGAAGAAAAAGAAATCGAAGAAAAAACGAAGTTAAAACAGGCAACAAGAAGAGGAAGAAGAGTTGGAAGAAAAGCCTTATAAAAGGAAAGAGGAAGACCGTCTTCACCTGGTGAGGAACGATCATTAAGACTGAAAACAGAAGAACGAATATCGGCTGGTGAGATTGGAGCACTGAGCGAAGAAAAGAAACATTGAGGGACTTGAGGAAGACCGTGAAGACGTGGAGAGGAATCAGCTGGAGGCATCTGAGAAGGTTGAAAACGACCAGAAAAGTATGAATGGGTATGTTGGCAGATGAGGGAGGGGTCTGCCGTGGTAGATCCATCCGGAAGGGAAAGATAAGCGATGGTATTGTATTTAGTTCGATGTTCTTCAAGATGACGAAGACTCTGAAGGGGATCATCATGAAAGTGAAGAAGGGTGAAATTCAAGCGAGTCAGAGCAGATTTAGCCGATGATTGGAGGCGATGATGAAGCCGGGCTTGCAGAATTTCAAAGTTAGGATCGGTGTGCGAGGTAGACTGAAGAGAACGGCGGATTGAATCTATGTCCATAAGAAGATTGGTGCGCAGTAATGGAATGCTTGGTGGAGAGCCACAGTGCTGCCGGGTCAACAGTGGAGGGAATTTGATTGACTGATTGCGCAATAATGGAATTGACATGAGAAATAAAAGTTGGATCTTGCAGGCAGAAATCATCAAGGGTCCAAACCATTGGGTGAGGGACACCAGTGGAGGGAAGATGAAATTGTAGAACGACTGGACGATGGTCGGAGGTAACAGCTGGAGCATGTGAAACAGAAACAAGGGAAGAACGCAAAACACTGGAAGCATAAAATCGGTCCAAACGTGCAGCAGCGTTGGAGGATCTTGCAGGAGGAAACCAGGTGAAATTACGGGTTACAGGATGAAGAAGGCGAAATGCATCTTGGAGATCAAAATTAAAGACCAGTTGAGTGAGCTGCGAAACCAGAGAAGAGCGGAAATCTTGAGACCCATCACGATCGTAAAGAGGTTGCAGCGTACAGTTAAGGTCCCCAGCCATGATCACAACTTCAGAAGACGGAATCTCAGCAAGAATTGCAGTAACATGAAAAAAGAAGGATGTAGCTTCTGAATCACTACGAGGAACGTGCAAATTTAACAAATGAAAACGGGTAGAAAGGAAGCGAAAAGAAAGGTATTGAAAAATCCCGAGCAGGCTCTGTGACTCAACAACGTCAGACAGAAACGGAAGAAAACGATTATGAATGCCAATTGCGGTGCCGGACCCCAAATGGGCACGGAAATTGTGAAAAAAGACAAAAGGCCAGCGTCGCCAGCGGGAAATGTCTGTCAAAGGAGAACAGTTTGTTTCCTGCAGGAGAATGATGTTAGCTTTAAGATAACGACGAAGACAAGAGCATTAGTTGCCGACGCAGCAAAACTTCGGCAGCTGAAACTAACACAAATCAGTTGGGATATCATGAACAGGATGTAAATGGTTTTCGAGTTCAGCTGAGAGCTTCTTCAACAGGTATGAAAGACGCCGCTGAAACTGGGCAGCATCAGGAGGAAGAGTTATATTTCTCAAACATTCATCAAGTAATTGAAGTTGTTGAAGCATTTCAGGTAACCTATTTAACTTGGATTGAATACACGGGATTGTTAGCAATTTACGTTTTTTAGGGTGTTAAACTAGTTCAAGAAGTTCGGTGTATGTGAGCGGTTGCACTGGAACATAACAGTCTTTGAAAAGAGTTGAAAGTTTGGCTATGGTGGGAAAAGAAGAATCATCTTCATCGACATCCGAAGCAACCGATGCTGATTCACTTAAATCAGCAGCAACATCCATATCATCTTCAGTAGGAAGGCATGCGAATCTGTTTGTTGTACGAAGTGGAGAAGAAAAATTCTCCACGCCAGGTGAGGTTCCAGAGGAAGTGGCAGAAGATTTGGTCCGAGAACGCCTTGAGCGTCGCGAACGCTTTGGAGAAGACCGCAGAATTTGGGCGTTTCCCGGAAGTTTTGGGTCCAGAGGAGCCCACAGAAGAAGGAAGAGGTGGAAATGAAATGTCATCAATGAGAGCAGATTTGAACAGTTCAGAAGCAGATGTTTGAATTTGCGAAACAGGCTGTAAAACGGGTGCCAATTTGTTGCACGGTGGTGGCGCTTGAGTGCTGGGCTATGAAGACGCAGAAGTTTTGAAAGAAAGCGGCTGTTCGGAATTGAATGGTAAAAACGGTTCAGTGCTTGGCAATAACTGCGTAGTTGTTTTGAAAGATTGCGCCTTCTCGGAGTTCTATGGTAATGGCAGTTCTGAAACAGGGGAAGACAAAGAAATATCTGCAGTCATGGAAGGAGCAATCAGCAGAGATGGTGACGTGGTTGACATAGGAGCAACAGATTGTTCAGTAGTAAGGGAGGAAGAAGTGGAAGAGGGAGGTGCATCGGGAACCTTCATCGAAGGGACAGCACCAGGTGCAGGTGTGCGGTGAGGGCACTCAGAAACCAGGTGTCCCTCAGCTCGGCACCGGAAGCACTGGACACCAGCAAATAAGTTGAAAACGTATGTTTTTGTGTCCGTAACAAGTTGCAGAGTTGTGGGGCGGTAAGAAATGGCTTGGTCAGTGGGGGAAATAACACGATATTGGCGACGACCCCCTTGCACAAAGTTGAAAGGAGAGTCTCTGGCAGCAGCTGGAAGAAATTTTGTCTCTCCCACTACTCGACCAAGAGTGCCGAGTGCAGCAACAAGTAAGTTGTCAGGAATAGCAGTAGGCACAGGAGATAATGTCACTGTGACCGGGCGCTGTGCAGAAGCAACAGGTTGCAAGTGAAAGGAGCCAATATCAATGCCTGTAGCAAGAACGGTGTCGGTGGCTTTTTGGTGAACAAAATGAACGACAACACCCCCTCCAATGCGAATAATTGAAACGATGCTTTCCTTGGGAACAACTTTAACCAAGGCCTCCAAATAGAAGGGGAGGGGGTGTCACGAAGAGACGGAAAATATACACTTAATAACAAAGCTGAGGAAAGTTCTTTACCTGCTGGTGAGTCGTCAGAAATCCGAATCTTGAGAACTTTATCTTCTCTAGAAAATTCTGGTTGCATTGAAGGAGGTGCATGAGATTGGTTTGGACGAGCAGTCGCAGCATACGAGCGTGGAGGAGTAGCAGCCATGGCAGCAGAACGTGACTCGGCACCCAGGATATGCAAATTAGGACGAAGAACATTCGATGCAGAAACATTAGGATGAAGCACATTAGAAGCAGAAACACAATTAGAAGTAGACAAATCCACACTTGAAGAGGTCATAGTTGTCTCACAAGCGGTCGATGTAGCCAACGAAAATCCAGCGGAGATAAAATCAGCAGACGGAACTTGCATTTGTACTTGGGAAGCAGCCATCATGTCCGCTAAGCCGAACAACACAACACTGCGTGCTGCAACTGTGTCACACAGAAGAAACACAAAATAACGTAACAGGAGGCACACACACTCACTTCAAGTGAGGCAAAACGGTGAAAACACAACACATTCAACACGAACCACTAACGCAGACGATAAATTCACAGGAAAAAAACATTTTTTTTACAGACGCAATTAAAGAAACGAACGGCTTGTCTTCACAAGGTATTTATTGCTCAAAATGTTAGGTATAAAAAACGCCTCTACAAAATATGAACAAGTACAGAATACAAAACAGTAACAAGATGTGGGAGAGAACAAGGTATACGCAAGCATTTAAAAAAACAATAACAACAGTGTAAAGGGTGTGAAAAAGAGAGCGCTCACAGGCTGCTCAGTTGAACAGTAGTAAAAATAAAAGTCTATGAGTCCGTTGATAACAATGGTATTAAACTGTGTCTAAGAGTTCGCCAAAAACTAAACAAAAACAGACGGTAAAGCAGTACAAGTTCAAAGGTAAACAATTTCAAAACAAAACGTTTATTCAGAAGAAAAAAACTCGGTCAGTTGGGAAATCATGAACATGCTGTTGATTGTTTTCGAGTTCAGCTGTGAGCAACTTCAGCATGTACCACAGACGATGCTGAAGCTGGGCATCTTCAGAGGGAACGGAAACGTTAATCAAAAATTCATCAAGCAATTGCAGTTGTTGAAGCATTTCAGGTAACCAATTTAACTTAGATTGAATACACGGGATTGTTAGAAATTTGTCAATCCTAGGGCGTTGAATTAGTTCAAGAAGTTCAGTTAATGTGAGCGGTTGCATTGGAACAGAACAGTCTTTGAACAAAGCGGAAAGTTTGGGAATGGTGGGAAGAGAAGAATCATCTCCAACAACATCCGAAGCAATCGAAGCTGATTCACTTAAATTAGCAGCAACATCCATATCATCATCAGTAGGGAGGCAAGCGAATCTGTTTGTTGTACGAAGTTGAGAAGAAAAATGTTCTACGCCAGGTGAGGTTCCAGAGGATGTGGCAGAAGATTTGGTCCGAAAACGCCTAGTGCGACGCGAAGGCCTAGGAGAAGACTCGGCAGAATTTGGGCGTTTCCCGGCAGTTTTGGGTCCAGAGGAGCCCACCGAAGTAGGAAGAGGTGGAAATGACATGTCAACAATGAAAGCAGATTTGAACAGTTCAGAAGCAGGTGTTTGCACTTGCGAAACAGGCTGTGAAACGGGAGGCAATTTGTTGCTTGGTGGTGGCGCGTGAGAGCTGGGCAATGATGACGCAGTAGTTTCGGAAGAAAGCGGCTGCTCGGAGTTGAATGGAAATGGCAGTTCAGTGTTTGGCAATAACTGCGTAGTTGTTTTGAAAGAAAGCGCCTTCTCGGAGTTGTATGGTAATGGCTGTTTAGTGCTTGGCAATAACTGCCTAGGAGTTTTGAAAGACAGCTGCTGCTCGGAGTTGAATGGCAGTGGCGGAACTGAAACAGGTGAAGACAACGAAATATCTGCAGTCATTGAAGGAGCAAGTAGCAGAGATGGTGACGTGGTTGACATTGGGGAAACAGTTTGTTCAGTAGTAAGGGAGGAGGAAGTGCATGATGGAGGTGTGTCAGGAACCTTCAACGAAGGGACAGCACCTTGCGCAAGTGTGCGCTGAGGGCACTCATAAGCCAGGTGTCCCTCAGCTCTACACCGGAAATACTGGACACCAGCAGATAAGTTGAAAACGTATGTTCGTGTGTCCGTAACAAGTTGCAGAGATGTGGGGCGGTTAGAAATGGCTTGGTCAGTGGGGAAAATAACACGATATTGGCGACGTCCTCCTTGCACAAATTTGAATGGAGAGTCTCTGGCAGCAGCTGGGAGAAATTTAGTCTCTCCCACTACTCGACCAAGAGTGCCGAGTGCAGCAACAAGTAAGTTGTCAGGAATAGCAGTAGGCACAGGAGATAATGTCACTGTGACCGGGCGCTGTGCAGAAGCAACAGGTTGCAAGTGAAAGGAGACAATATCAATGCCTGTAGCAAGAATGGTGTCGGTGGCTTTTTGGTGAACAAAATGAACGACAACACCCCCACCAATGCGAATAATTGAAACAATGCTTTCCTTGGGAACAACGTTAACCAAGGCCTCCAAATAGAAGGGGAGGGGGTGTCACGAAAGACGGAAAATACACACTTAATAACAAAGCTGAGGAAAGTTCTTTACCTGCTGGTGAGTCGTCAGAAATCCGAATCTTGAGAACTTTATCTTCTCTAGAAAATTCTGGTTGCATTGAAAGAGGTGCATGAGATTGGTTTGGACGAGCAGTCGCAGCATACGAGCGTGGAGCAGTAGCGCCCATGGCAGCAGAACGTGACTCGGCACCCAGGATATGCAAATTAGGACGAAGAACATTCGATGCAGAAACATTAGGATGAAGCACATTAGAAGCAGAAACACAATTAGAAGTAGACAAATCCACACTTGAAGAGGTCAAAGTTGTCTCACAAGCGGTCGATGTAGCCAAAGAAAATCCAGCGGAGATAAAATCAGCAGACGGAACTTGCATTTGTACTTGGGAAGCAGCCATCATGGCGGCTAAGCCGAACAATACAACACTGCGTGCTGCAACTGCGTCACACAGAAGAAACACAAAATAACGTAACAGGAGGCACACACACTCACTTCAAGTGAGGCAAAACGGTGAAAACACAACACAGTCAACACGAACCACTAACGCAGACGATAAATTCACAGGAAAAAAACATTTTTTACAGACGCAAAAGAAAGAAACGAACGGCTTGTATGTCTTCACGATAACCACAGAGGAACGTTCTGGTCTCGTGACCTGCTGCCATGGTGACGCAGGGAATTTGTTATGCATATGTTTTGTTGTTAAAGTTATCTGAGTTGTACGTCAAGCAATTTTGCTTCCTATACTTCCAACGGAAAAACCTTCTGTACACATTTTCTTCACAATTAATACGTTCCCAAGGATGAAAATTTGAACATTGATTGAAATAGCTTCATTTTATAACTTGGAATACTTAATATTTTCTAAAACAGAACCATAAGTATGCAATCCCACATTTTTTTTGTCTACTGATGTCATCAAAGTACAGGTCGCGCCATCTTTTTTCTGGACAATTAATGCGTTCCTAAAGATGAGAATTTGAACATCGATTAAAATAGATTTAATTTAATAGCTTGGTGTAAATGTAGCCCGCAAGCAAACTGTCAATTATGAATGTATTTAATTTTAATATTGTGATGAACATGTGCGGGCGGACGTTTCATTCCGCCATTTTGTTGTTTCGACTAAGAACTGACATTCTTCAACACCCACGTGGTACAATTTTAATCCTATGTGAGGATTAAGGGAGTGGTGCATGAACACCTGGGGCACCTGACCTTGAAGAGTCGGCTGCTCGAATGCTTCTGTTAAACAAGTTGTCATACCGCTTTTGTATACATGCAAGATTGTAATCGCCCGCCAGTATCCGACGACATTCCTGAGTTCAGGTATTTCACGTGCTGACCTGGGTAACGAGTTTTTCTTGCGCATGCGTGGTGGAGGACCAAAAGGACAAGAGAATTTAGTGACAGTTGAGCTTCGGTCGTCAAGGAGAGAGGGTCCTAGTTTGGACACCGGTTTTTGACAGAAGGTATCGCAGGAGTGCAGCGTGGTGAACTTCCTTCGTCCACCGGGTAACGCGGAAAGAATTGTGGAAAGTTAGCACGGGGAACCTGAGCGGAAAGTCATCGGAAACCCGTGAAGCAAATGTTATCGGAATAATAAAATCTTGCTCTTTTTTATTTCTGTGTATTGGACTGAGTTTTGTAGAGGTAATTATTCTTCTACACAAGGACGCCTTGATAGCCAGATCGTATAGTAAAGGCGAGGCGGTAGCTCGCTATACGGCGGGAAACAAAAGGTATTATCTAAGAATTGATATGTCTGGCCCTACACTTGGAATACCTAATATTTTCTAAAACATAACCATAATTATGCAATCCAACATTTGTTTGTCTATGACGTCATCAAAGTACAGGTCGCGCCATCTTTTTTCTGGACAATTAATGCGTTCCCAAGGATAGAAATTTGAACATCGATTAAAATAACTTCATTTTATAACTTGGAATACTTAATATTTTCTAAAACATAACCATATTTATGTAATCCAACATTTGTTTGTCTACTGACGTCATGAAAGTACAGATCGCGCCATCTTTTTTCTGGTTCCAACACCACCAAAGGAAAAGTTATTGATTTTTTATATAATTATGGTTATGTTTTAGAAAATATTAAGTATTCCAAGTCACAATATGAAGTTATTTTAATCGATGTTCAAATTTTTATCCTTGGGAACACAATAATTGTGAAGGAAATGTGTATAAAAGTTTTTCCATTGGAAGTATAGGAAGCAAGATTGCCGCCCCGGTGGCGCAGTGGTCTAAGCGATGGCCTCTGATCATTCGTCCGAAAGGGGTCCGGGTTCGAATCCCGGTGAGGCATGGATGTTGTGTTTGTCTTACGGTACTGGCTCTCTCCCTTCCCTGAAACCAGTGACCCTAAATTAGGGACGGGCGACTGTTTATAGCCCATTGAGTTGCTCACGGTGGTCGTTAAACCTCCAATCAAAAAAAAAAAAAAAAAAAAAGCAAGATTACTTGACGTCCAACTTAACGGTTTACGGAAATGCTTTTTGGACCGCTTCTGTTTTCCTTAGTCGTAAATTTAGTAAGTGCTATAAGTTCAAACGACAAAAGTCCGACCTTCCAAAATTTAATAACAGTAAAAAAACTCTGAAATTTCGGAATAACTAGGCTTGTTTGCTTAGACATGCTATAAAAATTGAAATTTGAATTTTCCAGTTTTTATTTCGTGTGATGTACTTGGAGATCGGGCTGCAGCGCCCGAGCGCTTCTCTGGAAACGAGCCTAGAGGCGCAGCCCCTAGTTCTCACACACACACAAAAAACATAACTATACTGTATATGAGTTTCAAAATAAAATTACGAAACTGAAGGTAGCTGTTGATTTCTTCTTCATTATTTCAACTTCTGAATGAACGATAGATTCTTCAAAAAACGTCGAATACTCGCGGTTGTGTAAAACTCTGCCGTAGTTTTGCTGATCCGCTCATCCAATTTGATTGTTGCTTTTTATCTTTTCTTGGCCTCTAGGTTTAGGCACTTTCTGTCGTACAGGAAGTCGTTGTGCCAAGCTTCATCTTTCAAGCACGTTATTAACTCCGCGATTTTAGGATGATGATTTTTGATAGCTGCATTTAACCGATGGTTCCAGCCTTCGACGACATTATTTGTTCTGTGTCGTTTGTTGTTGCAATTCCAAATTTCTACAATTATCACCGGATTTTCCAGCCAGTTATTTAAGAAATAATCATAAAATTTCTGAAGGTTTTCATTAATGGAGCTGGATTCTTGAATGCATATACAACCATCGCTTACATTTTCCACAGAAAGATAGGCCAGTGAAGCACACATTCGGAAGTGTTGCCGTATCTCCTCGTTATTGTTATATTCATTCACTAATCCCAGTTCTTGAATTTTTCGCCGCCGCCCCGGTGGCGCAGTGGTCTAAGGCGTTGGCCTCTGATCATTCGTCCGAACGGAGTCCGGGTTCGAATCCCGGTGAGGCATGGATGTTGTGTTTGTCTTACGGCACTGGCTCTCTCCCTTCCCTGGAACCAGTGACCCTAAATTAGGGACGGGCGACTGCTTATAGCCCATTGAGTTGCTCACGGTGGTCGTTAAACCTCCAATCAAAAAAAAAAAAAAAATTTTTCGCCAAAGAGGGTGTTTACCTAATCTCTCACTAAAACTCTTCCTCTTTTCCTAGTTGCGGACAGAACCGGATCTGTCCGCAAAGAGGAGAGAGATTTGTTAAATAGTTTTATACTTTTGTCTCGTATGATTTCCACTTGGTGAGAAACTTCGACGCTGGAAGACGAACAGATTTCAAGGCAGTTTCTGACCAAGGGTAAAGGTTTTATGTTGCTGTGTGCAGCGGGGTACAACATAGTTTTATCTTTTTCACTAGAATCCACCCACTCACGCCTCGAACTGATCCGGTGTACGAAACACTCGACGAAGTGGTAAGTGAAACAGAAGTGTAAAAGGTTTGAATGGTATTTAATGTAGTATCCCTTATGTATTCCGGCGTTAATTCCAAATATATTTGTACTTGGAACCGTTAATGGTCGAAATCCCCTGTGGTTTTACATTTTGCTTAACAAACCAGGAGCAATAAGAAAAGTATACACTGCTAATCATTAGAAAAAACAAGACAAAATCTAGAAATCTTAAGCTTTTAACTTGTTCTTATAAGAACAATGAAAAATACTGTATTTTATTATGAAAACTCTGCAGATACTTTATTAGTTTGAAGAATGCACTTATAATGAATATGCTTTTAACTAAGCTAACGCTTCTTCTAATGGTTGTTGTGTTATTAATTATGAATAAAGTCTCCTGCTAGTAGTGTAGTAATAGTAATGAACAAACTTATAACTGGTAGTAATGTTGTAGTAGTAATTAAGATGAATAAAGTCTTATGCTGGTTGTTACTAATAACACTAAATGAAATAAACCTAACAGCCAGACAGAGGTCTGACAGTAACTATGAACTGAGAAAAACGTACTTACAACAAATTCTTTATTATTGAGACTTCTCGCTCTCACATAAACGAACTCTCTTTATACAGCACCAACTTTTTGACACATAAACCACAGCTCACTTCGTACAACAACAAACGCTCTCTCTATACAATAACAAACGCTCTCTCTATACAATAACAAACGCTCTCTCTATACAACAACAAACGCTCTCCTTCACATAAACCAACGCTCTCTTTCACATAAACCAACGCTCTCCCTATACAACAACAAACGCTCTCTCTTGGTATCGTTGAACGCGCCTATTTATACTGGCTACCACCACGTCATGACTTACACTCATTGCCAGATCTCATTCAGCGGGTGAAATAACATCTCGTTCAGTAAGAAGATAATTTACATAGAAAAATAAAATAACCTGAGATAGTAAAAAATCAAAAGGAAAGTGAATCTAGAGTATACGTTACACACTACGTATTAATTATCAAAAGCATATTGCTACAGTTTCGTGTTTTAACAGACTTCATAATGATTCCCTGTCATAATTCTTTGAGGGTTTCTACTCAGATGTCTTAGACTTGGAGTCCACTCAAATGTCTTAGCCTAGGGGCCCACTAAGACCTTAATCCGACCCTGCCGATAAGTACGGCTTTGACCCAGAGTAAGTACCTACACTTAAAAAGGCGATTTATAGAATTAAGATCCGGCTTTATAGTTTTTTACGTTTCATCCTTCTAGCTGATTTGTATGAATTTTGTTATTTCCACAAATATCTTTGACTGTTGCTAAAGTTACGACGCTAGTTTCTGTTATCCAAAGCCATGTTTCAGATTCAGGATATATTAGTGTTGATTTCGACTTTCAGTCCTTAACCAGCTTTGGAACCAAATAGCTCTAAATTTGAAATACAACACTCCTCCTAGCCAGCGATGTTCACAAAGTGGTCACTAACAGAGTTGGAAACAGGTCAAAAATTTTGGACCCGGACCCGGTTAGTCACATAGTTGGACCCGACCCGGGTTTGACCCAAACAAATCTGCTTTCAGCTACAAATTCGAATATGCCATCGTCATGATCATTGTCAATCATTATCAATCCACTGCTGCATGAAAGTATCCCCAAGTTTCTTCCACAATGGACTGTCTTGGGCCAGTCTCCTCTATAAAGCCATCTCCCACGTGGTCTTCTCCTGGGTCTCTTCCGATTCCTCGGAATCCAGTCTAAAATTTCGGTTGTTCATCAGTGGTCAGTTCTCCTGTGAAATTGTCTAGCCCATTGCAATTTTAGGGATTTTATTCGGATCGTGATGTCTTCCATTCTTGTTATTTTTCTTATCCACGAGTTCCTCTTTTTACCTTTCTTGGTTACACCAAGTACGCATCTCTCCATGCTTCTTTCAGTTGCCTGCAGTCTTTGTATGCTTTTTTTTTTCTTTTTTTTTTTAAGTTAAGAACCACGTCTTTGCTCCGTACGTAAGCACTGGAAGGATGTATTAATTCAACACTTTTCTTTTAAGACATAATGACATATTCTTCCAAAAACTCTCCAAGCAAGTTTTATACGCTAATTTAATTTCTTCATTGATGTGACCCTCGCTTGATATCTGCTGCCCAAGGTAAATGTAGGAATTGGTTATCTCCAGCTTTTCCCATCAACTGATAAATCGGCATTTCTTGTAAAAGCATTGTACATCAGTTTTGTCTACTGAAAGTTCATTTTTAATCCCTATTTCTTTACCTTTCTAAGCAAGTTCCTGGATCATACTCTGCAGCTCTGAAGTATTATTTCAAACACCTCTGAAGGGTTCTTTGAAATATTTTTTTTACTATTCAAAAATAAAACGGAAATAAAACCGTGTCGAAATCAGGGCAGAAACACCATGACCCGCAAGAAATTGTCAACCCGGTGATCCGTTTCCATCTCTGGTCACTAAAATCCTAACAAATAAAAAAATAAAAGTTCTTGGACATGTTTTACAGCAAATCGGTTTAATATGGAAGAAACTTTACTAATGCTCAAATTGGTGTTTTAAAGCGTCCACTAGATGGTCAAAAACCTTTAAATTAGCTATATTGCATTTCCTTTTTTTATCGTACTCACGCATTTTTATCATTTTTTTAATAAACAAGAGCTTCGAGGGATTCTGAATTCGCAAATCACGGTGAACTTTCAAGTTTAATTCGTGCCTGACTGAGAGATTTGAGCGACTGTAATTTGGCAAAAGTCTTCATTACTAACATGTCCTTGAACCTTTATTAATCACATACATCAGTGCTATTCGAATGAGCTTTCGAAAACAATATTCAACAGTACCATCTGCATGAACCTTCGGCAACCGATTCGAATAGTACTATTTGTATAAACTCTCGGCTGGCAACTTACCTTCATGAACCTGTTCTTATAAAGTTCAATATCAGCAAAATAATATTTTATTTTCCTCTAGTTTGCGACAACTAGGCAACACAGCTTAAAATTCTTCCGAAACAATTTTTAGTCGCATATTTTCCGTAAATGTGAGTCTCAAACTGTAGTTGTGATGCATATTTCAAAAGTATTGATTCATTTTCCCATTCAAAGTGACAAAGCACGCTAAACAGCGAAACGTCCCAGTCTGAAGAAATGACTTAAAAATAAAAATTATTCGATGAAAAGGGTTTTCCATGAACTAAGTTTTCAATATAACAGCCAATCTGCAATTTGACGTGATTGATAAAACCGCCTTTCAAAGAACACTTCTTAAAGAATAAACCTTCGGTCAAAGAGAAGTTTCAGTAAAACCTTATTTCACATAGCGACCCTTCGAAGAAGTAGCCTTCGTCGAAATCCTTTTCGCCTAAGGTAATCGCCCACTTCAGTGAAGTGGGCGATGTTCGTTTCAAGCAGTATGGGTTTGAGAAGATGATTTATGTTCACTATCACCACAGCCGATAAAACCATTCATCTTCAATTGGCGTTGTTGAACAACGAACACTATCGAGATATCTGGTCGGCTACATATCGTGGGTGAAAAGGAAATACTCTAAAAATTTTCACTTAACTCCATTTAACCCACTCTCAGTTGAACATCAGTGCTGTCTAATCCTTTCTCTGTTGCAACCCGCAAAAAAAAAAAAAAATTGGAATTCGATGCAAAATTTTTGTTCATAATGCTGTAATGTTATCTACCACACTTTCTTTCACGTAAATGGCAACAGTAGAGATTCCTTCTCACTGACTAAGCAAGAATATGGAGGACATTTGAGGGGGAAAATTAGAACATCTGATGACATCTTTCTCTATGATACCTCAACCCACCTTACATTCTGTTGTAGCCTTCCAAAGTTATCTTTGGGTTTGATGATAGTTTTTCGTGATTTATGATAATAACGAACCAAATGACGTTTTATGCTCACTGGCAAATTAGCAATATATTAATCATATTTCATATAAGTATCTCGAATGGCTGATATTAATAGGACTCCATCTTACTATCCTTATGCTAACTGCTTACCCATTTTAAGCTTGCTCAAAGAATCGTTCTCTCACAGGGAAAAACTTACTAATAGTATAGACACGAAAACAAAAATATTGTTTGTCTCGGCTTACTCTTCATTTTATTGAATTGGTGCAGATAAAATGTCTAGAATGACAGTGTCACCTGCAAACCATCATCAAAATATGAAGCACCTACCCGCCTAGTCAAAGTACACTATCTACCAACAAGTAATTGAACACCCCTGCAATCGACGATATCTGCGGTCCTGATACACGTCACGGCCGCCGTTAAATATCGTGTGGGAAACAACAACGCAACCAGTCGCATGCAAGATGCCACGCAGTTCGAAGCTCTCTGATTTTGAGAAAGGTGTAATCGTCGGGTATCACAGAAATGGCCGATCCATATGTGACATGTCCAGCGAGTTGAAGTACCCAAAATCGACAGTGGCCTACGTGATTGGCAAGCGGAAGATGAAAGGTCACTGTCGGAATGTGCCCCAACCCGGCAGACCCACAAAACTGGGAGTTAGAGACCGATGGGTGCTGGCCAGAGAAATTCGGAAGAACCGCACCAAATCGATGGGCCACATCCGCGAGGAGTTTCAACAGGCATCCGGCAGTGTTCTTTCAAAGAATACCATCCGTAGGAAGCCCATCTGCTCGGTTATCATGGACGTGCTGCCGCCCACAAGCCTTTGATCACCAAGTCCAATAGCGCTGCTCGGCTAACGTCGTGCAAAGAACGTCGACAGTGGACCGTTGAACAGTGAAAACAGGTTCTCTGGAGCGATGAAACAAGGTTCACATTCTACCGTTCGGATGGCAGGGTCTGGGTTTGGCGTCTGCCTGGAGAACGCCTCCTGCCGGAATGTGTTGTGCCAACTGTGAAGTTCGGCGGCGGTGGAATTATGCTATGGGGGTGTTTCTCCTGGTATGGCACGGGACCCATGGTCGCAATTCTTGGTAGACTCGACGCCGAGACTTATTGCACCATTTTGGATGACCATGCGCTTCCTACGTTGTGGCAGTTTTACGGGGTGGACCCATGCTACTTTCAGGATGACAATGCCACCTGTCATGTTGCGAGGTCCACCATGGCTTGGTATGGTGACAATGGGGTTAATCGAATGGACTGGCCTGCGCAGAGCCCGGACCTTAACTCTATCGAGCACCTCTGGGACGAGTTGGAGCGTCGACTTAAAGGTTGCCCCTTAAGTCGACGCTCCTTCGTTTTCCTTTGCTATCACAGGTGTACAATTACTTGTTGGTAGATAGTGTAGTTCCTCTTCATATATACACACTTCTGTGAACGGGTTAGAGGCTGCGAAACCCACGGCCCGAAAACCCCGGAGACCAACCAGGGCTTGATTTACGAAAAAATAAATGTTTAGCAATATACAAATTAAGTTTTGTGTAGCAATGAAAAACTTTTGATTAGCACTAAGTCATTACGCTATGATAGCAGTACAATACCTTCTCGAAAACAAAGTAGAAAGAAATTTCAGATGCATTAAATAATAAGTAGGAGCTGTACACCAATTATACTCAAAATAGTATAACTGTACTAATGATCCGAATTTCTTGGCGTAGAATAGAAATAAAACTTTCCAAGCTATCGCACATAAACTAGATTGCTTTTTCACGGAAGGTAGACAGCTAACTATCCTTATGCTAACTGCTTAACCGTTTTAAGCTTCCGCAAAAAATTATACTCTCACAGTGAAAAACTTACTAGTAGTATAGACACTAAAACAAAAATAGCTGTCTACCTTCCTTGAAAAAGCCATCTGGTTGATGTGCGGAAGCTTGGAAAGTTTTACTTCGATTCTACGCCAAAAAATTCGGATCATTAGTGTAGTTATACTATTTTGAATTTTAGATATATTATTTATGTATTACCTTTTTTTATGCTGCTTCTCTTCAACGTCACCAATTTTTCTTTTGCTATATGGCTGTGTGTTGGGCTTACGTGGTTTGTAAAAAAAAAATTTGCAGTCTCATCAGGTGAAAATTTGTCCATAGATGGTCCTTCAACAGATATGCGGATTAAATTTTCCAACGAAGATTCACTAAGACTTCTGCGATAATCACTCTTTATGCGACTCATGTAGGAAAACTCCCCTCTCTACAACGGCAGAAGACACAGCCAAAACTAGAAATATTACAGCAGATATTTCTTTGGATTTTAAAATGAAGAACCACAAGTCTTCTGTTGCCATATTCTGGAGCCAGAATTCCTCAAGGTCCTCCCATTATTGGTTTGCAACGATAAGGCAAACTGTTGAATCATGTGCCTTATTTCACCCTGACCAAATTTTTTAATGCTGTCTTTGAATGAGTGTTAGGGTTCATCTTCTGGGTTAGATGGCGCAAAAAATTAGATCAGATCATATGTAAAGGATTTTGGAAGGGAGTGTCTGACCCCAGGTCTTAAACAACCCTTAGAAATAGGAAGCCAGGAGACTTGGGCTAGAGTGGCCGATAGGAAAGTGAAACGGAAGCGAGGTAGAAAGATGCCCTCATTTATTACCGGGGGGCCAGTACCCGGGGTCCGACGGCTTAACGTGCCCATCCGACGCACGGCGGATATTTAGTGGTTCGAGCGTTCGTACTTGCCCGGGATCGAACCTGAAGTTCCTCTGTGGCAGCCATGAACGTTGACCACTAGGCCATCCGCCGCAAAAAAAAAAAAAAAAAAATCACTCCTTGAGCTTGATTTTTACGTCTTGAGTGACTGTCCCAGAAGTTGGCGTTAGCGAATCACTGCAGACCTCACCATATTCAGAATGGAAGCGGTCTCTCCTTGGCTCCACAATGAAAAGACAAAATACGCGCTGTTACGTTTTAACCAATGACGTTATTTCGGGATGGAACTCAGTAAGTAGGTGGAGATGGAACTCAGTAAGTAGGTGGCGTTTCTATAACTCAAATTCAGAGTTTCTTTGCCAATGTACACATTTTCTCTTCAAAAAATGAACATACAGTTGGATTTAAGATGATCTATTGAAGACGAGATTCCAGTCTCACTTCTGTCCCTATTAATTGATCTCCATTTGACCTAGATATTTAAAAAAATAAGCTAGAAATAAGAGATTTCGTTGATTCTACACAGAAACACTGCTATGCTAACTTATCGCGCCACCTAGCGCCAAATTGGAATGCTTTCGAGTCAGATAAATTGAATTAAAAAAAAATTCTAACAAATTTTTCGGAATAATAACTGCGGCATATATTAGCTATGAATCGTTTTTATTTGTGCTCAAAATTTCAAACACTTCCAGATGCTGAAAAGAGGTGTTAATCCATGGGAGCAAGGTCTGATGAATATGAAGAATGCAACAGAGCTTCGTAGTCCAACTGTTGGATAGTCCTTTGGAAGACCAGTAGGCGCGCGCTGTCTTACAAGAGAAAAAACCCCGTAGCTGTTGACCAAAACTAGCTGCTTGGTACGGTGCATTTCAACGCAATGGCGGTCCAAGCTGATGACCTAATAGCAGAAATGAATAACATATCAAGCCGACAGTGCCCATACAAGAACCAACACTTTTCACGTGTGTAGAGGTGGTTTTATACAGTGTTTGTGTTAGGGCCACGAAACGAGTGACCTAACGGACTTCGAAAGAGGGTTAATTGCCGGCTAGTTAGCTCCCCGTGACAACAGTCGCCAGGGTAGTGGGGGTATCAAGAGCTACTATGTCTAGCACCATGACAGCATACCATGTTCGTGCCAAAACCTCGTCTGCGAAACACAAGGGCGGCCGGAAAACGACCCTGACTGAGAGAGACAGGAGAGCATTAAAGAAGATTGTTACCCGTAATAAGAAGACCATGGCGCCGAAAATTAGTGCGGAGCTCAATCTGCATCTCCAGACCCCAGTATCAACGAAAACATTGTACAAAGAACTACATAAACAAAATATTCATGGAGGAGCTGCCATTGCAAAACCTCTGGTGACCCGGGTGAATGCACAACGGCGACGGCAGTGATGCCAGGGGCATACAACGTGGGCTACCGATGCATGGAAGCGTGTATTGTGGTCGGATGCATTCACGTTCACACTATTCCCCACCGCAGGACGTATTTACGTGTGGAGAACACCATCAGAAGCGTACAACCAAGACTGTTTGCTCTCAACAGTGCAGCATGGTGGTGGTTCTGTTATGCTCTGGGCGGTCATATCATAGTTTTCAGCAGGTTCTCCTGATCACCTTGAAATAACAGATGACTGGCAAGGCGTATCAAACCATTTTGGCCGACCAAGTCCATCCAATGGATCGGGCATTGTTTCCTGCAGGGGATGCGATCTATCAAGATGATAACTCCCCAAATCACAGAGCTCGGAATGTCCAGTAACGGTTGGAGGAACATGAGGACGAACTTTCACGCCTTCCTTGGCCTCCCCAATCACCAGACTTTAACATAATCGAGCCACTGTGGGCTGTGTTGGAAAACAGAGTAAGATCCCGTTATCCTCCTCCTGGATTTCTCAAGGACCTGGAGTAGTTTCTGCATGAAGAATGATGTAACATCCCACTAACCACCACGCAGGATTTGTATGCGTCCATTGCAAGGAGGATTCAGACGTTTTTGAATGCCAAAGGTGGTCCCTCACCTTATCAGATACGTAAAACCTTCTTTTCCTACGTGTTCATATTATTATGCCCAACCCTGTATAAAGATAAGTCTAGTTATGGAGAAGCGGGGGGGGGGGGGTAACAGTGATATTTCTCAAGAAATTAATTTAAATGTTATGAAATGATTAAACAAAACATTTTTTTTTTTTAAATCGCAACGAATGCTAAGGAAAATATTACGGTCTTTGCAGAATATGGAAAGCTTGGCCACCCCTCCCCCGGGCCTTAGCCAGGGATACGCCAGGCTGGGCAGCGTCCTACCTGCGTTTCCTTTTGCCCATCCTAGCGACTGTCACTAAAGTGCACGACCTCTTTCATATCTATTGCTCAACCTCTTTAATATATGTTGCCCGACCTCTTTAATATCTGTTGCCCGATCTCTTTAATATATCTTGCCCGACCTCTTTAATATCTTTTGCCAGACCTCCTTTATTTCTCTTTCCCGACCTGAATCATCCGCTGCCTCTCCCAAGTTCTCTGTTTGGCAATGGGGCCTGTGCAGCCCCCCTTTCGAGTCGCAAAGCTGAGTTACGCCACTGGAGGGAGGCTGCTTATAGTATTAGATGCCTGATGGAGCTCGTTCAACAAACCCCAAAATGAAAAATAATTCAAAAACATTTCCTGCTGAAACACATAGATTTCACCTGCTTTATCATTTTTCCCTTCTTTCTTTGAAGTTAGATCAACAGAACACACTTTATTTCCGAATTCGTAGCAAAATTCCGTTCTTTCTTTTCTCCGAAAAATTGCAAACGAACGTGAAATTAATTATTGATCATCTTGAGAAATTAAAATGGAAGAATTAGAACTGTGGGCTGGAGTAGCGCCCCTCGCTCTGGATACGGGGACAATTAATTTATACATGCGGTTTCATTTAGAAAAACGTGCTTTATTCTGAAAAGCGAAATAAGCCTTTCTATTTTTCCGCGAACTAAAAAAAAAAACAAAAACAAAAAAAACACACACTCACTGATGAAAATAAGGAAATAATTGTAAAGCCAAGTAGTTGGCGCAACTTTCTGCTTAGAGTCAACGCTTCACTCTCTCCCTCCTTTTCATTCGTTCCTTTTTCAATTTCATCTCCACCTGAAAAGGAAAGACGGACGACGGCCTTGCACGCCTTTAATCTCGAGAGTAACACAGGGCGTCAATTCTGAGGAGACGCTGTCCTAAGTCCAGTAGCCCAGGAAGCTGCAGTCGTCAGCAGCTGCTTTTGCCAGGGAGACCTCAGGTCACCTACGATGCTCACGCACAAAGAATTAAAGATTTAAAAAATGAGGCGAAGAAAAAAAAAAAAAGAAGGAGGGGGTGGAAAAAAGAAGAAGCGATGTCGGCATGAGTTGGGCAATTAACATGGCAGACTTCTTCCCACGCCAGCACGGAGGGGATTAGAAGCGATGGGGGGAAATAATAAAGGTAAAAAATTCCCCCTGAGGGGGATTATGTTGTGGGTTGAGAGGGTGGGTCGCGCTCGTGGGCGGGGGACCAAAGAGATCCACTGTGAACACACGCACACGCAGAGGCATTTGAAGAGCTCCAGGGGTCAGTCAAATCACGAATGGCACTAGAAGAGCACTGATTGGTGGAAATGGTTTTTGAGGCGCTGTAATTGGCCATGTCACACAGGCGTAATTACAAGCCAACTATTTTTCCCAAGCTTCTCTTTTTTTATTATTTTATTGTATTTTCATCGCAGCTGATAAAAGGGACTGAGACATTATGTAATGACCGACAGATCCTCCCTTTGGTGTCATTACTCGACATGTAGGTATGGCCATTGTGATGCTGGCTAAGTCCAGGCTTCATTAGATATTGTGGAGAAAGCTTCTTGTTGTGCAATTTAACCATCCAAAAAGTCATCCCCCCGCCTTTTCTTTTCTTCTCCCTATGTTGACCCACCCTCTACACACCTCCTTCTCATTACTTTTTTTTTTTTTTTAACCTTTCTTAGCCTTAACGCGCACATCAGATTTATTCTTTATTTTCTCCTAATATTCGCGATCTGTTATTTTCCGGGAGTGGTTTTCGGTCTTTCTTCACTCTACTGAGTAGCATTTTGTCGAATGCAACCTCAGACCAGCAATTTATATTCTGCCATTTGTTAACGTTCCGAGTTTTGTATTCTACTATTTTACCTTTTTCTTGTTTCAATTTTTTTTATTGTAGCCTGAAGCGGTGTTTCGATAAGAAGAAGACAAAAAAAGTTCATTACTATTCATGCTCAATGTAAATTCTTTCTTGCTCTGTTTTTTTTTTTTTTTTTTTATGATCCTCTGCGCTCTCCCTTTCAGTTTTTCTTCTGGCAGAGTATCTTGTTTCTGGATTTCCATTTCTAAACATACATTACGTACACAGGTATCATGTTCTCGAAACTAAACATTCATAAGTTCTAGCTTCAACGAAACGCAGTTTAAACTTTGATAGTGATCATGACCAAATGCTAAAAGTAGTCGAAACAGTTGTCGAACGTTTCACAAAAACTCTTTTTGTGCAGCTATGTTTCGCTTCGAGGCTCTGTTGCAAGACATGTAGTCTGTCACCAGGGCCGGAGGCCTTAGTGGGCCCCTGTGCTAAGACATCTGAGTGGGCCCCCAAATAACTTACCAGGGAAATCATTATGAAGTTCGTTAAAACACGAAGCAGTAGCAATATGTTAGTGATAATAATACGTACTTGTAGGACATTCTTCAAACTAATAAATTATCTGCAGAGTTTTCATAATAAGTCACTGAATTTTTCACTGTTCTCATAAGAACATGGTTTAAAAGCTTAAGGTTCGGGTTAGGTTCCTAGATTTTCTGATGGATTTTCTAATGATTTAACATTGTATACCTTTCTTAGTTCATCACTTTTGTTAACTGCAATGTGAAACCACAGGGGACTTCGACCATTAACGGTTCCAAGTGCAAATTGGGAGTTGTGGGTGGATGGTAGTGAAAAATCTGATCACCTTCCAGCCTTTGTTTCTGGCCAAATGTAAATCATACGAGACAAAAGTCAAACTATTTTTTAAACTTCTTACTCTCTCTCTATCAGTTGCCTAGGAATACCTCCTGGGCCCTTAGTCATGGTGGGCCCCAAGGCTATATATAGACCCACCCACCCTTAATCCGTCCCTGTCTGTTACCTCTATATTTTTCGCTCTTATTGTCTCCATTTCTTGCAACAAGCGACTATAAATTAAGAATGGACAATTCTTCACAGCCTTCGATATTTTCAGGGGTCATTAAACACCCCCTCCCCCTAAAAAAATGCTACGAAATTATTAAGGAAACACTGAAAGAACGTGAACAGAAATCTCTGATCACGTCCTTTGACAAAGGTGTTACTTGGGAATACTTGTTACCAAGAATACAATACAGATTTGTATATTAGTAGGCTCTTTTGTCACCATCTTAGTCAGCACAAAGAGAAGTTTACAATGACCATCAGCGGCACATCAGCAGCGTTAATAATCATTAGCGATGGTTCAAAAGCATTTCCGAGTGTAACCGAACGCTGCACGTTAGAGGAGCTCTTGCAGTAATAAGTTTTATAACACCAGTAAATCGGAAAGCAAAAGTGTCTCAGACAATTCTTAGTTTACAACTCTTATGGCGTCATTAGCCGTTTCCTTCAAAGGAAGAGGGAAACGAGGGATCCAGAAGAATGAAACTAGAAACACAGTCAAGATTACGAGAGAGAGACAGACAGATTGACAGAGGGAGAACGAGATCTTGTGGCTCCCGGAGCGGGACGCGAGAAGGAAGCGTCTAAAGGTGTAATCTATGAATGACTTATCGGTTGAAAATATAAATTAAAATAATTGTAAATTAATTGCATAACTAATATAATCTTGGGACAACGTCCGATAATCTAACATTAACTAAAGCCACAAATGTGTCTGTCACCTTTATCGATTACACTCATTGTCATAAAAGTCCGCGCACTAATAAGGAGGCGTCGGATCGAAATGAGATTTTAGTAGTGAGATGGCACATACCAAAGACAAAAGCGATTACAGTATCACAGCAGCAGGACGATTTCCCGCGGACATACGGCACACATTCCCGTCAGCGTTAGTACAGCGTCCGACCGCCTCGGTCTGGCATGGAGTCAAAAAGACGCCGTATGTTATTCTAGGACAGATTGGCCAACAGTTCTTGCAACTAATGCTTTAAATCACGAATACTGTGACATAGAGAAAACTGGCGTCCCATTTGGTCCTACACGCGCTCGATGGGCGAGAGATCAGACGATCTGACAGGCCATGGAAGCGTCGAAGCCTGATGTAGACAGTTTTGCAAAACTTGAGCCGTGGGCGGACGGTCCTTATCTTGTTGGAAAATGGCGCCTGGCCGCACCGCAGCCCATGGAGCCCCAGGATCTCATGTACGTAGCACTGGGCTGTCAACGTCCCACGAATCACTGTGAGGGAAGTCCGGCTGTCATACGCGATGGCTCCCCAGACCATCACGCCTGCAGTTTGGGACGTGTGCCGCTGTACAGTGAGGTTGGGATTGTAGCGCTCACCTGAGGTCTTCTACACTCGGACACGGTGGTCGTCTGTTCCCATACAGAAGCGAAATTCGTCGCTAAACACTATACTGCCCCAGTCCGTAGCATTCCACGTTCCTCGCTGCTGACACCACCGCAATCGACGCCGACGAAGGTCAGATGTTAATGGCAGAAAACGTAAGGACCATCGAGAGTGCAGATTCGCCTTTTCCAGGTGTCTGGAAATGGTTCTGGCGGACACAGAAGTCCCTTGTATAGGCGCCACATGTCTCTGGATATTGGGAAAGGACGTCGCTGTATCTGTGCGTGCCGCTCTCACGATTCCACGGTGCTCTGTGCTGGTGGTGTGTCTGGGTCGTCCGGAACCAGTCCGCCGTGTTTGGGTGCCTTCTCGTGTCCATTGCTCCCAACACGATCGCACTGTACTGTCCGACCGGCCCTAATGGCGGCCGATTCGGCGCGCCGGCCATCCTGTCTCTCTCATCCCGACGATACGGCCTCGTTTACACTCCGTCAGTTGCCCGTGCGTACATGTATGACGGCTCCTCGGCATGTCAATCGCTCAGGGATCTTGCCCGACTCATACCATGCACTTTGGCATGAATGTGAAGTCCCCTGCGCCAAAGAATATATAACGCGTGAAGAAGGCCAACTCTCATAGAGATACCGTAGAACAGGCGACAACAGCGCCACCACATCTTAAGAGGTAATATGTTCTGCGGTAAAGTTAACATTCAGAAGCAAAACACATTAGAAGGACTACCGCAGTGAAGCTTTTCTTTGATCCACGTTGTTTTTTGTTTTTTTCAATCTGATGACTATTTGCTTAGAGCAGTTTTTTTCTTGTTGTTGTTGTTGCTGTTTTCTGATATCCCACCCATCCCATATTTTATTGAGAAAAATATGCAATAACATTGGTACTACTATTTAAATTAGATTTTAGCAAATATTATAGTAAGGCCTAAGGATCCGTACAAAATGCAGACATTCCCTAATATTTGGCATTAATGAAAACGTTTCTGAAGAACTGAAGAATAAGCAAAAGCCTTAACTAATCCGATTGGCGTAACAAACTAACATATCCAATTTGCGAAGTTATTCTACCGAGAAGGTAACAATCACGTGCTGTGAGTATCTCAGCTGACTGTTCTTTACCCAAAGAATTGAAGTCAACAGAAATACGCATGCGCAGTCTGCTCCGGCACCAGCCTGTATGTTGGCTTCTGTGCACTGCATTTTAACTCTTAAGATATGGCGGCGCTATAGTTACGTCTTGCCGAGCCTTAACTTCTTCTCAGTTAGATATTCTTTGTCTGCGCGGCGCCTTAAAATCCCCAAGGATTGCGATTGTAGCGCCGGTCTTGGACGCATGGGCATGAGGAATCGCACGAAACTTTAATCATTTGCATGTCTGCCCTCCCCGTAGCTGTTCGCTGAGTTTTGCGTTAATCGCGCTTTTTTCTTGGTGTGCGGATTTTTATGGCAATGAATGTATAAATGAATTGCACACGAGTCGAACCCAAAGCGGAGGAGTAAAATCCCTGTAACAATTATTAGTCTCAAGCCACGTCAGCGAACACGTTGGATAAATACATGAGAAATAACGCTAGGCCAACAGCTTACCAATAGGTGATAGCTGCCCCAGTGGTCAGAGGCGTAAGTCCTGACTAGTTGTTTGAGCACGGCCCGGGATGAGATATGCGTGCATGTTTTTCTTACTCTCTTTCTTCCCTAGCACATGGTAGAGCTAGTTGCCAACGAACAAGAAAATTTTACTTCCTGTTTTCATTTAGGCTTATTAAACACTTCATGAAGAACGACGACTAACAGCTTCTTAAAGCTACTTCAATAACACTTTAGTGCTTTTGTCACGGCTTCTTCTCAATCCGAGTTTTAGAAGAGAAGATATCTTGCAAAACATTAAAATTATTTAATCTAATCATAGGGAAAACACACATCATAGGAATTCAAACGAGTTTTGATTATCGTCACAAATGTTCGAACTGTCCGATGCAGAAAGAATTTTTCAAATCTGACTTGCAGATGGGAAGATACAAGTTGGAAGATGGACAAGGTCATGCTCTAAACAGGCACTTTTTCAAAAGAGATGGTCAAAAGGAAGTTCGAAGCCTAAGGTTTTAATGTTGATTTCAGGGTAGCAACACTGATGATATACAAAGCCTACATTTGTTTTGTTTTTTCTTTCTTAAGAAACGGTGCGTTAATTGTACACTATCTACCAACAAGTAATTGGACACCCCTGCAATCGATGATATCTGCGGTCCTGATACACGCCACGGCCGCCGCCGTTAAATATCGTGTGAGAAACAACAACGCAACTAGTCGCATGCAAGATGCCACGCAGTTCGGAGCTTTCTGATTTCGAGAAAGGTGTATTCGTCGGGTATCACAGAAATGGCTGTTCCATACGTGACATATTCAGCAAGTTGAAGAACCCAAAATCGACAGTGGAAGATAAGAGGTGACTGTCGGAATGTGCCCCGACCCGGCAGACCCACAAAACTGGGAGTTAGAGACCGACGGGTGTTGGCCAGAGAAATTCGGGAGAACAGCACCAAATCGATGGGCCACATCCGCGAGGAGTTTCAACAGCCATCCGGGAGTGTTCTTTCGATGAATACCATCCGTAAGAATGCCCATCTGCTCGGTTATCATGGACGTGCTGCCGCCCACAAGCCTTTGATCACCAAGTCCAATAGCGCTGCTCGGCTAACGTCGTGCAAAGAACGTCGACAGTGGACCGTTGAACAGTGGAAACAGGTTCTCTGGAGCGACGAATCTAGGTTCACCCTCTACCGTTCGGATGACAGGGTCTGGGGTTGGCGTTTGCCTGGAGAACGCCTCCTGCCGGAATGCATTGTGCCAACTGTGAAGTTCGGCGGCGGTGGAATTATGCTATGGGGGTGTTTCTCCTGGTATGGCACGGGACCCTTGGTCGCAATTCCTGGTAGACTCAACGTCGAGACCTACTGCACCATTTTGGATGACCATGCGCTTCCTACGTTGTGGCAGTTTTACGGGGTGGACCCATGTTACTTTCAGGATAACAATGCCACCTGTCATGTTGCGAGGTCCACCATGGCTTGGTATGGTGGCAATGGGGTTAATCGAATGGACTGACCTCCGCAGAGTCGGGACCTTAACCCTATCGAGCACCTTTGGGACGAGTTGGAGCTTCGAGTTAAGGTGTTCCCCCACCGTCCGAAATCGGTGAAGGAACTGACCTGTCTTCTGAAAGCCGAGTGGAAGAAAATACCGCTAGCCGTCGTACAAAGCCTGGTTGAGAGTATGCCCCAGAGAGTTGCAGCTGTAATCGCCGCTCGTGGAGGCTCCACCAACTATTGAAAGTGAATAAACTTCGTTTTCCTTTGCTATCACAGGTGTCCAATTACTTGTTGGTAGATAGGGTAAAGTAATAGTAGCTTTTTAGCACGTCTTCTGTAAAAAAGAATCGTGCTTATGTTATCACTTTCTCCGTCCGTCCGTCTGTTGACAGTTGACACCATATCTCTGTAACTATTGCTTCCATTTCAAAAAATATTTTTGCGTTGGGGAGCTTGAAATGTGAAAATGACAATCCTCGCATTACATTTTTTTTTTTTTTTGATGCACAATTTTTCCGCTAGAGTTTGTAAAAACAGTTGATATCGAATTCAAAAGATATTTTGTTCCACATATTTACTTCTAAATATCCGATTGAAAAAAAATATTTTACCTTTTGATGACATTTATATCGAAGACTATTTTATGTACAGTCACTTTTTCACGTTACGCATAGATTTTCCGCTAGGGGGAGTAAATGTAAATTGCGTTTTCTTCAATATCTCTGCTTCTAAAACTCCGATTTTAAACATTCTTCCTGCAGCGGAAACAGCTTCTGATCGTAAATGTTTTGCATACAATTTTTAATGTTTGGTAATAAATCGTTTGGCCACCGGTGGTCGTACGTGTTTATTTCTGCTTCTAATGCATTTAATGCATTTGCAGAAAAATCGCAGCGTCTAGAAACTCGATTGAAAAAAGTCCTTTGTGGACCGATAGCGCTCACCTCGAAGAACTTTTTCGGAATATTTTCTTGCCGCCCCGGTGGCGCAGTGGTCTAAGCGATGGCCTCTGATCATTCGTCCGAACGGGGTCCGGGTTTGAATCCCGGTGAGGCATGGATGTTGTACTTGTCTTACGGCACTAGTTCTCTCCCTTCCCTGGAACCAGTGACCCTAAATTAGGGACGGGCGACTGCTTATAGCCCATTGAGTTGGTCACGGTGGTCGTTAAACCTCCAATAAACAAAATGTATTCTTCTGAAAATAAAGTATATTTTTCCGCCAGGGGGCGTAGATGTATATCTTATTTTTGTCAATATCTCTGTTTCTAAGAGCCCGATTTTAAAAATTATTTCTTTGTTGGAAAGTGTTTCCGGTGCGGGATATTGCACATATAATTTCAAAATTTTCAAGTCATGCATAATTTTTCCGCTAGGGGGCGTAAAGTAAATTGCGTTTGCCCCGATATCTCAGCTTCTAAAACTCCGATTTAAAAATTCTTCCTGCATCGGATACAGCACCAGATGGGATATGTTTTGCATATAATTTCTAATTTTTGCTAAAGAATGGTTTGACCACCACAGGGCGTAAGAGTTTTGTTTCTACTTCGAATGTATTTGGAGCAAAATCTGAGCTTCTGAAAACTAGATTTAAAAAATTCTTTGTGGACCGATACTGGTCACCTTTATTGCTAAAGGCAGAAAGGTGAGGTTGTGTTCGAATTCCGGTGAAGCGTGGATGTGTTGTTTGTCTTACTGCGGCGTTGGCTTTCTCCTTAAATTAGGGATGGGCGATTTCTTATAGTCCATCGAGTTGCTTGCGGTGGTCGTTAACCTCTTCACCTCTCCCCAAAACAAAGGATGGTGGAGAGGGGGAAGAATGTTCGTTACCGCAATAGCCTTGATATACTCTCCACAATATTCGATCTTGCTACGGAACTTCAAAATGAAGTCCTCCGACAGACAATTGAAATTTTAATAGTTAATTAAACATCAAGTATTCCGGCGAGTCGCTCTTATTAAAAATACCAGAAATTGTCCATCAAATTGATACGGAAAAGTGAGAACAGAATTTGTCCTTTAATGTACGAAACGAATTACTGCAGGGTTTTTGAAAATTCGCAATTTTCCGTTAAAACATCTTAAGAACCGCCCTTTACCTGAAGTTAATATACGAAAGGAATTGCGGTAAGGTTTCGAAAAATTCAGTATTTTCCGTTACCACCTCTTAAAAACGGCAATTTACTGTTAACATATGAAAGAAATTACGGAAAGGTTTCGGAAAATTCAGAATTGTTGCCACTCTTATAAAACGGCAATTTGCCGTTAATACACGAAAGTAATTGCGCAAAGGTTTCTGAAAATTCAGAAATTTTCTGGCTTGCCGAAAAATCCGTGAACATCAGGGGGAGGGGGGGCATCATTTCACAGAAAGGGTTGTATCCGGAATATGCCTCCTTAATTCACTGAAAGGAATTACGGAAAGTGACTCGTGAATTTCAGAAAATTGTTTACTGTGTGGATTTCTTATTACGAAAGTTTCATCTCGCGTTCTGTTTGGGCGGAATGAATACGAAATGTGGTATCGTGCGGAAATGATTGTACAATCAGGGCTGAAATCATCTTCCACAAAATTACCTGCTGGTGAGTAATAAGAAATTACCATATTTATTACTCACCAGGTAAGATTGGTCAGAGTTCAAATATCGGCGATGCATGTTGTTGTGTTTGTTTTACCGTACAGGCCCTTTCCTGGAACCAGTAGCCCTAAATTAGGGACGGGCGACTGCTTACAGCCCATTGAGTTGTTCATCGTTAAATCCCCATGCAAAAAGAAAAATCCAAGAATTCTTATTTGTCGTTTCGAAAGTCAATCGGAATCGAACGGGGCGTACCGAAGTGTCAGTTCTTTGTAAAATACGCCAGAGAAGTTGCTTTAGTTTCATAGGGAAGGAACTCTGACGAAAGCCCTTGTTGAACTGGAACGCAATTAAAGTACTCCCACGAGAATCGCGCCATCGCCATCATGGGTGGTTTTCGAGCTGTATTACGTTCCTTCTTCTCTTCTTTGTATTATTCTAATTACAGGTGGCACGCCTGCTGGTAGTTTCTCGCTGAAACATTATATCCAACGCCGTTTCATCTTTATCACACATAAACATCTCATTCTCAGTCTACCACCAATTTCCATATTCATCATTTTGCTCGGTACGCAATTTTCGCATTTTCCCTCGGCCCATATGACGGTACCTCAAAAAGCGTTCATTTGTATAATTGCGCCCCCCCATCCCCTCCTTGTAACACTTACTGATTTCCGTGGAATACAGATTTTCCTTTTCATCTCCGCCTTCTTATTCTTCTAACTGGCGGTTTTCCGACGGCCCTGGATATGGAGCAGACAGATTCTGCATTAAAATCTTAGGTTTCTGGCTCCGCATAGAGAGAGCAAATTAGATGCGTAGAGCAACACGCACCTACGTATCACCGGATCTAAACCATCCGCGCGAGAGATTAGCATTCGAACTTCTCGTCAATTGGTAGATACACCCAGAGACGACTTTATATCTTTTGGGGCCCTAGGCGCTAAGAAATTCAGGGGCCCCCTTCCCTTCTTATCGCAGCAGAAATTTTCATCCATCAGATTAACAAAAAAAGAAAAAAAAAAAAGAGGGGGGTTCAAGAAAAAGGTTTTTACGCTTTTTAAAATGCCATTTTATTTTCCCATTATTAGAACGCTCTGTAAGAAACAATTTTTCATTTGTCTGTCCGTACACAGGTAATTTTTTGTTTTCAGAGATATTTCAAAAATTAATTTTGTGACTAATAGGAATTTAAAGAACATTAAGTTTGGAACTTTAAATATCCATATACTTCACAAATTTACCGCTAAGGGCTGTCAAAGTCAAAAATTAAAAAAAAAAAAAAACTTCAATTGTGAAGAAACGGTTCAACTCAGAGGAATAAAATATTTCTGTGTCTCTCAGGTTAAGCTTATTATTCCTTCTCAATTATTTAAATTTCCGAATTAGTTCCTTAATTTCCTGCTAGAGGCGCCAAGTCCAAAGAATTTGGTGTTCACAGATTTTTGAAACATTATTTTTGCGAATGGTAGGACATTAACATTCATTAAATTTTTGCCCATCTAAAATTTCACTCCTTTTTGTGTTTTGTATAAATTTTGCTTATTTAAAATTTCACTACTTTTTTCACATCTGTGTTAGAACCTTCGGTCCGTGAAAACAAAAACAAAACTGGAAATCCAATTATACGTTTTCGGGGGCCCTCAAGCTGTGGGGCCCTAGGCGCGAGCCTAGTGCGCCTGGGCAGAAATCCGGCCCTGGATACACCGTCTGACAATAAAGTTGCAGGACAGCTGCTGTTACGAGGAAAATTTAATGCACTGAGTCCAACTGTGGTTATGGTTCTTCAAAGTAGTCCCGTAGTCCCCCTTGTTATCGATGCACCATTTTGATTGCTCCACTAGATGTGTGAAACACTTTTTGAATTCATTTACCGGAACACTGTTCATTTTCGCGGTAACAGTTTTTTTTTTTTTATGTCCTAAACACTCATGAAAAGTCGCCCTTTCAACGACAATTTCACTTTGTGGAACAGGAAGTAGTCAGCGGGAGCTAAGTCCGGGGAGTAGGGCGGATGGGTGAGCCTGGGTACTCCGGACTGGGCGAGGAACTGTGTGACCGACAGTACCGAGTGGGCGGGCGCGTTGTCATGCAGAAGGAACCAACTTCCACTTGCTCACAGGTGCGGCTTCACACGATGACTTCTCTTCCGTAGGCAATCAAAAACTTGCAGGTAGAACGCTCTGCCATTCCCTGTGAATGATGTCGCTGCTGCCAAACAAAGTGATCAGCATTGCCTTGATTTTCGACTTCTGAAGGCGAACCTTCTCGGTGAACTTGATGCTCTTCACTTCATCCTTTGCCTCTTTGATGCTGGATCGTGTTGAAAGCACCACGTCTCATCACCTGTCACAATGCGGTCCAGCATCGAAGGGCCCAATGAACGTCTTGCAGCTTTCGATTCTTTGCACTTTCTGTTTTGCAGTCAAACTGTGCGGCACAAACCTTGCGCGAATCTTCCTTTTCCGGAGATCTTCCTTTATAATCAGCCGAATTGTTTCACGGTTGATACGGAGCTCGTCCTCCATCATCCGTACCGTCATTTGACGGTTTGACTACACCAGAGCGCGAACTTTCTCCATTTCCTCAGAACGGCTGGTTGGCGGTCTTCCAATCCTTGGGCCGCCCCGGTGGCGCAGTGGTCTAAGCGATGGCCTCTGATCATTCGTCCGAACGGGGTCCGGGTTAGAATCCCGGTGAGGCATGGATGTTGTGTTTGTCTTACGGCACTGGCTCTCTCCCTTCCCTGGAACCAGTGACCCTAAATTAGGGACGGGCGACTGCTTATAGCCCATTGAGTTGCTCACGGTGGTCGTTAAACCTCCAATCAAAAAAAAAAAAAAAAAATCCTTGGGTCATCCCCAACGTCTTAGCTGCCCTCGCGAAAGCAAGCATACCATTCAAAACCGTGACCACGGGATAGGATATGTTGTCTCCGTAAACAGTTTTGATCATTTCGAAGGTCTCCGTTGCTGAGTTCCTGGACTTGCAGCAAAACTTGATGTTTACTCTCTCCTCTCTGTTCAAATCCATGACAATAGTCTTTGGGGTACCTTCTATTAACAGTCTTCAGTATCGGACAGGTCTGCACTTTCTTAGATCTTCTAGTGTCCTGCAAGAGAGGGAAAACACAGTTACAATTTGACCCATGGAACATATTTTTACCACTACCATTAACAGAGTAATACCCACTATCATCTACCTTTAAACTGGTATCTTCTATATACCTCAGTCTGCTTTTGCCAGTTGCAGGTGAATAACCAATACAATCTAATCAAATATGCTATCAATAGTTTGGGATAGAAGCTCGACGGTAAAATTTTTGAGATGCTGCTTTTTATACGTATAGGATTTTTTTTTTTTTCAACGAGATCTGTATCCGATTTCCTAGTTTCCGGGGCTTACGGTTACACGAATTCTTATTCTTGAACTTCAGTTCTGGAAAGTCTGTTTCAGCTATACAGCAAAAATTCTTTTTCGGTTTGAAAGCAAATAAATAAAAAGAATTTTCGTATACTTTAATTTCTCTCATTGTGTAAATATGCACTGAAATCATTGCAATTCTTGACATTTTTAGCTTTTTTCAAGATAATTTTTCGTAATTGTTTTATAGGTAAGTCTTGAAAAAGAAGTACATTTTTGGCGCATTTGGATTTCTGTTCTCACTAAAAGCGAAGAAACTATTATAAATTCTGAGTTCAGTTATCGCAATAAAATTCATAAGAATGGAACGGAGTCTTGGACAGTTTCTCTCATACAACGTATATTCTCTGTTGCCTCCCAGCCACGAAAGTAATTTTATTCTTACATTAAAATTGTACTAGAAATCTGCTGTTTAGGAAAATGGGTAACATGTCTTTCCTATCATTAATAAAAATAGCTCCAATACAAAAAAATGCAATAATTCCTGGACTGAGAAGATATTTAAACAATAAACTGTGGTACTGACACATAGTTTTTTTCGGAATGGGATACCTCGATATTTTTTTCACAAAAAGTGGGCCACACATATAGCCTTCAGGGCTGTTTAGTGAACTCCAGTCCGCTACTGGATACAGGTGTTACACTTATTGTCTGAGCTATGTTACCTCATTTTGTTGCTGTATGGTGTTTTTAATTCCAGGAATATTGTAAGCTCTTTTCAATTACTGTGATGCTTCCTTATGTATGTTATTTAGATTGTAGTGTTTGTAGATTCTTCTGCATGCAGTTGCGTTACCTAAATTATCGCCCCGATGGCACATTGGTCTAACCCATGGCTTCTGATCATTCGTCCAAGATGGGTTCGGGTTCGAATCCCAGTGAGGTATGGATGTTGTGTTTTTCTTACGGCACTGGATCTCTCCCTTCCCTGGAAAAAATGACCCTAAATTAGGGACGGGCGACTGCTTATAGTCCATTGAGTTGCTCACGGTGGTCGTTAAACCTCCAATCACAATAAGGCTTAAAACAAGTTAGTAAAATCATGCAATGCATTAATTATGATACGCTTTCCAACATGCCGGAAATCATTACTCAAGTTATGAGTATAATGGCTGTGAAATAAATATCGCTCGTGTGTCCTGACTTTGGAACCCATTTCGATGATATTATACAGAACCAATTCAGTATACCACCGGAACAACATACTAAAGTTTTGTCGCAATCGAAGCATTTTTAGTCAAGTTATGAGGATAATGGCTGTGGAATAAATCTCGTCCTGTGTCCTGACCTTCGACCCCATTTCGATGTTCAGTGTGGCTCTGGGACAACATGATAAAGTTTTTTCTTAATCAAAGCATTTTTGTATAAGTTATGACGCATAAGGGTAATGTAATGGATCCCGCTCCTATGTCCTGATCTTTGACCCCATTTCGTCCATTTTCAATAAAACTTGATCCCAGGTGGTCCCCTACCACATACTGAAATTTCATCGAAATCGAAACATTTTTACGCAAGTTATGAACTATAAGGGCAATGGAATGGATCCCGCTCATACATCGTGACCTTTGACCCCATTCCGCTTATTTTCGATAGGGTTCGTCCCCAGGTGGTTCCATACCACATACTAAAATTTCATCGAAATCGAACCATTTTTACTCAAGTTACGCCGCATAAGGGCAATGGAATAAATCCCGCTCTTATGTCCTGCCTGACCTTTGACCCCATTTCGCCCATTTTCAATAGGGCTCGTGCCCAGGTGGTTCCCTACCACATACTAAAATTTCATCGAAATCGAACCATTTTTACGCAAGTTATGACGCATAAAGGTAATGGAATGGATCCAGCTCCTATGTCCTGACCTTTGACCCTATTTCACCCATTTCCAATAGGGATCGTCCCCAGGTGGTTCCCTACCACATACTAAAATGTCATGGAAATCGAACAATTTTTACGCAAGTTATGACGCATAAGAACAATGGAATGAATCCCGTTCCTATATCCTGACCTTAGACCCTGTTTTGCCCATTTTCAATAGGGTTCGTCCCCAGGTGGTCCCCTACCACATACTAAAATTTCGTCGAAATCGAACCATTTTCACATGAGTTATCGTGCGGACGGACGGACGGACAGACGGACGGACAAAGCTGGAGCATATACGCTTCTTCAATCTACGGTTGGAAAGCGTAAAAAAAAAATCGCATTTTAGGAAACAAATTTGTTGTAAGAGCCCCCAGCAGCATATTCCCCGCAGCCGTCTAGGCGATGGCTTCTGATCATTCACACAGGGAGGGGTCTGGGTTCGAATCCTAGGTAAGGCATGGATGTTTGTATCTGTCTTTCGGCACTAGCTCTCGATGTGTTACTTGATCAGCACTGTATACCATGTTCGCTATGTACATTGCTGATGTAAAATGAATATACTGTCTATGTCTTCCTGTCAATACTGTATATGTCTGTTTATTTTCTCACTGTATCTGTACCACCAGGCCAAATAAACATTCAATAAAAAAAACCAAAAAGCACTACCTTGATTGTATACATTGCACCTCTTATAATGTTACAAATAGTATTTTGGTTATGCTATGTATGTACCAAGCTTTATGCTAATTTCCTCTGTATCAGGAGTTGTTTTTTTTTTCACGGTATGTAGTTCTGTTTAGCCTTTTTGTTATATTCTCCCGCTGTGTCTTCTATATCTACCATGTATATAGCATGCTTGATTGTATAAAGTAAAATAAAATAAAATCCCTGAAACAAAAGAGAGAAAAGCAAAGGCGAATTGCTTTACATAAACTGGTCATTATTACAATAAGCCCTATTGAGCGCGAACCACGTCATTTAGTGAGATCGTATAACTAAAACTGAAACGAAAAAAAAAATCAGCATAAAAAAAAAAAAAGCTAAGAACAAACTCTTGCGGTTGTTAACGGGATTTCTTATTCCCGTACAGGTTCGATGCTAAAACCTAATTACATCTCGTTGTGAAGGTTATGAAGAAAGCATATCACGAAGACTGTTAAAGGCAGCTGCGGTATTAAATCTGATCTTTGTTACTAATTCTCTTTATTGGTTTGTCCTGGGATTATTTTTGACTGTTGAATTAATAATGGTTACTTTATTTTCCACTAGTCACCTACACGTTCTACATAATTTCTTCCCAGCTCGGAATCCATCATATATCCTCACGTCTTCCCCAATTCGTTGTCCGAAATATTCTCTCCCCAAAAGAATTCTCATGTCCCTCCTGTCACTCCCTCTCCGTCGGACCTTCCTATTCCTTCCCGCGTTCCTCTGACGCCTCGAAAAGCAATAAACTCATTATGCCGTCTAGAAGCCCACTTATTAATTGCTGCGTGGGCCAATAAAACAATAAAGTTTTCACTTAAAATTGCTCTTCAAGATACAACAGCCAATCTCTCTGGAAGATGATGGTTTACAATACTGATAAAGACCGTTTCCGACATGAATAATGTTCGTGGAATATAACTATTGGAACATTACACGAATCAGTTCTTGGGCCGCGGGTGGCCTAGTGGTCAACGTTCGTGACTGCTACGGAGAAGACCTCGGGTTCGATCCCAGGCAGGTACGAACGCTCGAACCACTAAATATCCGCCGTGCGTCGGATGGGCACGTTAAGCCGTCGGGCCCCGGGTACTGGTCCCCCGGTAATAAATAAAGGCGTCTTCCTCCCCCTTTCTATTTCGCCACCGTGTCACTTTCCTATCGGGCACTCTAGCCCAAATCTAATAGCTTCCTGTTTCTAAGGGTTGTTTAAGACATGGGGTCAGACACTCCCTTCCTAAAATCCTCTACATCTCATCTGATCTGATCTGAATCAGTTCTTAATTACTTCAGTTTTAAGCAAATCAGGAGTCACTCAAATAACTTCAGAAAAGGTTACTTACAGATTGATTCCATTATTCTCTGTCTGATCCTTGAAGAGTAACATATCAATAGAACAGAGCACTTAATCGTCCAACGTTAAACTGATCCGATTAGTGGTAAATGTCAGAACTAAAAAACGTTAACTGGTAGAACTCTTAACGATAACTATAACTATATATACAGTATATTCTATAAAGAAGATACCTAAGCAAAAAAATACATATATAATTTTGACTCACACATAGTACAACATAGAAAAGGTTATGTATCTACCTGTGTGAGTAAAAGGAGAAAAGATAAAAAAATAAAATAAAACAACTGAATGTAGAAGGTGTCGAGAATACTGAGCCTTGGCTTTATCAAGGACCAGCAAAAACTCTGCATTTTCTCACTTCTACAAAGACCTAGTTGGAAATGGGTTTCTGCAAGGCCATAGATGCAAGTAACATTCCCACCTAAAATAGTTTAAAAAATATATATATAAGTCATGTCCTCCGTAGAGTAGCATGACCTAGCACTAGTTAACAATTTCGCTTGCATCCATAAACCTTCATGGCCCGACCCATGCTCTTCATCTGTTACTATTAAACAGAGAGAAGAAGATTAAAGAGAACTCAAGCTGTGAGAGTGACATAATAATTAGAAATGATTTTCAGCTATAACGAAATTCCAAGTTCGTTTGAGAGAGAATTTAAACCTGAAAAACAATGCAAAAGAAATCCAAATTTTACATTGCAATTAAAAAAGGAAATGTTAAATTTATAACGAACAGATTTTTGAAAGAAAACTTGAGTCTAAAACCCCTACTCTACAACTTATGACAGCACGAAAACGAGAATAAGTTAAAGATAATAATTAACTAAAGAAAACTTTGTGAAAGTTATATACCTTAAACAGTTAGTTGCAATATGTACAAAGTATTTCTTTAGTTAATTATTATCTTTAACTTATTCTCGTTTTCGTGCTGTCATAAGTTGTAGAGTAGGGGGTTTTAGACTCAAGTTTTCTTTCAAAAAATCTGTTCGTTATAAATTAACATTTCCTTTTTTAATTGCAATGTAAAATTTGGATTTCTTTTGCATTGTTTTTCAGGTTTAAATTCTCTCTCAAACGAACTTGGAATTTCGTTATAGCTGAAAATCATTTCTATTTATTATGTCACTCTCACAGCTTGAGTTCTCTTTAATCTTCTTCTCTCTGTTTAATAGTAACAGATGAAGAGCATGGGTCGGGCCATGAAGGTTAATGGATGCAAGCGAAATTGTTAACTAGTGCTAGGTCATGCTACTCTACGGAGGACATGACTTATATATATATTTTTTAAACTATTTTAGGTGGGAATGTTACTTGCATCTATGGCCTTGCAGAAACCCATTTCCAACTAGGTCTTTGTAGAAGTGAGAAAATGCAGAGTTTTTGCTGGTCCTTGATAAAGTCAAGGCTCAGTATTCTCGACACCTTCTACATTCAGTTGTTTTATTTTATTTTTTATCTTTTCTCCTTTTACTCACACAGGTAGATACATAACCTTTTCTATGTTGTACTAGGTGTGAGTCAAAATTATATATGTATTTTTTTGCTTAGGTATATTCTTTATAGAATGTGAATTCTGAATTTTCAAAACTGCTGCGTTGCGCGTTTTGATTTTCAGGTTATTTTGCACCCTTCGTGTTAAATTCTAAAATTTTTTCCTTAGTCTTCAGTTTTGCTCTTAAGTATATATACAGTATATATATATATATATATAGGGATGTAAGGTCAGGTGATGCGTAACATCACAGCCTCTCCTTGACAAATGTCAACCCCGCCTTCTCGTGGTACATCCTGTTCCCACTAAAGGGGCTCTGACGACCGCCAATAGCGGTATAACTATACCATCGGGATTAGAGGAAATGCTATCCCACACTCACCAACCCGCTTGGCCAGCGTGGTGAGTTATGGCCAAACCCCTCCAAAATGACTCCACAACTTAAATCTTGGCCCTCAGTCTCCGGCAGCTGGAATGTACCTGGCCAAGGCAGCGGCCAGTGCGACATGAAGGCAGAGGGTGCTAAGAATCCCCGGAGGACAGGACTAGGCTGCCATCTGATGCTGACCTTGGCTACGTATAACGGACGCTCCCTATCTTCTGATTCAAGGCTTCTTGAATTGGAAGAGGAACTACAAAGGATCAAGTGGGACATCGTCGGGCTAAGTGAGGTAAGGAGAAAAGGAGAAGATCTCATTGAACTGAAAAGTGGACATCTCTTCTACTATCGTGGGACAGATACTGGCAGAACTAGTGGTGTTGGATTTATAATAAACAAGAAACTGAAGGATAATGTTGTAGAAGTTGAAAGTTCCTCTGACAGAGCTGCACGACTCGTTATCCAACTATCGAGAAGATACCAGGCTCAGATTATTCAAACTTATGCACCCACCACAAGTCATGCTGAAGAAGAAATTGAAGAATTTTATGAGGAAATTCGTGATCTAAATAATAAAGGTAAGCAGCACTTGAAGATAATTATGGGATATTTCAATGCAAAAAATAGGGCAACGGCAACAGAATGAAACTTCAGTAGGTAAATTCGGTCATGGCAACAGAAACCAGCGTGGAAATACTCTCGTAGAGTTTGCAGAGGCAGAAGGGTTTTTCATCTTGAACTCCTTTTTCAAGAAAAAGCCACACAGGAAATGGACATGGATACATCCAAATGGGACGACAAGTGAAATTGATTTTATTATGTGTAACAAAAAATTCGTCATAGAAGACTGCAGTGTGCTAAACAAGTTCAACACAGGCAGTGACCATAGATTGGTGAGATGTAAGATGCACCTCAACACTAAACTCGAACGTGGCAAGCTCATAAGACAAACAAAATGTATTGACATAACCAACCTTAAAAAACACCATAATACCTTCAAATTGGAACTGAAGAACAGATTCTCTGCTTTAGAAGGCCTAACATCGGAAGAAGTGGATATTTCTGAAGTTAACAGAAAAGTAACCAAAGCTCTTATGGAAACAACAACAAAATTAGCTGGGTCTAAGAACAAATTGCATGTGAACAAATTATCAGGAAAAACCAAAACGTTGATGCAAAAAAGAAGAGTGATGAGGACAACTACAGAAGATGTGACTTCCGAAGTGGAATATATAGAACTATGCAAGACAGTACGAAAAAGTATCACTGAAGACGTAAGGAAATTCAACTGTAAACTAGTAAGGAAAGCAATTGAAAACAACCAAAGCCTAAAGATAGCAAAGGGACATCTCAGTAAGGGGAAAAAACAGATTATGGCACTGACAAAAGAAGATGGTTCTGTAACAAGAAATAGAGGCGAAATTTTGACAAGAGTGAAAGATTTCTACTCCAAATTATATGAAAGGGATGATACATGCACTCCAGACATCATGAAAGGTACCAGTACCAGAGTTCTTCCAGTCCTTCCAGCAGAAGTTGCACATGCAATCAAGAACATGAAGCGGAGAAAAACTCCAGGAGAAGATGGAATTACTGTAGACATCATACAAGAAGCAAGTGGAGAAATCGAAACAGTACTCGCCCAAATTTTCACTCGATGCCTTAATGAAGGGAAAATTCCTGAGGATTGGAACAACGCTACAATGATCTTGTTACATAAAAAAGGTGACATTGAGGATCTTAGGAACTACAGACCTATCTGCCTCCTATCAGTGGTTTATAAAATCTTCACTAAAGTTCTTTCACACCGCTTGAAGGTGACACTGGACATGGCTCAACCGAGAGAACAAGCTGGATTCAGGAGTGGCTACAGCACAATAGATCATATCCACGTACTGAGAGAACTAATTAAAAGAGCGAGGGAATATGAACTTCCATTGTGCATGGCTTTTATCGATTATGAAAAAGCCTTTGATTCGGTGAAACCATCAGCAGTTGCAATGGCTCTGAAATCCTGCGGTATTGAAGATGCATACATTAATATTATTAATAACATCTATGAAAATGCAAGTGCAAAGATTCGGCTGTTTGAAAATACAACACACATAAAAATTGGAAAAGGAGTGTGACAAGGTGACACCATATCTCCGAAGCTCTTTAATGCCACATTGGAAAATGTCTTTCAATCACTGAACAGGGAAAACAAAGGGATAAAGATTAATGGAGATTATCTAACCCACCTTCGTTTTGCTGATGACATAGTCATTTTTGCAACTACCCCATCAGAGCTACAGAGTATGATCCAGGAACTTGCTGACAAGAGTAAAGAAGTGGGATTAAAAATGAACTTTCAGAAGACAAAAGTGATGTACAATGCTTTTACAAGAAATGAAGATTTATCGATTGATGGAGAAAAGCTGGAGATAACAGACACGTACGTTTATCTTGGACAGCAGATATCAAGTGAGGGTCACATTGGTGAAGAAATTAATCGGCGTACAAAACTTGCCTGGAGAGCTTTTGGAAGAAACAGCATAATTTTCAAGAGCAATATGCCATTATGTCTTAAAAGAAAAGTGTTTGGTCAATGCATCCTTCCAGTGCTTACGTATGGTGCAGAGACGTGGACTTTAGCTAAAAGAGACATACAAAGGCTGCAGAAAACTCAAAGAAGCATGGACAGGTGCATGCTTGGTGTAACCAAGAGAGATAAGAAGAGGAACACGTGGATCCGAAAAATGACAAGATTGGAAGACATCATGATCAGAGTTAAATCCCTGAAATGGCAATGGGCTGGACATACTGCCAAAAGAACAGACCATCGATGGACAGCCGAAATTTTAGATTGGATTCCAAGGGATAGGAAAAGACCCAGAAGAAGACCACATGGAAGATGGGTTGATGTAATTCGAAAGTACGCGGGAGTGACATGGAGGAGACTGGCACAAGACAGACCGTTGTTGAGGAAACTTGGGGAGACCTTCGTCCAGCAGTGGATTGATAATGGTTGACAATGATGATGATGATATATATATATGGGATGTAAGGTCAGGTGATGCGTAACATCACAGCCTCTCCTTGACAAATGTCAACCCCGCCTTCTCGTGGTGCATCCTGTTCCCACTAAAGGGGCTCTGACGACCGCCCATAGCGGTATAACTATACCATCGGGATTAGAGGAAATTCTATCCCACACTCACCAACCCGCTTGGCCAGCGTGGTGAGTTATGGCCAAACCCCTCCAAAATGATTCCACAACTTAAATCTTGGCCCACAGTCTCCGGCAGCTGGAATGTACCTGGCCAAGGCAGCGGCCAGTGCGACATGAAGGCAGAGGGTGCTAAGAATCCCCGGAGGACCGGACTAGGCTGCCATCTGATGCTGACCTTGGCTACTTACAATGGACGCTCCCTATCTTCTAAATCAAGGCTTCTTGAATTGGAAGAGGAACTACAAAGGATCAAGTGGGACATCGTAGGGCTAAGTGAGGTAAGGAGAAAAGGAGAAGATCTCATCGAACTGAAAAGTGGACATCTCTTCTACTATCGTGGGACAGATACTGGCAGAACTAGTGGTGTTGGATTTATGATAAACAAGAAACTGAAGGATAAAGTTGTAGAAGTTGAAAGTTCCTCTGACAGAGCTGCACGACTTGTTATCCAACTCTCGAAAAGATACCAGGCTCAGATTATTCAAACTTATGCACCCACCACAGGTCATCCTGAAGAAGAAATTGAAGAATTTTATGAGGAAATTTGTCATCTAAATAATAAAGGTAAGCAGCACTTGAAAATAATTATGGGAGATTTCAATGCAAAAATAGGGCAACGGCAACAGAATGAAACTTCAGTAGGTAAATTCGGTCATGGCAACAGAAGCCAGCGTGGAAATACTCTCGTTGAGTTTGCAGAGGCAGAAGGGTTTTTCATCTTGAACTCCTTCTTCAAGAAAAAGCCACACAGGAAATGGACATGGAGACATCCAAATGGGACGACAAGTGAAATTGATTTTATCATGTGTAACAAAAAATTCGTCATAGAAGACTGCAGTGTGCTAAACAAGTTCAACACAGGTAGTGACCATAGATTGGTGAGATGTAAGATGCACCTCAACACTAAACTTGAACGTGGCAAGCTCATAAGACAAACAAAATCTATTGACATAACCAACCTTAAAAAGCACCATAATACCTTCAAGTTAGAACTGAAGAACAGGTTCTCTGCTTTAGAAGGCCTAACATCGGAAGAAGTGGACATCTCTGAAGTTAACAGAAAAGTAACCAAAGCTCTTATGGAAACAGCAACAAAATTAGCTGGGTCTAAGAATAAGTTGCATGTGAACAAATTATCAGGAAAAACCAAAATGTTGATGCAAAAAAGAAGAGAGATGAGGGCAACTAAAGAAGATGTGACTTCCAAAGTGGAATATATAGAGCTATGCAAGACAGTAAGAAAAAGTATCACTGAAGACGTAAGGAAATTCAACTGTGAACTAGTGAGGAAAGCAATTGAAAACAACCAAAGCCTAAAGATAGCAAAGGGACATCTCAGTAAGGGAAGAAAACAGATTATGGCACTGAGAAAAGTAGATGGTTCTGTAACAAGAAGTAGAGGCGAAATTTTGACAAGAGTGAAAGATTTCTACTCCAAATTATATGAAAGGGATGATATATGCACTCCAGACATCATGAAAGATACCAGTACCAGAGTTCCTCCAGTCCTTCCAGCAGAAGTTGCACATGCAATCAAGAACATGAAGCGAGGAAAAGCTCCAGGAGAAGATGGAATTACTGTAGACATCATACAAGAAGCAAGTGGAGAAATCGAAACAGTACTCGCCCAAATTTTCACTCGATGCCTTAATGAAGGAAAGATTCCTGAGGATTGGAACACCGCTACAATGATCCTGCTACATAAGAAAGGTGACATTGAGGATCTCGGAAACTACAGACCTATCAGCCTCCTATCAGTAGTTTATAAAATCTTCACTAAAGTTCTTTCACACCGCTTGAAGGTAACACTGGACATGGCTCAACCGAGAGAACAAGCTGGATTCACGAGTGGCTACAGCACAATAGATCATATCCACGTGCTGAGAGAACTAATTGAAAGAGCGAGGGAATATGAACTTCCATTGTGCATGGCTTTTATCGATTATGAAAAAGCCTTTGATTCGGTGAAACCATCAGCAGTTACAATGGCTCTGAAAACCTGCGGTATTGAAGATGCATACATTAATATTATTAATAACATCTATGAAAATGCAAGTGCAAAGATTCGGCTGTTTGAAAATACAACACACGTAAAAATTGGAAAGGGAGTGAGACAAGGTGACACCATATCTCCGAAGCTCTTTAATGCCACATTGGAGGGTGTTTTTCAGTCGCTGAGCTGGGAAAACAAGGGCATAAAGATTAATGGAGATTATCTAACCCACCTTCGTTTTGCTGATGACGTAGTCATTTTTGCAACTACCCCATCAAAGCTGCAGAGTATGATCCAGGAACTTGCTGACAAGAGTAAAGAAGTGGGATTAAAAATGAACTTTCAGAAGACAAAAGTGATGTTCAATGCTTTTACAAGAAATGAAGATTTATCGATTGATGGAGAAAAGCTGGAGATAACAGACACGTACGTTTATCTTGGACAGCAGATATCAAGTGAGGGTCATATTGATGAAGAAATTAATCGGCGTACAAAACTTGCCTGGAGAGCTTTTGGAAGAAACAGCATAATTTTCAAGAGCAATATGCCATTATGTCTTAAAAGAAAAGTGTTTGATCAATGCATCCTTCCAGTGCTTACGTATGGTGCAGAGACGTGGACCTTAACTAAAAGAGACATACAAAGGCTGCAGACAACTCAAAAAAGCATGGAGAGGTGCATGCTTGGTGTAACCAGGAGAGATAGGAAGAGGAACTCGTGGATCCGAAAAATGACAAGAGTGGATGACATCATGATCAGAGTTAAATCCCTGAAATGGCAATGGGCTGGACATACTGCCAGAAGGACAGATCATCGATGGACAGCCGAAATTTTAGATTGGATTCCAAGGGACAGGAAAAGACCCAGAAGAAGACCACATGGGAGATGGGTGGATGAAATTCGAAAGTATGCAGGGGTGACATGGAAGAGACTGGCACAAGACAGACCGTTGTGGAGGAAACTTGGGGAGACCTTCGTCCAGCAGTGGATTGATAATGGTTGACAATGATGATGATGATGATATATATATATATATATATATATATATATATATATATATATATATATACATACAGCAGTTCTTAATAACTTCAGTTTTAAGAAGATACCACGTTAAGTTTGAAAAATGCTAAGGAGAACTAACTCAAATTTACATAGAGAAAGAAACTAAAAAGGAAAGCTAAATTAGAGTATACGTGTCACAAGACACCGTTTCGCATGCTGACTGAAAAAAAAAAAGAGACTTACTGCTGAAACTTCCTACGATCTCTAGAAATGGATTAATTCTAAATTCTTTAAAACTCCGTAACAATTGTATTGTGTAGCACTGATAATTTTTTCCAGTTTCAAATTTGCAACTTAACAGAATTCAGCGGTACATGGATTACCAATGAAAGCCGCCCCGGTGCCGCAGTGGTCTAAACGCTGGCTTATGACAATTCGTCCGAGTAGGGTCCGGGTTCGAATCCCTTGAGGCATGCATGTTGTGTTTGTCTTACGGCACTGGCTCTTTCCCTTCCCTGGAACCAGTGGCCCAAAATTAGGGACGGGCGACTGCATATACCCCATTGAGTTGCCCACGGTGGTCGTTAAATGTTCAATCAAAAATAAAAATAAAAATTACCAATGAAGATTAAAGTCACGTAATTTACTGCTTAATACCTCATAACAGATCACAGAGAAAATGTTGAATTACAGAATAGAGCGAAAATAAAAGAACAATGGGACAAGTTAAATAATGCCTTGGTTCGATAATCCATAAGAATGGAACTTGAGGGCGTGACGCGTGACACGAGCTTCTGTTAGCGTCACTGTCTTCTGTCAGTATCATTGTCTTCTGAAAGTATCACTGTCTTCTGTCAGTGAATTGGAGAAGGCACGAAAGCAATCTCAATGCTGAATCCTGTCCTCTGGAGCAGCAACATCCTTCCTAGGACTAAGAAACTTTGGGACAATTCTCCAACGCATCCTTTTACGTTAATCGTAAACTTGGACACTTGATAAATTGCGTCCGGATAAGCCACCGAAACTTAGATTTACAGAGCTCAGCGAAGAAATTTGAAAAAGAGAAAGTACGGAATGCGGTAGCACGTAAAGTTATAAATGTGAAGAGCAATTTTATCTAAGCCATTGAGGTGAAAAGACTGAAATGGTTACACCATGTGTAACGTATACTCTAGATTCAGTTTCTTTTTTATTTTACTATCTCTTGTTATTTTATTTTCCTATGCAAATTATCTTCTCACTTTTTTTTTTTTTTTGTTTGGAGGTTTAACGACCACCGTGAGCAACTCAATGGGCTATAAGCAGTCGCCCGTCCCTAATTTAGGGTCACTGGTTCCAGGGAAGGGAGAGAGCCAGTGCCGTAAGACAAACACAACATCCATGCCTCACCGGGATTCGAACCCGGACCCCGTTCGGACGAATGATCAGAGGCCATCGCTTAGACCACTGCGCCACCGAGGCTGCTATCTTCTCACTTAACGAGACGTTGTTTCTCCCGCTGAATTATATGTGGCAACGAGTGTAGTAAGTCATGACGTGGTGGTATGCAGTATATATAGGCGCGCTCAAGTATACCAGAGAGCTTCGTTTTATATGTGATAGGTTCTTCCTGATTATTGATATGCGATTTACCTACTTTTCTACGATATTATGATAGTACGAAAGTTCGGGCTATCAGTAGTTGTGTTATTTTGGAGTGTGTATTTGAGTAATACCAGGAGCTCCCCAATAAAAGGTTAAAAGTGAGTACGTTTTCTTAGTTCATTTTATTGTCAGACCTCTGTCTGGCCGTTAAGTCTATTTCATTGAGTGTTTACGTTAAGTTCAGGGTATATTGTGTTTACCGCTCTAATGAGGAGCCTTCAAGGTACTAATGTACTAAAACCGAAGTTATATTACTGATATTCAAGATAATGAGGAACGCTGAGTAAAAATAAATTCCATATTCTTGGAATTTATTGCACGTGCGTGTCTTACCTAAACAAACTCTAGCACTTTGAAGATTAAGCACACTTTAGCTACGTCAAGTAACCTTTCAATAACCCTAACGTGACTTAACGTAAGCTTTCCTACACTACACGTCCAGCCGGAGAATTTTATTCATTATACATGTGAAAAGAAACACACTGGGAACGCTGTGTCAAATATTCATGAACTGGAAAGCAGCGAGGAGAAGAAGAGACGGACCAATAAAAGAAATCGATGGCTGAAGTGAACGAGAGCGTAGCAGGCGACGGGCTAACACTTATCTACAGACTAAGGCTAACGAAGTGTTGACCTTGGTCTGTAGGGAATGGCGAAAAGCTCTAGGTGAAATGTAAGTCGAGTAAACCCGCTTTTAAGCGAAAACTAATGACGAAGAAGAATTTTTTTCCCTTCGGATAATGGTTAAAAACTATACTGGTGTTGCTTAATTGGCTTATCGTAATGCTCCGAGTTCACTAATAAAGGTACGAAACAGCTATTTCCTTTTCGAAAAATAGTCCCTAGCGTTTAGAGCGAAAAGCAGCAGAAATATTGCTTAGAATCCATTTTTGTCGCTCAACAGTTTATCGGACAAAACTCTTACCTAAAACAAATATTCCAAAAGTCAGAGTTTTTTTTTTTTTTTTTTTTTTTTTAGAAATAAGGTCGATATGAGAAGTTACTCACTCAATCAAGAGTCTTGCACTTTCGGCTGCTTCCGTCCAGCTGGAAAAAAACTTGGAGAGGGGGAAAGGGTGGAAGACCTCTTCCAACACACACACGACACAGAGACAAACAAATTGATAATTGGGGAAACTCGAGGCAGGGCCGTAGCTACCGGGAAGGCAGGCAGGACAACCCAGAATGGTCATTCGAAGGGCGTAAATTCATGTTCTGGGGGAGAGGGGATGTACAAAATAGAAATTGTAACTAAAAAAAAAACGTCACATCCTTCAGTATTATCTTTTTAAGAATTTCGGTTAGTCTCATACAGTATTCCGCGCAGTTAACCAGGGTGCTGAGTGAGGTCTGTACATCTCATATCCATGAAAGGAATTTTCCAAAACAGTGAATGGATATATATTAACGTTACAGTGAATAGAGACATAGAAAACAATATGCTGATATGTCTAACCACCATGACCTGTCCGTACATGTTGTTGGGATGAAGTCCTAATTAATCATCTGTGCCCTGTCGCACAAAGTTCTCTGAGCATTTAACCTTGTACGGAATTTTTCCAAGCCCTACCCCTAAAACTTCTTCCTGTTATTGCGTTCACTATCTGATACTCATTCGTTCTGCGCTAGTTTGTTTTTCGTTCAGCATTCCTGTGGAGTGTCGTGTTGTAAAGCGTAAACTTGGTATTTACAACCTGTTGTTCTTGGGTACTTACTTAGTTTTTACATTTTGAATAAAATTATGTCGAAAACCTGAAATGCGATTTTTGAATGATCATAATACTTTTCTATAACGGCGATGTGTGAGAAAGTAACAACCTCGTATTATTTGAGTGGCACTCGAAGAGGCGTAATTTCATTCTCCTACACTGCTGGCCACCCAAAATGCAACACCAAGAAGGAAGCATCCGATTGGCCTGAAATTCGCAGCATGTGTCGCCCGCGAGAGGACATGCAAACGATTAGCATTGCAGGGCATATGCAAATCATGTGCGCCCGGCGCGCCACCAAGAAGCACTATAAGAAGGGTGCACAGAAGGCTAGGTGTAAGTAGTGGAACTGTGTTGTGCTGCCGGACCTGTGCGTGGAAAGCTTCCTGATGCCTCATCGCAGAATACGGCAGTCATTCCAGCATGTTTCGGAGTTCGACAAAGGACGAATAGTGGTTTATCACGACAGCGGTTTATCGTACCGAGACATCGCCGCCCGTGTGGGATGAGATCCAGCCACAGTGAGGCGAGTATGGATTCGGTGGGTGCAGGAGGGACGGACGGACCGACGTGAGCGATTGCCGCAGACGCGGCACACCACCGAACGAGAGAACCGGCATGTTGTGCGGCGGGCATTGACGGCTCGCACCGCCACATCACGAACGTTAGCGCAGGAATTAGGGTGTGTTGCGCAACAACCTGTGTCAGCACGTACCGTTCGACGTCGCCTGCAGCAGCGAGAACTTGTCGCACGGTGCCCATTGCTCCGATTACCATTGACGTTACACCACCGGCGAGTGCGGCGGCAGTGGGCCGTTGAACGCCGTACCTGGACTACGGAATGGCACGACATTGTCTTCTTCGACGAAACCCGCTTCTGCCTGCAACACCAGGATGGTCGGATCCGCGTGTGGCGGCACCGCGGCGAGAGACTGTATGACGCCTGTATTATGCATCGCCACACCGGTCCGTCGCCTGGCGTTATGGTTTGGGGCGCAATTGGATATGACACCCGCACCCCTCTGGTACGCATCGCCGGTGCACTCAACAACCACCGCTACATCTCCGACGTTTTGGAGCCTGTAGTCCACCCTTACCTGCAGGACCTGCCTGCGGCCACGTTTCAACAGGACAATGCGCACCCGCACGGGGCACGCATCGTGTAACAATTTTTCACGGCCCAACAGGTGTCACTGATGCAGTGGCCCGCCTGTTTCCCGATATGTCGCCCATCGAATACGTCTGGTCGCTGATCGGCAACCGAGTGCCCCGGCAAGCACCACCCGCGGCTACGCCTGATGAACTGTGGCAACGTGTGGAAGCAGCCGGGACCGACATACCCCAAGCCCACATCCAAAGCCTCTTTCGTTCGATGCCGCGGCTTGTAGCGGCCGTTATTGCCAGCCATGGGAGCCACACGAACTATTGATGTCTGCGTGTTCCGCAAGTCGCACGGGCCTGTAAGCTCAATCGTTTCATCTTTCTTGTTATGTGTCCAGTAAATCCGGTTTTGCTGTCTCGTGTCCTTCTTGGTGTTGTATTTTGAGTGGCCATCAGTGTAGATAAGAAAAGCTTGCAAGGGTCCTGAGTGGAGGGAAAGGTTACTTAAACGGGTAGTAGAGGAAGTAGCTCGGACCTCACTACTCCCCCCATTCGCAATATCATGCTGTGTGGCTTGGGGGTCAGTGCGAGAGTACTTGCTTGAGAGAAAGGAAACAGCAGGAGTACACTATGACGCGGAGTGATACTGTTCTTGCGTTCCACGGAGAGGTCATGATAAGGCTCCCAACCCTTAAGAACAGTACAGTCTTAGAGTGACTTGGAGTATAGTTTCTTGTATGTGTGATTGGCGTCTCTTGTGAATTCAAATCCTGTGCTGCAGATCATCCATTTCGCGGTTTTCCAGGGTTTCTGTATGTGTAACGTGAATGCGCCGATGTATTCCTAAAATCGGCTTTGGACGTACCGAATCATTTCTGACGGTTGACTCTTGATGAGGAGGGCTCATCATTCCCGAGGATGATCTTCAACATGACTCTGCGCAGCTCATAGTGATGAATCGCCGAAAGTTCCTCTCTGGACATGGCACCCGAAGAAGAATGGTTAAAAATTAGGAAGAAATTCTTAAAGTGAAGATTAGAATGATTAATCGGTTTTTGATCTATTCTTGAACGACTTGTTTACCAACCGCGCAACTTATTAATGAGAGCAACAAGAAGGATTGTGTTTGGTGTTCGTTTTGACTCCCAACTCCCCTTTCCCCCACGAAAACAGCCTCATTGTCTTTTAACCGAATGATAAATCACACTCTCTAAACTGCGTGAGATCTTCAGATTTGATACCGAAATCTTGCTGTCTCACACGTCTCTCGCACAGTATATTTTGCGCACTAATTTTGAGCCATCCTTTCTAATCCATCGGTAAGTGGTTACCGTCAGTGTGAAGTTTACTTCTTTTAAAACCTCCCTTTTTGTTGACTTTTCACTTCTGAAAATTTTGGGTGCTTATCGTTAAGTTTTCCATACCTACACTGTTAAAACTTTTATAGTAGGTTGCAACCCAAAAATGTGGTGCTGCACCAGCTGCATCACTTTTTGGGCGAAAGTAAACCTTTCTGAGATGCATGAAACATGCATGGTGCAATTCATGCAACTTCGCACTATTTAGGTAGAATTTATTTTATTTTTTATTTTATTTATTTTTATTTGCCACAATAAAAGAAATTTTATGTACAATATCTGGTGCATTCTAAATTGGTTTTTACAATCACCAATGATTGGCAAGTTGGTTTTGCAATCATTAGCGTATTTCAAATTGTTTTTTACAATCACTAATGCATTTCAAATTAGTTTTTACAATCATGAATGCATTTCAGATCAGTTTCTACAATCATTAGTACATTTCAGATCAGTGTTAACAGTCATTAGCACATTTCAAATTGGTTTCTACAATAAGTACTGCATTTCAAATTGTTTTTTTAATCATTAGTGTATTTCAAATTAGTTTCTACAATCACTAGCGCATCTCAAATTTGTTTCTACAATTACTAGTGCATTTCAAATTGCTTTTTACAATCATTAGCGCATTTCGAATTGCTTTTTACAATCATTAATTCATTTTAAATTGGTTTTACAATAATTAGTGCATTTCAAATGTGTTTTTACAATCATTAATGCATTTCAAATTTGTTTTTAGTCATTAGTACATTTTAAGCACGAAGCATATCCATTTCAGATATTCCCTGTGTGGTTGCATTAAGGATATCCAATCGATATTGTATTTTTCTCCATTTATTGGCAAGTATAATATATCCAAAGTAATACTAGTAGTCAAAGTAACACTATAATCTTTTGATTTTAAATAAATTAAAGCACTGCAACAGATTCTTTATAACAAATTGTTGTGATGTAATGTGGAAAGGGAACCAGGGAAAAGGCTAACAAATAGCCTGACGGGCCCCTAGTCCCCAAGAAAAAAATCTAAATCGTCAATTCAAGGAACAATTTAACAATAATACAGTAAAATGAAGTAATAATGAACAATATTTGGTCAAGAAGTAATCAAGCATTAAATAAAAAATTCCTAAGCTCTCTTTTAAATACCGAATAGTGCGACACCATCATGATCCGAAGCGGCAACCCATTCCAGGACCTAGGGCAGGACACAATAATATTATTAAATAAAAAATTTGTACGCGCTCTAGGTGTTAAAAAATTAGTATTACCACGAGTGTCATTATCATGGGAACCCAAATGTAAGGTATACTCGATGCAATTGTGCACCATTCCATGGTGCATAATTGCATCAAGTTTTTTTTTTTTGTGTGTATTTCATGCATCACACAATGGTTTCCCTTTGCCCCCAAAGTGGTGCGCAGTTAGTGCAGCATCACTTTTTGGTGCAACATACTACACAATTTTTAAGAGTGTAACGTTACTTCTGTACTTACATGAGTTTAGCCTCTTTTTGGCTATGACCGGCAGTCAATAAAGTCATCTAAACTAATATTAATACAGGGACCGTGCAATTTGTAGGGACGGTTTAGAAACCTTGATCTCGTAAGCGTTTACTGACTACGCAGAAGATGGGTCGATGAAATTTGAAAATATTCTGGAGCAATATGGAGAGACATCCAGGACAGACAGTTGTGGAAGAAATTTGGGGAGACCTTCATCCAGCAGTGGACTGATAATATTTGACCTGATCATATACATAATATGACGCATTTTATTTCTTCCGTAGATTTCTTGTTGGACCTGCTCCATTTCAGGAAATTCTATGTATGCTACTGCTCCCAGGCGCGACGCTACGGGTGGATTGGGGTGCCAACTTCCCTTTGAGCCCACCCTCTTTAACCCCCCAAAAATGCTTAAGCTGTTAGAACATATGGCTGCAAACGTCTCAGATTTGGGGGAAATTGGACAAACGTACCTGAATTTTTCTAATTCACAGAAATTTTGCTATATAAAATGAGTGTTTTGTTTAATTTAGTGTTTGTACTTCTGAGAAATGGAGGGAATCCTCTGAGTGAATTTCTAGAAGAAACACACCATTTTTTAAATTATAGTTTAAAGGAGGATACACACATACAGAAGTTGGACAGAATAATGTGAACAACTAGGAAAAGAAGGTTGTATGTACCTAATAAGGTGTAGGACCACCTTTGACGCTCAAAAACCGTCTAAATCCTCTTTGGAATAGACGCATACAAACCTTGGATGGTGGTTAGTGGGATGTTACACCATTTTTCATGCCGAAACTGATCCAGGTCCTTGAGATATGCAGAAGGAGGATAACGGGATCTTACTCTGTTTTCCAACACAGACCACAGTGGCTCGATTATGTTTAAGTCTGGTGATTAGGGAGGCAATGGAAGGTGCGAAAGTTCGTCCTCATGTTCCTCAAACTACGATTGGACACTCCGAGCTCTGTGAATTGGGGCGTTATCATCTTGATAGATGGCATCCCCTGCAGGAAACAATGCCTGAGCCACTGGATTTACTTGGTCTGCCAAAATGGTTTCATACACCCATCCGTCGTTTCAAGGTGATCAGGGAGGCCTTCTGAAAACCATGATATGACCTCCCAGATCATAACAGAACCACCACCATGCTGCACTGTTGGGAGCAGACAGTCTGGGTTATACGCTTCTGACGGTGTTCTCCTCACGTAAATACGCCCTGCGTTGGAGAATACTGTGAATGTGAATGCATCCGACCACATTACACGCTTCCATGCATCGGTAGCCCACGTTGTGTGCTCCTAGCATCACTGCCATTGCCGTTGTGCATTTCACCCGGGTCACCAGAAGTTTTGCAATAGAAGCTCCTTCATGAATACCTTGTTTGTGCAGTTCCCTGCGCACTGTTTTCGTTGATACTAAGGTCTGGAGATGCAGATTGAGCTTCGCACTAATTTTCGGCACCGTGGTCTTCTTATTACGGGTAACAACCCTCTTTAATACTATTCTGTCTCTATCAGTTAGGGTCGTTTTCCAGCCACTCTTGTGTTTCGCAGACGAGGTTCCGCCACGAACACTGTATGCTGTCATGACGCTAGACACAGTAGCTCTCGATGACGTCACTACCCTGGCGATTGTTGTCACGGGACGCTAACTAGCCGGCCACTAGCAATCAGCCCTCTTTCGAAGTCCGTTAAGTCGCACATTTCGTCGTCACCCTGAAAGAAATTTTGAACAAGACACTTTAAATGCACTTAAACAAGACTTTGAGGTTCTAAACAAAGCTGTTACAACGAAAAAGTGGTGGATACCTTTGCGTATTGCGACGCACGCAGCTGCATTAAAAGTCACGTCTCTGAGGGGGATGTTCACATTATTCTGTCCAAACCCTGTATCATCATCATCATTGTCAACCATTATCAATCCACTGCTGGACGAAGATCTCCCCAAGTTTCCTCCACAACGGTCTGTCTTGTGCTAGTCTCCTCCATGTCACTCCAGCATACTTTCGAATTTCATCCACCCATATTCAATGTGGTCTTCTTCTGGGTTTTTTCCTGTCCCTTGGAATCCAATCTAAAATTTCGGCTGTCCATCGATGGTCTGTTCTTCTGGCAGTATGTCCAGCCCATTGCCATTTCAGGGATTTAACTCTGATCATGATGTCTTCCACTCTTGTCATTTTTCAGATCCACGAGTTCCTCTCCTTATCTCTCCTGGTTACACCAAGCATGCACCTGTCCATGCTGCTTTGAGTTGTCTGCAGCCTTTGTATGTCGCTTTTAGTTAAAATCCACGTCTCTGCACCATATGTAAGCACTGGAAGCATGCATTGATCAAACACTTTTATTTTAAGACATAATGGCATATTGCTCTTGAAAATTATGCTGTTTTCTTCCAAAAGCTCTCCAGGCAAGTTTTGTACGCCGATTAATTTCTTCACCAATGTGACCCTCACTTGATATCTGCTGTCCAAGATAAACGTACGTGTCGGTTATCTCCAGGTTTTCTCCATCAATCGATAAATCTTCATTTCTTGTAAAAGCATTGAACATCACTTTTGTCTTCTGAAAGTTCATTTTTAATCCCACTTCCTTACTCCTGTCAGCAAGCTCATGGATCATACACTGCAGCTCTGTTGGGGTGAGGGTCACATTGATGAAGAAATTAATCGGCGCATAAAACTTGCCTGGAGAGACTTTGGAAGAAACAGCATAATTTTCAAGAGCAATATGCCATTATGTCTTAAAAGAAAAGTGTTTGATCCATGCATCCTTCCAGTGCTTACGTATGGTGCAGAGACGTGGACCTTAACTAAAAGAGACATGCAAAGGCTGCAGACAACTCAAAGAAGCATGGACAGGTGCATGCTTGGTGTAACCAGGAGAGATAAGAAGAGGAACTCGTGGATCAGAAAAATGACAAAAGTGGAAGACATCATGATCAGAGTTAAATCCCTGCAATGGCAATGGGTTGGACATACTGCCAGAAGGACAGACCATCGATGGACAGTCGAAATTTTAGATTGAATTCCAAGGGACAGGAAAAGACCCAGAAGAAGACCACATGGGAGATGAGTAGATGAAATTCGAAAGTATGCGGGAGTGACATGGAGGAGACTGGCACAAGACAGACCGTTGTGGAAGACGCTTGGAGAGACCTTCGTCCAGCAGTGGATTGATAATGGTTGACAATGATGATATATATATTCTTTCTCAGGTTGCAAAATAAAATTCACAAACAGCCTTATGAGAAAAAAGGAAAAAAAAACAAGAAAGAAAGAAAAAAAAACTGCACTAGCTAATATTGCAAAGAAATGGTAACTCGCCATAGAGATTCGTATCTATGGTTCCCATACTGCATACGTTGAATAATTACTACGTACAGTATGCAGCTGAAAACTTTTTTCACTAGGAATAACATTATCAGCGCTAGGTAAAATCTGCATGAACGGATTTTTTGCAAAGTTTTCTGCTTAGCACTTCAAAATTTATGTTTCCCCGCCCCCGTCATGCTTAACCCCTCTAATGCCCCACCGAGTTCTGAGTGACTGGCGTCGGAACTGATTGCTCCTATAGGAATTGAAGGAGACAGCAGCCATCATTCAGCAATTTGTTTCTACCTAATTATTAATGCCTTAGGAGAAAAGAACCATTTGATAAGGAGGGTCCGTTCGGCCAAACCTATCTATCATGAAGACAAAAAAAAGTGAAAAAAAAAACTGTTTTCGTGTTCTGTTAAAGAATGTTTATTTGCAAGTCGGACAGATCAAAGAATCCATAAAACACATCGGATACGTTCTTCAAGAAAAAATATTTGCTTACAGCCGAAGCAACACTATTGCACCCTTCTTCCTTGAGTGCAGCCACACGACCATTTTAGAGAGAAACTAGAATTCTTGTTGACATTAACAAGCAAATGCTGCTCAGCACACAAATAAATCAGCTAGATTCCATCTTGGAGGATAAACGTTATTTAAAGATCGTTTGACAAAACAACCGCTTCCCAGAATGCAAGGCGTGTTTTCGCTTTCAGCGGATCCGCTTCCCAATCCACGCGTGGGGAGGGCGCTGCTACCATACATCACGTGCTATTGTTGTCTCCAGCTACTGTCTGCTTCCTGCCCTTGCGTCCCGCAGCTGGACACTGGCTATTTATGAGCTTGAGTCTGCTTTACGTTGCAGCATTCTTCCAATAAATCAAATTTCGCCTTTTTCATACCAGTTATACAATATACAAGATTTTGACGAAAGGAGAACCCAGGGGGTCGGAGTTCAGGGTGAATTCCAACCGCTTTGTCAAGATTATCCATTTTTGCAGACGGCTCCGACTAGTCTTTTGGGGAAGGTCGTTTTGTAGGTGGGTCGGGGTCACGTGTTAAGAAGATGAAAATGGTTTCACGCCTTCGTTGACTTTATATTTAGGTTGACCTCGATGGTGGACAAAATCTACGCCCCCCCTCCCTCTGTGGGTGAGGCTGTTTACAATCCAACAAGTAATTTATTCCTGGCTTCATGAAATAATATCTTTTTTTTTTTTCTTTCACCAACACTTTTTTTACATATAATTCAAACACGATTTATGAATGGAGTAGCATGAATTTAATTCGTAGTTTATTTGTTTTTGTTCTGTTTTTGTTTTTTCTTTGTCAACTGCTGAATGAAAGATTCGCACTCCCATTCTCCATTTCGATTTTTATTTGGGGTTGGGGGAACCTAGCAACGGTGATTTCCCCCTTTGAAGCAGACGATAGCTTGAATAATTAACTTTACGTTAATTTATGCTGATTTCAGATTTTCGGGGAAAAAATCATCGAAGTTAAATTTTTTCGTGAATTTAGAAATAAAATATTCTGTTGATTAATTTCGGTTTAGAGAAAAGAGAACAAATCAATACAAACCTTCTTCGAAATGAATTTTTATGTTTATAAGTTCTCAGATTCCTGACTGAATAATGCATAGTGCGATCAAAAAGTTCCGAGACTAGGTACGTAGCGCGTTAACAGATGGCAGTACGCGGATGCGCGAGCAGCGGTCGAGGGCAGTGACCTTCATGAGTCATTATGCCGAGTGGCGCCGTTCTGTGAACATCGGGAGCTGTGCTACACGATATTTGGTGACCACGTGCAGAACACAACTACGATTTCAGTATGGACTGGGAGCTAGATCAGCGAGGGAACATCAAATTCCATGTCAAACTCGGCAAATCGGGAGATAAGACACATACACTGTTGCGGCAGACTTATGGCAATGAAGCAATGAGTCGTACGAGATATTTTGAGTGGCACTCGCGCTTCCAGAGCGGCAGAACGGCACTGGAAGACGACGAGAGGTCAGGGCGACCGTCCACGAGCAAAACCCCGAAAATGTGGACAAAATTAGGGAACTGGTGCATGAGGATCGTCGGAGAACCATTCAAGACATTGTTACCATCGTCAATGTGTCATACGGAACAGTGCAAGAAATTCTGACGTCGGTTTTGAACATGCACCGCATTGCCGCAAAGTTTGTGCCAAAGATGCTGAACCCCAAGCAGAAGGCGCTCCGTGTCGAACTCTGTCAAGATCTAACTGTCGAACTCCCAAAGATGAAGATTAACTCTCTAAGATGAAGATTAACTCTTGATTAACTCTGTGGAATTCCCGAAGATGAAGCTGAAGCTCAAGAGTCGCGGTTTTGAAACCGTGGACGAGATCCACAGCGAATCGCAAACGATGCTTAACACGATTCGCGAACAGGACTTCCAGGGAGAGTTCCAACAGTGGCAAAAACGCTGGCAGCGGTGCCTCGCTGCCCAAGGAGACTACTTTGTGGGATTTTTTTTTTTTTTTTGATTGGAGGTTTAACGACCACCGTGAGCAACTCAATGGGCTATAAGCAGTCGCCCGTCCCTAATTTAGGGCCACTGGTTCCAGGGAAGGGAGAGAGAGCCAGGGCCGTAAGACAAACACAACATCCATGCCTTACCGGGATTCGAACCCGGACCTCTTTCGGACGAATGATCAGAGGCCATCGCTTAGACCACTGCGCCACCGGGGCTGCTTGTGGAAGATTATAGCCAGACTTAAGTAACCTAAGTACTTTGTTGATATCGGCCTAGTCTCGGAACTTTTTGATCGGACCTCGCATATTGTGACAGAGAGTGCAGCGATGTATCCAGGGACGGGTGCAAGGTGGAATTTCCACCTTCAAAAAAAAAAAAAAACCCTACCCCTAATGATAAATTGCATATGCATTATCCGATTTCCCATTTTCTCAAATTTTAGACAGCCAGAAAAGGACAGAAGATTCCTAATTCAAATTTCAATGATATAGCTTAGATGTAATACAGTCTAAAATAAACGAAATGTTCGCAAGATGTTTGGAGGAATTCTATCTGCTGAGCCTTGTCATCGCATTGTGAGTGAGTGGTCTTGCACATTGTCGATTGCAGTTTTGCGCTCGGCGAGGCAATCGAACTCTTTTTTTCTTCATACGGAAAGATCAGTCTCCTTTCTTTATGACAGGGCTATGTCCGTCTTTATAAGTATATCCATTCTTTTCATACAGCTAAAAAGCACGTGCATTAAAACATTTCAATTTTAACTTGATAAAACAGTATAACTTTTGATGGAGAAAAGTTGAAATTCGAAAAGTAATATATTTATATGTATTGAAAGCATATGCCTCACACGAAAAATTGATGTTACTGGTGCCAAAGCAACTCAAATCCTGTGCTATGTACAGGGTGTTTCAAAAAGGACTTAACAACTTTGAAAGCGTACATAAGTTTATTCAGAATACTTAAAAAAAAATTTGGAGGCGTTAATCTTTGAAAAACACATCAAATTTTCCCTCACGTACTGTCATACATAAGCTGACCAGTAGTCCCCAATTCTTGAGGACAGTCCTCGAATTTAGTTGACTGTCCCCAAAAACGTTTGATGCTGTTGGGGACGCAAATTGTCCTCAAATTTTAATCTTTGTCCTCAAATGTCCTTGAATTTACACTTCGTCATTAACCCTTTAGATTTCCAATGTAAAATGTTCTCAAAAGTAGTATTCGTTGTACTAATTTTCCAACATACTTCTTGTGAAAAGAAATTTTGACTTTTTGTTTTCTTCTTTCCGAGTTTAACGACCACCGCGAGAAACTCTAAGGACTATAAGCAGTCACCTGTCTCTAATTTGGAGACATTTGTTCTAGGGAAGGGAGATAGCAAATGCTGTACGACAAACACACCATCCATGCCTCAGTCGGGGCTCGAACCCGTACCCACTTGTACGAATGTGGCCAGCACTAGGACACTGAACTACTGGCGCGGTCAAATTTCGACTGTACTTGATCTAAGTTTCGCAAAACACTTTGGCAAAATGAAAAATTCGCCATTGGTGCGCAATTTGTTTTTAATTCAACGCATGTACCTAAGGTAAAGCATTTAACTTTTGTCAATATGTTCTCGCCATCATAGTTCTACTTTCTCAATACAAATTACCAACATTCTACAAGATATATCTTTTTAAGACACAGATTTTCATGTGTAATATCACACTTAATGAAGTCCTCAAATAAATTTTCCAATATCTGGTCACCTTAGCCATATATAGCATCAAATTCCGTAACCGCGACCGCCAGAGGCGCGCATTTCAAAATGGCCGCTTTCACAGGTGCAGAGAATGCTCGCTGCGTTTTGGTTTGAAGAAACGAAATCCGCAACAACTTTTCAACGGAAATTTTGCACCCACTAGCGTAAGGATCCTCCCACTCGACCTATAATTTACTCTCGGCGTAAGAATTTTGGTGAGTCTGGCTGTTCTGTTCGCCATGAGAAATTAATCCCTTGGTTGTCCGCGTGATTCTGCTGCTGCTGTCGTAGAACAAGTGAGGGAGAGCTTCATTCGTAGGACAACGAAATCAACGCGAATTGCGTCTCGTGAAATGAGTATTTCACAACCGACGGGTTGGCGAATGTTCCTAAAACGATTGCACTTAAAACCATACAGATTTACCGTGGTACAAGAAATTAGTAGCGCAAATTGCGCGGTGCAGGATTTTATAGACGCCTTCGAAAACTCGGAGTGTAAAAAACACAACTTTGTCGGCGCCCCCTCACTCCGGGGTAAGTTGCTCTACCAACTAAGCTACATTTCGGAATGTATCGCTGCAGATTTGTCGTCTTGACACGTGCTTTACCTCTGTAGTACGTCACAGGAGGTGTGATTCGGTGCATTGCCTTGAAGAAGGAAGGCTCTTTGTACTTTTCCACGTCTGTCTTCCTTGACGACTCTAAGAAGTTGGCCTATGAGGTTGGCATATTACGTACCAGTGACAGTGGCGCTCTTTATCAAGTAGTCAATCATGATTATGCCTTCCGCATCCCCAAAAAACTGATGCCATAACTTTGTCAGCTGGCTGAACCTCACTGAGCTTCTTAGAATGAGAAGACGCATGCTTCCACATTAGACTGTTTCTTTAGTCTCTGCATCAAAGTAATGAATCCATTGCTTCATTCCCCGCAACAATCCTGCACCAGAAATTTATTGAATCAGCGCGAAGTACGTTCAAGTTGGTGATGCACATTCATTTGTGGCATGCCTTTTGATCATCTCTCGACATTCGGGGAACACATCCCGCTCTGACCTTTTCTGTTTTCAAAGGATTCGTCAGTACCAAATCCACACTGCAGATTGAGATGCATACAGACTCAGCTATACTTCAAATGGTCATTCATTTGTCTTGCATCAAGAATTAAGTTGAACAGTGATCTACCAAGGAGTCATTCGTTTATCTTGCGTCACGAGGCTGATGTGCGGAACATACAAATGATCATTCGTTTGTATTGCAACTAGAACTGGAAACGGGTCAAAAATTTTGGACCCGGACGTCATATAATTGGACCCGACCCAGATCTGTAGCGGAACCGGACTTGAACCTGACAAATCTGCTTTGAACTATAAATTCGAAACTCAATTTAAAATTATACATAATCATATACTATATGCATGTACAGGGCGCTCAAAAAGTCTCTCCGCAGTGGGTATCGTAGGTTATACAGAAATCGAACTAATGTATTACGGGAGCATATAATTTACCCACTTACAGCAAACTGTTAGGTTATGTCTTAATTAATACAGACATTTAACGTGGACCAGGAACATCAAACAAAGATCTTCGCTCTTTCCACGCTTATAAGTGAGTCACGGAAAAATTCTCATTGGCTGCCACCGGGAGTCGAAGTAATTGCGTAACTGGAAGACCCTGGGTTCGACTCCCGTGGCGGCCAATGAGAATTTTTCCGTGACTCACTTATAAACGTGGAAAGAGCGGAGATCTTTGTTAGGTTATGTCTTGCAACTTAACCGTTTTACATGTGTAAAACAGTTAGGTTGCAACACATAACTTAACTGTTTTACACATGTTTTCAAACACATCTGCGAGAGACAAAAATGTCCCTCCGCGGTAATGTTACGGCCGTTCCACTTAATTCTGATGGCGCTACAGTCAACATGTTTTAATTAAGTAACTTGTTGTATGTTTAATTTCAGTTTTTGCTATTTTCTTGTTAACATATCAAGCTTCAGAATATGTTTCATAGCAACACCAATTTTCACCAGCTTCTAATGAGTTGAGTTTCCAAAATGTGAATATTGATTTCATCATTGCCCCTCAGAAGGAAGGAACACTCATGAAATCAACATTCACGTTTTGGAAACTTTTAACTTATCACAAACCTATAAAACAGTGGCGCAGTGGTCTAGGCGATGGCTTCTGATCATTCGTCCGAAAGGGGTCCGGGTTCGAATCCCGGTGAGGCATGGACGTTGTGTTTGTCTTACGGCACTGGCTCTCTCCCTTCCCTAGAACCAGTGACCCTAAATTAGGGACGGGCGACTGCTTATAGCCCATTGAGTTGCTCACGGTGGTCGTTAAACCTCCAATCCAAAAAAAAAACCTATAAAAATCGGTGTTGCTGTGAAACATATTCTGGTTCCTTAATGAGACGAAACAACTTCCAGCATTCACTCTTCCCGTTTTTGTTTTCAACAGGAACGTATTTCTTGGCCCCGACGCCTTTTTCAATCTCTTTAATATTAAATCCATCTATACTAATAAATAAGACATTAATTCCGACACGACATGAAATGGGAACGGGATGTTAGCAAAGCAAACGGAAACCTCTAAATACTCAATGCAAAAGATGTGAAAAGTCACTCTCAGTCTTTCCATGTGACACGCTGGGTGGGAGAAAGTGAATTAGCACAGCAGCAGGCCACAAGCATTTGCCTGTAACTTTGCTCCGCACAATCGCAACGAAAACAAACGCAAAGGAAGTAACGTTTTACGATATGGTGCTTGTGTGTCCAGCGTCGGTGCCGCATCATCGATCGGTGGAAATTTCTTTTCCTTTAAGAAAGAGACGACAATATTTTTGCATGAAAAATCATTTTTCACTTCACTGTCACTGGTATCGAGCGCAAAATTACACAGTACGCATTTTTCTTCGAAATATATTTCTTTTCTTTTTCAAAAATAAAACAGAAATAAAACCGGGTGAGAGGCACCTTTGCCCGACCCGTTTGAACAGCAAGAAATTGTCAACCCGTTGATCCACACTGACATGTGACTCGTTTCCATCTCTAATTGTAACATGAAGTTGATCAGCGGTCCATTAAACAGTCTTTCGTTTGTCTTTCACCAAGAGGTTGATGACCGGTGGTTATGAGGTTCGCCCAGAACGATTTACATTATCACCAGATTATCTGCCGCAACGAAACTCTCGGCGCCAGGGATGTAGTTCTAATTAAAATAGTTCCTTAGCGGTAAACTGATTAGGCCAAAAAAAGATTTGGAAAAAAAGACTCCAATGTTTTAAAAACATTGTTAATTCTGATTAGCTATTTCTATTGCACAGTGCATTTTATAGAACTGTTATTGTTAATTACTTTTATTTAAAACGCTTAATTTGAGTAATTTTTAATGAAAGAAAGAAACGTTGTTTGTTAGCCACACCTTAAAGATAGTGAGTGTTTTTTAAGTAACGCTTTGTCATTTCACACTGTTCCGAATGTTCAATGTGATTATTATTTGAGTCACATAGAATAACGTAATACTGTCACACTGAATAAATGTAACTAATATTATCACATCTATTCAGTGTAACTAATAAGCCTTTTCCCTAAGATTCTGATGTAAATGAAAGAGATATATGTTGTGTTATCCTTAAGCAATCAGATAAAGGGTAGCTTTGTAAAAATATTTTTCTCAAGCATAAAACTCTTATCACTTAGCATTAATGGATAATTCATCATTTCTCTCTACAGCTCTTTCTACGAGCTAATTTTGAGGACTGCCGTCTAGACTCTAGACAATAGACTTTGTATTTTCTTTACGTCGTCCTGGTGGCCGAATAGTGAGAGGTGTAGGTTCCTGATTAGTGGTCTGGGCTCCGCAAGAAGCCTGGATATTGCGCCTCCCTCACCCCAAATCAGAGACTGTCGACGGCATATAGCCCTGGTAGCAGCTCACGGTGAAAGTTATGCCCAGACACAAACAACATCTCCTTACCCTTATGATCCGTGAGATGCCCTGTTGTGTGGTCCCACGGTATAATTTCATCCTTGCAATACGAATGTTTTGGATGTGATTGCTGTGACGTATATTCTAAATTAACTTTCCTTTTTAGTTTCTTTCCCTATGTAAATCTTGAGTTTATTCTGTTATTCTTCACTCTCAACGTGATATCTTTTCTCTCAAATGAATACGTTTGGCAACACAATTGAGGTTGAGTGCACGTGACGTATGCCTGATATTGATAAGAACAAGAGATAAAAGCGACGACTAAATTGTTTCTTAACGAGCGTTGGGTTGTAAACTGATTATTGATAGGAGTGTTGTGGTAATGTGTGGTGTGTGGAGAGTTTAGTGCAATATGCTATGCTACGATGTGTTTGCTACATCCTGAATAAAGCATCTTTTTCCGTAAGTGTGACTTCTGTTGTTTACATGTTTCGTCTGGCCGTTAAGGTTTCTTTCATTTAGGAACTATTTCTTAGTATGTTGATGTTTTAAATCAACGTAGAAGTAAGACAAGACTTCTTCGTCATATTGCATAAAACACAGTATTCGCTATTTTGGAATATATGATCATCGAAAAAAATTTCTTTCCCAACTTCCACAACCACCTAACTACGAAAAGTACCTTAGCGCCACTAAGCCTTGTAACGTACCAGGAGATGTGACGTACCTGCCTGAAGGACGCACACGACAGGGAGATGATGTAACGTACCAGGAGATGTGACGTACCTGCCAGAAGGACGCACACGACATAAAGGCAGATAGGAATCAGAATAAAACGTCCGCGTAGCTCAATTGGTAGAGTGACTTATTCCGGAATGAGGGGACCCGGGTTCGAATCCTGGCGCGGATAAAAATGATGGAGAAATTTACTTCGTTATAGCCTAGAAAAACTGTTCCTTAGCGCCGCTAAGCCGCGCTAAGGCTCTTCTACATCCCTGCTCGGTGCCATTTGAGAATTGTGGAATATGCAAGGGACTTATCCTCCAATGTCTGCATTGTATCATCGCGAACCTACTGTGGGGTTATGCCTTTCAAAGAAAGGTATTTTATCACCTTCCGTAGTCATTTTTTCTTCATTCAGCAGTCTGTACGGTTTAGTTCTCAAAATCACCGAGAAAAGACGGAACGAATGAAACTGTAATGTCAGAAATTGGTACAGTAACATGTAAAAATATGTACTTCCTGCACAAAATAAAAAAATAATAAAACACTGCAAATTCTTATCGACTGAAAGCAGATTAACACCGGAATTTTATAAACGCCACTAACAATTAAAGGACTTGAGAAAAGTAGATGGTAAGTCCGATCTTCACGTCATGAGCAACAAATCTATAACTTAAAAAGGATACTGTAGTGCTCTTGCTGGATAAACTATGAGAAATTTTATTCTTGGCGGTTAGACACCACTGCTATTATACCAACTTTGCCCAAATTTATGTTGAGAGGAATCTTTCGCATTTGTTATACATGAAGTGGTCACTAAGGATTGCGATGCTTTCAGTAGTTGAACGATGCTGATTAATTGAGCCCCCTCCACTCCCCCCCGTGGCGCCGTGGTTTAAGCACTGGCTTCTCATCATTCGTCCGTGATGGGTCCGAGCTTGAATCCCCGTGATGCATGAATGTTGTGTTTGTCTTACGACACTGGTTCTCTCCCTTCCCTAGAACCAGTGGCCTTAAATTAGGGACAGGCGACTGCTTATAGGCCATCGAGTTGCTTACGGTGGTCGTCGAACACCCATCCAATAGAAACAAAATTCATTAAGTGATTAATTAGCGTTTTTTTAGCTAATTCGTGGAACTTTGAACACACTCGGTAACTAAATAGAAATAAAAATAAACGGCTAGGGTGAATAAAATCAGCGCATACGTAAACAGGAATCTGGTCTTTATTTTCCACAAAGTGGTAACGCACAGGAAGTTTCCGTCACCAATACACTTTAGTCGATAATCACCAAGTCGTAATTCGTCAGATGACATTTAACAGCAAGCTCATATCTTAGCATAAATTGCTACAAACATGTTAATCAATTATTTACATATCTTACACCATATCCATATATCTTACAACAAGCTTTTCATCTCTCCACTCTGTCATCTATTTAACCTACCTCACCTTTTGCATTAGTAGTAGGGGCGCTACTATAGCGGCGAAAGTGACGAGCTCAAGTGCCGCACATACTACTTGCATTCGACCTCGATTTTATTTACTTCTTTATCACTGTCAGCATTGGCAAGACGTAGAAGTTGTTCGGGGAAGTAACGTACCATTCAGTGAGGAAATCCTTTGCGGAGAAATAACGGAATTTGCATGACAAAACAGAAACTCAAAGTGAAGGTAAAATTAGAGGTATTGTCCACAGGTAAAAACTTTACACTGGTTTGTGTTTCCAAAACCTTGAGCATCGAAGATCTGAAACTTTCTTAACAACGAGCAGAGGACTGAAAACTGAATCTTCTCCATCAGCTTACAATTTATGAAGTCTGCATTACATAATGGTGAACACTGTTTCACTTATCGGTAACTCACTGGGTATGGTCGTCAACTGTGTAAAAAAGCGCAGTGTCATTCGCAGCTGTAGCGCTTTAATTAGTCACGCTTCCTTCGCCTGAATAATGAAGAATTGTTGAAAGATTAATGTAACCGCGGGAAGGGTTTATCTATGGTAAGCAAGTTTTCTGAACCAACTGATACAGATTCCAGAAAAAGATACTCAGAAACTAGCACGCATTTTAAATTATGTAATCGGATGAAAGAAAGAATGTGGAAAGTATAACAGAAACCACTCTTTATGCATATATTTTACTTACTTAACAGCTCTATAACATTCAAAATGCATATCATATCACTGCTTTTTTTTTTAATTTTCTCATGTTTGCCGGTTGTTTATTAATTTTAATAATTTCTGTTCACGTGAGTAAATCAACAATCACTTCACTTTTCTTATCTCGTTCGGTTTACGCTTCTTCGATTACGTAGCACAGATGTATGAATACAAATAATACTTCATTAAATCGAAAGGCATGTCACGTGTCGCTCCAGTAATAATTGTCACGGGAGAAGCTGTGACGAGAAATATTTAAATAAAGCACCACAAAGCGTAAAGACTAATTAGAACTCTCCTTTGTTTTAGATGCTCCTAAAAGAAAACTACACGAAAAACGTTTTCCTGTAAGAAAAGATTTCGCTCTCATCACTCAATACTAATTACGCTATTTATTTATAAGATCAAACTGTTGAATCCCTTCTGAAGGGAAATAAATAAATAAATTCAACACCTTTCTCCAGTCTTTCTGTACGGCGCACTCTCTTTCATATGGCCAACCAATTATAATGCAGAAATTTTTTTATTAATCGATAATAATGTAACGTAAGATATGGGCTTTAAAACTGAAGTACCGAAATTTTCTGGCAGTCACCCTTTCAAAAAAGAAAAAAAGAAAAAAAGAGCTTAAATAAAGCGGGCTCGAGAAAGGCGCTTACATAGAGTGTAGTCAAAAAATATCCAGGCTGGATTTATTTCAAAAAAAAAAAGGGGGGGGGACTCACAGATTTGAAACTTAATAGCCTTCGAAGTTAGAAAATCTGCAAACATGTCTCAACATGACTAGTTTATTGTAAATATAATAATGGAAGTTACATAAAATTGACAAAATTCTACATTTCCTCTTAAAACCAAGAAAAGAATTGAAATAGACATTGTCACATTAACTAAGCAACAAAATCAAAGAAAACCGTTAATGACAAATGAGCATACACTAAACAATGAATGGTACTTATACTATTACAACGAGAAGTAGACAACACAGTCTTCATAACTAGAAAAAGACTTGTAAAATCAATCATATGCACCGACGAGCCATTACATCATGACCACCTACCTACTAAGCTGTAGGACCTCCTTTAGCCCGTAAAACAGCGGTCACACGGCAAGGCATCGATTCGATGAGATGGCGATAGGTATCCTGGGGTATCTGGTACCATAATGTCAACAGCAGGTCCTCCAGTTCCCGCACATTTCGGGTGAGAGGGGTGATTTAGCGCCCTTTCCGAGCCGAACCACAAATGTTCGATTGGGTTCATGTCAGATGAATCTGGAGGCCAGGGAATTAACAGAAAGTCACCAGCATGTTCCTCGAACCACTCCTTGACGATTCTAATAGTGTGGACTCGCACGGCGCATTACACTTTTGGTAATGGCAATCACCAGGAGCGAACATAGTGGCCATGAATGGGTGAACTTGACCCGCAACGATGTTCACACACCCGAAAGCTGTCAGGGATTGTGCTATTGGGATAATGGGGGCCTACAGTGTCCCCAAAAAACCCATCGCTGACAGCATAACACCGCCGCCGCCGGCCTGTTTCCGCCCAACAGTGCATCCATGTGCTATAGCCTCGGTTGGTAATCGGCGTAACCGTACTCGGCCGTCAACGTGATGCACCAAGAGTTTTGATTCATCAGACCAGGCCACTTTTCTCCAATCATCCATGGTCCAACCTCGATGATGTTGGGCCCATTTCATGCTTTGTTGGCGATGACGTGCAGTGAGCATGGGGACCCAGCTGGGTTTTCGGCTACGCAGGCCCATGCGCAGAAGACTGCGATGAGCAGTGTGGTGTGGCACATTGGCCTGATCACCACTGTTGTAGCTGAGGATGATTTGTCCCACTGTGGCCCTGCGGTCGCTGTGAACAATGCGCGCCAGTCTTCGCTCCCCACTGGCATCAATGAGCTGCCGAAGACACATGACTGGACGACGGTTCATCGTTTGGCCATCTGCGCACCACTTTTGACACTTGCTCACCACAGCGGCACGTGAACAACCCACAAGCCGCGACGCCGTTCCTGAGTGCGTATATCCGATGCGCCGTGGCATCACAATTTGTCCTTTATCATACTTCGATGAATCGGCAGCTTTTCCCATTCTGACTCCGAACACTCCACTCACAGGAAACCGGTCCTTGGGTTGTATATATACTGCTCTGTGAGTTTCACCTGCGCCACTGTTCGGTCTCCAGGCGCGCTCATTTCTCTGGGCTGGGAGAGGTCATAATGTAATAGCTCATCGGTGTAAGTTCATGCGCCATGAAGTCTGATATACCCACAATAGCATCATGACAAAGTCGTCTTAGATCGCAGGCGTAGCGAAGAAGGAAGCCAAACGACATTAAAGGGCACTGTCGGACAGTAATGCCTTCGAGGTGTGCGATGTGCAGTTACTAAATCCCAAAAAGTACGATAAAGGTCACCCTGTGTCTCATCCATAGTACACAGAAAGTTCCAATCATCTAGATAAAAATGAAAATGTATGCGAAGATAATCAAAGAACTCAACTCGCATCGGATTTCAAAAAAATATAGGCTCCTCCAGTTGGCATTCAGCACTAGCGCAAATCTTATCTTGAAAAGACTCATCTGGAGCCACGTAAAAATGTGCTTCACCCCTGATATCGCCTGGTGGAGCAACTGTGGAAGTATCATGCTCAAAGGGATGTAAAGATGACTCGTATGATGATTTAAACACACATTCTGGAGGTACCAAATCAAATGCCAGATTCCCAGGAACGCCGATAGTAGTACCCTTTCGAAGCCACACACTTATCCCAGCGCAGTTTCCACTGCTCGAAGCATTCTTTGAAGTCATCTTCTGAAATAGCGAGCAGTTGCTTCGTCGCATGTTGTTGAACCTCTTCAATATCTTGATCTTTGAAATATTTTTTCCCTTCAAGTGGTATTTGATTTTTGAGAAGAGAAAAAAGTCGCATAGAGCGAGTCTGGCGAATAAGGTGGTTGTCTGACCTGTGCAATGCGGCGCTTATAGCAAGAAACTGCTGCACAAGTTGCGATACTTGGGCAGACGTGTTGCATTGGTAAAATTGATACTCGCCACTTTCAGGCAATGCCGGCCTTTGCGACAAACTGCGTCTCTCAAACTCAACAAAGCTTGACAGTAGTACTCGTGCTTACTCCTTGTTTATTGTCTGGCCTTATGAAGCACATTCATGATGCACAGTTCCCTCATGATTAAAAGAAACAGTTAGCATTGTCTTGATATTGCTGCGGCTTTCGTGCTTTTTTGTGTCTGGAAGACTTTGGGGCCTTAGTATCGAGATCATGCCCATAAACCCATGATTCATCACCACTTACGATAGTTTTCTACCCTTTAAGCGGCCGATGTTTCTGAATCGAATGGAGCCCAAACTTTTCTAAGCCACCCAAACAGAAATTGTTCACATAGCAACTGGATTCTACGAAAGCTACGAAAAAAACAATACCTTTACCATCTCACGTCAGCAGTACCAAACATAAACTTGTCGCTAGTGATAAGATCTCGCTTCTACAGTTCTATGTTCTCTGCTCCATGACCTAGACAGAAGAATTATACGCCAACGTCCATCCGTTCGATGAAGCAGAAAACGTGACCCATCGGAGAAGGCAATACTTTGTCAATCAGCGGAGGTCCAATTTTGATACTGCCGTGCAAATATAAGTCTTTTCTGATGATGCACTTCATTAGCATAGGTGCAGTGACCATCCGTCTGCATCTGAGCCCCATACCCAGCAGGGTTCGCTGAACTGCCGTTTTAAACACACTTCCGGTAGCCCCCTGGTTCATTCGGCCAGTGATTTGCTCCACTGTAGCGTGTCGATCGGCCCTCACGCACCTTCGAAGCCAACGTTCACCTCTCACATCAATGGCACGTGGTGCTCCGCAGTTTTCGCGTCGCTTATTCGTAATGGTACCATTTCTCCAATCACGATACACTTTAACCCCAGCAGCACGCACAGTTCACAAACTGCGCTGTTTCAGAAATACTGTCCCCCTTGGCCCGAAAGCCGATAATCATCTCTTTTTGCAAATCCGACAAATATCTCTTTTTATCCACGACAGCAACGAGTGATATGTTTTCAGAATGCCTACAACACACCTTATATACCCTCCAAGCCAGCTCACGACACGTGCCTTCTTTCATTGGCTACGCGCTGTTGACGTCAAAAGTAGGAAGTGGACACAACAATGTGACTCGCTTGTGTATTTAGCAAGGCTTAGACACAAGCTGAAACCACTAATTCGCAATAAAATTAAAAGATATTTTTCTAAAACTGTTCTTTTGCCCTTGAAAATACTCGCTCCCGTACAGCAACGACAACCATGGCGACAAGGTTGTTCCACATTCAACTTAAGCCCGAAACTCGCGCCAAGTGATTTTCGTCTCCTTATTTCACTTAAATAAGCATTACGTGTCGGCGGTTTGGTAGAGTTGAAAGAGGTGGTGCATACATGGCTCCAGGGAAGGCTGAAAACCTTCTTCTCCGATGTGATAAAGAAACTTGTTATACGTTATAAAAAAAAAAAAAAAAAAAAAAAAGAGTGTGGAACTGCATGGAGACTGCTTTGAAAATTTATTTTACACTTATTTAAGTTTTACTCTGTGTTTTGAAAATACAACGGAACAGCCTTCACTTTTTGATTTACAAAAATATATGCAGACACGCACGCACAGAAACAGAACTTAGCTTACTCTGCAAGAAATCGAAATGAAAACATTTTTAACGTCCTTTTTTTTTTTTTTTTTTTTTTTGTGTGTGTGTACCTAACTCTTCTGTTCTTCAAATATGAAGATATCAAATCAAAATAAAATTCATATCTAACCAGCATAAGATTTACTTTCAGTGTGAAACTTTGCACCCCCCCCCCCCTTTACGCTTTCCAACCGTAGGTTGAAGAAGCGTATATGCTCCAGCTTTGTCCGTCCGTCCGTCTGTCCGCACGATAACTGGTGTAAAAATGGTTCAATTTCGATAAAAATTTAATATGTGGTAGGGGACTACCCGGGGACGAACCCTATTGAAAATGGGGCAAATGGGGTCACAGGTCACGACGTAGGAGCGGGATCCATTCCATTGCACTTATACGTCATAACTTGCGTAAATAGGGTTCGATTTCAATGAAATTTGACTATGTGGTAAGGGACCTCCTGGAGATGAACCCTATTCAAAATGGGTGAATTGGGGTCAAAGATCAGAACATAAGAGCGGGATGCATTCCATTGCCTTTATGCATCATAACGTGTGTAAAAATGGTTCTATTTCGACGAAATTTTAGTATGTGGTAGGGGACCACCTGGGGACGAACCCTATTGAAAATGGACGAAATGGGGTCAAAGGTCAGGACATAGGATTGCGATCCATTCCATCGCCCTTATCCCATATTATTAAGGTGGAGGTCAAGTAATTTTGCTTCCTATACTTCCAATGGAAACACTTTCGTACACATTTCCTTCACAATTAATGTGTCCCCAAGAATGAAAATTTGAACATCGATTAAAATAAATTATTATCACCTGGAATACTTAATATTTTCTAAAACATAACCATAATTATATTAAAAATCAATAACTTTTCCTTTGGTGGTGTTGAAACCAGAAAAAAGATGGCGCGACCTGTACTTTGATGACGTCAGTAGACAAACAAATGTTGGATTTCGTAATTATGGTTATGTTTTAGAAAATATTAGGTATTCCAAGTTATAAAATGAAGCTAATTTAATCGATGTTCAAATTTTCATCCTTGTGAACGCATTAATTGTCCAGAAAAAAGATGGTGCTACCTGTACTTTGATGACGTCAGTAGACAAACAAATGTTGGATTGCATAATTATGGTTATGTTTTAGAATATATTAGGTATTTCAAGTTATAAAATGAAGCTAATTTAATCGATGTTCAAATTTTCGTCCTTGTGAATGTATTAATTGTCCAGAAAAAAGATGGCGCGACCTGTATTTTCATGACGTCAGTTGACAAACAAATGTTGGATTGCATAATTATGGTTATGTTTTAGAAAATACTAAGTATTGCAAGTTATAAAATGAAGATATTTTAATCGATGCTCAAATTTTCATCCTTGGGAACGCATTATTTGGGAAGAAAATGTGTGCAGAAATTTTTCCATTAGAACAACAGGAAGCAAAATTATTTGACGTTCACCTTAAAGGAGCAATTCTTGTATGTATGTAAATTTTATTTTGAAAACGGCTCTAAGAATTTTGATGAAAGTCGTTAACCTACCGTTTTCTGGTAATAGAAATCGTTTTAGCTTGATCTCAACTTTAGGAAAATTCGTTTAGTGGGTTAATAACCACCCCGAATTACCACGTTTTTAGTGTAATGTCATGGCGTCGTCCGATTAGATGTTTGCGCGCGGTCACGCCATTTGTCTCATTACGTCACGCGTTGTGTGCGGATCCTATGACGCTACAGTTTTGCCAGCAGATGGTCGCGATTCCCATCTGCCTCATTACGTCACGCGTTGTGTGCGTATGTTCGTCCGCACGATACTTGCGTAAAAATATTTCGATTTCGATGAAATTTTAGTATGTGGTAGGGGAACACCTGGGAAGGAACCCTATTGAAATTGAACGAAATGGGGTCAAAAGTCAGGACATAGGAGCGGGATCCATTCCACTGCTCGTATGCGTCATAACTAACGTAAAAAAGGTTCGATTTCGATTAAATTTTAGAATGTGGTAGGGGATCACCTGCGGACAAACCCTATTGAAAATTGGCAAAATGGGGGTCAAAGGTCAGGACATAGGAGCGGAATCACTTCCATCGCCATTATGCGTCATAACTTACGTAAAAATGTTTCGATTTGGATGAAATGTTAGTATGTTGCAAGGACCTGCCTGGGGACGAATCCTATTGAAAATGGGCGCAATGTGTCAAAGGTTAGGACACAGAAGCGGGATCTATTCCATAGCCCTTATGCATCATAACTTACGTAAAATTGCTTCGATTGCGACAAAACTTCATCATGTTATTTCGGAGGTATACTGAACCAGTTCTGTTGAATATCACTGAAATGGGATCAAAGGTCAGGGCACAGAAGTGAGATTTATTCCACAGCCATTTTCCTCATAACTTGAGTAATGATTTTTAGTATGTTGGAAAGCGTATCATAATCAATGCATTGCATGATTTTACTAACTTGGTTTTTTTTTTTACGTAGGACTACGTCTAACTCCGTGGATAGTATGGGGTGACTTACGGCCGACCGCCTGTGACAAAAATAGGTCCCAATTGAAATCATTATAGCGTTAAAAAAAAAATACGTGCCGCACACTAATCGTGTTAGCATATTCGTAAACAGCATGGAGTCTAATTCACGTACGGCGCAATACATCGTGCGCGCGACGCTCCCCTCGCTCCCTGTGCGCGGGGGAGATGATGCAATATTTCTGGGGGTGCCGCTGCGTTTGACTCAGTCTATCTCGGCAACTGTGAGCGCAAAACGACTGTGCGTAGTATCATTTTAAAGCTGTCGACGAGATCTATTCAAATATATGAAGAACATTTCGCAGTGGTTTGAACTGAACATTTAAAAAATTGTTTTCTTGTGAACCGGTGAACACTTTTGAAAATATCGCGGTTTATCTGGGCAACCACCGTGTGTGCAAAACGACTGTGCGTGGGATCATTTTAAAGCTCTCGACAACAGCTATTCAAATATATAAAGAACATACCGCAATGGTTTAAACTGAAATTTAAAAAAAAATGTTTACGTGTGAACGGGTTAACATTTTCGACAATGTCGCAGAATGAACGCAAGTAAAAGTGAAGAAGATCAAGACGACAGGCGATGACGAATGGAATGTAAGAAGCCGAAAAGGACAGAGCACCACTTTGAGTAATTTGTGTATCGAACTCCTTTGTGTTCGCAATGTATCCAGCATTATTTGTAAAAATTATGTAAGCTACTTTTCATATCATAGCTCAGTGTTGGCTATAACAAACTAAATAAACGCTTTGAAACCATACTCGACTAGCTCATTTCAACTCTCCAATCTCTAAGTCGTAGTCCTACGTTCCAAACTGACGGCTCAATGAGAACTGAGCCTTCTGTATTTTTTTTTTTTATGCACGGATGTTAAATACACATTCTCGCATTTCTTCCTTCACGTCCAGCCCAACATTTTTTTTTTCTGCTTTAACCCTTATAACGTAAATGTCTTTTCGTACTGATACGTTATTTTAAAAAACATCACCATGCGATGAAAGAGTTCCTAAATTAAACCTTAACGGCCAGACGAAACATTTATACAGAAGTCAAACTTACAGAAATGATGCTTTATTTCTCCTGCACAGATATAGCACTTCACATAACAAATCAGTATCAACACTCCACATTAAACGCTCCACTCACCACGCTCCACAAGCAACTGTTTACTCGTAGTTTATACGTCACACCCTTTAAGCGGCCGATGTGCCTAAACCAAAAGTTGCCACATTTCCCTGCGCTCCTCAAACAGAAGTGTTCTCATAGTGACCAGGTTATACGAACGCTACGGCAAAACAATTCCTATCTGTCTTCCATCTCAGGAGTATCGACTATAAATCTGTCGCTGATTGTTAGTTCTCCCTTACAGTTCGTAGCCTTACAGAATCTTATTCCCTTACAGTCATTTATTCTCTGTTCCATCACCCGAGGAATCATTCGGAAGGAGTAGTCCCCCGGACATGGAAGTCATGCCACAGGGTAAGAAAAAGTTACTGAAACATCTTTTATCTTCTTTCTTAGGTTCGTATTCCTTTCTACAGCATTCTTTAGCCGAACGCATAATCAGACAGGGAGGATTATTGGCAAACATATCTTCAAATGACAACTTAGAATGACAAACCTAAGGTTAAAGCAGCGCTTTCTGATGCGCAGGTTCACTCATTTCTTAGACACCGAATATATTCATGCGAGCTGATTTTAGCCCATTTTTTTAACCCCGAGTTAATTTGTTCCAGCCGGTTGAAGGGTTAAATATTCGTCAGATATGAGGAAACTTGTTCATCTACAAAATAGCGAATGGCCGTAACTCACATACTAGGCACCACTCGCGAAAACACTCCTGAAAACCAATCAGTTTGAGTAATACTATCGTTTAGACCCACTGTCTAGTCAAGACTGAATTCGTTTCTGCCATAAAGAAAAGAACTTTTTCAAGCATTCTGATAATAAATGGTTAGAAAAAAGAACAGAAACGCGAAGAATTCTGGCTTGCCGTCCCCGTGGCGCAGTGGTCTAAGCGATGGCTTCTTATCTTTCGTCCGAGATGGGTCCGGGTTCGAATCGCGGTGAAACATGGGTGTTGTGTTTGTCTTACGACACTGGCTTTCTCCCTTCCTGGAACCAGTAGCTCTAAATTAGGGACGGGCGACTATGCCTATAGTCAACTGAATTGCTCACGGTGGTCGTAAAACCCCAATCAGGAAAAAAAAAAAATTATGGTTTGCTATCGGCAGGCGAATGAGATTCTCTGATACCTCCAAGAAAGAGTGTTAGCTGCACTGCTCCTTTTCTCTTGGCTGCACAAGGCTCTCCTTTCTGGGACAGCGGGCTCTCCTTTTCTGTTTCTACCAATTGGTCGGCACAAGGCTCACCTTTCTGTCGCCAGTAATGAGGCGGCACAGGGCTCTTCTTTCTGTTTCCACCGATGGATCGGCGCAAGGTTCACTTTTCGTTCTCCAGCAATGGGGCAACCCTTATATGGCCATTGATAAAGCGACAAAAGGCTCTCTTTTCTGTCGCCACCGACGAAACGGTACAGGGTTCGCCTTTCTGTCGCCACCGACGAAGCGATACAGGGTTCGCCATTCTGTCGCCACCTTTTGGAAATCTGTAAGATACGAAAATAACAGAGACTCATTACAACTGAAATAAATAAATAAAAACTTCGAAATGCGCAGTATTTGAAATTTTTTATTTATTTATTCCACATTTATTAGCGGAACCTCGGCCGTGAAACAGTGACTTAAACACATCTTTAGGATTTATGTCGGAGATCACTCTTCCGATCTGAAGAAAACATCCAATAGAAAGCAAAAGCAACGATCGCATATGTTTTTCCTTTGTTTTTTCATGTAACGTTTTTATGTTTTTCACACACATAATGAACTTCTTGCATTTCAACGTGGGTGTTTGTTTAGCTTTTAAATAAAAACTGATACAAACTCCTATAACAACAAAACTGCCGATCTATTTCTCCATCTATCGGTCGCCTACCCGACAAAATACTGATCACGGATGTTAAAGATTTGACGTACCAGCGTATGTTCACCTCGTAGCCTCGCCCGCTCCCCATTTCATTTATTTATTTGTTTTTGGAAATTTAAATTTCTAAAATTTCCATAAATTTTTAGATGCTTTCCGTAGGAACACTGAAGTCCTAAAACATATTGAACAGAGGATAGATAGAAGAAAAATCGCTCTTTATAAGGATTTTTATTTAAGTTTTTTTTCACTCACTGCTATAGGCAGTGAGTAATTATTTCATACCGTGCAAACACCTTTTCCTTTTTTTTTTTTTTTTTTTTTCATTTTTCATTTTCTCTAAGTAGCAAAAGTCAGAGGAGAAGTGATGACACCTACGTTAAAAGAAAAGACCTTCATTCACTAATGAAGCTGCAGATGAATTCCCTAATGTCATGCCGATGTGCCACAGAAAGCCTAGGTTGCAGTTTAAACATTATTATTGTTCTTATTATAAATATAGATTCCACCTCTTCCTGAGGTTTTTATATATTATATTATATTATATTATTTTATATTATATTATATTATATTATATTATATTATATTATATTATATTATATTATATTATATTATATTATTATTAATATATAATATATAACAATATTATTATTATTATTATTATTATTATTATTTTCTTTATTCGAAATATACGAATCACAGCCTCTGACAAACAAAATAAATAGCAAATTATCATTGACTGGTACTGTTGAACTGATACGAGTTTCCACCGGAGACCTAGGTATCAGTCAAGAATCGGCGTAAAATATATGATGTCCCAAGTAAAGCTGTCTTCTGCAGTTCTGTAGGTGGCATATCAGAAAGCTGCAATTTTTCAAAATGATTCATAAAATTTTTTGACATTGTTCCAAGTGCCCCGATGACAATGGGGACTACCGTTGTGTGTTTAGTCCATAACCGGGTAACTTCTATGGCCAGTTCTCTATATTTAGTCATTTTTTTCCAATTCTTTTTCATTGACTCTGGCATCTCCAGGGATCGCTATATCAATTAGCCAGACTTTCCGATTTTCTATGACTGTTATGTCTGGTGTATTATGTTCTATGTGTCGATCGGTTTGAATTCTGAAATCCCACAAGATCTTGACTACATTATTTTCTATGACTTTCTCAGCCTTGTGTTCCCATGAGTTTTTCGATGCTGGCAGATTGTGCTTTCTGCATAATGGCCAATGAATCAATTGTGCAACCCTGTCATGTCTAACTTTGTAATCTGTCTGTGCAATTTTGCTACATTCACATGTTAGATGAGACACAGTTTCATCTTTTTCTTGACAAAGTCGACACTTTGGATTACCACTGACTTTCTGGATTTTAGCCTCCATAACATTTGTTTGCAATGCCTGTTCTTGTGCAGCAAACATCAGAGCTTCTGTTTCTTTCTTGATGGAACCCGATTTCAGCCATGCCCAAGTCAAGTTGTTGTCACTTTTCCCATCAATATTCTTTAGAAATTGTCCATGCAGTGGCTTGTTCTTCCAGCCGCCTAATCTGCTTTCAAACTGTTTCATCTTGTATTTAGCCTTGTTTTCTGTTTTTTAAGATATTTTCATTATTCACTGCCTGAAGTAGCTTTTCTCTGCTTCTGTTGACGTAATCATTCAGGCTTCTTTTTTCTTCCTCTACTACCTGTTGTACTTGTAGTAGCCCTCTACCTCCAATCTTCCGAGGAATTATTATTATTATTATTATTATTATTATCATTATTGGAAAGCATTACAATTAAATGTTCAAGGTAAAATGATGCCCTATAATGTTTTTGGAAAGCCCAGACAATATTAATATTAGCCCACATAAGCTGAATTGCGTATTTTCTTTTTTTATAAAATTACGTACTTTTATTTTTGAGTAAAAATACGCGATTCGAATTTGAATGAAAATATTTACGCCATCCAGCATAAGACCATCCTATTCTAGTCATAGAATAAAGTCATAGGTCTTGAGATCTTGACTTGTATTTTATTTTTTCACGTAGCTCGAGAGATTTTCTAAATTGACGGATTCTGTTTTGTGTAATAATAGGACCACGTATAAAACAAGATCAGAGAAAAAAAGGAAGAGGATTCCGCTGAGTTAGCTACAGATCTAAAAGCCTCCTTTGAAACAAGAGAGCAGTCATCAGATCATATGTAGAGGATTTTAAGAAGGGAGTGTCTGACTCCAGGTCTTAAACAACCCTTAGAAATAGGAAGCTAGGAGATTTGGGCTACAGTGCACGATAGCAAAGTGACACGGAAGCGAAGTAGACAGGGGGAGGAAGACTCCCTCATTTATTACCGGAGTCCGACGGCTTAACGTGCCCATCCAACGCAAGGCGGATATTTAGTGGTTCGAGCGTTCGTACCTGCCTGGGACCGAACCTGAGGTTTCCCCGTGGCAGGCACGAACGTTGAGCACTATAGGCAATCCGTGGCCCGAAAGCAGTCATCAACCTCATGACAGCTTTTAAACAACGAGATGCCTCCTAATAATTTACTCACACATTTGGAAAATTTCACATCTAACAAAATCCGGAAAAACTTCCTGCATCACATACACACGCACGCACAAACAAAACTGATTGTTGTTCATAAATGAATTAAAACAAAGAAATTCAGTTTCTCTCTCTCTCTCTCTCTCTCTCTTTGTTTCCGGATTGATTCCTTGTACTGGAATCTTTGACACTGTAATGTAAACAAAATCGATAACTTTCTAAATTACGTACAACTTCCATTTTATTGATTCGGGTAGAACTTTGGTGCGTACCAAAGGTGAATAACTATTTAAATTCACGTTTGTGTGACGCAGAATAAGCATCCCATAGATTCCCAATAGTGCAATGATGCTCATTAGAATTTGAAAGAACTTACTTCCATTGAAAATGCTGCGAGCTTAAGGAAATTCAAAAGAGCTGACCACCCCAAATCTCTGCATTCAAAAGGTCTTTACTGCTGAACTCATATGGCTTACTGCGCTGCCGTTACGAACTAAACCAGCGTGAAATGCAGTTATTATTCGGCAACCGAAAGTATTCTCAGAAACTGGTCTAATAAACATCAGTGGGAGAAAAAAAAAAAAAAAGGCACACACATGCTTCACTTCAGTTTGATTGGATTTCCATTTTCATGAAAATTTGGCGGTTTTCTGGTTTCCACCCCACCCCACCCCACCCCTTCGCATATCGAACTGAAAAAAAGCCGGTGAGCATTTCTTATTCACGCCAATGTAGTAAAACAGAGTTTCTTAACCGCAGGTACGCGTACTCTTTAGGCTATCTCCGTTGTTACGGCTAAAGTGGAAAATTTAGTAAAATATTGCTTGAGGGGACTAAGCTCCCCCTGCATGGTAAGCAAACCCCTTCTGGCAGATGTGCTTTGCTGTAAATTCTCTGATCGATGGATTATGGAAACGACTACTGCATTTCATTATACACTGAAGAGCAATTGAATTAGAGATACCTGTCTAGTAACGTGTAGCCACACCTTTCGCCCTGATGACGGCGGCGATTCGTCTCGGCATGGACTCCACAAGACACCGGAAGCGTTGGGAAGCCATACGGATCCACGACCCCTGAACAAGCTTCCACAGTTCACGAAGATTTGATGGAGGAGGGTCAGAGTCTCGAACATCTTTCTCGATGGCATCCCAGATATGCTCGATGGGATTGAGGTCAGGTGACCTAGCTGGGCAAGGAAGCGAGGCCACGTCGGTGGAGTGTTCATCCAACCATTCGGATACAATTCTGGAGCGATGGCACGGTGCATTGTCTTGTTGCAGGATGAGGTCCCCAGTGGGATGTTGAAGACGAGCAAACGGGAGCAAATGGTCGTCCAGGATATCCCGGTAATGTTGACCTGTGAGGGACGATGTCGCACGTAGCAGGGGTCCCATTTCAGTCCACGTAAACAGTCCCCATACGAGAATGCCACCCCCACCAGCTTGAAGAGTACCCTGCTGACAAGAAGGATCCATCGCTTCATGTGGTTTGCGTCGTACTCGTATCCTGCCATCCGCATGTACCAACGTGAATCTCGACTCATCAGTCCAGGCAATATTTTTCCACATGTCTAGGGTCCAGTGGCGATGTTCCCGCGCCCATGCTAATCTTTTCCACCCTGTGATGTGCGGTCAGCCGCGGTACCCTCGTGGGACGATGGCTTCTGTACTCCATAGCATGGAGATGGTTCTCGATGGTGTGGCTACTTACACGTTTTTGTGCACCAGCGTTAAATTGCCGAGTGATTTCTTGCATTGTGGCCCGTCTATCCGCTGTTGCAATGCGATCTAGCCGACGATGACCCCGCTCATCCACACGCTGTTGTCCACAGCAGTTGGCCCTTGCACGGGTGGTTTTGCCGGATTCGATGTACTCACGGTGCACCCGTGACACGGTGGCTCGTGAAAATCCCAGTACCTGCAGGACTTCCGAGATGGAGTGACCCATTCGTCGGGCCCCGATAATTTGCCCACGATCAAATGCGCTTAGATCCTTCGTCTTACCCATACTGCGTCCGACTCTTACTGATTCCCGTCGCATCACTCCTTATATTGTCGGATCGCTACATACATCATGTCGTTTCCGTTTACAGAGCCGCCCACAGCGCCACATTTGCATAACGGCAGCTGTCTCTAATTCAATTGCTCTTCAGTGTAAGCATGAATACTTTACTTTATTTATCAGCGTATTGCGCTTTAGAAAAAAAAAAAAAAAAAAAAAAAAAAAGCAAAACTGAGACTCTTCAAGGCGAGCAATGGATATCTCAAAAGAAATTACTTCTTGGTGTGAATCAGTACTAAAAACTGTGCCAATAATTCTCTGCCACATGAGCACAGGACTTTTTGGTGTCAAATCTTAGAGAAGAGGGAAGTGCATTCTTTTAGGGGAAACGTAGAATTTGGAAGAACGGCATTTAGAAAAAAAGGGAGGCGAAGGTGGAGGCTAAATTTGCTCTGAAGACTAAAGCACCTCTCGTCAATGGGAAAGAAGCTGCGGAATGCTAAGCTGCCGTTAAGACTTCATCGCAGTTACTCTATATATCAACAGTTACTCAAAAAAGAGTTACTCTACCAACATGTGCAATTTGAACGACCTCCTCTGTCAGTTAATAAAAAAGTTATACCCATTTTTGCATTACTTTCGGTACAACCCTGGTATTTTTTTTTTTTTTTTTTTTTTTTTTTTGCGTACAGAAACTATTCGTTGGTGAAGTAAATTAATAAAATGTGTGAAAAAACAAAGCAAAAATTGCATCTGCTTTCAATTATACTGTAGTTTGTAGTTGAACACAGAGCCCTCAGATGAGTCCTCAGACACCCTCGCTCACCCCCACGTGGTTTTGGGACCTTCTTACGTCCCTGGTTGGTTCCCGGAAGTAATAGGAAGAAACATCATCGTGGAACAGGTACTCCATCCATGCCTTATCTTGGACTCGGGCCTTGCACGAACAATCAACCAGAAAATCGCGTTTCTCACACCATCAGGGCAGCCTGGATTTTGGTTGAAATATAGTCTAATAAAGTGGGAAAATGATTTTTTTTTTATTTGCTTTGAGTACCTGAAAATACACAAAAACGCACTCATGTTATTTATAATAGGTTACGTCTGTGCGAAACGCTCTGACGTCATTCAGTACTTGCAGCACCATCTGCTTTTATTCGGTGGCCGAAATCGGAGCTAAGCTCACTGCTATCGCACGATAAGTAAAATCAAGGAGAAATACCGGAAAATAAAAAAAAAGTTAGTAAGACAAACGACTTCATCTGTGGCAATACGCACGTGCTCGAACTACTGTCTGTGACGTTTTTTCTGTTACGTAGGTGTTGTGTCGTGTTTTATATCATTTTCTTCGCATTGCAGAGTAATTTCATAAAAAGGAATAAAATTGCAGACTAATTTCATAAAAAAGAATCAGCTTTATCTATTAACCTATAAACCCTATACAGTAGGCTACGTCTGTCCCTAACGCTCTGACGTCATTCACTACCTACAGCGCCATCTGCTTGAATCCGGTGGCCGAAATCGGAACTAAGCTCACCGCTGTCGCACGATATGTAAAATCAAGAAGAAATACCAGAAAATAAAATAAAGTTAGTAAGACAAACGACTTTATCTGTGGCAACACGCGCGTACTCGAACAACTGTCTGCGACGTTTGTTCTGTTACGTAGTAAATCGTGTTTTATTTAATTTACTTCGCACTGCAGAGTAATTTCATAAAAAAGTAATGAAATGGTAGAGTAATTTCATAAAGAGGAATCAGTGGTATCTATTATATAATAGGCTTCTGTCATGGGGATATTGAATGGGAATACTACGAAACTTTTGTTGTTGGTGGCCTATCTTATAGACTGCGCATTAATAATTTAACCGTTTATTATAGTTATGTATATGTATTTTACGATTCGTGTTATAAAAATGTAAGCCACAGCTTTTTCACCCGTGCATGGTACGGGTTATGAGCTAGTTATGTAATAAAGCCCTTCCGTTATATGACCGGCGGGTGGCTTACTGCTTAGGCATTTGTGGTCGAAGGGTTCGGCTACCGCAGGATACCCGCCTTTGTCTGGAGGTGCAGAGTTCTCGCTTTAACCAAGTCGATTCCCTTGTTTTGGCTTCGATTAGTGCCATTCATTCCACTGTGTAGCATAACAAGTGCCTGGTCGGGTGTTGCGAACCAATCGATTACTGATAAAAACCAATATCAACTACAGTACGTCTCTTAAGAGTAGATACACTGACGATATGAACACGTGAACTTTACAGCCAAGCACCAAACTGTACATGAAAAATGCTGTCAGCAGCACGCTTCCATCAGAGCACGCCGTGGCACGTGGTTAACGCATCATGGGGCCCCAGCAATTTTTTGCCTAGCTATTACAGTGCTGCCTACTGAATTGCTTTCTGTGCTCTCTTGCGTGCGTTCGTGAGGGCTGTGCTTGTAAGAAAATTGCACAGTTCTGACCATTTAGCTCTAAATAAAAAATTGCTCTTCTGCAGTGGTGTTCATTATTCAGTGCTAGTATCCAGTAAGGCCACGTTTGCGCTTTCTCCTGATGTCTTTATTACACCATTAGTTTTTGTACATTGATCTATTCGTGCTGTTTCTATCAATCGTCTTTCTTGTTAAACTTCCTATTTCCAAATTTCCTTTTCCAACTTAATTCCTGCTTCGATCTCCTCTTATCATTGGACAATCTAAAAATCTCAATTTTTCATCGTTTTCCTTTCTTTGTTCGGGAACCCCTAGAACTTTTACCCTCGGACAGGGAATCATCCATACTCACTTTTTCAACCGCAAGATCGAAACTTTCTTGTTTTGTTTTTTTCCTTCTCTTAGAAAAACACGGGCTTTCCCCTTACTCCATATTGTGTGTCCCCATCTTTTGGACCATCTGGCCAGATGCTCATTATCGTCACTTTGAACCTCACCATGGGAAATCCCTCATTAAAACCTGAAGTTGTAAGAAAAAACCATGTGCTCGAATCTCTACCTACGACAAGTCTGATACTATAAAACGATAAAACAATTATGCCACTCACTCACAGAGTAATAAAATAATATAAACTGAATCCCCTGAACAGCCGATGCAGGGAAACGGCTAGCAATAGCTATTTCTCCGGGCATCACAAGTGTAGTGGGAGTGACATTCCCCACCCCCAAATTAATGGCTGGCTGAAAAACTAGGAAAGGAGACTTACTCGATGCCTCACTAAAGGCACAAACGAAAGTAGGGAAATTATTTTAATTTGGATTACATAAAAGATGGTTATGAATGCTGACATTAGCTCAAATGAACTAACCCAAGGTTGCATAGCTGCTCGAGAACATCTTATATATCCTGCCTGTTAGATTGGTAAAGGTGAATCAACGCCATGTCTGCACACTTTCCATATCTGAATCCACTGGACTTCTTCGTATGGGGACGGCTGATGTTCACGCTGCCTCCGTTCCAAAGGCACAAGCTCGCAGCGTTAAAAGAATTTCAAACGCTCTGGGACTTTTCGAACGTTTTCGACAATCATTCCTAATGCACAAGTTCGCAGCTTCAAAATTTTTTCTTTTAAATGCTCCGTGACTTTTCGAACACTTTCGACAATTATTCGTAATGCACACAAGTTTGCAGCGTCAAGCAGAATTTCATATACTCTAGGACTTTACGAACGCTTTCGGCAATCATTTCCAATGCACAGGTTCGCAGTGTCAAATAGAATTTCAAACATTCCGGGACTTTTCGAACGTTTTCGACAATCATTTCTAATGCACAAATTCGCAGCGTCAAAAAGAATTTCAAACGCTCTGGGACTTTTCGAACGCTTTCGTTCATCATCAATCATGGGTACAATTCCCGTAGGTGTGTGTTGCCATTTTAACTATATTGTCCCATTGAAGTCTGTTCATTGCAGAGTGGCTCAGTTCTTGAAGAGTTCCACCGCACCAGTTTTTAATATCGTCAACCCACACATGGTGATGGCGTCCTCTTGCGTTTCTTCCATTCATAAAGCCCAACGCCAATGTCTTTATCTTTCTGTCATTTTTCATTCTGCAGATGTTGTGTCCAAGAAGTATTAGTTTTCTCTGTATGATTTTTTGGAAGAGGGTCTCTTTTAATTTTGTTCTTCTGGGTCCATCCGATTCGTAAGATTTTACGATAGCACTTTCTTTCAAAAGCAAGTATCCTTCTCTCTGATTCCTTTGTCAATGTCCAAGTCTCGCATACATATACACTGGTATGCAAAAATTAAGGACGAAGTGGAGAAATTAGCATAACAGCGGAACGAGCAGGTAGAATGGACCGAAAGACCACTTAGGAGATAGACTACGGTCCGGTACGGTAGGGCATGCGCATATATGCAGCATGACGTGGGGGGGGAGTGCCGGAAGGGAATAAAGCACACGGCCGGTGTATGCTCAGTAATTCGGTGAAAACTATTGCACGGTGTACATCGGTTTCAACGACGTCGAGTTGCTGCCACCGTGTGATATGTCCAACAGGCAATCCAGTAGACTACATCTAGATGGATTTACCCGAGATCGCGTCATTGGGAACTTGGAAGAAGGTCGAAGTGTTACTAGTATGGCCGAAGAGTTCGGGATCGCTCACAGCAACGTTTCACGAGCTTCGAGAGCATTTGAAACGACAGGAACAGCTGTCCGAGAGTTTAGCAGTGGTCGTCCACGAGCAACCACGGCGGCGGACGACCGGTATATTGTCCTACAGGCGAGAAGAAACAGACGGCAGACATCGGGAGAAATCGCAAGGCACATGCAACAGACAACTGGACGTCCGTTATTGCGTTTTACCGTGGCCAGGAGGCTGCACAAAGGTGGTCTATTTGCACGACGACCAGTACGGTGTGTGCCATTAACGCCTGCTCATCGGAGACGGCGGTTTCTGTGGTGCCAGGAACACAAGAACTGAAAACATCAGCAATGGGGTCGAGTTCTCTTTACGGATGAGAGCCGATTTAGTCTGACGAGCTATTCTGGACTGATACACACCTGGAGAGAGCAGGGACCACGCAATCACACCTCCAACATCATCGAAAGGGACCGGTTTGGAGGTGGCGGAGTTCTCGTTTGGGGCGGTATCATGCTTGGTAGCCGTACTGACCTCCACATCTTCCAAGGAGGTTCAGTCACTGGTGTCCGCTATTGCGTCTGTTTAGAGGTGCTGTGGGTCCTGAATTCCTCTTCATGGACGACAACGCTACACCTCATCATTGTACAGTTGCTGTCGCAGAGCTGTTGGAGAGTGAAGTATTCAACGCATGGATTGGCCCGCAAATCTCCCAGACCTAAATCCAATCGAACACGTGCGGGACCTTCTCGAGAGACGCTTGGCAGCACGTCACCAGCAGCCAGCATCGATTCCGCAGCTGCGATTGGCGCTACAAGAGGAATGAGCCGCGATGCCTCAACAGCTGCTTGACAACCACGTCCTCAACATGGACAGACGTTGTAAATCCTGCAACGCAGTCAGGGGTGATCATATCCCCTACTAAAGACTGGATTTTTCCTGGCAGCCGCCTGTCACATGGACGTTTCTGTCTTCTGTCCAGTTGTCCCCGAAGCTACCTTTTCAATAAAGTGCCTTTGTATCCTTTGGATTTCCTTGTTTGGACGGATTTGCTCACCTGTCCCATATTCTTACATCTTGGGGATGTTATGGTATGATTTGAGTCGATGTGGAGCACTTCTGCACGACGTTACATTCGAAAAACCGTCTCGTTTTTAATTTTTGCACGCCAGTGTAGCATGCTGCTGCATATGCATGTCTCGAGAATGCTTAGCTTAGTTTTGAGGCTAATAGCTCTGCTGTTCCAAATTTTATCCATGGCTTTTAACAGTGTTATAGCTACCTCAAAATCCATGGTAGCAATCTCTCGGTGCACGTTAATGAATCCAATACTAGTGAAACACTAAAACTCACAAGAGCTTCAATGACTTTAATAGTATACGCGAATCCAATAATAAAAGAACACATAAAACTCATGAGATCTTTCAAGTTTCCTAAAACTCATCTTCAGATGAAAAATAATTTTAAACCCTACGTTCGGGTAATCATGGTATATATACACATATGCAGCAACCACGTCGGTGTCCAATGGGTGACGTACGTAGCCTTCACCCGATTGGTTGGGAGGCTACTCATGCAGAAGTTTGACAACTGTGAGGAAGTGACTATACATAAAGAGTAAAAAACAAGTGGGATCAGGGGTGGAGGTCCCACACTGTGCTTATAACACATTAACAAGAAGCTAATGCTATTATATTTCCTCACGGCTGTCAAACTTCTGCATGAGTATCCTCCCAACCAATCGGGCGAAGGGCTGTAGTTCACCCGTTGGACACCGACGAGGTTGTTGCATATGTATACATATACCATGATTACCCGAACTTAGGGTTTAAAATTATTTTTCATCTGAAGATGAGTTTTAGGAAACTTGAAAGATCTCATGAGTTTTATGTGTTCTTTTATTATTGGATTCGTGTACTATTAAAGTCATTGAAGCTCTTGTGAGTTTTAGTGTTTCACTAGTATTGGATTCATTAACGGGCACCGAGGGATTGCTGTCCTGGATTTTGAGGTAATTTATCCTGCACGTTTAAATTCATCGTATTTATATAGTGTTATAGCCTTTGCAATTCTGATTGAAATTGCGTTTTTGCTGTTTAAGTCATATGTTATACAGCTTCCGAGTTAAGTGAATTTTTCCACATTTTCAAGTTCTTTGCCTTCTAGAATGACCTTTTTCCTGATCAGTTTTGCGCCAAATACCACTGTTTTTGTCTTTTCTATGTACATCTTTAGTCCATATCTTTTACCCTCTCTATTCAGTTCTTGTACCATTCGATCCAGTTTCATTTCATCTTCTTCAATCAGTACAATGTCTTCTGCAAAACACAGATGGTTAAATCTTTGTCCTCCAATAAAAAACCCCGTGTCCTCGTACCTGATTTTGTCTAACATTCTCTCTATCGCTTTCTTTTTTTTTTTTTTTTTTTTTTTTTTTTTTTTTTTGATTGGAGGTTTAACGACCACCGTGAGCAACTCAATGGGCTATAAGCAGTCGCCCGTCCCTAATTTAGGGTCACTGGTTCCAGGGAAGGGAAAGATCCAGTGCCGTAAGACAAACACAACATCCATGCCTGACCGGGATTCGAACCCGGACCCCTTACGGACGAATGATCAGAGGCCAACGCCTTAGACCACTGCGCCACCGGGGCGGCACCCTCTATCGCTTTCGATAATCAATCCTAATGCACAAGTTCGCCGAGTCAAAAAGACTTTCCAATGTTTTCGACAATGAACGAGAAGATGCTGTGAAACACGTAATGCTGCTCAATGAGGCCGTTCGGAACACCGAATATTGTGATCTAGATTTACATAATACTGCTCGTATCGATCACTTACAGCGATGAGCCATTACTTTACGACCATCTACCTAATAAGTTGTAGGGACCCCTTTAGCCCCCAAAACAGCGGCCAACTTCCCGAGGCATTGATTTCACGAGGTGACCGTAGATATCTGGGATATACCATAATATCAACAGCAGGTACTCCAGTTCCCGTACGTGTAACGTACCAGGAGATGTGACGCACACGACATAAAAGCAGATAGTAGTCAGAACAAAACGTCCGCGTAGCTCAATTGGTAGAGTGACTTATTCCGGAATGAGGGGATCCGGGTTCGAACCCCGGCGCGGATAAAAATGACGGAGAAATTTACTTCGTTATAATGGCGCCCGAACTATCCGGATGACCCGACCGTTCAAAATCTCGTAATGGTGTGATGTTATTTCCACACCGCGAGATAGGAAAAATCAGAGAATCCCTTCTCCAGCACTTCGAAAAAAAAAATAAATAAATAAATAAGGGGGAGATGATGTAACGTACCAGGAGATGTGACGTACCTGCCAGAAGGACGCACACGACATAAAGGCAGATAGGATTCAGAATAAAACGTCCGCGTAGTTCAATTGGTAGAGTGACTTATTCAGGAATGAGGGGATCCAGGTTCGAATCCTGGTGTGGACAAAAATGACGGAGAAATTTACTTCGTTATATACGTTTTGGGGTGGTGGGGTTTTAGCGCGAAACTCCTTTCCACAAGTGTTCGATTGGGTTCATGTCAGGTGGATTTGGGGGCCAGGGCATTAACAGACAGTCCCTAAGCATGTTCCTCGCAGGGTTTGAAAGAAACCCAGCTCACTTGGGTTTTTTTTCGGGTTTTATTGGGCTTTATGGGTTTTTTCGGGCTTTTTCGAGTACTGTTGTAAAAAAACGAAGAAGCAACAGTAATGAGTAAATTTTGTCTTAAAAGCACAAAAGGGCTTTTAAAAGGAATCTCTTGGAAAAACAGTGGATATTTTATGCTGCTAACATACCATTCAATGCAGCAGAATTGGATCAGTTTAAAATTATGGTTGAAACACTGAGACTTGGACATCAATTACCCTCAGCAAAAGCCATTGGTGGAAAACTGTTTGATACTGCAGCAGAAGAAACTGAATCTCAGCTTTCAGAAAAATTAAATTAGGCAGTTTGACTCTCACCATATGACTTTTCCAGTGTGAAGAATGAGCCAGTCCAAGCTATTAGTGTCCATACCGGAACAGAAAGTTTTCTAAATTAGAGGCGACTATAAGGGAGCGTGAAGACAAATTTGGAAAACCTGTTTTTGCTGTTGTAACTGAGAGCAAAAACAAAATGATTAAACATGTGGAAAATTTTAAATGAAAGATATCCAACTCTCATAACATATGGATGCTCAGCACATCTGTTGAATTTGTTAGAAAACGATGTTTCCCAAAAAGACTGTTTTACAGTAGATTGCGGCGGTGCAAAAATATTTTCGTAACGTAGGCCTACATCAAGCACATGGATGGTTAAAAAAAAGCCACAACTACCTAACGAAACAAGGGGCAACTTTCATCCTAATTGTGTTAAAACATTTGTGGCCAATTATCACAAATACAGGGACATATCTTAAGAGCGTATTGAGGAATTTGATCAATCTATTTTTAAAAAATCTTCGATAAAATGGGCATTTACCGTGAAGCTATGAATCTGGAAAAGCAGTTATCCATTGTTGCTAGCACACTGGACACACTTCAGAGTAAGACGCAACGTCTGTTTCAGTTGCTGTTGAAATATAACCGGATTTACTACAAGAAGAAATCCAGCAGCCCTATACCATCTAGAGTTTAAGAAATATTTGAACAAGCAATTCTTGCACAACATTTTCTAGCAAACCTCATGGATCCAAAATATTGAGGTCAGAAACTTAACCAAGAACAGGAGAGTATTGCAGAAGAGTGGATATCCAAATTTCTCTCTGATTATACAGTAGAATAATATGACCACCCCCGCAATCACTGTGTACTCACCCAGGTGTATCACAGTGTGCACGTGACAAGGTCAACCACATGGAGATATAAACGGCGGGCCAGGACAGATGAGCCATAGTGCGTAACATGAGCACAATGGGCAGATGTAGTGATTTGATGGATGTTAAAAAAAGAATGATCATTGGTTCCCACACCAAGGGTGGAAGCATCTCAGAAACAGCAGACTTTGGGGGCTGTTCGCGAGGTGCTGCAGTAAGGGTGTACCACGATTGGACCGCCAGCACACCGAGTACCTCCCGACGTCAAAACTGTGGAGCCCCAAAGTCCATCAACCCCAGAGGAGAATGTCACCTCCGTCAACTCGTAAAGGGCAATCTACATGCAACAGCGCAGCAATTGACCACGCAAATGAATACTGGGGTACCCAAGTACGTGTCCCAGATAACAGTAGAGCGAACACTGTTATGCATGGGTCTCCGGGGCCGACACTGCGTCAAGGCACCCATGTTAACCCAGGGCCATTGGCAACGATGTCTGCAGTTCGCATGAGACTACCGTCATTGGACAGTGGAAAAAAGGTTGCCTTCACGAACGAATCGAGGTTTCTACTTCACAGATGTGACGGTCGGTGGTAGACACTGCATCAGACACACGAGAACCAACACACAGACATGCTTGTTGGTCAAGTACAGGCCAGCGGAGGCAGTGTTCATGCCTGGGGGATGTTTTCCTTGTATACCGTGGGACCGTTGGTACCACTGGATGGGTCCCTGAACACCAATGGCTACCTGTCCGTTCTTGCAGACCACATGCATCCTTTCACATTGGACGCTTACCCTGGTGGGGATGGTATCTAAAGGACAATGCACCCTGTCACGTCGCTAAGGCGGTGCACGACTGGTTTGTCTCCATTTTCCCTTGGCCGGCTAAATCACCCGACCTCAATCCCCTAGAGCACTTATGGGACTATTTAGATCGACAAGTTCGGCGTGCAGACCCACAACCACGTCATCTCCAGTACCTCCATGTTCTGCTGCAGTCCGAATGGGCACATGTGCCGCAGGCAACCTTCCAGGGCCTCAGTGAGTCCATACCACGACACCTCGCCGCTGTCATCCCATTATTAGGTAGGTGGTCATATTATTTTGATACGACCCTGTATTTGCCTGGTTGTGATGGCTTTCAAAATTAATGACACAGACTATTACCTAATATCAATGATGAAAGAAAGTGTCATCAGCCAGTTTTTTTTTTCAATAAAATAGTAGCAAATCATGGCAAGAAAGTCTGAAAAGGGTTGAAATTCAAAATTGCCTGCAGGATTTTGTGACTTTTTTGTATGCTTACATTCAGCACTAGCTTCATCTGCCTCCATTGAGAGAATTTTCTCTATGGTTTAACTAGTTTGGAATAAGTTACGAAATAGGCTTGGGACGGAGAAAGCCACAAAACTTTTTCATTTTATACCTTTTCAGATCAAAATTTCTTGTAGATTGGTAGTTTTTTTTTCTAACTAAACCCCTGAGATTACATTAATTATTTAAATGTGGCTGTTTTGCAGAAAACCTCAGAGGTTTGAATATATTTGAAAATTGTATGGGTCACAAAACTATAACAATTTCAGACTGCTTTTGAGGTTCTAGTAAAACACAAAGCAAAAATACTTTATTATCTGTACCACTGTTTAATTTTTAGACGATCTTTGTAAATGGTCAAAAACCATTGCAGTTTATATGTCGCACACAAATAATATCTCAGGCAATTTTTTTAAAGATAATATTTTAGTTAGAACCTGTGTTATATTCTGTTTCTCTAATTTTTTTTTCTATAGTATGAATAGATAATGTTGGTCTATTCTATAGTTATTCTTTATAGTTGGAAAGCTATTTATATGCAACCATTTATTATTTTCAGGATTATTGTTTAATTTTCTTATTTCAGATCAGTTGCTTTGACAGCTGATCTGAAAAGATTGTTTTGTGTTGCTAAATAATAAAATCGGTCAACCATCACCTTTGAGAAGGCAAGAAAGAGAATCTAGTCATTATTCCTATTGTTATTAATTGTAAAAAAAGATATTTTATTGGGTGCTGATTAAATTTGGAATATTGTAGAAGAAAAATAGAATCTAATTTTCAAAAACCCCAGGTGGGTTTTTTGGTGGGTTTTTCCAACTGGGCCCACCCTGGCGAACCCTGGTTCCTGGAGCCACTCCTTGACGATTTTGGCAGTTTGGCATGGCGCATTATGCTGTTGCTAATGGCCGCATCATCAGCAGGGAACACAGTTGCCATGAATGTACAAATTTGGTCCGCAACGACGTTCAGATACCTGACAGCTGCCAGGGATTGTGCTATTGGGATAATGAGGCTTAAAGTGTCCCACGAAAACATCGCCCACAACATAACACCGACGCCGCAGGCATGTATCCGTCCAACAGTGTAGCATCCAGGTTCTTCGACTACGCAGACTCATGCGCAGAAGGCTGCGTTGAACTGTGGTGTGCTGTGACATATTGCCCTGATCATCACTGCTGTAGCTGCGGTTGATTTGTCGCACTGTGGCTCTGCGGTCGGTGTGAACAATGCGCAACAGTCTTTGCTCCCATCTGGAATCAGTGAGCTACGGACGATACACAGCTGGACGACGGTTCGTCGTTTGGTCATCTGTGCACCACTTTTGATACGTACTCACTACAGCGGCACGTGAACAACCCACAAGCCGCGCCGTTTCCGAGATCGTAGTTCCAAGGCGCCGTACCATCACAATTTATCCTTTTTCAAACTCCGATAAATCGGCAGATTTTTCTATTCTGACTACGAACACTCTACTAACCGAAAGCCGGTCCTCGTGTTGTATATATATACTGCTCTGTGAAGTTTACGTGCGCCACCGTTTGGTCTCCAGGCACGCTCATTTCTCTAAGCTGGAGGTGGTCATAATGGTTCCTCAGTGTACATTGTGCTGTTATAACTGAAATGAAAGCTAGTTAACTATTTAACTGTATAGGTTTTCTTACTAGCACTCTCAAGATGTGCCATATCTCGGAAGCAGCGTGTTTCCTACACCATATTCACAATAGAACACTATAACGTAAAGACTTTTCGTACTGAACTTTTATCGCTCTTCTTATGTTATTTTGAAACATAACCATACGATGAAATAGGTCCTAAATTAAACCTTAACGGCCAGACGAAACATTTAAACAGAAGTCAACTTACATTAAATGATGCTTTATTTCTCCAACACAGATGATAGCACTTCAGGATAGTATAGAAATCACAAAACACATCTCTAACACAAATCAACACCCCACATTCAACACCCCACACGAGCAACTGTTGTATCGTAGTTTTTATCTATGGTCCTTATCTCATAACAGGCATACGTCACGTTCATTCTGACCTCAATTGTGTTGTCAACAGTATTCGTTTGAGAGAGAAGATATCACGTTAAGTGTGTAGTATAACTGAGAACAAACTCAAAATTTACATAGGGAAGGAAACTGAAAAGAAAAGTTAATTTAGAATATACGTCACAAAACGTTTCTAAAATTTGACTTGACCTTCCTTTCTTTTTTTTTTTTTTTTTCATTGGGGGTTTAACGACCACCGTGAGCAACTCGATGGCCAATAAGCAGCCACCCGTCCCTAATTTAGGGCCACTGGTTCCAGAAAAAGGTCAGAGCTAGTGCCGTAAGACAAACACAGCATCCATGCCTCACTGGACTCGAACCCGGACTCATCTCGAAAGAATAGTCATAAGCCAGCGCTTAGACCACTGAGCCACCGGGGCGGCCTAGACCTTCTGGAGTCGCCCCGTACTGCTCGAATTCTTAAGATAAAAGTGCGTGCAGTTCAAAGGTCGTCTTAATTGAAGCTGACTTTAAAAAAAAAATTAACTACAAAATGCAGAAGATATGCAATTATACCCGGTAAAAGAAAATTTCAGAAAAAGTCATGAAAACTTGCATCCGATAAGGAAGACCGATATTATGAAAAATATTTAATAATCGTTGCTTGTGAATAGCACACAGGACGAAATAATTGCTTCCGTTTTTGTATTATACTTAAAAAATCGAATTATGCTGAATAAAGCACAAAGAGGATTTCTCATGATTTTCTCCGCTAAAACGTTTATTACATGTTTCACGGGTTAGAAAGAAATGGTCGAATTTATATTTTTAATTTCGTATTTTATGGATTCCTTCATGATAATCAAAAAAAAAAAAAAAGAAGAAGAAAAAGTAAGTAAAGGTTTTTTTTGCGTGCAAGGGTCAAATGGGACCCCTTAACTGACACACCCAGGGCGAGGTCAGAAAGTAAGAAGAATCTGCCGATGCTAAATATCGTATACTGTCAGCTCGTCCCGTGGGAACACCACCTGTCATAATAATAATGGCGCACCAGGTGACTCTGTGCAGTACAGTGAAGAAAAGGGGCGATATTTTCCTTCCTTCTTCGGGATTTGAAACCACCAGTTAGTTCACATCGAGCCACCTGCATTTTATGCTGCCTGTAAGGAATGAATGTGAAATATCTGTGCTTTTTTTTTTTTTTAATATCAAATGCTATAATTTGATAGATTTTTTAATAAAAATTCTAAATTTTTTAATAACGAAATTGGGCACCAGAATTGTTGGCATCTATAATATCCCCACAATTTCAGGCTCATTATTTGTTCTTATTCGTTTTCGTAGCCACCTACCTGTTAGTTCAAACTCCTAACCGAAATTACGAAGTATATGATGTTACCGCAGTTTTCGATTTGTTAAATTATCCAGCAAAAATCTTCCTGATTTCTGCAGAACCATGCGACTTCATAAAAAATGGTTTAATCTGTACCATAATAATATAACTAGATGTTTTTTGTTGTTGTTTTTTACACTTAGTTTAACTTTGAACTTTTGGGCTGGCGCAACTTTCTGTCCAACATTAGTATTTAATAATGACATGCTGGACGTACAATCTTCTTCGAAATTTGAATTATCACCTGTTACCCTTCTATAGATCTAAGTCTGGTCGCCAACATGAAAAGTTTACTTGTCTGAAGCTGTAATTTTATATCCAAATAATAACTTCCAAATTTCATAATAAATTTAGTAACATCCCCGTGATGAATATTCTAAGTTCCTCACTCACACTTCATAATGGAAGCGTTGAAAGGGTGTGTGTGTGTGTTTGTGTGTGTGTATTCTGGAGAACAGTTTTTCCCCCATAAATTCCTGAAATCTTGAAATCTTTAGAAAAACTGAGACTAAATTTAAAAAAAGGATACTATTATGTGCCAAATTTTCTTTGTCTAGCGACCGCCTGGTATGAAAACATGTCACTTCGAATGGGCCATGTTTTCACACCAGAGGGTCGCTAGATTAAGGGGAAAAAAATTTTTTTGGAGGAGAGGTTCAACAGGATTTAAATTTTTAGCATTGAAAGGGCTGAACATGGCTTAATTTTTTCCACTACTGAACGCACTAAACAAAACTTCAGAACTTTAAAATTGATAGTTGCCACTTTTAATTTACTTGCATTTTAAATTTAAAATAATTAAATTAATTAATTTAATTTAATTTACAAGCAATGTAACTACGAGATCTTCAGTTTTTGGATTAAATTTGGCGCAGCATTAATGTTATTTAAATGTTGATTTTTTCCCCATCTTCCCTGGATTTTTGAGAATATGGAGATGGTCCCCAGGTGCTTTGCTTCCTTTCGAAGTATTGAGCAGCGCTATAATGGGCTTTCCTTTCTTCTGTTTTGAAGGTTTTTTTTATGTGGCCTTTGTTGGAAGACCAACAGCCTCTCTGTGCAGAGAGTGTGGACTTGAAACTGTTAGTTTTATAGCCCCCGCTATTTAAAAAAGGGACAGAGTGAGTAGTTGATCCTATGTGTTCTTTGCGTGCTGGTTGGGTGATCTTGTCTGTCGGGGTGTCGACGCCAAGAAATGCTAGTCTTCGAAGATAAACAAGCAATAAAGAGTGAGAGACGCACTGCAAGCGAAGAAAACCACCCCCATACACACGAAAATTCAGCATACGCAACCCCAAATCTCTGAGCGTCCAACTGATGCCCACATCCACCAGGCGCATACAGTGTTGTCAACTCCTAAAAAGAACGTTTAGCTAAAAAGTGAAAAAAAAAACAAAAAAAAAAAAACGAGCCGCATCAACACCAGAAGATGGGCGTGTTCTTAAGCAAGAGTTGTTTCGTTACGCGTCCATGTCCTTCGTTAGCATAGTCAAATATGAATCCTTAATCCTTCATTGATTTACTTTTCCTTTCTTCCTTTTGTGATTTTTGATCATTGATCAAAGATCAAAGGCTATGTGGCTAGATCAAAGATCAAAGGCAATGTGGCAGATCAAAGGCTATGTGGGCTTCGCGCCCGCTGATTCCGTTAACCACAGAATTTCAGTAAGCAAATTGATGCCCATGCCCACCAGGCGCATAAACCTCGGTACGTACAAGTATCATTTGCAGAGAACTTTATTCCATGGGTTACCGTGGTCGTGCAGCTGCTCATAAGCCTTTCATCTCCCTCAGAATGCTACTCGTCGTTTAGCATGGTGTAAAGAACATTTATCGTCGACCGTAAATCAATGGAAACGGGTTCTATGGACTGATGAATCCAGATACACGATCCATCAGTCTGACGGCCATGTGTGGGTGTGGCGGCAGTCGGGGGAACGCTATTTACCACAGCGTACTGTTCCTACGGTCAAGTTTGGAGCTGGCAGTGTACTCGTGTGGGGGTGATTTTCGTGGTATGGTCCCGGCCCATTGGTTATCGTAGACAAACCTGTTAACCAGAACGTCTACTTCGATATTATGGACAATTATGATCTACCAACACGTGTTGTGGCAAAACTATGGAACCAAGCCTTGTTTGTACCAGCAGGATAATGCACCTAGCCATAAAGCAAGGACTGTTACGGCGTGGTTTGACGATAATTCCGTATCGTGTGTGAACCAGAGTTGGAAGCGGGTCAAAAATTTCGGACCCGGACGTTCCATTACTGAACCCGACCCGATCTGGACCCGTAACTGACCCGGACAAATCTGCTTTGAACTATAAATTCGAAACTCAATTTTTATATACATACATACTGTATAAACGTCATATATACACTGAGAGGCCACTTTATTTTGACCACCCCCTCAGTACTTCGTTGGGCACCTTTTGCCTTTAATACTGCGTCGATTCTTCGTGGCATGGACTCCACGAGATGTTGATAGGTGGTTTGTGGGATCTGAGACCATGCTTGATGAATAGCACTTTCCAGGAGTGTGAGATTGCAGTGTTGTGGATCCAGCTGTCTGATGGCTTGTTCAACTTCATCCCACAAATTCTCAACGGGGCTGAGATCTGGAGATTGTGGGGAGCCACCTAAGCAAAGTAAACTCACCGGCATGTTCCTGAAACCAATCCTGTACAATAGGAGCACTATGGCAGGACGCATTATCTTGTTGAAAGTAGTCATCACCATTGAAATAAACCATCCACATGACAGGATGCACTTGGTCAGCAACGATGTTTAGGTATGATGTGCCAGCCAGACGTTGATCAACACGAATTAAATGGGCCCAAAGTATGGCAAGAAAACATTCCCCAAACCATAACGTTGCCTTCACCAGCTTGAAAGGTTGTAGCAATACGTTTGGGGTCCACGCTTTCGTGCTGTTTCCGGCAAATTGTCACTCGGCCATCGGCATAGTGCAACTGAAAACGTGATTCATCGGACCCCATAATTTGTTTCCAATTATCGACTGTCCAGTCCTTGTGCTCCTGTACGAACTGGAGACGTTTTCTCTTGTTAACTGCAGACAGCAAAGGTGTTCGAACAGGCCTTCGGCTGCCATATCCCATCCGATGCAGTGTACGGCGAACAGTGCGTGCAGAGATCATTTGAGGGGATCCTTGATTAAGATGGTCTGTAATTTGCTGCACTGTTTCCCTTCTGTTGTCTGTTACCAGTCTAGACACTCTCCGTTCCGTCCGAGTAGTCACTAGTCGATGACGACCACACGTTGCAAGTAGAGACCCAGTTTTATTACTGGCAGTCCAGTCTTTAAACACTTTAAAAACAGCTGCTCTGGAGCATTTCACGAATGCGGCGGTTTCGGTGATACTCGCTCCATGGCTCCGAGCTCCTGCAATCATCCCACGTTGAAAGTCCGTCAAATCGCATTTTTTTACCCATCTCGTCACTCAAAAATCACTTCTACTACTGTCGCAAGCACTAAGCTTTCCCTTTTTATACTAGCCTCGCCCTCGGGCGGCAACAGCATGCAGCCATAGCTCATTTGCTTAAAACTTTCAGGTGGTCATAATAAAGTGGCCGCTCAGTGTATATTCCTCCCAATAACTGCTTGATATTTAATACCTGAAATCCTTTTTTAATAATAAAATTTGGTTACTTGCTAAATTTTAGTGCCATTTTTAGTGCCACTATTTTGCGTAATCCAAAAGTAATGACTGTGATATATACTCCATGACCGTGACCATGGAATATATCACAAATGGAAATCATTATTTACGATTACACAAATGTATTTTTTTAAATGTATTTAAATTGTTCACTCTTTCCCATGCGTAGATGAAGGTGCGCGTACTTTCATATGGTCCGTTAGATTTCTGGTTCCATAATCTTTTATTACACCGTCGACATCTTTCTTTGTAATTATACACTTTCCACATTTTTGAACACAGAATTATTCACCGGTTCCTTAATGAGACGAAACAATTACCAGCATTCACACTTCCCCTTGTAGTGTTTAACAAGCACGTATTTGTTGGCATCGATACCTTTCTCATCCTCCTTTATATTAAATCCATCCATATTAACAAATAAGGAGTTAATTTCGACATGGCATGTCATGGGGGAAAGGGATGTTTGCACATCAATTGAAAACATCTGAATGCTCAATGTAAAAGGTGCGATGAGAAAAGTAACTCTTAGTCATACAGTGAACTTCACACGGAAAGAGTGAATCAGCTGAGAAGAAGGCGAATGGCGTTTGCCTGTACCTCGCCATGGACAATCGCACTGTAAAAGGACGCAAAGGGAAGTATCGTTTTACGATATGGTGTCGGTGGAAATCTTCGTTGCTTCAAGAGACGACAATATTTTTGCATGGCAAATCATTATTCACTCCGTGGGCACCAGTATCGACTACAGAATTCCACAACGCGCATTTTTCTTTGGAATACATTATCTCTTTTCAAAAAATAAAACTGGGTCAAAATCGGGTCAGGAACATCTTTGCCCGACCCGTTGGACCCGAAAGAAATTGTCGACCCCTTTGACCCGTGACCCGTTTCCATCTCTGGTGTGGACTGGCCAGCACAAAGCCCTGATCCTAATCCCATAGAGCACCTATGGGATGAATTAGAGCGCCGCACAAGAAGTTTGAAACCAAGGCCTGCTACGAAACAACAGTTAGCGGCAGCATTATGTACTGAATGGAAGCGCATAGCTATCGTTGGGTTCCAAAACCTTGTCGAAAGCATGTCTCGAAGGGCCAGTGCATGCATTAAGCCAAAGGTGGACCAACACCGTACTAACGTATGTTGATAAATGCTATGTGGTGTTTCTCTTCTATGTGTCCGGTAACTTTTGTCAATATATATATAAGAAACTTAAGGAGACCTTATATATATATAAAATCTCCCCAAATTTCTACCGCAACTGTCTGTCTTGAGCCTGTCTCCTCCATGTTACTCCAGCATACTTTCGAATTTCATCCATCCATCTCCCATGGGGTCTTCTTCTGAGTATTTTCCTGTCCCTTGGAATCCAGTATAAAATTTCGGTTGTCCATCGGCGGTCCGTTCTTCTGTTCTTCTGGCAATATGTCCAGCCCATTGCCATCTCAGTAATTTCACTTTGGTCATGGTGTCATCCACTCTTGTCGTTTTCCTGATCCACGTGTTCCTCTTCTTATTTTTCCTGGTTACAGCAAGCATGCATCTCTCCAGGCTTCATGCTTTTTTCAGTTGTCTGCAGTCTTTGTATGTCTTTTTAAATTAAGGTCCACACGTGTCTCCGCACCATAAGAAAGAACTGGAAGGATGTATTGATTAAACACTTTTATTTTAAGGAATGATGGCACGTTGCTCTTAAAAATTGTACTGTTTCTTCCAAAAGCTCTGCAGCCAAGTTTAATGCGTCGATTAATTTCTTCATCAATGTGACGTTTGCTTGATATCTGCTGTCCAAGGTAAATGTAGGTATCAGTTATCTCCAGCTTTTTCCCATCAATGGATAAATCGGCACTTCTTCGTCTTGTAAAAGCATTATACATCTGTTTTGTCTTCTGAAAGTTCATTTTTAATCCCACTTCTTTACTCTTCTATGCAGTTTCCGTTCCTCGATCATATATTCTGCAGCCTTGAAGGTGCAGATGCAAAAATGACTACGTCATCAGCAAAACAAAGGTAAATTAAATAATATCCATTAATCTTTATTCCTTTGCTTTCCCAGTTCAATGATTGAAAGACATTTTGCAATGTGGCATTAAAGAGTCTGGGAGATATGATGTCACCTTGTCTCACTCCCTTTCCAATGTTTATTTGTGCTGTATCCTCAAACAGCCGAACCTTTGCACTTGCATTTTCATAGATGGTATTAATAATATTAATGAATGCATCTTCAATACCGCAGGATTTCAAAGCCATTGTAACTGCTGATGGTTTCACCGAATCAAATACCTTTTTATAATCGATAAAAGCCATGCATAATGGAAGTTCACATTCCATCGTTCTTTCAGTTAATTCTCTCAGCACATGCAATGATCTGTAGTGCTGTAGGCACTCCTGAATCTAGCTTGTTTTCTCGGTTTGGACATGTCCAGTGTTACCTTTAACGATGTGAAAGGATCTAAATGAAGATTTTATAAACCACTGATAGGAGGCTGATGGACCTGTAGTTCTTGAGATCATCATTGTCACCTTTTTTATGTAGCAGGATCATTGTAGCATTGTTCCAATCCTCAGGAATCTTTCCTTCATTAAGACATCTAGTGAAAACTTGGGCGAGTCTATAGTTTTTATTTCTCCATTTGCTTCTTGTATAATGTCCAAGGTAATTCCATTTTCTCCTGAAGCTTTTCCCTATTTCATGTTCTTAATTGCATGTGTAATTTCTGCCGGGAGGACTGGAAGGACTTTCGTACACTTTTCGTAACGTCTTGAGTAGATGTATCATCTCTTTCATATAGTTTTGGGTAAGTAATCTTTCACTCTTGTCAAAAATTCGCTTCTATTTCTTGTTACAGTGCCATCTTCTTTTCTCAGTGCCATAATCTGTTTTTTTTTCCTTACTGAGATGCACCTATGCTCTCTTCAGGCTTTAGTTGTTTTCAGTTGCTTTTCTCGCTAGTTCACAGTTGAATTTCTTTACGTCTTCAGTGATACTTTTTCGTACTGTCTTGCATAACTCTATATATTCCACTTTGGAAGTGACATCTTCATTTACCCTTATCTCCCTTATCTTTTGCATCAGCATTTCTGTTTTTTCTGATATTTCCTTCATATGTAACTTGTTCCTAGTAGCACCTAGTTATGTTGCTGTTTCCATAAGACTTGATTAGTTTTCTGTTAACTTCAGAGATGTCTACTTCTTCTGATGTTAGATCTTCTACAGCGAAGAATCTGTTACTCAGTTCCAAATTGAAGGTATTATGATGCTGGTCATGTCAATACATTATGTTTGTTTATATGTGCGTGTGTGTGTATATATATATCATCATCATCGTCATTGTCACCCATTATCAATCTACTGCTGGACGAAGGTTTCTCCAAGCCTCTTCCACAACGGTCTGTCTTGTGCCAGTCTCCTCCATGTTACTCCCGCATACTTTCAAATTTCATCCACCCATCTTCCATGTGGTCTTCTTCTATGTCTTTTCCTGTCCCTTGGAATCCAATCTAAAATTTCGACTGTCCATCGATGGTCTGTCCTTCTGGCAGTATGTCCAGCCCATTGCTATTTCTTGGATTTTACTCTGATCATGATGTCTTCCACTGTTGTCATTTTTCTGATCCACAAGTTCCTCTTCTTATCTCTCCTGGTTACGCCAAGCATGCGCCTGTCCATGCTTCTTTGAGTTGTCTGCAGCCTTTGTATGTCTCTTTTAGTAAAGGTCCACGTCTCAGCACCATACGTAAGCACTGGAAGGATGCATTGATCAAACACTTTTCTTTTAAGACATAATGGCATATTGCTCTTGAAAATTATGCTGTTTCTTCCAAAAGCTCTCCAGGCAAGTTTTGTACGCCGATTAATTTCTTCATCAATGTGACCCTCACTTGATATCTGCTGTCCAAGATAAACGTACGCATCTGTTATCGATAAATATTCATTTCTTGTAAAAGCATTGTAGATCACTATATATGTGTGTGTGTGTGTTTGTGTGTGTATGTCGAAAGATAAGCCCACACACCAAAATGTTAGAGTTAGGCGCTACTGATAATTATAACAATATTCCAAACTTATGTATATATTTTTTGATCTTAAGCAAAAAACTTATTTCGAAATTGCTGCTGGAGGCGGGGGCTTCAGCACTCTCTCTCTCCCTGAAACCGTCTACCGGCGTCTTTGTTTCACACCAACAGAAAGATGATATTTTAGATAGAATTTGATAGAATTTCATCTTTGTATTAAGACAAGAAATCTTGGATTGGGTTAAGGTCAACAGAAAAATCAGCTTTTTTATTTCAGTGGAAATATTTTCCAGACTGCATCGAGATTCCCCGGTTTTTTCATAAGTTGTTCTCAAACCCAGAAAGGAACATTGTATGGAAGTCGAGACGTGTACGTTAAGTTTGTCGACTCAAAATGCAACGAAAGCCGTAAAATGTGTTAAAGAGAAATCGGTACTGCAGCGCCATCTAGTTTCTATGAAGGTAGAAAATAGAGGTGACCTGTCGAAAACAAATGACAACGAACACACCTGCTCTGCGGTTTTGCTTGGGAAACGACTTCTCTGCGTAGGTGGAAATCAATTTTCATTACTACCGCCATCAGGTTCCAAGGCCGGGAAGTGAGAGGTAGGATGTTTCAACTGTCCGGTGCAAGGCTTTAAGTGAAATCAAATGTATTTTTGCGCAAATACCGCTAGTAACTTCTTTTCCGTTTTTTTTATTCTTTGTTAATTTACTTCGCTACCGTATGATTTCTTTAAACAAAGGAAAGTAAGAGACCTTAGTCCCGCTAAAAAAATCTTTCTGCGCAAGACAATTCCGAGTGCTAAAACACATGCTTCGTATGTGAGACGAAGCATTTGAATGATTGAAATGAAAATTCCTTTTAAGAATCATTAGCGGGAAAATGAATTTCCATATTGAAATTATTATAAAGTAACTGTAATATAGTCTAATAGTAGAATAAAATATCGACTAAACATGATAAAAACAGATGCAGTGCACAACGTACCACATGTTAAAATACTTTACTAATAAAATCACACCATATAGTATTTAACATGTGGTACGTTGTGCACTGCATTTGTTTTTATCGTGTTTAGTCGACATTTTATTCTACTATTGGATTTTAACACGAACTAAAATCATCAACGTCTATAATATAGTCTATTGGCAAACCTTTGTGTAAACCAGCTTTGCAATAAAATTTCTCACGTACAAAATAATAAAGCTGCGAGATCAAATGCTGAGGTTCCAGGGACTGTTTTTCTCAAAAGTGGAAATAATTACATATAGGATCTTTCTGAAAATCGCCTAATTTTCGGTTATCACCAAATTCTTCTTTGTAGGAATAACCTCCTCAAAGGTTTTTCGCCATCTCGTTGCCTTTTAGCTTGTGTCAGTTTTCGCGGCCAGACCACTTCCAATCTCCATATTTTTTAATGCTCTTTCAAATTTCTCGTTTCCTCAAAACAGGAAATTGTTTTTCTTCTTTCCCTGACAATTAGCGACAGCAACCTTTGTGGTCATGCAGCAGAGAATAACTGGTAAGTCGTTCCCACTGATTCACCTTAAGAAGCCGAAGTAACTTCATTGCTGGACACTTAGCACCAACAAGCCCTGTGGCCGCCATGCAGCAGAGAATTATTGGTACAATCGTTCCCACTGACTCACTTTGAGAGATCGAAGTCATGTTATGGAGATTTTAGAATTTACTAGTTTCCAGGAATAGAATAGGGAATGTTCAGAAATATGTCTTTCTTTGTAGTCAGCATGGGAATATTTGACGAAACGGCGTGTTGTTCAACAATGGTGCAATCCCGCAACGGAGTGCCCATGTTTATTTGACTTTGGATTCAACTAGACAACCGGCAGAGCGCTGTTGTGCGTGTTCGAACTACCCAATAAGCCATTGCGAACGTGTTGTATTGCGTCAGCTTCCATCCGTTGCGGTTACCGCGTAATTTTCAAATTACCTTTATTTTTTGATTTACCTGAATAATGGGGAAGGGGAATGAGAGAGAGAAAGAGACAGTGAGAGAGAGAGAGAGAAAGAGAGAGAGAAAGAAAGAGAGAGAGAGAGAGAGAGACAGTGGGATAGAGAGAGAAAGAGACAGAGAGAGAGACAGAGAAAGAGAGAAATGAAATGCCATAGACGGATAGAATCATGTGTTACGGAGATTTAATACAGAATTTTTTTGGCAAAAATATTAAATCTCATTCGCAACATTTCTTTTGCCTCGTGTTTTTTTTTTGTTTTTTTGTTTTTTTGTTTTTTGTTTTTTTTTTGTTCTTTGTCTGTAAGCCTGGGGAAGTTTTATTCATTTCTCCTAATCAGGAAGTATCGGATTTTACAGACGGCGCTTTCCAGTCACATATTTGGATTTTCGTTTACAAAAACATTATAATGCAGAGAGCCATTTGCAGACATCGCTTTTGTTGCATTGTAGCCTCACCTTGGGTTGGTCAAGTGCAATTAGCATACTTCGATGTCCTTGATTAAATGTTTCCGAAAGGGATCGCGGAAAGCGATTAAAATCGGCTTTGAGTATTGAATAGTTTTCCGCCTTTTACTTTTCGGAGATACCGCAGTGTTTGTTGGAGCGAGAGGGGGTGAATTTTCCTGAGGACAAAGCAGAGCAAGTCAGTCAGCTTGAGGAGAGCGCAGCGAGTGGTCGCGGGAGGACCAGGGGTGCCTTGTTTTTCGGCCTTGCGTTTAAGCTGGCCGAGAGATAGGCTTTTTGGGAGCGCGCGAAGAAAGAGACAGGGAACAGGGAGCGATTGAAAGTGATAATGTAGGGAAATGAGAAAGGTTCGTCACTATGACTAAGGTAGGAAGTAGCTCTAGTGCGTAGCCTGTGGACAACCATACTTCTGTAGATGAAAGAAATAAATAGTTTTTAAGCGATAAAGTCGTCTCCTGATATATTTAGCGTGCTGCTTATTATTATCAGTTTTTTTTATTGTTTTTTTCACGTCGATGGCTGCGTGCGAACTTACTACTGAACCCTTAACTACTGACCCCGAGACGAAAGAGTCTATTATTACAAAGAGTCTCTTACATTTTACAGTGAATTCGATCCTGCATTGTACCATGTAATTCAGGATAGCTTATCCAGTGGACAGGAAAAATTGTGATAACATTTACTGTGTTGGTAATAATCGCCATTTACGACGTGCTCATTAGTAATAATCGCCATTTACGACGTAAGTGGAACTACCCTCATAACACATGAATAGTGTACAAAAAACCTACTCATGTAGGGTGGCGCTATGTCACTATATAACTGATTTCAATTGCAAGATGGAGGCTGCTGTGGAAAATCGTGGTCCAAAAGTTGTATCCGTGAAGTTATTCGTTCCTTGCAAGCAAAAGAGACTTCACGAAGTGATATTCACCGTAAAATAATTACTGTGCATGTAGAAAAGGTGATGTCAACTACAATGATGTAGTTCTATTTAAATAAAAAAAGTGTCTCAGCGGTGACCGGATTAGGAAAACATAACCCTGGAGGAATCCCCTCAAATTTTTCAAAAGCCCTGTAAAATCCAATTTGTTGTGTTAACTGTTTTGTACTTCTTATCAAATTTTCAGTACTAATTTTGTTAATTTATATTAAAATTGATTAATTTGATCAATTTCAAATAAAAACAAGAATGCTCCGTGACCCAGCAAAAACACAAGTGTTGGGAAACTGCTGTCCACCAGCTGGAAGTGATGGGTCACTACTGGCTGAAATCTGCCGCTCACGGCCCGGTAGCGATCCGTTGGTGGCAGCGCCATCAGTTGGTAGCCATTGATGGCCCTGCAGCATCGCCGTGAAATGCGGACCTCCAAGCAAGTTCCACTAGTGGCCCGTAGCTGGCAACCCCAACACCAGGAGGAAGCAACGGGACTGCGCATGCGCAGAAGCAACACGTGCTGTGTCTCTCGTGGTACCAGTTAGTTGAAGACGACGCTATCGCCATTGTGTTATTTTAGTGGATGTTAAGAAGAAAAAAAAACCATATGTAGAGAGGCGAATTAATTTCCTATAATGAAATGCCACGTCGACGAAGATATCAGATTAAGCCGTGAAATACACCCACTACATTCCCATGAATAACAGAAATAATTTCTGTGTAATCTTTTGTTTTAACGTGCACTAAACCGCTTGAAACGAAAGTCCTGGAAAAACATTAAAAAAACGTCATGTCGAGGGAAAAAAAAAAAAAAAAAAAAAGAGCAACGCTATGTGAATGTAATTTACTCATCCATGGGTTAAATACACAAGACTGGAGGAATTCACTTCTAAAAATAACGAGAAGTAAAATAAAATATATTTCCTCTTTAAAACAAATGTAGCTTAGGACAGCGGAAAGGAAAGATAAACGTTGAAAACGTTACAGAATGTGACATGAACGGGTAAATATATTAATTCAACAATCGCCTTACAAGACGACAAGGACAGCACGAAACTTTGAAGGCGCCTTTAAGTTGGTACACTCGTTAAAAATGAGGGAAGTTCCCTTAAGGTAAAAAAAAAAAAAAAAAACAAAATTTACGTTGAAAAAATAATTATGAATTATATGAAACTGACATTTATGAAAAATAGCTCGCAATATTATAAAATTAAAAAGAGAACCATCGTTGCACATTCCGCAGGAAAGAGGATCAGCTTCAAGCAAATGCTCGTGCGCGGCAAATCAGTCCCGTTGGTAGAGCGCCCGCTTACCACGCAGACAGTCCTTGGTTCGTTTCCACCGAGATCCAAACGGGCGTTTTTCAGGACCTGTTGAGAAAATTTCTCCAGCGCAGTGCTGTAATGCAGAAGTATCGTAAGGCCAAAAAGAAAAGTAGTTGTGGCTTTCGGAAACTGCGGTCGTCCTTCAAATTTTTTTTTTTTTTTTTTTATGACTACTACTGGGAAATTGGCGGAAAAGATTCGGCAAGCCATCAGTTACGTCACGTGATTTGCCGGCTGCCACTGCCGGGAAACTAGCTGACCACATTAGGCTAGCCATCATTTATGGCACGTGCTAGCAAGGCCGCTGAAGGGCCACTTGTGGCAGCTACTGCCTCTGATGGATAACTAATGGCCCTGTTCTGGTACATGACAACTGATGGGGGTGCTACTTTTGGCCCGCTTCTGGCCCGAACTGCTGGCCCATGTGGTGGCCGCCCGGACATTTTATTGACTGTTGGGCGGTGGCAACATAGTGCTGGGCCACCACTGGCAGTGCTGGCCCAGCAAGACTGTTTTTTCTAGAGAGTTATGCGCTATAGGAATATAAAAGTTTTATTTAAATACCGCTCTGTCGCTCTATACAATTCTTCTACAAAGAACAATACCAGTATGTTCGTTTCATTTAACATATGCAACACATAGCTACATCGGTTTAGTGTGACCACCAATACGTGGTTTTTCCTAAAATTATGAGATGGTTTTAAAAAATTTCTTTTGTGTTACCCGTAAGGAATCACAGAGCGAGCTGATGGGATTACTTTTATTAGAGCCGATAGCTGGTGGCGAGTAGTTCAGTAGAAATGCCGTTTTCTATCGCAAAGCGCATGTCATTCAGCTTTCGCGATTGCTGAATTTTTCTCTGTTGCTTTCTCTCCGAGAAGAGCAATCTCAACCCCATGGAGTAGCCTAGCCACCTTCTATAACTTTATTTTGACTGCTATCAAGATAAAGTTATTCACATTCTGTTTTGATAGCAATCAACTAATAGAAGCTGGCTGAATAAATAGCCACCGTCCCCATGATTTGTGAGACTCCCTGTGCGTGATCCGACTGTATCAAATCTCATCTCTGCAGTATATATACAGGATGATAGTAGGCCTGTTCAACGCTGTCTAGAGCGATATTTAGCAGTTCAAACGCAACTAAATTTGGTACGTGACTTTTCAGAACATGCGGAAGCCATTTCCTTGAAAACAAAAAAAGTACCAAAACTCACCACTATGGCGTTTGTGCCGCTGCAAGCAACAAACATTTTCTTTGTATAGGACACTCATACCGACGTTCGCGATGCGAGGGATACCGCTCAATCTGAAGATTTAAACCTGAAGGTGATGAACTCTGTGTTCAACGGCCGACCGTAACTGATCCTCTGTGATGCTTCTTACATGTAGTGTGATACTGTCTTTCAAGCCTGCGAAATTTACATTTCCTTGATAAACCACGTCTTTTAAGTGTCCCCATAACCAGAAATCACAAGGATTAAGTTCCGGGGAACAACGTTCATCGGGAGATGCGCTATTGGTTAATAGGTTTGGACACGAACTTTTCCTGTGGAATTAACAAACTTATCAAATGCTGTGCACAAGTGTCTCAGTAAATTTGAAGATTATGTGCAGAAGTAGTTAATGTTCCCTCTTTTCTTCATGTGTAATCTCAGTTTCCTGTATTTCAAACATTGTGGTAAACAAAACTGTGTTACCTTACTTTTCGATAACCCCCTGCAATCACACGATCTACTTGAAGAAGTTTTCATCATGAACAACTGGGAAATTTGAAAACAAACTTTGTCATGGTGTCTTTAGCTATCCATTTCGGAAAGATTATCTCAACAGATCTTGAAACAAAGCTGTGATGATAACTACAAATATACTGTCCCGTCTCTTAGCGAAAAAATTTAGCCTTTGGAAAAAAAAAACAAGTTTGGAGAAACTTCGGGAAATGTTGCTAATGGCTACCAGAGTTGGGCAGGAATGCATTACAAAGTAATGGAAGTACAGATTACAATTAATGTGTAATGCATTACAAGGTGATCCCAAGTACTGTTTCCACAAGGTATTAATCTGTAATGCATTACAATGAAGAGGATATAATTCAATTATTTAATAATGCCATTCAAACGCAATGGAATTATTTAGGAATGAAATTGCACAATTTCCAAATAATAATTACATACTAATAGTTTATAGAAATGTACGTGTGCCAAAAGCTATGTCTAGAAAAGTTGGTCATGTGACATAGCAGACAGAGACCGAAGTGCCATGTAGAATGTTCTAGAAGCTGCAAGAATGTGTTAGACGTTTGTAGAATGTTCCAGAATGATCGCGCAGTGGGAAGTTGGAGAGCTTTATGCAAATCAAGAATATTCCAGAAGGTCCAGGTCCTGTCGCGAAGTATATATATATAAAGGAGTCAGTCGCTCGCTAGTCCAATGTTCGTATCGGATAAGTAATGGACAAAAACACTTGAGAAGTACGCAAAAATGTCAAGAGTTCGCACATTTATGTAATATTCTGTAGTGCACCCTGAGTTGCTGAACTGTGAGTGCAGTGCTAATATGTGCTTGTGGCTATAGTGGGGTAACGATTTTGGACAGTGAAAAGTATGTAATGGACCAGAATACTGTACTAGAGATGGACGAAATGAGTATCTCTAACCGAAATAAACATCCCATTCTGAACATCGTTGCGATACCTGACAGTTGTCAGGTATCGCAACGATATTCAGGTACCTAACAGCTGTCAGGGATTGCGCTATTGGGATAATGGAGCCTAAAGTGTCCCAAGAAAACATCGCCCACAGCATAACACCACCGCCGCCGGCCTGTTTCCGCCCAACAGTGCATCCAGGTGCCATAGCCTCCGTTGGAAATCGGCGTGTCTACGTGATGGACAAGGAGTCTTGATTATTCAGACAAGGCCACTTTCTTCCAATTATTATCCACGGTCAAATCTCAATGATCTTGGGCCCATTTCATGCGTTGTTGACGATGACATGCAGTGAGCATGGGGACCTGGCTAGGTCTTCGGCTACGCAGGCCCATGCGCAGAAATGCTGTGATGAACTGTGTGCTGTGGCACATTGCACTGATCACCACTGTTGTAGCTGCAGGTGTTTTGTCATAGTGTGGCCCTGCGGTCGCTTTGAACAATGAGCGACAGTCTCCGCTCCTCTCTGGCATCAGTTAGGTGCGGACGACACACAGATGGACGACGGTTCGTCGTTTTGTCATCTATGCACCACTTTTGATACGTACTCACTGCAGCGGCACGTGAACAGCTCACAAGCCGCCCCGTTTCCGAGATTGCAGTTCCGAGGCGTCGTGCCATCACAATTTGTCCTTTATCAAACTCCGATAAATCGGCAGCTTTTCCCATTCTGACTACGAACACTCTACTAACCGAAAGATCAAATGATGATCATATGTAGAGGATTTTAGGAAGGGAGTGTCTGACCCCAGTTCTTAAACAACCCTTAGAGATTTGAGCTAGAGTGCCCGATAGGAAAGTGACACGGAAACGAAGTAGAAAGGGGGAGGAAGACGCCCTTATTTATTACCGGTGGGCCAGTACCCGGGGTCCGACGGCTTTACGTGCCCATCCGACGCACGGCGGTTATTTAGTGGATCGAGCATTCGTACCTGCCTGGGATCGAACCTGAGGTCCTTTCCGTGGCAGTCACGAACGTTGCCCACTAGGCCACCCGCGGCCCTACTAACCGAAAGCTGTTGCTCAGGTCGTATATATACTGCTCTGTGAACTTCAACTGTGCCACCGTTCGGTCTCCAGGCGCGCTCATTTCTCTAGGCTAGGGGTGGTCATAATGTAATGGTTCATCGGTGTATATTGCAGTCTAATATTTCTTTCTCAAGTTTTTCTTGTCTAAAGTTAGTCATTGCAACCACAAAACACGTATGTACGTACTTCTTGATTTCAGTCTGTCACGGATTTTGTATAGAGATACGTACTTCTGAATCATTTCAGCATTCACAAGATGTGTGAAAATATCAACTGTACTGTTTCAGCAACCTATATTTGTACTTACTTGCTTTTACCTTGTTTAGGGACACATTTAAACATGGGAGATAAAGTACATAAACAACACACAAAAAAAAGTTTTTAAGTAGTTTTGAAAAAAGAATGCCGGTTTTAACTATACTTAACAGTAAAAAATTCAACTGTTCCTCCATTTTTTGGAGCTTTCCTTATTCTTAATCCTAAATTTAAAGCCTGAATCTTTCGCTATGAAAATTTTCTGCCTTCGAAAATTATGCTTTCTTCCAACACCCCCGAAAATTTAAAATTCCTGGATAAATTCCTGAGCTGCCCGATGTTTTTCAATTCAATTTCTCCCAGAGCAGATACTATTAATCCGAGATGGGCTCGGACTATGAGCTCCACTCCCGGACCGGAGGCCCTAAATTAGAGACGGGTGACTGTCTATAGCTCTATGATTTCCTCAAGGTGGTCGTTAAACCCCCGAAGAAAACGTTCCCAAAGTATGAATGTTTATCTTCTTAAAATGGTGAGCGTAACTTCAATTTATTTTATAGCTTTGCTCAACTGCATTCTTCGTCGACGTTATTTTTGTTTCTCACTAAAAAGTTTCTGTAATCTTCAATCATGAGAGTAACGTACTGTGCAATTAGAGGTTTAGTGACGCCTTTACCGGTGATCACTTGATAATTCTCACTGTTCGTGTTAACAAAGACAGCCTTGGGTTAGGCCATATTTAACGTCAAGATTTTGATGGAAGATCTTTGCTACCTGGTCGTGCCTATTTAGGTATTCTTGTGAGACGAGAAGAGGATAGCCAGGTAAAAGGTGTCCTATAGTTTCAGTAGTTTTATTACACTTTTTATATGTGTCATCGCAGCTTACATTACGTGCTCTTTTTTCTTTTTTTAATTCTGCGCTTCGACAACGTAGTCTTGAATCGCAATAAAGAATCCCTGTACAACGTTCACGGAAAACGTTGAACATTGCCGAGATTTAGTAGCTGCAACCGCTAGAAAAGTGAAGGGGAGATTTGTTTTCCCAAGAAAATATTATTATCATTATTTTTATTCCATGACAGAGTACGTGCTGCCTCAGCTCACCAGGTTGTAATAACTCTTGGTTACAGAACCTTCAATTCCGTTATTTATTCTTTGATTTTTTTTTTATTATTTCCGCTGTTCCGAATGGAAAAACTATTCTTTACCCATGAAATGCAACCCTTTCTGTGGACAAGATCGTAGTCAAAAAGGTAATGGCTTTTCCAGATGTTTTGTTTGTGGAAACAGGATGAGCAATATAAAACGTTTATACATCTATAGAAATCATGGCATTGATGTAAATTAGGGTAAAAATCTTGTCCAGTAGAATAACTATTCCCACAGTGGTCTTGATGATTTTCCTCCTGCATTGAGTTCGCTCTCTACTTTTAATTTTCATGCCATTGTTTAAGGAATCATTCCATCTCATCCTGGGTCTGCCTTCTATAGACCTAATATTCCACAGACATCCTCCATTTTTCTCGATGGTATTTATACCAAGGCAATCTTGGTCTTCTTCAAAATCTACATCACTTCCATTCTTGGTCTCATTATCTCATTTCTAAAATCATTTTTTTCCAGTGACGCCACATAACAATCACCGTCACTTTAGTTGTTGGTCTGTTATATAATTTCTATTGCCGTATCATATTTTCCGATGGCACTGCACACCAACCTCCACCCCTTTAATTGCTGGTCTTAGTATCTCATTTCTGATAACATTTTTTCCTTGCCAGGAAAAAAAATTTCGTGTCCAATGTGTATACTATTTTGATGGACCAAAAGCCTGTTATTCCACGAAAAAGTGTTCTCGAAGGCAGAACGCAAATGTTCTTCAGTTATGTTTTTCACACGTTGCACGATTCTGTCTTTTAGGTTTGAAAAGTGAAGAGCGTTGCCGCGACACAACATATTTTTCAGGTGACCCTACAGCCAAAAGTCACGTGCGTTAATTTGATGGTCATGCTGTGGAAAATGAACGACTGATCATTCTATATTCTGACAAACTTTGTCGCAGTAACTTACGTCCAGTATGAGGAGTTGCCCCATCCCCCATAAAAAGTGATTGCATTAATACATCCTCTTTGTCGCAGTTGAGGAATGACAAAAGATGTGTAATATATCCCGATAACTCTGTGAGGTTATAATTCAGATCAGATCATATGTAGAGGATTTTAGGAGGTCTTAAACAACCCTTAAAAAACAGGAAGCTAGGAGATTTGAGCTAGAGTGCCCGATAGGAAAGTGACACGGAAGCGAAGTATAAAGGGGGAGGAAGACGTCCTTATTTATTACCGGGGGGGCAGTATCCGGGGCTCCCGGCTTGACGTGACAATCCGACGCACGGCGGATATTTAGTGGTTCGAGAGTTCGTACCTGCCTGAGATCGAACCCTAGGTCTTCTCCGTGGCAGGCACGAACGTTGACCACTGGGCCACCCACGGCCCAGGTTATAATTCAGCCCGACAAGCAACAAGGGGGGGGGTGTCCTAATTTTGGTTGAGATACCCGAACCCACAGCGCTATGCGCCTTTTGGCAGGTGAAAGAGAATCTAAGAGAGTTAGGAGCAGATTGCCCTGATAGAATAGTACGAAAGAAAAGCATGGAAATATTAGAGCACAAGAAGTAAACGGTTTCCCGTTAAGTAGTGAAGTTATAAGCTGCCCTACATACTTACCTGTAACAACAAGCCGTTCCGAGCGATACTTCTCTCCGCAGAAAAATGCCCGGTATACCGCTGCCACAGATGAGTACAGGGGGAAAAGAAGGGAAGGACAAGGGAAAGGGGAACCTGAAAAAAAAAAACATCACATACAGAATAAGTTTCCCAGAGGAAAATCGACGTTCAACACCGGATAAGACAAAACTGGCTATTTGCTCAGTGTTTCTCTCGGGTCCGCTATTGCTTCGTTACTCGTTAGCCAATGAAAGAAAAGATTTTTCCCCATTGGTTTAAAATTTTTTCCTTAGGTTTACTTTTGTTGATTCTTGCCTGACATGTCAGAGTAACCATAGATGAGGTGGTGTGATCACAAGATCGAGGTTTAAGTTACTCATTTTGAGTAAACAACAGAAAAACAAAAAGATAGTAATCTGCTTTCCATAACAAGGTGTTTTTTTTTTTTTTTTTGCTAAGCCTTTTGTTTTTAATTATGTGTCGGAGACTTCCTCTTAGTTTAAGCGCTTTAGCCAGGGTTTCTTTAATATGCTTGTTCCAGCTCAAATTATGTATGATCCATAATGAGGCCTAAATATTTGACATCTTTTACCTAAGGTATTTTTTTTTTTTTTTGTGCCATACAATTTAATTTCAAAGTCAGGATTGTAATTGCGTGTTTTACGGGAGAACAGAATTGCTTGTGTCTTGTCAGTATTAATTTTAATTTTCCAGTCTAGGAAATAATTCTCCAGTTTTTCCACATAGTATTGCAACATAAATGTTGCTTGATTTTTATTCATGGAAGTATAGGCCAGCAGTGTCGTCAGTATAAAGTGCTTTAGTCAGATTCCTGTTGTTAAAATTTGGAAAATCTGAAGTAAAAATAGAGTATAGCGTAGGAGCAAGTACACTGCCTTGCGGAACACCTTCTTCAATTATTTTTTTTGAAGATTTCTTCCCATTAATTTTTGCACAAAATGTTCTGTTTTCAAGATAAGATTTGATTATATGAATAATCCAAGGTGGGAAATCATGTGCTATTAGTTTGTAGATAATTGCCTCGTGAGGACATTTATCAAAAGCCTTAGCTACATCCAGGAATATAGCCGCTGTGTGCTTTTTATTCATTATTCCTTCTGCACATTTTTCAGTAACTCTCGAGAGCTGGTGCACTGTGGAGTGTTTGTCACTATAATTCAGCCCACAGGCTCAGCTCGACTATTATTATTTTTTTTTTTTCGAAGAATAAAGCGCTTATAAGAGTTTGGCATGAATTCTGTCCATATGGTAAATTTGTTAGGTAATTTTCTGACTTGCATATGGATTCTCTGTAGCAGGGGCGCCGACTTCACCAAATTATGGGGGCAGGCGTGGAGAGATCACACGTGGGGAGCGGGAACGTCTCTTCCTTGGTCAGGAGGGGGGAAAGGGCAAAAAGATAAACTACGTGATTCGACGTATATTTTAAAGTACATTTGTAATTGCTAATCTGCAAATGAACCAGAACAAGGTAACAGAAAAATTATTTTGCGGAATATTAATATTTTTAAAAATATAATTCAGCCTGTGGTTTTATAAAAATATCCAGAGAGACTTTATCTCCAAACATTTTTAAAAAATGAGAAATTAGCGCAATTACTCAAACAAAGAACAAGAAGCGTAAACAATAGATAAATAAAGGTGCTAGAGATTAAACATTTCCATATTTTTATTTATTAATTTTACTTTTGATAACTCACTTAAACATTTACAACATGTCACGAGACATGCCAAACAAAATACGGGGCTGGCGACCGAGTTTCTTATCAAATGAGTAAACGTTAAATATGAGAAAAAAGAGTTTTTACTGATTTTGTTATTTATTATTATTATTTTTTTTTTTTTTGGAAATAATCTCATAAGTTGGAGCTTGGTCCATCTTATAAGAATATTACATTTAAAAGAAAGAGCTGGGTTTTTTTGTTTGTTTTTTTTCAATTAGCACGGCATAAATAACCTAAATTGCATGGCAAAGCTTTTTTTCGCTGTAAAAGTATTTCAACTCACGCATTTTTCTGTTACCTTGTTTTGTTTTGTTTTCAATTAGCACAGCATAAATAACCTAAATTGCATGGCAAAGCTTTTTTTCGCTGTAAAAGTATTTCAACTCACGCATTTTTCTGTTACCTTGTTTTGTTTTGTTTTCAATTAGCACAGCATAAATAACCTAAATTGCATGGCAAAGCTTTTTTTTCGCTGTAAAAGTATTTCAACTCACGCATTTTTCTGTTACCTTGTTTTGTTTTGTTTTCAATTAGCACAGCATAAATAACCTAAATTGCATGGCAAAGCTTTTTTTCGCTGTTAAAGTATTTCAACTCACGCATTTCGAAAATCGCATAAGCACACACAAAAAAATAATTTATTTTGTTCAGCAGGGTGAAAAATATTGGATGGGCGCTGCCCCCTTAGTAAAATTATTTGAGGGGCAAGCCTTATAGTCGGCGGCTATGTTCTGTAGCCCAGATATGGCAGTTTTGGGTCTTCACATTTCCACTGAGATTCAAGTGAGCTTCATAACTTCACAGAATATTCCGGCAACAAGCTTCATATTCCTCCATGCGTGCCACAAAAACCGGTGCAAACGTCCATCGGATGTCTGTATCACCATTTTGAAACTCTTAGACGAGGGTGCATTTATAGGGATAACAATGCAATATTTTGATTTAAGTTTTCCAGAGTTGCGTAGGGGCAAATCTAACTGCCTCGGTACTGCACATGCTACAGCGTTATCAAGCAATTGATCAACGATTGCAGTAGCAATGCCTTAATCCCTTGTCGAGGGATAGGTCAATGACTACAGCATTACCACGTAATTGATCAACGCTTGCAGTAGCGACGTCTTAATCACTTGTCGAGGAATAGGTAAGTGGCAAAAGCATTACCAAGCGATTGATCACCGATTGCAGTAGCAACGTCTTAATCACTTGTCGGGGGATATGTCCGTGGCTACAGCATTACCAAGCAATTGATCAACGATTGCAGTAGCAACGTCTTAATCACTTGTCGAGGGATATGTCCGTGGCTACAGCATTACCAAACAATTGATCAACGATTGCAGTAGCAACGTCTTAATCACTTGTCGAGGGATAACAATGTCTTAATCACTTGTCGAGGAATAGGTTAGTGGCTACAGCATTACAAAGAAATTGACCAACGATTGCAGTAGCAACGTCTTAATCACTTGTCGAGGGATAGATCAGTGACTACAGCATTACCAAACAATTGATCAACGATTGAAGTAGCAACGTCTTAATCACTTGTCGATGGATAGGTCAGTGATTACAGCATTACCAAGCAATTTATCAACGATTGCAGTAGCAACGTCTTAATCACTTGTCGATGGATAGGTCAGTGATTACAGCATTACCAAGCAATTTATCAACGATTGCAGTAGCAACGTCTTAATCACTTGTCGATGGATAACAATGTCTTCATCACTTGTCAAGGAATAGGTTAGTGGCTACAGCATTACCAAAAAAAATGATCAACGATTGCAGTAGCAACGTCTTAATCACTTGTCGACGGATAGGTCAGTGACTACATCATTACCAAACAACTGACCAACGATTGCAGTAGCAACGTTTTAATCACTTGTCGAGGGATAGGTCAGTGACTGCAGCAATACCAAACAATTGATCAACGATTGAAGTAGCAACGTCTTAATCACTTGTCGATGCATAGGTCAGTGACTACAGCATTACCAAGCAATTGATCACCGATTGCAGTAGCAACGTCCTTGTCGAAGGATAGGTCAGTAACTACAGCATTACCAAGCAATTGATCAAAGATTGCAGTAGCAACGTCTTAATCATTTGTCGATGGATAGGTCAGGGACTACAGCATTACCAAGCAATGATCAACGATTGCAGTAACAATGTCTTAATCACTTGTCGAGGAATAGGTCAATGGCTACAGCATTACCAAGCACTTGAACAACGATTGCAGTAGCAATGTCTTAATCCCTTGTCGATGGATAGGTCAGTGACTACAGCATTACTAAGCAATTGATCAACGATTGCAGTAGCAACGTCCTTGTCGAGGGATATGTCAGTGACTACAGGATTACCAAACAATTGATCAACGATTGCAGTAGCAACGTCTTAGTCATTTGTCGACTGATAGGTCAGTGACTACAGCATTACCAAACAATTGATCAACGATTGCAGTAGCAGCGTCTTAATCACTTGTCGAAGGATAGGTCAGTGACTACAGCATTACCAAACAATTGATCAAAGGTTTGCAGTAGTAATGTTTTAATCACTTGCCGATGGATAAGTCAGTGACTACATCATCACTAAGCAATTGATCAACGATTGTAGTAGCAACGTCTTAAACACTTGTCGAGGAATAGGTAAGTGGCAACAGAATTACCAAGCGATTGATCACTGATTGCAGTAGCAACGTCTTAATCACTTGTCGAGGAATATTTAAGTGGCAACAGCATTACCAAGCGATTTATCGCTGATTGCAGTAGCAACGTCTTAATCACTTGTTGAGGGATAGGTCAGTGATCTCTTTCTCGTCTGTTTGTCAGATATCCCGTCTCTTCATATCTTCACGAACCTTTCTTTGAAGTAAACACACTGTCAGGTGACTTCATCACAATCTGCGTCTGTATTCGTTACAGCAGCTTTTCTACTATTCTGGTAGTACAGCCTCACAAGTTAGGTCTTGTGGCGTCTATTTTGTTAAAGCTCTGCAGCATTTCCACCATTCTAGTAGTACAGCTCCACATGTTAAGCAAGGTGAGAACTATCGTGTCCCTGAACGAACTGCTATAAGTCCCGCATCTTCTTTTTATACCCGTTAGCCTCCAGTATGCACAAATGTCGCCTTTAGTCATTAGCAGCCTACGATTTTTTTCATGGTGGCGGTTTTTGTACTCCTTGTACCTGTGTACACATTTTCAACATCCGTTCCCCATGTTCTGGGCAGTGTTTCAATCAAGCTTCGTTTAGTTTCTCCTATTAGCTGTCTCTGCAGATGACCCTAAATAGTGGTAGTACATCAAACTGGAATCATCGCTCTTTCCACGTTTTATAAGTGAGTCACATAAAAATTCTCATCGGCCACCACCGGGAATCGAACCCAGGGTCTTCCAGTTACGCGCCGGACATGCTACCACTGCACCACCGCGGCCTGGAAATATTCAGACTCACAGGCGACTAAATGCTTAACCACATGGCAGGTTGCTTCTTGGAGCCCTGCACAATGCTGGGGATTCACCGAAGATGGAAAGCAGCAACTGAACAACTAACTAGGAGGCGAATGAATAATTACTACACAATTGACGTGGACTAGGAACATCAAACTGGATTCATCGCTCTTTCAACGTTTTATAAGTCCGTCACGGAAAAATTCGTCAAAAGAGCGATGACTCCAGTTTGATGTTCCTAGTCCACGTTAATTTTGCATTAATTAGGGGTAGTTCAGTTGTATTCGCCTTGCATTTTCAGCCTGGAAAGTGCTTAGAATGTCTTTTCGAGATCTATAACTACCACATAAAAAGGTTGCTTTTTCTTCCTTGATATCTCTAGAAAGAAATTAAAAAAAAAAAATAAGAAGCTTAGTCCGGGATGAGACATGATGCGTTTGTTTAATAACGCTGTCTCAGTCTCTTCTCTGTAGCCAGTGGCCCTAAATTAGGGACAGGAAAGAGTTGATCGTAGTGATCGTTAAACCCCAAAACGATCAAGAATGTTAAAAAAGGAAACGAAAAATGCATTCTACTTTCGAAGCGGAAGTTCTGGTAATTTGTGTAGTTTGTAATAGAATCGATTCGACATTAAGCATCGGCTTGTGGTAAATGAATAGCATTAAAGCAAAACGACTACTTTGTTGTTCAAATGGGATGTACCGCGAACAAGATGCATTGTCAAATGGCCTGCCATTTAGTCTCTTGTTAAAATAACGTGCTAGTGATGAATGGTATCGAATTTGCAGAGGCGCAAAAGCCCGTGGCATCCACCATAATTCAAATAGGACAATGATCATCGAGTTTCCTGCCGTGAATTTTAAAAAGGTACTCGTTACTGCCTGCGAGAAGGTGCTGTTAATTATTGTCTCTCGGTAATAGGAATATATGACCTCATCACCACAGGTAGCACGAACCCGGTTGATAAGTCTTGTTCGCTTCATTGGCGCCTCAGTAATTGCTACTATTTGGAAGAACTAACGTCCTTCTCCTCACAGATTTCCGCATCAAGGAAGCGATTTGAATATTCTAATACACCATGTATGTGTGTGTTATCACGCTTCATAAGATCATTTTTCTGTTTTTTTCTTATCACATGAAGGTGATTGGAAATAAATTAATGACAGAAATTGTCCTTCTTATGATGACAGGAAAGCAGCACGTGTTGTGGAAACAAAATGACGTAATTTATGCAATGTAAAATCGACCCTCTTACGGTGACAGCGTAACGTTTCCAAAGAAATGTGAGGAATTTGCTTGAAAATAAATTTTCACAAAGTCTAATATTTATTTATTTATTTATTTCAGTTGTTTAAGCCGCATTCCGTTAAACCTAAAAAGGAAGAGGTTGGTGTGTCTCGTGTTGGTAGATAATTGAGAGGTCTACTTAGTTTTGTATATAAAATGTAAATGATGCATTGTATATACAAAAACTAAGCTGCTATTGTTCTGTAGATCAAACAGTCATTTACAATCGTCCCTTTCGATGTTCTTTTAATAACCTATCAGCTACAGTTATTTAGAATAAATTATCACCGTTTTTTCACAGTTAAATGATTTACTAACATCGACTATAGTTTCGCAGAGCGTCTGGCTCAGCATCATCAGGACGAATGAAGCGTAAACATTCAAATCATTGTGACATCATCAGAGTTCTGACGGTCACGGTTTTTGGTGAGTTGTTTCCACGCGCTTGAAAGAAATGGCGTAGACGTCATGTCATTGACAAGTGGTGAAGAATTCCGGTATATGTGGAAAGCTCCTAATATATTAAGCTTGTTAGTCGAATCAGGTTTATCAATAAGAATAGCGTTTCCAAACAAAAATTTATGGTTATTTTCGTGACAATGTTGGGCTATTGATGACTTCTTCAGTTCATAGTTCCGTACGTAAGTCTTGTGTTCCTTCACACGGAAACTTAAAGCCCTGCGGGTCTGTCCTATATATGAAAGTCCACATTCACAAGGTATCTGATAAATTCCCCAGGAATTTATGATGTCTTGGACGTAGTCTTTTGATCCGTAAAAATTCATCTTGTTTATGGGTTTGAAAATCACTTTGAAATTAAATCTTTTGAGAATTTTAGAATTTCTGAAGCAAATCTGAGGAGCAACTGGGATAACCGCCCAATTCGTTCGTACTGGGAGCGAGCAGACGGGCTTCGGTTTCCTAAATTTTTGGACCGCTTTTTCTATCACGGAAGGGCTATATCCTCTGTGTACTGCAGTTCGTTTAAGAAAATCAAGCTCTTTCTCTAAAGAATCCTCATTTGAGCATATATGTACTGCACGATATACGTATGTGTAGAAAGCAGACATTTTTTGTTTCCATGGGTGATTTGATTTTGCATGTGGAGATAAGGAAACAGCAAATGGTTTTCGATTAACTGTTGTACTAAATAAAGGATCCTTCAGAGCGTGACACCAGGACATCTAGGAATGGTAAGCAGCCATTATTTTCAGTCTCACATGTGAACTGTATATGAGGATCTATTGAATTGATAAGTTCAACTAATTTAGGTAGTTCGGAATTCCAGCCTTTCCAGAGGACAAATGTATCATCTACATATCGAATCCACAGGTCGAATGTAACGAGCTGAAAGTGTTTGTCCTCGAAGTGACGCATGTAGACTTCGCATAAAACAGGCGACAGTGGGCTACCCATTGCAAGGCCTTCCGTCTGTTGAAAAAATCTTCCACGAAATAAGAAACTGTTTTGTTTGATACAAATTTCCACTAATTTCAAAATTTCTTCAACTTCCGGTTGGCTAAAATGGTGTTCAATGAGACTTGCTTTCAAAGATTCCAGGGCTCCATTTAGTGGAATACTTGTGAACATGGATTTCACATCGAAGGATAACATGAACTGATCGTTGTATGGATGCTGCTTAAGCACATTGACAAATTCAGTGGAATTTTTTACAGCAGTTTTGTTTGAAGAAGTCGTTATGGTGGACAGTTTTGAAGATAGAAATTTGGCCAACTTATGAGTAGCAGAGCCGATATTGCTGACGATGGGATGGAAAGGAACGCCAATCTTGTGTATCTTCGGAAGTGCATAGAAACGCGGACAACGGGCATACGAGGTTTTCAGATAATTTTTTTGAGCTTTGGTTAAGAGTAACGCAACTTGTTACTACTTTCCGAACTTCTTTTAAATATTTTTCCGATGGATCTTTTTTAATTTCTTTATACGGTCCCTCGGAAATAAGTTTTTCGACCTCTACCTCATAATGTTTTTTGTCCAGAATTACAACTTGTCCTCCTTTATCTGCTTTAGTAATGATGATATCAGGATTTGACTGTAATTCTTTTAAAGCTTTATATTCTTTCTTATTGAGATTGGGTTTGAATGATGGAAAGGAATTTGACGTTATTACAAATCTGACACAATGTCTAATCGTTTCTTTCTCATCAATGCTTAGATCGCTCTTTGTCAGGGAATCTTCAACTGACGCAACGATATTGGATACTGGTATCTTTTTTGAAATTGCGAAATTTGAATTGTAATGTAAAATTCGTTTTTGAATTTTGCTCGGGTTAAAAGAAGAAAGGTTAGATATTACTTCGTTATCCGTAAAGACTTCATCACTTTGAGAAGTAGGATTTCCTTTATTGTTGCTATTATTCGATAGTTTTTCAAATTTTCGTTCTAATGTCATTTTATGAGTAAACGACATATTGGAACTCCTAGACCAAGTTTTGCGGTCCAGGGCCGAAAATTGTGGTAACGTTTTAGCCAGCTATAGGTGCAGGTCATACAGTTCAATCTCAACGTTTGCTATATCCTTCCTAGTATCTTTAATAATAGCTCTTAATAGTGCAAACGAAGCATTAGATATCGCTTTGTTGATGTTATGGGAAGGTCTTAAGTTGCATTTCACGGAAATAAAATTTGGCAATATATGGCATCTCTTGCATCGAAGTAAGAAGTTTAAGTGGTTCAGTAATTTGAACTTCTTTATCCTCATCTTCGAAAAACGGTTGATTGTCGCTGATAGAGATTTTGTCATAATCAAGATTAGGAACTAGGATTTTAAGTTCCTGAAATAAAGTCAATATCGGTATTAGATGTGTCCACAAGACGGAAGCAAAACAAGATGTTATACTGCGGCTCCCGATATAAGTTGTATCAATGTACTTACACACCAAATGTAGTCAAATTGTTGTTATTCATCTGTTAACAGATAATCGAACTATGGAATGCTAGCAGCCAATTAGCAGTCTTACTAGCAGTCATTTAGAATTGAAGTATTATAAGCAGCCACTGAGAAATCAACTGTCAGTCATTTACAATTTAAGTGTTATAAGCAGCCACTGAGAAAACAACTGTCAGTCATTTGCAATGGAAGTGTTGTAAGTAGTCGTAAAGAACTCGACTGGCAACCATTTAGAACTGAAGGGTTATAAACAGCCAATGAGAAATGAACTGTCAGCCATAGAATTGAAGTGTTACAAACAACGATAGAGAGCTGAACTGTCAGTTATTTAGAATTGAAGTGTTATAAGCATCCATATGGAATAGAATTGGCAGCCATTTTAGAAGGCGGGTAGCTGTAAAACAGCGTTTAAGCTGGAAATGTAGCAGTTATTTAGAATTAAAATTTTATCAGCACACTTCAATTCTACATGCAATATATCAGAAATGACAGGATGTCTTATTATATATCATAGGATATTAGGATAAAGATATAAGAGTACTTTATCAAAACATCTTATCATAATCCCTATAACGTACAAGTTTGTCCGCGCCAGACATCGAATCCGAGTCCCCTCACTCCGGAGTATGTATTTCTCAAAACTGACCTACCCGGACATGTGCCCTCACTGCTATCTGCCTTTATCTCATGTCAGTGCTGTGGTGCAGGCACGTCACATCCCTCAAAATTAACCAAGTTTACCTGTTGCGCGTACTCTAGGACTCCGCCCTTCTGTTGGAAGAGTTCCAAGCACACCACTAGTTGTAGATATTAGCAATATCTCATGGAACTCTGTTTTCTTTTTTTCTTGTTTTTTTTCTTTGTATCATGTTATTTAAACTTGATTTCTACCATGGATGGATGGACAGATATATAGGTAGATATCCAACCAGAAAGATAGGTAGATAGATAGATATTCATCCATCCAGATAGACAGACATCCATCCAGATAGATGGATATATATCCAGATAGATGGATATATATCCAGATAGATGAATATGTATCCAGATAAATAGATATATCCATCAATTCAGATAGATAGATAGATACTTGGCACTTCTTTTATCAGAGAAAAAAAACGCTAAACATTTGTAAATACCACAAGAGTTACAAATGAAAAGGGTTTTCTCTGGTCATCTCTTCATAGAATGAACACTCTTAAACTGTTTTATACCTGTATATGAATCTATTCTCTATGAAAATAAGCTCTTTTATTCGTTCTTTAAGGCAATAAAATCAAAGTAACCAAACTTACAAGAATGTAAAGTTTGAAAACCCAAATCAGTGCAACAGAACCGCAACTTAATGGTGTAAAGTTGTAACGTATACTCTATATTCACTTTCCTTTTGATTTTACTATCTCTGGTTATTTTATTTTACTATGTAAATTATCTTCTTACTGAACGAGATGTTATTTCACCCACTGAATGAGATCTGGCAATGAGTGTAAGTCATGACGTATTGGTAGCCAGTATAAATAGGCGCGTTCAACGATACGTAAGGAGAGAGAGTTGGTTTATGTGAAGGAGAGCGTTTGTTGTAGTTGTATAGAGAGAGCGTTTGTTGTTGTAGAGCCAGAGCGTTTGTTGTTGGATAGGGAGAGCTTCGTTCTATGTGATTAGGTTGATTCTTCATTATTGTGATACGAGTAGTGTGTGTGCGTTGGATGATTCAAGAGTTATCTAATAAAAGAGCTTTTTCGTAAGTACGTCTTTCTCAGTTCATAGTTTTTGTCAGATCTCTGTCTGGCTGTTAGGTTTATGTCATTAGTTGATTATTAGTAACAACCAGCGTTAAGACTTTATTCATCTTAATTACTACCAAAACATTACTAGCAGTTAAAAGTTTGTTCATTAATGTTACTACACTACTAGCAGGAAAGTTTATTCATGATTTAATTAACAAACAACAACCATTAGAAGAAGCATTAGCTTAGTACAAGCATATAATTCAGTAGCAGAAGCATTATAAAACATTACTAGCTTAGTTAAAAGCTTTATTCGTTATAGTTGGCGCCCGAACTTTTCTCGGACACGAGGTCTTGACAATTATTACCCATGTCTTCACTACCTGAGACAACTTCAATTTTTCACCCTAAGGCAAGTTTCGATGGTGATGGTGTTTTTTTCGACCATCTGCAAGAAGCCTGTGGGGCTCACTTTGATATAACTGATCTACACGTACCCAGGCATTCTTCACAATTTCGTAATGCACCAGCTTCCTATTACTCTGAGTCGCGGGTCGTACCTGAGGGAGTTCAATCCTCTCAGCGAAGCAGAATGCTTGGCCATTTCGTGCCGCATGCAGGAACAATTCATTTCAATGGGTTGAGGGATCCTTAAAGTTCCTCGAAGATCTGGAAGATCATTTTGATCTATACAATATTCCTGAAGACTGCAAAGTACAAATAGCAGGCACTTGCTTGAAGAATACCGCTAAGACCTGGTATCGGCAGGAGAGTGTCGAACCCGGATTCTCATTATGAGAATTTCCGTGCAGAATTTTTGGAGGTCTTTCCTTTCGGCCTCAGTCGAGCTAGCCTTGCACAACAACTTTTTTCTCGTCAGCAAGGACCCAACGATAGCCCTGTTGCATTTGCGTTGGAAACAACACGCTTATATAACTTATGGGATCCACATGCCAGTCATGTCGACATGTTGGATACCCTCTTGCAGCAGCTCGACCCATTTTTACAAGATTTTCTTGAGGTTCGACACCTGCTACAATTCATGAATGCCTTCGCCTCATACGAACGTATGAAGAGCGACATGGCAAACATGGGTCAACTCACCATGCTCGGGCACCTCGCGAGGCTTATTTCGAAAACCCTCAGCGGCATAATAGGCATAATAACTTTCAGCGCGAGCATACACAAGTGCACACCCAAGCTTCATACGTTCCACCACACAGAAGAGTGGCAAACCAACCGCGAGTTTCTGAACAATCTTCGGGATATCGTACAAATGCACAGTATGCTCGATCCCGTTCCAATCCGCAGCATTCGGAACGTTTTCATGCTCAGGGCAATGATGATTTTTCTGCCCGTGCTGAGGGAAGAAGTAATAGATATGAAAATGTCAACAGACACGCGGAGTTCCCGACGCAGGTTTCACGCAGTTTTCCTCATCGTGAAAATTTTCCTGATACCCGGCAGGGTCGAGGTTTCAGACCGCATGATAATCCAACCAGGAATCCTTTTAAACTTCCAAAGGAAGTAGACCAAGGGTCGGTCCTGCTTCCTGATACCAAGCATTCTGACCCTACAACAGTATTAGTGACTGTACAAACTCCTCAGTTGCCTGATGTATTCTTGACAATTGAAGATATTATTGTCGAGACAAAGTTCGACACTGGTTCTGAAATATCAGCCCTAAATACGAAGTTTTGCACTGACAATTTTCCTGCAGTCCTCGTTCAGCCTGCGACGCAGTATTTGCGAGGTGCAAATAACGAAATCTTCAGTATCACAGGAACTGTCACATTATCTCTAGGGCTGGGAAAGGCTCATTTTACGCATTCTTTCCTGCTTATAGACGAACTACCTGTTAAATGCCTAATGGGAATGGACTTTATTCATACGTTTCAAATAACTTTGAATTTCGTACAACATGTGATTTCCTTTCCGGAACCTGTCGAAATGATTCCTACGGTCCCTATGGATATAACGAGTTTGTTATTGAGTAACCAATTGAATGAGAGGCAACGAAACCAGCTTTCTCTACTTTTGCAGGAAAGCCTTGGTTTATTTTCTGATCAACCTGGTTTCACACAGGTGGTTTATCATGTCATTGACACTGAGGGTTCGAAACCGATTGCGACGAAACCTTACCCTTGTGCTCCACATAAGAAACAGGAAATGCAACGTCAAATTTCTGAAATGATTAAACAGGGCGTAATCAGGGAATCAACAAGCGCCTGGGCTGCTCCTGCCTTTGGTTCCAAAGAAATAACCCAATGAATTTCGTTTCGTGACAGATTTCCGCAAGCTCAACCAAGTCACAAAAACGATCAATTATCCACTACCTGTCATGTCGCATATTTTACATGACCTGTCGTCAACCAAATGGATGTCAACCTTGGATTTGGCGAGTGGATATTGGCAGGTGGCAGTACACCCGGACTCTGTCGATAAAACAGGCTTTGTGACTCCTTTTGGGGCTTATGAATACCTGCGTATGCCCTTTGGACTAGCTTCTGCACCTGCTACTTTCCAAAAGCTTGTGGATACGGTTCTCAGACCTGTTCTGGGTCCCCATGTGCATGTATATTTGGATGATTATTACATCCGAGACTTTTGACGAGCACCTTTCTCTGCTCAAACAGGTGTTCCAACTCATATACAATGCTGGCTTGACGTTAAAACCTAGTAAATGCGAGATAGCGAGGGACGAGATTGTATATCTGGGGCTGAAAATCACTCCCCACGGCTTATTTACTGATAATGAAAAAATTAGGCCGATTGTTGACTTTCCTCGGCCTAAAACAGCAAAGAACTATCACGCTTTCTGGGAATGACCGGATGGTATCAGCAGTTCGTCCCCGCTTATGCTACAATCTGTGAGCCATTGTATGCTTTAAAACGTAAATACAAGAAGTTTGTTTGGACACCTGAGGCTAACGCTGCATTCGAAACACTGAAGTCTGCGTTGACTCAGCCTCCTGTGTTGGCTTTCCCGGATCATACTAAGGAATTTGATATTTATACTGACGCATCCGGAGTTGGTCTTTGTTGCGTTTTGTCACAAGCTGGGCATCCAATAGCTTTTGCGTCTCGTACTTTAGCCAAAGCTGAACGCAATTATTCAGCTACGGAACATGAATGTCTTGCTGTCGTGTATGCTCTTAACAAATTTCAATGCTACCTTAACGAATTGACAGTTAACATAATTACGGATCATTCTGCCCTTCAGTATTTGAATTCTGCTAAGCACCTATCTCAAAGACTTATGAAGTGGGCTCTGAAGTTACAAGAGAGCAATATCAAAATTTCGTATCAGCCAGGTCATAAGAATCAATTACCGGACGCATTGTCTCGCGTTCCGATTAGTGGGTCCCCACAGAAACTACTCCTGGATGTCAGCCTTTACTTCTAATAGCTGATATAACATCCAGAGAGCAGATAATGGCAGAATTAATAAATGATCCAGATTTTGGGGATATCTATAATTTTTTGCTTGCGGGTTCGCCCCTACAAAGTGATCCTTCTCTGGCTGGAAGGTCACAGCATTTTGAAGTCATAGAGGGTCTTCTTTACTATACGAAATCTAGGACTACTAGGGCAGAGTTTCGCCCATGTATTCCGCGAACCCTTAGAATGGCCCTTAAACGAATTTCATGACAAACCTCTTGCAGGCCATTTAGGTATTCGCAAGACCCGTTGTAAATTGCGGAGGTTGCCTATTGGCCTGGCATGTACCAAAGTGTGCTCGCATACGTTCAATCATGTCACTTGTGTCAGATTAATAATTATCGTAATGTAAGACCGGCCGGTCACTTGAAATCTAGTTCAAGTTCTCATGTTTTTGACATTATTTCAATAGATTTATTGGGACCTTATCCTTTATCTGTTAAAAACAAAGCTCGTTACGTTTTAGTACTAACTGATAATTTTTCTAAATGGGTTGAAATTTTTCCCATTAAAGCCGCTACGGCAGAAGTTATTTGTAATGTATTAGTTAATGAAGTATTCTCTAGATATGGTGCACCTAATAAAGTAGTTTCGGATAATGGTCCTCAATTTATTTCTGACATTTTTGAAAGAATGTGTGCGAGACTACATATTAAGCATAAATTCATTTCCCCATATCATCCCCAGAGTAATCCTGCGGAACGCGTAAACCGCACGCTAGTGAAAATGATTGCTACATTTGTCATGGATCATCATGAACGATGGGATGACCATTTGGAGCTTTTTTCGTTCGCCCTCCGCTCGTCTGTCCACGAATCTACTAAAATTACTCCTGCAGAACTTTTTCTGGGTAGCAAAATTAAAACCCCTTTTGAAAATTTAACGGGGATTATCGACGAACTAAACCAGCGACCAACTCCGCAATCAGTACGAATCATGGCAGAAAAAGCTCGTGTAGCAATGCTAGGAGCACAAGCGGCTCAAGCAAGATATTATAATACTAGGCGTAGGGAACCAGATCTTGTCGTTGGAGATCTCACTCGTGGAAACGCACTTCCAGTCTTCTGTTTCTCATACTTTAGTGAAGAAATTTGCACCCAGCTACGAAGGTCCATATCGGGTGGCAAATGTGTTTGAAAATAACATTGTTCTTGAAAAACCTGACAATCAATTTCAATACGTACACGTTGCTCAGTGCCGCAAGTATCATGAACGAAATATCGATTTTATAATCAATCCTACTCAACCTTCTGTTCCACAGACTCAAGAGTCTATATCTAACGATCAACCGCCAGAAATTTTGGACGAACCAACAAACATTTTTGAAGAATCTCCAGTGATTTTTTTCTTCACCCTCCCCTCCTCAAGACGGGTTTCCAAACACGCAACCTGATTCTCCCATGAGACGAAGGCTCGAATCAAGTTCTTCAAATACTAGTATCGTTCCTTTCCCTCCAACCATTGCCAAGACTATTGCTGCGCCGTTTCCTGATAACTCTGCACCAACACAGGCTCCTACTTCCTTGAATACCTCGTCAGAAAGTATTCCTATAGGCAGAAATAAACTTCGCCCTGCACGACCACTAAATTACAGCAGCAACTCAGAGGCTTCGGATATTTCTGATTTATCAGTTATGGACAATAATTTGACTATTACAAACCGTCCAGTAACACCAAAAGCTGGTCAAAAACGTAACTTGTCTCCCCAATCTGCTTCGCCGCAACAGCGACGAAGGCAGAGATCTTTGCATCCGCCAGGGTTTCGCCCCTGGAACCTACGCTCAGGGCAAACAGGGCCGATGCCTGCTGCTACTCTCATGCCACGAGGGCGAAAGCGAAAGCAAACGATGTGGCCGGAGCCACGTCCGTCCAAAAGAATACTGGAAGGACACCACGGGCCCCAGCACAAAGGGACTCCATATCAAAAGCCTGGGGGAGCTCGTTCCTATCAGCCGCAAGGATTTCCGACCGCCAGACTTCGGCCGTTCCTGATCGACGGACTTCAGCCGTTCCTGACCGTTTCTATCAGCCGTAGGGATTTCCGGACCGCCAGACTTTAGCCGTTCCTGACCGACGGACGTCAGCCGTTCCTGACCGTTCCTGTCAGCCGCCGGGATTTCTTGACCGACAGAATACAGATGTTCCAGATCCATTCAAATCGTTGAAACGCACTACGCCACCTGAATTTACCAGTCCGAATAGGCCTGGAAAACGTTATCGTACTAGAGTTTTTTATGCGTCCTCGAGATAAGTAAGTTCTCGTGGACAGGTTCTGTTGTCCGTTTGTTGTTTTTCCTGCACGACCAGTTGGCGTGTCAGAATTTCTTTTTTCGTGTGGGCCTATGCATTCTTTTTTGTGTATATATGTGTTTTTTTTATATATTTCTTCTATGTCCATCTACTAATCCAAATTTTTTTTATATATCTATGTGCTTAGGGGTAAAATAATAAAATTGTTACTGTTAGGCAGCTCCAGGCAATCTTCGCTGCTGATACAGTTGGTGTGTATTCAACGAATAATGAGAACGTAATTTGAAATTAAAAAGTGATTCCTGCTAGGCAGAATAAAAGGAAGGTATGCCGATGCAGGTTTGTTTTGTTCAAGTATACAAAGTGTTTCACAGACGAATACAGATTTCTTGATTTTGTCATGCCAAGTTTGATATTGTACATACTGCTGCAACCGAAACAACAACAAAAAAGAGGTCGATAAACGTCAATCAACGAAGTGTAAGACTTACACTCCAAAATTAATAGGTTTTTCGGAAAAAAAAAAAAACAATTAAGGGGGAGATGATGTAACGTATACTCTATATTCACTTTCCTTTTGATTTTACTATCTGTGGTTATTTTATTTTACTATGTAAATTATCTTCTTACTGAACGAGATGTTATTTCACCCGCTGAATGAGATCTGGCAATGAGTGTAAGTCATGACGTGGTGGTAGCCAGTATAAATAGGCGCGTTCAACGATACGTAAGGAGAGAGAGTTGGTTTATGTGAAGGAGAGCGTTTGTTGTTGTTGTATAGAGAGAGCGTTTGTTGTTGTTGTATAGAGAGAGCGTTTGTTGTTGTAGAGCCAGAGCGTTTGTTGTTGGATAGGGAGAGCTTCGTTCTATGTGATTAGGTTGATTCTTCATTATTGTGATACGAGTAGTGTGTGTGCGTTGGATGATTCAAGAGTTATCTAATAAAAGAGCTTTTTCGTAAGTACGTCTTTCTCAGTTCATAGTTTTTGTCAGATCTCTGTCTGGCTGTTAGGTTTATGTCATTAGTTGATTATTATTAACAACCAGCGTTAAGACTTTATTCATCTTAATTACTACCAAAACATTACTAGCAGTTAAAAGCTTGTTCATTAATGTTACTACACTACTAGCAGGAAAGTTTATTCATGATTTAATTAACAAACAACAACCATTAGAAGAAGCATTAGCTTAGTACACGCATATAATTCAGTAGCAGAAGCATTATAAAACATTACTAGCTTAGTTAAAAGCTTTATTCATTATAAAGTTTATAAAAGATGTTTGCAACGAAGTTTTCGCCAACATAAAGTAACCTTTCAGAAGTGAAATAGTTCTTATCAACCTTCAGGTCATTAAAAATCTCCCGCTGAAAGAGCCGCGGATGGCCTTGTGATTAATACACACGCCTACCGAACTGAGGCTAGGGTATCAGGTTCGACCCCTGGAAGACTGTGATGAGTTGAACCGCAAAAAATCATCCGTGCGTCGGATAGGCACGTTAAGATGTCGGACCCGGAGTACTGCTCTGCCCCCTCCCCCCACGTTAAAAATAATAGAGTCTGTTCCTACTAGAGGTGCGTGTTCAGTGTTTTTTTCAGTCATAATGATAATAGTGACAGTTCCACGGAAGTAACGGTGAATTTAAACGGTAACAAAATCACAATTTAGAACAGCGGTGACGGAGCTGTGAAGAAGCTGGAATTGCGAGTCACCGTCTTACTTGTAACAGGGACAAGAACACTGTTACAATCGCTCGCTTTTGAATTATTTGTTCACGAGAGAACACACGGCGAAAGTCATCAAAACTATCTTAAGCGTGGGGAAAAGGGGAGACTGAAAGAAAACTCACAACACTAGCGACCTATATGATGTTTCAACACAACAGGAGGCAAATTGTTTAGATATGGTGACATGGCAACCGAAACTATCACATAACAATGATTTTGAATCACAAGCATTTCTTGGACATGGCTAACGGTGGTATTCTTATCAGTGAATTTGGAACTGTTCCTTTTTGGCATGGTCATAATGATAACAACGTAACAGTGACGTGGTTTCTCTCTCTTTCTCTCTCTCTATCTCTCTCTCTCTCTCTCCGAGCACATCTCTAGTTCTTACCAATTTCTCTCTCTACGACTATGGTGTGTACTTTGACTTCGTGTAACGTTAGTCCCGTCTGCGACGTGCACTAGTCGTTAGGCTTTCTATTTGTCTACCAATTTGCATATCGTGAGCCTCTACTTTCCACGTGATGTCACTTCGTTTCTGTTACGTGGATGTATAGCCTCAGCTAGTTGTGTGTAAACATGCTCTGTTGGTGTGAACACTAACTGATCGTTGAGTCAGTGATCATTGTGAAATTTTCCACTGCCGACTTAGAGCTGATGCGGCTGGCACACTGTTAAATTTACAGACAAATTTCCTTTAGCGATTGATTAGAAAAGTGTTGATTGGATTACGACCGTGCACAAATTTGCAGATACTTCTCCAGCTCTCTGTCAGGGATACTGAAATGTATGCCCTATTTGACACTGAGCAGGCAATGTTAAAAAAGGAAAAGAATCAGATGAGATTGATATCCCGGATACCGAGATATGGAGAATTTTTTATTTTTTTTATTTTAAGAACGCTCTTAGCTGTTAGAAAAAGTTGAGCAGCCGAAGTCTACCAGTTTAGTCTCAGAATCCGATAAACTAAAACATGAAATACCGTGAAGATTCGTCGAGTGATAGTTGCTCGAGCGCACTGGACCCCAAATATTTAAACGTTCGTCTGGCCCTTCCAAATTAAGTTTCGTTATCAAAACGTACCACTTTAGGCCAAAAAACAACGGATAAGGTAAATTTCTTTTGGCTGCGATGCTATGTCCTAGACAGACCGACACAGGGTCAAGTTTTTGCTTCTGCCTAGATGAACTAAGCGGCAATGCGGGCAGGCAAACATATTTCTTTGACAAGATAATTTGTCTTCAGCGCCCGTAACAACCCTAAATGAAAATTTGTCATTCAACTTAAAACTTTTTAAGACATTCTTTAGCATATTTCATCCCCCACCTGGGTTAAATCGACATGTTTTTTTATTTTGTTTTGTTTTAAATTGAAGAAACGGAAGGCAAAAGTACTTTGATGTTTACAGGAGTAATAAATTTACTAGGTGTTTATTGTAAATAAGCGTAAGTTATTCAGATACCATGTAACGTACCAGGAGATGTGACGTACCTGCCAGAAGGACGCACACGACATAGAGGCAGATAAGAATCAGAATAAAATGTCTGCGTAGCTCAGTTGGTAGAGCGACTTGTTCCGGAATAAGCGGCCTCGGGTTTGAATCCCGGCGTAGACCAGAAATGACGGAGAAATTTACTTCGTTATAACCAGAATTAAATTTGACTATAACAACATGAAAGAACGACAAAACTCTTTCGGGGAAGGGAACTGTTCTTAGGAACGGGTGAAAGCCCTTTCAGGGCAGGTGTACTCTTCCACGTTTTACGGCTGCAATATTAGGAAGAATGGAAATACGAAAAATGGGACAACACCACCCAACTTTGGTATGCCAATTAAATCGTCTAACATCAAAAGCTTCGCTCCTAAAACACGTCAATCGTCCCGTCAAAAAACTAGAGATGGACCATCGTAAATTTTCTTCTAATAAAATCGATTAGCAGTTCAATAAATTTTGGCGCCAAGGACATTTTTATTCGAAAGACAAAGGATACTGTAACTACCAGAAAGGCCGAGAAAAGACACGCTGCTGTTTTCGGAAACAAAAGAGTACTGTACCCATATCGCCGAGCGCAAATGCTAAAAATTTAACCAAATATCAAATTCGGAAAGAGCTAAATGTGGCTTCTCTAAAGATGAAGCAGAGAGAAAGGTCAAAATGTAATTAGAAAGAAGAAAGATGATACCGAATTCATGGGTGTAATGAGCACCACTTTTGAATCATTTCTGACACGAAAAAAGTATTTCAAAGCAAATTTTTAGAAAAAAATTCGGCCAAAAGGAGAATGCATTTGCACCTCCCTTCAAATTTGTTATACTTCTGGTCAAATTTCATTCTTATATCTGAATAACTTATGATTATTTACAATAAACACCTAGTAAATTTACTATCCCTGTGAACATCAAATTACTTTTGCCTGCCGTTTTTCAATCTAAAAAAAAAAAAAAAAGCAGGTCAATTTAATCCAGATGGGGGATGAAATATGCGAAAGAACATCTTAAAAGGTTTTAAGTTGAATGGAAAATTTTCCTCTATGGCTCTTACGGACGCTGAAAGTCAAATTCTCTTGTCAAAGAAATATCTTTACCAGACCAGCCAGCATTGCCGCTTACTTTATCTAGGCAGAAGCAGAAACTTGACCCTGTGTCGGTCTGTCTATGACATAGTATCGCAGCCAAAAGAAATTTGCCCTGTCCGCTGTTTTTGGCTTAAAACGCTACGTTTTGATAACGAAACTTATTTTGGGAGGGCCAGACGATCGTTCAAATATTTGGGATCCAGTGCGCTCGAGCAGCTATCACGGATGTTCACGGTATTTAATGTTTTAGTTTATCGGATTCTGAGACCAAACTGGTAGACTTCGGCTACCCCACTTTTTTTCTAATAGCTACGAGTTTTCTTAAAAAAAAGATTCTCCTTATCTCGGTCTTCGGGATACCAATCATCTGATTCTTCCCTTTTTTAACATTGCCTGATCAATAAATTTCAGTGTCCTTAACAGAGAGCTGGAGAAATATCAGCAAATTTGAGAAGATTTTGCTGATTTTTAGAAAAAAAAAGTTCAGCCAAAAAAGAGAATGCGTTTGCTCCTCCTAGAAAAAAATCTGCGCATAATTTCATTCTACATAGTGTGCCGAACCCGTTCCGAAAGAAAAAGTAAAATAAAATAAAATTTGCTGGAGAAATATCAGCAAATTTGAGAAGATTTTGCTGATTTTTAGAAGAAAAATTTCAGCCAAAAAGAAAATGCAATTGCTCCTCTTAGAGAAAAATCTGTGCATGATTTTTTTTTAATTTTCAATGTGTGCAGCGTTCTTTATAGTGTACCGAACCCGTTACGAAAAAACAAAAAACAAAAAACAAAAAAAAAGCAGCCGACCAGATGTCTGCGCAGTCGGTAAAACAACCACAAACAGAAATAGCTACTTTCAGCCACTAGCGGCTAAAATGTGTATAACAAAAAATCACAAACTGTGCGCAAAACATTTCCCATGACGGAAGATATCCATGACAAAGTGGATTGTTCAAATCGCGTTCTTAGAAACGAGAATACGTTTCCAAGTGTGGCACAAGCAGAATTGAACATTTACACCCCCTAATGAAAAAACTGTTCGGTACAAAAAAATCGACAAATACATGAAAAACATTCCTCGCCACAAACGTTATCAATGGCAAAAATATTTTTTTAATGAGACTTTTAGAAGCGAGGATATCATCAACACATTAACGCCTCTATTGGAAAACTAAACATTATTTTAAGAAATAAAGTACACACAAATGTTTTGTGAGGTAAGTGGCGTCTAACAGAAAAATATTTTTTTCCGATTAGATGTTTAGACGCAAAAATACGATTGCAGACATATTAAAAACATAAATATGCATTTTCGCCCTCTAGTGGCAAAGCATTTGTCACGAAATATTGTAAAACATATGATAAATATTCATCGTCGTGACCTTTATCTAACGCAAAGAATATTTTGAAAATCTGATTTTTGCAGGCAGATATTTCGGTAAAAATATAATATACGTTTATAATCCGAAGCGGTGACATCATGCTTCATTTCAAAGGAAAACTGCGAGTAAAATGGCCTTAGTGGGAAAAGGATTTTGAAAACTAAAAAAAGAATTATTTGAATTGCGTTGTTTGGAGCAGTTGACTTTACTAACATATATATATTTACTCTCCCTAATGGGAAGGTTATGCATCGTAAAAAGACTAAAATGAGTGAATCGTTGTTCTCACAGTTCAGGCTTTTGACTGCAAAATTAACTTTACTAATTGGATTAATAGTTGCAAAGATATGGTTTCCACAGTGCGACGAACGGGCGGAGTTTACTTTTCTTTCCCATCTTCTGGATCTTTTGCTTTCTTTCTTCGTGCTTCGTGAGTCTTCTGCTTATATACATATTGTTACACGGCACTAGCAGTGTTCCTGCCGAGTCTGCCGGTAACGGTGCTTGAGACCTGAAGTACAATTTAGTTGGCCGCGGCACCAGGTGAGAATCTCAGGTGCACTGCTGCACTCAAAGATTCACACCAGAACATAAAAAATGAAAAGTTGAAGAATGACCCTAAGCATAAAAGGCTTGGGTGAATCCACCTTGTGAACAAAATAACAACAACAAATAAAAAATAAAATAATCTAAAAAAAATGATACTTTGGGATCAGAGTTGTGATGAGGTTCACCGCAATCACCAATTCGTGACTGAGTGTAGTGGTCCGGATCTTACTCCGGTACATTCAATCCCCAACCAGCCAGTACAACACTCACTTTCGCAAATAACACATGATTCTCAAATACACAACACAACATTTAATAACGTTCTGCGAGATTTAAACAGATCCGGCGCTCTCTAGGCGCATTGACAATTGCCCCTCATATGTGGGCAGCATACGGTGTCACACTTTACTGTCGGATAACGCAGCCGACTGAGTCTCCACCGGACTATCTGAACAAGAGATACTACTCGTTTACACACTAAATAGAGCTGCAGGTGATATTCATATACAATTGCTTAGAGAATGAAAAAAAAAATTATATGCAAACGATCACATTAAAAATACTCGCGACACAAAATACACAAGCACGTTAATTTGCGGTATAAGATTATAGGTGCGAAATACTGCCAAAGTTAATTAACTAAATCTAATAAGCATGCACATGCAGATCCCTTCTCCGCTAGCTTTGGCCCTGAACCAAAGTTAAAAGAAACTGTCCTGCCCAGCGGAATTTGTGGCCACATCCTCTCCCTTATTCATGTAAAAAAATAATCAGGAATGGGCCCTGTAAGAAATTGAAATCTGTATGTGCAGGTATTTCCTCTGAGGTTCAGTCACTCAGCATTACTGCATCTATGTCCATGCAGCTTTGGGTGTCGGGATGGCACAAGTTCGCAGATGTGCGAAGAAAGAAAAAGGAAATATTCATCTACTTACAGTTACGTGACTTTGCTGTGCAAATCCGTTGTGTATCACATAATATCACACGACAAAACAAAAAAACACACACACAGACACTTGCACCATGTGGCAGCACCGATGATTCAACACTTCACTTTGACGCTTGATGTAAATGAAGCACACACTTAAAAATAATAATATCACGCCGCACTTTGTTGCAATGATTAGAGTGCACACTGATCTATTCTCGTGACGATTTGAAGGTGGCCGTTAAGCAAAATAGGCCCTCTCACATCTGCAGTTGCGGTTTCCAAGATTGATTTTCTGTGTTCCTGGGAAATGATTTTTGTTGTCGTGAAGAAATAATTGTGAACGTCGACTGCTGGGAGAGTGGGACACATTCAATTCCGCTGCTGCTATAGTTGATTCCGTCCGTCGCTACCTTCCGTCCTTTTTGACCGTTCATTCCCAATTCAGTCAGTTCCTTTCCGTTCGCAAACCATCTATCTATCTACCCTGCCTGAGTACGCAGTTCAAATATGCCACTCGCAGGTTTCGTTTCCATTTTTTTATCGAGTTGCGACCGCCAGCCCTGAGATTAATTTTCTCGGCCGAGCGAAATCAGACGTGCTTTTACCTTAAGCGTATATCGGCAACTGCTGACCGAAAACAACGCTCGAATCCACCACTCTTACGCTCATATTTTTCTTTCGACATGTTTTTATCCCGTCGCACTTACACGTAGTGGCTTCGCTGCTTACGCGACCACACACACGCACACATGGGGCCTCGCTTCGCCCCGTAAGACAAGCGCATCTCTTCACTTCCTCCACAGTAGGGGATGAATGGGGGTGACGATTCCACACTGCAGTGGTTGGCATCCGAACCTGACTTTGCTTGGCTTCGCTTCTCATTGGAATGACCACTGTCCACTCGCAGACTTCTTAATTCCCCTGTAACTTGGCTTTCATTAGGCCAAACAGTCGCTGATTTCCATTACGCTCCAGCCTAGAAATTTCTTCGTTATCACGCGGATTTAGGCATTCTGCTGTCTTTGTGGCAAACTGGCATCTCCAGCTGCCTCGAGTTGTCTCCATTTCTTACCAAATGCGGGGAGGTTTGCTGCTTCATTTTCCCCAATTCATTTTTTTGCAGATCCAAGGCATCCAGCCTTTCACATCGGAGAGCGCACAGACAACTGACTTTCTTCCTTATTTTCACGCTAAGTGCGAAATCTTATTTTTCCGCACGGACCACACAGAGAGCAATTGTTCTCGAAAATGCCCCAAACAATCGACGAATTTACGATTATTCGCAAAACCTTTTGTCCCCATCTTCATTCATTTACTCAAGTGGACCCTTCTTCGAAAGGTACCATTCCGTGTTGCTTAGTTTCCTGTCAGCTGCGCCCCTGATATTTATGACCTAACAGAGCTATTCTGAGACCACCCAGCCAGAGAGAGAATTCTTCGCCTCTTTCTTTTCCAAACCCCCAGATAAAACTTTATCTGCTGTTTACACTTTTAAACTCCAATCAAGCCTCGAACATAATTAATACTTAATTAATTTCACACATCAACCACGCCCATTAATTACTAAATTAATTGCGGGGGTGGGTCGTAACATCGGCCCCTCCTCAAGAAATCCAGAAGTCCTCTTCTGGGCCTATCGCTTTGCTCTTATCAATTTCCAGAGCAACCATTGAGTGCTACCTTTTCCCCACAGGTAGAAACAATTTAAAATGGCAAAAATATTGCGTTTCTTGCCTTCAAGAGCATTGGAGCGACTTCCCAATTATCCCGCAATTTTGTTAATTAATTTAGAGAACATCCGAAAGAAAAAACAACGTAAATGAGAAATAAATAAAAAAACTGAACTGTAAAAGAACATGTGAGCCTGCCGAACTGTGATTCCTAGCTGCCTCATACCATACGCGACATGGCGGACAAATTTTAAAGTTTTCTTCAGGTTTTAGGAGGGGGGTGTCCACTGTAACATTCCATCCCCCCATGAAAGAAAACAAAAGGATGACTGGATGAAGTTTATTCATCCAATCACTCTATTTTTTTTTAACTGTAAACACTCAACCCTTTCCCACCGTCGCAAGGCACCTAATTCCGGATTCAAGTGCCCGGAGTGGAAGGAAAGTTTAAGGATTTCATCACACGTTCATTGCTACCCGTCGAGACAGGCGGAAAAAAATTTAAATATGAGGCATAGCTTCGAGAATCCACGAGTTCCACAGATCTCTCACGTTCGATGCTCCTACACCCGCTTTTATCTGCGCTCGATGCCAAATTCTTGCGTTCCACTGTCTTCGAGTTCCTTCTCAACATCGTAGATAATCGTGGTGTCACAGTCTTCCTGGGGATCCACTATAAACTCGACTGCTCCCCGTAAACCATAGGTGCGGCTAAAGCTGTTTGTCTCAGCTGTGATGTACCCGCTGTACTTGTAACAGGTGTACTCTCTTCCGGAACAATTGCAGCCTCAGTGCTCACATGTTCTCCGTCAGAGTGACCACCAGAATCATCTGAATCCATGTGACTCGCAGATGACGATTTTTTCGTGTTAGCCATTTTGTTTTTCTTACCCACTAAAATTATGGCAGTTCTTAAAAAACAGCTTAAGGCTTACTTAATGCTAAATTATACAAAATTCGCACCGAACAAAACTAAATAAAAATAGTAATGGCAGTCAATTCGCACTTATTTTACGAACATGAGTGTTGTTCCGCTAGCTGCAAAATATAGGTATCGATCCTGGGACAACGGCACCATTAATGTTACACGGCACTAGCAGTGTTCCTGCCGAGTCTGCCGGTAACGGTGCTTGAGACCTGAAGTACAATTTAGTTGGCCGCGGCACCAGGTGAGAATCTCAGGTGCACTGCTGCACTCAAAGATTCACACCAGAACATAAAAAATGAAAAGTTGAAGAATGACCCTAAGCATAAAAGGCTTGGGTGAATCCACCTTGTGAACAAAATAACAACAACAAATAAAAAATAAAATAATCTAAAAAAAATGATACTTTGGGATCAGAGTTGTGATGAGGTTCACCCGCAATCACCAATTCGTGACTGAGTGTAGTGGTCCGGATCTTACTCCGGTACATTCAATCCCCAACCAGCCAGTACAACACTCACTTTCGCAAATAACACATGATTCTCAAATACACAACACAACATTTAATAACGTTCTGCGAGATTTAAACAGATCCGGCGCTCTCTAGGCGCATTGACAATTGCCCCTCATATGTGGGCAGCATACGGTGTCACACTTTACTGTCGGATAACGCAGCCGACTGAGTCTCCACCGGACTATCTGAACAAGAGATACTACTCGTTTACACACTAAATAGAGCTGCAGGTGATATTCATATACAATTGCTTAGAGAATGAAAAAAAAAATTATATGCAAACGATCACATTAAAAATACTCGCGACACAAAATACACAAGCACGTTAATTTGCGGTATAAGATTATAGGTGCGAAATACTGCCAAAGTTAATTAACTAAATCTAATAAGCATGCACATGCAGATCCCTTTCTCCGCTAGCTTTGGCCCTGAACCAAAGTTAAAAGAAACTGTCCCGCCCAGCGGAATTTGTGGCCACATCCTCTCCCTTATTCATGTAAAAAAATAATCAGGAATGGGCCCTGTAAGAAATTGAAATCTGTATGTGCAGGTATTTCCTCTGAGGTTCAGTCACTCAGCATTACTGCATCTATGTCCATGCAGCTTTGGGTGTCGGGATGGCACAAGTTCGCAGATGTGCGAAGAAAGAAAAAGGAAATATTCATCTACTTACAGTTACGTGACTTTGCTGTGCAAATCCGTTGTGTATCACATAATATCACACGACAAAACAAAAAACACACACACAGACACTTGCACCATGTGGCAGCACCGATGATTCAACACTTCACTTTGACGCTTGATGTAAATGAAGCACACACTTAAAAATAATAATATCACGCCGCACTTTGTTGCAATGATTAGAGTGCACACTGATCTATTCTCGTGACGATTTGAAGGTGGCCGTTAAGCAAAATAGGCCCTCTCACATCTGCAGTTGCGGTTTCCAAGATTGATTTTCTGTGTTCCTGGGAAATGATTTTTGTTGTCGTGAAGAAATAATTGTGAACGTCGACTGCTGGGAGAGTGGGACACATTCAATTCCGCTGCTGCTATAGTTGATTCCGTCCGTCGCTACCTTCCGTCCTTTTTGACCGTTCATTCCCAATTCAGTCAGTTCCTTTCCGTTCGCAAACCATCTATCTATCTACCCTGCCTGAGTACGCAGTTCAAATATGCCACTCGCAGGTTTCGTTTCCATTTTTTTTATCGAGTTGCGACCGCCAGCCCTGAGATTAATTTTCTCGGCCGAGCGAAATCAGACGTGCTTTTACCTTAAGCGTATATCGGCAACTGCTGACCGAAAACAACGCTCGAATCCACCACTCTTACGCTCATATTTTTCTTTCGACATGTTTTTATCCCGTCGCACTTACACGTAGTGGCTTCTGCTGCTTACGCGACCACACACACGCACACATGGGGCCTCGCTTCGCCCCGTAAGACAAGCGCATCTCTTCACTTCCTCCACAGTAGGGGATGAATGGGGGTGACGATTCCACACTGCAGTGGTTGGCATCCGAACCTGACTTTGCTTGGCTTCGCTTCTCATTGGAATGACCACTGTCCACTCGCAGACTTCTTAATTCCCCTGTAACTTGGCTTTCATTAGCCAAACAGTCGCTGATTTCCATTACGCTCCAGCCTAGAAATTTCTTCGTTATCACGCGGATTTAGGCATTCTGCTGTCTTTGTGGCAAACTGGCATCTCCAGCTGCCTCGAGTTGTCTCCATTTCTTACCAAATGCGGGGAGGTTTTGCTGCTTCATTTTCCCCAATTCATTTTTTGCAGATCCAAGGCATCCAGCCTTTCACATCGGAGAGCGCACAGACAACTGACTTTCTTCCTTATTTTCACGCTAAGTGCGAAATCTTATTTTTCCGCACGGACCACACAGAGAGCAATTGTTCTCGAAAATGCCCCAAACAATCGACGAATTTACGATTATTCGCTAAACCTTTTGTCCCCATCTTCATTCATTTACTCAAGTGGACCCTTCTTCGAAAGGTACCATTCCGTGTTGCTTAGTTTCCCGTCAGCTGCGCCCTGATATTTATGACCTAACAGAGCTATTCTGAGACCACCCAGCCAGAGAGAGAATTCTTCGCCTCTTTTCTTTTCCAAACCCCCAGATAAAACTTTATCTGCTGTTTACACTTTTAAACTCCAATCAAGCCTCGAACATAATTAATACTTAATTAATTTCACACATCAACCACGCCCATTAATTACTAAATTAATTGCGGGGTGGGTCGTAACATCGGCCCCTCCTCAAGAAATCCAGAAGTCCTCTTCTGGGCCTATCGCTTTGCTCTTATCAATTTCCAGAGCAACCATTGAGTGCTACCTTTTCCCACAGGTAGAAACAATTTAAAATGGCAAAAATATTGCGTTTCTTGCCTTCAAGAGCATTGGAGCGACTTCCCAATTATCCCGCAATTTTGTTAATTAATTTAGAGAACATCCGAAAGAAAAAACAACGTAAATGAGAAATAAATAAAAAAACTGAACTGTAAAAGAACATGTGAGCCTGCCGAACTGTGATTCCTAGCTGCCTCATACCATACGCGACATGGCGGACAAATTTTAAAGTTTTCTTCAGGTTTTAGGAGGGGGGTGTCCACTGTAACAATATCATCATTATCATCATCGTCAACCATTATCATTCCACTGCTGGACGGAGTTCTCCCCAAGTTTCTTCTACAACGGTTTGTCTTGTGCCAATCTCCTCCATGTTACTCCCGCATACTTTTCGAATTTCATCCACCCATCTCCCATGTGGTCTTCTTCTGGGTCTTTTCCTGTCCCTTGGAATCCAGTCTAAAATTTCGGCTGTGCACCGAAGGTCTGTCCTTCTGGAAATGTGTCCAGGCCATTGCCATTTCAGGGATTTTACTCTGATCGTGATGTCTTCCACTGTTGTCATTTTTCTGATCCACAAGTACCTCATATTATCTCTATTGGTTACGCCAAGCATGCACCTCTCTTTGCGTTTTGAGTTGTCTGCAGTCTTTGTATGTCTCTTTTAGTTAAGGTCCACGTCTCTGCACCATACGTAAGCACTGGAAGTATGCATTGATCGAACACTTTTATTTTAAGACATAATGGCATATTGCTCTTGAAAATTATACTGTTTCTTCCAAACGCTCTCCAGGCAAGTTTTGTACGCCGATTAATTTCTTCATCAATGTGACCCTCACTTGATATCTGCTGTCCAAGATAAATGTAGGTATTGGTTACCTCCAGCTTTTCCCCATCAATCGACAAATCTTCATTTCTTATAAAAGCATTGTAAATCACTTTTGTCTTCTAAAAGTTCATTTTTAATCCCACTTCTTTACTCTTATCAGCAAGTTCCTGGATCATACTCTGCAGCTCTGATGAGGTAGTTGCAAAAATGACTACGTCATCAGCAAAACGAAGGTGAGTTAGATAATCTCCATTAACCTTTATTCCTTTGTTTTCCCAGTTCAGTGATTGAAAGACATTTTTCAATGTGGCATTAAAGAGTTTCGAAGATATAGTGTGAATTTGTCTCACTCCCTTTTCAATCTTTATGGGTGCTGTATTCTCAAATAGCCGAATCTTTGCACTTGTATTTTCATAGATGTTATGAATAATATTAATGTATGCATCTTCAATACCGCAGGATTTCAAAGCCATTGTAACTGCTGATGGTTTCACCGAATCAAAGTCTTTTTCATAATCGATAAAAGCCATGCACAATGGAAGTTCATATTCCCTCGCTCTTTCAATTAGTTCTCTCAGTACGTGGATATGATCTATAGTGCTGTAGCCACTCCTGAATTCAGCTTGTTCTCTCGGTTGAGCCATGTCCATTGTCACCTTCAAGCGGTGTGAAAGAACTTTAGAAGATTTTATTAACCACTGATAGGAGGCTGATAGGTCTGTAGTTCCTGAGATCCTCAATGTCACCTTTTTTATGTAGCAGGATCATTGTAGCATTGTTCCAATCCTCAGGAATCTTCCCTTCATTAAGGCATCGAGTGAAAATTTGGGCGAGTATTGTTTCAATTTGTCCACTTGCTTCTCGTATGATGTCTACTGTAATTCCATCTTCTCCTGGAGCTTTTCCCCGTTACATATTTTTGATTGCACGTGTAACTTCTGTGGGAGGACTGGAAGAACTCTGGTACCTTTTGTAATGTCTGGAGTACATGTATCATCCCTTTCATATAGTTTTGAGTAGAAATCTTTCACTCTTGTCAAAGTTTCACCTCTATTTCTTGTTAAAGAACCATCTTCTTTTCTCAGAGCCATAATCTGTTTTCTTCCCTTACTCAGATGTCCCTTTGCTCTCTTTAGGCTTTGGTTGTTTTCAATTGCTTTCCTCACTAGTTCACAGTTGAATTTCCTTACATCTTCAGTGACACTTTTTCGTACCGTCTTACATAGTTCTATATATTCAACTTTGGAAGTCACATCTCCTTTAGTTGTCCTCATCTCTCTTCTTTTTTGCATCAGAATTTTGGGTTTTCCTGATAATTTGTTCGTATGCAACTTCATCTTAGTACCAGCTAATTTTGTTGCTGTTTTCATAACAGCCTTGGTTAGTTTTCTGTTAACTTCAGAGATGTCCACTTCTTCCGACTTTAGACCTTCTAGAGCAGAGAATCTGTTTCTCAGTTACAATTTGAAGGTATTCTGATGTTTTTTAAGGCTGGTCGCGTCAATACACTTTGTTTGTTTTATGAGCTTGCCACGCTCGAGTTTAGCATTGAGTTGCATCTTACATCTTACCATTCTATGGTCAATACCTGTGTTGAACTTGTTTAGCATACTGCAATCTTCCATGACAAATTTCTTGTTACACGTAATGAAATCAATTTCACTTGTCAATCCATTAGGATGCCTTCATGTCCATTTCCTTTGCGGCGTTTTCTTGAAAAAGGAGTTCATGATGAAAAACCCTTCTGCCTCTGCAAACTCTACGAGGGTATTTCCACGCTGGTTTCTGTGGCCGTGACCGAATTTACCTTCTAAAGTTTCATTCTGTTGTCGTTGCCCTATTTTCGCATTGAAATCTCCCATAATGATCTTCAAGTGCTGCTTGCCTTTATTATTTAAATGACGAATTTCCTCATAAAATTTTTCAATCTCTTCTTCAGGATGGTTTGTAGTGGGTGCATAAGCTTGAATAATCTTAGCCTGGTATCTTCTCGAGAGTTGGATAACATGTCGTGCAGCTCTGTCAGAGAAACTTTCAACTTCTACAACTTTATCCTTCAGTTCCTTGTTTATTATAAATCCAACACCGCTAGTTCTGCCAGTATCTGTCCCACGATAAAGGAAGTGATGCCCACTTTTCAGTTCAATGAGATCTCCTTTTCTCCTTACCTTACTTAGCCCGACGATGTCCCACTTAATCCTTTGTAGTTCTTCTTCCAATTCAAGGAGCCTTGAAACAGAAGGTAAGGAGCGTCCGTTATACGCAGCCAAGGTCAGCAACAGATGGCAGCCTAGTCCGGTCCTCCGGTTATTCTTAGCACCCTCTGCCTTCATGTCGCACTGGCCGCTGCCTTGGCCTGGTACATTCCAGCTGCCGGAGACTGAGGACCAAGATTTCAGTTGTGGAGTCATTTTGAAGGTGTTTGGCCATAACTCACCACTCTGACCAAGCGGGTTGGTGAGTGTGGGATAGCATTTCCCCTAATCCCGATGGTATAGTTATACCGCTATTTGGCGGTCGGCAGAGCCCAGTTTAGTGGGAACAGGATGCACCACGAGAAGGCGGGGTTGACATTTGTCAAAGTGAGGCTGTAGTATATTGCGCATCACCTGACCTTACATCCCATATATATATATATATATATATATGCGCCTTATCCAGGGCACAAGACAGGGCCCAGGTCGGACGATGAGTAATAAGCCAGCTCCTCTGACCCCTCCACCACCGGGAGGTCTTTCTTGTCTTTTTAATTTGACGATCAGTTGCATCAAATATACAGTAGAACACGCTTATAACGGGGAGATAGTCATCGACAGAAACCCACGTTTAATTCGGGAGCTACTGATCCGTTTTGGGGCAAAAATTCTCACCATGTAAAAATATGTAAAAGTGATAATATGCATCTACGTTTATATTATATACCTATAACAATTGGATATACTTAAAAAGATTTGATTAAGTAACTGATTTGTACAATATGTAATTAATTAAACCTTTCAAGTATATTCAGCTTGACGGCCACATGTGACTGATCGCTGCTTAACATTACAACACAAATGAAGCAAAAACAGCATAGATTATTTCAATGCAGCACTCGCTTGGAGGGTAAAAGGGCAATGGGCCGAATTTCTGGAATTGTTATCTCCTGTTTCTTCCTCTGACGACATCGCCATTCGATTACTCTCCTATTCTTCTCTGCAAATGTCGCTAAGAAATCCACTTACATGTGTGTGAGCTCCACCCACACTGTTTTTGTCCATGAGTAAGGGTCCTGTTTGCAACTCTGTTAAAACATACATCCGAGGAATAACCCCTTGGAGTTGTGGCGAAGAGAGTCTCTTGCACAACTCGCTTGTTAAGCATTTGATGTACTCCCTTTCCATTGCTTTTCTATCAACATTACTCCCCTAGCACACAGCGATTCCCCTTCGCTGTTGCAATTTCGTTCTGTACGCCGATATTTCTATTTCTTCATTGCAGGACAGTACGCAGCAGATTTCTTCTGCTTCGTTAAATATGGATTGTCGCTAAAAAAAATTACTTTGCTTTTTAAAGTGATTTAGCTTTTTTCTCCCTCGTGAAATTCGGGGACTTCGTTAAATTTTGTAAGTTAAAAAAGATCAAATTAGCTTTGAATTAACATTATAGAAGGCAAAAGCTCCTGCTTTCCTTTTTAAATCAGAGATCTCGCTAAATACGGGCTCGCTGTATGCGTGTTCTACCATATTAAGAAAAAATGTGAAACGCGCTTATTTTTGGCACTTCCTGGTTCTGCGTAATCTCAGCCTTGATCAAGAATTTCCTTCTTTTCAAAGATCAGCTTCCGAAATGCAAAACATTTCGTAGTTTTAATCAATCAATCAACCTTGAGAAATCAAAAATCGTATTTATACCCAAAATGCTTTCTTTTTCCGTAGTTGCTTTTACCAACAATTAATTTAACTTGACAGCAGGTTACATGTGATAACCTAACGAGCCATGCTGATGCCATTCCTTACCCAGCAGCTCCGAGGAAGCACAAAAAAATATATATATCGTAGTTGTTACAATCAAACATGGTCACCTCTGTGCAGAAGGCGCCCGCTGTGCTTGTGAGAAGTATCGTGGGAGGCTGAAAAATTGAATTCTAGACATATTCTGGTAGAGTTCAAAGGTTAATGAATGAACTAATGAATCATCGTTCGGAAGGTTTTCTTTTTCTTTTGGTCTTACTTCTGGTGTTTGGCGATGTGTCGGCTTTTCTGCATAATAATAACTTAATCATAGCAAGCGCATAATGCTTAAACATAGTTAATACAATAGGCAAATCAAAGAGCCGGCCAGCAAATCCTGCAGCTGGAATGCCGTGCTGGGAGAATATTTATAAAACGGACCGTGATGCCGGTTTCAATTAGGTGCAAGCGCTGCTTCTGAAAGAAGAAAAAATGTGGGGAAAAAATTAATTCCCACCTGTCATGCCTTTTGATAGCCACAGTATAAATGATGATATCATATTGCATTTAATTCAGGTAATACTCATCTCTCCTTTACATGCAAGCAGCTGGACACAGGATAGAAGCAAACAAAAAATGCTTTCAGCGACTTTGTAGCGAAAAAACTCCAGGAGGAAATAAAATGATTGGCTTCTCAGCTCTTAGAGAGAATGCTGTATAGATCTCTCTCGCTCTCGCTCTCTCTTTCATAACGAACTCTTTCTGAGAGTAATTGATTTCCGTTGTAACATCTAAAATCCTGTTTAGAACCTAATTAATTGAAACAAAGTCAAAAATCACGTTGAAAACGTTTCTTCAACCTGATTTGTGACTTTATTTCAATTTATTTCAACACTTTTTAATCACTTTTACTTTTTTTTGTATGTGTACTTTTTAATCATATTTCAACATTCCCATGTTTTTCCGTTTTATTTCATTTCTATTTCATCTTATTTTATTTAAATTTACTTGGTATTTTTTTTTTTGTACGTCATAACATAGATGTAAATAAGCGGTCCCTATAAAGTTTTTCCAGCTAGCTGGCGATCAGTTTTTCTTTTTCTTCAAGAAGGCTGATGAAAAAGTTCCGTCAGTTTCCCTTTTTTTGTTCCGTTACTTTTACTGTTTTGTAGCGAAAAAAAACCCCACGAGGAAATAAAATGATTGGCTTCTCAGCTCTTAGAGCGAATGTTGTACAGATCTCTCTCTCTCTCTATCTATCTATCTACCTATCTCTTAACGAATTCTTTCTGAGAATATTTGAATTTCGTTGTAACATCTAAAATCCTGTTTAGAACCTAACTAAATAGGTTAAAAGAAAAAGTCAAAAATCGAATTGAAAAAAGTCAAAAATCAGGTTGAAAACGTTTCTTCAACCTTATTTTTGACTTTATTTCAATTTATTTCAACATTATTTTATCATATTTCAACATTCCCGTGTTTTTCCGTTTTATTTCGTTTCTATTTCATCTTTATTTTATTTAAATTTACTTGGGTTTTTTTTTCTGTTCGTCATAACATCATCATCATCATCATTGTCAACCATTATCAATCCACTGCTGGACGAAGGTCTCCCCAAGTTTCCTCCACAACGGTCTGTCTTGTGCCAGTCTCCTCCATGTCACTCCCGCATATTTACGAATTTCATCCACCCATCTCCCATGTGGTCTTTTTCTGGGTCTTTTCCTGTCCCTTGGAATCCAATCTAAAATTTCGGCTGTCCATCTATGGTCTGTCCTTCTGGCAGTATGTCCAGCCCATTGCCATTTCAGGGATTTAACTCTGATCATGATGTCTTCCACTCTCGTCATTTTTCGGATCCACGAGTTCCTCTTCTTATCTCTCCTGGTTATACCAAGCATGCACCTGTCCATGCTTCTTTGAGTTGTCTGCAGCCTTTGTATGTCTCTTTTAGTTAAGGTCCACGTCTCTGCACCATACATAAGCACTGGAAGGATGCATTGATCAAACACTTTTCTTTTAAGACATAATGGCATATTGCTCTTGAAAATTATGCTGTTTCTTCCAAAAGCTCTCCAGGCAAGTTTTGTACGCCGATTAATTTCTTCATCAATGTGACCCTCACTTGATATCTGCTGTCCAAGATAAACATACGTATCTGTTATCTCCAGTTTTTCTCCATCAATCGACAAATCTTCATTTCTTGTAAAAGCATTGAACATCACTTTTGTCTTCTGAAAGTTCATTTTTAATCCCACTTCTTTACTCTTGTCAGCAAGTTCCTGGATCATACTCTGCAGCTCTGATGGGGTAGTTGCAAAAATGACTACGTCATCAGCAAAACGAAGGTGGGTTAGATAATCTCCATTAATCTTTATCCCTTTGTTTTCCCAGTTCAGTGATTGAAAGACATTTTCCAATGTGGCATTAAAGAGCTTCGGAGATATGGTGTCACCTTGTCTCACTCCCTTTCCAATTTTTATGTGTGTTGTATTTTCAAACAGCCGAATCTTTGCACTTGCATTTTCATAGATGTTATTAATAATATTAATGTATGCATCTTCAATACCGCAGGATTTCAGAGCCGTGGTAACTGCTGATGGTTTCACCGAATCAAAGGCTTTTTCATAATCGATAAAAGCCATGCACAATGGAAGTTCATATTCCCTCGCTCTTTCAATTAGTTCTCTCAGTACATGGATATGATCTATTGTGCTGTAGCCACTCCTGAATCCAGCTTGTTCTCTCGGTTGAGCCATGTCCAGTGTTACCTTCAAGCGGTGTGAAAGAACTTTAGTGAAGATTTTATAAACCACTGATAGGAGGCTGATAGGTCTGTAGTTCCTGAGATCCTCAATGTCACCTTTTTTATGTAGCAGGATCATTGTAGCATTGTTCCAATCCTCAGGAATCTTCCCTTCATTAAGGCATCGAGTGAAAATTTGGGCGAGTACTGTTTCAATTTCTCCACTTGCTTCTTGTATGATGTCTATAGTAATTCCATCTTCTCCTGGAGCTTTCCCCCGCTTCATGTTCTTGATTGCATGAGCAACTTCTGCTGGGAGGACTGGAAGAACTCTGGTACCTTTCATGATGTCTGGAGTACATGTATCATCCCTTTCATATAATTTGGAGTAGAAATCTTTCACTCTTGTCAAAATTTCGCCTCTATTTCTTGTTATAGAACCATCTTCTTTTCTCAGAGCCATAATCTGTTTTCTTCCCTTACTGAGATGTCCCTTTGCTATCTTTAGGCTTTGGTTGTTTTCAATTGCTTTCCTCACTAGCTCACAGTTGAATTTCCTTACGTCTTCAGTGATACTTTTTCGTGCTGTCTTGCATAGCTCTATATATTCCACTTTGGAAGTCACATCTTCTTTAGTTGTCCTCATCTCTCTTCTTTTTTGCATCAACATTTTGGTTTTTCCTGATAATTTGTTTACATGCAACTTGTTCTTAGACCCAGCTAATTTTGTTGCTGTTTCCATAAGAGCTTTGGTTACTTTTCTGTTAACTTCCGAAATATCCACTTCTTCCGATGTTAGGCCTTCTAAAGCAGAGAATCTGTTCTTCAGTTCCAACTTGAAAGTATTATGGTGTTTTTTAAGGTTGGTTATGTCAATACATTTTGTTTGTCTTATGAGCTTGCCACGTTCCAGTTTAGTGTTGAGGTGCATCTTACATCTCACCAATCTATGGTCACTACCTGTGTTGAACTTGTTTAGCACACTGCAGTCTTCGATGACGAATTTTTTGTTACACATAATAAAATCAATTTCACTTGTCGTCCCAATTGGATGTCTCCATGTCCATTTCCTGTGTGGCTTTTTCTTGAAAAAGGAATTCAAGATGAAAAATCCTTCTGCCTCTGCAAACTCAACGAGAGTATTTCCACGCTGGTTTCTGTTGCCGTGACCGAATTTACCTACTGAAGTTTCATTCTGTTGCCGGTGCCCTATTTTTGCATTGAAATCTCCCATAATTATCTTCAAGTGCTGCTTACCTTTATTATTTAGATGACGAATTTCCTCATAAAATTCTTCAATTTCTTCTTCAGGATGACTTGTGGTGGGTGCATAAGTTTGAATAATCTGAGCCTGGTATCTTCTCGATAGTTGGATAACGAGTCGTGCAGCTCTGTCAGAGGAACTTTCAACTTCTACCACTTTATCCTTCAGTTTCTTGTTTATTATAAATCCAACACCACTAGTTCTGCCAGTATCTGTCCCACGATAGTAGAAGAGATGTCCACTTTTCAGTTCAATGAGATCTTCTCCTTTTCTCCTTACCTCACTTAGCCCGACGATGTCCCACTTGATCCTTTGTAGTTCCTCTTCCAATTCAAGAAGCCTTGAATCAGAAGATAGGGAGCGTCCGTTGTAGGTAGCCAAGGTCAGCATCAAATGGCAGCCTAGTCCGGTCCTCCGGGGATTCTTAGCACCCTCTGCCTTCATGTCGCACTGGCCGCTGCCTTGGCCAGGTACATTCCAGCTGCCGGAGACTGAGGGCCAAGATTTAAGTTGTAGAGTCATTTTGGAGGTGTTTGGCCATAACTCACCACGCTGGCCAAGCGGGTTGGTGAGTGTGGGATAGCATTTCCTCTGAATAGATGTAAATAAGTGGTCGCCAATGGCGACAAAGTTTTTCCAGCTAGCTGGCGACCAGTTTTTCTTTTTCTTGAAGGCTGATGAAAAAGTTCCGTCACTTTTACTTTTTTTTTGCTCCGTTACTTTTATTGTTTTGTAGCGAAAAAACCCCCACGAGGAAATAAAATGATTGACTTCTCAGCTCTTAGAGCGAATGTTGAACAGATCTCTCTCTCTCTCTCTTTCTCTCTCTCTTAACAAACTCTTTCTGGGAGTAATTGATTTTCGTTGTAACATCTAAAATCCTGTTTAGAACCTAACTAAATAGGTTAAAAAAAAAGTCAAAATTCGAATTGAAAAAAGTCAAAAATCAGGTTGAAAACATTTCTTCAACCTGATATTCGACTTTATTTCAATTTATTTCAACATTTTGTAATCATATTTCAACATTCCCGTGTTCTTCCCTTTTATTTCGTTTCTATTTCATCTTTACTTTATTTAAATATTCTTGGGGGTTTTTTTCTGTACGTTATAACGTAGATGCAAATAAGCGGTCGCCAGTGGCGACTAAGTTTTTCCAGCTAGCTGGCGACCAGTTTTCTTTTTCTTGAAGAAGGCTAATGGAAAAGTTCCGTCACTTCTACTTTTTTTTCTGAATTGTTTTCGTAGAACACGCATATCTATATTTCAATGCCAGGTCGAAGAAAAATAACTTTAACTGGAGAGATCGAATACCGATTTATGGCGGCCGAAAATCGGTGTTCGATCTCATTCGGTATTCTCTTAATCGGTATTCCCTCTTTTAACGCCATGAGTAACATTAAAATAATGCAACGTTCTCGACTGTCGCTGAGGAAACAAGCAGTTCAATGAACGTTAGCATTCTTCAAGAATTTGATCCCACTCCTGCAGTGAATTATTGGTTTTCAACTGCAGGAAAAAGGATATGATTTTAAGCCTATCTCATCAGTAACACAATTATTGAAAATCAACTAAGATCTACGAGGGAAAATAAAAGCCTATTTTGATTTGCGCAGCCAGTTTTTTAAACTGGCAACTAAAACTTTCACACTTACAATGTTAAAAATTTGTGGGAGGTTGCACCAAAAAGTGGTGCTACACCATCTGAATCACTTTCTGAGAAAAGATATACCATTATGTAGTGCAAACAAAACCCAGCGACATGGGTCAACCTTGCACCATAATGTGGTGCAACCTTGGACCAAAAGTGGTGCAAAGGTTGCACCATGTAGTTGGATTTGCTTCGCCCCATGTATCTTTTCTCAGAAAGTGGTGCAGCTGGTGAAGAACCGCTACTTGGTGCAACATATTACAAAAGTTTTAACAGTGTATTTGCATGGCAAGGTTATAATGTTTTTAAAATTGGTATATACGTGTACTTATTCCATGGTGTGACGCACTACAGAGGTGTAAACATGTGTCAAGACGACAAATCTGCAGCGAGCCGTTCTGTCCGCGTAGCTCAGTGGGGAGAGCGACTTACTCCGGAGTGAGGGGACATGGATTCCCGTCGCGGACAAACATCTTTTTATACATTAGCGCCCGATTGTGCAAAAATGGATCCACTGTCTGTTGAGTTCTTCGAAAAATGTGTGATGTTTGTTCCACACCTTGTTTGGAATGAATGAAAAGTTCCTACTTCGCTTCAAAGGCAAAAAAGAAAAATTAAGAGATGATGTGACGTACTACAAAGGTGTAAACATGTGTCAAGACGACAAATCTGCAGCGAGCCAGTTTGTCAGTTGAGAGAACGACTTACTCCTCAGTTGAGAGAACGACTTACTCCTCAGTTGAGAGAACGACTTACTCCGGAGTGAGTGAGAGGACATGGGCAAACTTGTGTTTTCACAATGGGCTTGGAGGTCTATACCCCTAAAACATTACTTACCGTGCATTTGTCATACTTGTAATACCGGAGTTTCTTGACGTTATGCTCCGGATAACTAGCACAAAATGCTGCCTAATCACACAATAAGCATTATTAGGCTTTCTAATGGCCGGAAGAGAGTAGTAGTCTTTACTTACAAGAATCATCTTTGTTATTCTTTAAGACACGCCAGAACTACACTTCAAGAACTGTAACAGTATCAGCTACACTTCAACAAATACAACAAACTGAACCTCTGTAACGTGAGGCTTAAAGTGTCTCAATACCATTACAAATTCATCAGATACTCGTATATATATAGTTAGTCTTGAAGGTACAGCGCACAACGCAAGGCTACACTGCACTGTAAACAATAAGTGGTGTGAATTTACGCAAAATTCTGAAAATAATGTACAGCAAAGTTGCCGGTAAGTGTCCGTCTTTTAACAAAATTTCTGTGTTTAAAAGTGCCCCCCCCCCCCTCTTTAACCCGTATTTTCATAGATTTTCCGTAACCAGTAATTTCATAAAGTCCATTTAAAGTTTTTCTGTATTTATATAGAAATTTCCCAAACTCGAAGATGCTGAATTTTCCAGCCCTTACGCCAGAGAATCCTTTCACGCCGGTAGCTAGGATCGAATCAGATCGATTGGGATAGGTTTACATAAGCCACTCGTCTTAACCACTGGGCCAGAAAGTCTTAGGAACTGCACTCACGTTCAAGGTAAAACTAATCTCGCGATGACATATTTTTTTTCATTAATGAGGGGATTTAGTCATTTCTTTTTCTGTTGGAATTTATTATGTTTTTAATACATTTTTAATAATTTTATTTTTCTGTTGAACTTATCACAAATTAAGTATTATTTTTCAACGCGCTATTTGGAAGTAACAGAAACTTGATACTTTTTTTTTAACCGACAATAACTGTCATGTATCTTTAATAAATGGTGAAGTGTACTGTTTTATAGTATTATTTCAAAAAAAATTTAAATATAAAATTTGTTCTTGATAGCTATAATAGCTTTTGTATTAAGGGAACCACAGACTTCTACACAGACATCATACGATCGCCTGTACAATAATTTAAATAACCGGTTTCTTACGGTAACACAATATATAATAGCTAGTGCAGAAAATACGAGAGAGGAGATGAAACATACTGTGCCAGAATTACCAAAATTCAAACGGTGTGCTACCCATAATATCCGATCTCGCTACAGAACTTCAAAATCAGTTCCTTTGACAGACGACTGAAATTTAACAGTTAATCAAGCCACAAGTATTTCCTGGAATCTCTCCTGTTACCAGAATGTTTTCGTCGTGCGGGTACGGAAAAAGTAAGAACGGAATTTTCCCGTTAATATGCAGTCATTTCCAAAAGTTTAAGACCATCCTGTCACTTTTTTTAAATTAGGATTTTCAGAGAAACAACTAATTACTAGTCAGAGATATTTGAAAAAAAATGACATCACAGATGAATACTTACATTCTTTAGAACACAAAAAGACCGAAATCAGTACTTTGTGTGGCCACCTTTGTTTTTTTTTATAACGGACAGAATAAGATGTGGCATACTCTCAATGAGGGATTTGCCACTTGAAATGTCTTTGCACCACATGTACTTTATCGTGTCAATCAAAGCTTGGGGATTTGATGGCTGTTTTTCTGCTACCTTGTCTTTTAAAGCGGCCCACCAATTTTCGACGCGGTTAGATCTGGACTATTATCGGGCCAGTTATGTTTTCCCCATGCAGGTAGTCCTTTACTGTCTTTGATCTGTGGCATGGAGCACCATAATGCATACATATTGTGCATCTGTGCACTTACAAATGAGTTAACAGCTTCTCACGTAGCATTTCCACATGAAAAGGACCAGTCATGGTAGTGCCTTTCGGCAAAAAGAGTAATGAAGCAGTACCGGATGCTGACATATCACCCCATATCATCTGACTAGGCCAATGTCTCACGGTGCTAAACAGTATATTTTTCATCAATTTTTTTGCCTTTTGATCGTCGAACATGGGCTTCACGTGATACAAACTGACGCACAGTCGATTCATCGGAAAAAGAACTTGGCTCCAATTTTCAGCAGTCCACGATTGATGACGCTTCGCAAACTGGAGTTCCTTTTCTTTTTCATGACAGAGATTATTCAAGGTTTATGTGCAGGTTTATAATGCTTTAATCCAAAATCTTTGCTAAGACATCAGGAAACAGTGCTGATACTAATATCAGACCCTTTTCAATGTAGAAAGTCTTGATTTCCTTGCACGAACTCCTCGGAGAACGCATATCTATTTACCTTATGGTATTGCCATCACGTGGGGTTGTTTTCCTTGGACGTCCACTTCTCTTTCGGTCGCTAAATTCACCTGTATATTGATATTTCATGATCGTATTATGAATAGTAGTCTTGTTTACATTCACCTTTCTGCTTATGTCACGTTCAGAGTATCTTTCATGATATAAAGACACTATTTGTGCCCTCTGAGTAACACTTAATGAACCTTTCTGTTTATGTCAAGTTCGGAGTATCCTTCATGATATAAAGTCACTATTTGTGCCCTCTGAGTAACACTTAATAAACCTTTGTGCTTATGTCACGTTCGGAGTATCCTTCATGATATAAAGTCACTATTTGTGCCCTCTGAGTAACACTTAATGACGCTTTTTTGCCCATTTTTCGCTAAATAGGAAATACGTACAACACCTCTCAGCATGAAAACCAAAAGCAAACTCACGTTCACACACTTCCCCCAACTCTATCAACAGCTGCCACTGTAGGATGATGCAACACCAACAGGAAATTGAGTAATATAGACAGTAGCTGACGCAATCGGTAGAAATCTCCAAATACCAACAGGTGGTCTTAAATTTTTGCAAATGACTGTACGAAAGGAATTGCGGAAAAGTTTTTGAAAATTCAGAATTTTCATGTCTTACGAAAAATACGTGAAATTCAGATTTCTTTCCATCATTTCACGGAAAAGGTTGTATCACAATTATGTTTCGTTATTATATTCACGAAAGGAATCACGGGAAGTGGCTCGTGAATTTCAGAATTTTTTTTACAGTGCAATTTACCCACACTAACACTGCTCGCTCCACACATTATACAGTATGCATCGTTCTTATCTTATCAAACTATACACATGACATTCAGATCTCACCTGAAGACTGTTGCCAAATAGCATTCAGTGAGTGAAAAAATATAACGTTAACGTTGAAACGATTGAAGAGAAAGAACTCAAAATTTACATAGGGAAAGGAACTAAGCATGAAAGTTAAATTAGAATATGTGTCATAACGTCCTATGAGTCACAGAACACTTTAATTTTCTATAATGCATTTCAATTTAACTTACCATGATTTTCGGGCTAAGAACCGCGGCTTGTTTTAGTAAAACAAGTTAGTAAAATCATGCAATGCATTGATCATGATACGCTTTCCAACGTACCAGAAATCATTATTCAAGTTATAAGGATAATAGCTGTAGAATAAATCTCGCTCTGACCTTTGACCCCATTTCGATGATATTCAACAGAACCGGTTAAGTATATTTCCGGAACAACATGATAAAGTTTTGTCACGATCGAAGCATTTTTTGCGTAAGTTATAATGAATAAGAGCTATGGAATGGATCTCGCTTCTAGGTCCTGACCTTTGACCCCATTTCGCCCATTTTCAATAGGGTTCGTTCCCAGTGGCTCCCTTCCACATACTAAAATTTCATCGAAATCGAAGTATTTTTCCGCAAGTTATGACGCATAAGGGCAATGGAGTGGATCCCGCTCCTATGTCCTGAACTTTGACCCCATGTCGCCAATTTTCAATAGGATTCGTCCCCAGGTGAATCGCGCTTTTTCAATAGGGTTTGTCCCCAGTGAATCGCGCTTTTTCAATAGGGTTCGTCCCCATACTAAAATTTCATCGAAATCGAACCATTTTTACGCGAGTTATCGTGCTGACAGACAGACGGACGGACAAAGCTGGAGCATATACGCTTCTTCAACCTGCGGTTGGAAAGCGTAAAAAGGAGCGGTTTACTCACCTTGTGGCCCTTATGCCGATGCGGGGCTTACCCCGAATTGTTTTTCTAAACAACTGCACAGCAAACAGCAATTGTAAGTTTGTGTGTGCTATTACTGTCACAGTAAATAGCCCCCAATCCCCCCTACCGGTTTTAGAGCCATAGGTTTATCCCTTCGATGATATTGACAATCAGATTAAGATTTGTCGACGTTATTTCTCCCAGTGACTTGCCTTTTCCATTTTTCTAGCAAAACTACACTGAGCAAAAGTTTTAAAACAATAATATCTATCAAAGATACTAAAATTCAGCGTTGCTATGTCCCTAAATTTAATATTAATGTGAGAGGTATAACGAAGTAAATGTCTCCGTCATTTCTGTCCACGCCAGGATTCGAACCCGGATCCCCTTATTCCGGAATAAGTCACTCTACCAATTGAGCTACGCGGACGTTTTATTCTGATTCCTATCTGCCTTTATGTCGTGTGCGTCCTTCTGGCAGGTACGTCACATCTCCTGGTACGTTACAGAGGGACAGATTACCAGACTCTGAACGCATTAACACTTTTTCAGTAGTGAAACTCGTATTGTTACTTAATTGGCTGCAAAAGTATTTAATTTAAAATAATATGAGTATTCCTATTTAATGATAGCAGTTCGCAAAAATTCAGACCCTGTAGTTTCGGCTCCCGGGTGCCTGAACTGTGAAGCGGCTACACCGAAAACCCAAACCAGTATGAATAAGGCTTATTTCTGCAAATCGAAGAAATTGCATGTAAACTACGGCGCATGTGAAGGTCATGAAACGGTATAAATGATACCTGTTACTAAGAGCTCTGTTAAATCAGTGTTATTTCTATTCTGGGTGGCACAGTGGTCTAAGCGATGGCTTCTAATCATTCGTCCGAGATGAGTAGGGGTTCGAATCCCTGTGTAGCATGGATGCTGTGTTTGTCTTACGGCACTGGCTCTCTCCCTTCCCTGGAGCCAGTGGCCCAAAATTAGGGATGGGAGACTGCTTATAGCCCATTGAGTTGCTCATGGTGGTCGTTAAATCAAAAAAAAAAAAAAGTGTAGCAAAATATTGTTCCGCAAGAGTGTAATGAAAAAAGTTTACGCAAAGCGAAATGATCCGCCCCGGTGGCGCAGTGGTCTAAGCGATTACTTCTGACTATTCGTCCGAGATGGGTCCGGGTTCGAATCCGGATGAGACATGGATGTTGTGTTTGTCTTACGGCCCTGAATCTCTCCCTTTCCTGGAGTCAGGGGCCCTAAATTAGGGGCGGGTGACTGCTTATGGCCCATTGAGTTGCTCACGGTGGTCGTTAAACCTCCAATCAAAAAAAAAAAAATCTGTTCTCCTGATGGGAAGGCAGCGGACTTAACAGAGATTTACAAAGCCCAAATTGTAATGGCCAGACGACTGGGTCAGAATATTTCCGAGACGGCAAGGCTTGTGGAGTGCTCACGGTTAAGGTGGATAATACCTTCAAAATGTGGTCCGAGGCCCTAGGGAAAACCACGAATCGCCGACAAAATCTGGGCTCACCGATGCTACAGGTGATCGAAGGTTATTCTGTATGGTCCGAGACAAGAGAAGGGATACTATGGCGCAACTCGTCGGTAATTTGAATGCTGGTGATGGGAGTAATGGGTCACAACACACAGTACATCGAATCCTGTTGAAAAGGGGACTGCGTAGCCTCAGGCCCCTCTGAGTGCCTACGCTTACCTCGGTTGACCGTCCAAAGGTCCTGCAATGGACATGCGAGTATCAAAGCTGAACCTTGAATGATTGAAAGAAAGTCGTCTGGTCCGATGAATCTGATTTCCTCTTGCACCACGTGGACGGCCGGTTGCGTGTGCGTTGTTTGGCAGCCCAACAGGATGGTGGGACGGAAACTAGCCGCTGAAGATAGAGTAATGCTTTGAGCAATGTTGTGCTGGGAAACTCTGGACCCAGTCATTCGTGTGCAGGAAACTATGACGTCTACCACAAACTAAACACCATTGCAGACCAGGTACAATTCTTTCACGGCAACGGTATTGCCCTCTAGCAGTGCCTTCTTTCAACAGGATAATATGACATGCCAAACCGGCCGGATTTCTCACGAATGGTTCGTGGAAGACTTCCCTGGCCTCCAAGTTCCCCGACAGTAATCTAATCCAGCATTTACGCATACGAGCCATTACATTATGACCACCTACCAAATAAGCTGCAGGATCCCTTTAGCCCGAAAAACAGCAGCCACTCGGCAAGGCATCGATTCGATGAGGTGACGATAGGTATCCTGGGGTGTCTGGTACCATAATGTCAACAGTAGGTCCTCCAGTTTCCGTACATTTTGGTGTGGTGGTGATTTAGCGCGAACGCTCTTTTCCAAGCCGAACAATAAATGCTCGATTAGCTTCATGTCAGGTGAATCGAGGCCAGGGCATTAACAGAAAGTTATCAGAATGTTCCTGGAACCACTCCTTGACGATTCTGTCAGTGTGGCATGACGAATTATCCTGTTGGTAATGGCCATCACCAGAAGGATACACAGTTGCCATGAATAGGTGAACATGGTCCGCAGCGATGTTCAGATACCTGACAGTTGTCAGGGATTGTGCTATTGGGATAATGGGGCCTAAAGTGTCCCAAGAAAACATCGCTCACAGCATAACACCGCCACCGCCGGCCTGTTTCCTCCCAACAGTGCATCCAGATGCCTTAGCCTCCGTTAGTAATCGGCATATCCGCGCTTGGTCATCTACGTGAGGCACCAGGAATCTTGATTCGTCAGACCAGGCCACTTTTTTCCAATCACTCACGGTCCAATCTCGATTATCTTGGGCCTCTTTCATGCGTTGTTGGCGATGACATGCAGTGAGCATGGGTCTTCCGCTACGCAGGCCCATGCTGCGATGAACTGGGTGCTGTGACACATTGCCCTGATCGCCACTGTTGTAGTTGCGTATGATTTGTCGCACTGTGGCCCTGCGGTCGCTGTGAACGATGCACGACATCTCCGCTCCCCTCTGGCATCAATAAGCTGCGGACGATGGTTCGTAGTGTGGCCATCTGTGCACCACTTTTGATACGTACTCACTACAGCGGCACGTGAACAACCCAAAAGCCGCGCCGTTTCCGAGATTGTAGTTCCAAGGCGCCGTGTCATCACAATTTGTCCTTTATCAAACTCCGATAAACCGGCAGCTTCCCATTGTGACTCCAACCACTCTACTAACCGAAAACCGATCCTCGTGTTGTATATACAATGTTCTGTGAACTTCACCTACGCCACCATTCGGTCTCCAGGCGTGCTCATTTCTCTAGGCTGGGGTGGTCATAATGTGGCTCATAGGTGTGTTATTTGTGTTGGAAGAGCAAATCCGATCTGTGGCGGATCAACAACGTAACTTACAAAAGTTAAAGGATCTTCTGGTAACGTGTTAGTACCGGATGATACATGACACCTTTAGAAATCTTGTAGCGTCAATGTCTCGTCGCGTAAGGGCTGTTTTGACGGCAGATGGAGGGCTGATATCATATTAGGTAGCTGGTCGTAATGTTTTGGCTCTTCGCAGTATGTCTTCCATGTACACGCCATGGTTTTTGTGCCTTCCCTTTCTCTTGTTTTTTTTTTCCCTTGGATAATGGAAGGCTAAATTTGGCTGTCTCTGTTTGTACGGTATACTTTCTCGCTCACTGTCCACTTATCAGTTACATCCTTCTATTCGCCGTCATACTGACAACCAGATTTTTCTCTTTTATACTGGAGTGTTTTTAGACAATGCATTAAAATCGTCCATTTCATTTTTACATTATAGCTCATTAAAAATTTCTGAAAGCAAATTAAAAGGCATGAAATTACGACTTTTAAAAATATCCCTAGATAATGATGACATTTAAAATATGCGTAGTGTAGATAATGATTCAAACGTGTTACGGCGTAATTTGTCGAAGGTCTTTCATCGATGGCTTACAGATTACAAAATTTTAGAGTACGCGCTTATGTCGGTGCTGCGCCTGCAAGTAATTTGTTTTCAAAGTAATGATTTTTGTCCCGAAAATTACGGTATTCTCAAGAGATTTTTTTTTTTTTTTTTTGATTGAAGGTTTAACGACCACCGTGAGCAACTCAGTGGGATATAAACAGTCGCCCGTCCTTAATGTAGGGCCACTGGTTCCAGGGAAGGGAGAGGGCCAGCGCCGTAGGATAAACACAGCATCCATGCCTCACCGGGATTCGAACCCGGACCCATATCGCACGAATGATCCGAAGCCATCGCTTAGATCACTGCGCCACTGACAGAGATTTTTGTTTTGCTTTGTTTTCTTTTTTCTGTAGTGCTCGGATTTTTACAAAAGTATTAACAGAGCGTCTTTTATCTGAATTCACAGCAGCTTTTCTCTCTTTAATTAGCAAAATATTTCCATACATCCTTACCCTTTCCGGTAAAAAAAGAGAGGAGTAAACCTAAATCAATAAAACTGTCTTTTGTTTCGATCATCTGCACGTTTTCTCAACCTTGTTTTAAAGTTCTCATAGTATACATTATTTTTCATGTTCCGGTCTGAAATCCTCTATTTACTTTTGGCAGCTTCGTTTGCATCTGACGCTGTGCACGTACATGCGGGATTTTTTTCTTTTATTAATATTGGGGGTTTAACGACCACCGTGAGCAACTCAATGTGCTATAAGTGGTCGCCCGTCCCTAATTTAGGGCCATTGACTCCAGGGAAGGGAGACAGCCTGTACCGTAAGACAAGCACAACATCCATGTCTCACGGGATTCGAACCAGGACCCATCAAGGACGAATAGTCAGAAGCCAGCACTTAGATCACTGCGCAACCGGGGAGGCACATGCGTTTTTCAGTCAGATTGTGGGTACTCAAAACGTCTCAGTTAAAATTGTAAGGTAGATCATAACTCCATTCTTAACTACTCCTCGTGTATTTTACAGCACCCCCTCTTTTTGTTGTTGCTGTTTGTTTCGGCATTTAAAGTACTTTTGTTGTTGTTGTTTGTTTCGGCATTTAAAGTACTTTTTGTTGTTGTTGTTTGTTTCGGCATTTAAAGTACTTTTTGTTGTTGTTGTTTGTTTCAGCATTTAAAGTACTTTTTGTTGTTGTTGTTTGTTTGTTTCGGCATTTAAAGTACTTTTTTTTTTTTTTTTTCAGCGTTTAAGGTACCTTTTGTTGTTGTTGTTGTTTGTTTGTTTAGGTATTTCAAGGTACTGAAATCTACGAGGGGTGGAACAGAAGTCTACAAGGGTGGTACTGGAACTTACGAGAGCTGCTACTAAAATCTTCGAGGCTGGAACTGAAATCCACGAATGTGGTATCAAAACCAACGACGAGTGGTACTAAAATCTACCAGGGGTGGTAATGAAATCTGCGAGGGTTGTAGTGATATCTAAGAGGATGGTACCGAAACCCACGAGAGGTGGTGCTAAAATCTTCGAGGCTCGTACTGAAAACTACAAGGGTTGCACTGAAATCTACGATGGTGGTGTGGTGGTGCCGAAACCTACGAGGGGTGATACCAAAATCTACTAGGACGGTGTTGAAATCTACGGGGATGATACTGAAATCTACGGAGGTGGTACTGAAACCTACAAGGGGTGGTACTGAGATCTACGAGGGTGGTTCAAGGTTGGCCTGGACTTTTTAATTGCAACGCTTCATTTTCTGTGCCGAGTGCGACAGAATACGTTCAGTAAATACATGTGAGTCTCCCCTTTAATCCAGTAGTGATTTTGTAAACGTGGCGCGTGTGAGGTGCGATTGGGAAGCATGGAAACCGTAGAGGTGTCAGTGAGTGTGTAACAGCGCTATACCGGTATTATTCAATTTATTGTGAAGGAGAAAGAGAACCTGCAGAAATTTTTCAAAGATCGCAAGTAGAGTATGGGGATAAAACGATGTCAAGAGCAAGTGTCTACGATTAGTGCAACAACATTTCCGAGGCCGGGAGCAGTAGCAAATGAACCGCATATGCATGTGTCGGCTACTGCTGTGACCGAACTAAACGTCGGTCGTGTGCAATATATTATCTTGGAAAAAAGGAGGGAAAGGGTACGTGACCTAACTGCAATAGTCAACATCACTGTTGGCAGTGTGGAAAAATCATCCATGAGCACCTGCTGTTCAGAAAAGTCTGTGCATGTGGGGGTACCAAAGGCGTTGACATTTTGATGTCGTCATCTGTACAGAGCTTATGAATAGGTTTAAGTCTAATGCATTTCTGCAGGAGATCGTGACGAATGACGAAGCTTAGGTTAGTTGTTTTACTCCAGAAACCAAGCAGGCTAGCTGCAAATGGCGCCACAAGTATTCTCCATGAACTTCACGGCAGAGCAGTAAGGAGGAAAGCTTATTCTGAGATGCAAACGGAGTACTCCTGGTACATGTTCTTGCACGGGGAGCAACAATGATGGCACATAATTACGCTACACTCGTAAAAGAGAAGCTTCGAGCCGCCATCCGCAAGAAGAGGCCAGGAAAATTGTCAAAATGGGCCATTTTATTGCATGACAATGCTCATCCACACACGAATCGTGTGACAGTGACAGCTGGGGCACCAACAGACTGGCAGATACTCAGCAATCATTCCTACGGTCCTGACTTCTAAGTGAATTCCACCTGTTCGACCTACTTAAGGAGCAGTTAGGAAGAAAGAAATTCGCTACAGGTGAGCAACTGCACCAATGTGTCCTACCGTGGTTACGGCAGCAACCCAGATCCTCTCTATAGTTCCAACATAGGGTCTTCCACGGAGATGGGACAAGTGTTTTAATGTTAAGAGACAGTATAACATACTGTCAATTCAAAAGATGTGCTTATTACACCCGAAAATTCGGTGTCATCTTTCTTGTTCTCTCTTTAATTAGCAAAGGAGTGAGGAGAGTACTTAGAGAAGGACGCATAGTTTGGTAATATTAAGGAGACGATTATATTTGGTATATTTTAAGGTAGGAGAGTACTGCAACGTAGCGCGTTGTTTTAACTGAAAAAGAGAAACGAAAAAATGTGTCACGTGCAGCTAAAACAATGACACTGGCTACGAAGAGAACATTTTCCCACGATAAAGTGTTTCTATGGAAACTGCGGAGGAACTGACTGACCAATGAAAGTTGAGATGATGACTGTGCTTGGGAGAGTTGGAGAGGAAGGGGTAAAAAAAAGATGTGTTTTTTGTGCTGCTCCGTGAAAAGAATTTTAACAGTAAAAACTTTTCCTATTATTGTGATTTTTTTTTTTTTTTTGTTAGGTAAAGTTTGTTTTGCTTGCGAGTGCGGCAAACAGTAAATGAACTCCAACGACGGTACAGTATGTAGAGATGGACGCATAGTTTGGTAAGTATATTCTTATTCGTTTTATTTGTACAAAAAAAAACAAAAAAGAAAAAGCTCCAGGTCAACTTTGAACCTTCTATGCGTATGCGGCTTCGCCCCCTTAAAACAGGATTTCTGTGGAAATATGAAAGAAAATCAATGTAATTTATGAATGATACATGAAAATGGAAAAAAAAAATCTGATGAGTTCGGATAAGAAAAGTTCCTTCTGATTTCCAGACGGTGAGTCAGACTCTGAATAACCCTGTCGCTCGAAGCTTTCACACCCTACAGCAGCGATTAGTAAAGAACAAAGTTTGTTTTGTTTCAGCATCAAGTTATTCAGACAAAGCAGTAAATAAATCGATTATAAGACAAAGAAAGACAAAGAGATATCTGCAAGAAACTTTTTACCAGCCCGCTAACTGCTGTTTCGTCAGTGAAGCCATTCATTGTTAAGAGAAAAACGATCCCTGGATTATCTGATCATCACTCACGCGTAGCCGAAGCAATTTGCTCCATGTTCTGCTAAGTCAACCAGAAAATGGTTTCTCTTCTAATGGAGAATTAGTAACGCGTGTTTAGGTATTTACCACAAACGAAGAATAAAAAAATCACTCTGTTTGAATGGTGCATATCAAATTATTAGAAAAAGAATAACGTCGCCTTCTCAGCTTGCAAAGAAAAAATTGAATAGCTGAAGTGACCGACACAAAACTGGGCATGCGAAACGCAACCCAGCTCTTTATAAGTTTTGTCAACGGAAGGTATTTTATCATTGCATTTAGCAGAGCCCGACTTAGGTCAATCGAGGCCCTGTGCACATCCTATGTCTGGGGCCCCCTTGATTAAAATTTACAGTCGAAATGAATATTTACTATTAAATATTTTTTTGCAAGCAGTTTTTCTAGCTGTAAAAACATTAAAACATATCCCACATGCTAGTCAACTTTGTACAGGGCTTGAGAGGAAAGGGCTCTAGTTCTTAGCACTTCATCCCCTGAGACACGCACCCGAGGTTGATGACGTAGCTGCGCTGGCCTTTCCGAAGCCAAGAGCCACGGGAAGATGCGCGGAGCTCCCTAGGAAAGGCCCTTTCAGTCAAAGTTATTACAGTATTTAACATATTACAATGTGCCATCTATTTCAATGAGCACGAAAATATTAGAAAATGGTCTTTTTCGAGAACAAAAGTTAAGGATTTTGGGTCCTAAAATCAGAAATCGTTGATGTAGTAGTATAAATGCCATCATTTTAAAGATACAAACTTCTATCATGCACGCTTTTTATTTAAAAAGTATTTTGCTTAATATACTAACTATATTTTTCTGATGTCAAAAACTCAGTGTATCTTTCTTCTTCTTCTTTTTTTTTTTTTTTTTTTTTTTTTTTTTTTTTGTAATTCCACAGAAAAAGTTTGTGGTTGGTTCAAAACGTTTTTCTCTCTGTCACATACATTATTTGTTTAAAACTTTTAAGGCACGGAAAGTTATTGGGTTCTTCAAACTCCGCAAAAGTAGTTCAAACACTGTTAACGTATAAAATAAAAATTATTTATTTACATTTTGCATCTATATCATGATTTTTGAAGTTCACTGAGTTTAAAAAGTGGTGAACAAAATTTACTTCGTTAAATAAAGATGTGTTCCTTATTGCAGAAACTGGAAAAGAAAATGCTAAACAGTTTTTTTTTTCATTGCACAAATGGAAAAAAAGAAACCCATAAAAACTTATGTTTTTCTCACTGCGTTTGAGTCAATCCAATTTTCCATTTTCTGCAGAGCTTTCAAGCGCAGCACTAATAGTGAATTTCTGTTTAGAAAACGTATTTGAATAAATGTTCGGATTCTGCGAAATAGATGAATAGCATCTTTGTTGACAGATGGAAAACGTTTTTCTAGTTCATTTATGAGTTCCCGAATAACACCTTTCCCTTTTCGAAGTGTCTTGCAGTGAACTGCACAGGAAATCTGCTGAAACTGAAAATCTGCTCAACATTATTCCAAGAACATGATAGTACTGTCAAACAGGCAGCAGATATTAGTCTTACACAATTGTCTTGAACAGAATTAGTTTCGGGGCAGTTTTTAGAAATACTAGTTCCTAAAGAAGGATTTTTATCGGAACGCGATAAAGATCCTTCTTATAAACACGAAAGGACGAGGAAGATGATGCCCCATCCTTTCGTGTTTATATGTGTATTTCAGCACGTTGCATTGGCACATGACGACATTTCGTTAAATAAAACGGAAATAAAATTCAACAGTCAGTATGCAACTTAAATTAAACACAATGTGAAACAAATACTATAAACCAAGAAAAGGCTCGGACCTGCAAAACCATAACAGAGGAAAATCGGGTCTTGTATGGAAGTTGAGAAACGAAGCTCGGGGAGATGACGTAGAAACAAGTGTTCAACCCTTTTTACAGCCACCCTTTCAGACACGGGTCGGCATTCAGTTCCTCAAAGGGACGGACCAGCCCTTTCCTCTGTAAAGCCCTGAACTTTGTAGCCAATGTGGCTTGTAATAGACGAGCATTCACACCACTTGTACTTCTCCGCATCCGCAGAGCTTACAGCTGAAACATTAATTACTCTGGAATTCTTTTTGGTTTTATTGTATCATTTACAGAAACAAATAACTGTCCTCCCAGATATATAATTTAAAACACCTAGTTTACCGTAAATTTAATGGAAATGATGAACCAATGGTAGTTTAAGCTGTAAGAAGTAATCCCTCTCAAAGTCTTACAGCTGACCACACACATTGTGGGATAAATTATTGCAACACTCCATGTAAATTATTACAACAGTCTTTAAGGTAGTGTCAATTGAACTTTTTTTGCATTTTTATTTATGTAAAAATAAGCCCTACATAATTATGAATATTAATTCACAATTTTTGTTCTCACAAGATTAATATTAATAATAAAAATATTTTTTAGTAAATTCTACATGTTTGCTGAAATACTTTTCATGTATAATATACCGTATTGCACCGAATATAGGCTGTTCCCATTGCATTTTGATTGTTACAAATAAGGGTGAGATTAAGATGTTACACTGACCGATCACATCTCAGCGTAACGCTTGAGCTTTATTCTACAAAATAATAATAACTTGGTTTCCTAAATCTCATCCTAAATTTTGAAACCGAACCGTATAATAATTGCGTGCTATAACGGAAAACATATTTTGCTCCTGAAAATTTATATTGTTATTAAGGTAGTTTGGAGGCCCCTTCCAATTCTGAGGTCCTGTGCACGTGCAGAAATCAGGCCCTATCATTAAGTCATTCAAAAGGATTTTCATGCAAAAAGTTGTGGTGTAAAATGGATAAAGTGGAAAAATGAAGTTCTCTATAAGGGTCTTTCACGAACACTGCTTAAATGGCGAAACAAATCCAAAAAGCTAATTGAGAAAAAATTCCTGATTTTTTTTAAAAAGGTTTTATCCAGTACCAGGGGTGGAGAAATCCAAGGAGCCCAATCTCCATGGCACCTGAAATTTCAAATTCTATACTGAAAATTTTGTTTCCCAAATGAATTTCGGTTATGAAGCTCCCATATCTTTAATAAAGCAATAAGTACAGTCAACTACCGATTATCCGCGATAGTAGGTGGCACGAGTTTCGCGGATAATCCAAATTTTTACAGGAAAAATAAATTAGTCTACAAATTACACGCATAGCATAACTCTATATTTTATTCAGACTAGTAGTTATTATTGCAAGCATAATACATACTGAAAAGTTACCTGTTTAAATCTTTTTAAAATAATCAGTTACTTGCTTCTATTTTTTTTTTTTACGACAAAACATTTTTGTATGATTCGGGATTGCAGTCTGCACAAAACCAGTTTATCAGCTAATAACGTATCGTCTTGTCTTTCAAGGTACTAGAGCAGGCTGTCGACATGCTGCAATGCTGATTCATGATTCACCCGTAGCTGTGAAATCTCCTCCTCATCTTCTTCGCTTCCTTCGTTTTCCTCTAACTTTATTAACTATCGATTCGTCAATTAAATTTTAAATCCAGGGTCATGTTATATCGCAGTCCAGCCATTTGGCGTTATTAATTTCATCAATGTTTTCCCCTCCGGGAACTGATTTCACTATTTCTTTTTTTGTTCTATGATGTTTAGCACTTGTGTTTTCTTCAGAAGCGCAATTTCCATAAGAGAGAAGTTTTCTCCACGCCCTACTGATAATGATTGGTTCAACTGAATCCCAGACATATTTTAGCGACTAAAAAAAAAAAACTATTACATACCGCAATAAATAAAATATTACCGCAACTAAAAAAAATACCTATACTTCAGCGACTGAAAAACCGCAAATTTGCGTCGCTGATGATCAAGAATTGACTGCATAGTCGGACTTTTTTTATTTGGCACTTGATGATAATGAAGTCGCATATTTTGGGGGTGCAAGAATTTTGTGTGCGATGTGTCGAAGGAGGTGATTTCCGATGCTCAGAGACAACAGGCGAAAACTTCCCCAGTCACTTGTTCCCTGCGGGGCTAAGATTTTAAGACCCATTACCACGGCAGTTCCACCCTTTGGTTCATCCCCCACCTACTCCTCCATTGCCTCACCTTGCTTACTGGGGACATAATCACTGGGGAGAGAGATTAAGAAAGATGATTTAAGAAACAAAGAAACACCCTTCACCCTTTCATATCGAGCAAAGTTTACTACCACGCTTTCCACAAGAATTCCGCCCTAGGGTGAGATTACTAGGGAAGCAATCGCCTGCTCCCTTCTTGCTGCAAATCACATCTATTTAGACCCGGGAAGTGCTTGCTGCACCCCCAAATCAGGCGAGTCCATTATCGCCAAGTGTCAAGAAAGAAAATCCTAATGTACAATACACGGATTTTTCTGTTTACGTCAATTTTTGTAGACTACAAAGAATGTTCCCACATTTTTTGAACGCTTTTCCAGCAATATAATCAATGTTTAAAATGAAATTATTCCTTTCTTAAATGTTCAATCTGATAGCCCTTTCTCTGGACTATGAATCTGCATCTAGATTTCTAAGATAACAGGGCAATTTTTGAAATCGGTAGTGGTATTTTATTCCACTCCTCTTCCACTGCTTTCCATAGTCCAATCACTGTTTTAAGTCTGCGTTTAGAAAGTAGAACTCTTTTTATTAGTCCAAAGGCACAATAATTCATTGGTAACACTTCAGGGGACTTAGAAGGAATATGAGCAAAATGTAAAAACTTGATATCTATCCCTTTTTTCATTTTTCAAAAAATAAAGTGGTAGATTTGGATGTATGACTGATAGATTTATCGTGATGGAGTTTAACACTTTGAAGGGTCTGTGGATAAAGGAATTGTATGTCCTCTTTAAATATAAGAGTTAAAACTTTATTTTGGTAATATGTAGAATTGATTTAACATTGTTTTCAACTTTTCTTAACTTTAATTTCCGGTTGAATGAAAAACCAGCAATAATCATGAAACCTTTACTGAAACTTTCTTTGAATTCTTGGAACCAGATCTTTTTCTGCTCTTATGCGATAGTAAAAAAATGCAATAGAAGTATTTTCTGTAAATGCAATAGTAAGTCTTTTTCTGCTCTTTTGTGGTAGTAAAAAATGCAATAGAAGTCTTCTGCAAATACAATAGAAGTCTTTTCTGCAAATGCAATAGTAAGTCTTTTTCTGCTCTTTTGCGATAGTTAAAAAATGTTCTGGGTACTGAAAAATAGGAGCTGGTGCCTGAAAATTTTGGGGCTTTGTCTACCCCTGTACAGCACTACATTCAAAGCAAATGAAAAAGCGTAAGGACAAATATAAATAGAGTAACGTAGAATTCAAAAAAAAAAAAAAAAAAAAAAAAAAGACACCGAGCAATTTCTTGTAGGGTTTACACCCACAGGGAAGGTTTAGATGCAACTACCTATGTCTTTGTGCTGCGTAAGTAGTGTATAAAAGGCCGGTTCTGGTCCAGTGGAGGGTCAATGTTAACCTATGGGACCCTCCACTTTGGTAGGTGGAGGGTCATGGAGTGGCGGAGGGTCACATCTTACGTCATCTTGGGTGACTGATAACATCATGGAGGTGCGGAATGGGGTTGTGACATAAGACTGCGCCATCTTAACATGACATCATAGGGGTGGGAGTTGGCGTTATGGTTAAATTAGTATTTTGCAATACTATCTCGGTACGGAGGGTGGATGACGTTACAAATGTTTCAATTTTTTTTTATCTAACACGTGTTTGTGGAAACTTTTCTTTCAATCTCTCATCTTGAGAATTTTTCTATCTATTTCCTTCGGGTGATTTTTATAATTTGAATGTTTCTTTTCAAATAATTTGTTTTTCTTTATGCATTTTTTAAGATTCTTTACAATTCTTCGATAAATAGTTTTATGCACGTTCTACATTGCTGTTCTGCTAGATTAAATGTTTCCCCGGTCAGCGTCATTTTTCCTCTCAGGGAATTTTACTGTGTGTGTGTTTGCAAATTCTTTTTGTTTTATTATTAACCTTTGCGTAGATGATTCTTTATTTTTCCCACTCAAATAATTTTAATTTAACAACGTTCGGAGATTTTGGTTTAAAATCTATATTAGTGAGCGAATGTTCGAAGTTAAGTGTATTCGTAATTCGATCGAGTATTATTTCTAAGCCAATGATTTCTTTTTGAATGTAATTTTCGCTACTTGGGAATTTTATCATTTTATTTTTCCTAAATAGTTTTTTTTTTTTCATAAGTTATTTTTTCCACTTGGCAAAATTTTCCATATCAGCATTCCTTTAAAAATATCGCTTTCAAGAAATGTTTATTTCTTTTAAAGTGTTTCTTCCTCTTAAACAGTTTTTCTCACTTGATTTTAATGTATTCCTATATAACTTAAACCATTTTTTGGTCTTACTTTTCGTGTAAGCGTACGTGAATTATACAGATCTTTAGTGGTTATACATAAAATTCGATTGTGAAAGTATTTTTTTATTATTCTTACTTTTTTTTTCCATTTCTTTCCAACAAAAGTTTCTTCACTATTACTTTTTTCCCCATTTAACTTAAACTATTTTTCAAAATGCTATTCTATACTAGTATATTCATTAAACTTTACGATGCATAAGCATTACTTTTTTCAAACTTCTCGATATATCGGCATTATTCTACTTTTATTAAGACTTTATTTTTCCATTTCTTTCCAACAAACAAATGTTTTTTTATTATTATTTCTTTTCTATGTAACCTAAATTAACTTTCAGAAATGCTATCCTATGTTTGCGTGTCATTAAACTTCTCGATGTATCCACTTTATTTTTTTTTCAAACTTTGCAAACTTTTGTCCAATTTTATTCTAACTTTATATTTCGATTTCCTTCCAACAAACGTTTCTTAACGACATGATGTTGCAAGACGTACCAAAACTTCAAATTTCTCTTTCCCTACATAGCTTGCTCTATTTTTCAGGTTTCATGTATGTGAAATATGCATATATTTTTTATTCTTTCCTAGTTTGCTATACTTTTGCTGTCCCAACAGAAAAGCATTCATTGTCATGATATGCATTCTAAAAAGTTCACATTGACACTAAAATTTGTATTCTTTGCGACATATTTTCTGTATATTTTTCTAACGCGACAGAAAAAACATTCATTCTGGAGATTAAATCAGTACTTCCGCTAAACCCATATCCTTAACGATATTTTTTTTCTCTGTGGAGCATTTTGCTAACTCATCAGAAGTACAGTTATTCCCAAGACGTAGCTAAAAGACAGTATTTCTCCAAACAAAAGTAATTTTTTAATAAAAATTTACTTCTTTTCCCTGTATAACGACTTAATCTATTTTTCAAAATGCTATAATGTTTACGTATTTGTTTAAGTTTGCTTTGTAACTGCTTTTTACTGTACTTGTATTTTTTTTGTTCCTTAATAGTATTTTTGTTCCCTTTTTCATTTCAACAAACTTTTTTCTTCTCGACTTGATCGCTTTCACTTTTCCACACAAATTTTCCTAACATTAAAAATGTAACAATAACTTCAGATTTGTTTTAGTCTCTCCAACATTTATATTCATGTCGTATCAATTAAAATATCGTACTTTCATCAAAAGCCATATTCTTAACGAGTTATTTTTACTTTTTTTTCATGTATTACCAAATATTTATTGCTAACTCACCTCACCAAAGTCAGTATGAGCGCACCTAACCACATTTCTTTTCCTCATTTATTTCGTTTTACATCGAGATGCGTCAAAACTTCGTATATATTTCATTCACTCAATGATCATTTCTAACGTGTCAGACATTACACTACATGCGAAACATCTGGATTTGTTGAATTTCCCTTAAGGCACTAACTTTCGTTTTCCCTTACTTTCGTTTTAAATAGGATTTCTCTATCGTATCTGTTTTTCCTGATCACACCTCATTTATTTAGTTACTTCAAGAACATGGAAGTCTTGAACAAAGAGAACAGTCAATCGTATTCTATGTTTTCTCATGATTCTTAAAAAGAAACAGACGGCAAGAAGTCTTCCACACTGAAACAAGCATTATCAATTCGTCGCTTTCTTGTCTTTTTTCACACCAAATTCCATAGTTCCACTTTAATGTCATTCTTAATGCTTCACCTTGTACACAAACATTTTTTCTCTATTCTTAGAAGCTTTTTCCCCAAAACAATAACTAAGCATCATACATCAACTCAGTGAACAATGTACATCACTTCATGCAGTCTAAACAAAATGCATTTATGCATAGACATGTTATTTTCGCTCCCATTCGCTTCGAAGTTGTAAGAGCAAGCTAACAGAATTATTTCAGAAAGCATTTACGAAGTTATTTGACTCCCCCCCATAAAACTTAATACTTGAAACGTTCATTTTTCATAAAGTTCGTTTTTGAATCATGTAAACTTTAACAAGTCAATAATGGATTTGTTGTTTTCGCTAAGAGGGCGATTTTTTAAAGTTTCGTTTTCTTAAAATCGCAAAAATCCCATAGAATAACATGGGAAATGCCTTCCAACTAAAAGTCAATATTTGAATCCTTTATTATTTTTAAAGTCAATATCTGAATCGCTCATTTTTCATAAAGTCAGTATGGAAAAGTTCATTTTTCATAAAGTTCGTTTTTGAATCGTATAAATTTTTCCAAGCCCAAAAATGGTTTTGTTGTTTTGACTAAGAGGGCGATTTTTTAAATTTTCGTTTTCTTAAAATTGTAAAAATCTCGTAGAATAATATGGGAAATGCCTTCCTACTAAACGTCAATATTTGAATCGTTCATTTTTTCTAAATGGCAATATTTGAAACGACCATTTTTCCTAAAGCTAAATTGGATCACATGACTAAATCGATTTCTCACATCTCAAAAAAGTAGACATCAAACGTTTTTATTCTTCCTTTGCAACCCTCCAATGTAGGTCATCTCAAAACTTTGTAAAAGGAGCGGTTTTACTTCCATTGTTACTCCCCCAGACTTCATTTTTTCCTGTGCGAACAGAAAGAACCAAGTCAGCTTAATGAAATTTTTTCCAACTTCCTCTGGTAGACAACGTTCTTTCAGTTCATGGAAAAAGCCCATTGGACTCATACACATCGTCACAGTTTCTTATATTTCAATCTCAAGTGGGCTCGGTTCATTGTTTCATGAAATCACTTCATTGGTGTTTTTTTCCAACCTCCTCTGGTAGAGTCTAACATTTTTTCCCCTTGACCGCAGCCTATGCTTACTAAGATTGAATTTTCTATCAGAGAGAGAGAGAGAGAACAGACACGTGATGAGACAGTGAAAGAAGAAACTCGAAGATATTATCTTCACTGATTCTTCTTCGGTTTCACCCTTTTCAACCCCCTTAAACACTGGGACGCTGAAGTAGCAAATTTATTAGTGGAACAGCTAACAAAAATACCATGATAATAGCACCCTTCAATACAGAAAAATTAAAGACAATGCAAAATATGTAGAGAACAAATGAAAATTTTTGTTTATACCACAGAGAACCACGGTTAATCTGACTACACGAGGACCACGGTTAATCCGACTGCACGAAGACCATGGTTAATGTGACTACACCAGAACATTGGTTAATCCGACAATACCAGGACCACGGTTCATCCCACTGCACGAGCACCACGGTTAATCCGACTACACGAGCACCATGGTTAATCCGACTACACGAGCACCATGGTCAATCCGACAACACCAGCACCACGGTTGATCCGAATGCACAAGAGCACGGTTAATCATACTGCACTAGAACCCCGGTTAATCCGACTGCACGAGAACCCTGGTTAATCCAACTGCACGAAGGCCACGGTTGATCCGACTGCACGAGGAACACTGTTAATCTGACTGCACATGGACTACGGTTAATCCGACTACACAAAGACCATGGTTAATCCTTTTGAACGATTACCACGGTTAATCAGACTACACCAGGACCACAGTTAATCAGACAACACCAGAACCACGGTTAATCCAACAGCACGAGGACCATGGTTAATCCTACTACACGAGGACCACGGTTAATCCGACTGCACGAGGACCATGTTTAATCCTACTACGCGAGGGCCACGATTAATCTGACTGCATGGATATTTGAGCCCCGGAGAATCGGCGTTTCAGTTTATACAAAACAAAGGAGGTGAGTGATTTAAAGAACCTAAAGGAACAGATCGCGAAAGCTATTGCTGCTGTGGCTATGTATTTATTACAAAGGGCATGGCGAGAAAGTGAGAGCAGGTTGGATATCCTCTGTGCAAATAAGGGACTACATACTGTATATGCCTGTGTGTTAGTTTATGTCACAAAAAACCTTAAATGTTTACTTTTCAAAAGCAACAAATCTTATGTCTGCGAGTGGTGTAGTTATTTTTTAAATTTTTCTAAAAATAGGGCAAAACTTCAAGACTTTAAGGACCACCTTGATATCTGATACAACTTGTACATAGGCATATATCGAGGGGTTTCATACTCATAGATAAACCTAACTGTGCCGAGAATGTTGGACACGACGTATCTAAACCAATTGGTTCTGAACTAAATGGTGCTTAAAACCTTGTGCTCTCCCTAAACAGACATGTTCACACAGCGGCCGGGTTTTTCGAAATCTACAAAAAAGGAATTATTTTCCACCTCTCATTTCAGCAGTATCAATTATAAAGCTGTCTCCGGTGATAATACCTCCCTTCCAGTCCTTTTCCTCTGCTGCATGACTGAAAGCATTATGGAGAAGGGCTGTCCCCCTGACGCATACATCCTGTCACTGGGTTGAAACAAATTACTCAAACTACTTCTCTCTACTTTCTTAAGTTCGTCGCCATTGCTTTACCCCTTTTAGCAGGTAATCAATCAATCAGGAAGAATTAGTGTCAATCATCCAGCCTAATTACAACTTTGAAAAACAAAGCCAAAGAAAAAGTAATGCTTTCTGGTGCGCAGGTTCACTCGTTTCAGCCACGTTTGGCCCACTTCTTAGACAGTGAATATCTTCATTCAAAATTAAGCCCTCTTTGCTAACCCCGAGTTACACTGAAGTGCCAAAGTCATGGGATACGTACTTAGTATCGTGTAGGACTTCTTCTAGCCCAGCGAAGTGCAGCAACTCGACATGTCATCGATTCCACAAGTTGCGGGAAGACTTCTGGAGAGATGTTGAGCAATGTCGTCTCAATAGCCGCCTACAATTCCCTGTTATTTGTAGCTGCAGGATCTTGAGTGCGAATGCACCTTTCCACCACGTCCCATAAGTGCTCTATTGGGTTCATGTCGGACCAACGTGGTGGCTACACCATCCGTCGGAACTGTACAGAATGCTCCTCGTACCAATTTGAACAACTTGGGCAGGATGATATGGCGCATTATCCGCCTGGAAAATCCCATCATTGTTGGGGTACACGAAGTCCATTAAAGGCTGCAAATGGTTACTCAGCAGAGCAACAAAGCGATTAACGGTTAATGACGTGTTTATGAGGATCAGAGGACCCAAACCGGGCCACTTAAAGACACCCCACACATGTATGGAACCACCGCCAGCTTGCACAGTGCCTTGTTGACAGCTTGGGTCCATGGCCTCATGTGGTCTGCGCCACACCCTAACCCTACCACCAGCTCGCAACAACTGGTAGGGTGACTCATCGGACCACGCCACATGTTGCCAGTCTTTCAGGGTCCAATTACCGTGTTCACAAGCCCAGGTGAGGCACTGTATCCGATGTCGTGGTGTTAACGAAGGCACTATTGTGGGTCTTCTGCTCCCATACCCCATGGGCGCTAAATTACGCTTCACTGACCTGATGGATATGTCTCTGGTACCTCCTGCATTGAATGTGGACGTTATTTGAGCTAGTGTCGCTTGTCTGTTAGCATAGTCAATCCTAGTCAGAGGTGGCTGGTCACTGTCATTTAGCACCCGTGAACGGCCACTGCGCTGTCCACGGTGGGTGGAAATGCCTTCCATATGAGCTATTCTGGGTACACACGTGACACCGTGGATCGAGGAATGTTGACTGCTCGGACAACTTCGGAAACTGAATGTCCCATGCGTTTGGCTCCCACTACCATGCCTCGTCCAAACTCTGATAATTCACGTCGGCTTAGTGTGATGTATTTGTTTTACGGGTGTCCATCAGTTGTATGTTATTTTATATTGCAAGTTCTGTAGTATTTTATTTTTCACGTACAATGACGGTGTATGAGTAGATGACTTTTCGTTCTACTACACACCTTAGTAGCTGCCACCAGACCAGTTAGTGTTCTTACATGAACCGGTCACCTTACCTTTCTTAGCCATTCATCTGAGGCATGGTGGAGGATCTGTGAGTGATATGACATAGAGCTGCGAAACAATTACAATCTGTACACGGTTTTATTTACATTCTCTGGTTTGAGTGAGAATATTCAAATATTAGTATATCTTTGCTTAAGTGAAAACATAAAGTAATAGAACATCTTTCGGATTGTTGACACCATACTTTTGAGCGGATTCAGCACACAGTTCTGGATCAGATTCAATGTCCAGCAACACAGTTCTGGATGAGATACAATATCAATCGCCACCCGTCGTATTAATTGCAACACATCTTGAAACACAGATGGAGGGTGAACTTTGATCACCCAGACCGCGGCCTGACTGTTGATATGTCCCTAAATAACCCTCCGTCATTAGAACATCATTCGTATAACCTAACCCGCAGGTCGGTTCTGCTACATTGCTATTCCACCTCGGTGGAACAGCATTATCAACGGCTGGATTTCATCGTCCTCGTCGCTACCAACTGGTAAAAGGACCGTGTTATCCGATTACGTTCCAAGACCTAAGAGAGCGAAAGTCCGTTGTAATTTTTCGCGCTTCTTCGAACTTTTCATCTCTGGAGAGCGCTCGTCCAATGGCTTGCAACAACGCTGAGCTGCATAGAGCCATGTGGTTTCTCTCAATGTCCAGCGCCAAGCAAAACTTTCCGTGACATCCCAGGCTCGCGCAGTTGTGGAGCCCCTCTTCCCCGCAGAATTCACTGAAGAAAGGATTTTGCTGGGGGTTTTTCTTTCTTCCTTCCACAGGCCCTGACATACAACATGGCCGACTTATTGCTATCTTCCTTCTCTCTGATAAGAAATGGCGTCCCATCTCCCAGCTTGTATTTATTTTTCACCTTTCCGACCCTAATATCTTCCAGTTTTTCTCACGTCATCACACTTGCCATAATCCTACTGGCGGTTGCTCAACCTGACTCACGAGATTACGCCTCGCAACTGATAAAAATCGTGACATGCGTTATACGATGGCAGTTCCAGTTAAATATTTGCATACTTCTATCCCATGACTTTTGGCACTGCAGTGTAATTCGTTCCGATCGGTTGAAGGATTAAATCTTTGCCGTTCGAGACTATGTGAATGACTCCACTTTCTCTTCTTGCGATCAACAGATAATTCTCAAACTGAAAAGAAAGGGCCCACAATTCTCCACCGAAATGTGTATAACGAAGTAAATTTCCCCGTCATTTTTGTCCACGCCGAGGACCCTCATTCCGGAATAAGTCGCTCTACCAATTGAGGTACGCGGACATTCGTTCTCACTGCTATCTGCCTTTATGTCGTGTGCGTCCTGCTGGGCAGGCACGTCACATCTCCCCTTCCCCCGAAAAGGGCCGGGGGCATGACCCACGGGTCAGCCGTGACCATGAATCGTTGCAGGCAGCCATCCGCTGTAGAACGTGCACTTGAGAACTCCCAGTCAATCTGGTGTGTGGAATGCAACGTCACACACATTTATTTTTCAAGGCGCTGAAGAAGGGATTCTCTTATTTTCCCTATCTCGCGGTGTGGAAAGAACATCACACCATTGCGAGATTTTAAACTGCCGGGTCATCCGGAAAGTTCGGGCGCCATTATAACGAAGTAAATTTCTCCTTCATTTTTGTCCACGCCGGGCCTCGAACCCGGGTCCCCTCATTCCGGAATAAGTCGCTCTACCAATTGAGCTACGCGGACGTTCGTTCTGACTGCTATCTGCCTTTATGTCGTGTGCGTCCTGCTGGGCAGGCACGTCACATGTGTTAAACTGCTTCATTAAGCATCGTGAAATCTATCTTCAATGCAGGCTCCGATTGGAGAAGAGCACTGAAGAATCCAAATTCACAGAAGTGACCTTAAAAAAATCCAGAAGAAATTCGTTCTCCATTATTCACGCGATGTTCCTCAATCATTGATTGGTAATAGTTTCCAGTGAAAAGTATCCTACGACGCCTGCGGATATGACAAAGTAACGACACTCTGAGCGTCTTGGTTAATCCCGTCCAACAGACTGCCCCTCAGCATTATGACAAATTTAGTTAAAACCATTCGTAATTACACTCGGGTAAAATCCATCTACCGTGCTTTCGCATCAGAATTTATCCTCTTGTGCAGTATTTAAATCGTGATGCGAATCCTTCAAGAGCTGCTTAATTGCATTTTAACATCTGGAGGTGTTTTAAAATTGCGTATGCATAGTGAACTTCTTTCTCCAAATTTAAAAACAGCGCTAATCATCTGCTTCCTCCACTGATAAATTGCTACGTGAAATAACACCACCAGAAGGGATTGTATAAATTCGCACATGAACGTTATGATTTCCGAGTCAACCCTTTCAGCAAAGAGCAGAAAGCCTCCCCTTTTCTTTTTTACTATTTTCTTTTTAGTATTGTTTCATAGGCAAGTGTCTCTCTTGAAGCTCTAATCTGTGCAGCCGATCAGCACAAGAGTGTTTGTATGAAAAGACCTCGAAGGCTTAGGTGCCATAGATACAGAATCCTTGTCACTTGACCTCCAACACTGTTTTCCCACGCCTTAAGCAATCATCCGTCCCTCCCAAGTTTCCTCATGTCGCGCCCCTCCACGTATTTATCCATTTGACTCTCTACACACGCACTGACCTGTTATATCTGCCTGCTTCTTTACTTCGCTTTAGGTCTTTGGCTCCAATGTAATTACATATCTGATTAACTAGCAATTAATTCCATAGCTATTTTTGAAGTGTCACTATTGAGGCAGCCACCAATTAAAAGGGGTTGACAGGTGATTCTCTTTCTTATCGAAAAGGTGACACTGAGCATTGTAATTGTAGAAGCGTTCATCGCTATGATTTTGAAATGGAATTCTTTACTCCGTGCTGTCTCCGAAACTAAACATCGCCGTAGTTTTGAGATCATGAGCGATCTCTTCTCACAATTGTAGAAGAATATTTTTCTTGGTTTTTTTTTTGTTTTGTTTTATATTTCCCTTGCAAATCCAAAATTAAATTTCCATGGAAATATAGTGGAATATTCACTCATGGGCCAGATGATTATGGCCACCCCTGTTTTCACGAGTGGACGCATCCCACAACTTTCACAAGTGAGGTTACCGACCATCGCGGAATACATACAGACTGCATGGGTCAGTATGAGTCAGTTCGACAAATGAAGCCGGTGCGATGGGGAAACTGAAGGACTTGCCGGAGTTTGAACGGATAATTATTGGGTTGTCGGAAAAGTCATGACGTATTTTAGCCATGTTTTGCAAAGGTCATTTATTGATAGAAAGAACAAAGATCAATGATATAATGCCCGTTTTGTTTGATAACCTTTTGCCATCTTTCAGTGAGTTGCAGAATGTCTCGTTCATAGAAGGACCTGTCTTTCGTGGCGAAAACCTGTACAAGGTGCTGATTTACAGCCTCATTTGAATTGAGCGTTACACCACGCAAGGACTGTTGAAGAGAGCGAAACAAGTGTAAGTCTGACGGCGCAAGGTCAGGCGAGTATGCTGGGTGTGGCAACACATCCCACCCAAGCTCCAATAATTTTTGGCGGGTGATCAAACTTGTGTGTGGTCTCGCGTTGTCGTGATGGAACACAACACATTTACGATGAACGAGCTCTGGACGTTTATGGATGATGGATTCGTTCAAACTGTCCAATTGCCGACAGTACACATTCGAATTGATTGTTTGGTTCCGTGGTAGGAGCTGGAAAAACACGACACCTTTAAAATCCCACCACACTGAGACCAGAACCTTCCGCTGATGAATGTCTCCTTTGGATGTCGTTTGTGGCGAAGCAGCACGTCGGGACCAAGACCGTTTGCGCAGCACATTGTTGTACACAATCCACTTTTCGTCACCAGTTATCAGTCGCGTCAAACAAGGATCGTTTTCCTCACGTTTAATGAGAATATCGCAGATGTTTATACGCGCCGCCAATTGAGCTTCTTTGAGTTCATGAGGAACCCACACATCGAGCTTGCTTACGTATCCCAGATTCTTCAGGTGGTCGTCAACGCTTGAATGATGGATGTGCAATGTGTCTGCAATATCTCGTGTCGTGTAACGTGGGTTTGACTCGATCAATGCCTTGATTTGGTCGTCATCAACCTCGGTGGGCCTCCCGGACCGAGGATAATCGTTGAGGTCTAAATCACCAGCACGGAATTTTGCGAACCACCACTGTCACTGACGTTCTTGTAGAACATTATCACCGTATATACGCGTTACGCAACTTTTCACAAGCTTGAAGCGCGTTCTTCCCTTTACGGAAGTAAAACAGTAAAATATGGCGAAAATGCACAGTTTGGTCTTCCATCTTCAACTTGATGTCAAATCTCCGCAAATCAACCAAATCGCTCACTATTCCTTTTAGACTGCAGCTAGAACTGGCACCTGTCAAATGCCATAGCGATAACAGAGCTGCGCATGCCTCTAGTACTTCCAAAACCGCCCAACCGCCATCGGATGCCAAAATACGTCATGACTTTTCTGACAACCCAATATTACCAGCGGGAGGAGGTCGTGGGCCAGTATCTCGGCAACCTCAGCAGTTGTTGTCTGTGCAACTGTTGTCCGCCTTACTGAAGATGTGGCGGGAATAGACAGAACAGGGGTACACATCCACTCTACGTGCCAGAACGGAGTGCCCACCAGTGGTTGACTGTTGAAGCGAAAGCTAGTTGTTACGCTGTCTTGGTCAACAGACGTTTCACGATCCCTCAATTAACGACACACTAGAATAAGGACGCACAAGGAAACATTTCCGAGCACATAACCCAGCGAACACTCTAGGGTCAGTAGTCTCTGATCGAGTCGCACCTGCCGATGCGGCTCGGTCAAGTGCTACCGACCCCACCACTAGAGTGTGCTCAGGAACGTTTCTTTTGCACGTTCCTTTTTTCAGGAACATGGAAAGGAAATGTTTCCCAGCACACTCGGGATCCGCTCTTGCAGTCACATTGGGACGAGACTACTGTGACTGCAAAAGAGAATCCCGATCCGATGAGCCTTGAACTATCCACGACAATTGGATACTTACTACAGAGTTGGGTTAGGAGCAGCTTTCATTCATAGTAATTACTCAGTCTACGAAATACACTGGCGTGCAAAAATTAAGGACGAGACTGTTTTTCGAATGTAACGTCTTGCAGGAGTGCTCCACATCGACTCAAATCATACCATAAGATCCCCAATGTCCGCGTAGCTCAGTTGGGAGAGTAACTTACTCCGGAGTGAGGGGATCTGGGTTCGATGGCCGGGGCGGACAAACTTGTATGTCATATTGGCGCCCGAACTTCCACGATGACCCGGCGGTTACGTTTCTCGCATTGATGTGATGCTCTTTCCACACGGCGAGGCAGGAAAAATGAGAATCCTTTCTTCAGTGCTTCGAAAAAAAAAATGCGTGTGATGTTACGTTCCACATTGTCTGGGATTTCTCAAATGCACGTTCTTCATGGGATGACTGCCTACAGCGACACATGGTCCCGGCCCTCTTTCGGGGGGGGGAAGGGAGATGTGACGTGCATGCACCACAGGACGCACATGAGATAAAAGCAGATAGCGGTGAGATCACATGTCCGTGTAGCTTTGTTGGGAGAGCAACTTACGCCGGAGTGAGCAGGGGGGGCTCGGATTTGATGCCCGGCGGGGACAAACTTGTGCGTTTTATTGGCACCCGAATGTGGAAAATGGACCCACTGGCCGTTGGGTTCTTCGAAAAATGTGTGATGTTTGTTCCACACATTGTTTGGAATTAATTAAAAAAATTAGTATTTCGCTTCAAAGACAAAAAAAAAAAAAAAAATTAAGAGGGAGATGATGTGACGTGCTACATAGGTGAAAACATGTGTCAAGACGACAAATCTGCAGCGAGACGTTCTGTCTGCATAGCTCAATTGGTAGAGCGACTTACTCCGAAGTTAAGGGACACGGCTTCGATACCCGTCGCGGACAAACTTGTGCTTCCACAATCCTTAGTCCACCATTTAGCACCTGTAAATTTCTGAAGGTCATCTCTCCATTTTGTTCTCTAGCGCTCGCTTCGTCTTTTTCCATCTCTTGGTTGCCATTCAGTTATTATTCGTGTCAATCTTCCAGCATGTCCAGACCATCTCGACTTTGATTCTTTTATTATTTTTACATTTATTATTCCTGCTCTTTCTCTTATAAGTTCATTTCTAACTCTGTCTTTTCTTGTTATTCCCACCATTCTTCTCTCTAACTTTCCTACCAATACTTTTATTTTTTCACATTGTCGTTCTGTGATACTCTACGTTTCACTTCTATAAGTAAATACAGGGTTAATGCATGCACTGACGATTTTTCTTTTTATACTGGATACCAAAAGCACATAATCCTAAGTGGAGTCTCCCTAATCCTATTCAGGATTGCTAGGTTCAAGGTAGAAAGCGAGCGAAGAACTTACTCTATATTGACAAAAGTCACCGGACACCCCTTCAAAAGCAAATGAACGGATCTGCTGCGTTGTTAAGATGCGCGATTCAGCTGCAAACGGTATAAAAACAAGCCTGCAACTGATCGCGATCATATCGCACTGTGACGTTGAGTGAAAATATCGCGGCAGGAAAGAACTGATTTTGAGAAAAGAAAGATTGTTGGGTGTAATATTAGTGGGCTGTCCGTAAGAGAAACCGAGAGTCGTTTAAACATACCCAAGTCAACTGTTTTAGATGTACTGAATAAGTCGAAGACGCATGGCGTGCCTGAAGCAGCAAAACGTACCGGCAGACCAAAGAAAATCAGTGATAGAGGACGTCGTAGTCTCAGGAGAGTCGTTACAGCTAATCGACGGAGTACTGCACAAGGCCTCGATATACAGGTTAGTAAAAATGCTGGAACCTCGGTATGTACATGTACCATTCGCAGAGAACTTCATTCCATAGGTTACCGTGGTAGCGCGGCTGCTCATAAGCCTTTCATCTCCACTCGGAATGCTACTCGTCGTTTAGCACGGTGTAAAGAACATTTATCGTGGACCATAGATCAATGGAAATGGGTCCTATGGACTGATGAATCAACATAGACGATCCATTATCCTGATGGCCGTGTTGGGGGCGTTTTTAGTGTTATGGTCCCGGCCCATTGGTTATCGTGGACAAACTTGTCAACCAGCACATCTATCTCGATATTCTGGACAATTATGCCCTACCAACTCTGTGGAAATACTATGGAAAGGAGCCTTGGTACCAGTAGGATAATGCACCGAACCATAAAGCAAGTACTGTTACGGCGTGTAATTCCGTATCATGTGTGGACTGACCAGCACAAAGCTCTGATCTTAATCCCATAGAGCACCTATGGAATGAATTACAGTGCCGTGTAAGAAGTTTGGAACCAAGGCCTACTACTAAGCAACAGTTAGTGGCAACATTATGTACTGAATGGAAGCGCATACGTATCGCTGTGTTCCAAAACCTTGTCGAAAGCATGTCTCTAGGGTCAGTACATGCATTAAGGCCAAAGGTGGACTGACACCGTACTAATGTATGTCATTAAATGCTATGTTGTGTTTCTCTTCTAGATGCCAGGTGGTTTTTGTCAATATAGTGCATAATATTAAAAAGAAACATCCTTCCTTATTCAGAGATGTTGGGTTCAAGGCAAGTAGCAAACTAAAAGGATATAATACTAAGAGAAGTCGCCCTTGTCTGGCAGGAACTCTAGATTAAGGGTAAGGAGCTAACCAAGAACAGCTAATACTGAAAGGAGACGCCCTTCTCTTGTCGACGGGTACTAGGTCTACGGTGGGGAAGAATACAGAAAATTTAACAATAAGATTAGTCGCTCTTTTCTAATTCAGATATACTGGATCCAGGATAGGGATTGAACTAAGAGCATCTAAAATTAAAAGAAGGATCCCTTATCTTATTCAGAGATACAGGGATCCAGACTGTGAACGAACGAAAGCATCTAATACCAGATCTAGTCGCCTTTCTCAAATTCATGAATACCGGGTTCAAGGCAGGGGAAACAAGGAAGAACATTAAATACTAAAATGATACGTCCTTCCCTAATTCAGGAATACTGGGATCTAGTAGAGTACCTGTCAAGCCATGATCATTTAATAGTAAGAGAACCCTCCCTTCTTTAATTCAGGATAGCGTGCCCAAAGAAGGAAGACGCGCATCCTTCACGTCTTATCTGAGATTTAGACTCAGGCCCAGCTCTATAAAGAACCAGAAACCCAAGCGGTAGAACCCTCAACCCAGGCCCGTAACCAGACTTAGAAGTTGTGTGGTGCAGCTGATGATTGAGGTCGGTTCAATGCAATGAATTTTGGAATTGAAAGACACTGTCTTTTCATATATTTTAAAACCACATATGATAGCATAGACAGATCTAATTTATTTATTGCAGAGTAGGAACTATAGATTCCACGGAAACTTATTGCCCTTTTTAAAGCTACATTGAAAAATACTCGTTGTCAAATCAAAATTCTGAATATACTGTCTGATCCAATATACTGTGTTGGTGCGAATGAAATGTCCAGGGCGAACGAGCATTGGAGACAGGCCCCCACCACAGCGGAATGGAACCACCCACAGGTGTTGCGGGTATTACGTCACAGATTTAATATAAATAGCTAGCACGTGCGTAAAGAACAAGGTTCAGGCGTGGTTTGTTTGGACGTAACATGGCTAACAAAGGAAACATGCAGACGCCGGATTTGAGAGTCATCTTCCTGTATGAATTTAAACTGGGCCATTCTGCAGGAATTGCCGCTCGAAACGTTAACAAAGCGTTTGGGGAGAATACAGCCAACGAACGAACCATTCGGCGATGTTTTGTGAAGTTTCGAAGCGGACATACGGACCTACAAAACGAAGAACGTGGTCACCGACTTGTTGCTGTTTCTGACGATTTCTGTTACGTGTAGTTGAGACAAACCCCCGAAAAACGTATCGTGAGGTAGCGGCAGAGGTAGGTGTCCACCACACGACAGTGTTCGGCGTCTGGCTGCGCTGGGTAAGGTCAAAAAGCTGGACATGTGACTGCCGCATGAGTTGACAACTTCCAACAAGACTAGGTGTTTGGAAGTCTGCATGTTGCTGCTTGCCAGAAATAAACAGGAACCTCTACTGCATCGAATCGTCACCTACGACGAGAATTGGGTCCTTTGTGATAATCGGAAATGATCTGCATAATGGTTAAGCAAGACACAGCCTGCTGGACGGCATCCTAAGCCACCCCATACACACCAAGATGATGATGAACCTTGTCTGGTGGTCCACAGCCGGGGTAATTCAGCGTAGTTTCTTGGGAAGAGGCCAAATCATTATATTGTAGAACGTTATTGTGCTGAATTAAACCAGATGCACCGGAAATTGCTGCAAAAACAACCGGCTTTGGTCAATTGTCCTACTTTTCCGTTCTCGCCGTCGTCGCGTGCTGATTCTTTGCCGGGCATTTCACTCGCATCAACCCAATATACTGTATAAAAAAGGATGTTCGACAAAAAATGGTTTCGGCTTAGCTTGCTTACTGCTTAATATAGCACATGAAAAGGTTTATTCAGAGATTGCTGCAAAGCAGTAGAATTTCTGGCATATACAGACGATATCGATATTATAGGAAGGACACGAAAAGCAATAGAAGAAACTTTTATCAGTTTAGAAATGACAACAAGGAAGATGAATTTGCAGATTCACTAAGAAAAAACAAATTATATTCCAGTACCTAGAAGGATTTGCGATAATACACTGCTGGCCACCCAAAATGCAACCACCAAGAAGGACACGAGATAGCAAAGCAAGATTTACTGGACACATAACAACAGATACGAAGATGAAACGATTGAGCTTACAGGCCCGTGCGACTTGCGGAACACGCAGAGACCTGTTCTGCAAGTCGCACGGGCCTGTAAGTGCCGCACCAGAGGCCTATGCTTTTCTCAAGTTTGCGTGAGGCTGACGCTGCGGTAGCATACTCTTGGTAGCAGAGAAGAAGGGTGGAGAATTGGGTGTCATGACGTATGCAAAAAGTTGCATCATCTGCATAGGCTGAGTAGGTAATTTTATGATGTTTCGTGCTGGCTGTTGCTGGAGGGAGCCGAAGTATAAACTCTCTGCGCGTCAGGCGCAAGAACGGCTTAAAAACAATGGCAAACAATTGTCCAGACAGAGGGCATCCTTGACGAATTCCTCTGGAGAACTCTATTGGAGCTGTCAGGAAGGCAGCAATCTGAACTTGTAGAGTTACTCCTTGATAGAGAGAAAGGAGTGAGGTGATGAAGGAGATAAGGAAAATAAATGCTTCAAGTGTTGCAGAAAGATAGACGTGGCATATATTGTCAAATGCTGCTTTTTGATCAATATTAAAGAGAGCCAATGGCTCGGACTGAGTGTCAGCAAGGAAGATTAAGTCACGTAGGAGTGTAAGATTGTCAGTGATCAAACGTCCAGGCACAGTATAAGATTGTTGAGGGGAAACGATATGAGGTAGAATGGTTTTGAGGCGGTGTGAAAGCAGCTTTGTGTAGAGCTTGTAGTCGAGGTTTAATAATGAAATTGGGCGCCAGTGTGCAAGATCCAGGAGGTCTCCTTGTTTTGGGAATAAAGCAACGTAAGCTTGCGTGAAGCATTGTAGAAGATTGGAGGAAGTGAACACATCGTTGAAAGCCGGGAGCAGGAGCTGGAGTAGGTGTGAAGGAAGACATCAAAGAATGCATGAAGAAGGCCATCAGGTTCCGGTACAGCATTCCGATTGAGAAATTTAAATTAGGTTTGGAGTTCCGGCAAGGTGAAAGGATTCGTGATTATTTGTAACTTGAGGAAGAGACGTAAGAACTGGGGAGTCAGAAGTTGCGCCGTTAACGTCAGTGGCTCCGTATTTTAGCTAAAAAAATCGTGTACTAAGGAACACGTGACTTTAGGATCTGAAGTGATCTCCCCAGAGGAGAATCGTAAATGTCTAATCGTGGTGGATTCCTGACTAGTTTTCTCGAGAGAGTGGAGGTACTCATACGAGTTGTTGATAGGAGTAAGATGAAGAAGACGTAATCGTTGGATCGCCTGAACAGCCACGGGAGTGACGAGGGTTATTAACTCAGCTTTTATAACCGGGAACATCGGATCATTTAGCGTGAGATCAGCCAGCTCGGACCGAATATTTTGCAACTTCATGTTTCGCTTGACTGTAGCGGAGTAAGTGAATTGACGGATGAGAGTTAAGAGTTGATGTTTCGTATCAAACCAATACTAGACCGTCCTCTGGGTGGTATCGATGTTGTCGATTTTTGATTGTAAGAAACTGCGAACGATGCTGCAGAAGATGGAATCATGTAAGAAGGTCTTCTCAAACGTCCAATGTCGGTGTCGAGAAGGACAAGAAATTCTTGCTCCGATTTGGAGAGTCACCGCGCAGTGATCGGAAGAGGCTTTTGCATGATGGTGACTTACTTGGAGTGCCGGCACGAGAACAAAGGAGACATAAAATCTATCTAATCTTGCTACTGATGATGAAGCAGGGTTGCTGGAACGCTAAGTATAAGAGTGATGGACTGGGTGAAGAAAACGAAAGGCGTCCATGAGAGTGAAGTCAGCTAGCAAACTCTTTAGACCTTGGTTGGATAAGGCGAGGACGATGTTCTTTTTTATTTGGAGTTCGGTCCATCTGAGGATCAGTAGTGCAGTTGACGTCTCCTCCCAAGATTACATTGGAGGATTCCGGAATTATTAGAAGAGCATTATTGAGGGAGGTTAAGAGATGTTCAATTGGAGAATCATCGCAAGGAATATAAATATTGAAAATATGATATGCTTTATCGTCAAGCATGAAGGAAAGGTGCTGAAGATAATTTAGGTAAGTATTGTGGATAGTGACTGAAGAGATGTTTTGTTGAAATCGGCGATGTAATCCGATGGCAATACCATCACGAGAGGAGGTGCGAGACGAGTGGTGAAAAGTATACTCCCAGTCTCTCCACCGAGAGTAAGGAGAGTCAGGAGTGCAATTTGTTTCTTGTAAAAGGAGCACTTCTGCGGCACGATGAGCAATGTCTTCGTGCACTAAAGCATTTGAAAGGGGATTAGAGAAACCCCTACAATTGAATGTTAAGATCTCGAAGCGGAGGATCTGAATTTCAGTCATGAAGCTTGAGATAAGTTTCTTGAAAACGACGGAATTTATTTTTTTGAAGTGTGCGAGCATCATCTGGCCTATGAGTAAGGGTTTGGAGCTGTAATTTTGCAAAGACCTTTGGTTCCTGAATTTGCTGAAGCATCTCAACAAATGATCCTTCGCATTGATCGATTAGCTTTTTAAAGCAGTTGGGCTTATTGCGATTGCAGAGTATCGCTTTTTAGGAATTTAAGGTCAAGGGGTGTCTTGGAATACTAGATTTCTCAAGAGCTTTTATCAGTTCCTCCCTTATAGAGACCTCTGAGGAAGAGTCTGAACTAGAGTGCTCTTCAGACTCCATTGTTGCGGTAGTGCAGTCAGATTCAACAGCGGGAGAGGCAGCTCTGCGAATATTTTCTTCCCCTCTGAATCTTTGCTTTCTTGAAATCCGTGGAAGAATCATCACTTAAAGGAGATTCTCGGTCGCTACGAGAACCACGGAATCTGGTCCGTCTGCTGGAACGTTGTTGACGCTCAGCGACGGTCGACTGGGCGGGTGGAGACATCAACGATCTTGATGCTTCTTGAGAGGGAGGTATGGAAGTTTCATGGGGAACAGGAAAGACGATCGTTTTCGGCGAGTCTTTTGTTAAAGAAGTCGAGTTAGAGTGGAAGTCAACGGAATGAGGTGTGGCATGACAGCAGGACTCACTACTCTCTTTCTGATTCTGGAGATCAGGTCGTGAAGTGCATGAAGTTGGAGTCAGAAGAGGTGCGACGTCCATGTCCGGAGTTGGTTGAACTTGTATGATGTTTAATGCAATAGTAGAAGACGAGTTCTGCTCAGGCATTTTAGACATCAAAGGGTCAAAATTCTTGCCATCAATTTGAGTACACGAGAAAGAGCCAGAATTCAGCAAAACCGGAGTTGTAGCTTCCTTCCGTAAGAGCCCGGAAGAAGAGACCGTCATCCGTCCATCGGCTAGCGACGATTCTTTAGACAATTTGTGTGTAGTTTTCTCCGAGGGAATGGGCAGTGCTGTCAATTGACTCGATTCAGAGTGAGGAGAGCGATTCCTGGTGATTTCTTTAGTAGGTCCGGCCAGTGCTAAGTCAGAGGTTGAGGTTTGGTGAAGTGATGATTGTTTCTTCAAGGAGGAAGGTCTGAGAGGTGCTGGATTTTCAATATTTGGCTAACGGAGGTGTGTCCATATGCTTTGCAGTGATTACAGAGTAAATCAATGTATATATCGTAGGAACGTAAACTTACACATAATTTTAGCCGGGAGAAGCAGTTTTGAAGATCTTCGGGAGTGGGAAAACGCATTTTCACTTGTCTCCGAAAGCTCAAAATTTCGGAGTCATCAGAGTCAAGAAGCGCAGCAGAGAGCGTACGAAAATGGCCTATCACTTCTCCGCAGACACTGAGGGCAGCCCGTAGAAGAGAGTTCTTTACTTCTGGTGGAACTGGATAGCAAGAAACTTGGACAAGTCTCTCAGCAAGAGGAAAGCCACCTAATGTACGAAATCCAATAGTGAGTCCTTTCCGGACCAGCTGGTTGGAAAATTCAATTTGAGAGAGGTATACTATTACAGTTCTTGACCGACAAGTCATATGGGTTATGGCTCCTCGAGGCAGGGCTTTTTTTATTGCAGCACTGTATTTTTTTAGTGTTGTATTGGGTAGGGCGTCAATGCTAATTCCTTTCCGGAGTTCCAATAAAAAATCTTGTGTGACTGCGGAAGATTCTGGGATTTGAATTTTAAGTATATCACCAATTCGAGTGATATATTTTCTCAGAGCAGATGGTGTCACATCTGCAGTGCTTGTGGATGTGCCACTGAGGGTCGATGCATAACTGGAAATGTTACTTTTCGTAACAGAAGGAAAATGTAACTCAGTTTCCATTGCTTCAGCAGAATTAGCAGGGAACGACGAGAGATCAAGCACAGTCGTCGGTTCATTGAGCTGCCGTGTCGTGGCTTCAGAACGGGATTGCTGATTGCAGCCGGGAGAAATCTCCGACGTCACTCGAAGAGCCAGAGAGGTGTCAGCTGCTTTGGTGGACGGGGCATCGAGCGCGCCAACGGAATGGGAGCCCAATGTGAGATCCGCTATTGCTAAAAATCAAGTCCTACATCGGCCAGCCCAGCAGTACACAAAAAGAAAGAAATAACGTTGATGCGTTACACACCCCACCTTGGGATTGCACTAGAAGAAGTGACACACCTTTAGCTAAAAGGTAAGTTGGAAAAAATAGCTCACAACAATCGATGAACTTCTTAAAATTACAGAAAGTCGGAGCGGAAGAAAAGCTCGTGCGTGCTAAGAATAAGCGAAGGACCGGACTAGGCTGCCATCTGATCTGATCCTGGCCTTGGCTACGTATAACGGATGCACCCTATCTTCTGATTCAAGGCTCCTTGAATTAGAAGAAGAACTGCAAAGGATCAAGTGAAACCATCAGCAGTTACAGTGGCTCTGAAATCTTGCGGTATTGAAGATGCATACATTAATATTATTCATAACATCTATGAAAATGAAAGTGCAAAGATTCGGCTGTTTGAAAATACAACACACATAAAAATTGGAAAAGGAGTGAGACAAGGTGACACCATATCTCCGAAGCTCTTTAATGCCACATTAGAGGGTGTTTTTCAGTCGCTGAGCTGGGAAAACAAAGGGATAAAGATTAATGGAGATTATCTAACCCACCTTCGTTTTGCTGATGACGTAGTCATTTTTGCAACTACCCCATCAGAGCTGCAGAGTATGATCCAGGAACTTGCTGACAAGAGTAAAGAAGTGGGATTAAAAATGAACTTTCAGAAGACAAAAGTGATGTACAATGCTTTTATAAGAAATGTAGATTTATCGATTGATGGGGAAAAGCTGGAGGTAACCAATACCTGCATTTATCTTGGACAGCAGATATCAAGTGAGGGTCACATTGATGAAGAAATTAATCGGCGTACAAAACTTGCCTGGAGAGTTTTTGGAAGAAACAGTATAATTTTCAAGAGCAATATGCCATTATGTCTTAAAAGAAAAGTGTTTGATCAATGCATCATTCCAGTGCTTACATATGGTGCAGAGACGTGGACCTTAACTAAAATAGACATACAAAGACTGCAGACAACTCAAAGCAGCATGGAGACATGCATGCCTGGTGTAACCAGGAGAGATAAGAAGAGGAACTCATGGATAAGAAAAATGAGAAGAGTGGAAGACATCATGATCAGAGTAAAATCCCTGAAATGGCAATGGTATTGGTATTGGTAACTGTGGGTACCATAGTGGTACCCAGTTTATTGCTATAACGAAATACAGACATAGGAGATTCATTAAAAGCTGCAGTACAGAAAACAACAGTGCGGAAAGTAAGTATATCCACGATGCAGCACAACGTTACACAGAAAGGAAATGAATTTGCACACGAACAATGAAAGACCGAACGGCATGTCAAACACTATAACACATGTGCACAAATGCATGAAATGTACAATGCTATCATAAATCAACCGAACGGAACTGAATTGTGGTTAGAGAGCAAAACAACATGGAGTACCTCAGCAACTATATAAAAATAACAAAGGTAACAAACGTACCACTATAATAATCCGCGATAGAGGAAAGCACTAACACAGCAAACACTCACAATTATAGCTAATTTAAAAACAGGCACAAATTCAGGAAACAATAGATAACATAATGATGAGATAATGAGGAGATCACACAAGTAACGAGACCGAGTAATTGTGAAATCACAGCAAAAACACACAATTATCGCAAATTTAAAATACATTACTTGGGAAACACAGCCAAACACACAAATAAAGCAAATTTACAATACATGACTTGTGAATCACAGTAAAATCACACATGGAAAACATCAGAATCAACATGCATGAAGTCTGCAAAACCAGGGAATCTGCGAACGGGTTCGCAAATCCTCTAGCATTGAGAGAACAAAAAGTAATCGGTGTGAGGAAGAGAGCTAAAGGTCATCGGTAAAAGGATAGAAGGTGTCACATATATGCTTCTCAACGAGCTCCTTCAAGGAGGCGAGACGGCGCGTTTAACGTCTCAAAAAAGGCTGATACCGAGGATCGCTGGCACACAGAGATTTAAAAAGTGACACATAAGCTTCGAATTGCGTTACCGCTGCATACAGGTCCAGATCAGGTGAGTGAAGGAATTCTTCAGAACCAACAATCGTACGTGCAGGTTGAAAAAGACGTAAAAGTTGCTGTCTGGACAGTGGGCCAGGAACTGGAGGAAACGTATTAACTGCCTGTAGAACCTCAGCATCAGAGAGAGGATTGACAGGACCTGAGCGGAGAAGCATACTGTTTGAAGAAACAGCAGGTGGAGAAACACCGGAACCGGAAACCTCGGGAATACTTGATGAATTCTCAGTATGTGGCACAGAAAGTTGTTTTAACTTTTTCTGTTTTACAGCGCTTGTGGAAGTTCCAATCCGCTTCGAAGAAGTAGTTGAGGCGGATGTATCCATTAGTGGATCAGGCTCACCTCCCAAGTCAGGAGACGAGGAAACGAACGTCGCCGAAGAAGCAGTACGTAGCTGATCTGCCTTAGTGGAGACTGGTACAACAGCCGAGGCTTCAGGAAGATGTTGCAACAAGGGTATGGTAGACAAGGTTGTAAATGGAGATCCGATATCCGAGAGGATAGGAGAAGAGCCAGACGGCCAATCCGCCAAACCACCACTCAACACACCCGGATCGGAACACTCCGCTGTAGACACATCTGTAGTCGAAGACAACTCTGTCAATCTTGAAGGTGGATGCACAATCGTACGGGTCGGGAGAGGAGGAAAGGCAGCATTGTCCGTGACGGAAATGTTCGTCTGACGGAGAAACGAAGAATTCGCGTCAGGCAAACTACCGGTAGTGGGGATAGTAGAAAGACCAATGTGGTCAGCAGTGGGATGCGAACTTGATGAACGTCCACGTCGAACGCGGTCACAGGTGGCAGTGGTGTGATTTTGTATTAAACAGTGTGTACAATAGTGAGCAGTGAAAATCTTGAAACTGTGCGTTCGTGCGCCAATTTCAACAGTAGCTTCTGTAGGGCAATCCGCCAAGGCTTTCTCGGTGGGAAAGACGACCAATAACTAACGGCGAGGTCCTGTAGCATGTGCAAATCGAGTTCCGCGGGGAGCGTCAGAAAGGCGACGGACCTTGCCAACAATTTTACAAACATGACTGACAAGGAGAGGAAGTGCAGTATCCGGCACTTCCTGTGGAACAGGATAGAACGTGATGTTCACCGGTCTCTTGGAAAGAGGCGACGGGATGAGATGGTTTGTCCCAATCGAAAGTCCGTTAGCTAGAAAAAAGTCAGCATCCTCCTTGTGATTGAACTGTACCGAAATACCCCGAGGAGTACGGGAAATTCCTGCAATGGACGCAGACGACACATGTACAGAGAGAGCTTCCATGTAGCGTGGCAATGGAGTATTTGGTAAAGCATGAAAGAGCACACCTCTATCCAGGAGGTTATGGAACTCACGGCCAATCTGCGAATTGTCATCAATCGTTACCTTCACCTTGTGGTTGGATACCTGAATAATAGGTGTTGCTTGCGAAAGACCATCTGGTTGAGAGGAATCGGACGTAGAAGTAGCGCCTCGTTGCACTTTAGAGGCAAATGACATCCTCGGAAGAGAAGTCTGTTCGGATCCGGCAGGTACAGAAGGCTGTGAGGGAAGAGAAGCACAGGCCGAAGGCAAGGCAGTAGAATCAGTAGTTCCCAGGGAGGGCACCGAGACAGATGCAGGAGCTGAAGAAGAAAGCGCAGCCAAGTCCAGTGAAGGCACCGGTGCAGGAGTACTAGAAAACTGGGAAGGCAACTGAGCAGACACATCTGAGGACGAGAGTATGTTAACTTCCATGGACGTGGGAAGTGTGACGTGTGGTGCATCCGCCACGCCCATAGATGATAACGAAATACCGGAAGCCGCCATGTTGGCAGCTTCCAAACGTAAACAAACGAGCAAACGATAAGAAAACGGATGAATGTGAACTAATATGAGGGTGAGAACGCTAGAAAAGTAGCTCAAAACGTACACAGTAGCTTTAGACAGCCGGGCCACGCAACAGGTGAGTGAGGGACAAGGTATCCACACTAAAACGCATAAAATATTGGAGCCACCAACACTACGTCTATCACGAACGAGCAATGGGCTGGACATATTGCCAGAAAGACAGACCATCGATGGACAGCCGAAATTTTAGATTGGATTTCAAGGGACAGGAAAAGACCCAGAAAAAGACCACATGGGAGATGGGTGGATGAAATTCGAAAGTATGCGGGAGTGACATGGAGGAGACTGGCACACGACAGACCGTTGTGGAGGAAACTTGGGGTGACATTCGTCCAGCAGTGGATTGATAACGGTTGTTGTTGTTGTTGTTGTTGATGATGATGATGATATATCATCATCATCAACAACAACAACAACAACATGATGGTGGTGGTGGTGATGATGATGATATATCATCATCATCGTCCTTGTGAACCATTATCAATCCACTGCAGAAAGTTTCTTCCACAATTGTCTGTCTTGAGCCTGTCTCCTCCATGTCACTCCCGCATGCTATCGAATTTCAACCACCCATCTGTCATGTGGTCTTCTTCTGGGTCTTTTCCAGTCCTTTGGAATCCTGTCTGGATTCCAAGGAACAGGAAAACATGTGGTCTTCTTCTGCGTCTTTTCCTGTCCCTTGGAATTCAGTTAATCTTTGTATGTCTTTTTTAGTTAAGGTCCACGTCTCAGCTCCGTACGTAATCACTGGAAAAATGCATTAATTATTTTATTTTATTTTAAGATATAATAACAGATTGCTCTTTAAAATTGTACTGTTTCTTCCAAAATCTCTCAAACCAAATCTTACACGTCGGTAAATTTCTTCATCAATGTAACCTTTGCTTGATATCTGCTGCCAATTGTAAATCTAGGTACCTGTTATCTCCAGGTTTCCCCCATCAATCAATAAATCTTCACTTCTTGTAAAAACATCGTGCATCAGTTTTGTCTTCTGAAAGTTCATTTTTAATCCCATTTCTGTACTCTTGTCAGCAAGTTCCTGGATTATACTCCTCAGTTCTAAAGGGGCAGTTGCAAAAATGACTACATCATCAGCAAAACGAAGGTGAGTTAAATAATCTCCATTAATCTTTATCCCTGTATTTTTCTAGTTCAATGATTGAAAGACATATGTATATATTTCAAGAAATAAAAATTTTGCGATTGAAAAATCTCCGCCACATTAAGGTGAGTTTCCAGTTATTCGAAATACACACATACACACACGTATATTTCAAGAAATGAAGATTTTGCGATTGACGGGTAAAAGCTTGTGGAAGCCGATACCTACATTTACCTTGGACAACAGATATCAAGCAAAGGTCACACTGATGAGGAAATTAATCGGCGTATAAAACTTGGATGGAGAGCTTTTGGAAAAAACAGTACAATTCTTAAGAGCAATATGCTATTATGTCTTAAAAGAAAAGTTTTTAATCAATGCATCCTTCCAGTTCTTACATATGAAGCAGAGACATAGACCTTAACTAAAAAAGACGTACAAAGACTGCAGACAACTGAAAGAAGTATGGAGAGATGCACGCTTGGTGTAACCAGGAAAGATAAGAAGAGAAACTTGCGGATAACGAAAATGACAAGAGTGGAAGACATCATGATCACAGAAAAATCCTTGAAGTGGAAATGGGCTGGACATGTTGCCAGAAGAACGGACCACCGATGGACAACCGAAATTTTAGACTGAATTCCAAAGGACAGAAGAATACCCCAAGAGAGATGGATAGATCAAATTCAAAAGCATGCCCGAGTAATCTGGAGGAGACTAGCTCAAGTCAGACAGTTGTGGAAGAAACATGGAGAGACCTTCATCCAGCAGTGGATTTGATAGTGGTTGACAATCATTATATGTATATATATATATACACGGTCGAGACACATTATTGTGACCACTAGCTAATATCCAGAGTTACCGCCGTGTGCAGCTTGGACAGCAGCCAGACGTGCTGGGAGTGACTCAATAAGGTGCTGGAGGGTGTTCATAGGTATGTGGAGCCATGCTGACTGCAGGGCATCTGACAGCTGCTGGAGGGTGCGTGGTGAAAGATCCATACAGCGAACAACACGGTTGAGGTGGTCCCACAGTTGCTCAATTGGGTTTAAGTCTGGAGAATTAGGAGGCCAGGGAAGTACTTTGAAGTCTTCGTCGTGCTCTTCCAACCACTCTTGGACATTTCTAACTGTGTGACACGTCGCATTGTCGTGCTGGAAGATCCCATCCGCCCCAGAGATGACAATCAGCATGTATGAGTGTACGTGTTCTGCAAGGATGGATTCATAACGAATTCAGTCCATAATGTCTTCCACAGGTATGAGTGGACCAAGGGAATGCCACGAAAACATTCCATGGACCAAAACGCTGTCGCCATCAGCTTGTGTTCTTCCAGCAGTGGTTGAAGAGTGTTTGTTCTCCGATGTTTCTCGGCTTATACGCCACCGTCCATCCTTTCGATGAAGCAGAAAACGTGACTCATCGTAGAAGACAATCCTTTGCCAATCAGCGGAGGTCCAATTCCGATACTGCCTTGCAAATATAAGCCTTTTCTGCCGATGCACCTTCGTTAGCGTATGTACAGTGACGGTCCGCCTGCATCGGAGCCCCATACTCAGCAGGGTCCGCTGAAATGTCGTTTTAAACACACTTCTGGTAGCCCTCTGGTTCATTCGGCCAGTGAGTTGCTCCACTGTAGCGTGTCGATCGGCCCTCATGCACCTTCGGAGCCGACGTTCACTTCTCACATCAATGTCACGTGGTGCTCCGCAATTTTCACGTCGCTTATTCGCAATAGTGCCATTTCTCCAATCATGAGACACTTTAACCACAACAACACGCGAACAGTTCACAAACTGCGTGGTTTCAGAAATACTGCCACTCTTAGCACTAAAGCCGATAACCACCCCTTTTTGCAAATCTGATAAATCGCTCCTTTTATCCATGACAGCAGCGAGTGATATGTTTTCAGAATGCTTACAGCACACTTTATATATACCCTCGAAGCCAGCTCACGACACATGCCTTCTTTCACTGGCTACGCGTCGTTGACGTCAAAACTAGGAGGTGGTCACAATAATGTGACTCAACTGTGTATATCATCATCATCATCATTGTCAACCATTATCAATCCACTGCTGGACGAAGGTCTCCCCAAGTTTCCTCCACAACGGTCTGTCTTGTGCCAGTCTCCTCCATGTCACTCCCGCATATTTACGAATTTCATCCACCCATCTCCCATGTGGTCTTTTTCTGGGTCTTTTCCTGTCCCTTGGAATCCAATCTAAAATTTCGGCTGTCCATCTATGGTCTGTCCTTCTGGCAGTATGTCCAGCCCATTGCCATTTCAGGGATTTAACTCTGATCATGATGTCTTCCACTCTCGTCATTTTTCGGATCCACGAGTTCCCCTTCTTATCTCTCCTGGTTATACCAAGCATGCACCTCTCCATGCTGCTTTGAGTTGTCTGCAGCCTTTGTATGTCTCTTTTAGTTAAGGTCCACGTCTCTGCACCATACGTAAGCACTGGAAGGATGCATTGATCAAACACTTTTCTTTTAAGACATAATGGCATATTGCTCTTGAAAATTATGCTGTTTCTTCCAAAAGCTCTCCAGGCAAGTTTTGTACGCCGATTAATTTCTTCATCAATGTGACCCTCACTTGATATCTGCTGTCCAAGATAAACATACGTATCTGTTATCTCCAGTTTTTCTCCATCAATCGATAAATCTTCATTTCTTGTAAAAGCATTGAACATCACTTTTGTCTTCTGAAAGTTCATTTTTAATCCCACTTCTTTACTCTTGTCAGCAAGTTCCTGGATCATACTCTGCAGCTCTGATGGGGTAGTTGCAAAAATGACTACGTCATCAGCAAAACGAAGGTGGGTTAGATAATCTCCATTAATCTTTATCCCTTTGTTTTCCCAGTTCAGTGATTGAAAGACATTTTCCAATGTGGCATTAAAGAGCTTCGGAGATATGGTGTCACCTTGTCTCACTCCCTTTCCAATTTTTATGTGTGTTGTATTTTCAAACAGCCGAATCTTTGCACTTGCATTTTCATAGATGTTATTAATAATATTAATGTACGCATCTTCAATACCGCAGGATTTCAGAGCCGTGGTAACTGCTGATGGTTTCACCGAATCAAAGGCTTTTTCATAATCGATAAAAGCCATGCACAATGGAAGTTCATATTCCCTCGCTCTTTCAATTAGTTCTCTCAGTACATGGATATGATCTATTGTGCTGTAGCCACTCCTGAATCCAGCTTGTTCTCTCGGTTGAGCCATGTCCAGTGTTACCTTCAAGCGGTGTGAAAGAACTTTAGTGAAGATTTTATAAACCACTGATAGGAGGCTGATAGGTCTGTAGTTCCTGAGATCCTCAATGTCACCTTTTTTATGTAGCGGGATCATTGTAGCATTGTTCCAATCCTCAGGAATCTTCCCTTCATTAAGGCATCGAGTGAAAATTTGGGCGAGTACTGTTTCAATTTCTCCACTTGCTTCTTGTATGATGTCTATAGTAATTCCATCTTCTCCTGGAGCTTTCCCCCGCTTCATGTTCTTGATTGCATGAGCAACTTCTGCTGGGAGGACTGGAAGAACTCTGGTACCTTTCATGATGTCTGGAGTACATGTATCATCCCTTTCATATAATTTGGAGTAGAAATCTTTCACTCTTGTCAAAATTTCGCCTCTATTTCTTGTTATAGAACCATCTTCTTTTCTCAGAGCCATAATCTGTTTTCTTCCCTTACTGAGATGTCCCTTTGCTATCTTTAGGCTTTGGTTGTTTTCAATTGCTTTCCTCACTAGCTCACAGTTGAATTTCCTTACGTCTTCAGTGATACTTTTTCTTACTGTCTTGCATAGCTCTATATATTCCACTTTGGAAGTCACATCTTCTTTAGTTGTCCTCATCTCTCTTCTTTTTTGCATCAACATTTTGGTTTTTCCTGATAATTTGTTTACATGCAACTTGTTCTTAGACCCAGCTAATTTTGTTGCTGTTTCCATAAGAGCTTTGGTTACTTTTCTGTTAACTTCCGAAATATCCACTTCTTCCGATGTTAGGCCATCTAAAGCAGAGAATCTGTTCTTCAGTTCCAACTTGAAAGTATTATGGTGTTTTTTAAGGTTGGTTATGTCAATACATTTTGTTTGTCTTATGAGCTTGCCACGTTCCAGTTTAGTGTTGAGGTGCATCTTACATCTCACCAATCTATGGTCACTACCTGTGTTGAACTTGTTTAGCACACTGCAGTCTTCGATGACGAATTTTTTGTTACACATAATAAAATCAATTTCACTTGTCGTCCCAATTGGATGTCTCCATGTCCATTTCCTGTGTGGCTTTTTCTTGAAAAAGGAATTCAAGATGAAAAATCCTTCTGCCTCTGCAAACTCAACGAGAGTATTTCCACGCTGGTTTCTGTTGCCGTGACCGAATTTACCTACTGAAGTTTCATTCTGTTGCCGGTGCCCTATTTTTGCATTGAAATCTCCCATAATTATCTTCAAGTGCTGCTTACCTTTATTATTTAGATGACGAATTTCCTCATAAAATTCTTCAATTTCTTCTTCAGGATGACTTGTGGTGGGTGCATAAGTTTGAATAATCTGAGCCTGGTATCTTCTCGATAGTTGGATAACGAGTCGTGCAGCTCTGTCAGAGGAACTTTCAACTTCTACCACTTTATCCTTCAGTTTCTTGTTTATTATAAATCCAACACCACTAGTTCTGCCAGTATCAGTCCCACGATAGTAGAAGAGATGTCCACTTTTCAGTTCAATGAGATCTTCTCCTTTTCTCCTTACCTCACTTAGCCCCACGATGTCCCACTTGATCCTTTGTAGTTCCTCTTCCAATTCAAGAAGCCTTGAATCAGAAGATAGAGAGCGTCCGTTGTAGGTAGCCAAGGTCAGCATCAAATGGCAGCCTAGTCCGGTCCTCCGGGGATTCTTAGCACCCTCTGCCTTCATGTCGCACTGGCCGCTGCCTTGGCCAGGTACATTCCAGCTGCCGGAGACTGAGGGCCAAGATTTAAGTTGTAGAGTCATTTTGGAGGTGTTTGGCCATAACTCACCACGCTGGCCAAGCGGGTTGGTGAGTGTGGGATAGCATTTCCTCTGATCCCGATGGTATAGTTATACCGCTATTTGAGGTCGTCAGAGCCCCTTTAGTGGGAACAGGATGCACCACGAGAAGGCGGGGTTGACATTTGTCAAGCATCACAGCCTCTCCTTGACAAATGTCAACCCCGCCTTCTCGTGGTGCATCCTGTTCCCACTAAAGGGGCTCTGACGACCGCCAATAGCGGTATAACTATACCATCGGGATTAGAGGAAATTCTATCCCACACTCACCAACCCGCTTGGCCAGCGTGGTGAGTTATGGCCAAACCCTCCAAAATGATTCCACAACTTAAATCTTGGCCCTCAGTCTCCGGCAGCTGGAATGTACCTGGCCAAGGCAGCGGCCAGTGCGACATGAAGGCAGAGGGTGCTAAGAATCCCCGGAGGACCGGACTAGGCTGCCATCTGATGCTGACCTTGGCTACGTATAATGGACGCTCCCTATCTTCTGATTCAAGGCTTCTTGAATTGGAAGAGGAACTACAAAGGATCAAGTGGGACATCGTGGGGCTAAGTGAGGTAAGGAGAAAAGGAGAAGATCTCATCGAACTGAAAAGTGGACATCTCTTCTACTATCGTGGGACAGATACTGGCAGAACTAGTGGTGTTGGATTTATAATAAACAAGAAACTGAAGGATAAAGTTGTAGAAGTTGAAAGTTCCTCTGACAGAGCTGCACGACTTGTTATCCAACTCTCGAAAAGATACCAGGCTCAGATTATTCAAACTTATGCACCTACCACAAGTCATCCTGAAGAAGAAATTGAAGAATTTTATGAGGAAATTTGTCATCTAAATAATAAAGGTAAGCAGCACTTGAAGATAATTATGGGAGATTTCAATGCAAAAATAGGGCAACGGCAACAGAATGAAACTGCAGTAGGTAAATTCGGTCACGGCAACAGAAACCAGCGTGGAAATACTCTCGTTGAGTTTGCAGAGACAGAAGGGTTTTTCATCTTGAACTCCTTCTTCAAGAAAAAGCCACACAGGAAATGGACATGGAGACATCCAAATGGGACGACAAGTGAAATTGATTTTATTATGTGTAACAAAAAATTCGTCATAGAAGACTGCAGTGTGCTAAACAAGTTCAACACAGGTAGTGACCATAGATTGGTGAGATGTAAGATGCACCTCAACACTAAACTTGAACGTGGCAAGCTCATAAGACAAACAAAATCTATTGACATAACCAACCTTAAAAAACACCATAATACCTTCAAGTTGGAACTGAAGAACAGGTTCTCTGCTTTAGAAGGCCTAACATCGGAAGAAGTGGGCATCTCTGAAGTTAACAGAAAAGTAACCAAAGCTCTTATGGAAACAGCAACAAAATTAGCTGGGTCTAAGAACAAGTTGCATGTAAACAAATTATCAGGAAAAACGAAAATGTTGATGCAAAAAAGAAGAGAGATGAGGACAACTAAAGAAGTGACTTCCAAAGTGGAATATATAGAGCTATGCAAGACAGTAAGAAAAAGTATCACTGAAGACGTAAGAAAATCCAACTGTGAACTAGTGAGGAAAGCAATTGAAAACAACCAAAGCCTAAAGATAGCAAAGGGACATCTCAGTAAGGGAAGAAAACAGATTATGGCACTGAGAAAAGAAGATGGTTCTGTAACAAGAAATAGAGGCGAAATTTTGACAAGAGTGAAAGATTTCTACTCCAAATTATATGAAAGGGATGATACATGCACTCCAGACATCATGAAAGATACCAGTACCAGAGTTCCTCCAGTCCTTCCAGCAGAAGTTGCACATGCAATCAAGAACATGAAGCGGGGAAATGCTCCAGGAGAAGATGGAATTACTGTAGACATCATACAAGAAGCAAGTGGAGAAATCGAAACAGTACTCGCCCAAATTTTCACTCGATGCCTTAATGAAGGAAAGATTCCTCAGGATTGGAACACCGCTACAATGATCCTGCTACATAAGAAAGGTGACATTGAGGATCTCGGAAACTACAGACCTATCAGTAGTTTATAAAATCTTCACTAAAGTTCTCTCACACCGCTTGAAGGTAACACTGGACATGGCTCAACCGAGAGAACAAGCTGGATTCAGGAGTGGCTACAGCACAATAGATCATATCCACGTACTGAGAGAACTAATTGAAAGAGCGAGGGAATATGAACTTTCATTATGCATGACTTTTATCGATTATGAAAAGGCCTTTGATTCGGTGAAACCATCAGCAGTTACAGTGGCTCTGAAATCTTGCGGTATTGAAGATGCATACATTAATATTATTCATAACATCTATGAAAATGAAAGTGCAAAGATTCGGCTGTTTGAAAATACAACACACATAAAAATTGGAAAAGGAGTGAGACAAGGTGACACCATATCTCCGAAGCTCTTTAATGCCACATTAGAGGGTGTTTTTCAGTCGCTGAGCTGGGAAAACAAAGGGATAAAGATTAATGGAGATTATCTAACCCACCTTCGTTTTGCTGATGACGTAGTCATTTTTGCAACTACCCCATCAGAGCTGCAGAGTATGATCCAGGAACTTGCTGACAAGAGTAAAGAAGTGGGATTAAAAATGAACTTTCAGAAGACAAAAGTGATGTTCAATGCTTTTACAAGAAATGAAGATTTATCGATTGATGGAGAAAAGCTGGAGATAACAGACACGTACGTTTATCTTGGACAGCAGATATCAAGTGAGGGTCACATTGATGAAGACATTAATCGGCGTACAAAACTTGCCTGGAGAGCTTTTGGAAGTAACAGCATAATTTTCAAGAGCAATATGCCATTATGTCTTAAAAGAAAAGTGTTTGATCAATGCATCCTTCCAGTGCTTACGTATGGTGCAGAGACGTGGACCTTAACTAAAAGAGACATACAAAGGCTGCAGGCAACTCAAAGCAGCATGGAGAGGTGCATGCTTGGTGTAACCAGAAGAGATAAGAAGAGGAACTCGTGGATCCGGAAAATGACAAGAGTGGAAGACATCATGATCAGAGTTAAATCCATGAAATGGCAATTTGCTGGACATACTGCCAGATGGACAGATCATCGATGGACAGCCGAAATGTTAGATTGGATTCCAAGGGACCCAGAAGAAGACCACATGGGAGATGGGTGGATGAAATTTGAAAGTATGCAGGGGTGACATGGAGGAGACTGGCACAAGACAGACCGTTGTGGAGGAAACTTGGGGAGACCTTCGTCCAGCAGTGGATTGATAATGGTTGACAATGATGATGATGATATTTAAAAATAAACAGCCATTAACAAAGAACGAAGGACCAAGTGATGTACCATATAGAGGGCCCAAGCCTCTGGGCCCCTCCCACTGAGTGCGCCACTGGTACTACGATTTTGGTCTCCTTTTAACGTTAATTGGTAATGCTTTCTAACATAATACTCGCTCTGATATCACAACGAATGAGAAACTGCATTTCCAATAATACAATTTCACTCAGTGTCTTTGAAGTCCGGCGGAAGCATGTTTTCTCGCAGCAATTACTGAGTAATCGTCCTGAGTTTCTTCCCTATTCTGCTTCACTTATTAGACCAGCAAGCGCACACACTCTGCTTCAATTTCATACAGATTTAATGCGATTCTTATTGCCCAGGACGGAATGATTGATAGGGGAAATAAACGTCAGAACGCTTTAGTAGAAAGGTCTCTAATTTTAAGGCTCTTTACTGGTTTTGAATTTTTAAGCAGGCTTCTTCAGTTTCAGAAATGCGCGTATACGACATTTATCGGTAATGCTAAACTTGAGCTTTTTTTTTCTCTATGTATATGTATGTGGCCTTTTTCATGTTGTTTTTTTCTTTCTTTCTGGCAACTTGTTTGCATGAATGGTTTCTTTGCGTGACGACTGAGACCACCCCTATATTCACCGTGATAGGTTGCGTGAGGATGAAGATGTTGTACGAGATGCCCTCAGTCTTATGTTCGCCCAAACTGTGTGTGATACATACGTGCGCATTTTCGAAGTCAATCGACATTCGAGAGTTCCTAATAATTACCATCAGTGAGTTTGCAGCTCGAATATGAATGACCCCAGATGTTAATAGACATTTACCCGAGGCGATTGTTGGTTGTCTCTATAGAAGAAATTCAGGAACTCAAACAATTCCTTAGGTGTACTTTGCTTTCTGGTTTCACTAATTACAACTGTACCTGCAATGTTTTTAGTGCAACTGGTTGAAGATATCAGTTAATTGTCTAGGTTACACTAATATTAGCATTACTTCAATGTAAATACTCTTCGTATTGAAACATTCGGTAAAGTTAAGTCGCTCCTGATAGCTTAACTGATCCACTTTAAGCACGGCAAATGACAGTTGCCGAAATCACTTCAATCGTATACACTGCAAAACGTAAGTGGTGTGAATTCAAGGGATATTCCTGAAAATAACGTGCAGCAAATTTGCCGGTAGGGGTCTGTCTTTTAACGAAATTTCCGTTTTAAAAGTTTCCGTTTTTTCTAGCTTCAGTATTTTGGCGGAATTTTCATAGTCAGTAATTCCGTTTATTTCAGAAAACTCCCTTTTGGGTTTTCCCGTATTTTTACTGAAATTTCTCAAAATCTTCTTCAGTTTTGACTTTTTCGATCAGTTCCTTTCCCAGCGTAATATGTTAACGAGCCCTTCCTCACGCAAGTAAGGTACACTCTATTTGCTCAATAATGATTCCTTTTCTTTCTTTTTTTTTTTTTTTTTTTTGTTATTAATGTGGGTGAATTAGTCATTTTATTTTCTGTTGGAGCTTATTTTTTTTTCAATACGTTTGCAACAATTTTATTTTTTCTGTAGGAGGACTTATAACAAATTACGTATTTTTTTCATCGTGATTTTTCGAAGTAACGGAATGCTTTAGAACTCGAGATCTTTTTAAACTGACAATGACTTTCCATTATCTTTAAGCAAAGGGCAGATGTACTGCTTTATAGTATGATTTCCCAAAACTCCTAAATATAAAATTTACCCTTGATAGCTATAATAGCTTTTGTCTTAAGGGGTTTACAGACTACATAGACATCGTACAATCAGTTTAGTAATTAATCAAAACTCAAGTATTCCTGCGAATATTTCCTATTATCGGAATTTTCCAGTCATATGGAAACGGAAAAAGTGAGAACATAATTTCCCGTTAATATACAAAACGAACTGCGAAAAGGTTTCTGAAAGTTCAAAATTTTCCGTTAACACCTCTTAGAAACGACAATTTACCATCAATATAAGAAGGGAATTGCCGAAAGATTCCTGAAAAGTCAGAATTTTCCGTTAACACCTCTTAGAAACGGCGATTTACCGTCAATACAGGAAAGAAATTGCGGAAAAGTTTACGAATATTCAAAATTTTCCGTTAACACCTATTGGAAACGGCAATTTACCGTTAATATGAAAAAGAACTGCGGAAAGGTTTCTGAAAGTTCAGAATTTTCCGTTAAGACCTCTTAGAAACGGCAATTTACCCTCGATATACGAAAGGATTGCCAAAAGGTTCCTGAAAATTCAGAATTTTCCGTTAGCACTTCTTAGAATAAACCGTGATTTACCATCAATATAAGAAAGAAATTGCGGAAAGGTTCCTGAAAATTCAGAATTTTCCGTTAACACCTATTGGAAACGGCATTTTAACGTCAATTTAAAAAAGAACTGCGGAAAGGTTTCTGAAAGTTCAGAATTTTCCGTTAACGCCTCTTAGAAACGGCGATTTACCGTCAATACAAGAAAGAAATTGCGGAAAAGTTTGTGAAAATTCAAAATGTTCCCTTAACACCTATTAGGAACTGCAATTTACCGTCAATGTAAAAAAGGAATTGCGGAAATGTTTCTGAAAATCCAGAATTTTCCTGGCATACGAAAAATCCGTGAAATTTGACGGAAAAGATTGTGTCAGAAATGTGCTTCGTTAGTTTACGAAAGGAATCACGGAAAATGGTTCGTGAATTTCAGAAAGTGTTTTACTGTACTGAAACACTAAAACACTCTCTGAAATTCACGAACCATTTTTTCTGAAATTCACGAAAATTCACTTTCTGAAATTCGCGAACCATCACTTTCTGAAATTCACGAAACATTAATACATTCGATTAATAGATTCTAAATGTAATTTAAATGGTGACAACTTACTAGGGCAGGTATTCCGGAGCCAACCCGAACAACTATAATATTCTAACAATTCAGCGACTGTTTTGCTTTAACTTAGGCAAAATTATGTACAAATGAGTTAAATTGAACCGTGGACAGGAGCTCATAGAAATTAATGCTGCTACGTACCGTTATAATATTCGTAACCAAGTTTTGTTGAGACTAACTACAGCTAGAACAGAAACCACTAAACAAAGCCTAAATTATTCTGGTCCGGAGTTTTGGAACTCTTTGCCTGCAGAATTAATATCTATTAATAACTTAAATTTGTTTAAAAAGAAATTAAAACACTACTTACTTAACAACTGACATTCATTTATTACTACAAGGTGGGAGGTAGATTGACAGGGATTATTCGACTGAGGGGGGAATACGAGGGACTTACCAGGCGAAGATTCAGTGACCAAAGGGTAGGGGATCTATACAATGAGGACTGGGAGGAGGGCAACTCATGTTTTTCATTACTTTAATATTATTTTCCCTTGATATGATGTTAATTCAATGTTATGATTAGAAGTTTAATTTGATATTTGTTTCCTTTTTCGACTCTATTGCTGTTGTATCAATGGTCTTGTCCTGACTTAAACCTAGGGAGATCAAGGCTGGTCAGGTCTCCTCGAGGATTTTTCCTTGATCTTCCCTGCTATTATTTTTATGTTTATGCTTAACTATTCAGAATTATTAATTTTAATATCTAACAGCAAGATCAATAAATGAAATGAAAATGAAATGAAATGTTCCGTAAAATTAAGTCGTGCTCTGGATATTTTAACTAACAACCACAGCACTTAATTAAGCACGAAATGGCTCTATAGCGGCCAGGTAAGGTAATAAGTCTTTTTCTTAAAGGTACTTACTATTGAATCCACTTTAACCATATACTGTACTTCAGCACAATATCAATTGCGGAAATCACTTCATTTGCACATAATCAATGGTTGCTCCAATAGCTGAACAATTCAGTAGTCGAAACACCAAGTAATATCCAAGTCACATTAACTTAATAACGATTTGACTTCATTAACCAAACAAACGCAATATTCAGCGTAAGATAATTAATCCAATTGTATAATATAAAACACAAATCGTTGAACATCATGGTAGTCAGAGATCAGAGCTTTCTCAACATCTCTCTCCAAAGCAATTACAACACTCTCACGCTCTACCCGACTTCTAACGAGAAAGCCCTGACATAATCGCGAATATCACTCTTATCAATCTCTTTGACATACGTCACTCACCCTTTGACCTAGCGTCAGGTTGCCAAATCAAAATTCAGCGAGAGAGAAAATGTCGCATTAAGTTAGAAACAGCTTAAAGACGATGAACCAAAATTTACATAAGATAACTGGAGCAAAAAAGGAATGTAAATTAGAGTATATGTCATATACTTCGCATGCTGTTTCGCTTAATTTCTCGATCAGAAGTGCTTAACGTTTTCCTGATATTATAATTTTCAAATACGAAAAGCTTAGAAATTTCTACAAACGGGGAATATCTAATTTTGTAGCTTCAGTGGCCGAGTTGTCAGAGGCGCTGGTTTCTGACTGGTCACTAGAGCTGAACCCGGATTCGAGACCCGTGGGAAGTGTTTTTTGTCTTGTCAACCTTTTCCTGGAACCAGTTGCCCCAAATTAGGGACGGACGACTGCTTTTTTTTTTTTTTTTTTTTTTTTTGATTGAAAGTTTAACGACCATCGTCATTAACTCAATGGGTCATAAGCAGTCGCCCGTCCCTAATTTAGGGTCACTGGTTTCAGGGAAGGGAGAGATCCAACGCCGAAAGACAAACACAACATCCACGCCTCACGGGGTTTCGAACCCGGACCCATCTCGAACGAATGGTCAGAAGCCAGCGCTTAGACCACTGCGCCACCGGCGCGGCTACTGCTTTTAGCCCAAAGAACCGATCACGGTAGCCATTAAACGCCGAAATAAATAAACCAAATTTAAAATATTTAATTTTAAATCCTTTCCTTCCGTTCTAAAGGAGTGGTGCACTGGAAAATAATTTTGAATTATGGTCAAGTTCTGTTCTGACTGTGAGAGCAAAGAAAAAAAAAAAGTAGAAACGTGTTCAATCAAAAGACCTCGAACGATCAGAAGAGAACCAGTGGTTTTTCTTTCGTGTGCAGTTTGTCCAGTGGTGTATTCAGTGGGGTTGGCCAAGCAGCCTAGACCCAAACCATGAGATATCACTTGGTGCTTCGTCCTTTGTTATTGGCTGATTATTTTTAAGTATGTTTGTAATATATATGTGTGTTTTTAAAGATATAATGTATTTTACGAATAATTGGAACTGCACTTCAATATATGGCGGAGATATTTTTCTCTCTTCCCCATATTTTGGGGGATGTTTTCTCCGGGATATTTTTATTTGCATCTTTAATATTTTGAGCCACCTCCATAAAAAAAACACTGGGTGCGCCACTGAATCTGTCCATGTCCAATAAGGACAGATACCCAGCTTTTCTGATATCATTTTGGTGTATTGAAAACCTTGTAAAAACAAATTTTAAATTTCTCCTGCCACATGTTTATTTATCTACACCACTTGTAATGCCTATGATACCCTCCTCTCAGCAAATGTGCACCGTTTTTACATATGATGGAATAACTTCTATTAACGTAAGTCAATGTCTGCTTTGCAGCTGATCCCTTTGAAACTTCTTTAGCTAGCAAACTAGAAAAGAAATATAATCTAGTAAATAGTAACATTGTACTACTGATCCGATTTATTGGCGTAGGAAGTAGACACATTAGCGTTTCCAAGCTTTCGCACATCAACCAGATGGCTTTTTCAAGGAAGTTAGACAGAAACTGCAACTGAAAAATAGAACTCATTAACAATTTGAACGCGGAAACTTGACTTTACAACAATAGATACGACGTTATATTCATTTAAAGATATGACGCATCACGTTGGTTGCACGCGCGGTATCCTGGTAGGCAGAGGCTTTACTTGAAGAATTGGTTCCAAATTCGTGGCAACTCGAATGAGGCGCAATCATTGCGAGTATCGCTGTTGGTAATGATTTCCAAGGTTTCCCGAATGGCTGTACCTTTAGGGGTAGAGTAGGTAGCTAATTTCTTTATATCGTCCCACATAGGAGTAGCGGACTTGAATTTCACTTCTCTGGATAGAGCCGTGGCTACTTTACCGTATTTTGTGTCTCTTTTATGTTCGTTGATTCTGATTCCAAACGAACGCTTGGTCATTCCAATGTAGTAACGTTTAGAGCCGTCCGGATACTGTAGGGGGATCGCATAAACACCTGCTTCGCAGGAGAGAGGTGGTTTTTCACTACTTCCGTTTAGCATAGTATATAAAGATGCAGGAGACCTGATGCCGACGCCATAGTTCATCATCTTCAGGGCTTTTTGAGTTTGTACGACACATTTGTTATGTAGGGAATTGAGCCTAAATAACGTATCTGCAGCACAGGAAGATTAGAATGTTTGACCCTGGTTTTTTGGATAAAGTTACGTATCTGATTCAACGAATATCCTGCATCAGTGGCTAACTTGATGACGCTTTCAATTTCGTGTTGTCTAGAATGGGTATCGGAGGAAACGGCGAAGGCTCTTCGAATTCGAGAACGGAAGATAGCTGTTTTGCATTCTGCAGGACAGAAAGAGCTGCGGAGCATCAGGTTGGGGACGGACGTGGGTTTCTAGTAGACTTGTGTACCGAGGCGGTTGTCAGGCGATTTTCTCAAAAGAACATCCAGATAAGGTAAAGCGTTGTTGTGTTCAAGCTCCATCGTGATATTGATCGTAGGATGCATATAATTGATTTTATCAAGGAACATCTGAAGAGTCTCTTTTCCGTGACGCCATACAAAAAGCACGTCGTCTGCATAACGCAGCCAAGTGGTAGGCCGTGGGGTAATGCTGGAAAATATATTCCTTTCAATATATCTACTTTCTACGCCAATAAATCGGACCACTAGTACAGTGTTACCATTTACTACTTAATTGGTGTACTGTTCCTTGTTATCAAGAAATATAATCGGTTACAAACTGCAGATGTTCTACCTAATTTCCTATCACAATCATCATCATCATCATCATCCAGCAACAGCGCCTAACTTAAATTTTTCTGCGTGTGGGGCATATGGCTCCAAAAATGATTATATATCTGTATATTAGAATGAAGGAAAGAGGAACTTGTGGATAAGGAAAATGACAGGAGTGGACGACGTCATGACCAGAGTGAAATCACTGAAATGGCAATGGGCTGGACATATTGCCAGAAGAACGGACAACCGATGGACAACCGAAATTTTAGACTGGATTCCTGGGGACAGGAAAAGACCCAGAAGGAGACCCCATGGGAGATGGATGGATGAAATTCGAAAGTATGCTAGAGTGGCGTGGAGACAGGCTCAAGACAGACAATCGTGGAAGAAACTTGGGGAGACCTTCATCCAGCGGTGGATTGATAATGTTTGATTATGGTGATAAGAATGAAGGTATACGAAAAAGAATGAAGAATGAACAAAAATGAAAAGAATGAAAAATCAAAAAGAAAGAAAGCATTTTATCTGAATTAAACAATACTTTTCATCATTCTTTTTATTTAGTATTATCATTATTTTGAAATTTTTATGACCAGGGAGTTTGCTGTTAAAAAAGGAAGTGTTTGTGCTGTTAAAGCGGTTTTAATTAATACCTCACTTAGGTAAAGGGAAAGGCACATATCAAATAATATAAGATACAGCAATGACGTGCAGCATTTACCGATTGGATGTTACGAACAGTAATTAGAATTGTACGAAGCCACCTTTCCTTGAAAAAGTGGGTGGGTGGGTGGGTGGGTGGGTGGGAGAGGGGGTGCTATGAAGGTCCTGGCTACATCATTCCATTCCGTTGTTCGGTCTTGACAGGTGAACAACAAGTTTTCAGCCTTGCGGCACTACGCAAGGAACCCGAAATAAATGTGTAATTTTGCTTTCCGTTCTTGTTTAGTGGTTTGAGTGACTGCGCAAAATCTTCATATATTTTGCCCCCTTTCAGAAATGTTGAGACTGCGCAAAATCTTCATATATTTTGCCCCCTTTCAGAAATGTTGAGACTTCAGAACCTCCTCATCCCACTACCACAGGAAGGAAAGAAAATAAAAAAACACCACACAAGAGGCATTCTCTTTTCCACGTCGTGTGTTAGACAATTAACGGCATTTTAGGGTGATGAAATGGTTTCACGACTTTTCGGCCTTTCTTAGTCTTAATATAACAGAATGACATAAAAGAATGTCTCCACGCTCTCTGAGAAAGAAACGTTTATCGTTTCTTTAAGACGCGGTATAGGAAAAATCATACAAACATGATGCTTGCTATGATCCTAGGGCGTACGGAATCAGTGGGGAAATGCCCCACAACCTTTGGTCTGTGGGGGCAACTGCCTCCCACTGCCCCCGCGGGTTAAGCGCTACTGTCATCATCATCATCATCATCAACAACAACCATTCTCAATCCACTTCTTGATGTTCTTCCCGAACTCTCTATCTTGAACCCATGCTTCCTAATGTCATCCATCCATTTTCCACGTGGTCTCTTTCTGTGTCATTTGTTGTCCTTTGGTATCCAGTCTAGTACTTCAGTTGTTCAATGGTGGTCAGTTCTTCTAGTACTATGTCAGTCTGAGAGCCTGTACTTTGATCATGATATCCTCCACTGTCGTCATTTCCCTGATCCGTCGGTTCCTTTTTCTATCTTTCGTGGTTTCACCTGTTAAGAGTTCTCTTTCTTTGCTCTCTGCGTTGCACAGTTTTTTCAGCAGGCGTGACTTCAGATCAGCAGCAGCATCAACAGGCATTTCCTGCTAAGTCACGCCCTTCTACTAGTAGTATTGTTCTGATCCTCGGTTCATTCCCACTACGCCTTTTTCCCTTACACCTTTACCCGTTCAGCCCTATATTGGGGCCATTAGCGGTTGTAAAATGGGGAGACGAAATTTCAGTCGAAGAGGGACTCCCGCTTTGAGTTTCCCGCTATGCCTTACATTGCGGTCTTAAAAATAAGGAAAACTTTACCTGCTAGAAAGGAGAGTATACCTTTTAGGAGAGAATTACCTGGTTTCTTTGAGAGCAGTTAGCAGCGTGGAAAGCTGCGTTAGAATTGATCCTGCTCATGCTCTCTGAGTATTAATCCGATTTCGGCCATTTTAAACAAATTCCTTCTATATGGACCATTTTTCCCATCGAGTTTTCAAGTAAAAGTGGGCACCCATGGGGTCCTTAAGAACAAAATACAATTTCGATGGAATTGATGGCTTTTGTATGCGTATTACCATGCTTGGAAGAACGTATCTGAAACCAGATGAAATTTTGCAGAAGAAAATGACAAATTTCAAGGAAAAGCGAGCAATCATAAAACACATTTTAAAGCTATCCAAGCTTTGCTTTTTCTTAGTTTTCAAAATAGTTAGACAACGCGCGCTCAAAAAGTTTCTGCAATGGCGACAACATGGCGCTTCTGCCGTTAGTACAGAAATATTTCCACTATGTGCTGTTATATTTGAATCTCTAAATCAACGTTCTCCTCAAGAAACTGATTAGGTAACGTTTTATGCTGGAATCTTCCTGGCATGACTATTTTGCTTTCATTTTTATTGTTTAGGTAACAGTAATTGGTAATTTATCTGTATTGCGGCATACACTAAGCTGTAGTCGAACTAGCTGAGTCTGGGGGACTTATTGGATAGTATCAGAGTATATTATCTATTATACTGTATTAACATACTGTCTCTTATCGGAACATACTATCTCAGAATATATTATCATATGTAGTTACAATGCTTCTGCATATCCCACATTTTTAGTCTGGTTGCTTATAGTGGGTGTGTGGGTGTGGGTGTGTGTGTTCGCGCGCGCGTGTGCTTCTGCGTATGCCAGATTTTTAATTTGGTTGCTTGTAATGGCGGTTGTGTGTGTCGTTCGCCTGTCCTGATGTTCTAAAACACCAACCGGATTTATTTTCCACGACTTGTTCTTGATCCTGTGTTTTCTGCTGGATAATATAAGAAATGTAAATAACTGTTTTCATGGTATTGCTACCAAGTAGTCTGATCCACAATAAACGTAAACTGTGATACTTTCAAGTTCTAAGCCTGCGGAAATTCACAATGGTACTTCAAATTTCATTCTATCATATTTTCTTCTTTAAAGAACGTAACTTAATTTTTTTTAATAACATGCAATGACTTTTTTCTACATGGCGCGAATAAGTTCTTTTTTCTATATTAAAAGTTACTGCACAGCTATCTATCTACCTACATAACCATGCATGCGTCTCTGCATGCCTCTTTCAGTTCTTTACAGCCTCTGTATGTCTTTTTTAGTGAAAGGAATATCTTTGATCCTCAACTACAGTAATAACTGGAAAGATGCATTGATTAATCACTTTTCTTTTAAGACATAACAGGTAATTAATTGCTCTTAAAAATTGCACTGTTTCTAATAAATGCTCTCCAGGCAGGTGTCATACACTGTGTATATTTAATTTCTTTTTCGATGTGGTCCTCGCTTGATATCTGTTGTCCAAGATAAATCTCTACATCAGATACTTCTAAATTAGCTCCATCAATCTTGAAATCTTGAGTTCCTGTAAAAGCGTAAGAGCATTGTACATAGTTTTCTGTAAGTTAATCTGTAATGTCACTTCTTTACTCTTATCAGTAAGTTCTTGGATCATACTCAGCGACTCTGAGAGGGTACTTGCAAGAATGACTGTGCCTTCAACAAAAGGAAGGTGGATTAAACTATCTCCATTGATCACTATTGCCTTGTTTTTTTGGGAGGATGATGATTAAGTCCATGATCTGTAATTTTTTAGACATGTCAAGTGGCGCCCATAAGACTGGTGACCCTGGACGTACTATCTATGATAGCTTGGTCTGGGTCCGTGTCCGAATGCCGGAGAAAGGCATGGGTGAAGCATATACTCCCCCATTTCCCCTTCCTGGAATAGCTGATCCAAATTAGGGATGAGCTGCAAACTTTAAACCTCAGGTACTCGTGGAGAGTGTGACGTACTATAGAGGTGACGCGCATGTTAAGACGGCAAGTAGCAGTGATAAGCCCTGGCCGGCGCAGTTTCATTCGGAAAGCATTCGGCTCCGGAGCACAGGTAGTCCCGTTACCAGCAAATTTGGTTTTCACATTGGCGCTCGATCGTGAAAAATGGATCTACAGGCCGTTGGATTCTTCGAAAAATGTATGATGTTTCTTCCACACATCGTCTTAAATTAGTGAGAATTCCACCTTCTTCAGAGAGTTACTTCAAGCGTGGTTTGCCGGCTGACCCGGAAACCTACGCTTCCGTCCCAGCCCTTTCTGAAGGAAAGGATGATATACTAGGGGTGTTCAAATGAAAAGGTACGAAACGTCATAAGAACGTAACCGTTAACATATTTGCCTATGCCGCTATGGGAGAACGTAGCGACACATCTAGGGATGCGATTGGAGTCGCCGGCGTGGATCGGAGCATACGCGGGCTCCCGAATGCGCAGGAGAGATCAGTGGCTCTTATAAAGAGCGTCGTCCAATTGACTACTTGTTGAATTCCTCCAGCACAGACGAACCATTAACTCCGATGTGTACTGTGAGACACTCTGAAGCCTACGCAGGTCCATCAAGAACAAAAGACCGGGGCTGCTCACTTAGTGTGTGGTTCTGCTCCATGATAACGTGCGTCCACACGTCTCCAGGGTCACACACGCGGAACTGGCCAAGTTCAAGTGGGAGCAGCTTGACCATCCGCCCTACAGCTCGGACATGTCGCCCTGCGATTTCCATGTGTTTGGTCCCCTGAAAAAACATCTGAAAGGGAAGCGCTTCCACTCGGACGACGAACTCAAGGACGCTGTGCAGGACTGGGTCTCGTCACGGCCACAGGAATTCTGGGAACAAGGAATCCTTCGGCTCGTTAATCAATGGGATCGTTGTGCTACGGCCTATGGTGTATACTTTGAATAAAGCCTTCATTTATAACCACAGTGTCGTTTCGTACCTTTTCATTTGAACACCCCTAGTATGTGACGCACATGTAAAGACGGCAAGTAGCAGTGATAAGCCCTTGCCAGAGTAGCTTAATTGGGAAAACAATCGGCCCCAGGGCAGAAGGATGTGGCTTCAAAACCGCCACCAGAAAATTTGGGTTTTACAGTCATTTGCAAAAGTTTAAAACCGCCTGTTTGTATTAGGAGATTTCTGCCGATTACGTCAGCTACTGTCGGCATTACTCAAATTCCTATCGGTGTTGCATCATCTCACAGCGGCAGCTGTTGATAGAGTTGGGGGAAGTGTTCGAACGTGAGTTTGCTTCAGGTTTTCATGCTGAGAGGTTTTGTACAATTGTTCTATATAGCGAAAAATGGGCAAAAAATCATCATTAAGTGTTACTCAGAGGGCACACATAGTGACTTTATATCCTGAAGGATATTCTGAACGTGACATAAGCAGAAAGGTTCATTAAGTGTTACTCAGAGGGCACAAATAGTGACTTTATATCATGAAGGATACTCCGAACGTGACATAAGCAGAAAGGTTCATTAAGTGTTACTCAGAGGGCACAAATTGTGACTTTATATCATGAAGGATACTCCGAACGCGTCATAAGCAGAAAGGTTCAGTAAGTGTTACTCAGAGGGCACAAATAGTGACTTTATATCATGAAGGATACTCCGAACGTGGCATAAGCAGAAAGGTTCATTAAGTGTTACTCAGAGGGCACAAATAGTGACTTTATATCATGAAGGATACTCCGAACGTGACATAAGCAGAAAGGTTCATTAAGTGTTACTCAGAGGGCACAAATAGTGACTTTATATCATGAGGGATACTCCGAAAGTGACATAAGCAGAAAGGTTCATTAAGTGTTACTCAGAGGGCACAAATTGTGGCTTTATATTATGAAGGATACTCCGAACGTGACATAAGCAGAAAGGTTCATTAAGTGTTACTCAGAGGGCACAAATAGTGACTTTATATCCTGAAGGATACTCCGAACGTGACATAAGCAGAAAGGTTCAGTAAGTGTTACTCAGAGGGCACAAACAGTGACTTTATATCATGAAGGACACTCCGAACGTGACATAAGCAGAAAGGTTCATTAAGTGTTACTCAGAGGGCACAAATAGTGACTTTATATCATGAGGGATACTCCGAAAGTGACATAAGCAGAAAGGTTCATTAAGTGTTACTCAGAGGGCACAAATTGTGACTTTATATCATGAAGGATACTCCGAACGTGACATAAGCAGAAAGGTTCATTAAGTGTTACTCAGAGGGCACAAATAGTGACTTTATATCCTGAAGGATACTCCGAACGTGACATAAGCAGAAAGGTTCAGTAAGTGTTACTCAGAGGGCACAAATAGTGACTTTATGTCCTGAAGGATACTCCGAACGTGACATAAGCAGAAATGTTCATTAAATGTTACTCAGAGGGCACAAACAGTGACTTTATATCATGAAGGACACTCCGAACGTGACATAAGCAGAAAGGTGAATGTGAGCAAGACTGCTATTCATAATACGATCATGAAATATCGATATACAGGTGAATTTAGCGACCGAAAAAGAAGCGGACGTCTAAGGAAAACAACCTCACGTACTGACAATAACATAAGGAAAATAATTATGCTTTCTCCGTGGAGTTCGTGCAAGAAAATCAAGGCCGTTCTACATTTAAAAGGGTCTGATATTAGTGTTTCGCTACGTTTTAGCAAAGATTTTGGATTAAAGTCTTATGAACCTGATTATAAACCTAGACTAGCCTCTGCCATGAAAAAGAAGACCCCAGTTTGAGAACCGTCATCAATCGTGAACTGCTGAAAATTAGAGCCAAATTCTTTTTTCCGATTAATCAACCGGGCGTCAATTTGAATCACGTGAAGCGCATGTTCGACGACCAAAAGGCAAAAGGTTTGATGAAAAATACACCGTTAGCACCGTGAGACATCCGCCTTGTCAGATGATATGGGGTGCTATGTCAGCAACCAATACTGCGTCATTGTCCTTTTTGCAGACAGGCACTACCATGATTGGTCCTTTTTATGTGGAAATGTCTCATGAGAAGCAGTTAACTCATATGCGAGTGCACAGATGGACAATCTTTATGCATGATGGTGCTCCATGCCACAGATCAAAGACAGTTAAGGACTACATGCAGAGGAAAAACATAACTGTGCTTGACTGGCCCAGTAGCAGTCCCGACCTTAACCCAATCGAGGATTTGTGGACCATTTTAAAAGACAAGGTAGCAGAAAAACAGCTATCAAATCCCCAAGCTTTGGTTGACGCGATAAAGTACATGTGGTGCAAAGATATTTCAGGTGACTACTGCAAATCCCTCATTGAGAGTTAGCCACATCGTATTTTGTCCGTTATAAAAAATCAAAGGCGGCCACACAAAGTACTGACTTCGGTCTTTTTGTGTTCTAAAGAATGTAAGTACCCATCTGTGGTGTCATTTATTCAAATATCTCTGACTAGTAATTAGTTGTTTCTTTGAAAATCTTAATAAATTGACAGGTGGTCTTAAACTTTTGCAAAAAACTGTACATTGGCGCCTGAACGCAAAAAATGGATCAACTGATCCTTGGGTTCTTTGAAAAATGTGTGATGTTTCTTCCACACATCGTCTGGAATTAGTGAGAATTTCTTCTTCTACAAAGAGGTTTGGTTTCTTCTACAAAGAGGTTAGGTTTTCAAGCGTGGTTTGGTAGCTGTGCTGGAAACCTACGACTCCGACTATGCCCTTTCTCGGAGGCAGGGGGGGGAGAAGATAATTGATATATGTGACGTACTACAGAGGTGACGCACATTATAGGGCACTCTAGCCTAAATCTCCTAGCTTCCTATATTTCTAAGGGTTGCTTAAGACCTGGGGTCAGACACTCCCTTCCTAAAATCATCTACATATGGTCTGATCTCAGGTGACGCACATGTCAGGACGGCACCTTACCGAGGTGCCCCAATTGGGAAAGCATTCGGCCCCGGAGCAGAAGGATGTGGTTCTAGGTCCCCCACCGGCAAATTTGGATTTCGTAAGAACCTCAAAATCCCGAAACTGAAAACAAAAAATTGTGGATAAACATGTTTCCAACGCAAAGTCGTTTTCCAGTTCGACTTGGTAACACAGATGTTGATCATGGGAAAGGAAACTGTTTTCGCATAAATGCAAGTTATCAAGTAGGGAATTTTGCATAGATTAAATAATATAAAAAGCCCCGTCCCGATGGGCTGAGTGTCCAGAGGCGTATGTTTCTAGCTAGTCGTTCGAGTTGGGTCCGGGCTCGGATCGCTGTTGAGATATGGGTGATGTGTTTGTCATTCTCTCCCTTCCCTGGAACAAGTAGCTGCAAATTTGAGACAAGCGGCTGCTTACAGCAGTTTGAGTTGGTCACGGTGGTCGCTAAACCCCGAAGCAAATGAACAAGCAAAAGCTAATACAATAAAAAAAAACTGGAAGAAACCCGAACAATTTTCTTAATGGGACAAAACACAAATGAAGAAATTTGTTAAAAATTAGCAAAGATTATGTTGACTAACACAAATGCAAAATTCGCTACTTAATTGGGCAATTTTACGAAGATCAACCGAAAAATATGTCTATAATCTTGAACAATTTATCATCTTTCTACTTCAGAAAGAATTTCCTGAACCAACTTTTAGCGTAAACAATGTCGACGGCCCGTCAACATTGACAGAATAATAGAAATTGGAGCTTGTGAAAACGTTCTCATGAAAAACAAAGCGAATGAAAGAACTTTTTTTGAGAGAATCAGGAGTTGTTGTATTTTAATGCGTTCCCATTTCTCGAAATTCTTTTCATCCAAGAAGCACTAGAAAAAAATGGTTGATTAAAATAATAAATTTTCTTGCAATAATTTTAACTCTAAACATTATTTTATTCGTGTACTTACTCGAATTTTAGTGTTTAGTAGTAACTGTGATAACAGATGGCGCCACAATATTAATCGAGGACATTCAACTTAATTACTCACGAACTAAGGGCAGCCTCGGTGGCCGAGTGGTGAAAAGTAGGTTTCTGACTACGCTTCAAGTCACCTCAAGAGTGTACTGTTATTAAAGGTGTCGGAGCCTTATCACGACGTCTCCGTGGAATGCCAGGACGCTATCAGTCAACGTTGCAGTAAACTCCTGCTGTTTCCGTTTTGTCACGCAATTACTCTTACACTGACCACCACTCATCCGCAAAGGGGATTGTGAATGGGGCTGTGAAACTTCTTCTTTTACTGCTTGTTTAAGTAACCTTCCCCTCGAGTTTCCCCGATTGCCAATTTATTGTCTCTGTGTTGTGCTTGTTTGGAGAAGTCTTCCTCCTCTCCAAGTTATTTCCCAGTTGGACAGAAGCAGCCGAAAGTGCGAGGCTCTTGATCGAGTAACATCTCACATCAAATTCATTTCTAAAAACGCTCTGATTTTTAGAAAATTTGTTTTACATAGTAATTTTGTTCTGTAAACTGCTGAGCAAACAAAAATGGATACTGAGCAATAATTCCGCTGTTTTTCGGTCTAAACGCTAGGGACTATTTTTCGTAGCGGAGATAGCTCTTCCTTACTTTAAATAGTGGTACACTCTTAGGTTGACACTGTGTGCCGTTGCCTGAGTTGGGTCTATGCTCGAGTCTCGGAAAAGGCGCCGGCGATTCCCCTATCCTAGAGCGCTGGTTCTCCTTTTCCCAGGAACCAGCGGCCCCAAATTTGAGACTGCTAACTGCTGATAGCCCACAGTGCAGAGTCTATTTAAGAGATTGACTACGGGGGGATGCAGCCCCGGGCCCCGCATTTTCAAGGGTCCCCAGAATTATGCAGGGTGCTTGAAGAATTGACAGAGTTCTACAGTTTTTCTTTTCTTTTTTTTTTTTTTTTTGCAGATAGCACAGCAAAAACTATTAAAAACTACCTTGTGTAAAAAAAATTCTATTTCGTTCTGCTTTTTTAGGAGGTCTGCAAAACATATAGTCGCTCCCAGTCCATCCTCAAATCTTTCGAAAGCATTACACATGTTTTTTAGTACAGATCTAAATTAGGGGAAATTTTCATACATTAAGAATTCGTTTGAATTATGATATTTGGATCATAATCTTTTGTCCAATACTTTGATATAATTTCGACAAGCTGAACTCTGAGGGGAAGGGAGGGGGATTAAAAAACAGAATTGAAGTGGTATCCATTTTTCAACCATGCATTTTTACGTTTTCTTGCTAACCCTGATTCGTCCATGAATCATGGGATACAATACAGCGGGAATATTTTTATGGCTTCCTCATCAAATTTTGGGAATGCTTTCTCTTGGGTATTTTCATTCATCCACCCATGAGGAAATCCTAGATATGCCACTAATACTGAGGCCCCAAAATACTGTCCAGCTCTCGGGCCCCCTGTCTTCTTAAATGTGCTCTGTCTCAGTGTTTTATCATAGTGATGGTTAAACCGCAAAACAAATCCCAAAATATCCAGGTTGGATGTTTTGGGATTCGGTTTGGATGTTAAACCTAAAACATTCAGGTTGGATGTGAGAAAAAGTCGTGGTGAAGTTGCGAGAAAGCACAGAATATCTTCGACTAGCGCGAATGTGAACGGTCCTCAAATTCCTGAGCTACATCTGCTTAGCTTCAGTTGGTTTGGAACTCCCTTTTCCTGGGTGGTGTAACAGATAGCATGCTCGAACGTAAATCGGGAGATGCGGGTTCGATTCCCGGGCAATGTATTTAATTTTCAAGTTTTCTGAAGGAGTTGCTACATGGAAACCGTGAAAATACGGCCCGTTTGTGTGCCAACAATTACATTTGAAATTTAATAGTTAAACAAAAACCTCGCGTATTCCCGCGAACTGCTGATATCACCTAGATTTTTCCGTCATGTGAAAATGGAAAAAATTAGAACAGAATTTTTCCCTTAATTTAGGAACAAATAACGGGCAGGGCAAATGTTCGCTGAAAATTCAGGGTTTTCCTATAACACCTCTTTAAAACAAAGCAATTTTCCGATATGAACACAAGAAAAGTTAACAGGAGTATTTTTGTCAATTCATGTAGGAAAAATTCATGAAATTCAGGTTATTTTCGTCATTTCACGGAAAAGGTTGTATCAAGAATACGCTTGGTTAATTCAGGAAAGGAACCACGGAAAATGAATTTCAGGAAATTTTAAGGGATTTTGAACAAAAATTATGTTCGATATTACTAGCGTTAACTTCGAAACCTCAGCAATTACTTTTTCTCTTACTCTATGTTCAATTTTTGTGCACCAAAGAAGACACACACACACATATATACTTCCTAGATAACTTTATGTTAGTCATTATAAGTTCTCAACAGATTTTTTTTTTAATATTATTCGCATTTCTTCTTAGCTGCATTTTATTTAAACGAAGAGCATATAGAGGTATCTTTCCTGCCGTTAATTGGATTTCAGAGAATTTTCTGTTGTCCCATTGTGTTTCTAAGACGTCATGTATCTATAAGTAAGTTGCAAAATAACCTCAAGAGAAACTTACTTTGGTTTTACCCAAACACTTAGCTTAATTTTACTTTTTTACTTCCTCTTTTTTTTTGTTTGATTGACTGAATTAGATTGTCGCGACTTAGTCAGGACTTCGTAGCATTTTAAGGTTCGTTGTTTTTCGTTAGTAACATGAAAAAAAAAAAAGGAGACAAGAAATTCCCACATTTTCTACTCCAGGAAGTTTTGAAAAGGGAAAAGAAAAAGAACGCAGCAGTAGAATCCAGTTTTTACCTTTCACTTTTCCTTCCTTGTACCACTCCACAGATAAATCATTTTCTTAAATACGGATATCCCTAAATAACTTGCAGAAGCTCTGTAAACGTGAAGAAACCTGACAACTATTCTTCGAAAAGGCATATCTTATATATCACTACGACATCCAGAGCACCGTTTTACATATAAAAAGTTATACAGAAGGGATATTTTATGAATTCCTGTCTGCAATAACAAAACTGTCCGAAGAAGAAACCAAAATGACATGATATAGAGAGGAAAGTGCTTCTTACTACATATCCGGACGTGCTCATAATTCATCCCATTAATGAACCTTAGAGAGTTTTGACATTAGTTGAATTTTGTCACTGCGACGATAAGGAAAAACATACTATGTATTTAAAGATTTTCTAGAAGAATGTCGGCTCACTGAGCTTATGAACTGCGGCAAATGACACTATGTTGGAGCAATAACCCGTGCCCGCATTTTTGAGATACTTCATCTCTTAAAACCGCGACAATGGATCTAGAGAGTTTTGACATCAGTTGAATTTTGTCACTACGACGATTTCAGCTTGTTGGAATTACATCGAAGTAGTGGACAAAATGATATGATCCAAACATCATGATTCCTTTTTTATTTTTATTTTTTATTGAAGGTTTTGCCGTCACCGTGAACAACTCAATGGGCTGTAAGCAGTCTCCCGTCTGTAATTTAGAGCCAGTGGTTCCAAGGAAGGGAGAGAGCCAGTCCTGAAAGGCAAACATAACATGCCTCCCCAGGATTTGAACTCGGACGTATCTCAGACGAATGGTCCGAAGCCAGCGCTTAGATCACTGCGCCACCGGGGAAGCCTGAAAGTTTGAGATAGATACATCTGAGCAGAGTTCTTTCCTTTGAGAGCCGAAACAAAACTTGATGAGCCCGCTTAATTTTTATATTTTGGGGGTGCGGGGAGGGGGGAGGGGATTTCACGATGATCATGATTACACTGACGTACCCTTTTCCAAACGTTAAGGCCTGTAAACATCAGATGGGTATGGGTGGTATTTTATTAGGGAGGGGGTAGGGCAAGTGCGAACGAAAAGGAATCTTTCGTATTTTAGAGTCCATATATGCCAATTAATGTACTACATTTTGCACATTAATTGGCATATATGGACTAAAATACAAAATTAATATCGCTTCATGTTCTCACGGGGAATTCTAATATCACTTCTCTTATTTTTTATCCTTTTCACTTCGGTGGGGCTATTTCTAACTATCTATGATATGAGATGAAATTTCATTCCAATGCAACGGGTGTCGTCAGGTACACAGTTTTGCAAAATGACAAGTATTTCTTTCGGGGGTATTTTAATCGCATTATTGGCCAGACGGACAGAAATTCTATCTGTGTGTGTGTATCACGTTTACTGATATACACACACAGATTGAATGAATTTTCATCTCAAAAAAGAAAAAAGGACCAAAACTTGCTCTTGTTTTTAATACTTCATTTAAAGTTGCCGTCAAAAAATGCTGGCTATTTCTTTAACCAATTTCATATGAAGTTCCAGCAAAATTCTTGAAAAAACGTTCTCCTGAGGCTAAGGCCCTCTTAGCGGTGCCCCCCCCCTCGCACCGTGGGGTTTTTGGTAGCTATCAGTACGCCCATGGTTTTTCCGTTTCATCAAAGCGTCTCTTTTCGCACCTTGGCTCGAGATCTCTGTTTTTTAAAGCAACCAATGATTTCCATATGGTTTCAAATGCGTGTTCTCTGTCCTACTGTAGCCATTCTTTTACGTCCTTTACTGTTTTACTACAGAGCAAAATATCAAAAATTTTCGTCTGCAGAATACTGTACTAGACGTCTGTACAGCTGAACAGTTTTGAGAATATTTCAAGAAAAATAAGTGCATCAAAGGTGTTTAAAAACGATAAGAAACAGCGTAATTTTATTATTGCATCGTTATACTAACTTTCAGAATTATCAATAATATCTCTCTATTCTAAAAAAAGTAGCTGCTGCCGCTGTTTTAGAAATTTCGCGACACTCTTGCTTTCCCAGCTCTCAGTGCAAAACATATTGAACACAAAAATATGAAATTCACATCGTTTGTTGAGAATTGTTTGGAGAATACGCTGAAATAAACCGTTTTTCGATTCTGGCGATACTTCAAGACCTATTGTATTTCAAAGTTAAGGTAAGCAAAACAGTGCTATCAGGTCGCGTTCTGCACACACTAACAACAGAACCACAAAAAGTTTTTTACAAAAAAAAAAAAAAATAATAAAATAAAAAAAATTAAGAAAAAGTAATTTTTCTGATTTTTAAGCATCTTTTAAAGACGCAAAAGAAAGAAACGAACGGCTTGTCTGCCATCACACGATAACCACAGAGGAATGTTCTGGTCCCGTGACATGCTGCCATGGTGACGCAGAGAATTTGTTATGCATATGTTTTGTTGGTAAAGCTATCTCAGTTGTCTAACGGTTTAGCATAAAGGTTTACGGTTTACGAAAATGATTTTTGGATCGCTTTTGTTTTTCTTAGTGGTGAATTTAGTAAGTGCTATAAATTTAAACGACAAAAGTCCGCTCTTTAAAAAAAATAACGACAGTAAAAAAACTCGAAAACTTCGGAATGGCGACGGAGCAAAGTCCTTCAATAAAAATAGAAGTAATTGAAAAAATTTCCGCAAAAATCCAGCAGGGAGTTCATCAGGAGCGAAACAAAAACTGTAAACAACCCGCCATCTTAGAATCGATACAGCGCAAAAAGTATTGAACAATTGGGAGAACATTTTCATTTCGTCAGATGGCATCACCGGAAAGAGACAGTCGAACACATTTGTCGACAATTCTGACGTATAAGTTCAAACGACAAAAATCTGCCCTTCCAAAAAGTAACGACAGTAAAAAAACTCGGAAACTTCGGAATGGCGGCGGAGCAAAGTCCTTCAATAAAAATAGAAGGAAATTGAAAAAAGTTCCGCAAAAATCCAACAGGGAGTTCACCAGGAGCGAAACAAAAATTGTAAACAAGCCGCCATCTTGGAATCGATACAGCGCAAAAAAGTATTGAACAATAGGGAGAATATTTTCATTTCGTTGTGATATACTTGAAGATCGGGCTGCGTGGCCCGAGCGCTACTCTGGAAACGAGCGTAGCGAGCCAAGAGGCGCAGCCCCTAGTTCTCAAAAAAGCACAGTTGAAGGCTGTATTCTTTCACTGTGTGTACCAATCGTAAAGTTAAAGTTTGGAAAAGTTTTCTACATTCTCTAATGTTTGCTAAACTTTGTTACAGAACTAAGTTGAGCACGTGTGCATAGCAGTGTGTAAAATGTTCCAGAGGATATGAATCAACCAATATACTCTGCAAGTCACTTAAAATGGCCACTCATAACAGAAGCCCCATCATAGGTTTGCCCAACTAATTTTTTTTTTCGATTTTAAATTCCTTTACAGTGTCAGAAACATGCTTAAAATGACCAGTGGAAGTTCTGTCAGCACTAACATCAGTGAATTCGATAAACCTTTCATACACTTCACACCTATTTTGTTCACATACCTCACAACAGTTGAAAGCTGAGATTTGCACATTGCGTGAGGTTTCATAACAGAGGTTTCTTCAAGCATGATAGTTACAAATCTGGCTTCCTCAATTTCGTTTTTTATTGAATCTTTGAGGACATCACTGATAGATTTGATGAGGTCATTTTGGATTGTTGGAGATGTACCACGAAAAGTCTTTGACGTTTATAAGTGGTTGTCCAGAAGCGGATCATAATCTCTTCGCACATTGAGAAATTCTAAATACACAGTGTGGCAAAGAATTTTTAAGACTGGGTCTGTAAAATAAAATAGAAACAAGAAATTATAATTTGTTTTGGTTTGTTATTCAAAATAAGTCCCTCCGGCTTCAATACACTTGTTACAGCATTTAATAATGATTCGAATGCCTGTTCCAGTTCACTTTGCGGAATTGCCTCCAAAGCACGCGTCTAAGCTGTTTGTATGGTCGAAATATCATCAAAATTACACCCTTTTAACGTCATTTTAAGTTTTGGGAATAAAGAAAAGTCGCAGGGTGCTAAATCAGGCGAATGCGGTGGATGATTCAACACACAGACGTTGTTTTTCGCCAAAAATCTACGAACAAGAAGTGAGGTGTGACTGGGTGCATTATCGTGCAACAAACACCAACTGTTTTTATTCCGATATTCTGGACAAATGCGACGAATTCTGCCCATCAAACGCTTCAAAACATTTAAATAAAACTCACCACTTGGAACAAATTCTTTGTGGATAATGCCCTTACTATCGAAGAACGTAATGAGCATTGTTTTGATTTTCGATGGAACTTTTCTTGTTTTTTTTTTGGCTTGTGGTGAGTTTTTTTGCTTCCATTCCGCACTTTGTCGCTTTGTTTTAGGATCATATTGAAAACACCATGTTTCATCACCTGTAACAATCGATTTTAAGAAGCTTGGATCATTTTCAGCGGCTAAAATGATGTCTCTGCAATGTGCACTTCTCCTTGATTTTTGTTCATTGGTTAACCTGTGTGGAACAAATTCAGCACAGACTTTTGTATTGCCCAAATCTTCATGCAAGATGGTTCGAATCGTTTCTTTGTTGATGTTTAAAGACTCTTCCATCATTCTTAGTAACGCACATCGATTGTTTGCCACGAAATCGCTCACTTTTTCAATAATCTCAGGTGTCCTAGATGAACTTGGTCTTCCGGTATGCTTATCATCTTCTAGCGTATCTCTTCCATCCAAAAAAACGTTTGTGCCACAGGAAAACATTTGATCTACTTAAACAAAACTCACCGTGAACTTGTTTCATCATTTGGTACGTTTCCGAGGCACTTTTACCAAGTTTTGCGTTAAATTTAATAACAGCCCTTTGTTCCATCTTAATAATTCAACTTGAAAAAAATGTTACTTCTCTAATGAACGGCCGTTTCGTTTGAGTTACTTTAACAACTGAGCAGTACTTTTGGAAGAAAGCAAGCAGATGGTCACGGTTTATAACGAATTCGCGATTACACTGGTGGAACCACCGCAGGCTGAAATCTAGCGCCAGTCTTAAAAATTCTTTGACGCACTGTGTAATTACCTCTGTTAAACGAGTTTATGGATTCATCATTACCTTTAAAAGGAAGTTCCTGTTTTAACAAATAAAAAACTGGATCGATTAGCAGCTTCAATATTTCTTTGTTTTTCTTCACCTGTTCATTATGCCGATTTATGTTTATTGTTCGCAGAGAGTCTATATGAGAGTGTCTACTCTTTGTTTTCCAAAAACTTTCATTTGAAGAAAGCTCTGAACATGAGTTTGGCACCTTTCATGTTTTTGCTGAGAACTGAACAAATGACTTAAATCTGAATAGCCATAAAAATTGCATGCACTTTGAAAAATAATAAACAAGGCCAACAAAAGAGCTTATTTCATTTTTCATATCCTGTCAACAAAGGTATTTTTTCATACTGGGCACAAGAGAAATGTATTGTATACTGCTCTTTCTTTTCTTTATGTACAGAAACTAAATCTGGTAGACACTGACACGATCTATCCTTTTTTATTATTTCTAGTTTCTCTTCGCATATTCTTGAAGAAAACGGCTTGCTTAGCAGCTCATCAACACTACATTGTGTTTTCACCATATTCAAAACGTACTCAGAGGCAGATCAGTCTACAGTAATCCAATTATTCTTCTGATTTGAGTGCCCTCAAACATACAAATCATTGGAAAAAAAAATGAATCCTGCGTAATCTGGGATACATATAAATTATAAGGCAAACTAATGGCACAAACACATGATGCATCATCATCATCATTGTCAACCATTATCAATCCACTGCTGGACGAAGGTCTCCCCAAGTTTCCTCCACAACGGTCTGTCTTGTGCCAGTCTCCTCCATGTCACCCCTGCATACTTTCGAATTTCATCCACCCATCTGCCATGTGGTCTTCTTCTGGGTCTTTTCCTGTCCCTTGGAATCCAATCTAAAATTTCGGCTGTCCATCGATGATCTGTCCTTCTGGCAGTATGTCCAGCCCATTGCCATTTCAGGGATTTAACTCTGATCATGATGTCTTCCACTTTTGTCATTTTTCGGATCCACGAGTTCCTCTTCTTATCTCTCTTGGTTACACCAAGTATGCACCTCTCCATGCTACTTTGAGTTGTCTGCAGCCTTTGTATGTCTCTTTTAGTTAAGGTCCACGTCTCTGCACCATACGTAAGCACTGGAAGGATGCATTGATCAAACACTTTTCTTTTAAGACATAATGGCATATTGCTCTTGAAAATTATGCTGTTTCTTCCAAAAGCTCTCCAGGCAAGTTTTGTACGCCGATTAATTTCTTCATCAATGTGACCCTCACTTGATATCTGCTGTCCAAGATAAACGTACGTGTCTGTTATCTCCAGCTTTTCTCCATCAATCGATAAATCTTCATTTCTTGTAAAAGCATTGAACATCACTTTTGTCTTCTGAAAGTTCATTTTTAATCCCACTTCTTTACTCTTGTCAGCAAGTTCCTGGATCATACTCTGCAGCTCTGATGGGGTAACCTTTCTACGGAGGACGAAAAACGCACTTCTTAGGGTAAAATTCATAGGGCTATACGACGAAAACCAAGGGATTCATTTTTCTTGACAAATTCCAGATTATATTTCAAAGTTAAAAAAATAAAATATGGTACATCTTGAACTGGGTGGGCGGCAGGGTGGGCAAGACAATTTTCAGGGTGGGCTAGAGCCCACCCTCGCACCCCCTCGGCGAGGTCCCTGGGTAACAACACTCATGTCATGGATTCTACGCTTTTGAGTCTAAATATGCATCATGTGGGTCATGTGTCTAACCCACATGATGCATATTTAGACTCAAAAGCGTAGAATCCATGACATGAGTGTTGTTACCCAGGGACCTCGCCGAGGGGTGCGAGGGTGGGCTCTAGCCCACCCTGAAAATTGTCTTGCCCACCCTGCCGCCCACCCAGTTCAAGATGTACCATATTTTATTTTTTTAACTTTGAAATATAATCTGGAATTTGTCAAGAAAAATGAATCCCTTGGTTTTCGTCGTATAGCCCTATGAATTTTATCCTAAGAAGTGCGTTTTTCGTCCTCCGTAGAAAGGTTATGCAAATTCAGTTGTTCTCCACTCTTCCAAAACCTGAATTTAAGCCTTTTTTCAAGTTAGTGTGATGAGGGGCGAATGAAGAGGATGAATAGGAATTCACTGAAGTCATTAAAAATTGCTCTGCTGTTGTTAGAAGTCATGATCAATTGCCCTGCTGTTTGTTTGTGCTCATAAGCAGTGAATTCTAACACGGAAAGTGGAGTCTGAAGCCGTACCAGCGCTCTTAAGCCTTTTCTAGGGTAATGAAGGGGCAGGTCGTAGCTGACGACTGCTTTGGAAGAGATGAGCGCAAAACAAGGATGCTGGCTTGAAGGAAAGGAGTTAAGGAGAGGAAGGTATGGTCCGCATGTTGAAATCATACTAACTTGAACAGTTGAGGGTAAATGTGCATGCTAATCACACTAACTTGAGCATTTCCCCTCAATCCTAATCCACGAAAACATTTGCTTTAAGACCTTCCTCCTAGGCATTAAATTTTCTTTTAATCAGGGTGTGTTACTGGTGTCATGTTTATTATAGGGGTATGTAACTCCTTAGGATTTACTAATTTTGTTAAAAATAGGTGGACGGAACATTAGCAAAAAATGACTCCAAACTTTAGATTCTTTTGTATTTAAGAAGTGCAAAAACTTCAAGACAGTTCCAAAATTAATGAGGATGTGTGCAGGAAAGGAGGCTGAGGATGCGAATACCTTTGCAGCCTGTAGAAAAAGGAAAACAAATTTTTCCTTTCAGTGTTTTATATATATAAAGTTGCTATCAAACTTGCCCCAGAAAAAATAACACTCGCCATTCATCGCCCATCCTGGTTTCGAAGTCTAGCGACGTCCCTGGTGTTACCTACCAGGAATTGCATATTTTTCTACTAGATCAGCACACTGAGGGGTGAGGCGCTTAAGGCTCTACGAGACCCACCATCTTGTATTGCTGCTTTCACTTGTTAACCAACGGGCAAGCATATTTCACAAATTTCTCGGGCAATTTTGCACATTTTGGAACACCGTTTGTGGTTAACGCAAGATATATGATAAATAAAGAGTTCCCTGGTTTCAGATTTTCATTTTGTACCCTTTAAGTATTTTTTATTAATTAATAAAACTATGGAAGACGCCTTGGTATGACTTTCGCTGCAGATAAAAAATGAAAGGAAAGGTCAATACAAATTCTGAAACCAGGGAACTCTATATTTATCATATATCTTGCGTTAGCCACAAACGGTGTTCCAAAATGTGCAAAATTGCCCGAGCAATTTGTGAAATACGCTTGCCCGTTGGTTAACAAGAGAAAGCAGCAATACAAGATGGCGGATCTCGTAGAGCCTTAAACACTCCACCCACGCATACGACCTTTACGACCCCTGACCAAAGAATATTAGTAGGGTCCGGATTCCGGGTTGCCCTGACCAACCCTGGATCCGGACCCTACTTGAAAGCACTGCGGCGGGTTCGTCTTTGGCGCTGAGGAAAGGAAGGACGGTGCAGATTTTGTCCAGCATACCTATCACAGCGTGGCTCCGCTGCATGATGAGGACATGGTCTTTCCCCCTTGTAATGAATAATGCTTTTTCTAAGCTTCTTCTAATGGTTGTTGTGTTGTTAATTATATCATGAATAAACTTTCCTGCTAGTACTGTAGTAATAATAATGAACAAGCTTATAACTGGTAGTAATGTTGTAGTAGTAATTAAGATGAATAAAGTCTTATGCTGGTTGTTACTAATAACACTTAATGAAATAAACCTAACAGCCAGACAGAGGTCTGACAAAACTATGAACTGAGAAAAACGTACTTACTAAAACAACTTTTTATTAAGGAAACTCCTGATATGATCCAACATACACTTCACAGGACACACAGCTACTCAATAAAACGTAGCTCCTGGCACATGAACGAAGCTCTACTCACATAAACGAAGCTCTCTTTACACATAAAACAAAGCTCTCCCTACGCACATCAACAAAAAGCTCTCCCTGGTATCGTTGAACGCGCCTATTTATACTGGCTACCACCACGTCATGACTTACACTCATTGCCAGATCTCATTCAGCGGGAGAAATAACATCTCGTTAAGTCAGAAGATAATTTACATAGGAAAATAAAATAACCAGAGATAGTAGAAATCAAAAGGAAAGTGAATCTAGAGTATACGTTACACCCTGTTAAATCTTGCGCTTGCTACACGGCGTTCTGGTCGTTCATAGGGGAACGCCCAAACTCGCTTATACACCTGGTTTCTTTTAATTGTCCGAATCAAATATTACTTAATGCAATAAAACTACGCTGCGATTTTTAAAGAAATTTTTGCTGTTAACTTGCATGTGATTCTGATAATTTTTATTCCACATTTTGGTTAACTTCTCTGTCTCTCGCTGCCAATGGGTGTGCGGCGCACACCTAGCACACTAGGAGCATACGCCCCCTGCATGATTAGTCCTATGAGTTATAGGCTGCCGTCAGTCCCAATTTAGTGCCATAGGTTCAAGGGGTAGTTGTTGGTTAGTTGCACTCAAAAAACTCCGAAAAGAGTCAGTTGCACTCAAGAAACTCCGAAAAGAGTCAGTTGCACTCACATCCTCTCCCGATTCATGGACTAATTGCACTCAACAGACCCCTCTTCCCAGAGCTTCTCCCTGGTAGAGAGATAACTGCACTCAGAAACTCCCTCAAAGTTTTTTCCGTGGTGTAAAATTGCGCTTGTAGAACCGTAAGTACGTGTGGGTGTGTATATATACATACGACATTCATTTTTTTATGTATGTAGATACAGTAATATGTGAGCTTGTATTTTTACATGGTAAAGTCGACAGTCTATTAACGTTGACTCTTAATCTCCAAAAGGTTCTTTATTTTATCATGTTTCGTTGTATTTTGACGTAGGAATACGTCTAACTCCTCGGATAGTATGAGGCGACTTACGGCCGATCGCCTGTGACAAAAATAGGTCCCAATTGAAATTATTATAGCGTTAAAAATACGTGCCGCACACTAATCTTGTTAGCATATTCGTAAACAGCATGGAGTCCAATTCACGTACTGCGCGATACATCGCGCGCGTGACGCTCCCTGTGCGTGGGGGACATGATTCAATATTACTGGGTGTGCCCCCGCGTTTGACTCAGTCTGTCTCGGCAACCGTGGGAGCAACACGACTGTGCGTAGTATCTTTTTAAAGCTCTCGACGAGATCTATTCAAATATACGAAAAACATTTCGCAGTGGTTTGAACTGGACATTTTAAAACTTGTTTTCTTGTGAATCGGTGAACACTTTTGAAAATATCGAGTTTTATCCGGTCAACCGTGAGTGCAAAACGACTGTGCGTAGTAACGCTTAAAAGCTCTCGACGAGATCTATTCAAATATATATGGAACATATCACAGTAGTTTAAACTAAAATTTTAAAAAAATTGTTCCCGTGTGAACGGGTTAACATTTTCGACAATGCCGCGGGATTTGCAGAATGAACGCAAGCAAAAGTGGAGAAAATCAAAACGAGTGATGAGGAATGTAAGAAGCCCAAGAAGACAGAGCACCACGTTGGATAATTCGTGTATCAACCTGCTTTGTGTTCGTAATGTATCCAGCATTATTTGATTTTTTGCAAAAATTGTGTAAGCTACTTTTCATATCATAGACCTGTGTTTGCTATAACAGATTAAATAAACGCTGCACTAGTGTCCACGTACAGTTTTACCAAGCATTTGCGTACTGTTCAAGGCCACTTCCATCCTCTCCCCGTTTCTCGATCTTTATAGAATTTGTGTCCTGAACGTATCGACAGTTTTTTTCCGCCCCTTTTTCGCAGTACATAAGCTCCATGTTACGTCTATGAAACATTACATTATGACTACCCCCAGCCAAGAGAAACGAGCGCGCCTGGAGACCGAGCGGTGGTGCAGGTGAAGTTCATAGAGCAGCATACAGGGTGTTCGTAAACTGTTTTGATAAAAGAAAATGGGTGATAGTACCCATCAAGACGCACAATATTTACAATGGAACCTAGGGTCGCATTCCACTCTGAGTGTCAGAAAAGAGTAACTTCGAAATACGTCCAACAAGCACAAGTCGTCACCTCAGACGTCATTTCTTTCGTGCCGGAGAAGTAGCACATCGCCAGAACATCACCATCAAGCATTTACCGTATGGAAATTGCCAGAGAAAAGACGCAGCATCGACAGTTGCAGCTGTTTGGCTTATCAAGGTGCAGTAGACACTTCCTGTATGCCACATATCCCGCACGATGGATTGGACGTGGCGGACCTGTGGCATAGCCTCCACGCTCCCCGGACTTAAACCCACTGGACTTCTTCTTCTGGGGGCACAGGGTCGAGGGTGGCCTAGTGGGCAACGTTCATGACTGCCACGGAAAGGACCTCAGGTTCGATCCCAGGTAGGTACGAACACTCTATCCACTAAATACCCGTCGTGCGTCGGATGGGTACGTTAAGCCGTCGCACCCCGAGTACTGGCCCCCGGTAATAAATAAGGGTGTCTTCCTCCCCCTTTCTACTTCGCTTCCGTGTCACTTTCCTATCGAGCAATCCAGCCCAAATCTCCTAGCTTCCTATTTCTGAGGGTTCTTTAAGACCTGGGGTGAGACACTCCCTTTCTAAAATCCTTTACATATGATCATCATCTTCTGGGGGCACATGAAATCATTAGTGTACGAGATGCCTGTGGACTCCGTGGAAGATCTCGTCGCGAGAATCGTTGTTGCAGCGGACAGGATAAACACGACACCAGGAGTCTTCAAGAGGGTGCGCCAGTCTTTCATTCGCCGGTGTGAATTGTGCAACGGCACCCGTGGCCGCCACTTTGAGCATCTACTTTGAGTCTGTCCCTGATCTCCATAAATGGGATTGTGCAACTTATGATGTCGTTAATTCTCTTTCTTTGCACTGTTGAAAGTTCAACTTGGACATCTAACTTTACTCTTTTCTGACACTCAGAGTGGAATGCGACCCTAGGTTCCATTGTAAATATATTGTTCGTCCTGATGGGTACTATCACCTCTCTTCTTTTGTCAAAACAGTTTACGAACACCCTGTATACACAACCCGAGGACCGGCTTTCGGTTAGTAGAGTGTTCTGAGTCAGAATGGGAAAAGCTGTCGATTTATCGGAGTTTGATAAAAGATAAATTCTGATGACACGGCTCCTCGGAACTACGATCTCGGAAACGTCGCTGCTTGTGGTTTGTTCATGTGCCGCTGTAGTGAGTACGTATCAAAAGTGGTGCACCGATGTCTAAACGACGAACCGCCGTCCAACCTTGTGTCGTCCACAGCTCATTGATACCAGAGGGGAGCAGAGACTGTCGCGCATTGTTCACTGCGACCGCAGGGCCACAGTGCGACAAATCACCCTCAGCTACAACAGTGGTGATCAAGGCAATGAGTCATAGCATACAGTTCATCGCAACCTTCTGCACATGGGCCTGCATAGCCGCGAATGCCCAGCAGGGTCCCCATGCTGACTACACGTCATCGCCAACAACGCATGAAATGGGCACAAGATCATCGAGATTGGACCGTGGATGATTGGGAGAGAGTGGCCTAGTTTGACGAATCAAGATTCCTGGTGCATCACGTAGACGGCCGAGAGCGGATACGCCGATTATTAATGGAATCAATGGCACCCGGATACACTGTTGGGAGAAGCACGCCAGCGGCGTCGGTGTTATGCTGTTTGCGATGTTTTCTTGGGATACTTTACGCTCCATTATCCCAGAAGCACAATCCTTGACAGCTGTCGGGTATTTGAACATCGTTGCCGACCAAGTTCCTCCATTCATGGCAACTGTGTTCCCTGTGGTGATAGCCATTACCAACAGGATAATGCGCCATGCCACACTGCCAAAATCGTCAAGGAGTGGTTCGAGGAACATGCTGGTGACTTTCTGTTAATGCCCTGGCCTCCAAATTCACCTGACATGAACCCAATCGAACATGTGTGGTTCAACTTGGAAAAGCGGGTTCGCGCTAAATCACCACCACCCCGAAATGTACGGGAACTGGAGGACCTGCTGTTGACATTATGGTACCAGATACCCCAGGTTAACTATCGCCACCTCATCGAATCCATGCCTTGCCGAGTGGCGCTGTTTTGTGGGCTAAAGGCGGTTATAACGAAGTAAATTTCTCCGTCATTTTTATCCACGGCGGGGCTCGAACATGGTTCCCCTCATTCCGGACTAAGTCGCTCTACCAATTGAGCTACGCGGACGTTCGTTATCGCTGCTATCTGCCTTTATGTCGTGGGGCAGGTACGTCACATCCCCCCCCCGCGAAAGAGGGCCGGGGACATGGCTCACGGGTCAGCCGTGACCATAAATCGTTGCAGGCAGCCATCCTATGTAGAACGTGCACATGAGAACTCCCAGTCAATCTAGTGTGCGGAATGCAGCATCACACATTTTTTTTTATTTTTCGAAGCGCTGAAGAAGGGATTCTCTTATTTTTGCAATCTCGCGGTGTGGAAAGAACATCACACCATTGCGAGATTTTGAACGGCCGGATCATCCGGAAAGTTCGGGTGCCATTATAACGAAGTAAATTTCTCCGTCATTTTTATCCACAGCGGGGCACGAATCCGGATCCCCTCATTCCGGAATAAATCGCTCTACCAATTGAGCTACGTGGACGTTCGTATCGCTGCTACCTGCCTTTATGTCGTGTGCGTCCTGCTGGGCAGGCACGTCACAGGGTCCTAAAGCTTATTAGGTAGGTGGTCATAATGTGATAGCTCATCGGTGTGTAATCGCTGTTTGATGCAATGACACGACTGTTTTTCTGTTAATCGGTGAAGTATTGCCCAGCAGAGAGTAAGCATATTATGCCGGAGGCTTTCAGCTGCACCGTTCGGTTCTTGACATCCCCCTCTAGTAAGCAAGAGATGGGTAGTGTAGTCGATCACTTTTTTTTTTGTCTCCCTTCTGAGTGCAACTGACCTATCAGATAAAAATCAGAGTGAGTGCTACTGACCCATGCTCAGTTCAAGGAAGGGCAGACTGTCACTGCGGTGGAGCAGGCACACCACCTATATACCACATCCGAGATTCGAACCAGGGCCAATTCGGACAGAGGTTAGCGCTTAGAGCACTGCGCCACCGTGGCAGCTGTGTAAGAATGCGAGAATTAAGCCTGAGAGCTGCTTTTAGTGCAGTCATATCATACATGGAACTTTCATTTCGGGGAGAGATGGTAAAACGTTGATTATACGAAAACGAATTATGTATATGCATAATTTTATATTTCGCAGTCATGATTCTCCTATCCATTTGTGCTGTAGTTGCTGAAGAGGCTGTGACGACAGACCACTAGAACTACACATCATTACTGACAATAGAGAGCGGATATTTTTAAGGAAGATTTTTAAGTACATACTCGTATTGAAGTATGAATAGTAACCACCCATGTGTGCTTCAGCATTTAACCATAGTTTTATTATTTCACACAGGAGAAATAAATGCGTTTGCAGAGCTACTTTACAAAGCTTTTCAAACGGCAAAGCTTGGCAGTTATTAATAGCTTGCGAAACTGTGGCATCCGTAGTATTTTTTAAGAATAGCTTTTTTTTTTTCACCGTTAGGCTTTGATTTTTCACCACGCGTTATTTTTAGCTAAAATCACAAAAGTGAATCAAATAAAATCTTACTCGTACTGGGATGAAGAGTTCTTTATTATTATTTGGGAAATTACACTGTAGGAAAATAAATTAAAAAAAAAATCAAAGGGAAACAGTACCAACTGTGCCGCTACCTACAACGTAGAACTACGTCAACTGTCACTATTTCATGGCACGATCCGCTAGAATTCAGTGAAGGACAGTTGGAGTAGCCTTACATTGTAGATTGCTGCAGAGTTGTTACTGTGCCCCTTTTGATTTTTTTTTTATCTAAAAAATAAATAATGCATTTTATTTCGACTTATCAAATACGACCGTTAGCTCTGACAGTCAGCTATGGAATGCGGGCCTGAGGTCATCGCTATCATTATCTATTCACTAGTTATCAACCTTAAAGCGGCGTGCGGCGAAACAAGCACACGCGAAATTTAGCTTAACTTTCTAACGCTACTGTATCGAAGGGCTAAGAGATGGAGGGTTGAAACCTTTTTTGTTATAAATGGTTCTCTAAACTATGTAATGATGTGTTATTTATTACTCTATGATTATTATGTAGTTTCGGAGATACAAACATTCAAAGTGTGACATGTTTCCGTTATATCCGTGCTCCCGATGTTACCCTCTATACCCAGAGCGGGGAAAGACGTAATTCTACGTCTAAATCCTAGCTGGATTTGCGCAAAAAATACCATAACTTTCAGTTCTCCATAGATTCTTCCTTTCCGTTGGCTGCTGAGCACTAGAATGGTTTCGATCAGTCACCCTCGCGCGGGAAAATGGTTAACGGTCACCCGCAAGAGCTGTGTTTCCGCTTCGAATCCATGCCTTGATCATCATCATCATCATCATTGTCAACCATTATCAATCCACTGCTGGACGAAGGTCTCCCCAAGTTTCCTCCACAACGGTCTGTCTTGTGCCAGTCTCCTCCATGTCACCCCTGCATACTTTCGAATTTCATCCACCCATTTCCCACGTGGTCTTCTTCTGGGTCTTTTCCTGTCCCTTGGAATCCATCTAAAATTTCGGCTGTCCATCGATGATCTGTCCTTCTGGCAGTATGTCCAGCCCATTGCCATTTCAGGGATTTAACTCTGATCATGATGTCTTCCACTCTTGTCATCTTTCGGATCCACGAGTTCCTCTTCTTATCTCTCCTGGTTACACCAAGTATGCACCTCTCCATGCTACTTTGAGTTGTCTGCAGCCTTTGTATGTCTCTTTTAGTTAAGGTCCACGTCTCTGCACCATACGTAAGCAATGGAAGGATGACATAATGGCATATTGCTCTTGAAAATTATGCTGTTTCTTCCAAAAGCTCTCCAGGCAAGTTTTGTACGCCGATTAATTTCTTCATCAATGTGACCCTCACTTGATATCTGCTGTCCAAGATAAACGTACGTGTTTGTTATCTCCAGCTTTTCTCCATCAATCGATAAATCTTCATTTCTTGTAAAAGCATTGAAAATCACTTTTGTCTTCTGAAAGTTCATTTTTAATCCCACTTCTTTACTCTTGTCAGCAAGTTCCTGGATCATACTCTGCAGCTCTGATGGGGTAATTGCAAAAATGACTACGTCACCAGCAAAACGAAGGTGGGTTAGATAATCTCCATTAATCTTTATCCCCTTGTTTTCCCAGCTCAGCGACTGAAAAACACCCTCCAATGTGGCATTACAGAGCTTCGGAGATATGGTGTCACCTTGTCTCACTCCCTTTCCAATTTTTACGTGTGTTGTATTTTCAAACAGCCGAATCTTTGCACTTGCATTTTCATAGATGTTATGAATAATATTAATGTATGCATCTTCAATACCGCAGGTTTTCAGAGCCATTGTAACTGCTGATGGTTTCACCGAATCAAAGGCTTTTTCATAATCGATAAAAGCCATGCACAATGGAAGCTCATATTCCCTCGCTCTTTCAATTAGTTCTCTCAGTACGTGGATATGATCTATTGTGCTGTAGCCACTCCTGAATCCAGCTTGTTCTCTCGGTTGAGCCATGTCCAGTGTTACCTTCAAGCGGTGTGAAAGAACTTTAGTGAAGATTTTATAAACTACTGATAGGAGGGTGATAGGTCTGTAGTTTCCGAGATCCTCAATGTCACCTTTTTTATGTAGCAGGATCATTGTAGCGTTGTTCCAATCCTCAGGAATCTTTCCTTCATTAAGGCATCGAGTGAAAATTTGGGCGAGTACTGTTTCGATTTCTCCACTTGCTTCTTGTATGATGTCTACAGTAATCCATCTTCTCCTGGAGCTTTTCCCCGCTTCATGTTCTTGATTGCATGTACAACTTCTGCTGGAAGGACTGGAGGAACTCTGGTACTGGTATCTTTCATGATGTCTGGAGTGCATGTATCATCCCTTTCATATAATTTGGAGTAGAAATCTTTCACTCTTGTCAAAATTTCGCCTCTATTTCTTGTTACAGAACCATCTTCTTTTCTCAGTGCCATAATCTGTTTTCTTCCCTTACTGAGACGTCCCTTTGCTATCTTTAGGCTTTGGTTGTTTTCAATTGCTTTCCTCACTAGTTCACAGTTGAATTATTTTCTTACGTCTTCAGTGATACTTTTTCTTACTGTCTTGCATAGCTCTATATATTCCACTTTGGAAGTCACATCTTCGTTAGTTGTCCTACGACATGGTTTGTTGTCGACATGTCTCTAGCCTACGTTCTGTATATGTATGTCCATCGTGCTCTGGTGCTTATTGGTTTTTATGACATTTCCGCCAGCAAATTAGGTTAATGATGTATCACATGTACAAGGGCATTCAAAATGTTGCTGTTATGAGCTACTTCTAGTGAATATGAATGTGTAATGTTTTTCTGCAGGTAGTACACGTTCAGAACACACATTTTCAGCGTTATATATTCATTCGTTCATATTTTTCAAGTGATTTTGTGAACTGAACCGTAGAAACTTTAGGAAATGGAGAAAGAAAAACAACGGGAAGTAATAAATCCCCTGTCTTTGTAAGGCATGCCCCCATAGAAGGTTCATGATGATATACTGTAGACAATGTGGAAAAAGAACTCCTACGTATTCCACAGTACTCAAGTCGCACAGGGAATACCATTGTGGCGGGGAACCTTGCAATGATGCAGATCCTTCTGGACGACCCTCCACATCTACCTGTGAGGAACAGATTAACTGCGTGCATGACCTCATGCTGTGCTATTCATACGGCTAAATCTGTAGGCATTTCAATCTACAGAGCCGATTTAACCCTGAGGAATAATTCAAAGATGATAAACGTCAGCGCGCGATGGGTCTTACGAATGCTACTGATGTTTTTTAATACAGGTTTTTACATTTAAATGCTCGCCATCTGTATGGTAAACTTGATGATCTTCTAAACCTTTTGAACAATTTAAACAGTAGGAATCGTGTAATTTGTGCAGTGGCATATCAGAAAAACTCGCCCCCCCCCCACCACGCAGGAAAATATCTTCGAGCTATTAGTAGTAATTGAAATCTATTTGCTTTCAATTGTTGAAATTTTTAAATTCCATATTGGTAACTAGGCTTTATGGGCACATTAATAATTCAAATTCTTCGTAACCTACAGGTATTTTCCGTAAAACAGACATTACTGCACTTTATTGCGGCAACGTAAATGCGCAGAAACGATTGCCCTATAGTTCTGTATCATTAGAAAGTACTGTATAAAACACTTACGCCTAAGTCGATCTTATCCCTTAAATTTTATTATTTTGGAGAACTAAGGCCAGCTTCTTCGAAACGCCTCACGACCGCGCGCAAGACACGTAACTGCAGTGTGACAGTGTCTAATAACCTTTTTTTTTTCCGATTTATACGAAAATATAGAGCATAAGGATGCAAATATTAAATAACAATTAAGAATTGTGGCACAAAAAATAAAACTACTTGAATTATTTATTTTTCAATGTACAAAAACCACACTTAACATACAATGCTGTTGTTTTTTTTACACATAGTAAAACTTTTTCCTCTTGACTTGTAAAAAAAAGAAAAGAAAAATCGCAGGTCTCTGTTTTTTCGTCCCTGCAAAGTACATCTTGCAGTTACAGAGAGTGAGTCGAAAGTTTTGCAATACTTGGATAACTTTATGTCTTCATACGTAACTTTACGACGAAAGCTGACTAGCATTCAAAGTATAGGTCATCGTGTTGCACTGTCGTTAGCCATCTGTCTGCCAGCTCTTCGATTCTACAGAGGGTGAGTCGAAAGTTTTGCAATACTTGGATAACTTTATGTCTTCATACGTAACTTTACGACGAAAGCTGACCAGCATTCAAAGTATAGCCCATCGTGTTGCACCGCTTTAGCCATCTGTCTGCCAGTTCTCCCATTCTACAGAGGGTGAGTCGAAAGTTTTGCAATACTTGGATAACTTTATGTCTTCATACGTAACTTTACGACGAAAGCTGACTAGCATTCAAAGTATAGGTCATCGTGTTGCACTGTCGTTAGCCATCTGTCTGCCAGCTCTTCGATTCTACAGAGGGTGAGTCGAAAGTTTTGCAATACTTGGATAACTTTATGTCTTCATACGTAACTTTACGACGAAAGCTGACCAGCATTCAAAGTATAGCCCATCGTGTTGCACCGTCTTTAGCCATCTGTCTGCCAGTTCTCCCATTCTACAGAGGGTGAGTCGAAAGTTTTGCAATATTTGGATCACTTTATGTCTTCATACGTACCTTTACGACGAAAGCTGACTAGCATTCAAAGTATAGGCCATCGTGTTACAACGTCTTTAGCCATATGTCTGCCAGTTCTTTTATTCCACGGAGGTACCAGTTCTTGTCCTTCTCCACAGCTGCCACCTCCTCCCGGTTGTTGAAGTGCAGCCCACGAAGGAAGTGGGCCATGGACCGGAACAAGTAAAAATCCTACGTGGCAAGATCCGGACTATATGCTGAGTGTGGCATCAGTTCGATGCCCTCAAGTTCCGGGAGTGTTGCCCGAGTCGTTCGCGCGGTACGAGACCGAGCGTTGTACTGCTGTAGGAGAGCGCGTTTTCTGTTCTCAAGTGCCGGGTATTTCTTTCTCAAAACGGCATATATCTGCTCCAGCTGTTCAGAGAAGAGATTGGCGATGATGGTCCGACCATCTGGAACAAATTCGTAATGGATTATCCTCTCGAAATTTCCCCATACGCAGAGAATCACCTTGTGCTCGAAGCACCAACGTTTGGTAATAGGTCTGGAAGCTAGCCCGGGCACAACCACTGCCGTTGTGTGTTAGTATTACGGAAATAGGCACACTTTTCATCGCACGTAACAAATCTCTTGGTGAAACGTACATCGCAAGGGTTTTCTAGGAGTTTCGTGTACACTGCCACTCGGAGGTTTGCTTTAGCTCGAGAGTGACAATGTGGCAGATCGCGTAGACTTTGCCGAGGGCCTGAAGGTGACGAACCCCGGTGGTCTGTGATATCCCCAGATCGCCTGCTAATCTCCGAGTGCTTGTTGTCGTATTTGCCTCTACGGCCTGACTCACGGCCTCAGAATCCACGGTTCGCGGCCTACCTGACCTTGGCTGATCGTCGAGGTTTCTGTCACCTGAGCAAAATTTCTTGAACCATCAGGTTGCGGTGCTGTGGCCCACGAAGCCTTTCCCTTTCGTATGACAAATGTTTCGTGTTGCTTGAGCACCGTGATAACAGAGTTCAAACTCGTGAAGCAAAAGTTTCCCAATTAGCCGCCTGTGGCTGTTCATCTTTTAGACGTCCAAACCACAGACAGAATGATGACATGCAATGCTGTTCACAGCAACGACTACCACTTTATATCCCTTTCTACTGACTGCAGTGCCCGACTTGAACTAGTTTAAATATGTGACATTCCCGCCGCAGCGCATGCATTTATGCAAATGTTGCAAAACGTTCGACTCACCCTCTGTATTTATATTCTGAAAGAAGCGTAGTTATGCACAAGGGCCGCAGGTGGCCTAGTGGTCAACGTTCGTGACAGCCACGAAAAAGCCCTCGGGTTCGATCCCAGGCAGGTACGAACGCTCGAACAACTAAATATCCGCCGTGCGTGGGATGGGCACGTTAAGCCGTCGGACCCCGGGTACTGCCCCCCGGTAATAAATAAGGGCGTCTTCCTGCCCCCTTTCTACCTCGCTTCCGTGTCACTTTCCTATAGGGCACTCTAGCCCAAATCTCCTGGCTTCCTATTTCTAAGGGTTGTTTAAGACCTGGGGTCAGACACTCCATTTCTAAAAATCCTCTATATATGATATGATATGATATGATAGTTAGGCACAAACGACTGCAATACATATCACTCTATCCTCATTAGTATGCCGCCCCGGTGGCGCAGTGGTCTAAGCGATGGCCTCTTATCATTCGTCCGAAAGGGGTCTGGGTTCGAATCCCGGTGAGGCATGGATGTTGTGTATGTCTTACGGTGCTGGCTCTCTCCCTTCCCTGGAACTAGTGACTCTAAATTAGGGACGGGCGACTGCTTATAGCCCATTGAGTTGCTCATGGTGGTCGTTAAACCTCCAATCAATCAATCAATCAAAATCATTAGTATAAAGATTCCATTCACTGAAGTGATATAATTTTGACATTCTCTTGTTAATATAAGAGTACATGCATGGGGCAATTGCTATGGCTGTGAAAGGGAACAGCAACCGCCACTCCGGTGGTGGCGCAGTGGTCTAAGCGATGGACTCTGACTATTCGTTCCACATGGGTCCGAGTTCGAATCCCGGTGAGGCATGGATGTTGTGTTTGTCTTACGGCACTGGCTCTCTCCCTTCTTTGGAACCGGTGTCCCTAAATTAGGGACGGAGGACTGCTTATAGTCCATCGAGTTGCTCACGGTGGTCGTTATACCTCAATTCAAAGAAAAAGATACCTGAGAATCGTCTAGAATAGCTGCTTTCCCCTCATTCCGTTCTTATTAACTGAAACCGTGAAAATGATTTCCAAATATTTTACTTCTTTATTGAAAAAATACCAAAAATTCCTTTTGTGTGTGATAGGAAGTTTAATGACCACCGTGAGCAACTCAATAGGCTATAAGCAGTTTCCCGTCCCTAATTTAGGGTTACTGGTCCCAGGGAATGGAGAAAGCCAGCGCCGTAAGACGAACACAACATCTATTCCTCACCGGGATTCGAACCCGAACTCATCTCGGACGAATGACCACAAGCCATCGCTTAGCCCACTGCGCCACCGGTGCAGCCCTTTTTACGCTTTCCAACGGTAGGTTGAAGAAGCGTATATATGCTCTAGCTTTGTTCGTCTGTCCGTCTGTCCGCACGATAACTCGCGTAAAAATGGCTCGATTTCTATGAAATTTTAGTATGTGGTAGGGGATCACCTGGGGACGAACCCTCTTGAAAATGGGCGAAATGGTCAAAGGTCAGGGCATAGGAGCGGGATGCATTCCATTGCCCTTATGCACCATGACTTGCGTAAAAATGGTTCGATTTCGATGAAATTTTAGTATGTGGTAGGGAACTATCTGGAGACAAACCATGTTGAAAATGGGTGAAATGGGGTCAAAGGTCAGGATATAAATGTCACCGGGACATTTCCCTTATGCGGTATAACTTACGTAAAAATGCTTCGATTGAGACAAAACTTTATCATGTTGTTCGGGAAGTATACTTTACCGGCTGTGTTGAATATCATCGAAATGGGGTCATAGGTGCGAGATTTATTCTACAGCCATTATCCTCATAACTTGAGTAATTATTTCTGTTATGTTGGAAAGCGTATCATAATCAATGCATTGCATGAGTTTCCTAACTTGTTAATGCTTTATTCAAAGCTTCCGTAAAAAACTCCGGGCTATTTCCAGCTTCATATGCAAGTTACGTCAAAAAAAAAAATAATAATAATAATGTAAAATCTTTTCCTGAGGTTAGATGCCCTCCTAGCCGTGAGCTTTCCCCAACCCTCCCTAATGCAGGGGTTGCGGGGGTTATAAGTACTCCCAAGCAACCCCAGTTCACCAGAGCGGCTAGAAGAAAGCTTCAAAGTAACGACAATCACTCACACCTTTTCAAAATGTAACACTGCAAATTATCAAGAGCTCTATTTTGTGTGTGATATGTTTTCGTACTTAACTGCAGCTATGAGCTTTTTATTGGGGGGGGGGACAGTTCAACGACCCTACAAGCATCTTAGGCTACACGGAATACTCTTCCACAATGTGGGGCTGTGTTTCTGAGAGGACGGGCGGGTGTAGAACAAGCCCCGAAAAGTAGGTCCACTCTTCATACCTATGAAAAGGCTATCTTAATCGATTAGCCATAGGCCCACACCTCTGACCACTCAGCCATGGTGGCTACAAGTGTACTCTCATTGGAATTTGTAAAACTGAAATTACATTTTAAAACAGGTTCTCTTGGTATGTTTCGAAAAGGGGTCAGGCTAAGAAAAGTAAGTGAAAAGCCCTTAAAATATACGGGCTGGCAGGGGCAGATTGGCCCACCGGGACATTTCCTGGTGGTCCGCTGGAGAAATGGCTCACTTTCTCGTACTCTTTTTGTATAAATTTTCCGAAAAAAAAATTTCTTTTTTTTTTTTTTTAATAATAATCGTTAATTTAATTTGAGCTCTATAGAAATTATTTCCCTTAAAATAAATATTTCCTTTTTACCTATATATTGGGCACTTACCATGAAATGTTACAGAGAAATTATCTGTAGGGAAAGTGCCCCGGACCAAAGAGGATGATATAAATTAATTAAGCAATAGCTAACTATCTCGTACATTAAGCAATAGCTAACTAACAATGACCATGAGCTCCAAGCCAACGTAGCTCGTTGGCTTGGAGCTCAGGGTCATTGGTTGCCCCTAATCTCCTTTTTCAATCTCGAAAGAGACACTAACACCCATTGTGACAATCCATCACCCCCCCCCCCGTTTATCCACAAGCTGGCACAGAGCACAAAGCGATTCTCCCTCAGAGATATTCCTAAATCCATGTCCCCCCCCCGCATTTATCTTAAACAACGATTTCTCAGTACTAGTTCACGTATCAAAATGGTTATTCATGGGTCATATTAATTGGTAGACTTTAAAAATACGTCTATTTAAGAAAGAGTTATCAATACCATTCCGCAATAGATGATCATGGCCAAAAAAAGTACAAAATTTAATTGCTTAGGAAAATTGCTGTTCCCGGCCTGATTTTCTCGTCCCAATCCGCCCCTCCGGGCTTGTCTGGGACTGTTTCAAGAAGCACTGCGTTGTTCCTAAACATAAAAAAAAAAAAACAGTTTTCCTTGTAGGTGGCTTGGGTATAAATGCGCTTTCTGTTTATCAAAGTGTGAATGCTTTTAATGACAGAATTATTTTTACTGTTGTTGTTGTTTTTCTACCTTTTTTTTTTTTCAGTTGTAAATCATTACATTTTATACTTTTCCCGGTTTCCTTATTCTCAGCTCAGGGACTAATTAACTTTTAGTCTCATATCCGCCGATTTAGAAACATTCGTGGCGGGGTCAAACATTTGCCGGAATTTTGAGTAGTGGTTTTATGTGTTGGTCTGCTGTCCTGCCTTTTCCTCTTGAAACCACATAGCGGCGCACTGTGAAATATATCACAGTAATAAGCAAAACGGAAATCCCAATTTCCTTGTAAGTACTTATGAAATCGTGTGTGGTACATTTACGACTTGTTTTGTTTCAGCTTTTCCGGAGATGCGGTTCTGCAGTTTGTGATTTATGTGATTTCGTGCCATTTTTAAGAATATAATTTGTTTTGGTGTGGGAGTGTGCAATATTCCTACCCAGTTTCGAAGAAGTTTCAAGAACTGTGCGATGTTCATTAAGTAATTCCTTGGAATGAGCTAGCTATACGGTTACTTTGAGCGGGGAAACTTTCCATGAACTAACGAAACATTCAAGAACATTAGGGACGTGGCGCCATCTTTTGGTAATCTTAAATAATAACGAACCTAAAAAATTTCCGACTGGAAATCCATTAATATTGCCCCATTAATACACTTCTCTTACGACTCATATCCTTTTCGCAATAATAATATTAATAATAATGACACTGCGAAGGCATACTTTTTAACTTACACAAATACACCTGTGTCAGACACATTTTTTTGGAAACCGGAACTGAGATTTTATTAGTTATACCAGTTAAATTATTAAGACAACACTATAAAATAATGACAAAATTCGAATTTTGTAGCTTTCCCATGCTACTAATTTTTAGAACAGAGATTTTGGACGCTTTGTTGTCTTTCCAGATAAAATACAGGACTTCCTTAATTTTGCTTTCGTTTTTTTTTTTTTGTTCTGCCACTTTCTCTCTTCTTTCTTTTTTTTTTTTTTTTTTCTCCTAGAAAAAAAATGTATATACAGTATATCCTCTACCGAAAGCATAATCAGTGGCGACGCCAGCAGGTCGAAGGGGGGGGGGGGTATTAGGAGGCTAAGTATCGTACAATGGGGAGCACAACATCTTAAAGTGCTTTGCAGGAATTTTACCAAATTATTTCCAGTGTTATAATGATGCCGGAACGCCGTTCCGGCACGCTCTTTTTTTTTTTTCTACCCGGCACGCGCTCTGGTAAACCCTGTACAATACAGTTTGTTTGCTTTCTAAAATGCGAATGTCCTATAACTTTTTTCCAATAAAGAAATCCAACAGAGAAACTGCACGGTTAATGGAATTAACGTCCCATGTTTGCTTGAAGATAAAGTTAGTCTCCAAATCGATTTTCACTTGTCATTCCCTTGAAACTCCTTTTTCTACTGTTGTTAAGAGCGTTGAGGTGGGGATATTGCAGTGGGGAAATTACTGTAATTAGGAATTTAATTGATCTAGTCATGTGTAACTCCGGAAGTCTGATTTCGACCAATCACTCTACTTTCGTATACTACAAATATAGGAAAGTAAAAAGGAGAGAAACCGAATGAATGAGATTGAGGGGGGGGGGTAAGAATGGAAAGGTATTTGAAGACGTAAAGGCACCGCGCGTGTTCCTGTACTTTTTCAATTAGCACTACATCACTGTATATTTCGTTTCACATAGCTTTTTCTCGACCCTGATGATGTTATCCCCAGAAGAAAAACAGTTTTCAGGTACATGCGTTATGTGAAGTTTTTTTAAGGTATGTAGTCTTGGAAATCATGGACACGAACCTCCATGGACTTTAACAAGTTACAATTCCTTCGCAATTTTAAGTTTATACTTCCTTTTTTTTTTTTTTTTTTTTTTTTTTTTTAACTGTTTGCTATCATAAAGCTAATTGTGAATTTTAGTTTATAACCAGAAATATTAACTTTTTAAACTGTAATTACGAAAACGGTATGTTTCTACTGTTTTCCCAGACATTCACTCAGACTCCATTTCACAGAATAGCGCACTAAATCTAACAAATAATTAATTTGATATAATAAAATTATTGTACATACATTCATACATACATATCACTAAGTAAATTCAGATGTTAGCTCCACAAAGAAATACAAACCACCAGATAAATTGTTAACTGAACTGATTATTTTCCTTGCAGTTGCCGTATCAAACTTCTCTATTTACAACGATTATGACACACAACTCGGGCTTCACTGGCAACCACCACACGACGCAAACAAGCCCTTCTATATACTTCATACTCTTAATCTTTTTCTTATGCAGACACTCCTGAATCTGATCCTCCCATGACTTCCTTGGCCTTCCTCTGCCTTGCTTTCCTGCCATTTGGGCTGAAAAAAATTTCTTAGTAAGCATCTCAATAAAATTTCTGTGAATCCGAAAAATTCACATACATTTATCCAATTTCTCTAACCATAGATGATTGCACAGCTATCTGTTTTAATTGTTTAAATGTTGTTTTGTTAGGAGGAAGGGGGCCCTAAAGGGTGGGCTCAAAGAAAAGTTGTGTGAGCTGAAGATCAATCTACACTGAAGAGCAATTGAATTAGAGATACCTGTCTAGTTACGTGTAGCACCACCTTTCGCCCTGATGACGGCGGCGATTCGTCTCTGAATGGACTCGGCAAGACACCGGAAGCGTTGGGAAGCCATACGGATCCACGACCCCCTGAACAAGCTCCCACAGTTCACGAAGATTTGATGGAGGTGGGTCATGTCTCTCGGTGGCATCACAGATGTACTATATGGGATTGAGGTCAGGTGACCTAGCTGGCCAAGGAAGCGAGGTCACGTCGGTGGAGTGTTCATCCAACCATTCGGATACAATTCGGGAGCTGCATGGTCTTGTTTCAGGATGAGGTCCACAGTGGGATGCTGAAGACGCACAAACGGGAGCAAATGGTTGTTCAGGATATCCCGGTAACGTTGACCTGTAAGGGACGATGTCACACGTACCAGGTGTCCCATTTCAGTCCACGTAAACAGTCCCCAGACGAGAATGCCACCCCCACCAGCTTGAAGAGTACCCTGCTGTCAAGAAGGATCCATCGCTTCATGTGGTTTGCGCCGTACTCGTATCCTGCCATCCGCATGTACCAAAGTGAATCTCGACTCACCAGTCCAGGCAACATTTTTCCACATGTCTAGGGTCCAGAGGCGATGTTCCCGCTTCAATGCTAATCCTTGCACCCTGTGATGTGCGGTCAGCAGCGGTATCCTCGTGGGACGATGGCTACTGTACCCCATAGCGAGGAAATGGTTCTGGATGGTGTGGCTGCTTACACGTTTTTGTGCACCAGCGTTAAATTGCCGAGTGATTTCTTGCACTGTGGCCCGTCTATCCGCTGTTACAATACGAGCTAGCCGACGATGACCCCGCTCATCCACAAGCTGTTGTCCACGGCAGTTGGCTCTTGCAGGGATGGTTTTACCGGATTCGATGTACTCACGGTGCACCCGTGGCACAGTGGCTCGTGAAAATCACAGTGCCTGCACGACTTCCGAGATTGAGTGACCCATTCGTCGGACCCAGACAATTTGCCCACGTTCAAATGCGCTTAGAACCTTCGTCTTACCCACACTGCGTCCGACTCTTATTGATTCCCGTCGCATCACTCCTTATATTGTCGGATCGTTGCATACGTCATGTCGTTTCCGTTTACAGGGACGCCCACAGCGCCACATTTGCATAACGCCAGATGTCTCTAATTCAATTGCTCTTCAGTGTATGTTTCTGTAGTTTCATATTTGCATCACTCGTACAAAATGTAAATGATTTGTATCACGTGTTCTTACTTTTTTTGTTGTTGTTGTTGCTTTTCGTCTAATAAAGCTTACCACCAAATTTCATCCGAATCGGTTGCATACTTTTTGAGTTATCACGATTTTTCCATTTGTTGCTTAGTTACAGCAGAACACCTCTGCTCCTAAAAGTCCGATTATTCTATATACTGTATTAATATTTATCTCTGCTTCTAAGAGACCGATTTGAAAAATATGAGAGCTCTAAGTTCAGTACTTTCTGAGATTCGGTGATGAGTCAGTGAGGGCTTTCGGTTTTATATGTACAGATTATGTTTTTGATATGCAAAGTAAATGTGTACGTATTATAACATTTTTTATAATAAATTCATAATTAAACGTACTATGCATAATTTAAATTTCACTGAAGCAAAGAGAACTTAGCTGCTTGCGTATTCTATAATTAACATTAGCCTAAATTGAATGTTTCATTCGAAAGGCTTCTCGATTTAGAGAATTCCACGATTTTGGTCACTTGAATTCGTTAAATCGAGGTTTGACTGTATTCGTATTGCAAGGATAAGATTAAACCGTCGGATCATACAATAGGACACCTCACGGATCATAAGGGTAAAGACAATGTTTTCTGTTTTAACTTTCACCGTGAGCTACTGTAAGGGCTATATGCCATTGGTCGTCCCTGATTTAGGGCGAGGATGACGCACCACTCATGCTTCATGCGGATTCAGACCACTAACCAGAAACCTACACTTCTGACCACTCAGCCACCAAGACCGAATAAGTAAAGAGAAGATAAGTCCACTGTCTAAACGGCATTCCTCAAAATTATTTCATTGCTCATAGAAAAAACTGCAGAGAGAAATTATGCAGTCATTAGGGCTAAGTGATAAGAGTTTTATGCGTGCGAAGAATATTTTTACTAAGCAACCCTTTCTCTCATTCCTTAAGAATAACAACAGGTATCTAATTCATTTACCTCAGCATCTTAGAAAAAGCTTATTAGTCACACTTAATAGATGCGACTATATTACTTACACCTATTCAGTGACTCAATAATGACACTTAACATTTGTAATCGTGTGAAATGACAGAGCGCATAACGTTACTTTAAAAAAACTGCATATTTCTATAGGATGTGACTGACAAACGACGTTTTTTTCCTTTATTAAAAATTGCTCATTTCAATAAAAACAATTAGTAATCAAAATTTTATAAAATATACTTAACAGTAAAAATAGCAAATCGGAATTCACAATGCTTTTTAAAACTTTCAGTTTCCTTTCCAATGCATTTTTACCTAATCAGTTCACCGCTAAGGTACTTTTTTACACTCATCGTTAAAAGAATAGTTGCACCCAGAAGGATGCGTCGGACTGCAATGCCATTCGGGAGGAAGGCAAATGTTACCAGGAACAATAAATGATTAAACATTGAGTCTTATATGATGGGCGATATTTATTGAGCTACATGCCAATAAGTATAGTGTCTTTCAGTATGGCATCGGGCCGCCATGTTTGCTCACACAGCTGCCAGATATCTCGGCATGAAGTTCTGCAGGTTCCTAATGGTGTCCTGCGATAAGCCATACCATGCAGCTTGAATCTTCTCACGCAGTTCCTGCAGATTGTGCGGTAGGGGTGGAGCGTAGATAGCTCGTCCAGTAGCATCCCACACATTTTTAATCGGCGATAGGTCTCGTGAAGCGGCTGGCCATGGCAAAGTGTCAGTGCTTTGAAGGCAAGCTATCGAGGCAGCAGCTGTACGCGGACGAGCGTTGTCTTGTTGAAAACCCGCACCTGAGCGAGCGTTCAGAAAAGGTAGGACCACTGTTTGCAGGACCTCATTAACATAACGTTGGTCTGTTAAAGTGCCTTTAATGAACACCAAAGGGGATCTGGCATCGTAGGCAATTGCATCCCACACCATGACAACAGGCCTCCTGGATGTGTAACGCTCCACAACAAACCGTTCATCTTGGCGCTGACCACGGTGTCTCCACACATTGATTTTCGGTGGTCGTCTCCTCCAAGACAAAAGCGGGACTCGTCACTGAAGATCACCCGCTGCCATTCTGAGTGGCTCCTTGAGGGGTGAAAGGCACGACACCATTGCAGTGTTTGGCAACGATACAATGGTGTTAAGGACAGGCGTCGTAACGGTCTGTGTGCATGTAGTCCTACGTCGTGCAGCCGTCTGCCAATGATGCTGGCACTAATCGGATGATGGATGGAGGGCACCAATGCTCGCTGAATATCCGCAATCGTGGCTGCTGCGTCGCTCCGCGCATCTCGAACAACCCGTCGGTCCTCTCTCTCCTTGGTTCGTCTAGGTCTCCCATGACCTTTCCTGTAGCTGCTGCGCGCCTTGTTCTATCCACTGCCGCCAACAGCGTGGGTGGTATCCGCACGACCGGTATGGCGCGCAATACGGTGATAAGACCATCCCGCTTCCCCGAGCTTGACGACGTGGCCCCTCTCTAACTTCTCCAACTGCTCGAATTGCTTCCTAACTTTTCTCCGAGGCATACTTCACTTGTAAAGGATGCAACCAACACAACAGCATGAGCCAGAATGGCAAGCACGCGCAACGAGACGACCTTATATAGCCGGTCAGGCACGGTACTATAACCCCTCCTTGATGGCGTCACATGCGCGGCCGAGCGTGGTACTTGAATCATTTGCATGTCTCACGGTGTCAAACCTACTCACCAAGTTTCGTTCCTGTCAGTTGCTTCCTTTTTGATAAAACTTTTTTTTTTTTTTTGACGATGAGTCTAATTAGAACTGCTTCACTGCTCAGGAATTGAACGTGAAAGATCTAAATCCACGCAACTAGACCCACAGGGAATTATATTAAAAAACAATAACTTTTCCTTTGGTGGTGTTGAGACGAGAAACGCGACCTGTACATTAATGACGTCAGTAGACAAACAAATGTTGGATTGCTTAATTATGGTTATGTTTTAGAAAATATTAAGTATTCCAAGTTATAATATGAAGTTATTTTAATCGATGTTCAAATTTTCATCCTTGGAAACGCATTAACTGTGAAGAAAATGTGTACAGAAGTTTGCCCATTGGAAGTACAGGAAGCAAAATCAGCCGCCCCGGTGGCGCAGTGGTCTAAGGCGCTGGCCTCTGATCATTCGTCCGTAAGGGGTCCGGGTTCGAATCCCGGTCAGGCATGGATGTTGTGTTTGTCTTACGGCACTGGCTCTCTCCCTTCCCTGGAACCAGTGACTCTAAATTAGGGACGGGCGACCGCTTATAGCCCATTGAGTTGCTCACGGTGGTCGTTAAACCTCCAGTCAAAAAAAAAAAAAAAAAAAAAAGAAGCAAAATCACTAGACGTTCACCTTAAGCAAATGAACAATGAAGGATGATAATATTTCCTATGCAAACAAATCTAAAACGGTATGTAGACGAGAACGAATATCTTCAACTCCAGAAAGATGAGAAGAACGAAGGAATGAAACGGTATTTAAAATACTGTACTAATATAAATTTAAAAAGCCTAATCCACGCATCTGCGAGCGAGCCATACATCTCCAAACCAGTTTCGACATGTATTCATGTCATTCTCAATGGAAGTGTAACGTTCGAAAGCAATATGCTGCTTCGGAAGCTCGATGTTGCAGTGAGATTCGACTCTTAGTCATGCCGCACCCAAAAACGTCGGGGTCGCAGTGCATAGCTGTTTTGAGTTCTTCTGCGCACTCAATTAGTAACGCCCTTTATCGTAGCTTCGTGTCCCTGAATTTCAATAAAACTTAAGCTCTTTTAATAGTTTGGGCTTTTTTTTTTTTAATTTGTTTGATATCTGCTGTCCAATGTAAATGTATGTATCGGTTACCTCCATCTTTTCCCCATCAATCGATAAATCTTCATTTCTTATAAACGCATTGTACACTGTTAAAAATTTTGTGGTAGGTTGCACGAAAAGTGGTGCTACACCAGCTACACCACTTTCTGAGAAAAGATACACCATTCGGTGGTGCAAACAAAACCCAACAACGTGGTGCAACTTTGCACAGCGTTATGATATAAGGTTGATGCTGAAAGGTTTCACCATATTGTTGGTTTTGTTTGCACCACACAATGGTGTATTTTTTCTAAAAGTGGTGCAGCTAGTGTAGCACCACTTTTTGCAGCAACCTATCACAAAATTTTTAACAGTGTACATAAGTTTTGTCTTCGGAAAGTTCATTTTTGATACCACTTCTTTACTCTTGTCAACAAATTCCTGGTGGGTTGACGCGAATGAAATGTCCGGCAAAGGACCAGCACACGTGGATGGCGAGAACGGAAAAGTAGGGCAACTTACCTAGGCAAAATAATCCCCCTCGGCATTGTAACATAGTTGCCATTTCTCCGGCAAGGCCATGATCCCGGAACGAAATAAGTCTCGTGGCTAGGACCTGAAGAAGTTATCAACTGCACATTGAACCTCGTTGTCTGTCGAGAACTGTTTCCCGGGCAGGAAGTGATCCAGGCGACGAAACAGATGATAGTCTGTCGAAGACAAGTGCGGGAAATAGACAAGATGAAGCAGTGCTTCATAGCCCAACGCACTTAGTGTCAGCATCGTTCGTTCTGCGAGATGAGGGCGGGCGTTTTCCTGGGGCAGAAAAACACCATGTCTGTTGACCAAAGCCGGTTTTTGTCTGCAGCAATTTCCGGTGCGTCTTGGGTAATTCAGCACAATAAAGTTCTACAATAATGGTTTGGCCTCTTCTCAAGAAACTACGATTAATTATCCCTGCTGTGGGCCACCAGACAAGTGGCGCCATCTTCTTGGTGTGTAGGGGTGGCTTAGGGTGCCGTTTAGCAGGCTGTGCCTTGCTTAACCATTGTGCAGATCGTTTCCGATTATCATAAAGAACCCACTTCTCGTCTCAAGTGACGATTCGATGCCGCAGAGGTTCCTGTTTATTCCTGGCAAGCAGCGACGTGCAGACTTCTAAACACCTAGTCTTGTTGGAAGTTGTCAACTCATGCGGCAGCCACATGTCCAGCTTTTTTACCTTACCCAGCGCAGCCAGACGCCGAACAGCTGTCGTGTGGTGGAAACCTATCTCTGCCGCTATCTCACGACACGTTTTTCGGAGGACCGTTTCAACCACGTGTAACAGAACATCGTCAGAAACAGCCACAAGTCGGTGACCACGTGCTTAGGTTTGCAGGTCCGTATGTCCGCTTCGAAACTTCAGAAACCATCGTCGAATGGTTCGTTCGTTGGCTGTATTCTCCCCAAACGCTTTGTTAACGTTTCGAGCGGCAATTCCTGCAGAATGGCCCAGTTTAAATTCATACAGGAAGATGACTCTCAAATCCGGCGTCTGCATGTTTGCCTTGCAAGGCACGTTACGTTCAAACAAAGCACGCCTGAACCTTGTTCTTCACACACGTGCTAGCTATTTATAAAAACTTGTGACGTAATACCCGCAACACCTGTGAGTGGTTCCATCTCGCTGTGGTGGGGGCTGTTTCCCTGCTCGTTCGCGCAGGACATTTCATTCGCACCAACCCAATATGCACTATATTGACAAAAGTCACCAGACACCTAGAAGAGAAATACAACATAGCATTTACTGACATACATTAGTACGGTGTCGGTCCACCTTTGGCCTTAATGCATGCACTAACCCTTCGAGACAAGCTTTCGACTAGGTTTTAGAACACGGCGATAGGTATGCGCTTCCATTCAGTATATAATGCTGCTGCTAACTGTTGCTTAGTGGTAAGCTTTGGCTCCAAACTCTTTATGCGGTGCTCTAATTCATCCCATAGGTGCTCTATGGGATTAAGATTATGACTCTACGCTGGCAAGTCCACACACGATACGGAATGATCGCCAAACCACGCCGTAACAATACTTGATTTATGGCTCGGTGTATTACCCTGCTCGGTTCCATAGTATTGCCACAGAGTTGGTAGGGCATAATTGTCCAGAATATCGAGGTAGACGTGCTGGTTAACAGGTTTGTCCACGATAACTAATGGGCCGGGACCATACCACGAAAAACACCCCCACAGGAGTACACTGCCAGCTCCAAACTTGGCCGTAGGAACAGTACACTGTCGTAAATAGCGTCCCCCAGCTGCCGCCATACCCACACACGGCCATCAGACTGATGGATCGTGTATCTGGATTCATCAGTTCATAGGACCCGTTTTCATTTATCTACGGTCCACGATAAATGTTCTTTACACCATACTAAACGACGGGTAGCATTCCGAGTGGAGATGAAAGGCTTATGAGCAACCGCACGACCTCGGTAACCCATGGAATGAAGTTCTTTGCAAATAGTACGTGTGCATACTGATATTACAGCATTTTTACTCACCTGTACACTGAGGTCTTGTGCAGTACTCCGTCGATTAGCTGTAACGACTCTACTGAGGCTTTGACGTCCTGTATCACTGATTTTCTTTGGTCTGCCGGTACGTTTTGCTGCTTCAGGCACGCCATGTGTCTTCCACTTATTCAGCATATTCAAAACAGTTGACTTGAGTATGTTTAAACACCTCTCGGTTTCTCTGATGGACAACCTAATTGTATAACACCTAACAATCTTTCCTTTCTCAAAATCAGTTCTCTCCCGTCGCGACATTTTCACTCATCCTCATAGTGCGATATGATCGCGGTCAGCTGCAGGCTTGTTTTTATACCGTTTGCAGCCGTACCGCGCATCTTAACAACGCAGCGGATCCGTTCATTTGCTTTTAAAGGGGTATCCGGGGAATTTTGTCAATATAGTGTATATACATATAGTATATCGCTTTAAAATGGTACTCAATCTCCCTCAAGGTGGTGTCCGGATCCAAGGACCTACTTCTTGGCTGCGCCTACTTCAAAATGTACATTTTTTGTAACAATCTTACTATGTACTAACTTCAAAAAAAGAAAAAAAGAACAGTTATTAATTGTAAAGTTAACAAACCTTTTAATGACTTTGTTGTGACTGCTTTCTGTTGGAAAGCATTTGAATATTTGTTTGCAACATGGAGGTCCCAGGGATTTGCGACCACCTCCTACTTTTGGCGTCAACAGCGCGTAGCGAATGAAAGGAGGCACGTGTCGTCAGCTGGCTTAGAGGGTATGTAACGGTGCTGTAGGAATCAGTTCAGTGTTCTCGCAAAGATCTCTGTAATACCCCAGCGGAACTGAAACGGCAGTATTAGGTTGTATAGGAGAGAAAGTGCCTCTTCTGTATCCGTAGGTGACTATGGGAGTGTGTAATTCCACTGTAGTCGTTTATTTCTTTCAACCACATTCTAGAAATGTGGTTCAAAAAATTATTTTTGAAATTGGTTCCTTTCACTACGAAAAACAGTGTAAATCAGGATGCAGTCCTGAAAAGTGAAGTGGCCTGATGGCTCTGCGAAGACCGTCCCAGTCGTTATCGACTCCAGAGGTATCAGGGATGTAGAAGAGCCTTAGCGTGGCTTAGCTGTGCTAAGGCAACTTTCGGGGTTAGTTTGGGGAAAAAGCAGCGTAAAGCATTTTTTTTTTAGATGACCATGTAAAGAGAACGCTGATTTATATGAAATAAAGAGAACGCTGATTTATATGAAAGCATACGTACTCATATCTTAACAGAACCTAAGTACTGCAAAGTAAAGATGAGTTCGGGTTCAATTTTAAGAGACCGGGCCCAGCCCGCTTTCTCTGATTACATGTGTTTGCTAAGCCCGGACCCGCCTGGGCCCGAGTTCTCAAAAAAAATTGTTTAGCAAGGCTTGCATTATGCACAGACCAAAGCTATGACCCAACAAGTTTAAGAATCATTAGTTTCAAAAGTTTACTTCAGTTAATCCACTTCATAATATTAATATGTTCTTCGAAACACTATGCATAAAAGAACGTGTTCTAAAATGTGGACTAGTGAATAAATAAATAATCGATGCACATGCCGTTCGACTATACCAGGGGAGTCGGTGATTTTGCTAAAAGCTGAAGATAAGAAAATTTTTTAGACACACAAAATATTCCATTCGTTATTTCTTTTCGATTTCTGAATTTACTTTTATTTTGAATAAATTGCATCACAAGACATTCAACTCTTTGCAGACAGTCGCACGTGTTTTAAATAGTGACTCTAGAATGCTAAACTTTGCAATATAATTTACGTATATGCTAACTAGTAAAAGATAGTTTACAGTGATGTAGTAGAGTATAAAAAGAGCATGCAAGAAAATTTCCAAAAAAAAAAAAAAAGAAGTATGAGCATTCCAGACTAGATTATTCTGCATTTTGTAACATTAACAAAGCTGTGCACACAATAGTGTAATAACCACGATATTATTCAACGTGTGTGCAGTTTCCAGAAAGTTCGTCATGAAAACTGCTTACCGTTTAAGCCTCTCGAAATTCCTCAAAAAAAAAGAATCACATCTAATGCTTCAGCGCCGCTTAACCTTGATCTTCTTTCCTGTAAAACTTGACCTGCTGTACTAAACACTCTCTCGCTAACAGAACTACTGACTGGTATACATAGTACACGTCTCACAATTTTTTTTGTTGGAGTTTTAACGACCACCGTGAGCAACTCAATGGGCTATAAGCAGTCGCCCGTCCCTAATTTAGGGTCACTGGTTCCAGGGAAGGGAGAGAGCCAGTGCCGTAAGACAAACACAACATCCATGCCTCACCGGGATTCGAACCCGGACCCCGTTCGGACGAATGATCAGAGGCCATCGCTTAGGCCACTGCGCCACCGGGGCGGCCGTCTCACAATGGCAGCTAGCTTAGAAAATTGAGAATTCTTCCACCACGGTAACAAATCCACAGCTTCAAAGTGTGTTTCTGCCATGTGCAATTCCACATACTTACAAATTTAATGTGGTTCAGAATCATGAATTTCAAACTCATCTCCCAAATCTTTAAATAAGCCTGTTGATTTTTTCCCGAGAAAAACTCATTGCTGAAGAAATCAAGCTACAGATCTAGAAGTGGCACCACCCATGTACTTAACACTAGAAATTCGTTAATTTTTGATAACCAGTTTATAAAAATACTATCCAGAAAATTATTTTTTAATTACAGTTTTTCATGAAGGTAACTTATATACAATGAAACTGGATATATATAAAAATTCAGTAATGAAATTCAACTTGTGTAATGCCAAGCCCGGGCTCGGGGATTTCGGCTCTTAATGAATCCTGAGCCCGCCCGAGCTCATTTCTACTGCAAAGACGATAATAATCTGCCAAATCATGTACAAAATCGTGATCATCCATGTAGACAGGGCGACAAATGGCCGTTACGGGGGCGTTGGCAACTCACCGTTCGTCTGGGTTGGCCTGTGTTCCAGTCCCAGTCGAGGCATAGGTAGTGTTGGTGTGCTTGTCTTACAGCGCTGCTTTTTCCCTTCCCTGGAACCAGTGACCTTTAATAAGGGACAAACGGCTGCCTATATCCCTTAGAGTTCTCTATAGTGGTCTTTAAGCACCCCTCCTCCCCGCCCCCCAAGAAAAAGGTGACAAGTGTTTCGTGATTGAGGAGGGCATTTCAGCTAAACTCGCCACCGGCTGCAACAAAAGTAATCACCTGAGCCCATGCCATGATTCATTATGAGTAACGCAAAATGATGCTCTGTGTGTCCGAGTGTTCAGAGGCACTGTCTTCTGGCCAGTCGCTCGATATGCTTAGGGTGAGACATTGGCGGTGCTGGCCATTACCGGAACCAAAAGCTCCAAATCAGGGTTCAGCGACTATGGCCCTGGATCAGGGGTGGGGAACCTGCGAACTTAAGCCTCACGCGGCCTCTTAGACCATTAAGTGCGACCGTTTGAGTGGATCCAAATTTTACAGAACAAATCCTTTTATTTTAATTTAATATGTTTTCTTTTTCGTCTTTTATCTATATATTAATTCTATAAGGTTTTTTACTGTAAGACCAGTTGTGAGACAACGGCTGAACGTAAACATATGGTTGAGGTATCAAAGTAAAGATCTTACCATGTAGATGCGCCAGTCGAAGAGAAAAATGAGATTGGGGCAACGGTTTGGGCGTTGTGGCTTGTGGCAAAGTTCGCATGTAAAGTCAATGGGAGAAGCGTGCGGTTGACATCCGATAGCCTGCGGTTGACTCACGCGCTCTTCAAGGCGGTAGTATGGAAGGACTCAGATAGTTCAAAGTCCGAAGTCTCTCTTCTCGGCGAACTGTTGTGCAAAACAACGCTAGCAGGAATTTGTTTGAAAGTTCTTATCGGAACAGCGAACACTCGCAGACCTGATTGCGTTGTGCCATTGAATTGTGTGATGTATATATACAATTTAACATTCATTCGATCCAGTTTATTCACGTAGGTAAGACGTTTCCCATTATGTAAAGATGTAAATAAACGTTTCATATGAGTTTATTCTTTTCAAAAAAAAAAAAAAAACTATTCATCGATTCCGACGGGTTTCGTCTACCGGGTTCGAATCCCGGTGGCGCAGTGGTCTAAGCGATGGCCTCTGATCATTCGTCCGAACGGGGTCCGGGTTCGAATCCCGGTGAGGCATGGATGTTGTGTTTGTCTTACGGCACTGGCTCTCTCCCTTCCCTGGAACCAGTGACCCTAAATTAGGGACGGGCGACTGCTTATAGCCCATTGAGTTGCTCACGGTGGTCGTTAAACCTCCAATCAAAAAAAAAAAATCCCGGTTAAGCATAGATGTTGTGGTTGTCTCACGGTACTGGCTCTCTCCCTTCCCTAGAACCATTGACCCTAAATTAGGGACGAGCGACTGCTTATAGCCCATTGAGTTGCTCACGGTGGTCGTTAAATCTTCAGAAAAAAAACACGAACCTGGACTACTGTCTTTACTGAAGTGGTTGAATTAATTTGTCAGTCAAATAAAGTTTACATTTGTTGTTTCATATGAGTTTATAATTCTAAAAAAAAAAAAAAACCTTCCGCCGATTTCGACGGGTGACGTCTAGTTATTTTTATTTTAATCTTAAAACTACCGTACTTAAAATGCCAAAGAGCAAAAGATTCAACGAAATAATGCTCTCCTACTAGTGACCACAATTAAAACATTAGTGCCGCCCCGGTGGTGCATTGGTCTAAGCGATGGCCTCTGATCATTCGTCCGAAAGGGGTCCGGGTTCGAATCCCGGTGAGGCATGGATGTTGTGTTTGTCTTACGACACTGGCTCTCTCCCTTCCCTGGAGCCAGTGACCCTAAATTAGGGTCGGGTGACTGCTTATAGCCCATTGAGTTGCTCACGGTGGTCATTAAACCTTCAATCAAAAAAAAAACATTAGTAATTCATAAAGGCCATTTTGACAACTGCTACGCTCGAGATTTCGTTCTATGGCTCCTACAGAACTATAGATGGAATTGATTGAACTCTCAGAAGCTGGCATTTGAAAAACCTTATTTAATGCTTAGAAATATGCAGTTGAAATATGGAAAAATGCAAATAATACTCACGCCTTCAGCAATATGCACAAGAAATGCTTTCTTGCTTTTCGACCACTTATTGTTGCGAATCTACATTCTCCTAATTAATCCAAATCAGGACGCCCATAAGGTGACAAATGACAGAAACCCATGTATTATACGCGGTCGAGTCATTATCGTGACCACCAGCTAATATCCAGAGTAACCGCCGCGTGCAGTGTGGACAGCAGCTGGACGGCTGTGAGTGACTCAGTGAGGTGCTGGAAGGTGTTCACAGGTATGTGGAGCCACGCTGACTGCAGTGCATCTGGCAGCTGCTGGAGGGTGCGTAGTGGAGAATCCATGGAGCGAACAACACGATCGAGGTGGCCCCACAGATGTTCGATTGGGTTTAAGTCTGGGGAATCAGGGGGGCCAGGGAAGTACTTTGAAGTCATCATCGTGCTCTTCCAACCACTCTCGGACATTTCTAGCTGTGTGACACGTCTCATTGTCGTGCTGGAAGATCCCATCCGCCCCAAGACAATCAGCATGCATGGGTGGGTGTACGTGGTCTGCAAGGATGAATTCATAACGAATTTGGTCCATAGTGCCTTCCACAGGTATGAGTGGACCCAGAGAAAATATTCTCCAGGTGCTGTAAACCATAAACTGCAAGTCATGGCGCTGCTGATGATGATGATATCATTTGACTTCTCCAGAAAAATATCCATAAAATTCAAATTTTAGTAAAAAATAGAATTAATTTCAAAAATTTTGGCAATTCTGAAAAACTGAGGGCAAAAAATACGAAACTGGGGTCATCTGACGTCCTCATTCAGTTTTTACAAAACTGAGGACGAATCATTGAAGAGCATTGAAACTGAGAACTGTCCTCAGAAAATGAGGACACCTGGTCACCTTAGCCCAAATACCTTGGAGGAGAATAGTGGCAAATACCTAGCTACTTCTGTCAGTGTTTTAAAACCGGAAGTTCCGCCATTAGCGAGGAGTGAAAGCTGTTCATGAGTATACGCCGGTTGTGTGCGTGTTTCCAATCGTGCTTTAAATAGTTGACATAAATAGTAAATATGGTCAGGTACTGTGCACGGTGTGTGATATACAGGTGATACAACTCTGGAAAGAAAAATGGCTCGTTAATGTCACTTGTCACTAGATGGCGCAACGAACGTGTGGGCCGATAATTTGATACAACCTATGCTTTCTTATGGGAGGAAGTGGCAGAAACATTAGTGTTTTACGAATGTTACTTTGATTGGAATTGAAAAACAATAACCTAAAAAACTTCGCAAACATGCACTTTTGTGTCTATCACATGGAATTCGTCAAATAAGCGTTATATATATATATATAAATATATTGGCCACAGAGTGAGTTCTCTTACATGAAGTTTTCTGAGCAGACGATGCTGAGTTTTTTACTGAGGCAATAAAGAATACACCCTTTATCGTAAAAAAAATTGAACTTCTTGTAAAATCTGATGGTGCTGTACATTCGGAGGAGCAATTTTAACATGGAATATCTGTTTTTGCGTGAGTCATTGGAGCATCGTTAACGGAAACTGCTAATTTTGAAAACGCACCGAAATTTTCGCAAAAAATAATTTTGGTTAATCTTCAGCTCGAGAAGTCATTCACTGTTGATGTTTTCATTTAGTAATGAACAATATATCTTACACATTTGTTTTATTTTTGTACCCAATCATACTAATGAATAAGGCGCTCCATTTGTGCTGACGATAACGGCAGAGAAAGTACATCGTGGGAAAATGGCTGCTTTTTCTCGGCGGAGATTTCCCCGACTTGGGTGCATATAGTACGATGAACATTTTTGATATCAAGGGATAAAATTTGTGTTCCTACATTTAAACAACGGTTAATGCTCTTAGCGTAAAAATTTTTCAAATTGTAAGCAGTGGAAAAATGCATCACATCCTAATGCTTGCCGTCATTTTTCCAACTCTGTTGGTGTTACATGTTAAGCCTTAATAAGAGACACGAACTTACTTAAGCAATAACTAACTCCCTTCGAGAACATAAACTTTTATTTCATAGCAACAATCGTGCGTCCACCTCATAACAACTCCGCCATTACCATACATACCTCCTTGCCACAACCCCCAACGTCCCTAGTAATTCTTTATTATGTTACAGTTGAGTCAATAAAGGTTGATACATGTTCTTTATATGCTGCATAACCTGTCTGATAACCTGTAGTTCGGTACAAAACACTATCGCCCATACCTAAAGCAAAACTGAACAGATTCTAGTCCGACATTTAGCTACACTATAAATTTATCTCCTGTTAAGTAAAAAAAGAGTATGTGTATTTTACCTTCTGTATAGAAACTTCAAATTTTCTGGAACTTCATACAATATAATTGCACAAAGTAATAAATAAAAAATACTCAAGATAAATACCGATTTTGCACTGATGAATTCATAAACACCATATGATGGTTAGCGTGAATGATCGGCCCACAACTCCTGAACGTCCCCTGGCGAGCTGTGACATTAACAGTCCGTTTTTCAAACTATTGACAGCACGGAGAGTCATATCACTTGACTTATCATACGCCGTGGTACTGTGTTAGATATCGATGTAAGAGTAAGGCGAATGCGGCCGACATGAAGAACGGATATAATTTCACCAAGTAAGTGAAATGTTTTGCTCATTGTTGTTCATAACGTCTTTGGTTGCAATTGCATAGATGATGTGTTTTACCAGTATGAAGGAATATGTGTCTCGAGACATTAGAATTTGAGTGAATATATGGTGACTAATTTAATATCACACTATTATGCTTTTTCATCAGTGTTCAACTTTACATGACTTAAAAGATTTCTTTTTTGTGTGAAATTCTTGATACAGACATCACACAGGAAATATTTTTAATTTGTATACAGTGGCAAATGTCTTTCAATACTGCAATCTTCTCTGAATTTTTGGAAGCATAATTCACACTCCCAGAAATCTTTGCTTGCATTTGGAATAATGTGTGGTGGTAAATCAGCTGCTTTTCTCACTTCCTTGGCATTTCATTCTTAATTGACATTCTCTTAAGAATATTCCAGCAAATATTCCATCTTCTTAAATTTACAAAATTTACAGTTTTCATTTATTCAGAAGACTTCCATTGATTTCCCTCAATTCCTTTTTTTTTTTTTTTTTTTTTTTTTTGATGGAGGTTTAACGACCACCATGATCAATTCAATAAGCAGTCGCCCATCCTTAATTTAGGGTAGCTGGTTCCAGGGAAGGAAGAGAGCCAGTGCCGTAAGACAAACACAACATCCATGCCTCACGGGATTCGAACCCGAACCCTTTTTGGAAGAATGATCAGATGCCATCGCTTAGACTACTGCGCCACCGCGGCGGCTCACTTACTTTGCATCACTCCTGCTAGAAAGAAACACGAAGCTTCTTAGAACATACACACAAAAAATATTTTTAACCTGATCTGCAAGAATTTCTTGAAAAGTAAGTTAATTCAATTTAGAAATATTTGTACTGCAATAACAATTATGTTATTGCTAAATGTTAGTTATACCAAGAGAACTGTTCAACCTATGTTGCAGAAAGCTGCTTTGTTATATTTCATTGTATCAGGAAAACTGTTTAGTTATATCTCATTCAAAATCAAAACAAACAAACGAAAAAACCCACTGCTTACAGTGACTGTAAACGTAGACTGTTTCAAATTACACACCATCCTCTGCTATGTGTTTTAAAACTGACTTTGCAAAAATGCTACAGCAAGTTTTTTAATGAGAGTAAGATATTTTTAATCATCATATATCAGGCAGTGTTTATGTGATCATCAAGACTGGGGAAAATAATTTTTATAAATACCATAGGCACTGTATGCCACAAGCGTGTGGGTAAAAAGCAAAACTCCTTGAAGCAGTTCATCAACTTCCACGCAAAAACTTATTTTTAAATTTCAAATAACATTATGATGAGTATTTAAGCTATTATACAAGTTTTCTAAAAGGGACAATGCTTAAATATGTTTAAATAAGGGCATTTCATCATTGAAAGAATAAAACAGAAAATATCATAAAAGGGATATCAAGGCGACGTGTTTCGGCATCAGTGAAGCTGTAGTTTATGATAATAGTTACTGTCAATCACGTAGCTGGAAGCATTTTTTACCTTATTGTTAAACAACATTTACAAGAAGAAAGAAAAAAGCTTCCTTTCTACTATGTTGATCCTACTGCACTGAACCCTTGACTGAACTCATTTTATTGACATTGAGTTCATATTAAAACTAGCATTTGACTAAATCATAATTGCAGGAAGAAAAACCAAAAATTTTTACCACTATTTCAGTGCCAAGCCTGGGCTATGTTCTCCTTTTTGATTTTTAACAAGATAATTTGAAAAAAATGTTTATGTAATCATTTTTTATTAGAAAAAAAACTGTAGTCAAAGAAAAAATTAAAGTAAGAAAAAGACATTTGTATGCATATATCATTTAGAGGGAGTGATGTATTAATTGTTCATTTGCTTCTCATAAAAACATACAGTGTTTACTGAGGCATAGAAGTACTTGGTTAGAAAATTAGATGAGATAAAGTGCTATGTCATTCTTTAAAATTATACGTAGGAGTAGCTTTTAAAACTAGTTTGTTGAGTGTGAATACGGCACTTCAACTAATAATAGATATAAAGAGCTCTGCATGTCTGAAGAAAAACCGAGATAGTTTTGTAAACATATCTGTAGACCCTTTTTTTTATTTTATGCGATATTCAGTCTTCATGAGCTCATGCGGTGAAAATATTTTTCAGTGAAACAATTTGAGGAACAAAATCGAGTGATAAGGGTAATATGAAAGAACGATACTGCGGTGTATTTAAATTCGCAATCCTGCAACTTTTCGTATCAGGTGTTCGTTGTATGTAGCTGCGTATTTTATATTTCATAGCTGATTTTCTTCGAAATTGAGAAGTTGCTAATTAAATTTTGATCTAGAAATTTTTTGGTTCGCATTCGCACCCGAATATTCCTTCTGCGCTATTTATAGTATATGTTACGCGTTGAATCAAACACTGTATGTACCTTTCCAAAAGCTATGTATTTCCCACCAATTCCTCGCGGTTAGAGATGGCGCTGCTATCTCAATTGCTGTTCGTTGCTTCCGAAGTACTGCGTTTGCCAGTCTAATCTGCTCCAAGGTCTTTGTATGGGGCAGACACACACACACACACAAATGAAGAACGCAATAAAACTATAAATTTTGTACTTTCATTGACTTTGGCTTGGTGAAATTTTCTTTAAAAGGGTGCCATGCTTGTTTTAAATGTGCTCAACAACGACCTTTGGTGTTCAAAAGTTCAATACTTTTGGTTAAATTTCAGTTGATAATCTGTGAGAATTAATTGATTTTCGCTTAAACAAACTGGCAACACTGGGTATCATTTCAACTTAAGTCACCTCACGATTTCGTTTCCCATATTCCCAATTGCTTAGGTGGAACTTGGAACGGTTCGAACGTGTTTTGGAGTAAAACAGAAGAAATGGTGAGAGTTAATATTGTTTGGAAGTACTTGTGTTAATTATTTTACTATCCCCAATATGGGTCTAACATGTGTTTTTATATTGCATTTAAATGCGTATTGCGTTTTCAACTAGTAATTGTCCTTTCCGGAATATTCCCTAAGATTTCTCGTTAGGCCTATGGGTAGTCACATGGTTTTTCTCTGGTATCGCATATTTAGCCTTCTTGAAGACAATTTTTTGAATCAGTATTTATAGTGAGGTTAGTTGTAAGTGAGTATCGATTCCGCGCAACTGGAAGTAATTTTTTTTTTTTAATCCACAGTTTTATTTTACCACGTCAGCAAGTTATGACAAAGAATAGTGTTTGAAGTAACCACGTTGAACAGAAAAATGGGATTCTACGAAAGTGATGGCATTAGCTTACAAATTAATTTTAAATGTGTACAGGATGTAATACATATGTGTATTCATGCAGTGTACGTAATTGCCGATCTGCTGTGTATAGTGGGTATTAAAAATTTAACGAGTTTTGCATGAAGTTTATAAAGAAGTAGGATCGTGAAATCATCCAGTGGTACGATGCGTATAAAATTTAATGTATGCCACATAGTTTTTAAGAGTACAGGCAACCATTTTGTTTTAGTAGCTCTATATGCAACATTTTATTTTGGGAATGGTTCATGGTTTGCGGCAAGCTGTTGTTTCGTTCCTTTGCAAGATCATCTGCTATTAAAATACTGTCTCAATTGCTCCACCTTAGTCAGCTGAGGGATTTAAGGTGTTAACTTCTGATAATTATCAAGTTGAGCCCCAATTGCTTAGGTGCAACTTAAGCCCATGTTCAGGTCGTTTGCTCCGTTCCTTCCGTAGAACCAATGCCACTAAGTTTGGAACAGGCAGCTGTTTGTGATCCTGTGATTTGTTCATAATGGTTATTAAACCCCAAAACAAGAGAAAAAAAACCCCACTTTGTTCTAGTTCTTTCCTGGAATTGCCTATCACAAATGCCAGCATCCATTTTAAGTAAATTTTGACCCATCCAAAACATCTAAGTACAGCCAATTCCGCATATAACAAAGTTGAAGGGAGCACTAAGAGCATTCGAAATATATGCTACCGCGTATTGTACATAGGGTTCTTTTTTTCACCGCCTGATACATGCAAATTTCCGTATAACCAGTCAAATCAGAAAAGAGAATTTTTGGCATATGTTGGTTAAAACTAAACCATGTTTATCAACTAAGTGAACCATGTTAATAAACTACATCCAGTAATAAAAATGTGAAGTAATATATATTACAGCTCATTGAATTGCATGTAGTGGTTGTTGAACTCAAAACAAAAAGTTCATTTTAAGTAGAAATCAAAGTTTCAAAACATTACTGCAAACCTTTTCCTGCCTGTATTCTTATTTTGTTGTTCCATCTTTACAGCAAGTTACAATTAAATTCAAAGTTGTGTAGGGCTCCAGGTGCCTAGAAATCTGTTCCTGGAGGTCTATTTTTCTTTTACTGCAGATTTTGTATTTTGCAGTAAATGCCGTAATTTCTGTTCTATAATCCTCCAATTATCTGTTATTAATTTAGGTACTCTGGACAAATATATCGGTAAAGAAAACAAACAATACAGCATTTTAAAAAATCCACGTCTAATTTTGTCAGAGTAGGTGGTATTATTGGAATAAGTATTGAAAATGTGGTAGCTGAAAAAATGTAATGCATCACGGTGATGGAGAACCGCAAAGAGATTGTAAGAATGTATGTATTTTTTTTTACTTAACGAGCATTATGACAGAAAATAGCACAAAAAAAAGCAATACTATTTGTGCTTGTGGAAGCCCACAGAGCTTTTCCATGGCACATAACCATTTTGGAATCTCGTTCGTTAGTTTTGCTGCGCAAATCTTATGAATTTTCTTTTCGCTGTTCAGTCGAAACATTCAGAAAAAAATGTACTACAGATTATTTAAGTCTTAAATAATGAACCACGGTAGTGCTGCAAAAGCTATAGATTTGTACATAAAAAAAGTAACTTTTTTAATTAGACAATAGTTTCTTACATTTTGAACTTCTGAGTCGGTCATCTGTGAATCACCATTTTTCTGTCAGAAATTACAGTTCACGATTAACACAACAGATGCGCGGATTATGCGAAAGGGGAAATTTTTTCTCAGAATTTTGTGATTAACGAAATATATGCTGCTGCACATTATACATAGGATTTTTGTTCACCGCCTGTAAGTTACACGACGCTGCCGATCTTAGGGGAAAGAAAATTCCTTAATTTTATGGTCTGCAGATTATGTGAAGGAAAATGCGGTACTTTCAATTAATATGTATGAAATAAAACTTCCACAAATAGTGTTTTAATAATCAATTTAAAAATTTTAATTTTTTGAGAGCAGCAACTGGAAGAATGTAAAAAGAAAATTATGAAGCAGATTGGAACTTTATTTTGCAATTAGTGGTTTGATTAAAAAGAAGAAAAGTGACAACAAATATAGTTTATCGCTTATCATTCCAGCATCTTCACACGTTTTTGGGCACACGTTATTCCTTGAAATTTGACTTGGTTTCACCTGGCTCCTATGCTCGGCGCAAAGCTATCCTGGCAATGGGGCTAATGCTACGGGTCCTTATAACTCCCAGATACAAGTATTACTCTGCACTAATGGTGTGTAATTAATCTTCATTCTGAGGGCTGTCACTGTGATCGGAGACTGACCCCTCATTTTAGCACCATGTCCCAGCGCCGACCGTATCCTCAGAATGTTGATATGTAAAAGGACCGCAGATGTTTCTGGTGAGCACATGTGGTGTGGCTGCGTTTTGTGTGAAAATGAAGGATTAATGGAGGATTACTACATGACTCCTCCGAAAACCGTACACGACCAGGAACAGAATATAATAAAGTGAATGACTTCAGATATGAAAAAGGTGAATAGCATCTATGCTATCTCTAAAAGACGTGCAACATTTTGGTCAAAACTCACATGCTGGAAATGTTGAACTGGGAGCAAGGCCATGAAAATGTTAAGTTGCTCTGAATGTATTGATACCTAAATATTAGAGTTAATTTTTCCTGTTTTTACAAAATGTGGGTTAGAACCAGTATTGCTGTAAAGTCTTCAATTGAGAAAATGCAAATGCATTTTCATCTTCAGTGGTAACAAGAGTGTTTTTCATGAAAATGTGTTGTTTGGATTTCACAACTAGCATAAAAGTATTTCTTAGCATGTTTCAAAGTGCAGGATGTATAATTTCAATTTTTCTTTTGTCCAGTCTCTTGCAGCTGCAAGACCGTTAATAACAGTGTACTCGGAGAACAATGAGCCCTCCGGAACACAAGTCTCTCTCCCTGCCGTCTTCAAGGCACCCATTAGGCCGGACATTGTTAATTTTGTTCACATGAATATGGCTAAAAATAGGCGACATCCATATGCAGTGTCAAAGGAAGCCGGTAAGATTATTTTTTTCCATCTTGTGCAAAAAATGTTTCATGGTATCTCAATTATTGTTAGACCTACGGACAGTGTTGTATAAATTAGATGCACTCAAATATTGAAAAAAACTGATTGATAAATTTCATCTTTATGTTGATTTCAGGAAATTATTTTTGTACCCATTGGAAAAGGGTTTGGGGCCGCCCTAGTGGCGCAGTGGTCTAAGCGATGGCCTCTGATCATTCGTCCATAAGGGGTCTGGGTTCGAATCCCGGTGAGGCACGGATGTTGTGTTTGTCGTACGGCACTGGCTCTCTCTCCCTTCCCTGGAACCAGTGCCCTAAATTAGGGACGGGCTACTGCTTATAGCCCATTGAGTTGTTGCTCACGGTGGTCGTTAACCTCCAATCAAACGGGGGGAGGGGGTGTAATACACCTTATATTTTATAGCATAAATGCACACTAATGCTGAATATTATGATGATCTGGGCTTTAGCAAAGCTACACAATAGTATCTTTGCACTTTGGCAGAGGCCTAGGCATTTCTGCATTCTGGGCAAACCACAACATATTGCACCCATCTATCTTTCTGTTATATATGTACATATGTCATCAATCACTATCAGTCCACTTCTGGATGAAGGTCTCTCCAAATTTCTTCCCTAACTTTCTGTCTTGAGCCAGTCTCTTCTATGTAAGACTTTCTACAACTTTGCAATTATTTTGGCATTTGGACCTTCAGTATGACGTTAAAAGAACCGAATGCAGCTGGAAGTCTTCGCTCGCAGCAGGGGTGCAGAATACGTCCGAACACTCGAACAAGGTTCGGAGGAAATTAAGGCAGCTCTGGGGAAGTTTTTGCCCCGAGGTAAAATAATAATAGTAATAATAAAACTAAAAATTGACTTATTAACAACAAATATAACGTGAAAAATAAATGTAATTTACTTCAAAGTAATCATTTTGAAAAATGTCGTTATGAATACAAGAAGTTATGAGGGCTGTGATGTATTGCGAACTGCCGCTCGCAAACGATTCGCCAAGCGTAAACGACTTTACTAATATCAAGGCGGAGACACCGTGGCGTGAGTAACAAGTGCGATCCAACCACTAGTCACGCTAATAAACATTTCTGAAACTAATGGGCCGCTCCGGCGGCACATTGGTCTAAGCGATGACTTCTGATCATTCGTCTGAGATGGGTTCAAATCCTGGTGAGGGTATGGATGTTGTGTTTGTCTCATGGTGCTGGCTCTCGCCTTTCCCTGGAACCAGTGGCTCTAAATTAGGGACGGGCGACTTGCTTATAGCCCACTGAATTGCTCTAGGTGATCGTTAAACCTACAAAAGAAAAAAAAATTATAATGGCAGCGAATGTGTCATGCGTGCAGATTTAAAAAAAAAATTGGGGTTCCGGACATTATAAAGTGAATGACCCCCATGCAATTTTTCAAAGGTTTTAAGTCGAATTTAAATTTCATTCAGTGAAATTATCTGGCACAATTAAACTCCTGGAATGCTAGAATGAATGAAATTATAGTTAATTACATAATTTTTTAGCTGTTTATTTTTCAGCCTCTGCCCCAGGTTACTTCTTGATTCACCTATTCTTGTTTCACCTATTTCTCGTACGTCAAAAGTTAATGGGTTCCGCCATTTTAGGCAAGGAAAGAATTCGATTCACCGATTCCTGTCTAGCCTAAAACTTTCACCTGCAAGAGAAGAGAGATTCACCTGGAGCACTAAATCTTTCGTGTTAAAAAAAAAAAAAACTTTCTTTCGTGAAAAAAAAAGCTAGTTATTCATTGAAATAAATATTAGTTTGTCTTTTTTTTTTTTCTCAAATTTTTAAGTAACTAGCGTTAAGGATAGTTCATGATCATCGCCATATACTCTAATGATCACTTAAACTTTCATTAAAATCTGCTACAGTTTTGGGGGAATTTCAGACAAAAAAAATTTGTTCTGGGGGAATATTGGGCCCTGAACATTTTCTGCACCCCTGGCTCACAGTAATGATCATATAGCCCACAGAGAATCTGCAACATACGTACACCCACACCTTCATTTCTTAATCTGAGCAACTAATATCGCTTGAACATTTTGGGAAAGAAATGCATCATACCTGCCAAGTTTTACTGTTATTTTACAGATTTCTACTGTGCATGTGTTTTTTCCCCAGGTTAGTGCATTTTAAGGGGAGAATAATAATCCTAAAGGACATGGCTTGTACGCTCCTTGAAAAGTCCTTGAGGAAAAAAAGTTCATTCTAGAGTCCTTGAAAGTACTTGAAAAATTTCACAGCTCTAAAGAGTACTTGAAATTTTTTTTTTTAAGTAATCGTATAAAAGAGCATGTACGAAATTATTGTATGTACTAAAAAGTTGTATACAAGTTACAAGGTTTTTGTGTATTTCTGATAAAAACACCAAGCTGCTCAAGTAGCGCAGAACTTAAGTTGAACTCGGGAGAACGTGTCGGCTTCTGGTACCTCGGCTATGACATCACTACACAGTTAAAACATCAGCCATGGGAGTAAAATAAGTGGAATGATTTATTTGTGAATTGTGATGAGCTTCTGTTGATTGAGATTAAGGACGCGTTCTTTTCAAAGGGTGGAGTTTCTAGGAATTGCTTTATGCTTCATTGTTGGACCCTTTTTGTCTCCTGGCTGCATCAAAAAAAGTCAAGCCAAACAAATGTCATACCAGCAGATAAATACAAAAATAATGTGGCCTTTCAGAATATTCCACACAAAATAAAATGATTTCGAAAAACACCAAAACAGCGGGGAAATTCAAAAGTCAATAAAATAAACAACAGGAAGGCATTGAGTAACAGGCAGGTCATTGAAGGTGTGCTTGTCCCACACCTAAGTAATGGTTTGAACTTACTAAGATACCTACGTGCTGACAAACAGACAGCACACACATTGATAATTTTATTTTAGAAGGTCCTTGAAAATTGCTTGTAATCCACACACAGACATATATATATATATATATATAATCCATATGTGTGCCCAATTTCTAGTTTCATTTGTCCTGTGCATCTTTTTTAGTCGGACCCCCCCCCCCCTCCATGAGGAAATTCTGTGTGCGCCCCGGTTTCCCAAGAAGGGATCCAGACTTTATTCATCCATTTGGGTGTTTGACTGTGCTGATTGCATATGAAGCTGAAAATTTATTTTGATTGGAGGAGTACGAACCTTGGACCACAGTCCTGTATATTCTGATTTACCTGATCACATTTACTCTCGAGATTTCTACATCCCAAACCCTCTCTACCCGCAGCCTTATAAGGTCAAAAACACCTTAAATTTTATAGCATAAAATTAATCGACTAATCACTTGCATAGCAGATCGAATTTTAATCAATACTTTCTAAACTTCAATCGAACATATCTATTAAACATACTAATGAGATAAATATGTATCGATTGCATTTTAATTACTGGAAGTTGAAATAGTGCAAAATAATTTAACTGGCATATGGAATCGATAAAAATTGACATTTTTTGCATAATAAATCAACTTCAGTTGACATGTTCCATGTATTTAATAAACACGTTTGACATGTTAGTCAATCAAACCTATTGGTTAAATTTTCGATGAAAATGTTTTACAGATTTTAGTTCTTGAAGGTTGGCAGGTCTGGGTCTGGAAAATTGAATTTTAATTTGCCATTGCACCCAAAACTGGCAAAGTATATTATAAGCAAATTCTGTAAATGGACAAATGACAAATTATGACTTGAACAAACTATACCAAAAACCAGTGCAAAGGTTTCAGTTCAAATTTTAATGAGATTGTTTTTGTGCCCTCTCTTGAGCTTCCCCGCACTAATTACGTCTCTGCTCCCTGGACTTAGCATCATCTATTGTTGAAGTAGTTCTGGCTGCACAATTATCATTTCAGAAAGAGTTTCATTACGTGTGGTATTAGCTGTTCTAAAAATATGTGCCAATATTGGTCTGTATATAAACTACTTTTTTATACATATCCTTGATGAATGTTTGTGATTAACTGAACAGCTGATCAGACCTATGTGCTGAGCAGCATTGCATTGCTTTAAGGGAAGGGTTTTGTTTACATAGGAGCGCATCATCTCTGTGTTGGGAATGAGTGTCAGTGAAAGATAAAAAAACTTCTATTGGGAAAAAATTTCTGAGAGTTGCCAAAGCATGAAGTATTTAATATTGCCAACAAGAAAAATTGTTTCTTCAAAATCTAAATGCAACCAACGTCTAAAAGATTGCAGATTCACATTTACAGTGTTTAGGAGTTATAGAACATTTTCAATTTAAAAAGTCAACTTGATAAAAACTGATTGAAACTGCAGTGTAGACCTTGTCATTACCAGTGTGTCTACTGGTTATGAAAAAGTAATGAACTTAAGTAGGTGGTCATGAAATTGTCTTTTTTATTATATCGGCACCTAAATGACGACAAGTTTGCGCACTTAGAAGAAAACGCGAACCAGCACCCTTATAAACCGGCATGTAGTCGATGCCCCATGAAAGTTAAAAGTTCTAGCCGATGCAAGCAAGAGTACAAAGTGATAAGAATACCTGGTAAAAGCCAGAGACGTCGATTTACGCAACTGACTGATTTTGAAAGGCCTGATCGTCGGGTTGAAAACGTTTATCGCCTGAAGTTATGCAGAGTTCCATTTTGAGAGATTCTCGAGTGACAATTGCATTGCAAGAATTTGTGTCAAAAAAAACATGGCTTCGTCAAAAGCTGGTGTTGTGAAGAGTGAATATTTGCAATTTTGTGAATCTTCTAAAAAACAAGTGAAACAGTTCAATCCTAAGGAGAACAAACTTCATCACTTCCTGATAAATTTACTACAAAGTGCAAACCATGACTATCAAGTTCTTACAGAAGCTGCTATGCATGTTTCATGGCAATGCTGCAGTTGAAAGAGGCTTTTCTGTTAACAAAGAACTTTTAATTAAACATTTAAAAGATGCAGTTTTGCAGAAAGAGAAGTGTTTACAATTGTTAGGTGGTTTAGCTAATAGTGAGAAAGAACTGAATGTGGAATCACAAAATCATATTAGCTGTCAAAAATGCTTCATCAAAAAGAGTAGACTTAAAAAAGAAGAAATCTAACGAAGATAAAGTGGCCTATCGTAAAAGGAGAGCAGTCCCAAAAACTAAAAGAACTCAAAGATAAGAAGAGAAAGCTTATAGAAAAGGCAAAAGAAGCTGAAGTTCTAGATTCTGAGATAACAAGTTTAGCTAAGACACTTAAACACAGTCTTTCACTGGGATTTTTCAGTCTCCATAAATTTTGTAAATTCAGTTTTTATATTGCCTTAATTAGTTTTATATTGCCAAACAGTTTTTACAGGGTTACCGTGTTAAAAGAATTTGTGTATTAATTAGATGTAATGATAAATATTTCTGAAAATAGCCATACCCCATTCTAGATGAGTGCTAAATGTTATTTCCTTAAACACATAGAATTTGGTGAATGGCATAGTGCAAGTCATACATAATTACATTATCCATGTTAACAAGCAATTTTGCAATTTTAGTGACATAATTACATTCAGCTTTCATCTCAACTGGGTTTCAGGTAGGGGATCATTAACCCCCCCTTTTCCCCCCACAGTATAGCCACTTTAACAGCAATGATATTATAGACACATCAGTTTTGCCTAAACTATTGTCACATGGAATTGATTTCAGTGTTTGTAAAAATAAAAACAAGGGATTATAAGTCTAGAATGGTTGTCATTGTGCCACGCATTGTCGAGAAGTCATGAATTTAACTGATGTCATAAAAAAGTCATGAATTTGGTTCATTGGAAATCAGTAGACACCCTCGTCATGACCAAGGGTAGACAGATTCCTGGTGCCAGTTTTCAAATTCTAGTTTGAAATTTTACTTTTAAAAATTTGGATTTCTGTTATGAAGCTTCCATCCCTTTAAAAACACAGCAAATGCAATATTTTTTTTTTTTTTTTGCACTTTTTTTTTGTAGACTATCACCACATGATTAGAATAATGATGATGTCAATATAAATTTTTGGCACAATTGCCAACATAGTTAAGTCTACTTAGGGTCATTCCATGTCAAATCAACAATGCTCACAACCCGACATTTTTTTATTTTTATGAAACTTGTTATAATTGTAGTATTCATCAATATAAACAAACATGAATTTTTTTTCAGAATTTTTAATGCATCCGTTTTTGAGTTATTGATTTTTGAAATTTCAAAAAACCCTGAAATTTCATCATCTGAGCAGACTTTAACTGACAATTACTCGGGTTCTAGTAGAGCTAGCTAGGGTCATGAATTATGGCTCATTTTAAAGATCTTGAATTGGGCTTTCATTTGATATGCCACATGACACTTAAAAAAATTTAATGTCAATTTTAAAATTGAAATATTAAAAAACATGTTTTTAAAAAATCTGAAATGTTTAACAAAACATTATTTTTCTGCATATCCTGAAAGTTTCATTATGGGATCACTATAAAAAAAAATAACGTAGAACAATGCAACTGAAATGTGCCAGATGTACTTACCGGTTCCACCCATGACTGGAAGGGTGTTCTTTATGTGGTTTGTGTAAAATGTCATACTTGTTCTTTTAAACATTGTGAATGTTAAAGAATGAAAATAAGCATCTAAGTAATTTGAAACTGTGTCCCAAAGTAATTCATTTCATAATTCAGTATAAGGTTCTGTGTGCATATTTACACTTACAAAATTATTTTATCTTCTATATGTATCCTGCTTTTTTTCTTTCTTTTAAATTTTGCCACACTTGTATGCCAGTGCTTGATTTGCCTTCTTTGTCTCAGTCATTGTTAAATTATATACTCTTCCAGTAGCTGTTGTTGGGTCAATTTTTAACAAAACATCAGATTTATGAACCAACAGTATATCCGGTGATTGATGATGGACCATGCGGCTCCAGGAAGCTCACTTATACCTCTTCTGTGTCCTCATTCACACCAAGTACACATCCCAACCACCAGTGCTCTGAGTACTTGCTAATCACAAAACCTACCATATTTTCAAAACTAATGTTCTCTTCTCCTTCATCTGTTGCACATATCTCTTCTTTAAAATGCTCAGAAAGTGAGTAAGTTTTGACTAGTAATTTGTGTTTTCCTGCAGGAATGAAACAATGGAGTTTCTGAGTACCACTTATTGTCTTAGCAGAACCCATTCTACTTTTAAGGATAATTTCCTCCTCTTTGTAATTTTCTGTTGTTGCAAACCGAAAGTGAATGGAGGCAATATTAGCAGTGGCCCATTCAAAGAGTTGGCGTGGGGTCATAATTTGATTATTATAAACAAGTTTTAAACTTGCCTTTGCGGCGCAGTGGTCTAAGCGATGGCCTCTGATCATTCGTCCAAAAGGGGTCCGGGTTCGAATCCCAGTGAGGCATAGATGTTGTTTGTCTTACGGCACTGGCTCTCTCCCTTCCCTGGAAACAGTAACCCTAAATTAGGGACGGGCGACTGCTTATAGCCCATTGAGTTGCTCACGGTGGTCGTTAAACCTTCAATAAAAAACAAACTTGCCTTTGCAGCTAATCGCTTCACAGTACCCCTATCCCATCACATGCATTTTTGCCATGTGCTGTTGCAAAAAAATTCCATTCTACTTTTATATTAAAGTCAGTCTCGTGGTAGCACAAGCTGAGGAAGTTTGACTTGTTTTTGTATTGTGAAGCTGCTCCATCTGAAAAATAAAGTATCTTTTCAGGTTTTTGAGAAAAATGTGACTGCATGAAATTAATTAGGTAACGCTGAAACAGATGGACAGCTATACTGTTGTGAATTAGGCAGTCGGATATAATCACAAAACTTACATGTCCTAGGTTCTGAGTTTTCTCATCGCGATAGTATATAACTATAGGATGCAGGGTTGCTTGGGCATTGTTCCAGTGAAAACCCTGAGCTGCATCCTGTAATACAAAAGAATAATTTTCAGCAAAGTCACAAATGACTATGTATTGATTTTCTGTTATTGTGTCTTTAAGATGTCTTAAGTAACTTGACTGTTGAGTTGCTATAAAAGAATGGTGAAGCAGGGCTGGAAGTTTTCCAAACAACAGGTCCAAAAACTCCTGTGTGGATTTTGATAATGTTTCAAGTACTCTCTTCTCTAATTGCATCCATTGCTTGAATGTCTCATTTTCTATACTATTTAGATCAAAACAATCTTCAAATCGTTGCTTGAGCTGTTCTAATCCTTGACAGTTGTTGCACTGACTGAAGTAACATGCAGGTGTAGGGTTTCCACAAATTATGTTTGCAAGGACATCTTTATAGGAGTTTATGGCTGAACAGTGTCTCCTGTTAATTCAGGTAATTTGCATTGTGTCATCATCAGTTTAACATTCTGATGCATTGTACAAACACAAACAGAATGTGTGCCACTTGCTCCTGCAAGAACGCAGTGCTTAGGACAAAGTTCACAGAACTTGGAGAACCCCACCTTTTTCTCTTGAAATCTCTCTTTAAAAAGAGTATACAATTCATGCAAATTACTCAGAAGCAATTTTTTTTTTTTGTACCTGTTGATGACACTTGTTATCTATTTTAATGGAAAGTCTTTTTTCCTGGCATTTGGTGTCTTACGTCGTCACTCATAAAATTCTTGTATACAATTTGCTGTGTCTTTGTCTAAAGTCTTTCCTGGCTTTGGATCAGGAGAAGACATACTATTTCTTTTACTAGCTTTTTAGCCTTTCTGGCCATAAAATTTTAAACTAAATTCTGTTTCAGTGACCAAGATTTAAGGCAGTGTACTCAATATCTGCATTCTTATGCTTTTATTTTCTGTGGAATGAACTTTTTCTTTCAACTGTCTTATAATTTCTAGTTCAAGAGATGAAATATCATTTGGTTCCGACGGAGGACTTAACTTTAATAATTTTGCTCAAAATGCTTAAGCTTTTTTATATTTTTCTTCAGGGTATTTTTTTTCTTGCAGGCATTTTTTCTTGATTGGTGTTTTATCCAGACATTGTAAACTTCTGTTAAATGCTTCTAAGCATGCTCTGCCGTCCCGGTGGCGCAGTGGTCTAAGCAATGGCCTCTGATGATTCGTCTGAACGGGGTCCGGGTTCGAATCCCGGTGAGGCAAGGATGTTGTGTTTGTCTTACGGCACTGGCTCTCTCTCCCTTTCCTGGAACCAGTGACCCTAAATTAGGGACGGGCGACTGCTTATAGCCCATTGAGTTGCTCACGGTGGTCGTTAAACCTCCAATAAAAAAAAAAAAAACATAAGCATGCTCTTTTTCAGGAGTTGATACTTCAATGTTTTCAGATGGAACAGCATGGCCTTCGGCTTCTTGTTCATATTATAGCTGTCTGAAGGTGAAGAGGAATGTTCTGCAGCTTCAGAGTGAAATTTCTGGATTGCTTTACGACAACTGTCACAGATCTTGTCTCCAGTTTTAAGCAACTTGTTCTGTAGCAATAGATTCTTGAAAACTGGTTGCAGATTTTTTTTTTTTTGTTATATTTATGGTTTGGTTTCCCAAGGGGTTGCAACAGTAAACCACACTTGAAACTTTTGATGTAGATGGTCTGCTGGCATCCATTTTTTACTTTGCTTTTACTTTAAAACCTAGAAAAGAAACACAATTTGTTACCCTTATGGATGGGTTCCATTTCAACTCAGGCAGGGTCGTACCATCATGGTCTCAGATTTCTCTAAAAAAATTAAGGGGTGTTCCTTGACTAAAATAAGGAGACCCATATTTTTTCTTTCGGCAAGGAAAATTTTTCCCTTCGAGATAGAGGGTTTCAAATCTTGCACCGTCAAACAAGCTCTCTAGAAAACGATTATTTTTCCTAACTTCAGCAAGTCATTGCAGCAGAGTTAAAAAAGATATCGTGTTCTTGTATTTTTTTTTACATTGTGTGTATAACAATAATATATGGTACTAATATTTGCTACACATCGTATGATTAAAATAAAAAAAAATCGTAAACTTTGTGATTTTTAAAAAAATTGGAATTTTTTAAGTTTTTTTTAAACAGGTTTGGATGGAGTTTTTTCTATATTCATTTTTTTCGTTGAAGACATACAAATGTGCACTTTATTTGTAATTTTGTGTGTGTCTGTGAAACTGCCAGTTTCCGCATTTCGGCAGCGTTAAAAACAGCCGATTTTGAAAAATCTCAACTTTGCCAACGATTTTCTCAAAAAGGCCATTTTTTAAAATTCTGAAAATTAAATCCCTGTTTTATTATCAAGAGGATATCTGTGTAAATTTTCACGGACCTAAAAACGCCCGTTTCAGAGTTAGACGCATTTGAATTCGGTTTGAAAGCCTACGATTTCCAGTGTTCTAAAGGCGCCATTTTGGAAAAATCTCGGGCGCAACGTACGTACGTTATCTCTTACTCGCATCAAAGCATTGGATACTCTTTTGCCCGAATGATGGAATGAGAGCATTGGGTCAGCTGGCCCTGGTTGGATACATCCACCTCACATTTCCCGAGTGATGACATGCCTATAAAACTGTCGGGGGGGGGGGATATCCAATACATAAAGAAAATTCTTGCTGCTCCACTAACAAAGTACTTGAGTTGCGAAAGACAGCAGCAGCAGCAGTTGTTTGTTTGTTTACGTATATACTTAAACATCGCATAAGAAAAGACTATGAAAGAGTAGAAAACTGTTGTGAAATACTTTTAAGAAAGAGTGCAGGCACGTGTACTGTAAGTTAATTTTCGATGGCTAAACACCCTAGAGTTTTTCTGAGAGTTGCTAATTGTAGGCTACTGTCAGAAGAGCAGTTGCTGTTTTGTTATAGTTGCTGAAGTTAACTTCTCAGTTTTTCGTAATAGTAAAATATTCGCTCAGGAGAGTTTTGTCCTCTGCGAACGGGGGAGAAGGTTCAATGCTCTTGACCTCGCTGCTGGGTTGATAGCGCTGGTCGCTACCGAAACTCTGCTTACCTCCTCTCCAAAATGTAATGGCAATTGTCTAATCTACTAAATAAATAACAATTAACACATACGCGTGCATGCTTATTCATAAAATGTAAGTTGAGTATATTTCCTGTTCAATCAACTGATTTTACAAGTAGAATACATGTACAACTTATGTTCTTATAACGGTGTAAAGATTTTTATCTATTTAAAACATATTCATAGATTTCAATTTTTTTAAAGAGGGGTGTGTGTGTGATTGTGTTCTTAGTGATTTCCACCTGGGCCACGATAAACCATGCACTGCCCACGTCTTCTGTTCCCTTAGAAGATAATCCTGGATCGATGGAAAACCAGCGGAGTTTTGACACACACGTCCCCTCTCTCACGTGGTGGTGAGGTGTCTCAAAGCTAGGTAGCTTTCAAAAATGTTTCAACTTGGTTGGCTGGTAACAAGAGAGGGATTCCATTTCAACCCTGGCAGGGTCGTACCATTACGGTCTCAGATTTCTCTAAAAAAATTAAGGGGTTGTTCCTTGATTAAAATAAGGAGACCCATATCTTTTCTTTCGGCAAGAAAAATTTTTCCCTTTGAGACAGGTTTTCAAATCTTCCACCGTCAAACAAGCTCTCTAAAAAACGGTTATTTTTCCTAACTTCAGCGAGTCATTGCAGCAGAATTAAAAAAGATATTTTGTTCTGGTATTTTTTATTACATTGTGTGTATAACGTATAATACTATTTGATGCTAATATTTGTTACACATCGTATGATTAAAATTTGAAAAAAATCGTGAACTTTGATTTTTAAAAAAAAATTGAAATTTTTAAGATTTTTTTAACTGGTTCAAATGGAGTTTTTGTTTTCTATACTAGTTTTTTTGTTAAAGACATACAAATGTGCACTTTATTTGCACTTTTTTATGTGTCTGTAAAACTTAGTTTTTGCAGCGTTAAAAACAGCCGATTTTGAAAAATCTCCAACTTTGCCAACGATTTTCTCAAAAAGCCCTTTTTAAAATTCTGAAAATTAAATCCCCGTTTCATTATCAACAGGAGAATATCTGTAAATTTTCACGGACCTAAAAACGCCCATTTCTGAGTTAGACACGTTTGAATTTGGTTTGAAAACCTAAGATTTCTCCGTGTTCTAAAGGCGCAATTTTGGAAAAATCTCAGGCGCAAAGCACATATTCTCTTACCCAAATGAGAGCGTTAGATCCGTCCACCCCTGGGCGATAACATGCCTAAAAAACGGTCTTGGAAAAAAAAAAATAACAAATTTATATATATAGAATTGAATGTATGTCTGCTAAACAAATTTACAGTTTTCAATTTAGAACCACCAAACTTGGTATACTATCTCATGGTACCCTAACTTAGACCGTAGGCGGTTTTTGGAAGTGGTCGGAGCCCGGGGTCAAGGGGCTCCACACAAAACTTCTATAAAATCTAGTTTTCAATTTAGAACCACCAAATTTGGAATACTATAGCATGGTACCCTAACTTAGACCGCAGACTGTTTTTGGAAGGGGTCGAAGCCCTGGGTCAAAGGGCCCCACGTAAAATTTCCGTAAAATCTAGTTTTCAATTTAGAACCATCAAATTTGGTATACTTTTTCTTGGCACCCTAACTTTGTAAAATATTTTATGAAAATTTTGTAGGGGTGGGGGCTTGACCCCGGGTTCCGACCCCTTCCCAAAACAGTAGTCAAAGTTAGGGTGCTAAGAAAAAGTATACCAAATTTGATGGTTCTAAATTGAAAACTAGATTTTACGGAAATTTTGCGTGGGGCCCTTTGACCCGGGCTCCCCCTTCCAAAACCGTCTACGTTAGGGTACCATGAGATAGTATACCAAGTTTGATGGTTCTAAATTGACATACATTCAATTCTCTCTATATATAGATTTGTTATTTTTTTTTCCAAGACCGTTTTTTAGGCATGTTATCGCTCAGGGTAGGGTGAGGTGGACTGATCCAACACTCTCATTCGAGTAAGAGAATATGTACTTTTGCGCCTTAGATTTTTCCAAAATGGCGCCTTTAGAACATGGAGAAATCGTAGGTTTTCAAACCAAATTCAAATGGTTCTGACTCGGAAACGGGCGTTTTTAGGTCAGTGAAAATTTACAGATATTCTCCTGTTGATAATAAAACAGGGATTTAATTTTCAGAATTTTAAAAAAGGGCTTTTTTGAGAAAATCGTTGACAAAGTTGGAGATTTTTCAAAATCGGCTGTTTTTAAACGCTGCGGAAACTAGCAGTTTCACAGACACATAAAAAAGTGCAAATAAAGTGCACGTTTGTATGTCTTTAACAAAAAAATGAGTATAGAAAAAAATTCCATTTGAACCAGTTAAAAAAAAATCTTAAATTTCAATTTTTTTTTAAAAATCAAAGTTCACTATTTTTTTAAATTTTAATCATACGATGTGTAAAAAGTATTAGCATCACATATTATTATACGTTATACACACAATGTAATAAAAATACCAGAACAAAATATTTTTTTTAATTCTGCTGCAATGACTCGCTGAAGTTAGGAAAAATAACCGTTTTTTAGAGAGCTTGTTTGACGGTGGAAGATTTGAAAACCTCTGTCTCAAAGGGAAAATTTTTTCTTGCCGAAAGAAAAGATATGGGTTTCCTTATTTTAATCAAGGAACAACCCCTTAATTTTTTTAGAGAAATCTGAGACCGTGATGGTACGACCCTGCCAGAGTTGAAATGGAATCCCTCTCTTGTTACCAGCCAACTAAGTTGAAACATTTTTGAAAGCTACCTAGCTTTGAGACACCTCACCACCACGTGAGAGAGGGGGACGTGTGTGTCAAAACTCCGCTGGTCTCCCATCGATCCAGGATTATCTTCTAAGGGAACAGAAGACGTGGGCAGTGCATGGTTTATCGTGGCCCAGGTGGAAATCACTAAGAACACAATCACACACCCCCCCCCCTCTTTAAAAAAATTGAAATCTATGAATATGTTTTAAATAGATAAAAATCTTTACACCATTATAAGCGCATAAGTTGTATATGTATTCTACTTGTAAAATCAGTTGATTGAACAGGAAATATACTCAACTTACATTTTATGAATAAGCATGCACGCGTATGTGTTAATTGTTATTTATTTATTTAGTAGATTAGACAATTGCCATTATGTTGTGGAGAGGATGTAAGCAGAGTTTCGGTAGCGACCAGCGCTATCAACCCAGCAGCGAGGTCAAGAGCATTGCACCTTCTCCCCCGTTCGCAGAGGACAAAACTCTCCTGAGCGAATATTTTACTGTTACGAAAAACTGAGAAGTTAACTTCAGCAACTATAACAAAACAGCAACTGCTCTTCTGACAGTAGCCTACAATTAGCCACTCCCAGAAAAACTCGAGGGTGTTTAGCCATCGAATATTAACTTACAGTACACGTGCCTGCACTCTTTCTTAAAATTATTTCACAACAGTTTTCTACTCTTTCATAGTCTTTTCTTATGCGATGTTTAAGTATATACGTAAACAAACAAACAACTGCTGCTGCTGTCTTTCGCAACTCAACTTTGTTAGTGGAGCAGCAAGAATTTTCTTTATGTATTGGACCCCCCCCGACAGGCATGTCATCACTCGGGGAAATGTGAGGTGGATGTATCCAACCAGGGCCAGCTGACCCAATGCTCTCATTCCATCATTCGGGCAAATAATATCTAACGCTTTGATTCGGGGAAGAGATAACGTATGTACTTTGCGCCTGAGATTTTTCCAAAATGGCGCCTTTAGAACACGGGAAATCGTAGACTTTCAAACCGAATTCAAACGCGTCTAACTCTGAAACTGGCGTTTTTAGGTCCATGAAAATTGACACATATTCTCCTTGATAATAAAACAGGGATTTAATTTTCAGAATTTTAAAAAATGGCCTTTTTGAGGAAATCGTTGGCAAAGTGTTGGAGATTTTTCAAAATGGGCTGTTTTTAACGCTGCCGAAACGCAGAAACTAGCAGTTTCACAGACACAAAAATTTTACAAATAAAGTGCTCATTTGTATGTCTTTAACGAAAAGAACGAATATAGAAAAAACTCCATCCAAACCTGTTTTAAAAAAATTAAAAAATTCAATTTTTTTAAAAAATCACAAAGTTTACGATTTTTTAAAATTTTAATCATACGATATGTAGCAAATATTAGTACCATATATTATTATATGTTATACACACAATGTAAAAAAATACAAGAACATGATATCTTTTTTTAACTCAGCTGCAATGACTCGCTGAAGTTAGGAAAAATAACCGTTTTCTAAAGAGCTTGTTTGACGGTGCAAGATTTGAAACCCTCTATCTCGAAGGGAAAATTTTTTCTTGCCGAAAGAAAAAATATGGGTCTCCTTATTTTAGTCAAGGAACACCCCCTTAATTTTTTTAGAGAAATCTGAAACCATGATGGTACGACCCTGCCTGAGTTGAAATGGAACCCATCTATGGATATATATTAACTTTTTAACTAATTATAATTATTTCATTAACATTTGCAGTGTTTGTAAGACCATTGATAACATTTTAGACAGACAAAATAAAGAATTCCTCAGTCACTGATGGTGCCTTTAGTAACGTCCTTCTATGTTATTTATTTTTTTATAGTGATCCCATAATGAAACTTTCAGGATATGTAGAAAAATGTTTAAACATATTTTTTTCAGATTTTTTAAAAAATATGTTTTTTAATTCAATTTTAAAATTGAAAATTTTCTGTAATAGTGACATGTGGCATATCAAATGAAAGCCCAATTCAAGATCTTTAAAATGAGCCATAATTCATGATCCTAGCTCTACTAGAACCTGAGTAATTGTCAGTTAGTTTGCTCAGATGATGAAATTTCAGGGTTTTTTTTTTTTACAAATTTCAAAAATCAATAACTCAAAAATGCATTCATTAAAATTTCATATGTTTATATTGATTAATTCTACAAATATACCAAGTTTCGTAAAACTCAAAAATGGTCCAGTTGAAAATGCTATTTTTGCTGGTTGATTTCACATGGAATGACCTCTTAGTCATGTACAAACCATACTATCATGTCCTAACTTATCATATTTTGTTTTCCTAAGCTACCTCCTCATCCCCCATCCCAGAGTTAACTTATTTAACCTAATTTTTTTTAGCATTCTAGTATGATAGCACTGTTCAGAACTTTTTAAAAAAAGTGGCTCATCCAAAAGAATTGAACATTGTGAATGTAAGTTTCCCTTTCACATCTGGATGTTTTTTTTCATATATATATATATATTTTTAAAGTTAACAAAAACATGATCTGATGATAAAACTTTCCACAAATGATGCTAAATTAATAAGTTTCATGTGTAAATTTCCTCAATTTAAAAAAAAATAGTTTTTGAGAAATTTGAGGTCAAAAAACTTCATTACATGACTGAAATTTGAAACTGTCCGAAGTCCTGTTACATATCATATGAAAGCTTGTAAAATAAGCTACAGAATGGTCTTTACTCCAGCCTTCTATCTCATTTCTAGCTTCAGTAAGTTATTTTTTAGTTGCACGTCATCAGAAAATTGCTCTTTTTTTTTTTGAGATTTTTGAGGGCTGTAACTTAAAACAGATTTTAGAGGGCTGTAACTTAAAAATTAGAATTAGGGTACATTTGATTAGTCAAGAAATCCAAGAGGGTAAGATTTTATTAGATCACTTGAAATGGATCATAGGAAAAACCAAGAGCTTTATAAACACAGTTATTACTCACTTATTAGTTTTGGTTGTGATTTGTTTTTGCGAGGAAGTAAAACAACTGCAAAATGCTATCAATGTAGGAAATTCATTATGTAAATATAAATGTATCAGCAAAAAGATTTGTGATATTAGAATATGGGAGTAGGCAATTCAAGAGCCTGTACATTTATAGAAGTAGGTGAAAATAAAGCCCCCCCCCCCCGTGGCTCAGTGGTCTGAAGCCAGTGTTCCACAACCGGTGTGACACGAACTTTTACCTAAATATCCTATTGTAAGAAACTAATTGTAGAGTTTTATTTTTTAATTTTATCCCAGTTACTGTGTTTCATATGCTTGTTTATTCTTTATTACATGCCACACATTTTTATGAATTCTAAGAAATTAAATGTTAATTTACTCAGTTTTTGTTAGATCGTGGTTTTGTTTATTGATATATTTGTATTTCTTGCCTCTATTGCTGCGCTATGCGACTTTGTTACATTTGCCACATGTCCTATGTACGCTTTTGAAAGTGCGGAGATTAGCAAACTTTTCTTTTCAAGCCGGTATATGTGTCCCTTCTTTCCTTTGAAGAGTATAGGTCCCGTGTCTTAACAATTATTTCAGTTCTATAGCAGCTGTGCTCTGAAGTAGTCCAAAAATAGTGATTGCTAGTCAGTCTGTTACTATTAAACTATTTTATTTTTTCAAGATGGACAGGTTCCTTAAAAGAAACAAAAATTAGCTAATTATTTTTCTTGAGTTTTTTTTTTTTTTTTTTTTTGGTATGGGGATAAAACATGCCCAAACCTCGTGCATCGTTTGTGGTAAAAAAAACTGTAATGCTGCTATGGGTTCCCAGTAAATTGAAATGACATTTGTCAACAAAACATTCTTCTCTGTCAAGCAAAGATATCAATTATTTTCGTTGGTTGTTGGAACAAAACAAAAAAACAGGCAACATCTATGACTGCGACCGTATGTGTTTCAGAAAAAGTACAGGAAGCTAGCTATAAAGTATTCGAACTTATCGTAAAGGCCAAAAATCCACACACAATAGCTGAAACGTTAATGCCTGCTTGTAAAAAGATGGTAAAAATAGTCCAGGGTTCAGAAGCTGCTAGTGAAATTTCAAAAATTCCTCTCTGCGGATAAAATCAGTTGCCGAGTTAGTGACATTGAAGACATTATAAAGGAGAAAACAGCAGTGAGAAGTTCTCACTTCATATCGACGAGTCCACCAATATTAGCGGTCACACACAACTTCTTGCCTACATTCGGTACATCGATGGAAAATCAAATGTAATTGGAACTCATTTCTTTTTTTGCAAAGAACTTTCAGAACAAGCCACCGGTGAAGAAATATTTCGTGATGAGGCAGTAAAAGTTGTACACCTGATCAAATGACTGCCCCTAAATTTGCGGGGGGGGGGGGGTCCACTTTGTGTCATGAAATGGGATCAGAACACACTACAATCCTGCTTCATACAGAAGTACGGTGGTTCATCACGAGGAAAAGTGTTAACGCGGATATTTGAACTTAAAGAGGAAGTACATGCATTTTTGACTTGTAGGGCATGAGTATGTGGATTTATTTGCAGATGATGAATGGGTATGTAAGATTGCATATCGTTTCGATATTTTCATACACTTGAATGAGCTGAACAGAAAAATGCAAGATAGGAACGAAAATATTCTGACTAGTATGGATAAGATTCAAGGATTTGTGAATAAGCTGAATTTGTGGATACAGAGAATTGAAAATGGGTCGTTTGAGATGTTCCCAACTTGTATGGCCACTTGCTGACGGTAATAAAGTGGTGATGGACTTAATTAAAGAACATTTAAAAATCTTGCAGCAGAAGTTCAAGAAGTATTTTGGAGAGTGTTCAAAATTTCGACTGGGTTCGTAATCCATTTGTTGCGAATTCAAAACCTCTGCCGATTAATATACAAGAACTCACAGATTTAAAAGACAGAACATTGAAATTACAACTTCTCGAAGTGCCTTTGGGCACATTTTGGTTGGCAATAAGGAGTGAATACCCGGCTATCACAGAGATGGCAGTTAATGTGTTATTGCCATTTTCAACTACATATTTGTGTGAACTGGGCTTCTCGACGTTGACTGGAATTAAAACATCAAAGATGGAGATACTCAAATTCTTCGATGAGGAAATGAGACTTGCATTGCCAACGATTCCGCCACGGATCAGCCGCCTGTGAGCAGCTAAGCAGGCACAAGTATCACACTGAAGGTATGAGTAGAATTATTTACTTTAATAGTAATAGAAAAGTGTATTTTCTTCAGTGAATTTTAAAGTTCGTAAATTGTTAATGCACGAGTCGATTTCTGTATTATAATAATATAACTTAATAATAGGTTGATTACATTACATATTTATATTAATAGTGTCATATACGTTTTTGAAGGGATTAACATTTTGGTGTGCTGTGTTGAGTCGTGGATAATTTATGGTGTACTGTGAGTAGAAAAAGGTTGCGGAACCCTGGTCTAAGCGATGGCTGCTGATCATTCGTCCAAGGTGGGTCATGGAGGATGTTGTGTTTGTCTTATAGCCGTTTCTCTTCCCCTTCCGTGGAATCAGTGGCCCTCTGTTAGAGCCCACAAATTTTAGTAACAGTCAAAAAAAGGTTTTTTGACGTAAAACAGTAGGAAAGCAGTAGTGAAAGGAAAACACCTGTCTTGATTAAAAAATGACTCTTAAAAACTTAGAAAGTAATTATGTTTAAAAATTACATTTTTTAGCTTATAAAAAAATTCATCTGACTGTAGGATAAAATATGTATAATTTGCCAATGTTCATCAAAACAAAATGATGCAGCTTCCATTTTATTTAGAATTTGATTTCATGTGTTCCTAGGGCTAATTTTTTTTTAATGTATTATCTTTTTAGGCCATCAGACATCTGCTGAGTCATGGGGAACTGGACGTGCTGTTGCACGTATACCTCGTGTTCGTGGAGGAGGTACTCATCGATCTGGCCAAGGTGCTTTTGGAAATATGTGTCGTGGTGGACGCATGTTTGCACCTACAAAGACTTATCGTAGATGGCATCGCAGGATCAACATCAATCAGCGTCGTTATGCTATATGCTCTGCTATTGCAGCCACTGGCATTCCAGCATTAGTCATGTCTAAAGGTAACCGAATTTGTGTTCATTTCTTATTTTTATTAAGTATTCAAATGTTTCTATATTGTGTGTTAATTTATTTATGTGGTTCTAGCACCAATCAGTGAAGAAAACCTCTTGCTTTTTGCTTTGTGAATTGAGTCTTTAATAAAAGTGGCATGTCATCAGCATTTGTTTGCATTGTAAGAGTCTTGGATAGCAGGAAGTGCAAGAAATAATGTACTCTAATTGATATTAATTGTATAATTTTAAGAACTGCACTTGTTAAAACTGATGTATTGAGCAGAACTTCCTTAAAACAGTTTCAGCAGTGAGACCATAAAGAATCAAAAAGATGCAGAGAAGCATTTGCATCTTAAGAAATTGGCAAGTGTGGTGTATATATTTGCTATGTAAAATGAAATCAAAAATTCATGTTCCTCTTTTAAAACCTGTCACTTTTGCACCGGGAGAAAGTTATGCCAGTGTTTATTCCCATAGGCAAAGTAGCTATGCACATTTCCGAAGTTTTGTAGCTGCTAGGACAGAATTAATATTTATGTGCTTAATTGTTTCTGACAGATTGCCATGTAAGATATTGGTTTTGGTGTCAGTAAAATAGGGATAAATCCCACTGCCCCATAATCTACTTTACCATCTGCAGTCATACAAGAATAGTTGCTAATGCGAGTGTGAAACCTAATTCAATTTCAAAATGATACCACAAAATTTATTGCTTCCAAAAAGGAAGTAATCCTCTATTTTATGTGCTGGACTTTTCAGCCTGTCTCCCACCTTTAAGGAAAGACAATGAGTGAATCTTTGATCTCCCATCTTTTAACAGCCTTCTCTTGCGATTGCTTGTGGTGCCATTTAAAGATTAAAATTAGCGGTCGCCGCTCGCCATGTGGCGACTGGGTGTAATAAAATGTCCAGTAGAAAAAATAACTTTAGTCGCCACGCTCGAAAATTTGCCTTTTTTCATTGCTTAAGAATTAATTTGCATTTTTAAAATGTTCCTGTTATAGGAAATACATTTTCAAATCATCCAGCTCAGGCACAGTGAAAAACAGCCCTTTCCTCCACAAATAAGTGGGTACGATCTATTTATAGATTCACTCTTCAAGAACGGGGGTGGCTGTTTGTTTTTCCACTTCAGTTGATTCACAAAGTAACCATATTGGGAATGGGTTCACACCTCTGAAAATGCAAAATTTTTTATTGCTTAGGCACTTCTTGCTTATGGGCAAACATTTTCCCTTTTGTTTACCAAAAGAAATCAAAGGTAGAAAATCGAGACTTCACTTTCCGCCGCCGCACAGTCTTTTTTTCCACGCAGTCGTGTTTCCTTTGCACGTGTAAAGTTGGCTTTAAACAAAATAAAAAAAACCCCTTGTTTGCCCCTTAATACGGTAAAATGTTACTAACGATTGAGGTGTCAATTGTATGATAGATTCATTTCCATCAAACAGTAGTTCAATTTTTAATGAATAAATGACTTTTGCCATCCATCTAGCTCTGTGGAGAGCACCTGGTTTCTGAATAATATTGTTCGCATCTATTCCAATCATCTCTAGGAAAGTGTTTAGCAGCTGTCTGAAGTTGATTAGTAATAAACAATTTCAAAGTGTCGGATGCTGCTATCAATGGCGTTTGACATTTTGGGTTGCGGTGGTTAAGTTCAATCCATTTTTCTCTAAATCTTTTAAACTTAATAATTTCGGGTCCACTCGACGGTCCAAAACATACATGAAATATATCTGAAAGTAACACTTCAAACATGTGTTGTCTACAGGATAACCACAGAAGGCTTCTTCCTATTTTTATTTTCAAGAACACATGTTCCTTTGAACTTTCCAGTATTTGAGGAGGTTGTGTCGAAGCACATACCAATAACCTGAGAATCACATTTCCACGACTGTAAAAGTTCGAAAACCGCATTAGCTGTTGCTTGCTTCCCCTGTACCAGATAACAGCTTAGGAATTCCAAAAAGTTTTGTACTACTATCTTTTAGAGAGGAAACTAACACTGGTAAACAGTCTACCTTTCTTGTTTCATTTAATGATAAATCAGGTAATAACTTTCCGTCCCAATGAACTACTGATTTTGAGGCATTAAACTCCATTTTTATCTGTTGCGCAGTTTCACTACGTAAGCATTGACGTTCACGATGAACAGTACTTTTTGAAATAATTACAGATTTTAAAGTTTCATTACTCTTTGAACAGTCTGCTTCACCACCACTACCACCAGCCACGTTTAAGACAGATGCAAGTAACATTTTTGACTTTCTTATACTTCTATTATTTCTATCAAAAGCAGCAGCAACTTTTGGTGTTGTGACAGACCTTCGACTTCGTTCATCTTCACCTGTATGCTTCTCGCGTAATAATTTTTTTGTGGTGTAATTTCTGCAGCATATTCATCATCAGTCTTCTTTAGAGTTTTCAGTCTCAGTCTCATCCATTGTTGACGTAGAAGATGCAGTTGATAAAGCAAAGGAATTAAATGAAGCAGCTTCTTTTAATCGCTTTGCAAATTTTTTCTGTCGTTCAGCTGATCTTTTCTCACGTGTACAAAGCTTTCTGTCCAGAGATCCAATCTTTGTAATCTGAGAAACTGACGATCCTCTTCATTTTTAATAAGCTGTTCTGAATTAGCGTGACTTATGTCAAATAACATCCAGATTTTCACTATACATTATTTGATTCTCTTGGTCCTTTGCATTATTCCTTTTTTGATTTCTCATTAAGCCTACTTGTTTGCCGTATAAATCTTTATAATCTTTTTAAAGATATGCTGCTTATGTCTTATTGGCAACCTTGATTTTTACCAAAATGGTACAATGTTATTGCTTACAAGAACAGCACTATCACTGATCGAAAGCTTCTTAGTACAGTGAAAGTACATAAAATTGCTCATAACATCTCTTCCAGATGGCAGACGTGAACCTGTTATTGATTCAGTAGGATATCCAATAAGCCATACATAATTACTACTAGTTTGTTTTGCCATTATATTAAAAAGAAACATTAAAACAAATTTCTCTTCTGGAGAAAAAAGAGCAAAAAGGCAACACATACAATAGAAATATCTCAACAAACAGCAAAAATACCCATCTCAACAAACAGCAAAAGGCAATACATACAATAGAACAAACAACAACACATGTGCAATAAGTGATGTTAGTGGTTACGGTTAAAGTTTAAAGCTACAGTTAAGGTGCAATAAGTGATGCTAGTGGTTACGGTTAAAGTTACAGTTAAGGTGTAATAAGTGATGCTAGTGGTTACAGTTAAGGTTTAGAAATCATATATAGATATTGCACTGCAGAAGCAGGCGCAGCTTTTAATTATGTTTTTATATTTAATTATGCTTTTTATTTTATTTTTTGTTATATAGATACTAAACATTTATTAATGAAAATAAAATGTATAATTGATCATCTTATGCTTATATATAATTGATCACTTATGCTTTTGATTAAAATTCCTGATTTTCACATAAATCAGTGTAGCTTGTGTGACCTTGAGGGACCTCTTAATCTTTTCCAAATGAGCTCTAGCTTCATATATTTTAATAATAGGAGTAGAAGAAACTTTTTAGAGGGTGAGACCCACCTTTTTTAAGAAAAAAATTACATTGAATTTTGGGACACTAGTGGACAATCAGGAAGAAAGAAGCTAAAATGTTGGAGGGTTTTGAAATGTGGTTATGGAGAAGAATAGAAAAAATAAAGTGGATTGAAAAAATTGCCAATGATGAAGTGTTGCAAAGAGTTGAGGAAGAAAAAGGAAATATAACTGGATAGAACATGTGTTAAGAGGAGACAGCCTACTGAAAAGAATGATAGAAGGGAAAATTGAAGGAAAGCGGCCAAGAGGAAGGAGACTACTAATGATTCTTGATGATGTTGTGGGCACAGGAACTTATCAAGTATTGAAGGACGAAACAAGAGACAGAGAAAACTGGAGGAAGAGAACTTGTTGAGTTACGTTGAACCTGTCAAAAGACAGAACACTAGTGATGATGATATTTAAAAGTACTGTTAACCTCCATTGTTTTGACCTGTATTGTGTAAAATTCTTAGTTCATGCTTGGCTGATTAAGGTTATAGATAGCATTTAATACTGCACATAATTCACCAGTTCTTGCAGTTGGTTACAAGTATTATGGCTAAATAACTACTGCAGTATTGTATTTTTACAAACAGAGCAGTCAGTTTCTTCAATTTATAACTCCTGGTCTTTGGCCTTTTGCCAAAATCGGACAACTGATCCTAATTAGTTATTGCTTTACTCGGACTAGCATAGTATTTTTCAGTAGAAGAATTTTATTCTCTTTATGTTAACAGTGACATGCTCTTTTCTTTTTGTGTATTGCTTTTGTGCGTTGAGTAAAAAGCAAACTTTTTGTTTACTTTTTTTTTTTTTATCACCACTTTAGGACACAGGATTGAAGAAATTCCAGAAGTGCCCTTAGTTGTCAGTGATAAAGTACAGGAATGCACAAAAACCAAGCAAGCTGTGCATTTTCTAAGAAAAACGAAGGCCTGGTCTGATATTATGAAGGTATGTTCATTAAAATTAAAATTAGCTTAAAAAGTGAAATGCAGATCTGGGTTTATTTACGGGTGATTGTGGTGCGGATTTTATCCGTAATTCCGGATTTTTTTGTCCTTTAAACCAGGAAATTCTGGAGAAAATTAGAAGTTCTTATATTTTGTGTCTGTTAATATCATTCTTAGACTTAATTTACTTTTTAATCTCATAATCTAGAAGTCTTCGATCATGCGCATGATGGACAATAATAGTGAGTAAAACTGGTTCAAAATATGGTAAATAGTTGGGACAATACGAGAAGGATATGCAAAGTAGTATTAAAAAAATCTAGTAGCATTGTTGAAAACTGCGGCTACAAGGAAAGGAAAAACAAAGAACATTAAAACATTTGTAGAGATTGCAGAATTTAGCAAGTAAAAGGTCTGGTTGAGCTAATGTATGTAGGAGGGGTAAAACAGAAAAAAATGATGTTTTCTCCAAACAGAATGAACATTTAGAATTCTGAAACTGGAACAGCTTCAAAAAGACTACATAATAGTACTGAGTGAATTCATTTCAGCTGAGTTATTTGACCATCATAGAGATAATTTTGCTTATGCATCTAAAATTAGTAATGTCTACCAATGCGTACTGTGAAGCACTTGCCTCCTTCAACCACTTCATTTTAAAGTGAAGGGTGAAGCTACATTTTTTATTTACGTGTTTTTGTCAATGGCTTTTCTTAATTATTATTTAATTGTAGGTTACATGTCCTTTAAGATATCAAATTTTTGAAATCTAGATTAAATGAACTGCAAAGAACTGGTATGACTTGTTCCTAATTGTTGACATTCTTACTTCATTCTTACTCTAGTATTTCTGACTTAAACTGCACAAGTGAAATGATCTTTCTTAGCAATGAAACATAAAAACTGATTTCTTGAATGGAATCTTCTCTTAAGACACTAGATCTTCAAATTATGTTACAGAACTCTAAACTAAAAAATATATAACACAGTCAGCTTGCATGTTTATTATTATGTATACATTCAGGAGAAAATAAATACATTCTGATGTAAGAATGTAAGGCCATATTGCTGCAAACATTCACATGAATTGGACATATTTTGATATAAAATATCACTGTTTTGTCACCAGAGGCTAATGAGTCTTTAGTAATATTGTTTTTAACTAGTGAAATCTGGAAGAACAAAATGCTACACAGCAGAAAGAAATTGCTGGACACATGCACTCACACCCTCAGATATTGCATGGAATTTACTACACAAAATTTTCTGATCAAATTGCACCATAGCGTGAGGATACTGTTAGCCAAGACATAATTTAAGTATTAACAAAACTTATGATCCGAATTCAGAGCTTTGAGAACAAACAGGCTTGGACAGTCATCATTAGGCTAGAAATGTCTGCAAATAAACAGAACTTAAACAATAAGAATTCAACTGAATGTAATTTCACTTTCTGAGTAAATCAAAAGGAAGTTTTTTTCTAGGTGATTTAGTTCTTTCATTAAACATTTTTTTAACATCAACCACATAAAAACATGTTTTGTTCAAACTTTTGTACATTAAGGGGAGGTTGTGGTATGTGATTAGTAGGATGGGTCTTATGTGGGCATATTTTTTTTATTTTTTTCCCTCCCAACCCATAACTGTGTTCAGTATATATAAAAATAATTTGCTGAATTTTTTACGAATAACAAGAAGTTTTTAGGTGTCACTACCACCTTTACAGTAAGAGCTGGTTAGTATGATGAAATAGTATGAAATAGTTTCATAAAATTTTAAGGGTTAAAACATAGCATGTATTTTGGTTAATAATATGCAATTAGCTTATAATACAAAACTACTGAATTAACTAATAACACAAACCCCAAAAAAACTACAGTAGTACTTCATTACTTAAATTCAACACCAAGAAGTCCCAGACTTCATTCTTGTGTTTGTTGCTGTTGTATCAAAGCTGATACACACTTCACTTTATCACAAATTCTCCACTTTCCTGATGCATCATACATGGCCGATGCCATTATTTCTCCTTTTGCTGACAATTTTGGTACCCTTAATAACTGATCCACACCATCTCCAGATACCAAAATCGTAAGACTGTTGGCAGGTTCGGATCCAAGTATATCTTCAAGCAATACTTTGACTATGTTTTGTTCTTTCACGGGTAATTGAATTTACATTTACGTTGTAAAGAGATGGATCTAGTCCAAGATTTCGTATTGTATTGGGTCAAGATTAAAGCTGCCTGTTGATTGCTTACCTTTGCAACACCAAGACTAGCAGGCAAATTACTATCCAGTACTTGTTTTCTTCCTCTTTTAATGGGTTTCTCTCCTGAAGTGGAAGGCTCTTCAGAAACAGTACAAGAACATTCTTTTTCTTCAGAATACAAATTAGGTAAAGAAAAAGAATAACCTTTTTCTTGCTGGATCTTATCTCTTCATATTCCATTTGTTTCCTTTTTCTGAAATGTTCTCTTTTTTGAAAATTTTTCTTTTTTTTTTGCTAGCATCAAGTCAACACTTAATTTTCCTCGTCCTTTCTCTCGTTGAGACAGAAACAATTTGTCTTCTTCAATCGTGATCATTTCTAAATCTTATCAGGTGAAGTGAAAAGCTCTTTAGTGAACTGTGATTTTAAACCTTGTGGATTTTCCACTTCTGACATTTTGTCAGCATTCAAGAAAAGTGGATAACACATATTTTTTTATTAAGTGATGCTCATCCTGTAGTAATAGCTTATTAATTGACAAAATATTAACATAAAGTTGTGGTTTGTTGTACTCAGTGTAAAAATTCTGTTTCAGGTGTACAGTTCAAAGCGATTCAGAGCTGGTAAAGGTAAAATGCGTAATCGTCGTCGTATCCAACGTCTTGGTCCTGCTATTATATATCAAAAAGATAATGGTCTTACCAGAGCCTTTAGAAATATACCTGGTAAGTAATATAAAGTTTTTTTCCTTCATGTGGTTTTTTACTTTTGTAAAATGTTTGAGCAAAATTAGTAGATTGTTTTTTTCTTTTCTTGGAGTGTAAAATTTTAGTACTGCTTTCAATTATTAGGTGTGGAAACAATAAATGTGGAGAAGCTTAATCTTTTGCGATTAGCACCTGGTGGGCATGTAGGTCGTTTTGTTATTTGGACTGAAGGAGCATTCCGTCGTTTAGATGCCCTGTATGGTACATGGAGAAAAAAATCGGTGCTTAAAAAGAATTATAAGTAAGTTGCAAAACTTTGTTGTAACTAAATCTATTTTTGTGTTGTATCTGAAAAGTTTTGAATGTTGTGTGAGTGATTTTTGTAAGTTCTCATGAGTGATGTAATGTTGTTTTCAGAACAGTACATTAGGTATAAGTTCTGAAAAGTTGAAGCAACTTCTGTGAGATACTACTGTTGTTTTATTCATCCAGCCGTAAGCATTTTTTTATTGAATATAAACTTAAGGATTCTTTCAATCTGTACAAATGAAATAGCTAACACTGGACGTACAAATTAGATTGAATAGTTAGCAGTAAATGGGTACAGGATATTTTTTCCATGTAGTATCAACTGTGATGAAGTCAATAAAGTTAGAAACAAAATTTCTGTGCTTTTTAGCTCCTTTCCAAATGAGCCTTCTAAAAATTCTATAAATAGTCTGATATGAAATTTGTTGAAGCATCCAAACTTTTGGTGTAAAGTGTGGACCCTGTTATCCTACTGAAAAACTTGTTTGTTATTTTGTAAACAAAATAAAAAGGTTGTAGTAAGCTATGTGATATTTTCCATTGCACGAGTTGTTGTTTTTTCGGAGGATTTTCCAAATTTTAAAATTTGTCAACACTTGTATTTTTTTATTCTTGTGAATAATGACTAAAAAACATTCTGCATAGAGCTTTCCCCTCTCATAGACATCTGACTTTTATTTTTAATTCTGAAAGAACCTAATTTTATGTTTATCAAGCTGCTAGTGTGTTTGTAGTGGTTGCTCTGGCTTTTTAAAAGTTTTTACAAAATTCAATTTTGTTTTGCTTAAGGTTTAAGATGGTGCAAAAAGTAATGACAAAAAAAAATCTGTTGCCAAAATGATCTTTTCACAAATTGTGAAGAATGCAATCAGCAGCGCAACCAATTGTTTGTGTAAGTCTCCTTGCTTGTTTTGGAGCTATGTTAAACTACTGAATAAAAAATTATTTTCTCAGATTGTGCCCATTTTTGTTAGTGTGAGGGATGGGAGAGAGGATGTCAGACAGGTACAAGGCCTTTGTGCTTGCCAGTTTTAACTTCTATGTAAGAATTGTTCTCTCAGTATGTAGCCTTTTTTCACATTTACCATTTGTTAAATAACTCAGTAATGCTTTTTCTTTCTTGCATACATATCATTAAGCTGTTCTCTGATATTCAGAGGTTAACTCCGTGCAGAAAGAACTTAGTTGCGGTATTAAATGTCTCCATTTACAGCGATCTCGGCACACAGCTTGAGCTTCATTAACTAATCCATCTCGTGCAGCACACTAGACCTTTTGTACTTCATAGCCATAACCTTTTTCTCATGCAGACATTCCTGAATCTGGTCCCATGAGTTCCTTGAACGTCCTTTAACTTTCTTTCCTGCCATTTGGGCTGAATAAATTCTCTTAGTAAGCAACTCATCACTAATTCTTTCAACATGGCCAAACCACCTAAGAATAGTACTCTTCACTTTGCTAACAACATTTTTGCTTCACATTATACAACTGCAGTTCATCTTCATTCCTTTACATGATCAGAACGTGTCTTCCCACAAACCCCCTGTGAGTAGCTCGTCTCGCCAGCACATACACAACTCTTATGTCTCTTCTGTAGTACCCAGGTTTCACTGCCATACATCAAGAGGAGGAACACTATGAATCTTGGAGAAATACCAGCAAGTTCTGTGTGACCTTGGTAAAAAGACCCCAACTTACTCTGTTATGTTTCAGAGTCCTTAGCTGAAACCACCAACTCGAACCATTAGCTGGGCTGATCCACCCACACTAATGTACCTTTATGATTTTTATGACTACAGAAGAACAAAAAGAACTTCATCAAAATTATTTAGGCATTTATGTATGTACATCACAGCAAATTTGCTTTTTTGGTGTGTGTAAGTTCATAAACACTAACATGGTAAGAAAAAATTAATGTATTTCATATTAAGGCCCTGACCAGTTGCAGAAATGCAAGTTGGTTTGCCATTTGACACTGCATCTGTACATGAATCCCCATGTTATTTCATTATGGTGCTGACTACTGAATATGGTTTAAACTGTTTCAGTGAACTGTTTTGTATTTGTACCATGTGAGTGTGAATATCTGTATCCTACTTCTTGATTAAAGGCATCTACAGTCTAGTTGAAGACATGTGAAATTGAAACAGTTAAATTTCCATTGATGCAGCAAAGTACAAAACACAGCCTCTTCAAACTTTTTTTGCTACATCACTGGCAGCATTGTTTGTCATGTGTGCCTTTTTAATGCACATATTAAAATAGTTAACCACGCCCTTACAAAATTGCACTACAGGAGAAAAACGAAAACTTCGGTGATGCAGTATAACAGGTATTTAATATGTGACAAGACTATGGAAAGGAAAACTGTACAGTGCTTAAAAAATTTGTAACCCCCCCCCCTGGAATTTCTGTACTGTTGCATCCCTGAACAAGGTGCAGTAAAGAACCGGTTCTGTATGTGACAAATGAAGTCGGGGATCTGGCAAATACTTTTTACTTGTACCAATGAGGGGGGGGGGGTTACTTGACCCAGGCACCGCAACCTAAGGTCTATTGTGCATCCCCAGCCCTAATCTTGAAAGAGACCAGATGCATGAGCAAAAGCAAGAATGAGAGATTGCTTGGTCTCAAGTTGCTAAAGAGAGATTGCTTGGTCTCAAGTTGTGAGTACCAAAGTGTTTAATCCTCAGTGGTGCAAAAAGTCAGTCACAAAGAAAATGCAAGTAAGTCTCCTTCCAGATGGCATCCTCTACAAAGTGGATCCTCTTTCACCCCAATCAAAGGCGGTGTCCTGTAAGTAGACCAACAATCAGTCCAATATCCTTTTTTGGCAGTTTAAAGAGTTCCTTAGCTCTATGAGGCAAGGGTCCTTTATTAAGTTCCTTTGCCTGGCTCTGACCCCCTGGTAGTATGCCAGAGGTCAAGCTGCTTAGTCCACAGCAGCCTTTTGGTTAGTCCTCTGGGCACACCAGAGGTGAGCCCTAATGCAGGCTCTGGACCATAAAAAGCTTGCTCTGCCCCCTCTTTAGCAAAAAGGTCAGCTTTCTCATTACCTGTCTGGAGGCAGTTCCAAACAATTTTGGATGAAATGTGGCACTGACAGTGCCAGTAAAGCCGCCTGGCTGTCTGAACAAATCTGGATACGCACATTGTGATACCCTTTGATCAAACATTCTGAGGCGCATGCTAGAATAGCATACACCTCAGCCATGGGTGCAAGTTTTCCGTCCAGACGATGGAATTCCGTCTTTTGAAAATATTCGAAGACTGAAGCGGGACGGAAGAAAATATCAGTAAAAATAAAATTTCCAAAGATGTATTTCTCTCCCCCCTCCCCTTTCTATCCATGCGCTCTACTCCGGAAAGTAAGTACGCCATCGGCAACCACGCTCGTACCGTAGTACCTTGTTTATCGTAAACTCGGAGTAGTAGCGACGCCTGATGCATTCTGGTTGAAGAGGAATCGAGGGAGCAGTCCCTTGGAGGTTCTACGCCGATCCTCGCCTACGTCATAACCCCCCAACCAAGGCCAACCCAACCTCGCCCGTCCCTGGCTTTCTGTTCGCTACGGGTACGTCACGCACCATAACCGGTTCATCCATTGAGCTTGTATTAGGTGGAGACACCACTGGCTCTGCCGCCATAGGTCACAGCTAATCTTTGGAGCGAGTCCTACCAGTCGATCTTGCCGTATTTTAAGCGTGTATGCGTACGCATTTCTATATTAATTTACGTATGCGAAATTAACCAAGTATTGGTAAATTTGTGATTCCTTTTTTCCAACATGCAGTCAGCTATCGAATTCATAGATTCGAAAAATATGTTGGCGTTGAACGATAGCAGTGTTAAAAATAAGTGGCGATGGGAATGGTTAGATGAGACTGATTCCCATGACCAGAGATCGCGATAACGCCTTAAAAACGACGAATACTCTTTAAAATTTAGAAATGCGTATTTTTGCGCATTGTTTGTTTTTCTATATGAAATTTCCTTTTATAATCTGTGATTACACCGCGATTTTGTCATTAAAATGACTTTTTTTTTATCAAGAAATTATATCTTAACTTTTATGTCGCAGTTTATGAAGAAATGATTTGGTTCCCATTGCCGAGCTGTTCAGCTAGGGATCGGCTTTCGGCAATCATTGGGAAGAACCTTCAGGCAGTGTGGGAAAGAGCAGCTCAACCGATGGGCATGCGCATTTCAGCCGCGTCGGAATTGAGACTAGTGTCAAAGAATGTAAACGCTTCGCGCTAGTGTATCGGTGCAGCGTGGTGCCGGTTAAACCTTGGCATGCAGGAAGTGAAAAGCGACGTGTTTTGAAGTTCGTTTAATTGCCATTTCAGGGCGGGATTCCCCTGCCTTACGAAATTTTAAGAATATATATATATATATATAAATATAAAATCTTGGGTCCGAAAATATATATAAACTTTCGAAAAACGGAAGTCAGACGAACTGCAGATTTATTCTGTAATCGCAATATTAGACCGGTATGAGCAGTTCATTTTGCATATCGCAGACTGTTACGAATCAGGCATGAGATTGTTCTTCGGATTCGCGGAATTCCACATTTCGGTTATACCCGAGCGATGAAAAAAAAAATGTTTTATTTTCGGAGGATTAGTGTGGGAGGGAGACTCGTTTTCCGCCTGGGGAACGGCGTTCCGTTTTTCAGAACTAACGAAAGCTAAACAGAGGGAAATTTTTCCCGCGAACGTAATTTCTTTTTCTTCTGAAGTTTCCTCTGTCCAGCATTGTTATTAAATATCAATTTATTGCATAACAAAAATGTTTGCATTTCAGTTTGAAAGTGTAGACAATAGTTTCCGCTAACGGAAGTTCGACGGAGCAAAAATTCCCTTGTAAACTTTAGGCACGAGTTTCTTTCGCTGATTCGAAGAGTAACTCTTTGTTGTCATCAAAACTGAAGATATTTTTTGGGGGTGGTGTGTGTGTGTGTGTGGCGGTGGAGGGGGGAGGTCCGGCTTGGGACAGAATTTCGTCTTTCAAAACTTTTGTAAAACGGAAGTTAGACTAACTGCAGATTTATTCTGTAATCGCAATATTTCCTCTGCTCATTTTTTTTTTTAAATATAACTTTGTTTGATAACCGATTGTGTTTCAGCTTGAAAACGGAGGGAAAATTTCCGAAAACGGAAGTCGGACAAAGCAAAGATTTTTTCGTAATTTTTTTTTTCGCGATGTTTCCACTGTTCTGAATTATTGGTAAATGTTATTTTCCCTCTATAAATAGTTGTAAAGGGAGAAACTGGACATTCCTCATATCAGAAGAATGGTTGAATCAACCAACTCTCAATTATGTTAACTGTAAACATCTCATACATAGTATTCAAGAAGATATAATTTTTTTCAGAGCTGAAGAAAAACATGTTCAAAAATAATAAATTAGTTGACCTTGGTAATACTAAACTTGCACATCACAATCTCCAGTGAAGGTTTATTTTATCTTTTGTGATTGAGATAGACTGTAGATTTCCTTCCTCCACAATCGAACTCTTTTTGAAGTTTGAGTGTGTAGAATCTGAATATGTGAAGCAACACACACACAAGTTTTGGTACAGTCTTTCGAAAGCAAAACAAAATTTTTTGCAGCCTCATGGATAAAATAAGACAAGTAGGTAAGATTTTTGATAAATTATGACTTATTTTATATAAAAGAAAATAAATTACATGCTAATTCATGTTTACATATTTATATATAGATATAATTAGTTGTTTTAATATAAAATATTATTTAGCTAAAAATTTAATGCGATAATTGTTCGTTCTCTAAAATTACTCCTTTGAAAAGAAAAAAAATACTCCTTCAAAAATTGTGAAGAAGTATTTTTACTCTTCTGAAAAAATCCTAGCATGATCTCTGCCCATGACGTCAAATTTGGTTCTTGGTGCCGGAAAATTAAGGAACCAGGATTTAGCTTTTGTGTTTTCTGCAGCAGAAAGTTAAACTATGGAAGCAATGGTAAAAAAGTGCTGTTCAGACACAGTAAGGATGCTGATCATCAAAAGTGTGTACGATCACAGCAGCATATGCAAACATTGCCTGGAGTCGCTCCTGTTCAAAGAAATTATTCACCTATGAAAATTTGTGATGGTTACTATAAAACTGTGATCATGGTGAAGTGAATTAATGAAACAAGCTCTCTGTGTACGCAACTACAGTTGGACATGCATAATCTTGATTATAATTTTTTTATCCTTATGTAATTTTACAATTTAAATGACTCTTTTAAAAGTGTGCAACACTTATTTGATTCAACAGAATTTACTAAAGATTATTAAACATCTCCCATGGTATGTTATGTATTAATTATTACAATTTCAATAATTTGGTTAACATATTTATATTATGGGCTTAAAATGCTATCTATGTAAGCAGCAAATATGTAGATTGGACTTGAATATTATGCAAGATTTTTTTTTTTTCTTTTCTTTTGCAAGATAAAGAATTTTGGAGATTTGTTAAATTTCAATTGGTAGTTCCTACCTAATAATCAAATTTTAACTTTCCGATTACAAATTGCATGGACATCAAATTTTGTTTACATGTATATACATTAATGTTCGGTCGTTTTATGCTCTTTTGATTTAATAATGAATTTTAACCACATATAATATTTAATGTATATTGTGTTTATGTCTGAGTGTGCATGGGGAGGGGAGTGGGGGGATATTCGAAATATTTTCAGTCTTGGCCACATCTCAGAACTTGCACCCATGACCTCAGCTTGGAACATGGTAGCATGCCTTCCAAGGCCTTGGCATGAACCATAACCTCTGGATAGGCAATATTCCCCTGCTCCAACTCCTACGTTTGTCCTGGAGCCATCAGTAAACCAAACAGTTTCACCGCTGCACCCAGGGACAAAGGATGTTTCCCATTCACTGTGACTGGGAAAGTTCACACTGAATGCTTTATCAAAATGATATTTTACTAGCATGTTGTCGGTTCCCATTTGAAAGATGGGCTTCTTACAAAAATACTCCTGAATAGGCTTGGTATGGCTGCCAACCCACAACGAGGGTCTCCACATGCCATTGCAGCATAATCTATATGCCCCCATAATGGCCTCACCCTTAATATGAAGGTGAAGTGGCAGAATATCAAGAAGCAACTCCAATGCAGCTGTTGGAGTAGTTCTCCTTGGTCCTGATACCTATGCAGGCCAGCCTTTGTAACTTGTTAGGTTCAGCCTGCACCATGCAGAGGGTAACTCTGCGCCACCACACATCTGGCAAATAAGTTTGGACTAGTGAATTGTTTCTGTGTAAATGCAAGAATAGATTTTTAAATTGGCATACTGTGAATTTTATTTTATACATTATTCTCTTGGTTTAATTACTGCATGACTCGCATACAACAGATAACCACTTCCTCTGTTCTGTTTCTCAGTTATTATCGGTAACATTTAGATGACTTATTCCACAATAGTAGTTCTGTGGCTCATTAAATTGTCGGTAAAAATCTTATTGCAGTGAAGTTTTTGAAGAATTATTCAAAATGTAGTTCAAATTTGGTCTGCTCTTTTCGCGTGATTGTAGTGTTTCATTGTTAACTTGATTTTTTGTAGTGTAACATCATTTATACGTCTAAATGTCGTAGTTTTACTCATATCCATAGTACAAGGTTGACATTCATTTTCCAGTTCTGTTTTGTTTAAACTTTGAGATAAAAATAATGCAGATTATTATTTTTTCTTGCAGCCTTCCAATGCCAAAGATGGCAAATACTGATCTTTCTCGTTTGCTAAAAAGTGATGAAATTCGTAAAGCCATCCGACCGTCCAAGTAAGTTTTGTGTGAATTTACATACTTCATTCCTTGTTTTTAAAGTATTTATTTCTCAAACTGCTTTGCAATCCTAAATGGCTGTGTCGAAAAGATTATTATGGTATCCATATTATAAATTTCCTTGTTTTGTGCGCTTGATTTCTTATTGATCAAGCATCTCCCAGCACTTTAGAAATAAAGTAACAAAGATGACACTGAATTCTTGTGAATGCTAAGCACATTTTTTAATCTTTTCTGATGTGTGAAATTTATTTTAAAGCAGATTTCGAGAAAAAGAAAGAAAAAAAGCACTGGCCAAAAATGATAATGCATTTACACCCCTAGTGAAAAACTACAAAATTACGCTGTGTAACAATAGTGTGTATTTCTGTTTGCAACTGAAATAATCCACTGGATTTCTGCCATAGTAAAAGATCTGCAAATAGATATAGCTACTTACTTATGAGCAGCCAGAATGTGACTCATGAAAAATTCTGAATTGTGCACTTTACACACCCCTAGCAAGAGTGCTTTGATGTACTCGAAAAGAAAATTGGTCCAAAATGCTCTTCAAAATTGTCTCTTATCAAATGATTTTTTCACTTGACCATACTCTTCCAAATAGAAATATAAGCTGATAGCCCCTGCCTGTAAATTGTTAATAATGAAAATGCAGAAAATATGCTACTTATTTTTCATAGAAAAAACTATGTAAGAGGTATAAGGAATTAAAATACTTCTGGCAGCAGAGATAGTGGGAAAAGCATTCACTTACGTGCCCTCCTAGTTTGAAAACTGCAGTATTTAAAGATAATTTTCCCAGTCCTTTACTGTGGTGAATGCCATACAGTGAAAAAAAAGCAAGATTTTTTTAGAAGTGTATATATACTCAGTTGCAAACAGAAGTACACACTGATGTTACATAGCATCAGAACTATGTATTGACTGTAAAAAGTCCCAAGAGTTTGCAAAACTAAGTAAGTGAATGGTATACAGTGGTAAGATAATTTTTCAAATAAAACTATTAAAAGCCCAGAGATATATACAAAGTTATATATTTGTGCCCCTTACTAGGCAAATTATGTATTGTATTGAGCAGGAAATGATAAATTTTTTCGTAGTTGGCGGTATCTGATTGAAAAATATTTTTTTTTTGTTTTTCAATTTTTATATACTATCTGCTTAAAAGTGTAGAAAGAGTTGTGATTTGGTAACTTGTGTAGACCCCAGTTGCTTTGTTTATAATATGATTTCTTGCACAAAGAAAAACCAAATTAAGTTTGTACTTTATTTGGCGATATATTGTGCCATATAAAAACTACTCTGAACCATTGTCAAGCCTGATCAGTGGGCTATGCACACTGATAGAGTGGAACATTTTTAAGATGTCAATTTGTGTGTAATCAGTAAGATAATGGCACTAATTGACACCTAAACTGATTTTTTCATACATTTACTAAAATTATTTCTGCACAAGACTCTTCTGAGCCGTCTTCATTGGTGGCCTGCATGTCTGGTTCGACAAATTCCTTTTTTGCTTGCTTACCCAAGTTGTGTTATTAATTCCAGAAAACTATCCATGGTCTTTGCTTTTATACTGATAATTAATTGCAATTTAGTTTCCCGATTCCTCTCCTTTATCTGTTCTTAAAAGGATGGAATCAGATTTGCCCTTTCTGCTCGAGCATGTGCTCACCAGCTTGTGTAAGCTCTTCAACTTTATGTCCATAAATTTGCATATTTCTTTTTAAAAAAATTTAGTAGCTTCTACTCATTTTTGGTCTTTCACCCTAATTTTTTTTTACAACAATCTGTAGCATTTATTTCATCCTGTTTTTCCTTCATCCCGTCCCCCAAGAGAATATAGACAAATATCAGCCCCTCCCCCTAGAAAGCAGAGGAGATGACTCAAGACCAAGATATCTTCAAGAGGATCTTCCCAGCAGTTTACAGACCTACCAGGGAACATACAGATGATATTACTGTGATGCTCCTGAAAATCCCTAGAAACCTTCAGTGAACTCATAAGACAGACCGGTTGAAGCCTCATGTGAAGCATGGCCACTCCCCTGCTGCACTGTAAAAAGTCCCAAGAATTTGTGCAAAACTAAGTGAATAGTATATATACAGTGGTAAGATAACTTTTCAAATGAAACTTTTTCTTCTTATTTTTCTATGCTTTCATTTCCTGCACAAAATAATACGTAATTAGCATGCTAGGGGGCACCTAAGTTAATGGCAGGCCTTGACGACAAATATGATTCAGATTTAGGAGCCACCTCCAAAATTTAGGAGCCAGGGTTGTGTAGCGGGGGGGGGGATCTTTAAAGTTGATAAAATATCAATAAACAGAAAGGGGAAGACATAAGGTTTATTTTTTTACCTCTTATGTACTCTCAGTTTTAAGAAATCTGGGCAGCATAAAAATATATAATCAAGTAGAATGTATTTTACATACCCATTGACAAATAACATGGGCCGCCCCGGTGGCGCAGTGGTCTAAGGCGTTGGCCTCTGATCATTCGTCCGTAAGGGGTCCGGGTTCGAATCCCGGTCAGGCATGGATGTTGTGTTTGTCTTACGGCACTGGCTCTCTCCCTTCCCTGGAACCAGTGACCCTAAATTAGGGACGGGCGACTGCTCATAGCCCATTGAGTTGCTCACGGTGGTCGTTAAATCTCCAATAAAAAAAAAAAACAAATAACATGAAACATATCGATAAGCAACATACCTGACGTCTAGGTACTTGTTGAAATCACAAAGATATTTCAGTTCCAGAACCACAACGTGCAGTAAGTTTGCTGCATGACTCATAATTTCTTTAGAATTGTCTTTGAATTTATATTTGCCTTTCAATTTACTTATGACAATAAAGCAGGTGATTTTTCACAATTCCTATATGGAGACTGTTTATGATATTGCTTTCAATTAAATTATATTAATATTAGCTGATATTGTGCAGCAATTAAAGGATTGAAATGTGGAAACTTTTTTAAACAAATAAGATAGAATTAAATTACTGAGGTTAAAGCCAAAAAAAAAAAAAAAAAAAAGAAAGAGCATTGTAAGAAAACCAAATCCCAGATGCCCTATTATGGCCATGAATATGTCTTGTGGTTTTAGCACCAAAATACCACTTGTCAATAGCCTTTGAAGGGTCAAATTCAGATAAGGAGGGGCCATTAAAGTTGATCATCATTAAATCATTTAAGCTCTCCGCTTCCATTGATGATCGAAATTTGTTTTTAATAAGGTTCATCAAGCTGAAACCTCTTTCACAACTTACAGTGGAAACAGGCAATACTGACACTATTGATAAGTTTCCCTAAAACTGGAAATCTGTCACCGTTAGGCATCACTTTGTTCAACAATTCACTGAGCTTCATCCCTTGTCCAAGCACCTTAAACTCATACCATTAGTTCTGGAGAAGATTTATGCATGTTTTGCTATTCATATCTGGAGATGATAGTTGTTTTTTGAAATGTTGAGCTAGGACTCTTATCTCATCAACTCCAAACTTCTCCAGATCTTTTCCTGTTGGCCACGTGAAGGTATCAAAAACCCTGCAATGTTGAATGATGTTATGATCGTTCAGAAATCTTTCCTGTAAATATTGTGCTCCGCATTGCACCAGGTTTTTTGTCAACTTCAAAGGAAGTACTTGAACTGGCATTCAGTCCATGCAGTTGCACTTCTTGATAAATGCCTTTCAGTGTTGCGCTACTGATGAACATGTCTTCATAATGACCAGGAACATCGATCAATGCAGTGAGTGTTGTTACAGTACTTTTTATGTGCAGTTCAACAGCACTCATTAAAAGTTCTTGCCTTTGAAATATGAGAGACAGGTTCTTAAATACAGTAAGTTAATCTAACAGAAAGTGTAGCATATGGGCAAACCTGATATCCTTCAGTTTCTTCAACAGACCCTTTGCAACTGCAGAAGCATCCCCTTTCTCATTAGAAATATCTTCAAGATGTACCACCACACATTTCCAATCTTTTACCAGAGCAGCAAGTGCACCAACTTTACTGGCAACCCATCTTACTTTGTAGAGAAATTGAAATTTTAAAAGTTGGCCCTGCAAAATTTCAGATACCTGCTTCAGTTGACGCATTCTCTTTGGTGATGACCGATAAAATTTGTACAGTTTCTTAAGAACTGTATCAATGTCATCAATGAATTTTACATTTTTACAGCACTCAACACACTTAAGTTTAATCTGTGTGCAATAGAGTGAACACCTACCACATGGCTCAATGTTTGACGAATCTTCTGAACTACACCATTCTCAGCAATCATACTGGCTGCTCCATCAGTTCCAATACCAATCAGATGATTGGAACTTAACCATTCTGACAGCTCTAGTCTTTCAAGTTCACTATAAATTGCTTTCATGTATCCATCTGCAGTTGCACTTTCAAGTGGAATGATGGATAAAAATACTTCTTTTATTCCTTTGTCTTTCAGATATCTTGCGTATAATATAAGTTCTTCTACACCTCCTTTGTCTGTTGATCCATCCAGCAATAAACTTACAAAATGCTGATCTTTCAGTTCATTTCTTATCCCTGCTGCAATATAAGACACAAATTCTTTACATCTTTTGTCATTGTTATATTCTTTTCTGACTTCAATACCTAATTTTTCTGCCAATAACAATTGCCCTTTCAAGTCGCTAAAAGGTTTATTATTTTTAGCAATGAAATAGGCAATATTAAAAACAGATTTCATGTGCTCAAACATTTTTTGATCCATTTTTTTACACACACTGCAATAGGGGTAGTTTCTGGATGTAATTCTGCATTTTGTGCTACCATGCATTTCTGATGCTGATTATGACTTCTCATGTTTTTTAAATGTTTCCAGTTTGAAAAGTCCAACAAAACCCTTTACCACTTTAGAACTGACATCCTGCTATCCCAGGAAATGCAGCACATATTTCACATTGTGCTATACCTGTTCTTTCATCAAAAGTAAGCCACAGTAAATCCTTTAACCATGCTGTTTGAAATTTCCTCCTTTTTCCACTGTATGCCTGACTCAGTGAAGGGGAATGGAGGTTCAGATCTTCTGTACTAACTTCCACCTCAGTTTCTTCTAATGAAATGGAAGGCTCAGGATCTTTCCTTTTTGTGGAATCGCAAAAAACTTGTTAAACGGGATTGCTTCCCATTTTCCAAATCTCTGCTTGCAGCTGCTCGTTTCATTTTTTGAAATGAATAAAACAGACAAAGCTGAGGTTAAAAAACACAACAGAATCTTGAAACCAAAATAAAATAAAATGCGTAAGCATGCGACTAAAGTTGAACTATCACCACAGAAGGGTTCTCTGTTAATGACAACCAGTTTGCAGGTACGCGACCTTTCGTGACGCTATCTGCCTGCAGGGAGAGAGTAAGGTAGAAGGGGAACAATGAAAGTGGAGCCAGAGAAATAAATGGAATGTTTTCCGCTGCAACTCGCCCCAGGTCAATGGTTAGTCGCATGCTTTGTTTTGCCGACTTGCGACACGCGTTAGAGGAAGGGTGAAAAAGAAACCGGACGGACAAAGGTCAAAACCAGGTCGTAGCCAGAGGAGAGCCGCCCGACCTCAATGACCTACCCCCCCCTCTTAATTTCTATGCCTGGCTACGGGCCTGGTCAAAACTCTTCCTGCACAACTGAATTTCAGCTAACTTTGAAGCTTAAAAGTTCTGTTGCAACATACAAAATCCGAAGAAAAAAAAAAATGATGTAAAATTCAATCCGCTGAACAAAGGCAGTAGTTGTCGGCAAGCATAATTGCAGAAGCTTCAGCCATCAGCCCATTCGCTCCTGATAAGTTATGAGTTCCCACTTCCAAGCACAGAGTGTGCTTCTCCACTAAAGGAGGATTTACTTTGAGCACGCACACTTGCTATTATTGATGCGTGCGTCCCACCTGTAGGATCAAGCGGCACGGGAGAAGCAGCTTTCCTTTATTTTTAGATAGCCTTAAAACATTTAACAGAAAAAATTAAAGGCAGTTGCTAGCAGAAATTGGAAAGCCATCTGCAGTTGCACTTTCAAATATTAACTTCCAAGAAAAGGCCTGCGGAATGATTACATCAAAGTACGATCTGACAAGAAATCAGTTTCATGTAAAATAATAAACCACAGAAGTATGGTAATAACTTCTGTGGTTTATTATTTTACACTTATAATGTGGAACGTACTCCACTTCAACCTTTCACTAGGCTACATTGAAGGCATCTAGTTTCTAATACAAGCCACTCCGCATTCTTTAATACGAAGCAATTTCAGAAGTACTGAAAATATCACAACTATTACTCATAAAAAAAGCAGAGGTAACAATTATAAAAATCATAGCAAGATATAAAAGTGCATTAAACAGCTGTTTTTGGAAATGTGGAAATAATAGAAGACAAAAGCCACCTGAGTAATGACTTTATAAGGAGCAAATGGAGGAATAATACGGTATAAAGGCAAGTATTTGTACTGTGCAATTTGGGAAATAATATGCATACAAGACCAACGAAAGATTAAAAAAAAAACAAAAAAAAAACGGAACTTTTTAACAGGGTGAAAAATCAAATTTCGCAGCAAGAATGCGAACTACTTTCAGTTTCTTTTGTTGACTGCAGCTGCAGAGCATTCATTCTGTAATTTTTTATTATTTTTTTCTGCCATCATTCTTTCCTGATTTCTTCATTGTCGCTTTTCTTTCTTTTTTCCTCCGATGACAATTTCATTTGTCATGCTGAAAACTTTCCTGCACGACTTCATGTTATCAAAGCTTAACAAAATACATCATGTAAATGGTGCAACTTTGAGAACATGAATGCTTTTGAACACCATGCATCATTTCTTACAAATTTTCCAACTCGTTCCGTTTCATTTTTGGAAATACCCCCTCGCTTATGAAGCTTAAATACAACACAAGGGGAATAACATTTAACAACTCAGGAGAGGGGAAACATTGCGGGGAAGGGGGGAATCGTGATTACAGGAGATAACTTTACTCCGCCTGACTTCCGTTTTTGGCAAAATTTTCAAGCTGAAAAACAAATATTTATGGAATGAAATGATATTTAACAACAATACTGGGTATAAGAAACATAGCGAGAAAAAACCCCCACTATTGTGGGGGGAATTGTTTAACTCCGTTAACTTACGCTTTCGAAACACGAATATACCGTCCCCAAATGGGAAAGACACCCCCTCCCCCAAGAAATTATCTTCAGTTTTGCATTGGTCTGGAAAATGACCCAAATGATGGCAAAAAGCGGAATTCCACGAATACTTGGAAGAATCTCATTATGAATATGGGATTCACGACTAGTAATTAATAATAATTGAGCCAGCGTCGAAAATAGCATTGAAGGAAATAACACAGTCCCTCTCCGCTAAACCATTACAGAGCAATTGGGGGAATGTAAAGTTATTACCACTGGTGAATTAATTTCTCTTTCACACAGCCTTATACATGCTAAAAAGATTAAAATAAAATAATCCAGGAGGTATATAAAATATTTCACATGCAGTTGTATAAGTCTGAAGAATTAAATATATTAGAAGCTACATGCGAGTCCCGATTGAAGTGTTTTTAAAGAGAAAAATTTAATTTTAGTTACAGGAGTATACTGCAAAGGAAATGGATAATTATTTTTATTCTGACCCTGTGTAGTTGTCATAAAGTACCTTCCTGACATTCTAATAATTTTGATCACAATCATACCAGAATACACGCTCTGTACGTGCTTGCAGTGGCAGACGCCACTAACTCTGCGGGAGCAAGCTCCTCCTACTTTAGCAGATCACCTCAACCGAAGGTCACGACCTGACCCACAGTGGAGACCTTGATAACAGCTGGTGCCTTAAACGCTTTAGCACCCTAACTACGGAGCAGCTTTTGTATGCGACAGATACAAACGCGCCGATCTAGTTAGTCACTGGTAAATTGCGGGACTTCCGTCTTCACACAAAAGCTGTTTGCCATTTTCATCAATTCAATTACAGTAAAAACATTGACAAAGTAGATTTTCCCACTTCAGAATAGGAAGACCACATCTGTTAAATACATAAATTAAACGCAAAAGATTCTTGTCGCCCGCATGAAATTTTTAGGCCACCTGGCGCCCGGGTTTTGTCGAGCCCTGATCACTATACAGTGGTAAGATAACTTTTCAAATGAAACTTTTTCTTCTTATATAGTGGGAAAAGCTTTCACTGAAAATGCTCTTCAAAATTGTCTCTTATCAAAGGATTTTTGCAAAGTAACTTAGAATTAAACATACTCTTCCAAATAGAAATATAAGCTAATAACCCCTGCCTGTATAATTGTTAATAATGAAAATGCAGAAAATATGTGCTTATTATTTTTCATAGAAAAAATTATGTAAAAGGTATAGGGAATTTAAATATTTCTGGCAGCAGAGATAGTGGGAAAAGCTTTCACTTACATGCCCTCCTAGTTTAAAAACTGCAGTATTTAAAGATAATTTTCCCAATCCTTTACTGTGGTGAATGCCACACAGTGGGGGGGGAAGCAGCAAGATTTTTTTAGAAGTATGTACTCAGTTGCAAACAGAAGATGTTACATAACATCAGAACTATGTATGCACTGTAAAAAGTCCCAAGAGTTTGTACAAAACTAAGTGAATGGTATACAGTGGTAAGATAACTTTTAAAAGCCCAGAGATATAGACAAAGTTATATATTTGTGCCCCTTACTAGGCAAATTATGTATTGTATTGAGCAGGAAATGAGAAATTTTTTCGTAGTTAGTGGTATCTGATTGAAAAATATTTTTTTTATGTTTTTCAATTTGCTTATAGTATCTGCTTAAAAGTGTGGAATAAGAGTTGTAATTTGGTAACTTGTGTAGATGTCAGTTGCTTTGTTTATAATATAATCTCTTGCACAAAGAAAAACCAAATTAAGTTTGTACTTTATTTGGCGATATATTGTGCCATATAAAAACTACTCTGAACCATTGTCAAGCCTGATCAGTGGGCTATGCACACTGATAGAGTGGAACATTTTTTAAGATGTCAATTTGTGTGTAATCAGTAAGATAATGGCACTAATTGACACCTAAACTGATTTTTTCATACATTTACTAAAATTATTTCTGCACACGACTTTTCTGAGCCGTCTTCCTTGGTGCCTGCATGTCTGGTTCGACAAATTCCTTTTTCGCTTGCTTGCCCAAGTTGCGTTATTAATTCCCGAAAAATATCCATGGTCTTTGCTTTTATACTGATAATTGCAATTTAGTTTCCCGATTCCTCTCTATCTGTTCTTGGAGGATGGAATCAGATTTGCCCTTTCTGCTCGAGCACGTGCTCACCAGCTTGTGTAGGCTTTTCAACTTTCATGTCCATAAATTTGCATATTTCTTTTAGAAAAATTTTTAGTAGCTTCTGCTCATTTTTGGTCTTGCACCCTAAAATTTTTTACAACAATCTGTAGCATTTATTTCTGCACTTGTTTTTCCCTCATCCCCCTCCCCCAAGAGAAGATAGACAAATATCAACACCCCCACCCCCCAGGAAAGCAGAGGAGATACTCAAGACCAAGAGGATCTTCCCAGCAGTTTACAGACCTACCAGGGAACATACAGATGATATTACTGTGATGCTCCTGAAAATCCCTAGAAACCTTCAGTGAACTCATAAGACAGACCGGATGAAGCCTAGTGTGAGGCATGGCCACTCCCCTGCTGCCACATCTCCCTTCACAATCTCATGGGCAAGACAATACCCAGAAGAAACTACCACCCACCAGGGGGAAAGAGGTTCCACAGGACTGACAAACTTCAAACTGTCAACATGCAGCGTGGATCTAAGTTAATCAATGTAAACTGACTAGCAGCTGGGAATGTTAATATATTTGCTCACTCATATGTTTTCATTATGCCAATGTTATCCTTAAAATCTTTGTATATAATTGTACTCCAGTAATAATGGTAATCCTGCTCTAATGTAAATATTTACTGCAGAGCTGTAACCAGTTAACCATAACCTTGTAAATGTATTGTAGAATTGTAGCCTGTTGTGTAAATATAGGGTATAAGCTGACACTTGAGACGAGACAGCATAGTCGATGTCCCTGGGATTCAACGCTGGCTTGACCTTAGAAAGTCATGACATCCCTGCATCCCAGTGCTAGTGACGTCATCCAGTCTCACAGCAATTAAAAGTTCGAATTTTCCAAATCAAGCTTTTAGAAGCCCAGAGATGCAAACAAACAAGGTGCCCCTTAGCATGCTAATTACGTATTATTTTGTGCAGGAAATGAAAACAGAAAGATTCGGCTGGTGTTATCTGATTGAAAAAAAAAATGATTATAATGCTTTAAAATTTGCATATCCTTATCTGCTCAAACGTGTGGAAATGGAGTTTTATGTTTTGGTAACGTGTGTAGATGCCAGTTTTGTTTGTAATACAGGGTGTCTGAGAATTATTGGACACTTTACAAAATTATATACAAAAAAAAAAAAAAAACTACGAGCATTGTCTGTTTTGCAGAATTATTATTCCCAGAATCCGATAGATGGCGCTAGGTGTGGCCTGATGAGGAATGTATGAGAAATGCGCAGTCAGTAGTCATGTCATCTGTACAGCAGAAGGCTGTGTGTGTGTGTGTGTGTGTGTGTGTGTGTGTGTGTGTGTGTGTGTGTGTGTGTGTGTGTGTGTGTGTGTGTGTGTTATGGCTTGCGGAATTAAAGTTAAAAGACGGTACCGTTTTAGAGTATGGTTGTAACCTTTCAACGAATTCAATTAAGCGGTGGATGAAACAGTTTAAAGAAACTGGCAATGTGGAACATCTTGGAGGCGTCGGCAGTGAGACGGCTGACCAAGTTAATGAAAGTTTCTGACGAAGCCCCAGGAAATCCATTCGTAAAGCAAGCAGAGAACTGTGCATTCCGAAATCAACAGTTCACAATATCTTGCACAAGAAATTAGTTTCATGCTTATAAAATTCAAATAGTTCAAAAGATGCATATAAATGATCACACTCTGCGATACGATTTCGCTGTGGATATGCTGAATTGAGTGGGAAATGATTAAAACTTTCTCGGTACTGTAGTTTTTTAGTGATGAATCCACATTTCATGTATTGTGAATGTCACAACTGTAGGATATGGGGCAGTGAACCGCCTCATGCTGCTATTGAACTGGAACGTGATTCTCCAAAACTTAGTGTGTGGTGCGCCCTATCAAAAAATGAATTTAATTGGCTCTTTCTTCTGTGAAGAAAACATAAATGGTGACATTTACTTGAGTATGCTAGAAAAATTTGCCATACTCTGGATCAAAAGATATGACGTTTTCCAAACAAGACTGTGCACCTCTGCATTGGTCAATGAGTGTATGCAAGTGCCTAAATGAGCATTTCCCCAATATATGGATTGGGCGTGGTGGTCCCATTCCGTGGCCTCCTCGCTCTCCAGATCTAACTCCATTCGATTATTTCATATGGGGTTATGTGAATGATCGTGTCTATCAGACGCCTTGTACTGATTTGCAGGAACTGAAGCAGTGTATCACTGCTGCTATTAATTCCATAACCTCAGATGCTTGCCCATACATGGCATGAAATTGAAATCACTTGGGCGTACTACGAGCAACCAAGGAAGGGATCTCGCATCGAAATTTCTTAACTTGTGTATTACATTGTAAGTTACTACAGTTAGTTTCTGTTTAATGTTTTGTTTTGTATAATTTTGTAATGTTTCCAATAGTTCTTGTACACCCTGTATAATGAATTCTTGCACAATGAAAAGACAAATGAAGCTTGGGCTTTATTTGGCAATATATTGTGCCATATAAAAACTACTCTGAACCATTGTCAAGCCTGGTCAATGGGCTATGCACACTGATAGAGTGGAACATTTCTTTGAAAGATGTCAATTTTTGTGTTATGAGTTCTTAAATATTTCTTATAGTAGCGCCTGCTAATAATTCTCTCTAGGAGATTCGAAAATTAAGGACGAGATGGTTTTTCGAATGTAACGTCGTGCAGAAGTGCTCCACATCGACTCAAATCATATCATAAGATCCCCAAGATGTAAGAATATGGGAAAAGTGAACAAAACCGTCCAAACAAGGAATCCAAAAGATACAGAGGCACTTTATTAAAATGGTAGCTCGACACAACTGGACAGAAGACAGAAACATCCATGTGACAGGCGGCTGCCAAAAAAAATCTAGTCTTTAGTAGGGGATATGATCACCCCTAACTGTGTTGCAGGATTTTCATGCTGAGGACGAGGTTGTCCAAGAGCTGTTGAGGCATCGGGGCCCATTCCTCTTGTAGTGTCAATCGTAGCTGTGGAATCGTAGCGGGCAGCTGGTGAAGTGCTGCCAAGCGTCTCCCGAGAACGTCCCACACGTGTTCGATTTGATTTAGGTCCGGGGACCTCGTGGACCAATCCATGTGTTGAATATCTTCACTCTCCAACAGCTCTGCGACAGCCACTGTACGACGAGGTGTAGCGTTGTCGTCCATGAAGAAGAACTCAGGACCCATAGCACTTCTAAACATACGCACGTGAGGCAGAACCTCTGTACAATAGCGGACACCAGTGACTGAACTTCCTTGAAGATGTGGAGGTCAGTACGGTTACCAAGCATGATACCGCCCCACACGAGAACTCCCACCTCCAAACCGGTCCCTTTTGATGATGTTGGAGGTGTGACTGCGTGTTCCCTGCTCTCTCCAAATGTGCATACGTCCAGAATCGCTCATCAGATTAAATCGGCTCTCGTCCGTAAGGAGAACTCGACCCCATTGCTGATGTGTCCAGTTCTTGTGTTCCTGGCACCACAGAAACCGCAGTCTCCGATGAGCAGGCGTTAATGGCACACACCGTACTGGTCGTCGTGCAAATAGACCACCTTTGTGCAGTCTCCTGGCCATGGTAAAACGCGATAACGGACGTCCAGTTGCATGTGCCTTGCAATTTCTCCCGCTGTCTCTTCTCGCCTGTAGGACAATATACCGGTCATCCGCCGCCATGGTTGCTCGTGGACGTCCACTTCTAAACTCTCGGACAGAAAAACTCTCGGACTCTCTGTTCCTGTCGTTTGAAATGCTCTCCAAGCTCGTGAAACGATGCTGTGAGCGATCCCAAACTCCTCGGCCACATTAGTTACACTTCGACCTTCTTCCAACTTCCCAATGACGCGACCTCGGGTAAAGTCATCCAGTTGTCGTCTACTGGATTGCCTGTTGGCCATGTCACACGGCAGCAACTTGACATCGTTCAAACCGATGTACGCCATGCAATAGCTTTCACCAAATTGCTAAGCGTACACCGCCCGTGTGCTTTATTCCCTTCCGACCCGACCCCCCCCCCCCCCCAAGGTCATGTCGCGTGTGTGCACATGCCATGCCATACCGTACCGGACCCTAGTCTATCTCCTGAGGGGTCTTTCGGTCCGTTCTGCCTGCTCGTTTCGCTGTTATGCTAATTTCTCCTCTTCGTCCTTAATTTTTGCACACCAGTGTATATTGAGCTACGTCGTCGGCATAAGGTCCCCTGCATCTTTACATACTATACTAAAGAGAAATAGTGAAAAACCACCTCTCTCCTGCGAAGCAGCGTTTATGCGATCCCCCTACAGTACCCGAACGGCTGTAAACGATACTACATTGGAATAACCAAGCATTCTTTTGGAATCAAAGTCAAAGAACATAAAAGGGACACAATACGGTAAAGTAGCCACGGCACTATCCAGAGAAGTCAAATTCAAGTCAGCTACTATGTGGGATGATATAAAGAGATTAGCTAGCTACTCTAGCCCTAAATGTTCAGCCATTTGGGAAACCTTGGAGATCATCTACATTACCCCTAAATGTACAGCCATTCTGGAAACCTTTGGAGATCATCTACGTTACCCCTAAATGTACAGCCATTCTGGAAACCTTGGAGATCATTACCAACAGCGATACTTGTCATGATTGTGTCTCGCTCGAGTTGCCACGAATTTGGAACCAATTCTTCAAGTAACGCTTTTCTCTACCAGGATCCCGCGTGTGACCAACGTGATGCCTCGTATCTTTAAATGAATATAACGTCGCATCTATTTATTGCCAAGTTCCCGCGTTCAACTTGTTAAGCGTTCTATTTTTCAGTTTGCAGTTTCTGTCTAACTTCCTTGAAAAAGCCATCTGGTTGAGGTGCGAAAGCTTGAAAACGCTTATGTGTTGATTTCCTACGCCAATAAATCGGATCACTAGTACAGTGTTACTATTTACTACTTAATTGGTGTACTGTTCCTCGTTATAAATTCGAAGTTAAGTCGGTGCGAAGATTTTCCTGTAGTCTTCAGGCATGAGATTCCTCCTTGGATTTTAGGAATTCTGCCATTTTTGTTATCATTTGGAAAAAATCTTCAGATCAATGCACAGCTGAACAAAAAAATAATGGAGGGATTCCCTTGTGAGAACAGAATTCCGTCTTTCGAAAACAGAAGTTAGGCAGGGTTAAGATTTCTCCCATAATCGTAAAAAGAATTAAAAAAATCTCATATTGTCAGTTCTGCACAATGCTGTTCTTAAATATCCTTTTATTTCATAAATACTTGCATTTCTGCTTTAAAATGGAGGTAAGTTTCCAAAAACGGAAGTCGGTCGAACCAAAGATTTCTCCTATAATGGTAATTTTTTCTTCACGATGTTCTCACTATCCTGTATTGTTGTTACTCTACATAATGGATAAAATTATTGTCATCTGAGGGAAAGAAAGAAAAAAAGTGACTGTAGAAATATGGTGGGAATGATATCAGTAGAAAGCAAAATTAATCCATGAATGTTGTGCCGCTGCAGTTAGCAAAAGACAAATGTGGCCATGAAACTTGCTGAGAAGAAAGCAACATCAGAGGCAAATTGGGCTGATCTCCTAAGCAAGTTTAACAAAACAACCCCCCCCTCCTCCAAAAAATTAGAAACAATTTTTTTGTTTTGTCCTCTGTGTGTGTGTGTGTGTGTGTGTTTTAAAACTATTTTGTTTTGAATTCAGTTATTTTGTACTGTAAAAATAGTTATGTGCTCCATTTTAATATTTACATAAATTACAGTGAAACTATCTTGTTTGTGCTGCATTGCATTTACATTTTCTCATCGCACGTTCCGATTTTTCCCCAAGTTTAAAATTTCAGCTTTTTTTTTTTTTTTTTTTTTTTTTGTCTCTCGTCAGTCGCATGTGTAATGTTCATATGAAACCATTCTGAAAGCGTACGAAATGTAACATTCTGTTCACTAAGAACTTGTTTAAAACGTGCAGCAACGGATATTTCCGTTCAATAAAGGTATTAAAAACGCCAAGGCTGATTTGGAGTGGCAGCTGTTGTATGTTAATAGCATTCCTCTTGCTTAAATCTCTGAAACGCGTCACAGTCACTCAGTTGATTGGCTGATGGCTATCACGCTGGCAGCACATATACATATTAAAAAATAGTGGCTGGCAAAGGCAGGTCTTTTTTCATCCAGGTGAAGACTTGTTATTTTTAGTCTTATCAGTCTCTCCATTGTGTATCTCAAATGAATTAAAATTAACTATTGCTTCCATTTATTACTTACTCTAAAACCCTTGGTTTTTTGTAAGAAAGCAGTGATGTGACTTTTTTTTCACCTTTGTGCAGTCTGCTCTGACACACAGTTGGAGGGGGGGAAGAAATACTACTTACTATAGTATTAGTTCATAAGAAAAAAATAAACTTGGCGAAATTCAACTTTTTGCTGAAAAGAAAAACGTGGGTGTTACCTCATTTTATCCTCCTTTTCATATTTACTGAAATATTAAAAATATAGTTATTAAATTTCAAAACACTTTGTTCTAGCCTCATCTTATACTCAGGATTGACTTATGTGTGAATAAAGATGAGGAAATTGAAAAATTTGACTTATACTCTATCGACTTATAAGCTGAAAAATATTGTATACGACACTGAGCTCAGTTTCAGATCCTTTGTTTCACCTCACAATCATGAATGTTAAAGGTTTTTCCAGTGGTGTATAGTAAAATTTTATGTTTTCAGCATATCTTTATAAATCATAAAATATTTGTATCCCTAAATTTGAGATATTCCTTGTTATACTGCAAAAATTAGTGAAATGTTCTTAAAACTGGTATGACATGAATTTTTTGCCTTCAAGTTATGTAATTCAGCCAAAAAAAAGTGTAATTTATTGTGTTGCTGAAAAAAAACATCCATTCAGAGTTTATCACATTAGACTGATATGCAAGAATGTTGAGAACAAGCGCTAAAATGTTTTCAAGGGTTCATTGCAGGTCAATTTTTTACTGTATTGTACTGAATTAATAGTGAAACGATTTAGTCATGAAAGATACTTCATGTTTTATAAAAATGAGCTTTCTGAAGAAGGTTAAGATATCATTGCATCAGATGAAAAATTGTTTTAAATTTTTTTTTAATCGGAAAGAGGTAGCAAGTCATTGCAAAAAAATATTGATTTTTGCACAGTGCATAAATATCCTTTGAGGCCTTGTGCTTCAGGTTGGTTATTGTGCTGTGCTATATAGAAAGCCATTCTGAACCATTGTCAGGTTTAGTTAGTGAGCCATGCACACTGATAGAGTGGCACATTGAACCTTTCAGAACTGCAAAAAAATTAATTAATCTTTGCACAGTGTACAAATACCCTAACCTTGTGCTTCAGTTTGGTTATTGCACTGTGCTATATAAAAAGCCATTCTGAACCATTGTCAGGCTTAGTTAGTGAGCCATGCACACTGATAGAATGGTACATTGAACCTTTTAGAATTTAACATTAAGGTCGTTTAAAGATCTGTGCAAATGGCATAAGAAATTCTGAGATTAGTATTTTACTAAAGACATATCTGAAAATGCATGTAGATTAACTTGCATTAATGATTAAACGATATAGAAATGCAAAAATGTAACTCACTGCAGCAGCTAGAAGACCGTATAATTGTTGATTATGAATGGTGTTTAACAGCTAATAAGCATCAGACATTCAAAGTATGAAGAAAGTTTCTTTGGTGTTCTAAAAAACACCAAAGTGTTAGATTCAGACCATGTTTTCCACTTTGTTAGATAAGCAACAGATCTATCGGGTTGTGTGTCAGACGAGCACACTTTTGTGCTTGCCGCTTATCCATGTAAGTTTCACGAATGGGGCTGTAATCAGTTTGTTCAGAATTACTGAGCATGTATGAAGCAAGTGAAGTGGAAAAGGAAGTTATGACATGTCTTGTTATTTGTGTTTGTGCTTGCTTTTTTTTTTTTTTTTTTTTTTTTTTTTCAAACGGTAAGGGGTTTTTTTCTAGTGAAAAAAATAAGTTTTCAGTTTTCTACGAAACTTCGGTGTAAATGTATTCTGATAAATTGTAAATTTTTAAAATAGATCAAACTTTAAAAGTGATGCATTTGTCAGTTTATTTTGGATTTCACGTAGAATATTGTAAGGAGGAAAAACCTTTATACCAAGGACATTTTGTCAGAATTTTAATATCTGATCAATTGATTGTCTCAAGATTGGTTGGTCTTTTACGTTGCTTCTTCCATTTGCTTTGCATATAAATAAGCTTAGTTATGTTGAAATGCACTGTGAATTCCATTTAAGTTTGTACTTCTGGTGGCCAGACACTGTGCTATATAAAATATCACTTTCAATCATGGGCATTTTCTTGAAATGATAATGCACAATATTGAGAATGTGACAGTATTTCTCTCATAGAGCAAGTGACTGTTGGTATTTTTGAACTGTCTTTGTGCTCTGTAAACCAAATTATTCTAAAATTATAGCAAAAATTTCTGGAACTTGAGCTGTTAATATTTTAATGCCAATTTAAGTGTGTACATTTTGCATTCTACTTGTTTATGAATTACAGCAAAGGAAACAAAATGGAACTCTGCAAAAGAGATGGATTTTAATCAGAGTTGGGGGGGATTTTCAGGTGATTATAAGTTTCGAGGTGTCATCAAATATTCTTGAAAATTGGAATGAGGTGTGATCCATCGCATGTTTGAATACTAGAGTTGGCTATGGCATGGATTCAGTTGAAGGGGTGTCAGAAAGAGGCTTGCACAGGTGTAAGCTAGAAGATTTGTTATTTTGTTGCCAGATGAAAGAAAATGTTTTGCCCTGCAAAATAAAGTTTGGATTGACTTTTTTTAATAATCTAAGCTACTGATTATACAGAGTTTAGCTTTGTGCAAAAAGATGAAAAGGTAATAAAATTTGGTTTGCACTCAAAAAATGATTGCTTCCAAATGCATGAATTTGGAAGCAATTTATTTACATTTTTTAACTGAAATGTTAGTCTTATCTATTAACACCACCTATATACCTGCATCCAGTTGAAACACTAAACATGGAAAGGTGCAATTTCGTTTTTGGTGTGATTTTTTGTGGTGTCTTTAAATTTTCCTTAAATGGGGTGGGGTGTAAAGTTACAAAGGCCACACACTGGGAAATGAAAGTAAAGGCTGAGTGTATGGCACGAGGTGGACGTGTTTGTTTTTTCTAAAATCATATGGCCAGCTGTAAGTTAAAAGTTTCAAACACCTAAGCAATAGCAGGGCCTTTAGTATTTCTGTTTGGCCAGGCTTTTGAAATTAAGGACTTTTGCACATCTACACTGAAGAGCAATTGAATTAGAGATACCTATCTAATAACGTGTAGTAAAGATTAAAATTGGTGATTTTTTTTCGAGTGGCCTTTGGCCAGTGGGTGAACAAAATCTAGTGGCAACTTTCCTTACGGCTATTTTGTGTTGTATACACATTTTATCACTGCACTGAATACCTTTCATTTATTTAGACATAGTTAAATTTAAGCTTAGTAGTTACAAGGGCACACTGTCTATTGTCCAGTGCAATTAAATGAATAAATATAATCTTAAAAGTTATACTTTTCTTCAACCATAACTTTTAGACAGTTTTTATTTTAAAGATAATTTAATCATTTTTATTTGGTCTCTCACTATGTTCACACACACACACAAAATCTCTCAATCCTTCCACTATAAATTGATAGCAGTAGATGAGTCAAAATTTTCAAGCAGTACTTACTTTTGCTTACTTTATTTAATTTGCTGTATTTTCTAAAGTCTTTCTTCGCATGTCTTGTCATCAAGAACATTGCCCACATTGTCTTAAATTCTGCATTGCTTGGCATAAGTCAGCAGTATTGAGTATTTCAACAATTTGTGCTATGACCTTCATGTACTGAAAATTGCTGGATTTTAGTTTCTCTTAACAGTTTTTAGTGAGCTATTGATGGTCAAAAACGTTCAGACATTATGTTTTGAAGCTGCTTCCATTCTGCTAAATTTTTCTTTTCATTCCATTTATTTTTGGTTAGGTTCTTCTTGGTGTCAAAATGAAAACTAGCTGTATAGCTTTCAAAAATGAATTTCATATCTTATAGCGGAATCATTTGTGGTACAGCTGAGATTGGGAGAAATGTGATACCAACCTGGTCACTTTATTTTCATTTGTGGTACAGCTGAGATTGGGAGAAATGCGATACCAACCTGGTCACTTTATTTTACAGACTCGCAATGATTCCTGACCACTAAGAGAAAATATTCAGTAATTTCCTGGGTTGTTCTAATAAATATTACATTAAAAACACTGATAAACCTTCACTGGTGTAGAAAAAATAGTCATGACGAAATAAGAACACTAGCAGAGTATCCTGATTCCATCAGATCCTGTCTAGTTTTCGAACCCAATGTCAGCTTATTTTTTTTTTTTCCTTCCAGAAAACGTTCAGTTTTGGTAGAATTTTAATGATTTGTCATTTTTCCTGTATGCCCACCGCAGACCTTCCAAATACTACGAATTTCCCATAGTGACTACGTAAATCGTCGATCTCTGCGGAGTACGGGAAACATCGAATATACTACGGAAATTAAAAATCTGGTTGTCGGGGGGGGTCCCTTCAGAAAATGTTGTTTTGGTAGAGTTTTAAGAATTTGTCATCTTTTCCTGTTTGCCCACCTCAGGCCTTCCAAATGCTACGAATTCTTCACAGTCACTACGTAAATCGTCGATTGCTGCGGAGTACGGGAAACATCGAATATACTACGGAAATAAAAAAATCTGGTTGTCGGGTTTTTTCCCCTTCAGAAAACGTTTTGGTAGAATTTTAATGATTTGTCATTTTCTCCTGTTCGCCCACCTCAGATCTTCCAAATGTTACGAATTCTCCATAGTCACTACGGAAATCGTCGATCGCTATGAAATACGGGAAACATCAAAAATACTACGGAAATAAAAAAATCTATGAAATGTTGTTCAATCATTTGTTCAAAGTTTATTTTCATGTTTTCAAAATTCTAACATTCATCAAACATTTTTTGGACTGTTTATTGGATGTTTTTAATGTCACGACATTTGTCCGATATAATTTGAGCATCTTTCATGGCGTTCGTCGCCTGAAAATTATTGTTTTAGCGCAGATGAAAATGTTCCGTAGTTTTCTAAATTTCGAATTTTTCTTACCCCAAGATGCCCTTTCTTTTCAGTTTCTGGTTATATTCTTATGTTATATTTTTTCTGATTATGTTTCTCATTTTTGATAGCTTCAGTAATAGTTAAAAAGTACTTCGTATTTTAAAAGTTTTTTCTAGTGAAACGCAGTTTTTGTTATTTCTAACAGCCTGTTCTTCAAAACCAATCAATACGGAATTTGTTTTTTTCTTTTCCGCTTTTTTAAAGGTAAATTAAATTTCAAAATTGGTACTTATTCCGCCCGTGATGGAATCAGCCTTTTCCGTGACCCGTAAAAACGACTATCGTGGCAGAGTGAACAATACAGTAGTAATTTTTTATATATAATTTGGCTGAAAAACTTTTGTTTTCCCATTCCTTAGTAACATTTTACTGTATTAAGGGGCTGGCAAGAGTTTTTTTTTTTTTAAAGCCAACTCCGCACGTGCAAAGGAAATGTGACTCTGCGTGGAATGAAAGGCGGCATGGAAAGTGAAGTCCCGATTTTCTACCTTTGATTTCTTTTTGTAAACAAAAGGGAAAATGCTTGCCCACTTTATTTGATGATGAGCAAGAAGTGCCTAAGCAATGGAAAATCGTGCATTTTCAGAGAAACCAAACTTTCAAAAACGAGCTGCTGAAGACGTGATGTCAGAGTTCCATCTAAAGTCACAGGTGTCCATTCCCGATATGGTTACTTTGTGCACCAACTTAAGTGGAAAAACAAACAGCCGCCCCCGTTCTTGAAGAGTGAATTTATAAATAGATCGTACCCACTTATTTGCGGAGGAAAGGGTCGCGCAAGTTGGATGATTTGAAAATACATTTCCTATAACAGGAGCGTTTTAAAAATGCAAATTAATTCTTTAGCATCAAACAACAAAGATGCTAGGGACCCTGGGTTCGACTCCCGGTGGCGGCCAATGAAAATTTTTCCGTGACTCTTATAAACGTGGAAAGAGCGAAGATCTTTGTTTGATGTTCCTGGTCCACGTTAAATGTCTGTATTAATTCTTTAGCAATGAAAAAAGGCAAATTTTTGAGCATGGTGACTGAAGTTACTTTTTCTACTGGACATATGATTTTATCCCGTGGCTAGTGGTGACCGCTAATTTTAATCTTTAACGTGTAGCACCACTTTTCTCCCTGATGACGGCGGCGATTCGTCTCGGCATGGACTCAACAAGACACCGGAAGCGTTGGAAAGCCCTACGGATTCACGACCCCTGAACAAGCTCCCACAGTTCACGAAGGTTTGATGATTCAATTGCTCTTAAGAGCCTCGAACATCTCTCTTGATAGGATTGAGGTCATGTGACCTAGCTGGCCAGCAACCAGTACTCTGTTAAGCAAATATCTAACCAGGCTAGCTGGCCAAGGAAGCGAGGTCACGTCGGTGGAGTGTTCATCCAACCATTCGGATACATCTCGGGAGCGGTGGCACGGTGCATTGTCTTGTTTCAGGATGAGGTCCACAGTGGGATGCTGAAGACGCACAAACGGGAGCAAATGGTTGTTCAGGATATCCCGGTAACGTTGATCTGTGAGGGACGATGTCACAGGTACCAGGGGTCCCATTTCAGTTCATATAAACAGTCCCCAGACGAGAATGCCACCCCTACCCGTTTGAAGAGTACCCTGCTGTCAAGAAGGATCCATCGCTTAATGTGGTTTGCACCATACTCGTATCCTGCCATCCACATGTACCAACGTGAATCTCGACTCATCAGTCCAGGCAACAGTTTCCCACATGTCTAGGGTCCAGTGGCGATGTTCCTGTGCCCATGCTAATCTTTGCACCCTGTGGTGTGCAGTCAGCAGCGGTAACCTTGTGGGACAATGGCTTCTGTACCCCATAGCGAGGAGATGGTTCTGGATGGTGTGGCTGCTTACATGTTTTGGTGCACCAGCGTTAAATTGCCGAGTGATTTCTTGCACTGTGGCCCGTCTATCCGCTGTTACAGTGTAAGCTAGCCGGCGATGACCCCGCTCATCCACACGCTGTTGGCCCTTGCAGAGATGGTTTTACCGGATTCGATGTACTCACAGTGCACCCGTGACCCATTTGTCGGGCCCCAACAATTTGCCCACGATCAAATGCGCTTAGATCCTTCGTCTTGCCCATACTGCATCCGACTCTTGCTGATTCCCGTCACATCACTCCTTATATTGTCAGATCGCTGCATACATCATGTAGTTTCCGTTTACAGGGCCGCCCAGTGTCACATTTGCATAACACCAGCTGTCTCTAATTCAATTGCTCTTAAGTGCATAACGACAGGTGTCATCATACTATGTTATTCCTGGCCTATAGCACCACTTGTACTGCAGGTGCTGAATTCATGGTTGGGTGCCTTATGGTTAAATAACAAAAACTTTTTGTTTTTTGTTCTAAAAAACAGCAAAGTATTAGATTCAGACCATGTTTTCCACTTTGTTAGATAAGCAACAGATCTATAAGGTTGTGTGTCAAACAAGCACACTTTTGTGCTTGCCACTTATCGATGTAAGTAGTCACAAGCTGTAACAGTAGTACGAAAAGATTTTCTTTTCACAAAAGGGGCTGTAACCACAGTTTGTTCAGAATTACTGAGCATGTATGAAGCAAGTGAAGTGTAAAAGGAAGTTATGACATGTCTTGTTATTTGTGTTTGTGCTTGCTTTTTTTTTTTTCAAACGGTAAGGGGCTTTTTTTTTCTGGTGAAAAAAATGGGTTTTCAGTTTTCTACAAAACTTCAGTGTAAATGTATTCTGATTAATTTAAAATTTTTAAAATAGATCAAACTTTAAAAGTGATGCATTTGTCAGTTTATTTTGGTTTTCACGTGTAATATTGTAAGGAGGAAAAACCTTATACCAAGGACATTTTGTCAGAATTTTAATACCTGATCAATCTAATGTCTCAGGATTGTTTGGTCTTTTTTGTGTTGCTTCTTCCATTTGCTTTTTTTTTTTGCTTTGCCTGTAAGCTTAGTTATGTTGAAGTGCACTGTGAATTCCATGGAAGTTTGTACTTCTGGTGGCCAGACACTGTGCTATATAAAATATCACTTTCAATCATGGGCATTTTCTTGAAATGATAATGCACAATATTGAGAATGTGACAGTATTTCTCTCATAGAGCAAGTGACTGGTATTTTTGAACTGTCTTTGTGCTCTGTAAACCAAATTATTCTAAAATTATGTAGCAAAAATTTCTGGAACTTGAGCTGTTAATATTTTAATGCCAATTTAAGTGTGTACATTTTGCATTCTACTTGTTTATGAAATACAGTAAAGGAAACAAAATGGAACTCTGCAAAAGAGATGGATTTTAATCAGAGTTTTTTTGGGGGGGATTTTCAGGTGATTATAAGTTTCGAGGTGTCGTCAAATATTCTTGAAAATTGGAATGAGGTGTGATCCATCGCATGCTTGAATACTAGAGTTGGCTATGGCATGGATTCAGTTGAAGGGGTGACAGAAAGAGGCTTGCACAGGTGTAAGCTAGAAGATTTGTTATTTTGTTGCCAGATGAAAGAAAATGTTTTGTCCTGCAAAATAAAGTTTGGATTGACATTTTTTTTTATGATCTAAGCTACTGATTATACCGAGTTTAGCTTTGTGCAAAAAGATGAAAAGGTAATAAACTTGGTTTGCACTGAAAAAGTGATTGCTTCCAAATGCATGAATTTGGATCATCTCCCATGTGGTCTTCTTCTGGGTCTTTTCCTGTCCCTTGGAATCCAATCTAAAATGTCGACTGTCCTTCGATGGTCTGTTCTTCTGGCAGTATGACCAGCCCATCGCCATTTCAGGGATTTTACTCTGAAGTTAGATTAAAGGGGCACCTGTGGGCAAAAGCATTGCAGAACAGCTGGCTAAAAAGAAACAATTTATTTTGGGAATTAATCATGACAGTTTCCCATCGACTTTCTGTGTTCATTTAAAAAAAAAAAAAAAAAAACTCACAACATATCCAATAAAATTTCTTTAAAAGGAAAAAATGATACGTCACAGTCAAAAACTTTTCTGCAGACATTTAATGCTTTCTGCACATGTGCTTCGATTTAATACAGCTATGGGGCACAGCTCTCATGATCTTGGCAGAAATGGTGGGTCTACTTGTCTTAAAAGTTATGGATTCAGACGAGTCATGCATTTTGCTTTGGGGTCATAATTTTATTTTTAGTAAATGTTCATTTTCTAGCAACAGTACAAGTAATTTTCTAAGCATCAACCATATAAGATGTAACTGGTTTCCATTCAATGATCCATGTGTCAAAAGGATCTTGTTCCCTCCCACACAAAAACAAGACTGGTAAAGCAAACAATATTTTAGCATAGATATATGTAAAAAATGCTGACAAAATTTTGTCAATTAAAATATTTAAATTATGCTGCATATCAAATTGATAATGATATGCAGCATAATTTAATTACTGATGTTGGCCCTTGAGGCCAACATTGATGTGCAAAATATTCCCTTGGCCAGACATATTCCATAGTGTTTTGGAATGACATTTTGCTGCCTTAGGTGATCATTACATATCCTCTCCCAAAGTCTTACATTAAATTTATAAAGGAGTTTTTCATGTGATGAAACAGTAATTTGAGCAACTGAATTTGTCAAATAAGGCGGCCTTTTAGTGGAGCATTTTGTTTTAGTTTTTCTTTGTTAATGCTAGTGCTTGGTCTTATTCGTTTTGATGCCCACAGGGCCATCTGGCTCATCTTTTGTTCCAACTGCAAAATCATGAAAGGGGACAAAATTGCAGAATAGAGTACTTTCACTGGGGAGAAATGCTTTGGTCGATTCTTCTTCGACAAGAGAGGACAAATTTCTGGAAGGGTGAGGCTTTGGGCAGTGGACAAATCTCAATCCCTTTCATCTGTTTAGACTGAATTCTCTCCCCATTGAAGAAAAGAGAAGTGTGGGATATCAGTGGCATGACTATAGAAATTTTGATAAATGTCAAAATTGTGAATTAACTGCTGGAAAGTGAAGTCAAAACTTATCTGATAAAGACAACAACATGCAAGTCCCTGGCACAATCATGAAATTTTCAGCTTTTGCTGCATTGCAGACTATGCATCATTTTGTAGTGGAGCAGACACCATTAGAGAGCAGCTTCCAACTACAGAATTTTTTAAATTCAGTTCTCTCTGAATGTGCTGTCAAAATTGTTTTCATATATCATTATTGACAACCATTATCAATCCACTGTTGGACGAAGGTCTCACCAAGTTTCTTCCACGACGGTCTGTCTTGTGCCAGTCTCCTCCATGTTATTCCCGCATACTTTCGAATTTCATCCACCCATCTCCCATGTGGTCTTCTTCTGAGTCTTTTCCTGTCCCTTGGAATCCAATCTAAAATTTTGGCAGTCCATCGATGGTCTGTCCTTCTGGCAGTATGTCCAGCCCATACCATTTCAGGGATTTAACTCTGATCATGATGTCTTCCACTCTTGTCATTTTTCGGATCCACGAGTTCCTCTTCATATCTCTCCTGGTTACACCAAGCATGCACCTGTCCATGCTTCTTTGAGTTGTTTGCAGCCTTTGTATGTCTCATTTAGTTAAGGTCCACGTCTCTGCACCATACGTAAGCACTGGAAGGATGCATTGATCAAACACTTTTCTTTTAAGACATAATGGCATATTGCTCTTGAAAATTATGCTGTTTCTTCCAAAAGCTCTCCAGGCAAGTTTTGTACGACGATTAATTTCGTCATCAATGTGACCCTCACTTGATATCTGCTGTCCAAGATAAACCGTACGCGTCTGTTATCTCCAGTTTTTCTCCATCAATCGATAAATCTTCATTTCTTGTAAAAGCATTGAACATCACTTTTGTCTTCTGAAAGTTCATTTTTAATCCCACTTCTTTACTCTTGTCAGCAAGTTCTTGGATCATACTCTGCAGCTCTGATGGGGTAGTTGCAAAAATGACTATGTCATCAGCAAAACGAAGGTGGGTTAGATCCATTAATCTTTATCCCTTTGTTTTCCCAGTTCAGTGATTGAAAGACATTTTCCAATGTGGCATTAAAGAGCTTGGGAGATATGGTGTCACCATGTCTCACTCCTTTTCCAATTTTTATGTGTGCTGTATTTTCAAACAGCCAAATCTTTGCACTTGCATTTTCATAGATGTTTTTAATATTAATGTACGCATCTTCAATACCGCAGGATTTCATATATCCCTACTGCAGTATGCATATGTGGAATTTAATTACTGTGCACTATGCATAATTATGTCTTCGTTGTGTAGATATAATAATTGTGCTGTATAGTATAATCTTACATATTTCAGTATGTATTTACTTCAAATTAATTACATATCAATAATGCAAAGGAATTTTTGGGTCCCTGAAGTGTTCATGTTAATGTGGTTTGACTTTACTAATTAATTTAGTTCTTGATGAGAAACATGTAACCCTTCATATTTTGTTAGTATGATATCCTTTGTAACAAATTTCTTCCCAGGATGTTTCCAGAAGTTTGTAGTTGCTGAATTTATTTGAAGGTTATTACTTTAGACTTGTTACAAACTTATTAGAATTATTTTCTGTGCAGTCTTGAGCGTGTAAAATATATTTCAAATTTTTAATGTAATTTTTGTAGTAAGAAGATTGAACGCTATCAATTGAAGAAGAATCCTCTGAAGAACATTAGAGTTATGCTGCGTCTGAATCCTTATGCCGCAGTTTTGAAACGAAATGCTGTGTTACATGCAGAAAAACGCAAGAGAGAAAAGGAGGCTTTGCTTTTGAAGAAAAGAGGAGTAAGTATTATTTGTTCACTCGGAAAACTTTGAAACTTTCTGTCTGGCATTTAGAAACCATGTATTCTATCCACTATGTTTTTGTATGTATCAAGAGTTCCTATGTAGTCCTTGTAAATTCTTAGTCCAGGGGTGATTTGTTTCCCAAAAATCTGAACTCTGGTAGTCCATGGGGGGAGGGGGTAAATCAAAATTCTGCCGCTAATTAAAAAACGTACAAACTGCGGAAATTTTGAAAGTTAGCAAAAAACACTCTTGTTTTTGCAATGAAAGGGAGAGAAACTGAACTTTGTTGCCTATTTAGAAAGCTTATGCATATGAACTCGAGTAGATTACTCTGTGCTTGAAATGCTTTTAAAACTGTTAACTGATTTTAAATATTTCTAAGAACAAACTTAATTTAATTGTGTTGGCATATAATAAGAATTTCCAACTTTTCGATTTTTGTGTTGCTTAACATTGGCATTTAGCTGTGCTACTTTTCACGAGAAGTAGTCTTAATTAAAGCAGTTATTATATGAAAGATATTTTATTTTGTTATTCATTTTTATTTTCACTAAATGTGTTGGCTTGCTAATTTTCTTGAATAGTTTAAAAGTTATGCTGAATTTTGTTACGATATGTCAAATAAAAAGACTTAAGGACTCTGTTAAAATATTGGGTTGATGAATAAGTTCATGCCATTTTTTTACTGCGCTACAAGAATGTATAACATCAGAAGAGGAAACGAAATCAATCAACTATGTAACCCCCCCACACACACACACACACTCACACACACATTGTTTATGATGGTGTCCCAAGGTCTGGATAGGTCTGCAATGCCATCAAGGAAATTCTGGAGATCAACATCATGTTGAACGTTCTGCCACGGAGTTAATTCGACAGAGAATGGGACAGGTGATAGTCTGAAGGGGCGACATCTGGGGAATACGCCGGATGTGAAAGGATCTCCCATTTTGTGTCTTGAATGGCCATTTTGGTCATGTTTGCACTGTGAGTGTGAGGGCATGCGTTACCATATTGGAGGACGATGTCGATGTGGCTATTTGTGCTGAATTGCTTCCTCCACACTGTGTAGTTGCTCACACTGGAGTGCAGCATTGATGGTCTGATTCCTCTGCAGCATTTCCCAGTGAATGCCTTCCATGTCCCACCAGACACACATGATCTTCGCAAGAGGAAGGTCATGTTTTGGACTTGGTGCAGAGCGTCTTGTTTGGGCTTGACTATTCCCTACAATTCTTTATCTCAACGACTGGTCTTGTGACGATTATATATAGATTAGGATAATACAACGTAGATGTCACATGTTTTTTTTTTTAATTTTATTTCTCAAGCCGACCATGGTTTCGCTGGGTATTGACCTAGCTTCATCAGGACGAATGGCACGTAAATATTCAAATTGTATATGACATCATAAATGGTGTTTACAGTCGCGTATTTTTTGGTTAGATGCTTCCACGCGCTAGATAGAAATGGTGTGGATGCCATGTCATTAACATGACATCCAAGCCAGGACCATAAATTTCTCTTTGAGAAAGCAAAACTAATTGACAAGCCAGATTCAACCACCAAACTTGATATTTTGGAAGCTTTTCACATATATCAGAAGTCTTCGCAACTTGTTAATGACATGGCATCCACGCCATTTCTATCAAACGCCTGTAAGCATCTAACCAAAACACATGATTGTAAACACCATTTATGATGTCATATACAATTTGAAAAATCTCATTACTGCAAGTCTCAAATTATCATATGAAGCTTCATTTAAGAAAGAGCCAAAGGAGTGTTATATGGCATGCTCCTTTACATGATACAAAAGCTACCTGTGGGAAGCTACTGTTAATGAGATCTATCTATTAGGGGCCAAACAACTACCTATCTATATAGGTAGTTATTTGGCCCTTGCAAAATTGTCTGATGCATGTAGCTCAGTGCAATCTGCTAATGAAATGCTTGTTATTGTTGAAGAAATCAGTTCATATCAAACCAATACAGCAATTGGTGATATCTCCTTTAAGTACTCAACAAATGAGAAATGTGGGGGAAAAAAATCAAAAATGTGCTCACATGATGGAATACAAAAGTACTCCACATTGGTGAACTTGTAAAAACACACATCTCTTGCTTTCATGGGCCAGTCACCATGGAAAATGTCATACAGCACAGATGCTTTAGAGAAAATTGCTTCCATATTTTTCATAGAGAGCAGGCAATCTTTGGCATTGAGATCTTAATTACAGTCATTAGGTGACATGGTACCCAAAAAAGCACACACTTCATTGTACCTAAAATATTAATGTAATTGACACTACCTAAACTAAAATTCATCTTACATGCTGTGGTTCTCTGAGGAATCCTTTGATGTTTCCTGATAAGTACAACTGTTTGCATCTTCAAGTTGCATGCTGCAATTATGGGTGTCCGGCTCAGCGGCTGATCCTGCACTGCCAGCATTCCTCCACCTTACTTTGATTTTCGTGCCCAATGACAAACTGTGCTCATGTCCTAAGTTCCGGAGCCATTAACTACCACTATAATCTAGTGTGAACTAGAATATAGTGGCAGTTAGGAAACACAATTGACTACTAACAAGTAGATTTACAAAGTTCTGTTATGCAGTAAAATGAAGCTTAATGGCACAAAAAAATCATTTGCCGTCTGACTGGTTGCTAGGCAACAAGCCATGTGCAAGACTTGCACGGGGGTGCCTCGTAATTTTGACTTTCTTTGATTTTGCAATTTAAGCCATGATATTGATAATGTGCAAACTTCAAATCTTGAACTCGTAACTTGAAGTACGGTTTTACAATTTACATACTCTATTGCATATGCAATTTTTCTGGGATGGCGAAACTAATTTGAACAGCAGAACTGTCTTTTGGGTTATATAAGCTTAAATTTATTACATTCACTAACTTATGTAGAAAAATATATTTGTGCATATGCCATTGTTGCATATTCCATTGGTAAGGTCATTAGAAAAGGTTTGTGGAGTGCTTATAAAAGTCTGGGGGTGGGGGGGGGTGGATGCCTTGCCTGCCGTGCAGCATAAGTGCCACTTTAGGCAAGTGGAAATAAAAACCTTTAGTCTGGTGCCAGACTGTAGATTTCAATAAATAATAATAATGAGATCATCACCCAGTTATAGGTATCTTGTTTTATAAGAGTGAGAAGTTCAAGAAATAAAAATAAGTTTAGCAGCTGTCAATTCAGTTGAAGTTGAAAGAGCCAAATTTGTTTCAGAAGTATATCTTGTGTATCCATTTCACAGCATTATTTGTGACAGCTGGTCAGTGATGATTAATGCACCATACTTATTATATGCTGCAGATAAATATACCCAAATAATCTGAGACTGGCCACATGTTACCTAATTTATCACCAGCAGAACCAAATCGGCTAGAACTGTAACTTGTACCTCATTTTCTGAGTAAAAGCTTTCTTTTCTTTTTTGTGGGATCATTAAGATGTACACAGTAAAAAATAAATTCAGCTCTGAATTTTTTTTAACAATTGCATCTATGAATGAACAGGGAAAAGGAGACTAATGAATATAGTAGGTGTGGGCAGAAGTTCTACCCACTTTTTTTGGTACCGAAGAAACATTTTTTTTTTTTGAACAAATAATATCCTTTATTCTTTTACATAATTGCCGTTATTACCTACGGCCTCTTGCCATCTTTCTGGCAGTAATTGGATTCCCCTTCTCTAGTACTCCTTTCTTTTGGAGTCAGAAAACTCTTGTAATGCAGTTTCAACATCTTTAACTTCAATATTGTATTGTATGGTGTAATCTCATTTCATTCATGATCTTCAACTTCATCGAAGGTTTTTACCAACAAAGTTGTTCTGAAGAGATCGAAAAAGGCGGTAGGTAGTCCATAGGTGCAAAGTCTGGGGTGGGTGGGGGGTAACACTTCCCACCCAATATTCAGTATTTTTCCTTGAGTGGCTAAAACTGCATGGGGTCTTGTGTTGTCATATTGCAAAATGACGCCTTTGCAATTAACCGGTGATGGATGCTTAGATTTCAATTTTTCTTTCAGCCTTTCCAAATGTTGGCAGTACATGTCAGAATTTATTGTTTAGTTGGGTGCAAGCAGCTCCTAGTGCCCCCACATCCCACCATACACTTAAGAAAATTTTTAAAATTTTTCTCGGATGCAGTTTTCCTCTTGAAGTCAATGAAGCAGGCTCTCCAACTCAGCATACACGGTCCCTTGATGTTTTACATTTCTGTAGAGGACCCCTTTTTCATCGCTTGTAACTAATCGTTCCAAGAAAAGTTCACTTCTGTGATGCACAAGCAAAGAGATACAGGTGGTCATTCTATCAGATTGATTTCTTGCAGACGGGTCATGTAGTACCAACTGATCGAACTTAGTGATAAACCTATGCATATAACATCCTTCTATCTACTGTTGTTCTGTGTACTGAAAACCTTTCTGATAATTCAATGGATAAGTGTTATTAATTTGATATGTCGTGGTTGAGATCCTCTTCAGAAACCTGATAGACGTCCTGGACTCAAAGTTGCAACCATTTCAAGTTTTTGTGTCATAATAATGCAAATACTATATGGTTATTTGTGCACTAGATCAAAAATGTACTTAAATCCAAATGTTATTGTAAATGGTTTCTTGTTATCTGGTAAATTTAGGTGCAGATTTGTTTCTGCTGTACATGTTTGGTTATTTCCTTCAGAGATTAACCAATTATTGCACTCTTATGCAAGCATGTGTCCTTTGATTCAGGGTAGCTGTGCAGCCTATATAAGTAGTAGACACCTTTCATATTCTGAAGAATTGCATGTGAATTATACTAAACCTGTTCACCTTGTAGTTTTTCATTAAAAATTAATTCAGTGTATTTGTTACAAACTGATGGTTAATGATGATTTATGCACCATACCTATGGTACACTGCAGACAAACATACCCTTGAAATTCTGAAATTGGCAGTTTTAGTAACATTTATTAAATTGGACTTTAGATTATGGTTATAAACCATCATGTAAATATTGATATTTCACACTATAAATTCAAAGTTTTTTTATGTGATAAAAATACTGAAAAATTACTTTATTGCAGTTATTTCGATATCTAGAGGATTGTGGCTAAAAAGGGAAATGAGACAGGAAAAGTGCAAAAACAGTTGTTAGATTTTGATAATGAGCACATGATGATTTTCGTACTACAGAGTAATTAAGCACAAAGAAAAGCACTAGATCACTTGTCTGTCAAGGCATAGTAATTAAATTACTTACAGAGTACTATACAAAGGAATTGCGACTCCTAGAGTAGCAGAATGTAGATGTACATGCCTGCATTCACGGATATTTTTCAAATTATTGGTCAGATTTTGCAGATAGTTTTTGCTTTTAGATTTAAAGAAAGAAAAAGTGTTATTACAGCAATTAAAAAAAAAACACTCAAATGCATTACTGAGATTAACAAACTTAATTTTATTTTAACTTGAACTTTCCCTTATTTTTACATCTTCTGAGTTCTTTTTTACGCTTTCCAACCGTAGGTTGAAGAAGCATATATGCTCCAGCTTTGTCCGTCCATCCGCACGATAACTGGCGTAAGGACAAAAAAATGTTGGATTGCATAATTATGGCTATGTTTTAGAAAAAATTTAGTATTGCAAGTTATAAAATGAAGATATTTTAATCAATGTTCAAATTTTCATCCTTGGGAACGCATTAATTGTGAAGAAAATGTGTACAAAAGTTTTTCCATTGGAAGTATAGGAAGCAAAGTTACTTGACGTCCACCTTAAAGTAGCAATACTTGTATGTATGTACATTTTATTTTGAAAACTGCTCTAAGAATTTTGATGAAAGTCGTTAACTTACCATTTTCTGGCACTAGAAATCGATTTAGCTTGATCTCGACTTAAGAAGAATTCGTTTAGTGGGTTAAAATAACCACCCCGAATTATAACGTTTTTAGTGATGGCGTTGTTCCATTAATGATACCAATGCTTGGAAATCTTATGACGTCACAACTCGCGTTTGAGAATGTTGGCGTGCGATCATGCCATATATCTCATTACGTCATGCGTTGTTTGTGGATCCTATTAAAGATTTATGACGTCACACCTTGCTAGCAGATGTTCGCGGTTCCCATCTGCCTCATTACGTCACGCGTTGTGTTTGTATGTCCGTCACCGCGATAACTCGCGTAACAACTGTTGGATTTCGATGAAATTTTAGTATCTGGTAGGGGATCCCCTGGGAAGGAACCCTATTTAAAGTGAACGAAACGGGGTCAAAGGTCAGTTCATACGAGAGGGATCCATTCCACTGCTGTTATGCGCCATAACTAATGTAAAAAGGTTAGATTTCGATGAAATTTTAGTATGCGGTAGGGGACCACCTGGCGACAAACCTTATTGAAAATGGGTGAAATGGGGCCAAAGGTTAGGACACAGGAGCGGGATCTATTCCATAGCCCTTATGCATCATAACTTACGTAAAAATGCTTCGATTGCGACAAAACTTTATCATGTTATTTCGGAGGTATACCAAGCCGGTTCTGTTGAATATCGTCGAAATGGGGTCAAAGGTCAGGGCACAGGACCGAGATTTATTCCACAGACATTATTCTCATAACTTGAGTAATGATTTCTGTAATGTTGGAAAGCGTATTATAATCAATGCATTGCATTAATTTTTACTAACTTGTTGTTTCTGCAGGTGTTTCTGGCTTCTAATTTATCAAGGCCTGTTTTCAATTTATAGGAACTGTATCAAAAGTTTTATTTACCCAAAGAATATAAATTTTATTGCCAGGTTTTTCTTGCATTTGTCAGTTATTAAATTAAAATATATTCCTTGTGTATTTTGTAAGTACTGTTTTTGAATTAAGTTGTTGAATACTATTTAATTTATAATTTTTGAAGGTCCATTAATTTAACTGCTTTTCTGGATATAAAAACATTCTTTAGTCTCTTATTTTTATGAGGTTCATAGTCCAGTATTTTTCCATAAAGGTAAATTTCACACCCATTGCTGCACATTCAATTGTAATGTATTAATTTTGTCCTCATTAGAATCTGCGATGTTCTAATAATTTGTTTTGTTAATTTTTCTTGAAATTATCTTTTATGGTCATTGTGGTTCATGCTTTGCAGGTTGGCAGCAAGTTTTTTGTTTCAATAGTTGTGTATGCAGATACATTTTATTTTTATATGACTGACGACTCTTGTGTATATGACATTCCCAAGATTTCTTTCAAATAAAACAGCACCAACTGTAGGGATAAAAGTTAAATAGATACTGTCTACCAATAGTGTTTTTCTTTTTCATGCCTTTTACTTGCTGTTTCTACTTTCACAACCTAGTGTAAATTTGCCTTCCTTTTTCCTCTACCCTTCATTACAAGTTGTGTTTGGCCTTTTCAGTAGGATTGCAGAATTAAGACTTCACACTGAGGGTTGATTTTTAAGGCAACTGTCTCAAGCAGCATGATTATGAATAAGCAAATGCATTTCCTTTTGGCTGCAGTTACCCACTGGGTCGATGCATGTGCTGATTGGTTATTGGAGTTAGATAGCTATAAAAATATAGTGTTCATAATTATATTAACACAGCAATCGAGCATCTGAATTACTTGTGTTTACTGTTTACTTCCTCTCCTGATTGCCATTCGAGCATGCTATCTGGTACACCACCCAGGACGATGAAGTCCCAAGTATGTGAATGTTAAGAACCAGAATAAGCACTGATTTTTGCAAGTCTGAGCAAATTCCACTTTATCGTAGTGTAGTTAAGTAAATCTCCAGGCACACAGGTAAATAGTGTGGAAAAAATATTCCACCACATAATGAAGTGGAATTTGCTTTGTCGAAAATCAGAGATGGTTCTTAACACTCATACTTCGGACTTCATTGTCCTGCGTAGTGTACGCGCAATTCAGAAGTGCAATTGCTGTGTTGATAATCCAGATGTATTTCTGCATATTACATGACATTTCTTCCGCTCTTGTAATGGTGAAAGTATAAATTAAAAATGGTATTTCATAAGAGATTTGGTTTAAGTAGCTTATTCTGTTTATTAAAAATTTCGAATTTTCTCTTATTTACAATGTGGAGAAGTTGCATTTTATGCCACATAACTCATTACTCAGAGGTGCATTAAACAGTTCGCTCTTCTTTCTGTGGGTTGGTGTTGTGTGTAGAACAGATGCAGTAGAAATTGAAACTAGTTAAAATTTCATGAATTTAAAAGTAAGCTGTGTAGCTTTAATTTATAGTGAACTGAGATAATTTAGATCATGCCACATGAATGAAGAAACAGCTACTTTCAAGGTTATAACTACTTATCTGTTGGCTTTGGACATCAGTCAGATGTGTAAGTAAAATTAATAAAAATTGGGGGAGGAGGAAAATAGCCATATTAGGAATGGCTCAAAATGTCTTGTACATCTCTTAAAAGCATTTGAAGCCATTTATCCAGCATTCAGTTAAGAACTGTGGTGGATCAATAACGTCTTTTAGGCCACTGCTGATCAGTGATGAGTTTTGCACCATTCTGACAAACACAATAGGAATTAACACACCAAAAGTGAGGTCAGCAGTTTTTGTTTTTGCAACTGTGTAGACTTTTTAATTACATGTTTGATGAATTTGGGTTTCAGTTATATAAATGCAGGGGTTGGCAGCAAGGTTTTCCTTTTTCTGGTGAATTAATACATGCATTAAGTCACTAGTTTAATACTGGGTTGTATCAATAATGTTCTTTTTTGGCCATTGCTGATCAATGATGAGTCATGCACCATACTGACAAACACTGGAGAGAAATTTACCCACCAAAAGTCTGAGATCAGCGATCTTGTCTTCGCATGGCCAAGCATAAGAACTTTTGTGGATGTAGTGGTCTGTAGCAAGGTTTGTTTTCTCTCCTTTTTCTGATGAATTAATACATGCGTACATACCATTTAGCTGTTATCTGAGATTCAGAGGTCAGCTCCTCGAAGAAAGTCCATTTGGAAATAACATTTTGCTACTCCCGCATCACTCTTTTTTCTTTCTGTTTTTTTTTTTTCTTCTTCTTCTTCTTGTTTTACTGTCTTATCGGTTTTTCCTTAAGATAAACCTCACATGAAAATGATTAATTTTTGAAAACATTTTAGAACGTTCCATGACGACATGGGATACAGCCCTATTGGATTTGCGGGTCAAAGAGTAGAACATCCGTCCCTTTAGATGCAAACTTGCATAAAAACAAATTCTCTTTATAGATCATAATTATAGATTTCCATTATGAGAGTAATGAGAAATTATGTATAGATTCCATTTTAGTCTATATAAATGTGCCGATAAATTCAAACATTTTGTCATGTCGATTAAAAGTTGGTCCTTGATTTGGGAAACATGGCTTTTAATTAATATGTTCTACATTTCATCAATATACTTGGTAATGTAATGGAATATATCGATTAACTTTTTTTCTTACAAATTTCAGTTCCTGAAAGTTGGTAGGTATGATAATGGTGTTTTAGACCTCTGCTGATCAATGATGAGTCATGCACCATACTGACAAGTGCTGGAGAAGAATTTTCCCGCCGAAAGTCTGAGATCAGCAATTTTGTTTTCACATTCCTGAGCATTTAAGAGTAGGGGAAAAGTGCATATGTCTTAACTACATGTTTGTTAAATTTGGTATCCAGTTAAATGTAGGGTTCGGCAGTAAGCTTAGTTTCCTCTTCCTTTCTAGTGAATTAGTACACGTGTTAAGAGTACTGTATTATTTTTATTAGGGGGGGGGGGTGCATTGCAGATCAGTGATGAGTTATGCACCATACTGACAAATGCTGGGGAGAAGTTTACCCACCAAAAGTCTGAGATCAGCAATTTTGTTTTTGCATGGCCGAGCATTTCTCTCCAGCTAACTACATATATGTCTTGACTGCATGTTTGTTGAATTTGGGTTCCCGTTAAAAGTGGGTATTGGCAGCACGGTTAGTTTCCCTTTTTCTGGAAAATTAATACACATGTTCTCAAATCACTAGTTAAGTTCTGGGATGAAACAATTATTATTATTATTTTTTTATTCTTGGCCACTGTTGATCAGTGATGAGTTATGCACCATACTGACAAATGCTGGAGAGAAATTTACCCACCAAAAAGTCTAAGATCAGCAATTTTGTTTTTGCATGGCCAAGAGTTAAGGAGTCTTAAAAGAATGAACTGCATTGATGTCTTGACTGCAAGTTTGTTGAATTTGGGTTCCCGTTAAATGTGGGTATTGGCAGCAAGGTTAGTTTCCCCTTTTTCTGGTAAATTAATACACATGTTCAAATCACTAGTTAAGTTCTGGGATGAAACAATTTTTATTATTTATTTTTTATTTTTATCCACTGGTGATGAGTTATGCACCATACTGACAAATGCTGGAGAGAAATTTACCCACCAAAAGTCTGAGATCGGCAATTTTGTTTTTGCATGGCCAAGCATTAAGGAGTCTTAAAAGAATGAACTGCATTGATGTCTTGACTGCATGTTTGTTGAATTTGGGTTCCCATTAAATGTGGGTCCTGGCAGCCAGTAAGGTTAGATTCCTCTTTTTCAGGTGAATGAATACACACTTTTTAAGTACTGAAATGAAACAATGTCTTTGTTTTGTTTTTGGCCACTGTTGATCAGTGATGAGTTATGCACCATACTGATAAATGCTGGAGAGAAATTTACCCACCAAAAGTCTGAGATCAGCAGTTTTGTTTTTGCTTGGCCAAGCATTTAGGAGTCTTAAAACAATGAACTACATGTTTGTTAAATTTGGATATTGGAAGCAAGGTTAGTTTTCTTTTTTTCTGGTAAATTAATACACATGTTGGAATCACTAGTTAAGTACTGGGATGAAACAAATTTTATTATTTTTTTAATTCTTGGCCACTGTTGATCATTGATGAGTTATGCACCATACTGACAAATGTTGGAGAGAAATTTACCCACCAAAAGTCTGAGATCAAAAATTTTGTTTTTGCATGGCCAAGCATTTAGGAGTGTTAAAAGAATGAACTACATGTTTGTTAAATTTGGGTATTGGCAGCAAGGTTAGTTTACCCTTTTTCTGGTAAATTAATACACATATTCAAATCACTAGTTAAGTACTGGGATGAAACAGTTTTTATTATATTTTTTTATTTTTGGCCACTGTTGATCAGTGATGAGTTATGCACCATACTGACAAATATGCTGGAGAGAAATTTACCCACCAAAAGTCTGAGATCAGCAATTTTGTTTTTGCATGGCTAAGCATTTAGGAGTCTTAAAAGAATGAACTACATGTTTGTTAAATTTGGATATGGGCAGCAAGGTTAGTTTCCCCTTTTTCTGGTATATTAATACACGTGTTGGAATCACTAGTTAAGTACTGGGATGAAACAATTTTTTCTTATTTTTATTTTTTTTTTTATTTTTGGCCACTGTTGATCAGTGATTAGTTATGCACCATACTGACAAATGCTGGAGAGAAATTTACCCACCAAAAGTCTGAGATCAGCAATTTTGTTTTTGCATGGCCAAGCATTTAGGAGTCTTAAAACAATGAACTACACGTTTGTTAAATTTGGGTATTGGCAGCAAGGTTAGTTTCCCCTTTTTCTGGTAAATTAATACACATGTTCAAATCACTAGTTAAGTACTGGGATGTAATTTTTTTATTTTTGGCCACTGTTGATCAGTGATGAGTTATGCACCATACTGACAAATGCTGGAGAGAAATTTACCCACCAAAAGTCTGAGATCAGCAGTTTTGTTTTTGCATGGCCAAGCATTTAGAAGTCTTAAAACAATGAACTACACGTTTGTTAAATTTGGGTATTGGCAGCAAGGTTAGTTTCCCCTTTTTCTGGTAAATTAATACACATGTTCAAATCACTAGTTAAGTACTGGGATGTAATTTTTTTATTTTTGGCCACTGTTGATCAGTGATGAGTTATGCACCATACTGACAAATGCTGGAGAGAAATTTACCCACCAAAAGTCTGAGATCAGCAGTTTTGTTTTTGCATGGCCAAGCATTTAGGAGTCTTAAAAGAATGAACTACATGTTTGTTAAATTTGGATATTGGCAGCAAGGTTAGTTTCCCCTTTTTCTGGTATATTAATACACATGTTGGAATCACTAGTTAAGTTCCAGGATGAAACGATTTTTATCATAATTTTTTATTTTTGGCCACTGTTGATCAGTGATGAGTTATGCACCATACTGACAAATGCTGGAGAGAAATTTACCCACCAAAAGTCTGAGATCAGCAATTTTGTTTTTGCATGGCCAAGCATGTAGGAGTCTTAAAACAATGAACTACACGTTTGTTAAATTTGGGTATTGGCAGCAAGGTTAGTTTCACCTTTTTCTGATAAATTAATACACATGTTCAAATCACTAGTTAAGTACTGGGATGAAACAGTTTTTATTATATTTTTTTTATTTTTGGCCACTGTTGATCAGTGATGAGTTATGCACCATACTGACAAATATGCTGGAGAGAAATTTACCCACCAAAAGTCTGAGATCAGCAATTTTGTTTTTGCATGGCTAAGCAATTTAGGAGTCTTAAAACAATGAACTACACGTTTGTTAAATTTGGGTATTGGCAGCAAGGTTAGTTTCACCTTTTTCTGGTAAATTAATACACATGTTGGAATCACTAGTTAAGTACTGGGATGAAACAATTTTTCTTATTTTTATTTTTTTTTATTTTTAGCCACTGTTGATCAGTGATGAGTTATGCACCATACTGACAAATATGCTGGAGAGAAATTTACCCACCAAAAGTCTGAGATCAGCAGTTTTGTTTTTGCATGGCCAAGCATGTAGGAGTCTTAAAAGAATGAACTACATGTTTGTTAAATTTGGATATTGGCAGCAAGGTTAGTTTCCCCTTTTTCTGGTAAATTAATACACATGTTGGAATCACTAGTTAAGTTCCAGGATGAAACAATTTTTCTTATTTTTATTTTTTTTTTTTTATTTTTGGCCACTGTTGATCAGTGATGAGTTATGCACCATACTGACAAATGCTGGAGAGAAATTTACCCACCAAAAGTCTGAGATCAGCAATTTTGTTTTTGCATGGCCAAGCCTTTAAGAGTCTTAAAACAATGAACTACATGTTTGTTAAATTTGGATATTGGCAGCAAGGTTAGTTTCCCCTTTTTCTGGTAAATTAATACACATGTTCAAATCACTAGTTAAGTTCCAGGATGAAACGATTTTTATCATAATTTTTTTTATTTTTGGCCACTGTTGATCAGTGATGAGTTATGCACCATACTGACAAATGCTGGAGGGAAATTTACCCACCAAAAGTCTGAGATCAGCAATTTTGTTTTTGCATGGCCAAGCATTTAGGAGTCTTAAAACAATGAACTACACGTTTGTTAAATTTGGGTATTGGCAGCAAGGTTAGTTTCACCTTTTTCTGATAAATTAATACACATGTTCAAATCACTAGTTATGTACTGGGATGAAACAGTTTATTTTTATTTTTTTATTCTTGGCCACTGTTGATCAGTGATGAGTTATGCACCATACTGACAAATGCTGGAGGGAAATTTACCCACCAAAAGTCTGAGATCAGCAATTTTGTTTTTGCATGGCCAAGCATTTAGGAGTCTTAAAACAATGAACTACACGTTTGTTAAATTTGGGTATTGGCAGCAAGGTTAGTTTCACCTTTTTCTGATAAATTAATACACATGTTCAAATCACTAGTTATGTACTGGGATGAAACAGTTTATTTTTATTTTTTTATTCTTGGCCACTGTTGATCAGTGATGAGTTATGCACCATACTGACAAATGCTGGAGAGAAATTTACCCACCAAAAGTCTGAGATCAGCAATTTTGTTTTTGCATGGCCAAGCCTTTAAGAGTCTTAAAACAATGAACTACATGTTTGTTAAATTTGGATATTGGCAGCAAGGTTAGTTTCCCCTTTTTCTGGTAAATTAATACACATGTTGGAATCACTAGTTAAGTTCCGGGATGAAACAATTTTTATTATTTTTTTTATTTTTGGCCACTGTTGATCAGTGATGAGTTATGCACCATACTGACAAATGCTGGAGAGAAATTTACCCATCAAAAGTCTGAGATCAGCAATTTTGTTTTTGCATGGCCAAGCATTTAGGAGTCTTAGAAGAATGAACTGTATATATGTCTTGACTGCATGTTTGTTGAATTTGGGTTCCCGTTAAAAGTGGGTATTGGCAGCATGGTTAGTTTCCCCTTTTTCTGGTAAATTAGTACACATGTTCAAATCACTAGTTAAGTACTGGGATGAAACAATTTTTATTATTTTTTTTTTTATTCTTGGCCACTGTTGATCAGTGATGAGTTATGCACCATACTGACAAATGCTGGAGAGAAATTTACCCACCAAAAGTCTGAGATCAGCAATTTTGTTTTTGCATGGCCAAGCATTTAGGAGTCTTAAAACAATGAACTACACATTTGTTAAATTTTGATATTGGCAGCAAGGTTAGTTTCTCCTTTTTCTGGTAAATTAATACACATGTTGGAATCACTAGTTAAGTTCCGGGATGAAACAATTTTTATTATTTTTTTTATTTTTGGCCACTGTTGATCAGTGATGAGTTATGCACCATACTGACAAATGCTGGAGAGAAATTTACCCACCAAAAGTCTGAGATCAGCAGTTTTGTTTTTGCATGGCCAAGCATTTAGGAGTCTTAAAAGAATGAACTACATGTTTGTTAAATTTGGATATTGGCAGCAAGGTTAGTTTCCCCTTTTTCTGGTAAATTAATACACATGTTCAAATCACTAGTTAATTACTAGGATGAAACAATTATTATTTTATTTATTTTTGGCCACTGTTGATCAGTGGTGAGTCATGCACCATACTGACAAATGCTGGAAAGAAATTTACCCACCAAAAGTCTAAGATCAGCGATATTATTTTCGTGTGGCCAAGCACAAGAACTTTTGTAGATGTAATGGTGTGTTGCAAGGTTTGTTTACTCTCCTTTTCCTAGTGAATTAAATATATGGATACATACCATTAAGCTGTTATCTGAGATTCAGAGGTTAGCTCCTCAAAGAAAGTCCATGTGCCAACTTAATGTTTAACTCATGGAAATAACATTTTGCTACTCACTCAGTCTTTTTTTTTTCGAATCGCTTTTTTCTTAAGATTAACCTGGCATGAAAATGATTCATTTTTGAAAACATTTTAGTACGTTCCATGACGACGTGGGATACAACCCTATTGGATTTGGGGGTCAAAGAGTGGAACATCCTTCCCTTTAGATACAAACTTTCATAAAAAACACATTATCTCTTTATAGATCATAATAATATCATAGTAGTAAGAAATTATGTATAGAATCTATTTTAGTCGATATACACTGAAGTGCCAGAAAAACTGGTACTGATGAGCTTATGCAAAATACATAGCAATGTCTCATATGCGCGTACTCTGTTGCATATATAAAGTGATAGACATCCTTGCCAGCTGTCGGAGCTGTTTTGGGCATGAGAATGACAAATAAGTAAAGATTTAAGCGATTTTCAACGTGGTGTCATAGTTGGCGCTCGTGAGATGGGCCATAGTATTTCGGAGGTAGAAACAAAGTTTGGATTTTCACGGACGACCATTGCAAGGGTGTACCACGACTACAAGAATTCCGGCAAAACCTCTAACCTACAATACCAGTGTGGCCGTAAGAAGACATTGGGTGAACGTGAACATCGTCAGCTGTCAAGAATCACTTCACGCGATAGATGTGCAACACTCTTGCAGGTATCGTCGGAATTCTGATGTGGAGACTCGACAGGCATCTGCGTCCGGACTGTGCAGCATACCCTGCACGATATGGGCTTTGGAAGCCGACGCCCGACTGAAGTCCCATTGATGGGTGCACGACACAGCTATGTTCCTTGCTTGGGCACGGCAACACCGCCACTGGACACTTGATGACTGGAAACAAGTAGCCTGGTCTGACAAGTGCGTTTCCAACTGTATCGGGCAGATGGAAGGAGTCGTGTGTGGCACAAACTCCATGAAGCCATGGATCCCGCCAGTCAACGGAAAACTGTACCGGCTGGTGGTGGTGGGGGGGGGGGGTCACTAATGGTATGAAGTGTGTTTAGCTGAACTTCACTGGGACCCCTGGTACGTCTACAAACGTCTGACCAACCAACGCTATGTGCGCCTTTCTGACGAGGTACACCCATTCATGCTGATGGGTTGGGCCTGTTCCAACAGGACAATGCACCTCCACACAAGTGTTGGGATGACACATGGTTAGAGGAGCATTCATCTGAGTTTGGGGTGTTGTCATTTCCACCCAAGTCCCTAGATATGAACGTGAAAGAACACATTTGGGATGCTATGGAACACAGGAATCCGAGACCTCAAAATACACCTGAATTATGGAGCGTTCTACAGGAAGTATGGTGTGCATTGCCTACAGCATATTTCCAGAATATAGTCCATGCCCTGTCGTATTTCTGCAGTCCTGTGCTCCCGTGGGGAACCTACCAAGTATTAGACTGGTGTACCAGTTTTTCTGGCACTTCAGTGTAAATGTGCCCATAAATTCAAACATTTTGTTATGTCGATTAAAATTTGGCCCTTGATTTGGGAAACATGGTTTTTAATCAATATGTTCTTTTACGAATTTCAGTCCCTGAAATTTGGTAGGTATGATAATGTTGTTTTAGACCTCTGCTGATCAATGATGAGTCATGCACCATACTGACTAGTGCTGGAGAGGAATTTACCCACCAAAAGTCTGAGATCAGCAATTTTGTTTTCACTTTGCCTTTCATTTTTGAGTTAATTGTTCTAAATTACTCTGCTGTTCAGTGATGATTAGTCATGCACCATGCTGAAAATTCTAATGATAGGCATACTCAGTAAGTAATCTGAGATTAGCAGTTTATTGTGTAGTTACTTTATGAGGTTAATATTTCTTACCCACAACCTAAAGTTAAAAAAAAAAAAGTAAATGGTTGTGAAAGAGAGACAGACGGACGTAATAAGAATGAAAAAGAAGTACACAGTGTTCACTTTATATGTGAAAGCTCCCAAACTTCTGATAAGTGAAAATCTAATTTTAATTGAGAAGCATTTCATTAGTGTCCAATGTTAAACAAAATGTGCTTTTCAAATGGTTAGGTAAAGAAACTTTGAGGAGCAGGCTACTCATTTCAAATGCATTTATTTAAACCACAACCCTGTATGCTTTTATAGCCAGCTACTTTAGGCAGATTTCACAGGAATAATGGGTTCTCAAAATAGTTCCGAATGGCTGTGTATGAAAGTGTAATTGTTTCTACTCTGACATATGGCACCGAAACCTGGGTACTACAGAAGAGACAAGAAGTCGTTTGTGGAAAGACACTCTGTGATCATGTGAGGCAAAATGTTTGTAGTAAGGTGGGGACTAATATTCTCAGGTGTGTTGGCCATGTTGAAAGAATGAGTAATGAGGTGCATACTAAGAGAATTTATTCAACCCAAGTGACAGGAAATAAAGGTAGGGAACCAAGGAAATCATGGCAATTCCAGATTCGGGAATGTCTGCCTGAGAAAAAGATAGTGAGTATAAAGTACAAATGGTTTTGTGTACGGCATGTGATGGATGTTAATGAAGCCTGAGCTGTGTACTGAGATCATTTTAAATGGAGACATTTTGTACAGCAACAGTAAGTTCTTTCTGTGTGGAGCTTACCTCTGAATACCAGAGAACAGCTTAGCATTATGTATATATGTGTTAGTATGTAGGCATTTTCACCAAAAAAATTACGTTATTCAACTTGTGATAGGGTGGTTCGAAAGTTAAACTGCTACATGAAACATCGCCGAATCAAAGTAAAAGTCATAATGAGGACTGACTACAAACATTAATATTCTTTGCCTAAAAATTTTCCTGGAAAATATTTGGTCTTGTAATCTACTGAAGTAAGCAAGCATGTACATAATTTGTATTAGAAAAGGAGAACCTGTGTTACTGGTGATATGGAATCTTAGTTACTGTGGATGCACCAAACATCATTTCTAGCAGCCTGCCCACAATTTGAGATTTGTATGAGCCATTGCACATCTCATGGGTTACTTTTGTTCTTTATTCTTATAGTTCATTCTTTTAGACATCCTGTACATCATCCTCTCAAGATTTCTTCAGCCATACCTTAAGGACATTGTAACATGAATATTTTGTTGCATTATGAGAATAACATGTTCTTATATCTTCATTGTATTAAGTTGTGGGCCTTATATAGGATGCTGATGAATGAAAAGCTATGCTCCATACTTGACAACACTTGAAGATAAGTCTACCCAATGAAAATAACTGAGATCAGTGCAGTTTTACTTGCAACTGATCTGTAATCCCCCCCCTAGATTTTGTCTAATTTTTTTCCAAAATGGGAAGATATGACAATTGTGTGAAAATTAAATTAAAAGGTGAAATAAAAGCAGTTTAGTTTCTTAAATTAGTTACTATTCAACTGTATTTGTTTGGGTCATCTGTAGTGTATATTTCATATTCTCTTGTAGAATAAGTTGTGGATCCGTACTAGTATTTGCATTTTAGATGTGGAACATGTTAAAAAAATAGAATGGATTTACCTAATTTAATTTGTGTCCAGTGGGTAAAATATATCATTCTCAAAATGTTGGGGGTATGTAAATTATTGGCCTAAGCAAAGGGGAAATCTGTTTACCTGGCTGGCTAAATGATTAGATGGGGGGGGGGGTTGAAATGAAAAATTTGCTACCATAAGCCAAAAGATGAGTGACTTGTCATTTCTTATTTCACAGCAGAATGTAGAAGGCATATTGCTGTGTGCTAAAATCAGGAGAATGTTACTTTTTAATTATATTTTGTTCTGTGTTCTAAATTTGAGATGTTAACATAACTGGCTGAAGTCTGGTAAGTCTTTGTGGTGCATTGTTTGTTGATGCCACCAGTAATTTTTCCCAGAATTGTGGAATGTCAGTAATGTATGGTCAGCTTTGAATATTTTTAAAGCAACCATCCAAAACAAAGTACTTTTTTTTTATTAAAAAAAAAAAAGAAAACTTCTGATCTACTTGAAAAGATAAATTTTCTTCAGAGGCATCCTGTGATATATCTTAAGAGTTGTTCTTCCACAGCTCAGTGCCATCGACAGCATTTGAACATCGAGAGCATTTGAAATCTGTCTTTCTAAAACTTACTACAGCTTGTTCGTGTGGTATAAGGTCCCAACTCTTTAGTCATCTACACGTGAAACAGCTCCAGTACTGTTTTTTCACCAGGTATCAATGTGCCATCACTGCTCATTGTACAACTGTTGCAAGGAATTTTCACAACACTTCTTCAAAGACTACTGATTATTAACTGAAAAACAGTTAATCTGTTAAGAACTGGTTTATCTGCTGCCTTTATAAAATAGTGACGTTCACATTTTAACTGTTTGTTTGGTATAAATATTTATGTAATAATGGTATGTTACTTTTGTAGATCGAAGTTCCTCAGGACAAAAAGAAAGGAAAAGCAGTTAAAGGTAAAGAAGCAAAAAAAGAAAAGGGGAAAAAGACTGTTAAAGCTGCAAAGAAGTAGCTGTAAAAATTAAGTAAATAAATGGAGTTATTTGGATGAGATTCTGTTGTAATCATTTTATCTAAAAAAGTTTTCACCCTCAAAATTTAGAAATCCTTGTATGTCAACTGGAGTTGCATTTTATCAGAATCTTCAGGTAGCTGGTGAAAAAATGCAATAGCTGGCAGAAAAAAGCCACATATGTCGTTCAAGGCTTGCACAGGGTGTCTGTATGCAAGTTACCTTGTTCTTTAGTAATGTATATTTTTTGCTCAGCTTAAGTATTCCACTTTATATTCTAGTTATTTATAATGCAACTTACAATTGAAATGTCATTTGGTGTGCAAATGTATTATCCTGTAGGTAAAACTTGGTTGTGTGAAAGTAGCTGTGTATGAAGTAATGTTTTGAATACTGCCACATTTTAAGTGAAGCTTACCTTTTCCATTTTGGCAATGTCCTGTTTAATGAAATTATTTTTCTAAATTTTGATGTATTACTATTTATCTCACTGATTATAAAGCAGTCAGAGCAAAGTGAAAGACAGTTTTGAACATCTGTTTTTCACATTTTCCAAGAATAGTAGATGCGAGTTTCTGTGCTTTTAAAAGGCCCTGAGAAACAGAGAAATTCCTAAAAGTGTCATGGTGGCAGTCTGCTGCCAAGCAGAGCAGCATTCTGCAAATTTTAATAAGATGAAACACATTAATTATTTGGTGCAGTCAAATGAAACTTACCTAACATTTCACACAAATGATACAGAAATTTAGAAGTCACTGTGTAATTAAAGCATTTATCCCACTAAGTAACCAGATGATGGGTTGTGGTTTCATAAAATGATCCTGGCTTTTCATGTAACCAATGATGGACAGACACTTGCACAATGTCATCTAAGATGAATTTCTTGCTTTGTAATGACTTCTTGTTAGGCTTGGAAACATGAAAATCATGTGAGAGGTTGGGGCAGTTAGCTGGAGTCAGAGGCACACGTGCGCGTAGCCCTGTATCCAGTAGATGGTTGCGGATTGTTCACACAGTCACCTCAGGTGCAACAGCAGCTCGGATTTGCGTCACAGTGGATGTTCTGCTTGACAACGCCGCTCTTATGCATCGATCGGTCCGTCTGTGACTCCGGTTCCACGTCTTGTGTGGGAATGTTCCTCGGACCATCTACACCACCACCGATACTTCCCGTCCAATTCCCTCCACAATACGATGATACGACCACACGGAGTCCGACTAGACGACCTCGCTCAAAGTCCCATAACTGCTGAAATCGTACACATCTTCCATGTCCAGGCATTGCAGCTTCTGCAGGGTCTTCGCACGTGTCTGTACGGCGACGACTGATTACATTCGCATCGCCGTACTCTTTAAATACCACCGACAATCATTTGCATATTGTGCCGTGCTGTGGCGTAAGCGCTCATCGGTTGGTCCCGAAATTAACTGTAAATTTCAGGATCGTCCGCCAATTCCTTCTTGCACTGTAAAAAAAAAAATTGTAGATTTTACGGTTTTAAACTGTTTTCCAGGGTGCCAACACAAAACCGTAAAATCTACAGTTTTATGCCGTATTGGATAAAATGAAGAAAAGAGCAGAGAATTTGGCTGGAACGAATGTGTTGATTGTGTTGGAGCAAAGCTATAGCTTTGCTCCAACACGGCATAAAACTGTAGATTTTAAGATTTTGTGTTGGCACCCTGGAAAACGGTTTAAAACCGTAAAATCTACAGAATTATTTTTACAGTGTGGTGTTCTATTTTCACTTTCTGTCAGTGTATATAATGCCTAAAATGTACCATTAACTTCCCTACTTAGACACACTACTGATATTGATAAAATACAGAAGCTTGAAATGATGAGCATTGGTTGTTTCATTTGACTGTACCAAATATATAGTATCGGTTAATTTTGATCAACTGCTAGACAAACATCCTCGGATCTCTTCCATAACTTTGTCCTAAATGGCTAATATTTTCAGTTTCACTTTGGCATGCTTTTAAATTTCATCCATTACCTGTCCAGTGTAATATTTGTTTTCCAACTGTAGTGAGGCCTAGCAATGTGTCCAGCCCAATTACCATCTTGGGATCTTTACTTTGATCATGCATTTTTAAACTTTTGACATTTTCTCCATTTAAGAATTCCTTTTCATATTTTTCTTTGTTACAACAAACATTTATCTCACCCTGCTGCTTTGAGTTGTCCATGTCTCTGATCCACAAGTAAGAACTAGAAGGTTGCATTGATTAAACACATCTCTTTTAAGACCATAGTAATAATTGAAAACTTTGTTTCTTCCAAATGTTTCTGCACCATATTTGACATGCCTATTTATTTATTTCTTTGATTGGGCCATTGCTTGATACCAATTATGCAAGGTGGTGCAGGAATCTGTTACTCTTAAATTTGTCCCATCATCCTGTGAATCTGTTCTTTTAAAAGCATTGTGCATTAACTTTGCTTTCAGCCAAGTCCATTTGTGATTACAACTTTTTTTTTTTGTCTACTCCCAGATGGTGTGTTTGTCTTACAGCACTGGCTCTCTCTCCCTTCCCTGGAACCATTGGCTCCAAATTAGGAATTGTAGACTACCTTTTGAGTTTTTAGCTGTGGTCGTTAAATCCCAAAAATAAATGCTCATTCGCAAATTTCTGCATCAACTTTGAAGGAGTGCTAGCAAAAATGAATGTCAGCAAAGGGTAAATTAATCCTGATTTCAGTGTTTGAAAGACAGGATGCATACGTGAAATTTTCTCGTGGATTCACTGAATTTTGCTTTTTTATTTTGTGTCTCCTCACTTATTAAGTCAATTCAATGCAAAACTGAAAAGGGGGTGGTATTTCATGCTTCAAAAATGAAAGTTCAATGAGGTAAAAATTTCTTCTGTAATCATAATTTTTTTCTTTCAATGTCGACTTTGTCCTTTATTGTTAAAATATTTTATTGCAAGTTTTTTACAGCTTGAATCTGTAGGAAACAATTTGTGAAAATCAAAGTTGGACAGCACGAGATTCTCTGCTAGTTCAAGGAATACTGTTACTGCAGGGTTTTTTTCCTTGCCTTGATGTTCCCACTCCTTCATTGTTGTTAAATGCTATCCCCCCCCCCAACTTAATAAGTGCATTTAAGCTTGATATGAGAGGAAGAAACCAAAAACAGAAGTGACGAATGTCGAAAATTTGTAAGAACTGATGCATGGTATTCAAAAGTATTTATATTTTCAAAATTGTTGTGCCTTCATGGTCTTTTGGCAAAAAATTCTCTCAGCATAGTGGGTGAAATTGTAATCTGAGGGCACAAAAAAAGTGGAAATAGTGAAGGGAAATTTTTCAGAAAAATTAAAACAATGGATGCTGTGCGTAGCCCACTTAAAATAAACAGAAGGTAGTAGTCCTTGACCTTGCTGCACATTTTGATTTTTCACCCAGTTAAAAAGTTTTTTTTATAAGGATGTCATCTTATCTTGCTCCATTTCCAAAATTTTTAAGCTCTTTGTGTCCTTGAACAGTTAAACTTATGAATATTCATAGTAGGTTTTGATTCTCCATAAGTGTCAAATATCAGTAAGTTCTGTGATGGGCGGTGTCAATTCCTCTCACCAAAAATATGAGGAAATGGTTCTCTTAAGTATATCAGCAGTACCATCTCATAAGTCTATCAGGCACGAAAGACTTACGCGGAAATCCACTTCTTGGTGTTACCCATATTATTCCGAATATGCAATAAAAAATTTATGGGGGGTATGCCTCGCTTTTGCGGAAAGCAAAATTGTAATGACTTAGGACGACAGGATGGCTACGGCTGGGAATGAAGTTACCTCTTCCAGGGATGGAAATTCTGCGCCAAAGTGTGCCAAAACAAAAGTCTTGCGTCATCTTGCTACAAAAGGCAGGTTTTGTGCCATTGGGCGCCAGAACCTCTATGCCCAGTCGGGACTTCGGTGCAGTAAATTCTCTGTACGCACTCTTCCACTTAATGCTGAGTAAGTCCATGCAGATAGGAAGAATGATTCAGCGACTACACGTACTAGAAATTTTACTTTGTTACTATGGAAATCGACGGGAAACATTGAGTATGCTATGGAAATCGTCGGTCCGCTATGAACGACGAGTATGCAACGGAAATAGAGAATCTCCGTGAAATAACGTTATTAAACATCTGTGTAACGTTTATTTTTGTGCTTTCAAGATTCTAACACATGTGAAATATTGTTGAGAAATGTCACGTCGTTTTCCGTTTCCTCATTAAATTTTTTTGGCTAAGCCCCCTCCTTTTTTTTTTTTCTTCCTCTCTCTCTCTCTCTGATTATATTTTTATTTTTTATGTTTTCTTGTCATATTCCTTGTTTTTAATATTCGGTAATAGTGAAAAGAAGCATTCGTTTTTTGTTTGTTTTTTTAAGAATTTTTTCTAATGAAAAGCATGTTACTTTATTTCTAATACATACTACTTCAAAACTAATCAATAGATAGCAATCGTTTTCTCCCTTTTATTAAACGGAATTAGATTTTAAGATCGGTATTTAATCAGCGCTGTTTCCGAGACCCGTAAAATTGTTTCACAGCAGAGTGAGCAACGCAGTATCGATTTTCCATTTCATAGTTACTTTTTATACTAATCATCAACCATTATCAATCCACTGCTAGACGAAGGTCTCCCCAAGTTTATTCCACAAAGATCTGTCTTGTGCCAGTCTCTTCCAGGTTACTCCCGCATACTTTCGAATTTCATCCACCCATCTCCCACGTGGTCTTCTGGGTCTTTCCCTGTCCCTTGGAATCCAATCTAAAATTTCGATGGTCTGTCCTGGCAGTATGTCCAACCCATTGCCATTTCAGGGATTTAACTCTGATGATGATGTCTTCCACTAGTCATTTTTCAGATCCGCGAGTTCCTCTTCTTATCTCTCCTGGTTACACCATGCATGCGTCTTTGAGTTGTCTGCAGCCTTTTTATGTACATATTATTTCGTAGATTCGCGAAATTCCCCTTTTTCTGTCATCATTTGGGTCATTCTCGAGATCGATGTAAAACTGAAAAGAATCGGGGGGGGCTCATCTTTCAAAAAACTAAAGTTAAACAGTGAAGATTTTACCCCATAATCCTAAATTATTTTTCTTGCAATGTTTCTTCTGCTTCATTTTAATGCATAAATATTTGTATTTTAGCTTGAAAAAAGGAGAGAAAATGTCCGAAAATGGAAGGAGCAAAGATTTCGCTGGCAATCGTAATCCCCGCTCACGCCACGTTTCCTCTACCCTGTGTTGTTGTTAAATGTCAGTAATTTTATACTTTGGATGCATTAATGTGCTCCAGTTTTATGTGTACATAGATAAATTTCAGTGAATCCCAAAACATGCACTTTTTAAGTTAAACAAAATTCAGTGCCCTCTGAAAAAAAAAATGAAGGCATTATTGAGTTGTTTCCCTGGTTCTAAAGTGGAAAATTCTTTTAGTATGATGGGGGATGTACTTGATAAAGAATCCAGCAACATGAAAATTAGAATATTTTCAACTGTTCAAACCATGAAATATAAGCTACTGAATCAGGAGCTTATATTTCATGGAATTTTTTAAGAAAAACTATTATTTGCATGACCCTGTAAATAGATTTATGCCAAAATATGAAATCATCATATTCAGAATATAAGAAATAATTACAAGATAAGGAAGAAGAAATCGAAAGAAGATGAAATGAGCTAAATATCTCTAATAACTTACGCAGCAAATTAAAATCAAATGAATTGGTTCAAGAGAAAGAAAACTCTAGCAGGCTAATTTATAAAAGGTTAGACAGAAACAACTTGAGAAAATGAAATTTGATTAGTTGTGAATGACTTATTATTTATCTACAAAATGTCTAATGTTTTTGCAAGCATTTATCATATTTCTTCATTAATAGTTTTGTGTCAAATCAAGAATTAACATTTATTCTTCATCAAACTCTTATTACTTATCAACAAACATGTCTGAAGTTTTTCAAACCTTCAAGATTTCATTTCCATACAGCATTTAGACATTTGATTAATTTCCTCATTGAATAAAGACATCGTTTTGTACTAAGGTGAGCGATTTTCTATGCAGATATGACCTCATCAGCAGTTTTCGCCCTTATATTCAGGATAAGTCAGCCTTGGATAGTACTATACATTTAATTTTCTTAAAACAAAATACATATATTAAATCTATTTAGTTGGCAGGCATGTGACCAATACCTAAATGTCAGGGTTGTGTTGTATACATTAGAGAGTGGAATGCACGATTCAACGCTTTATCCTCCCCGCGATGCGCACACTCCAAAGTTCCGCTTAGGTGCAGTGGTCTAAGCGATGGCCTCTGATCATTCGTCTGTAAGGGGTCCGGGTTCGAATCCCGGTGAGGCATGGATGTTGTGTTTTCTTACGGCACTGGCTCTCTCCCTTTTTTGGAACCAGTGACGGGCGACTGCTTGTAGCCCATTGAGTTGCTCACGGTGGTCGTTAAACCTCCAATAAAAAATAAAATAAAAAGTTCAGCTTTTCCTATAACTGCTCACTTTTATGCCTGGTCTAGTTTCACACAACTCAAAGCCTGCTTACCTTCAATTGGTGTTGGAAAACTGAGAAATGCTTAATGGTGCTGATCTGGATCCATATTAAGGATCATTCAATCGCTTCTGTCATAACTCCCAGTTCTGTAGACAGATCTTTGACAAAAGAGTTAAAATATATTTCAAGTTTTATGGACATGTTCAGTTTGCTGTTATTGAATAAAAATGTAAAGTCAAAGAGTAATGTCTGATCATAGTAACTGGAATCTTAGCCCAATGATAAGGTTTTTGAAATGTGTGTCCCATGACTCAGCTCCCTCATAGCTCAATCACAAAGTAACTCACTTTGGACTAATGAGCAACACAAGCTTTGACATGCAAGAGAACATTTGACTAATGCATATATCCAGCTTGCAGTGTATGTTTTTGTCTGTCAGGGGTCTCTGAGTACCTAATTCTATAAAGAGTTACCAGTTTGGGGCTGCTGGTTTCAGGGAAGGGATAGAGTCTGCACTATGGGACAAACACACCACCCATCCAACTACTAGCTGAAAGTAATGAGAGGCATGGATTTCCAACCATTTGGCCAGGTGCTCTTGAAAACTCTGCGGGGTCTCATACTCTTTGGGCATTTTTTAACCAAGGGGAGTGCCTTATTTATTTATACAAATATTCTCCACTTCCCCTAACCTAAAACATAGATAGGGCATTTTCAAGTGTCCTTTGGACATAAACCCAGCCTCCCTGGTGTTGGAGTGTGGTACAAGGCGATTGCTTTGAGATGGATCCAGGAGGTTAGAATCTCAGGTGAGACATGGATGGTTCATTTGTCTTATGACACTGGCTTGCACTTTCATGGAACAAGTGGCCCTATATTTGGGATGGGCAACTACTTTATAGCCTCAGTGGCTAAACCCCCAAACAAAAAAGACAAATGGTTTGAGGATTGCAGCCCAATGGCTTAAAAGTAGTTAAACGTGGGCTTTGAGTAGTAGTTTTTTTTTTTTGTTATGTGGCCCTAAATTTGGTACAGGCTAATTATTTCCTATAGTTCTAGATACTATCAGTAAATCCAGAAACAGATAGTTAAGGGTTTTGAATGGAACTTCACACCCTTCAAAAAAATTTTTGCATTATGGAGATATTACTTCATCAGTTGAGTAAGCCAAAGGAGATTCATCATAGGGAAGGCCCAAAAGTAATGTCGTTTTTGGAAAAGAGAAACATTGTAACAGAAGAAATTTATTTCTTGATTAATTATATAATCGCCATCATTATCAATCACACACTTGCTCGTCTTGAAACCAAACTTTCAGTGCTGTCGGCTGTGATGCAAAGAAGTCCGAAAGCCCAGTTAAAACCTTTTAGGGTGTAGAAACTGGTGTCTGACATGGAAAAAGCAACTGGTTTTTGCGTTTGTTTGTGCAAACAACCCACCTTTCATCTCCAGTGACAATTTGATGAAATGGATCCTTTTCCTGTTGGCTGAGCAAAGAGTTGCAGATGGTGAAATGCTGGGCTTTGTTGTCAGGTGAAAGTTGGTGTGGGACTCACACTCCTTGTCTATAGACCTTCCCTATCTGTTGCAGGTGTTCTTTAACAGTAAAACATGATGCTGAGATAATTCATCAATGGTTTGACAAGGATCTGCCTTAACAGCTGCATGTCATTGTCCAGCTCCATGGGCCTTCAGATAAGTCAAAATTGCCCGACCGGAATTGGGTGAACCAATGCTGGCACTTGTGGACATTTAATGCATTCAGATAAACAGTGCTTATGCTATTGGTGGCCATGGTTGCATTGTTCCCCTTGTGAAATTCATACAGCATACAATGGCGAACATGGCTCTCAGGTTTTATGTCATTTTGCTCTGCAAATGCTGGAAGACAAGCAAAATCATTCACTTGTACATACACACCTCACAACTGCTCCAATATTAGCCACTCATTGTGGAATGTTTTTTAAGTTTGCATAGAAATGCAATTATCAGTGTTGCTGAAAGATAGTATGAGGCATGGTGAAAGGAATGTGAAAATAGCTGCACTTCAGTTTAAAAAAAAAAAGCATTAACTATGGAGTGATGCTACAACAGGTGGCATGCTAAAATGTCAATAATGAAGTTGAAAAGAATTATAGATTTTCATTAATGAAACTAAGTATCACATGTAAACACTAGGGAAGGAGTGTTAGAATAGCATTTCAAAGTAATGGATAAAAGCACTCATGTTCAACAACAGTTGTCATTGTATTTTGTTGTGTTACAAAAGTGCTATAATTTCTTGCTCCCCTTTGATAGTAGCAGGTTACATAGTGAATTATTTGTATTAGGGTTAACAGCTGAAAGGACATTACTCTTGTTAATTGGTTTTGATTAGACGGTAGGCTCATGTACTCAAAGTTGGATTTACTAATGATTTTTATACATGGAAAATGGTTCAATGCTGGAGCCACAACAGCATCCAGAGTTACATAATGTGTTAGTTATGGAAGCACCACACTGTATGTTAACCATCAATATGGCCACGTGGATACTGTGAAGTACATTGTTGCGAGCAGTTCACAAATCATCAACTTTGAAAATTTTATATCAGAATAGGTTGGTTGATTTTAATGGCGCAAGGGCCATGGTTGGCCAAAGAGTGCCAAACAAAAGACATCAAAACGAAACTAAATCAATAAAAACGTACACAAGGTTAAAAACAGGCTGATGCAGTAAAAATGAAATATGAGAGTGAACATCAGAATAGGAACTGTATAAGCAGACTTAACTTCAGCGGCTAAAAATTTGTGAAAAACCTTAAATTTCAAGATTCTGTAAAAAAAAACATTGAAAGTACAATTCACTATTGGAGCTTCCAAATAACTACTATAATATCGTGCAGCCTTTTATTTTTTAAAGACTTACCATTTCTTGTAAAATTGCACCCCACATTTTTTTTGGCCAGGAGACACCCATGCTTTGACAGTGGTCCCACAGTCCTTAAATTTTTCTTTTCCAAGGGCTCTTAAAAAGTACTTGCTTCCCCCCCCATGTTCACCAAATTTCAGAATAGCTGCAGTTCATTGAAGAGAAGCTATTACCAAAATGTCACAGGTGGCCGTGCTGTATTGTAAAACATTCTCTTGGAATCGGGAGCGTGTTTCCGGTTTTCACACTGTTGTGATTCTGATTCTGAACTACAATAAGTGAATGCGAGGGGGTGCAAGTATAAGGTCCCTAGGATTCTTCATCTTGCATGTATAAAGAATCCTAGGAATCTTAATGAATCTTCAATTGATCTGCTGAACTCTTGTAGCTCAGGAATCCGGTCTAAAATTTCAGTTGTCCACGCAATTGCCATTGCAGATATTTTACTTTGATCATGATATCTGTAGCTCTGTGCACGAAATCATGTGGGACAATAATACCTCACCAAAGTATGTCCGTATGTTTAGATATAACTACTTTTTGACTGTTTGTTACAACTTATTTTAGTGTTTCATGAGTTCTTATTGGGCATGAAAATAATCTTGAATTTTTTGGTGGAAAAAGAGTGGGGACTATGTTTGATGGTGCCCCATCCCAGCTTATTTGGTGTTTGACATGCTGCTTGTCTAGTTTCAAAGGTAGGTTTGCACGAGGGAAATAAAGGATTCCTTCACGTTTGGAAGCAAGAAATTCCATAGTCTTAGGTTTTTCATTTATCGTATTAGTGGCACTTACTACTGTGGAAAAATATTTCATAATTTTGGAAGTACTTGTAAAATGTTTCATGAAACCTCCCGTTGGTGTTGATCTACTTTAGACCATAGCTGTAAATAGTGAAATGCAAAACAGGTTGCATTTTTTAAGAATGCATATTTTATGTATATTATAGTTAAAACAAGTAAAGCACACAGAATGGATTGTGAAAAATATGCAACCATAATTTTCTTTGTACTTGGTAGCAAAACCAACATTTCCTTATTGCATAGCATCTGGCTGATGGAAGGAGTACTTTCTCCTTTGTCTTGGGAACAGGACAATCATACCTACGCCATGGGCTGCCGGTCAGAAGAGGCAAGGCCTCCCCAAAGATTCTTTCAGTAAAGCAGGAGAATAAATTACATTTTAGCAGAAAAACAAAAATGCAGTGCTATAAAATACAGTATTATTCAGTTACATACAGCACTCGAGCTGTGGCAAAGCTTGAGAGAGACCTTTTTCTCCAGGGTTGCTGGCATTTAACGGAAGCTTCTCGCTTGTATCAACAGATCACAGGAGGCACATCGCAAGCGAGCCTCAGTCCTAAAGCAGTGTCTTAAAAGTTTTCCTAGAGTGCGCTGCATCACACGTGAGTGATTTTTTTTTTTTTTTTTAATTTTGCTGTCGCAACTAAACGCTTCGATTTAGCTGTACAAAATCAATATAATGGATGTGTAAAGCTGACATTATTACAAGTTTTTTTTCTCAAGAAAAAATGACATTGAAAGACATGCGATTCTGAAACAAGGAAGACTTCTTCCCAAGTTTTTTCTTACGCATAAATAGAATATTCCAATCTTCATGCTACCATCAACACAAATGGTTATGTGGTAGCACAATGAAGGTGGAACTATTCTGCTGGCTTTGCTATTGAACTCAAAAGTGTATGGCCTTCTGAGGGATATGACGACTTAAAAAACATCTAGGGCAGGGGACATGCATCTTGTAAAGATATTTGAATTATACGTCATTTTTTGTGATTACTGACAAATTATCGTTCTGGCCTCCCCAGGTCCTGCACCAAGGGGTTGCAAACTGAAGAATGTTGGAGAGCTATGATCTAAAACGTACACGAACTGCAGCTCTGTTATTTTGTTGATGCCCTCCTTCCTTCCAAAAACTTATTTTATATACAACATTTCACCTACATTTCTTTTTTGGTATGATAGCTGTTGAATTTGCTAATGTAAACAGGACACTCTGCAATCAGTGTTCCATAAATTCTCACAATCAAAACATTTGTCTGAGGACTATTGTTGTACATCTGTAAGCAGTCACACAAAACAAAAAATGCAAATAAAACACATGACATGTTTTAGGCAAGATTTTGGCTAGTCCCACCAGCAACCAGATGTTTCTAGGTGGGATTCTCCTGCAGGTTTCAGCAAAAGAGGACATCTCACAATTTAATTCTTATTCCGTTCACCATAGAAAAACAATCAATGCTGAATATTTACAGATCAAAAAGAGTTGTTTAACATCCTATTGAAAGCACGAAGTGGTCATTCTACCCACAATGCCAAAGTAAATAACTCAAATCAAGTCTGATGTTTATTTGCTGAACAGGCCTTATTAAAATATTTTGCAAGTGTAACTCCTAAAAACAGTTTGGCAAAATTTAAAATAGAACTTTATTTTAATGTGTCACAATTGTTTTGCCAACCAATTTCAACAAACACTGTTCTTCAAAGAGACTGACAAGTAGAGTTCTACACTGAAACCAACTTTTATTTCCACTTTGCTGGTATGGTTTAGAGAACTAGAGTGCATTTAATTAACATCAAGTAGAAAGGGGGCAATGTTATGACATACTGCTGGTTGCCTTGTGTGAACATTTTTTTATTCAAGCTTTATTATTGCTGTTATGAGTTCAAGTAAAAAAAAATATTTCCAGATGATCACATGAAGTTTGCAAAACTTTTGATCAGCTGGAAATGTCGGTTTTATCTCTGTAGCAATCCAACTTTGGGATTGCTACAGAGATAAAACCGTCATTACACTGCATTTGAAATTGGTAGTTACAAGTCGCAGTGGTCTTGCATGCTAACTTGTAACCGACATGGGTCTGGGTTCAAATCCCAGTGAGGCATAGATGTTTTGGTTGTCTTACAGCACTGGCTCATTGAGTTGTTCACAGTAAAAGAAAAGAAATGAGCTTGAAAATAAAGGTGATATAAATATTTCTTTATTGAAGATTTAAAAGACCACCGTGAGCAACTATGGGCCACTGGTTTCGAGGAAAATGAGCGAACCATGGCCATAAGACGAACACAACATCCATTCCTCACCAGAATTCAAATGATCATAAGTCATTGCTTATTAGACCACTGTCAGTCCCCATGGCATAGTAGAGTAACAAATAATATACTTCAACTCTATTTAGGGCCAAAATTTTTGAGGCATGGTGTGTTTGTCATATGGCACTGGCTGTTTCATTCCTACAACCAGTGACCCTAAATTAGGGACATTCTGCATGTAGCTCATTGAGTTGTTAATCTCCCAAACTAAACCTTTATTTGGGAAATGTTCCCAAGGTGAGAAGTACAAAAAAAAAAAAAAAAATTGACTTGGACATTCAAATACTCCATTTTTAATGGAAATTGGCAGACAATAGCAATTCCAAAAGGTTGTACCATTTTGAGGTACACATTCCCGTGCAGAAATGCTCACAGGAATTCTTTGTCTAAGTACAGTGATAATGCACATTTGACACGTGAGGAAGCTGCACTGCACAAATAAGCTGCTGGCATTCTGAAGACAAGTTAGGGTCAGAATGTCTAAGGGCCACTAAGCTCTTTTGAAGCTGCAACAGTGAACCCTCATACATGACAGTTGCTATCTGAAGTGGAGTCTTCCCAATCCATTATTGCCTGTCACCTACATAACCTTGGTTGGTTTCTTTACCAGTAACCATTGCATGGTTCCTCATGAAACTCCACCCATGCAGCCAAATTCATAGGATGATAGGTTTTGGTGTTGTATTGACACATGATAAAAAATAATCCTACCACTGGGAATTAGTGGCTTAGCCCAGACAATAATGCAAAGAGGGTGGTTCGAGAAGATAGTTATGCTCTGCATTTGGTGGAATTGTTAAGATTCTGTACGATAGGAATTCTTTCCAGATGGCCAAAACATTAATACACACCAAAGTCAGCAGTATAAAAAGCTTGAATGCCTTAGTCTGAAATATTTATACATCTATCAATAAATTAAATCTGGAATTACAAGAGAAAAATGTGCTTTCCAGTACAAAAAAAAAAACTTGTACATTACATATCACTAAGCTGTTCTCTGAGATTCAGAGGTTAGCTCCAAAAAGAAATGCAAACTTCCAGATATTTTTGCTTATTGTTGTCGTATCAAACTTCGCCATTTACAGTGATCTTGACATACAACTCGTGCTTCACTGATATCCATTACACGCTACACAAGATCTTTTATACTTCATAATCTTTTTCTCATGCAGACACTCCTGAATCTGATCCACCCATGTCTTCCTTGGCCTGAAAATATTTTCTTAGTAAGCATTTCATCAATAATTCTTTCAACATGGCCAAAGCACTGAAGCATATTGGTCACCACCTTGCTAACAACATTTTGCTTTACATCACACAACTGCAATACATCTTCATTCCTCACACAATCAGATAGTGTCTTGCCATAAACCCCACGTAAGTAACTCATTTCTCCAGCACACAAACGACTCCTATGTTTCTTCTGCAGTACCCAGGTTTCACTGCCATACATTAGAGTAGGAACAATTACTGTTTCATACACAGCCATGCGGGACTCTCTAGAGAACCCATCATTCCTGTGAAAACCTCCCAGAGCAGCTATGACTTTCAAAGAAGAATTCACTCGCCTACTGATTTCACCATCCAACTTGTTCTCTCTGTCAAACATGCTTCCTAAATACACAAACTCACTCACCTGGTCAATCACAGTGCCATTTATACTTACATTACATTCAGTGCTACCCATTCCTCTCTCAAACACCATAACTTTGGGTTTTCCCTTATTTATACTCAGTTTGAATTTCATGCAAACTTCGTGCATTCGAGTCAGCATACTCTGCAACTCACTTTTGCTCTCTGCCAACAGGACAGTGTCATCAGCATACAGCAATCTGCACACACGGATATCACCAAGACATAAATTACCACTATTATCTATTTTGGCCTCACGCATGCATGCGTCCATAAATATATTAAACAGCCATGGTGACATTACACAACCTTGTCTAACTCCTGCACCAATGGAAAACCATTTTAATAAAACACCATTCACTTGTACACAAGCTCTACTACCAGCATACATGGCTTTTACACTATTAAGTAGATTCCCAGTAACACCATGTTTGTTTTTTTAAACCTCGAGCAGCTGATTAAAAACCTAACTCAACATTTGCTGAAACAAAAACCTGCAAGATTCAGATTTGCTAGAGTAATCAAACAAACATGATCAATAAACCAACACTACTGATATAAAACATGAAAAGTCTGGTACAATGAAACCTTTAGTAATCGACACCTCTAAGTAACAGCAAGTTTAGTTTGGTATGAAGAAGCTCAGGCATGAATCAACATTAATCTTTAAATAGTGGTCAACAGACACCTAGTCTAAGTCAGTCCTGAAGGAGATCTAATTGACACCTGGTTCCTTAATCACTTCAGCAAGAGGGATATATTGCTAAAGGAACTGGTTCGGACAAGATGGATTGGTTTATGGCGGGCACAAGTGAAAAGAGGAGTTATAAAGTAAAGTAAAAATATCAACGTTTACCACAATCGATGATTTGTTATATATCGACTAGTTTCGCAGAGCTTCTGGCTCGGCTTCATCAGGACGAATGGAGCATAAACATTCAAATCATTGTGATATCAGAATTCTGACGGTCATAGTTTTTGGTAAGTTGTTTCCACGCGCTTGAAAGAAATGTCGTTGACAAGCAGTGAAGAGTTCCGGTATATGTGAAAAGCTTCTAATACATTAAGCTTCATCGTTGAATCAGGTTTATCAATCTGCATAGCGTTTCCAAACAGAAATTTATGGTTGTTTTCGTGACAATGCTGGGCTATAGACGACTTCTTTAGTTCACAATTCCGTACGTAGGTCTGGTGTTCCTTCACACGGAAAGTTAAAGCCCTGCGGGTCTGTCCTATATACGTAAGTCCACATTCACAAGGTATCTGATAAATTCCCCAGGAATTTGTCTTCGACTTAATCTTTGGATCCGAAAAAATTTATCTTGTTTATGGGTTTGAAAATAACTTTAAAATTAAAACTTTTGAGAATTTTTGAAATTCCGAAGCAAATCTGTGGAGCAAATGGGATAACCGCCCAATTCTGTCGTATTGGGTGGTCTACCGGCACAAGTGAGCAGACAGGCTTTGGTTTCCTAAATTTGTGGACAGCTTCATCTACGACGGAACGTGTATATCTTCTGTGTACTGCAATTCGTATCTTCTGTGTACTGCAAGAAAATGTAGCTCTTTCTGCAAGGAATCCTCAGCTGAGCATATATGTACTGCACGATATACGTACGTGTAAAAGGCAGAGATTTTTTTTTTTCCATGGGTGATTTGATTTTGCATGTGGGGGTAAGGAAACCGAATGGTTTTCGATAAACTGTTGTGCTAAAGGATCCTTCAGAGCGTGACACAAGGACGTCAAGAAATGATAAGCAGCCATTATTTTCAGTCTCACATGTGAACTGTATATGAGGATCAATTGAATTGATGAGTTCCACTAATTTAGGTATTTCCGAATTCATGCCTTTCCAGAGAACAAAAGTATCAACATATCGAATCCAAAGGTCAAACGTAACGAGCTGAAAGAGTTTATCCTCAAAATGACGCATATAGACTTCGCATAAAATAGGAGACAATGGGCTACCCATTGCAAGGCCTTCCGTCTGTTGGAAAAATCTTCCACGAAAAAGGAAACTGTTTTGTCTGGTACAAATTTCCACTAGTCTCAAAATTTCTTCAACTTCCGGTTGACTGAAATGATGTTCAGTGAGACTCACTTTCAATGATTCGAGGGCTCCATTCAGTGGGATGCTTGTGAACATGGATTTCACATCAAAGGAAAACATGAATTGATCTTTGTACCGCTGTCGTTTTAGTCGATTGGCAAACTCTATGGAATTTTTTAGTTGTTTTGTTCGAAGAAGTCGTTAAGGCGGATAATTTTGAAGATAGAAACGTGGCCAATTTATGTGCAGCTGAGCCAATGTTGCTGACTATGGGACGGAAAGGGATACCAATCTTATGCATCTTCGGAAGTGCATAGAAGCGCGGACAACGGGCATATGAGGTCTTTAGACGACTTTTTGAACTTTGGTCAAGAGTTACACAACTTGATATCACTTTTCGAACTTCCTTTAATTGTTTCTCCGATGGGTCCTTCGGAAATAAGTTTTTCAACTTCTGTCTCATAACGTTTTTTGTCGAGAATAACAACTTGTCCTCCTTTATCTGCTTTAGTAACGACAATATCTCGATTTGACTGTAATTCTTTTAAAGCATATTCTTCTTTGTTGAGATTGGGTTTAAATGGTGGAAAGGACTTTGATGTTATTATCTGGCTGACACAATGTCTAATTGTTTCTTTTTGATCAATGTTTAGATCGCTTTTTATCAGGGACTCCTCAACCGACACAACTATATTGGATACAGGTGCCTTTTTCGAAATCGCAAAATTCGAATTGTAACGTAAAATCCTTTTTTGAATTTCGCTCGGCTTAAAACAAGATTACGTCGAAGACATAAATTCCTGGGGAATTTATCAGATAACCTTGTGAATGTGGACTGTCGTATATAGGACAGACACGCAGGGCTTTAACTTTCCGCGTGAAGGAACACCAGACCTACGTACGGAATTGTGAACTGAAGAAGTCGTCTATAGCCCAGCATTGTCACGAAAACAACCATAAATTTCTGTTCGGAAACGCTATGCTCATTGATAAACCTGATTCAACGATGAAGCTTAATGTATTAGAAGCTTTTCACATATACCGGAACTCTTCACTGCTTGTCAACGACATGACGTCGACTACATTTCTTCCAAGCGCGTGGAAACAACTTACCAAAAACCGTGACCGTCAGAATTCTGATGATATCACAATGATTTGAATGTTTACGCTCCATTCGTCTCTGATGAAGCCGAGCCAGAAGCTCTGCAAAACTATAGTCGATATATAATAAATCATTGATTGTGGTAAACGTTGATATTTTTACTTTATTCAACACCACAAGTTTGTAGTCATAAATTATAGAGGAGTTATATTCAGAGCTTCTGCTGGGTTGGTTCAAGTGCCTGAAATGTTGCCCATTGGCAGCAGTATCAGTTTAATTAGTCACTGTGGATTTTCTGGTGCATGGCCAACTGCTAAACAATTGCACTTCACTGCCTAACATTTTTCATTCATAAAGAATTACTAAGGTTAGCTTAAGACCAACACTGTGATGTACTCAATCATTGAGTGTTTAAGAAAGCACAAACTATTTTCTCACGTGTATTCTGTCAATTTTAACTTAGGCCTTTCTCCCAATAAAGCAGTTACCACTATTCAGAGGTTTCACTGCATTATGTTTCAAAAATGAGTGAAGGCTTGTCACAAGCCAATAACCCGAAACCTTGTTTTTTTAATTTATCACAATTGAGAAAGAACTGTTCTTTTATCACTGCAAATATACCGATTCATGTTTGGAAAAATTAAACTACACAAATCTGATTAGCTAATCCAAAACTATAGTTGTCAACCATTCACCTTAAAAAAAAACAGTACATATTTAAAACTCTTGTATAAAGATCATGAATATACCACTGAAACGATTAAAAAGTAAATGAGTACAATAAAATCCAAGTTCTCACCAGGTTAGATGGCTTACTTTTTAAATTTATATTGACATCTTTAACATTGAACCTAATGAGGATTTTATTTTATTTGCAGATACCACAATTCTGATTACGGGTGCACATATAAATGAGGCAAAAATAAAATTTGAGAAATTGATGGAATGGCTAGATACAAATTTTCTGTGTTTAAAATAGAAAAAACTAAAATTATGTTTTTTAAAAAGGGAGATAAGACAGGTTGTTGAGCCACCATCAGTACATCTATTTGTGTGGAGAATTGTACCCTTAAAATAGTAAATAATATTAAATATTTGAGGATCTAAAATGGAATATTAATATTCAAAATATTGTAAACAAAATGTTGGGGGCATTGGGTTTAATTATGAGAATTTCAAATAATACATTAAAAATGCTGTAATACAATTTGATTTATTGTTTATTAGTATGGGGGCAAACTACTAAAACTAATTTATATAAATTACAAAATAGGATGGTTGAAATTTTAAATAATTTTAGGGGAATTATTTTAGATATTGAGAAATTATGGCAAATTAGGATATAGGTATCAACATTTAATTCAGCTGAACATTGTGGGTCACAACTATCAAACAAGAGACAGAAATACATTTTTGTTACCAATGCTTAATACTTTAACCCAACAAAGATTGATGTTGTGGAATAACCTACTTTGTCAACTAAACATATAAATAATTATATTTTTGCAAGCAACTAAAAAATATTTGCTAACAAACTAAAATTCTATAGTAAAATTTATTAATCAGACCACATATGCATTGGCTTGACTATGTACTTTAGGGGAATTGGGATTCACTGAGGCTATATAAGCCTTTTACTCAATTTTTTTTTTTTTTTTTTTTTTGTTCTGTGGTTACCCTATACATTTTTTTAATACATGCTATAAAATCCCATTGTTATAGAGGACTTATAGAACAAAAGATGCATGTACGCAAAATTAATAGTACATTGAAGTCAAATTGTAGCTGTGGCCAACAGTAAACATGCTAGTCTATGCTTGCACAAGAGCAACTCGGGAGGACACACTTTAAAATAGAAAATAAGTTCTGAAAGTATTTATCCTCGAGACGGTCATTCTTTGCCCACAAAGCATTGCAGTAAATTTTTTGACATGAACCAAATTTTCAAGGACTTATTTCTTTTAATACACCTATTAAACAAATCCACATAATTAATACTGAAATGGTGTACACTGAAGTAGCTAATAGGAACACCCAATATCAATTGAACAAGCACCATCCTCACTTATGCATGCAACTATGACGCTGAGGTGGCTTTATTAAACTGCTTGCTGCAAAGGATTCAGACATGTACCAAGCGTAGATAGTGGCAACATGGGGGAAAAAAGACTTGTGATTCAAGCTACTTTGAAAGAGGCACGATGGTGGACACTAGACACTGGGTGAAAACGACTGGCTGATGGAGAACAACAGCATCTGGAGAATATTGTGTGAGGAAATAGTGTAGTAGAATAATGGTATCAAGAAACTTTTAGCATACATAGCCTGTTGTGCATTGGCACAAATGGGCTGTAACAGCCGAAGTTTCCTTCGTGTACGACTGGTCTCTGATCAAAACTGAATTCATCTGCAGTGAGAACAGGAGCACCAAAACTGGACCCCTGAGGACTAGGGAAAAAGTTACCTGGTCCGACAAATCACATCTATTAATATGTGCCAATGGACGGGACAGAGTATAACATAAACAGCATGAATCAATGGATCCCAGCTGCTTAGCATTAATTGTACAAGGCGTTGGAAGCTGTGTAATGATTTAGGGTGTTTTCATGGCAGGCTTTGGGTTTCTCAATACCTCTGAAACAGCATTTGGATGCCACGAGGCATTTTAATTAACTCCAATGTGGACCAGGCACACCCATGCATGACATTTGTTCACGGAGTGTTCCTTTCAACAGGATAATGCGAAACACCACAAGGCTCGGATTGTCATACAGTGATTAAAGGAGCATGACGACGACTTCAAAATGCTAAAATTGCCCCCACAGTACCCAGCTTTTTTAACACAATTGAACAGCTCTGGGATGAGATTGAGAGAGCCATTTACAACGCAGAGCTTCCTGCAGCAAACATTTAGCAATTGACAGACATTGTCACTTCATCTTGGCTGACCCATACCTGTAGAACAATATCAGCACCTCACTGAATATATGCCACATCAAATCAAGGCTGTCTGGAAGGCTATGAACAGCCCAACACACGCTATAAGGTAGGTGTTCCTAATAATTTGCTACTCAGTGCAGTGTTAGATTTAGAAATAAATCTTCTACTGGCCCAGCAGACCACTAGAATTTCCAAACCACTGGTCTGTAAATAAAAATTAATAAATAAAGGCATTAGATTAACATGAAGAACAATGACAAATTTAACACCTGGATTAGAGTAAAACAGCTAACATGAAACTTTTAACACAAAAACTCAATTTAAAGACTAAAGGAGTTCATTGACAGCTTGATTTAATATTTCAGCTCGAATGATAATTCATTAAATGACAGCAAATAACTCGACCAAACTTTTTTTTTCTACAGCAGCATTGGTCATATATGTACATATTCCTTCTTCTGAATGCTGTTGACATCCTAAAGAAGTACACTTCTGGGAGTTCAGAAACTATAACATGAGACATCCAAAAATGTATGTAAGACAATAAACAAAGTTACATAAGGTGCATCATCATTGTGCTCACATTTTTTAAGGTGTTGGACAGTTCAAAATTTTTCTCTAAACCAAAGACAGCATTTTGTATATATGCCTATTGTGCAACACAATCAATGATTCACTGGCACAAAAAAGTACATAAGTATGATAAAAACTGCAGCTGTCCTACACTTGTTTCTCCTTAGAGGTGCATCCGATCACTTTAAATCCATTCCCTTTGTAAATGAAGTAGCAGTCATGCATGGTATTACACAATACACATGCAACAAAGAGCCAAAACATCATGACCAGTGCATGTTTATGCAAATAGAAGCAACTGCAGGTAAATGATGGCACATGTGAAGGTCATGAAATGGTATATAAATAACACTGATACTGTGCTCTGTTAGTCAAGTGTTATCCTTGTCCTTCAGATGGGAAAGCCAATGCACATAAATGAGTTTGACAAAGGTCAAATTCTATTGGCCAGACGACTGGTTCAGAGCATTACTGAGATGGCAAAGCTTGTTAAGTGCTAACAGTCAGCCATGGTTAGCACCTTCAAAAAGTGGTCCACGAACTGCCAGTAAGGTGTGGACAGACCACAACTCATTGACGCCAGAGGTGAGCAAAGTTTATTCCGTGTTGTATGAGCCAACAGAAGGGATACTGTGGCACAACTTGCTGGTGTTGGGAGTAATGTGTCACAATATGCAGTACATCAAACCCTCCTGAAAATGGGACTGCATACACACTAGCTATTCTGAGTGAACATGCTATCCTCAGTTCATCAAAAGTGCCAACAATGGGCTTGCGAAGATCAAAACTGAATCTTGAATGATTGGAAGAACATCATCTCGTCCGATGAATATCATTTCCTGTTGCACCACGTTGCCGGCCGGGTATGTGTTGGCTCCAGGATGCACCGTTGGACGAAAAAAACCTGGTGGAGGAAGTGTAATGCCTTGGGAAATATTCTGCTGCAAAATTCTGGGTTCAGTCATTCATGTGCAGGAAACTATGATGTCTACCACCTACCTAATTATCATTGCAGACCAGGGGCATTCTTTCATGGAAATAGTATTTCCCTCTATTATCCATCTTTCAGCAAGATAATGCACCATGACACACCGCCTGTATTGTTTGAGAATGGTTTGCAGAACATGAGGAAGATTCCTAGATGTTGTTCTGGCCACCAATGTCCCCAGACATCAATCCAATTCAACATCTGTGGTTTGTGTTGGAACAGCAAATCTAATCTGTGGCGACTCAATCACATAGCTTACAAGGTTTAAAGGATCTGCTGGTCATGTGTTGGGACCAGATACCACAAAACACCTTTAGAAATTGTGTAGCATCCGTGCCTCATTGGGTAAGAGGCACATGGAGCAAAAACAAGTGGTCATAATATTTTGGCTCTTTGGTGTAGGCAAAAAACATTCTTACTTTGAGGAGCCACTTTGAAATGCAAAATCTGTGGACTCTTCACATGGTTCATACATGCCCTGGAAAAGTCCTAAAATTATGTTACACACATTGAAATTTTATTCATTCCCATTATTTGTCCCTATACAATGTTTCATAGTTGAGGATTTTTCTAGTATTGTAAGTTATGTCTGACAAACTCCCCTCCCTTAAAAATGCAACAGGAAGGTAGAGCTGTTAGTATTGTTTTAGCAATGCTAAAGCAGAGTTGTTTTAGTACTGTTACGTCCATAACTGCTCTGTATGAACACAACTTCCTTTTTGTTTGACTGAAACCTGCTTCAACTTCCATGTCATTAATGAAGGGATTTAGGGGGGAAAATTTGTATTTTGTAGCAATGGCTTTTTGTGGGTATAATGAAGGAGACACAGTGGTGACCCCATTCTACACTATCTACCAACAAGTAATTGGAAACCCCTGCAATCGACGATATCTGCGGTCCTGATACACGGCATGGCAGCTGCCGTTAAATATCGTGTGGGAAACAACAACGCAACCAGTCGCATGCAAGATGCCACGCAGTTCGGAGCTCTCTGATTTCGAGAAAGGTGTAATCGTCGGGTATCACAGAAATGGCCGATCCATACGTGACATATGCAGCGAGTTGAAGTACCCAAAATCAACAGTGGCCTACGTGATTGGCAAGTGGAAGATGAGAGGTGACTGTCGGAATGTGCCCCGACCCGGCAGACCCACAAAACTGGGAGTTAGAGACCGACGGGTGCTGGCCAGAGAAATTCGGAAGAACCGCACCAAATCGATGGGCCACATCCGCGAGGAGTTTCAACAGGCATCCGGGAGTGTTCTTTCGATGAATACCATCTGCTCAGTTATCATGGATGTGCTGCCGCCCACAAGCCTTTGATCACCAAGTCAAATATTCTCTGATTTCGAGAAAGGTGTAATCGTCGGGTATCACAGAAATGGCCGATCCATACGTGACATATGCAGCGAGTTGAAGTACCCAAAATCAACAGTGGCCTACGTGATTGGCAAGTGGAAGATGAGAGGTGACTGTCGGAATGTGCCCCGACCCGGCAGACCCACAAAACTGGGAGTTAGAGACCGACGGGTGCTGGCCAGAGAAATTCGGAAGAACCGCACCAAATCGATGGGCCACATCCGCGAGGAGTTTCAACAGGCATCCGGGAGTGTTCTTTCGATGAATACCATCTGCTCAGTTATCATGGATGTGCTGCCGCCCACAAGCCTTTGATCACCAAGTCAAATAGCGCTGCTCGGCTAACGTGGTGCAAAAACGTCGACAAAGGATCGTTGAACAGTGGAAACAGATTCTCTGGAGCGACGAATCAAGGTTCACCCTCTACCGTTCGGATGGCAGGGTCTGGGTTTGGCGTCTGCCTGGAGAACGCCTCCTGCCGGGATGTATTGTGCCAACTGTAAAGTTCGGCGGCAGTGGAATTATGCTATGGGGGGTGTTTCTCCTGGTATGGCATGGGACCCTTGGTCGCAATACTTGGTAGACTCAACGCCGAGACCTACTGCACCATTTTGGATGACTATGCGCTTTCTACGTTGTGGCAGTTTTACGGGGTGGACCCATGTTACTTTCAGGATGACAATGCCACCTGTCATGTTGCGAGGTCCACCATGACTTGGTATGGTGACAATGGGGTTAATCGAATGGACTGGCCTGCGCAGAGCCCGGACCTTAACCCTATCGAGCACCTCTGGGTTGAGTTGGAACGTCGACTTAATGGGTGCCCACACCGTCCGAAATCGGTGAAGGAACTGACCTGTCTTCCCCAAGCCGAGTGGAAGGAAATACCGCTGGCCATCGTACAACACCTGATTGAGAGTATGTCCAGGAGGGTCGCAGCTGCAATCGCCGCTCGTGGAGGCTCCACCAACTATTGAAGGTGAATAAACTTTGTTTTCCTTTGCTATCACAGGTGTCCAATTACTTGTTGGTAGATAGTGTATATTTTGTCTCATTTATTTGACCTCTCTCACTTCATGATGGAATAGTGATGCTGGAACTAATTCTATTCTTTTTTTTTTTTTTTTTTCATTTAAGCTGTTTGAGTTCATTATTTAACTGCCATGAAAAGGGAAGTTTAAAAGGTGGAAAACCTTGGATTTAAAATTTTCTTATTATTCTGTTCCATATCATTTGGGAATTTTTATGCACATTTTGTCAACTAGAAAGCACAAATTTAAAACATAGCTATATATATAGAGAGAGATAGCATCATGCTGAAAATTCCTTTCCTAAATAAAATGGTGCAGAAATATTTTCTCCCATGAATATTTGTTTACGAAATAATAGTTAAAAAAAGAAAAAAAGTTAAAAATATTTCACCTTAAATTTCCAGGGGAAGCGTAATTTCAAAATATTTAAATATAAACAGCATTTAGTTCATATATTGACTGGCATATCAGAGCATTTAAAGAGTAATGAAACATTTGTGGTCTAACTACAGATTTTATATCTACATATTTTTGAGTTTTATATTTTTATCTTACAGTTTGCTTCAACTAAAGAAAGTATTTTTATCTTACAGTTTGCTTCAATTATAGAAAGTAGAAATAAATTTGTTTCAAAATCAGTGTGGCATAATATACATAAAAAGCTTTGTAGAAATTAAGCTCGGTTAGATTTTGAGCGACTGCTTTTATTTGTGATTTTAAGTTTCTGATTAAGCGCAACATTATTTTCAACTTTCTGCATTAAGTTTGCTCTAGCCTGTATGATGCTGTTTGTTGTAGGCTACTTTTTGTTTCACTACATTTTATACAATTGGTATGCCCTGAAAAAAATCGAAAGTACTCAAAATATGTTGGATTTTTTGTGATTGAATAAAGTGTATGAACCATATCCTGTTTTGTTTTTCAGATAATATCTGGCTAGATTTTTGTACTAGTTAGATTTTTTTAAAGATTAGGAATATTGTTTTAATAGCTCTTTATATCACAAATGTGGAAATGGTACTGACAACTAAGTGTTCATAATCATAACTAGGTCAGAAATTGTGATTTCTGAAAGGTTAAAATATATAAATAAGAAACTTCATAAAACTTTTATTACTGCCTGAAAGCTTCATTCACAGAATTTCCGGACAAAAGTAAAATACAGCATATTTAGGATTAATGTCAAAAATGACATTCACCACAGATTAAACTGAAGCACAAGTATGTACTTTGTGCCTCAGAATTTTTTTGCATAAACCATTGAAGTTGCTGCAAAATATTCTTTATTATTTGTTATGCATTTTTGAAAGACATCAGGCTTTGGAATTTGCAAGCCACAATGCAGTGGACATGGGCATAGAGCACGAACTTTGAATGTTTTTAGTTAGAAAAACTTTCAAAAATTGAATATTTTACATTATACGAGATACTGTTACATATCTTGTGGCCATCAAGATACAGAGAATTTATATCGTTCATACATGCAACATTAAACTAAATGGGGTTTTTTTGCAAAATACAGGTTTGTGGAGCAAAGATTTACATTGCATTAGATTTCATTTGTCATGATTTTCAAATCAGAAATCTAGAAATTTATGGCACTATTAAAAAGAAGAGGATATTTCAAGGGTGAAACATTTCTAAAACTTTGACATATACAATCCAATATTGTTAACATAAACCCCAATGGTTGGTTCGAGTTTATCGTCAAACCCCAATGGAAAATAGGAAAAACTTGCTAGTGTGTTTTAAGAAAAACACACATTAGTATAATGTGGTTGCATTTCCATATGCAAAAAAAAAAAAAAAAAAAAAAATCACTGATGCTTGAATTTATCTTACTGAGCACATGAGAAAGAAAATCCATTTGTGTACAGATGCATCAAAATTATTTTCAGAGAAAACCTTTACCGTGTATTTTATGTTTCAAAATACCCAAATTTCTTAAATAAAATAGCTCTTTCAACTGATGTAATACAGTATGCTAAAAAAAAAAAAAAAAGCTAACAGTTTGTTCATTTTGTACTCATACGAAAACAAAATATTTTAACAGACATTCTTCTGTAAATAAGAAAGGTCAATGATGAATTATTGATTTCAGCATATGCACATCCAACCTATTTAGAAAATAAAATTTATTTCTCCATATTTAATGCATAAAACTAAAACAGGTCCATAAATTAAAACAAAGGAAAAACACAATGACTATTAGTTTACTTTAACAAGAAAAACATAGCTTCCCTAAAAAAATTAGCACCGATTCATACAGATGTTTCTTGACTGAATTAAAACACTACTTCATATCGACTAATACAAAGCAGTACAAACAAAAGCACATCATTGTCCAAACTTTATTTTAGCACAGAGAAAAGTTTTGGGAAACAGTAACAAAACAATGTCCATCTTTTGGTGCTATTCTACTTGTTGCTCACTATTCTTCAGAAATGTATTTTCCATCTGAAAAGCAAAGAAGAGTGGAGAAAATGTTGCATGAGACTATTACTCTTTTGGGAAAAAAATTTAAAAATTTAATTATATAAGTATAGTACTTCAATACACAAAGTACAGGGTGGACCAAAATTTTCTACTGAAAAAAAAAAAAAAGAATCTTAAAGTAGGAATGAATACAGCAATTAATATAAAACAAATGCTACTGTATCGGTGCAAAATAAAATTGTCCACTGATTTTAAAAAATCCTAACTTATGAATGAATGCAACAATTAATATAGAACAACTGCTATTGGATTGATTTTTTTTACAGTGGATTTAACAACCACCGTGAGCAACTCGATGGGCTGTAAGCAGTCGCCTGCCCCTAATTTAGGGCCACTGGTTCTGTGGAAAGGAGAGAGAGAGTGCCATAAGGCAAACACAATATTCCTGCCTCACTGGGATCCGAACTCAGACCCATCTTGTATGAATGGGTCAGAAGCCAGTGCTTAGACCACTATGCTGGCATTTCATTGATATAAACCTAAATTTTTTGACAAACCAGTTTGGTTGTTGCAATCTGAAGCAGTCCAGAATGACAGACTTCACTGGCAGAGAGCGCACGTGTTTTGCGGTGTAAGAAAAGTCATTTCTGCAACTGCTGCCAGAGAATGTTTCTCATTTTATTTTCTTGTGGGGCTGATCAAGTTTATCTAACCCCTCCTACCAACTGCCATTTAAGAACTAAAAGTATTGCAGCAGCTGCTGCTACTTAAGTGAAGACATGCCCTTCAAGGTACTGGATGAAATTTGTTATAGGTGGGATGTTTGTCGTTTTAACATGTGGCATCCACACAACATTTTTTGTGAAATTGTGACTGGTAAAAAAAAGTTCAGGTTTGTAACTATACAGTATCATTTGTTTTATATTAATTGCTGCATTCATTCCTAAATTATTACTTTTTTTAATTGGTGGTTAATTTTGGTCCCTCTCTGTATTAATTTTTGTCCCTCTCTGTATCAGGGGCTTGAAAAATATCTGAAAAGTTACATGCCCAGCTAGGCATGTGCAGAAAATAATTACTTGCCCAGAAGTAAAATCTACATGCCCAGAAAAATTTATCTTTTAAGATTACAAAACAGAAGCCTCATTTTTTTTTAAAGTTAAAAATCATGATAAACTTTTTATACATCTTTTGCATCACCATTTTAAAGTGTCTGTGTTCAAAATGCACAAAAGCATATATCTCAAGTTTTAAGAAAGGTAATCGATGGCATTTGCGAAATTTAGTGATGTCATGTTCAAGAATTTTTAATATATGCCCTGTGTTTTACAAAAAAAATTAAATAATCATAGTTAAATGTATAGCAGTTTAAGTAGTTTTTTATAATTTTGAATGTAAAAATTATTTACCCTTTTCTCTTGAGCAAACAGAAATGATTTTGCATCATAAAATATCCCAAGAATTGTTGTTTAGAAACAAAGGCAAATCTTATGTTTTTTACTACTGTTGTGTGCACTTAGTTATTAAACTATATTATCACCTGACACCCCACATTGCTTGAAAACATTACTGATGGTATCGGCAATTTTAGGATGGTTTTCGCAAACAGTGCACAACATAATAGTCTTGTGATTTGACTTTAGCCAATTAAATGTTTTTATCCAAGATTTCTCAACTGTGCAACAGTGTCTTTTTGTTTTGTTTTTTGTACGCTTAATCATAGTCCGCTTGCATAAGTTTCAGATTTGCCAACAATGTAGATTCCGATTCTGAAATTACATCACTAAACAGTGCGGAAGGCAAATTTGCAACTACCGCTGACAAATCGGGAATTTCATATAATTGCTTACTATGAGATATACTCTCATTGTTGGATTTTTTTCCCCAAAAGAACAGCGTATATCCGTTATTAAATACAACTTACATCCACAGCTAACATGAACCGCAACTAACAGGAATACTGTTCTCTCAGATAAACTCAGTTATCTGCGTTGGTAATTTTTGCTCTTTTCCCGGTTAAGTAGAACGCATTGCATTGTGCAGGCTCATTCTTAAACGAAACTTAGCTTTTGCTTCAGTAGTCCTGCTGTCAGTTCATATGTGTGGGAGCGCGAGCAGGCGGAAGCATGCACTTTGCCCTCCCTCACTTGCACAAGTTATATCAAAGACCCCACCCCACCTGGGGCTGCGCAATAAATATTCTGTTGTCACTCCCTCCCCATAAAGCACAGCTTTTTTGCTCTTACTGTAAAGGAAAAAATTTCAATTTGCAGGTATTCAAGAAAATCTTTTACAGCAGGGAAAAAAATGAGTGCGGCAATTTAAAGAGGTTCGTCTGTATTTAAAATTTGTAAAAAAATGCATTTCTAAGTTGTTTTTTCTTTCACTGCATTGATCTGTAATGAAATTAAACGTATGATAAGGCAACCGTTATAGATGAGTCTGGATTGTTTTCTCACTCACTCGAAGGCACCACTACTCATATGTTGGTACTGTGATAATTTCCCTCTGTTGAAGAAATGGCACAGAGCTGACAGGCAGCATTTACCCTCTCCCTATAAGATGCACATGCACTATTCATTACATTCATTTAACTACACCTATCAGCCAAAACATTAAAACCACCTACCTAATAAGATGTAGGTTCAGAGGCCCCCTTGAAGTTGGATTGCACACAAATTTAAACCAATATATATATGTATACATGGGGCATTCACCAATGAACCAAATCCATGACCCCCCCCCCCCCCCCTTAAGAAATTTCTGGCTATGCCACTGTGTAGGTTCTTCTCTAGCTGCCAAAAGAGCTCTCCCTTGATGAGGCATAGATTCAACAAGATGTTGGTAGGTGTCTCTAGATATTTGGTACCATGAATGCAACAGAAGATCCCGCAGTTCTCATAAACTACGTGGTTGGGTAGAAGCTGCCCGCACCCATTTCTCCAACTCAAACCACAAGTACGTGATATGATTCATACCCGGCAAATTTGGGAGCCATAGCCGTAAATGGAATTCCTCTTAATGTTCTTGGAACCCTGAACCTTCTTAATAGTGTGGCATGGAGCCATTAGTCTTATTGAAAGATGCCATTTTCACCAGGGAATATGGTTGCCATAAAGGAATGTCTTTGGTCAACCACGATGTTCAGGTATGTGACAGCTCCACAGGGTAATGGGTCATTTGATGTGAAATCACCCAACACAGAATTAAATTGTTGCTTGACATTTTTTAATATTTTATATATTTTACATACAATATTCCCAATATATTGGCACTTCAAAAACAGCAATTTTTTTAAAAAAAAGTCTTAGTTTTTTTTCTGGCGGCCATTTTTGTTCGGCTCAGCATGGCACTTTTGACCAAAATTGCAGCTTACATGAAATTTAATAATCTGCTTTACTACTACAGCTATCACATTCAAATAAAGATCATTCTTTTCTACATGAAACATTCTACATTTTTGACTAACAATGTTTTAGCTATCTCTTGTGCAAATGCACGTAATGGTTCTTACAAAATGTTTAATAATTTTGCTCAAATTTCTGATTTCAAGTATAATTTTTTGTTAAGAATGGTAAATGTCTCATACTTCAGATTTTGTATGTTTACATGTATCTAGTTGGACTATTAATTCACAAAGTTTGAAACCTGAGATGCTCATCCTTTTTTTTTTTTACTATGGACCTCCAAACATAGCCTGAACCTTAAAATGGTCTCGTTTTTAGCAAATTTTTCGCGTTTTGAGCTCCAAAACGACTTCCAGAACATACTGTCACAATTATCTCAGTAACTTATAGGAATAAGAAAACGATGCTGGGCCACTTTGTGTAGTTTGTAAACATGCCCCCCCCCCCTTTCTCCTCCAAACGTTAATGTGGACGTTTTCAGCACAGTGCATTCGAAATTTCACAGAAATACCATTTAGTTTGTTTGACCTACATTAGAGCAAAGTTAACTACCTGCAATTTTCGTTAGATCTACCATAAAAACGCACGTTATTCAGCAAATTTGGAGGGGGTTTGCCCCCTCCCAGCCGCATTAAAAAAGAAACTATGCTATTCGTTAGACTATGATCACCAAACACCTTCATTAGATCGCCCATAGTTCCTGAGATATGAAGTATTTTTACACTAGTTTACCCCCCCCCCCGAATGCTAATGCGAAAGGCCCAGGCCAAGTGCCTTACAATTAAAATTTTATGCGTGAGTAAAAGTGTGATATTTCACTGCTCCGAAAGCTGCCATTCTTAGAAGCAGTGGAGGTCATTTGCAGGGTATGAAACTAAAAATATTTGCCATGTGCTAAATGTCCCATGCAGCTAAATATTTAGGAGCCAAAAATTAACTTTTTTTACATACACAATTGAACAATTGAAGAGTAACTAAAATTCTGGACGGCAATTTTGCCCAGTATAAACTTCTCAGCAAGTACCACAGCCACATTTGTCTTTTGTTGACTTTGCAGCTAAGCAGCATCCAGTGCTTAAATTTTCATTTTGTTGATATCTTTGTTACCCTTCACATTTCTTTGTCACTTTTTTTCTTTCTTTCTTTTATGCCCTTGGATGACAATTTTATCCATCATGCTGAAAAACTTTCAGTCTGTGAGGGCCATGAATGCACGATAGCTTTCACTATTTTTGATAAGATATAGTGTAACTTTGAGGATATTAATGAACACCATGCATCAATTCTTACAAACTTTTCTGCTTCGTCACTTTCGTTTTAGGACTCCCCCCCCCCCCATTATCAAGATGAAATGCAAACCTTTTTTTGGAGGAATATTTAAGAACACAGGACACATGTTCAGAACATTGTTGGAAAAAAAATTGCAGTTAGGGGAGAAATCTTTACTACGTCTGATTTCCGTTTTCGAACATTTCCCTCCATTTTCAAGGTGAAATACAAATATTTATTAAATAAAATTATATTTGACAACAATTCTAGGCAGAGGAAACATCACATTAAAAATAAAATTATGATTACGGGGAAAAACTTCAATGTGTCTAAACTTCCGTTTTCGAAAGTTTTGAAAGACAAAATTTCTGTTTTCAAAAGTTTCAGGTGGAAAGCATCCTTCACCAGTACCAACTGCCCCAAAATTTCTGTTCAGTTATGCATCGATCTCGAGAATAACGCAAATTAAGACAGAAAAGGAGAAATTCTAGAAGCCATGGCACTCTCATGCCTGAAATAACAGGGAAATTTTTGCGCCGTCGAATTTCGGCTTTTGGAAATTTTTCCTCGTTTCAAACTGAAATTCAAATATATATGGAATAAAATGATATATAACAATATAGGGCAGAGGCAACATCACAGGAAAACTAAATTACGATTATGGAAAAAATCTTTATTTAGTTTACTTCCGTTTCTGAAAGACGAAACACGGTCCTGTGCGTATCTTTACACGTTGGAAAACTTTTCGGAGTGTATTTTACGCGTTTCTCAATGCGTATTTTTACGCGTTCGTAAAATTTAGATGCGTACTAGACGCGTAATTACGCATTTTGGTGAACTCTGGTTAGTGCAACATGCTAAAAAATGATGCGCCATAAGCCAAGAAGTTATATTGATGCTAGATTTATAATGAATGGATTCAAAGGACAACTGATGTGTAAAGCGATGAACAAATAATCATACATATCTTCAGTTGCAATTAGAGAATTTCTGGCAAGCAGTGGCTCCACTCTGCTTTAGGTTGAGAGGGGTGGAGGGGTGCTTGCAAAGGTTCAATGATCATTGTGGGAGGATCCTGCTCATTGTTCAAGGTCGCTTCTTTAACTTGCTTGTGCGACCATAGTGCGGGCGAGAAGGGGAAGTCAGCAACATGGGCGAGAAGGGGAAGTCGGCAACGTGGGCGAGAAGGGGAAGTCGGCAACGTGGGCGAGAAGGGGAAGTCGGCAACGTGGGCGAGAAGGGGAAGTCAGCAACGCAAGCGCACACGATTGATACACAGTTTTATGTGTTAAGTGCATCTTGAAGATGAATTAAGAAACTGAGCAGGAGAAAGGGAACAATTCTTGCAAACCACTAAGAATCACGAACAAAAATAGTCATTCAGATTAAAAAGAATCATGATAAAATGCAGTTGAAAATACATGTAGTCGCAATTTGGCCCTCGATGTCAAATCACTGGTCGCCAAATGCAAAAATGCAGTCGCATTTTGCTCCTGGCACCCGTTAATTTCGAACCCTGGTCAATTGCATATTGTTGAAGCAAGTATTTAGCACAAAAAATTTAGCAGAAAAAATATCAAATTATTTGTGGTAAATATTTCTTAAAGCAAAGATTTAGTTGTTGGTTTTTAGTTTTTTACAAATATTTAGTACAAATGAAATCCTACTGTATCAACTTTTTCGGAGCATAGCATAAGTCACACACTATTATTCCGTGGTTTCTTTCATTCACGCAACACCATAACTTAAAAACCTGTGGTCAAATAAAGAAACAGTTTTCACATGACCTCCTAACGCAGTTAGACAAGGCACGTTTTTCATTAGTATAAAAGTAACTTTTTTTATTTTGATGGAATTTCCAAGTGAATTATAAAATTATCAGTGATAATGACATTTGTTACTCATGTCAGATTCACAGAAAGATATTTGTTTTGCTATGTAGGTAAGCGAAGTGGCCATGACAGGGCAATTTTTATATGGCCTCCTAAAGTATGTGGCCATTTGAACTGAACTGCAATTTTGCAAAGTATAAGCTCCAGAAAAAATGCATTTTTTATTTGAAAGTAGTTAAATATACATTAATTTTCATGCTCTTGAATTTCACTCACCTTGTAAATTTGCTTTTGAATTCTTTAAGTGCAAAAATTTTTAAATTTGTTAAAAAGATGTTTTCCGTAATCATTTTGTCTGTGGTACCTGAGCCTTGAAGAAGCTTAATTTGCCTCACATGGATTTTCCTTCTCTCTGAAAATGAAGAAACAGTTCTGAATTCAACGGTTGTAATCAGTGGTGATGGGTTCCATTTCAACTCAGGCAGGGTCGTACCATCATGGTCTCAGATTTCTCTAAAAAATTAAGGGGTGTTCCTTGACTAAAATAAGGAGACCCATATTTTTTCTTTCTGCAAGAAAAAATTTTCCCTTCGAGAAAGAGGGTTTCAAATCTTGCACCGTCAAACAAGCTCTCTAGAAAACGGTTATTTTTCCTAACTTCAGCGAGTCATTGCAGCAGAGTTAAAAAAGATATCGTGTTCCTGTATTTTTTTTTACATTGTGTGTATAACATATAATAATATATGGTGCTAATATTTGCTACACATCGTATGATTAAAATTTAAAAAAATCGTAAACTTTGTGATTTTTAAAAAAAATTGAATTTTTTAAGTTTTTTTTTAAACAGGTTTGGATGGAGTTTTTTCTATATTCGTTTTTTTCGTTAAAGACATACAAATGTGCACTTTATTTGTAATTTTTTGTGTGTCTGTGAAACTGCTAGTTTCCGCGTTTCGGCAGCGTTAAAACAGCCGATTTTGAAAAATCTCTAACTTTGCCAACGATTTTCTCAAAAAGGCCATTTTTTAAAAATTCTGAAAATTAAATCCCTGTTTCATTATCAACAGGAGAATATCTGTGTAAATTTTCACGGACCTAAAAACGCCCGTTTCCGAGTTACACGCGTTTGAATTCGGTTTGAAAGCCTACGATTTCCCGTGTTCTAAAGGCGCCATTTTGCAAAAATCTCAGCGCAAAGTACGTACGTTATCTCTCCCCCGAATCAAAGCGTTAGATATTCTTTGCTCGAATGATGGAATGAGAGCATTGGGTCAGCTGGCCCTGGTTGGATACATCCACCTCACCCTTCCCCGAGTGATGACATGCCTATAAAACTGTCGGGGGGGGGGGGGGTAACAAATACATAAAGAAAATTCTTGCTGCTCCACTAACAAAGTTGAGTTGCGAAAGACAGCAGCAGTTGTTTGTTTACGTATATACTTAAACATCGCATAAAAAAGACTATGAAAGAGAGAAAACTGTTGTGAAATAATTTTAAGAAAAAGAGTGCAGGCACGTGTACCGTAAGTTAATTTTCGATGGCTAAACACCCTTGAGTTTTTCTGGGAGTTGCTAATTGTAGGCTACTGTCAGAAGAGCAGTTGCTGTTTTGTTATAGTTGCTAAAGTTAACCTCAGTTTTTCGTAATAGTAAAATATTCGCTCAGGAGAGTTTTGTCCTCTGCGAACGGGGGAGAAGGTGCGCTCTTGACCTCGCTGCTGGGGGGTTGATAGCGCTTGTCGCTACCGAAACTCTGCTTACGTCCTCTCCAAAACGTAATGGCAATTGTCTAATCTACTAAATAAATAACAATTAACACATACGCGTGCATGCTTATTCATAAAATGTAAATTGAGTATATTTCCTGTTCAATCAACTGATTTTACAAGTAGAATACATATACAACTTATGCACTTATAATGGTGTAAAATTTTTTATCTATTTAAAACATATTCAAAGATTTCAATTTTTTTAAAGAGGGGGGGGGGGATTGTGTTCTTAGTGATTTCCACCTGGGCCAGGATAAACCATGCACTGCCCATGGCTTCTGTTCCCTTAGAAGATAATCCTGGATCGATGGGAGACCAGCGGAGTTTTGACCCCCCCCCCATCTTCCTCTCACGTGGTGGTGAGGTGTCTCAAAGCTAGGTAGCTTTCAAAAATGTTTCAACTTAGTTGGCTGGTAACAAGAGAGGGATTCCATTTCAACTCTGGCAGGGTCGTACCATCACGGTCTCAGATTTCTCTAAAAAAATTAAGGTGTTTCTTGATTAAAATAAGGAGACCCATATCTTTTCTTTCGGCAAGAAAAAATTTTCCCTTTGAGACAGAGGTTTTCAAATCTTCCACCGTCAAACAAGCTCTCTAAAAAACGGTTATTTTTCCTAACTTCAGCGAGTCATTGCAGCAGAATTAAAGATATTTTGTTCTGGTATTTTTTATTACATTGTGTGTATAACGTATAATAATATGTGATGCTAATCTTTTTTACACATTGTATGATTAAAATTTTAAAAAATCGTAAACTTCGATTTTTAAAAAAAAATTGAAATTTTTAAGATTTTTTTTAACTGGTTCAAATGGAGTTTTTTTTTCTATACTCGTTTTTTTGTTAAAGACATACAAATGTGCACTTTATTTGCAATTTTTTATGTGTCTGTGAAACTGCTAGTTTCCGCAGCGTTAAAAACAGCCGATTTTGAAAAATCTCCAACTTTGCCAACGATTTTCTCAAAAAAGCCCCTTTTTTAAAATTCTGAAAATTAAATCCCTGTTTTATTATCAACAGGAGAATATCTGTGTAAATTTTCCCGGACCTAAAACCGCCCGTTTCTGAGTTAGACGCGTTTGAATTTGATTTGAAAACCTACGATTTCTCCGTGCTCTAAAGGCGCCATTTTGGAAAAATCTAAAGCGCAAAGTACGTATTCTCTTACTCGAATGAGAGTGTTGGATCCGTCCATCTGACCCTACCCTGAGCGATAACATGCCTAAAAAAACGGTCTTGAAAAAAAAATATCAAATCTATATATATAGAGAATTGAATGTATGTCAATTTAGAACCATCAAACTTGGTATACTATCTCATGGTACCCTAACTAAGACCGTAGACGGTTTTTGGAAGGGGGAGCCCGGGTCAAAGGGCCCCACGCAAAATTTCCGTAAAATCTAGTTTTCAATTTAGAACCATCAAATTTGGTATACTTTTTCTTGGCACCCTAACTTTGACTAGACGGTTTTGGGAAGGGGTCGGAACCCGGGGTCAAGCCCCCCACCCCTACAAAATTTTCGTAAAATATTTTACAAAGTTAGGGTGCCAAGAAAAAGTATACCAAATTTGATGGTTCTAAATTGAAAACTAGATTTTACGGAAATTTTGCGTGGGGCCCTTTGACCACGGGCTCCCACACACGCAGGGCTCTACCCCCTTCCAAAAACCATCTACGGTCTCAGTTAGGGCACTATAGTTTACAAGTATATTTTACGGAAATTTTGTGTGGGGGCCCTTTGACCCAGGGCTCCGACCCCTTCCAAAAACAGTCTGCGGTCTAAGATTTGTATGTCTTTTCCAAATTTGGTGGTTCTAAATTGAAAACTAGATTTTATGGAAGTTTTGTGGAGCCCCTTGACCCCAGGCTCCAACCCCTTCCAAAAACCGTCTACGGTTTAAGTTAGGGTACCATGAGATAGTATACCAAGTTTGGTGGTTCTAAATTGAAAACTGTAAATTTGTTTAGCAGACATACATTCAATTCTATATATATATAGATTTTTTTTTTCCAAGACCGTTTTTTAGGCATGTTATCGCCCAGGGTAGGGTCAGGTGGACGGATCCAACGCTCTCACATTCGGGTAAAAGAGTGCGTACTTAGCGCCTGAGATTTTTCAAAAATTGCGCCTTTAGAACACGGAGATATCGTAGGTTTTCAAATCAAATTCAAACGTGTTTAACTCGGAAACGGACGTTTTCGTGAAAATTTACACAGATATTCTCCTGTTGATAATAAAACAGGGATTTAATTTTCAGAATTTAAAAAAAAGGGCTTTTTTGAGAAAATCGTTGGCAAAGTTGGAGATTTTTCAAAATCGGCTGTTTTTAACGCTGCAGAAACTAGCAGTTTCGCAGACACATAAAAAATTGCAAATAAAGTGCACATTTGTATGTCTTTAACAAAAAAACGAGTACAGAAAACAAAAACTCCATTTGAACCAGTTAAAAAAAATCTTAAAAATTTCAATTTTTTTTAAAATCAAAGTTTACGATTTTTTAAAAATTTTAATCATACGATGTGTAAGAAATATTAGCATCAAATATTATACATTATACACACAATGTAATAAAAAATACCAGAGCAAAAGATCTTTTAATTCTGCTGCAATGACTCGCTGAAGTTAGGAAAAATAACCGTTTTTTTAGAGAGCTTGTTTGACGGTGGAAGATTTGAAACCCTCTGTCTCGAAGGGAAAATTTTTTCTTGCCGAAAGAAAAGATATGGGTCCCCTTATTTTAATCAAGGAACACCCCCTTAATTTTTTTAGAGAAATATGAGACCGTGATGGTACGACCCTGCCAGAATTGAAATGGAATCCCTCTCTTATTACCAGCCAACTAAGTTGAAACATTTTTGAAAGCTACCTAGCTTTGAGACACCTCACCACCACGTGAGAGGAGGGGGGAGGGGTGTCAAAACTCCGCTGGTCTCCCACCGATCCAGAATTATCTTCTAAGGGAGCAGAAGACATGGGCAGTGCATGGTTTATCGTGGCCGAGGTGGAGATCACTACGAACACACTCCCTCCCCCTCCCTCTTTAAAAAAATTGAAATCTTTGAATATGTTTTAAATAGATAAAAATCTTTACACCATTATAAGCGCATTAGTTGTATATGAATTTTACTTGTAAAATCAGCTGATTGAACAGGAAATATACTCAACTTACATTTTATGAATAAGCATGCACGCGTATGCGTTAATTGTTATTTATTTAGTAGATTAGACAATGCCATTACGTTTTGGAGTGGAGGTAAGCAGAGCTTCGGTAGCGACCAGCGCTATCAACCCAGCAGCGAGGTCAAGAGCATTGCACCTTCTCCCCCCGTTCGCAGAGGACAAAACTCTCCTGAGCGAATATTTTACTATTACGAAAAACTGAGTAGTTAATTTTAGTAACTGCTCTTCTGACAGTAGCCTACAATTAGCAACTCCCAGAAAAACTCGAGGGTGTTTAGCCATCGAAAATTAACTTACAGTACACGTGCCTGCACTCTTTTTCTTAAAATTGTTTCACAACAGTTTTCTACTCTTTCATAGTCTTTTCTTATGCGATGTTTAAGTATATACGTAAACAAACAAACAAACAAACAACTGTTGCTGTCTTTCGCAACTCAACTTTGTTAGTGGAGCAGCAAGAATTTTCTTTATGTTTTGGTTATCCCCCCCCCCCCGACAGTTTTATAGGCATGTCATCACTCGGGGAAGGGTGAGGTGGATGTATCCAACCAGGGCCAGCTGACCCAATGCTCTCATTCCATCATTCGGGCAAAGAATATCTAACGCTTTGATTCGGGTAAGAGATAACATAACGTACGTACTTTGCGCTTGAGATTTTGCAAAATGGCGCCTTTAGAACACGGGAAATCGTAGGCTTTCAAACCGAATTCAAACGCGTCTAACTCGGAAACGAGCGTTTTTAGGTCCGTGAAAATTTACACAGATATTCTCCTGTTGATAATGAAACAGGGATTTAATTTTCAGAATTTTAAAAAATGGCCTTTTTGAGAAAATCGTTGGCAAAGTTAGAGATTTTTCAAAATCGGCTGTTTTTAACGCTGCCGAAACGTGGAAACTAGCAGTTTCACAGACACACAAAAAATTACAAATAAAGTGCACATTTGTATGTCTTTAACGAAAACGAATATAGAAAAAACTCCATCCAAACCTGTTTAAAAAAACTTAAAAATTCAATTTTTTTTTAAAAATCACAAAGTTTACGATTTTTTTAAATTTTAATCATACGATGTGTAGCAAATATTAGCACCATATATTATTATATGTTATACACACAATGTAAAAAAAATACAAGAACACGATATCTTTTTTAACTCTGCTGCAATGACTCGCTGAAGTTAGGAAAAATAACCGTTTTCTAGAGAGCTTGTTTGACGGTGCAAGATTTGAAACCCTCTATCTCGAAGGGAAAATTTTTTCTTGCCGAAAGAAAAAATATGGGTCTCCTTATTTTAGTCAAGGAACACCCCTTAATTTTTTTAGAGAAATCTGAGACCATGATGGTACGACCCTGCCTGAGTTGAAATGGAACCCATCTGGTGTAGAAGAGAGCCTCAGCAACGCTGCAACACTTTTCGTGTTTAGTTGGGAAGAAAGGAACAGCAAAGGAATTTTTTAGATGATAATGTAAAAAAGGAAACGCTGATTTATGTGAAAGCATACTCGTAGTCGCACCTTAACTAGTGTTGGGCATAATCGATTGAATTTAAGAATCGAAAGGTTACAATCGAGAGATCTGACAAATCGAGATATTCATTCGAACGATTTCTAATTTTAGAATTTACCGGTAGATGGCGTGATACGCTCAGAGCCGCCTTCTGCGTTTGACAAATCGAGATATTCATTCGAAATAACCATTCGAATGATTTGTAATTGGTGCTACACGCTCAGCTTTCTTTCGCTGGACAGAATGACACTAAAGACGCTTGAATTTTTTTGAATAGCATAACCTAGCTTAAGAAGTTAGAAGGAGCCCATAAAGGAACCCAAGTGATTCTCCCTGCGAGAGATAACTCGATCACGTAAAAAGCGAGTACTTCCGAACCTCTCGTATCTTGGTCCCTCTCGAGATGTTTTCGGGTAGACGAGCGATTTTGCTCGGAACCCATGTTCTCGAGAAGAGACGAGCAATTTTGCCTTTCGAATGCACTCGTTTGAACGAGACAGCTTATGAGCAATCTAGAGTTCTTTCGAGAGTTTTTTTTCATTCGAATGAATTTGACGTAATCGAATGTTTCGAGATATTTTCATAATCGAATGAATCGATTATTTCTACTCGATTATGCACATCACTAACCTCAACAGAACATTTGTATTGCAAGGACGAGACTAAACTGTCTGATTACGCAGTAAGGCGTAATCTGACTGCTAGGAGGATAAATAGCACACAGAAGTTAAACATGCATGTACACAGAACGACAAGTGGCTCCTACGGTGGCTTATGCTATTTGCATTTTGTCTGGGTGGGTCTGAGTTCAAGTCCCAGTCGAGGCATATGTACTGTGCTCACCTTACAGCACTGTTTTTCCCCCTTTCCTGGAACCAGTGACCCTAAGTTACAATAAATGGCTGCTTATAGCCCTTAGAGTTCTTCATAGTGGTCGTTAAACCCTCTCCTCCCAAAGGTGGAAAGCGTTTAACCCTCAGAGCGGTTTGAACATGATGTGTGCGTTCAAGGTCGCCCCTTTCTAAAATGCCTCGACTGCTTAAGACTCATTCTCTCTCTACTGCTCGAAAAGCGGTTTGACCGCACCAGGCGCGACTCCCACGACTACTTCCTAAATCAGTTTGCACGCGTGGAATGTGTTCTTTATTGTCTTCGGGATTCACAGTTTGGTCGCACTGGGTGCGTTTCTAAAGCAGCGGCAGCGATTTTGCAAACCATTAAGAATCGCAGTGGTTTGCAAACAAAAATAGTCATTCAGATTAAAGAGAATCATAATAAAATGCAGTAGAAAATACATGTAGTCGCAATTTGGCCCCTGATGTCAAATCGCTGGTCGCCAAATGCAAAAATGCAGTCACATTTCGCTCGTGGCCCCCATTAATTTCGAACCCTGGCGATAATATGTACATTTGTATTATATATCCATAACAATTGGACATACTTGAAAAACTTAATTAGTTAACTACATTAGTCCATAGCTAATTAATGAAGTCTTTTAAGCAGGGGAAGATTGGGTCGATGAAACCAGGCAGGGAATTTTAGTCTAGTGAACCTGTACAGAAACACATGTACCCACAGGGGAACACCTCATAAATTCTCTCACGAAAAGAAATTCTGTTAACTCCTGGACTTTGAAACAGCACTGTTGAAAACTAATTCAGGTCTGCACAAATTTTAGTAGTAATTTATGGATGATTTTTTTTTTTTTTATCTACTAATTATTGAATGTGGCATATCAAACCATGCTCGAAACGAGGTGTTGTGCCAGATAAAAATATATATTTGGTCTCTGATCTCCTACTGCTCAATGGTATTGGCACCATCTCCTTAAATAGACCCTTTGTTAAGTCTACTTATTATTTTGACTCGTGAAATGCCATTTTGATATAGGACCCAGTACTGGTAAATCGGTGTTCCTTCTAAGAATAATGTGGACGGGGCACAGATAGTGGTGATCACTTAGCTTTTCACTTAAACGTTAAATCCGGAATTTCATTACAATTTGTATGTAAAAAGAGAATAAAGGTAACTTGATCACGCTAGTTACGTTAAATGAAAACTTTTACAAAAAGTTCGTAAGTTGGAAGCTTTCGACCTTATCTTAGGTCTTCGTCACGCCAATGGAGGACTAAGATTGTTGCCAGATTCTACATTTGAATTTTTCAGATTTTTGTTGCCAAAACTTAGAATTGATCGCCAGATCATCGAAATGTAGAGAGGAGATTCGGAATTGCAAGTCATTGAGTTGAAAATAATTTCCAGGCTTTCACGGTAACGGAGGGCAAAATTATTGTCAAAAGAAGCAATTCGTTTTGCTTCGTTCCAGCGGGGAACTGCAGATGTGTCTTCCATTGTCAAAATAGACAAGGCAGTATTAGGATTGGCTTTCGAAACATCTTTTTTATGTTCTAAAATTCTATGGCTAATGCTCCTGTATGTGCTTCCAATGTATAAGTTATCCCCAGTAGAAGAAGAGATAGGAATGCAGTAAACTCCTGGAAGGTTCAGGCTTTCAACTTTGTCCCTATCCCTTTGTAGAAGTTTCAAGATGTTTGGGGTAGATTTAATGGCAAGATGGTAACCAAAACTTCTAAAAAGAATCTATAACTTATGAGCATAGGAAGGATGGTAAGGAACAGAACCACAGAATTTCAGGTTTTCTTTCTTATGAGGAAGGAGGCATTCTATTTTCGAATGGTTTTCATATTCCCTTATGAGGGAGTTGACAGTAACAGCAGGGAAACCATGGGAGAGGGCTATTGTAGAAATTTTGGAGAGTTCTTCTTGAAGAGAGAGTTGGTTGTTGCAAATGATATGAGCCCTGTGGATGTAGGACTTCAATGCTGCAAGCTTGTAGAGATGCAGGGTGAAAGATTTGTAGGGAATGATGTTAGTGGCCGCAGAAGGTTTACGATAGACGGAACGAGTAATGGAGAGATCAGCGTTTCTGCAGATAGATACATCCAGGAAATCAATTTTGTGATTTACTTCCTTAGATATAGAGATAAATGGAAGGAAATTTTTCCGTAATGGAGTTGATCAGTGTCTGTAGTTCAGACTCGGAATGTGGCCAGCTAATGAAAATGTCGAAAGCTTCCAACTTACGAACTTTTTGTAAAAGTTTTCATTTAACGTAACTAGCGTGATCAAGTTACCTTTATTTGTTAATATTGTTACGTGTTTTGCCCATCATTGTCATGTAAAAAGCGATCAAATTAACTTTGAATTATCGTTATACTAAACAATAATTCCTGTTCTGCTCGTTAGACCTGGAATTTTGCTGAATACAGGCTCGTTATAAGCAGATTTTACTGTATTTATGTAAAAGTCTATTTGTCAGGCTGGAAGTTGACAATGATGATGTGAGCTACAAAGAATCATTTCGGAAGAACTTTTGTTGCGATTCATTCCCAAATATTTTTAAGTTTAACAGTAACAGCCTGAAGATTAATTAAAAATTGCGTACTCAATCGCTTCACAAAACCTCTGCTTTGTCAATATGTAAATAAAAGTTACTTAGATTAAAGATAAAAAAATTTTACAAATTTACATCCCTAACAAAATTTACTTTACGCCACAAATACGTACCGCCATGTTTGTCTCAAATCTGATAATTCCAATTATAATAATGATGTAAATTATTGACATTTCACATAGACATTGCAGTAAAAAGGAAACATACTGTGTACTAACTGTTGTTCCAGTGGTTATGGTAAATTGTCCACTATATTTCCAAATAAATCGAAAAGTAGAATGATGAAAAATCTGGAAGTATCAATTACAGTTAATCCTCGTCATCATCTTCATCGGGAACGAAAATATCATTTTCTTCTAAGAACGCCGCACCCTCCTTGCTGATGGTAGCACCCAAATATAGCCCCGGCAAAACGGTAAGAAGCACTCTGACGAACCCAAATTGCATTTTCTTGGGCTCTGGTAAAACTGCTCCACTATCACTAGTGACCCTGTGTCTTATTGTCACACGACAAGGATGCAAAAAGCCGTTTAAAACTTTTGACAACACAGTTCGTCCTAAAATTTTACCAAAAGCGGCCATTTTTACTATTATTACTATAACACAAGTGTTGCCAATAGAGCAAGCATAATATTTGCCAATGAATATTAACTTTCGATTGTTTTTTTTTGTTGTTGTTTTTTTTTTTTTTTTTTGATTGGAGTTTTAACGGCCACCGTGATTTTTTTTTTTTTTATTGGAGGTTTAACGACCACCGTGAGCAACTCAATGGCAGTCGCCCGTCCCTAATTTTGGGTCACTGGTTCCAGGAAAGGGAGAGAGCCAGTGCCGTAAGACAAACACAACATCCATACCTCACCGGGATTCGAACCCGGACCCCTTACGGACGAATGATCAGAGGCCATCGCTTAGACCACTGCGCCATCAGGGCGGAAAAACAAGGGCTAAAAGCAGTTGTCCGTCTCTAATTTAGGGTCACTAGTCCCAGGGAAGGGAGAGAGACAGTGCCGTAAGACAAACACCACATCCATGCCTCACTCACACCGGGATTCGAACCCGGACCCCTTTCCGGACAAATGATCAGAAACAATCACTGAGGCAGCCTTTTTGAATGTTTGGAAAGGATGCATCCCAACTCTCTGCGTTCTGTTTTTTTTTTCTTTTTGGTAGGGGGGGTTACAGCCATCGTAAACATCTCGATGGGCTATAAGCAATTGCCCGTCCCTTATTTAGGGCCACTGGTTCCAGGTAAGGAAGAGAACCAGTGCCGTAAGACAGACACAACATCCATTCTCACAGGGATTTGAACATGGACCCAGCCGCCCCGGTGGCGCAGTGGTCTAAGGCGCTGGCCTCTGATCATTCGTCCGTAAAGGGTGCGGGTTCGAATCCCGGTGAGGCATGGGTGTTGTGTTTTTCTTACGGCACTGGCTCTCTCCCTTCCCTGGAACCAGTGGCCCTAAATTAGGGACGGGCGACTGCTTATAGCCCATTGAGTTGCTCACCGTGGTCGTTAAACCTCCAATCAAAAAAAAAAAAAAAAAAGAACCTGGACCCATCTCGGATATCCAAGGTGTTGGCCGAATCGCAGTGGCGGTTCCAGAAAAAAAAATTGGGGGGAGGGGCACACATTCGCGCACGTGCCGGTAATTAATTAAAATTAAATCTATCTAAAAAAATCCGGTTATATTTGGAGATCTAGAACAGCCACTGCCGAAGTATTCTTTCGACGCAAATGTTTCTAATTTTGAATCGTAGCTCGCTGCCAATATGTGAGATGCAAGATTTATAAAATTCTCAATATTTTGAAGTACCTTCCCTTTTCTATTTTAAATTGAAGCTCTTTTTTTTTTTTTTTTGAGGTTTAACGACCGCCGTGAGCAACTCAATGGGCTATAAGCAGTCGCCCGTCCCTAATTTAGGGTCACTGGTTCCAGGGAAGGGAGAGAGCCAGTGCCGTAAGACAAACACAACATCCATGCCTGACCGGGATTCGAACCCGGACCCCTTACGGACGAATGATCATAGGCCAGCGCCTTAGAACACTGCACCACCGGGGCGGCATATTGAAGTTCATGAAACGTTAGTGCAAGTTTTTTTTTACTATTGGGGGTTTAACGACCACCGTGAGCAATTCAATGGGCTATAAGCAGTTGCTCGTCCCTAATTTAGGGTAACTGGTTCCAGGGAAGGGAGAGAGCCAGTGCCGTAAGACAAACACATCATCCATGCCTGACTGGGATTTGAACACGGACGAATTATCATAAGCCAGCGCTTAGACCACTGCGCCACCAGGCTTAGTTCAAGTTCAAAGCACCGCCCCGGTGGCGCAGTGGTCTAAGGCGCTGGCCTCTGATCATTCGTCCGTAAGGGGTCCGGGTTCGAATCCCAGTGAGGCATGGATGTTGTGTTTGTCTTACGGCACTGGCTCTCTCCCTTCTCTGGAACCAGTGACCCTACATTAGGGACGGGCGACTGCTTATAGCCCATTGAGTTGCTCACGGTGGTCGTTAAACCTCCAATCAAAAAAAAAAACAAGTTCAAAGCAAAATATAATGTTAAAAATTGAACCCCATTCCGGTTTAATATTAACACGATTTTTAAAATCAAAAATACACACAGCTGAACTGCATGAGTATCATGTAGCCGCCCCGGTGGCGCAGTGGTCTAAGGCGCTGGCCTCTGATCATTCACCCGTAAGGGGTCCGGGTTCGAATCCCGGTCAGGCATGGATGTTGTGTTTGTCTTACGGAGCTGGCTCTCTCCCTTCCCTGGAACCAGTGACCCTAAATTAGGGACGGGCGACTGCTTATAGCCCATTGAGTTGCTCACGGTGGTCGTTAAACCTCCAATCAAAAAAAAAAAAAAAAAAAAAAAAAGTATCATGTAAAAAACATTAAACTCCCACACTTTGCGGCTTCACGGTTATGGCACTCTCCAGAAGTCTTATTCTAACCTCCTTAGTTTTTCCGGAATTGCATTTCTGTGCGTCAACGGAGAAATATTATTCTTGAAATACCCATCGTTACTCAACGTTCTATCATATTTTTTTTTTTATTTTATTATTTGGGTGCTTAAACTACCTCTGTGAGCAATTCGATGTCGCCCGTCCTAATTTAGGACCACTAGTTCTGGGAAAGGGAGAAAACCATTGCCGTAAGGCAAACACAGAGCATCCAAACCTCACCAGGATCTTAACCCATTTCGGATGAATGGTCAGAAGTCAGCGCTCACATCACTGCGTAAGCTGACCAGAAGCTCCGAATTTATTTTTTTTTTTTTTGATTGGAGGTTTAACGACCACCATGAGCAACTCAATGGGCTATAAGCAGTCGCCCGTCCCTAATTTAGGGTCACTTGACCAGAAGCTCCGAATTCTTGAGGACAGTTTGGAATTTATTTTACTGTCCTCAAAAACGTCTGCTACCTTTGGGGACGCAAATTGTTCTGGAATTTTTATTTTTGTCCTCAAATTTAAAATTTATTACTAGTTTTTTACGGTTCTAATGAAAAATATCCCCAACAGTAATTTTTGTTGTACCAACATGTTGACTTGTGGTAAGAGTAAGCTGACCAGACGTCCCCAATTCTTGAGGACAGTCCTCGAATTTAGTTTACTGTCCCCAAAAACGCCTGAAGCCTTTGGGGACGCAAATTGACCTCAAATTTTAATGTTTGTTCCCAAATGTCCTCGAATTTACACTTCCTCATTAACCCTTTAGATTTCCAATGAAAAATGTTCTTAAAAGTAGTTTTTTTTTTTTTTTTTGATTGGAGGTTTAACGACCACCGTGAGCAACTCAATGGGCTATAAGCAGTCGCCGTCCCTAATTTAGGGTCACTGGTTCCAGGGAAGGGAGAGAGCCAGTGTCGTAAGACAAACACAACATCCATGCCTCACCGGGATTCGAACCCGGACCCCGTTCGGACGAATGATCAGAGGCCATCGCTTAGACCACTGCGCCACCGGGGCGGCTAAAAGTAGTTTCCGTTGTACTAATTTTCCAACATGCTTCTTGTGAAAACAAATTTTGACTTTTTTTTCTTCTTTCTGGGTTTAACCATGGCTTTTTGCGATTAATAGTATAATACAAGGCTATGCCAGTTTCGCCGATCCTACGGGATTCCGTGTACGAGCGAAAACGCCGTTTCAGTCACACGGGGGCGCCAAATCGCGACCCCAAAACAGCAATCTTCACTATTAATTTCAGCTGAGGTATATGGGCAAGTAAGCATTTATTTGAGTTGTTTTTGGAGATATTGTCATGTTAAAATAAATATTTTGAGATTTGCAGCATAGTGTCTCGTTTTGTGCCATTTTGTTGTTGCAAAAAGGTGTAGTGACAGGAATAAAATTACTATGCATTTCCCGATGATAAGTTACCTGGATTAAATGCCATATGTCGACATAAATTGAAGGTATGATAGATAAGTTTTGCAGTAATATGCATTTCAAAGACTTTGTTGCTGGTCTTAAAGTAAGACGTTTGAAAAATGAAGCAGTGTTGCAAATATTTCCGCATTATTCATCGTACAAGATTCCAGAAATTGCAAAAAAATATTTTTAAATCCACGGGCATGAAATACTACTACCAACAACTATTCGGTACATTAAATATTTTTCTAAACTGTAACTTTCATTGTTTCGGGAAGTTTCCGTGATCCAGTGGAAATATGGTTCATTCCTCTCCTGCCGCCCCGGTGGCGCAGTGGTCTAAGGCGTTGGCCTTTGATCATTCGTCCGTAAGGGGTCCGCGTTCGAATCCCGTCAGGCATGGATGTTGTGTTTGTCTTACGGCACTGGCTCTCTCCCTTCCCTGGAACCAGTGACCCTAAATTAGGGACGGGCGACTGCTTATAGCCCATTGAGTTGCTCACGGTGGTCGTTAAACCTCCAATCCAAAAAAAAAAAAAAAAAAAAAAAAAATTCCTCTCCTACAATGTCAGATATGCCATGATTGATTCCAGGGCTGTTGTGTTTATTCTCTATGAACCATATTTTAAGATCAGGCATCATCACTACTATATAGGTACCAACAAAACAACAACAAATATGACCTCTCATTTCATATCGGAATAATGATGTAAGCTTTACTGAAAAAGAGGGCACATTCATTTTTCCAGAAAGACCATCATAGGCTCAAAGAAATGTGATGTAAGTTATTTCAATTTGTTTATATTAATTTTTGATATATAAGAACCTAAGGCAGCTTCAGTTTCATTTGCATGGGTTTTGGCCATCATATTTTCTTTGAATTTTAAGATGTTTTTGGATTCGGAGCAGCCCAAAATAGTTGGGTTAACCAATAGCTGATATAACTGAGCAGAACATAATAGTGTTAGCATAGTTATTTGGTTCTGCAGCATACATACTCTGTTTACAAATAAATAAATGTATGCAATATCTAACATTTGATTTGACAGGCCATTGGAAGTTGAATTCTGACATAATATATATATATATATATATATATATATATATATATATATATATATTCTATTAAGAAGAGACCTAAGCAAAAAAAACCTTAGTTTTCAGCTTTGCTCTTCAGTATATATATATATATATATATACCATTACTTACCACAGAGGCTTAAAGTGAATACTGACTGCCTTTATTAGTCTTGTAATGAGCTTATTCCAGAAACATTTGAAGAACAGTTTTTGAATTCATCAACTGCACACAGGAATCAGCAGAACAGTGTTACAACCTAGATGAAAATATCCATATGGCTTATCCTGTCAAAATATGGCTATTAAGTGTGCAGTAATTTCCAATTGCATATTCATTAACAATTATTGTAGACTGAAAAGCATTGCATTTTTACAAAACAAGAAAATTAAGTGCACTTAATATTTACCAGAATTGTTACATTTTCTTACTGCTTTATTTTTTATTTTATTTTTTTTTGTTTGGAGGTTTAACGACCACCGTGAGCAACTCAATGAGCTATAAGCAGTCGCCCGTCCCTAATTTAGGGTCACTGGTTCCAGGGAAGGGAGAGAGCCAGTGCCGTAAGACAAACACAACATCCATGCCTGACCGGGATTCGAACCCGGACCCCTTACGGACGAATGATCAGAGGCCACCGCCTTAGACCACTGCGCCACCGGGGCGGCTTTTACTTACTGCTTTAAGCTGTGTACATTGTATCTCTGTTTCCCCTGTTGTATATGTTTGTGCACATTGCATATTTTAATTTTGTTACCATGCTTTGTAAAATGTATGCTTTTCTGAATTTTCACCTCTTAGGATACATACCCATTCTCTGGCCTTATGCTTCCCCCCCTCTCTCTCTCCTCATTAAGATACTTTGGGTGGGAGAGGTAATGGTCCCTTTGCTAAATAGCATAGATTGCTGGCTATGGCACCGAGTGTTTTGCAGCACAAGGCCAATTGTTACTAAATCATGTGTAGCATTCTTTTAAACAAGTGGTTAAACAAACCTTCCCCACTTTTTTTCCAGACAGTTAGGAAAGAACAGAGTGATGGCGATGATTCAGATTGTACTATATAGAAACTGTTTATGGCAGGCATTGAACTATTTGATAGAACTGTAAAATCTTCTAAACTATCATTGACCATTTACCAACATGAAATGGTATGAAAGATGATAGAGATTTGCATCTCAGTTGATCACATCAAGAAGCATCTTAACTGAGCCATTCTGTCGTATCAGTTTAATAGGTGTGGTCAAGCTGGGAAAATGTGTTTTGCAGTTCAGTGTAAATCTCTAGTGCCTAATGTGTTAGTAGCTTTTATTTTGTAACTTAACTCTTAACCATTTGGTATTCTTGTATATATTCATGCACCTCTTTCCAGGTTTGTTTCCCTTCCCATCAGAACAGTACAGGAATGAGCCTTTTGAAAGGACAAGCAATGTACTTACCCGTGGAATGCATTTTTCTGTGGCTGATAAAGGATTTAACTTTGAGACTGGATTGACTATTTGAAGGAAATGTTTTGTAGTGGATTTATAAAAAAAATCCATTCAAAATGTTCGCTTTTAATGGTCCGAATTTCATCAGTAATCAGAAGTTCAGGCTACAGATACTATATAGGTAAGCTTGTTTCTTTTCTTGCAAACATGTTTAATGAACACAGGAAGTTTTACATTTGTGTGGGCATCAATTTGTCAGTACCCAGTTTTCAACCAGAGAAAAAAATTAACAGCACTGGCAGTTTTTTTGCTAACTACAGTAGACTGGCTAATATTATTCAAAATTATTAGAAACAGGTATTGGTGAAATGAATTTTTCCCTCAAGGATTCAGTTTGTTGCAGTCCTGTAGAGTTGCATATTGTTCTCTCTGATATTTTTCATTGTTTACAATGCTTTATTTTCAATCAGATTTATTATTCACATGGGTGCCATTTTTCCATCTTGGAAACAGATTTCCATCTTTCCAAAATTTTGGAAGCTTGTCATGATTGTCAGATTATTTTAAAGTTCCATTCCCATTTTTACTTTTAATTTCCCTCCAAAAATTATGCAAAATTGTATTTCTGTGATCACTGAAATTGTGGAGTTGCACTAAATGTTTTAACAGTTTTCAAAAATTTGATGCAGTTCCATAGCTGCAGAATTTTCTGGATTTTGCAATTGTGTCTTCCAGTTCAGAAAAAAAGCTTTCTACTGGATTTTGTTACATTTTTGGATGTCCGCCCACTGGCCGAATTTGGAATCAGCAGAAATACCTGTTGTAGCAGTGATAAAAATATTCTACGATTTTTGATGTTTTGAATTTTTCAGTGATAAAAATATTCTACGATTTTTGATGTTTCGAATGTTTCGAATTTTCGAATTTTTGATGTTTCGAATTTTTCTTCTTGAGTGTATTTCTCATTTTTATTTGTTTTTTGACAATGTTCATTTCTTATTTTTTGTAATGGGGAAAAACAGCAACTTGGTATTTTTAAAAGTATTTTTCTTAATGAAATGTGTGTTTCCCTCTTACACGAGTCTTTCCTCCAAGATCAGTCAACAAAGCTCACATTTTTACCAAATCCCCAAGTATTTTAACCAAAATTAAATTTCTAAATGTCTGTTTTTCATCTGTCCATGATGGGGCTGGTGCCATTTTCTGTGACTCATAAAATTGTTTTCACAGCAGTGAGCTACGGCAGCAACAATTTTTGAATTCAATTCCATTTCAGTTAAAATGCATGTTTTACCATTCCTTGTTATAATATACAAGGAACAGAGCAGGCCTTTTTCTTAACAAAATTAAATTTTGAAAACACCAGTTCCTACACATTGTACAGAGAAAACAACTTTGCGTGTCATGACAGACTGCCGGCAACGGACAGTTGAAGTTTCAATTTTGATTTCTTAAAACAAAATGAGAACTTTTGCTTCTTGTTATAGCAAACAGTGAAAGCAACTAATATTTCATTTTTGAAGAAATTAAAGTTTAAAACATGTAATGCTGTTTCTCACTGAGCAGGAAAAACAACTGTACGGGTGACAGAAATGGTGCTATATCTAGCATGCATAGGGTAAATTATGATTTTCAACATGAATTGGGCTCTGAAAAAAAAGAAATGCTTTTTCCTGGGATGGGTATAGGAAGAAGGGACTATAAGGCATGAGAAAAATGTCCATTCATTAAGAAAATTTATAAAAAAAAATATGAGATCATATTTGTCATTTCCAGTGATATCTGGATCCATAGAACAACCAAAAGTAAAAAGTTTCATCTTCAAGAAAGTATTTATAACTAGGTATGTTTTAATATTTTTGCAAATAAAATTTAATTCCTTTTCAATCCCCTTATCTAATGAAAGTTTCAATTCTGAGAACCAATGAACCAAGTATTAGAAGTTCTGAAAACTCCCAATTCATTCCAGTGTTTAAGTAATCACTAAAATACATCAATCGAAATGTATGACTGGTGCCATCTATTCTTTTTACTTAGCATTAGCAATTTTTTTTAAATGATTTATTTTCTGCTGGTATGTACATGTATGTATGTGTGTGTGTGTGTGTGGGGGGGATAATTGTATATATTTCTTGTTTCATTGACCAATAGGCTCAACTCCTCACAGTGAGTGAGATTTGATGTCCAGTCTTGGCTTGAACACCTTAATGGCAATCATGTATTCAATATGGAAGTGATTCTGAAGTGTTATGAGTATCCTTCCACTGCATCCACCAACACATTTGTTTATGTTTCAGATAGTGGCTTTGCAGGAACCATTACACTATATAAACACTGCTGCAGGTTTGTTTACAATTTACATATCCTCAGTGGTGTACCCCATCATCTCCCCGTGCTGGGGACAATTTTTATATCCTCAGCGGTGTACCTACCCCCTTAATTAAAACTGTATAGTTCAGATTTGGAAATCAGGAACTTAGTTCTGCTTAGGGGCATACTTAGAGAGAGTCAAGGAACTTTGATCCTCTCTCCCATGTTAAATTGTTATGTTTTTGTTAAAATACGACTTCATGGTTCGTACACTCCTTGAAAACCTTGAAAAGTCCTTGAATAAAAAAAGTTCATTTTCAAGTCCTTGAAAGTACTTGAAAAAGTTTAAGGCACTATAAATAGTACTTGATTTTTTCTTAAGCCATGATATGAAAGAGCATGTGCTCAATGATTGTGCTAAAAAGATGTATAGGAGATTTCTATGTAGTTCTGATAAAAACACCAAGCTGATCAAATAACGCAGAACTTGTGTTCAACCCAGGGGAGTGTGTGGACAGCTGGTGCCTTGGCTATGATATCACTACAGAGTAAAGCATCAGCCATGTGAGTAAAATAAGTGGAATGATGTATTCGCAAATTGTGATGGGCTTCTGTTTACTGGGGTTAGGGACGCGTTCTTACCGGTGGGTGGAACTTCCAGGAATTGCTTGTACTTTATGCGTGGACCCTTCGTCTCCTGGATGCATCAAAGCATCAAAGTCATGCAACGAAAATAAAAAGTTAAAGCAAACAATAAGTGTCATACCAGCAGATGAATATGAAAATAATGTACCTTTTCAAAATATTCATCGAAATGAAATGATTTTGAAAAATACCAAAACAGAGGGTCAATTCAAAGTTAATAAAATAAATCAACTGAGGACGAGGAGTAGCAGGCAGGTCATTGAAGATGTGCCTGTTCCAGCTAAGATTAATAGTCTGAACTTACTAAAACACCTACCTACTGACTGACCGACAGTACATACATATGATGATTTGGGTTTAAAAAGTCCTTGAAAAGTGCTTGAATTTATTTTGCTTGGAAGAGTACAAACCTTGGATTTACCTTACAAAAAATTTAATTAAAATGCATCAACTTACATTTAAAAAAATATTTAATGTTTTCTACTGTTTTCCACCCATTTATTTTGTCTTGTTGGATTTCTAAAACTTCCATTTTTTGTGTCACTCCAATTTGAAGTACATATTTTGCAAGGCAAAATATCACATTTTAAAAATCGGATTTACCAAGTTTTGTGAATTAAGGCCAAAAAATTGTGATCTTGATGATGCAAGTGGCACTTGCATCTTCTGTGTATGTACTATTAACTAAAATATCAAGTTAATGCTAAGTGGATGAAAAATAGAAAAGTTATCTGCAAAGAGTGATGCAAGTCAAAGATTCAAGAATATAAAGACTGCACAGGGAATATACCCTTTGTGAATCACCTTAACCAACTTGCTATTTAGGTGAATACAAAAAATGCTCAGGAACTGAAACATTAGAAAATAATTTTAATGATTTGATTCTAATGTAATTGATGACATAACTTACAAGCAGTGAATATCCATGAACTGTGTTGGACACTTGACAAAAGTAACAAAACCACTGATAATTGTTTAGTTATGTTTTTTAAAAATTTATTGTTCATCTAAGATGATCATTTATAGCTAAAGAGCAAGCAGCTTTTAATAATGAATAAATTGCAAATTTTCAAGCTGGTGAATTTTTGGCAGTATGATTTTTTTAACAATTATTCATTTCTGTTGCAAGATTCTGCTCAAGGATTACATTAGAATAATTTTCAAGCCAAAATTCACCCATTTGTTGCATATTACAAAAAAAAAAAAAAAAAAACTGGGAAAACTGAATGCACAAATTATGGCATAATTTTAGAGAGCTTGCAACACAATGCAGTAGCAGTTCATCTTATGGAGCATTACCTGCATATCTCAACAAAAGTTTAAAGACTTTTTATTATTCATATATATAAGAACAGAACAAAAAAAAATATATAAGAACAGATAAAAAAAATTGATCAATTTCTGCTGCCATGAGATAGATTTTAGAACAGTTGCTCGGTGGCACTTTTATACATTGTGTGGTAATAGTGCATGTGATAATGTTGGTGGCAATCTTAAAAGTCTTGCAGATAAAGCAAATTTAAGGCCATATAATAATGCAGGTTATGACACCATATCAATTATATAATTGGACAACCAAAGGCATGTCTGTGATTTTGAATACCACAGTGAAAAAGTCAATAAGAAGCTGAAGAAAAGCTATCATAGCCACATTTTGAAATATCAAGATCAATACCCAACACTCCCAAACTTCACTGTTTTATCCTAGTGTGCAAAAACAGAATATGAGTTTATTCAAGTTCTACAATCAGCAAAATAGAATATGTAAAAGTATGTTACTTCTGATAAATGTGAGATAGCACTTGCAGTTATATACCTATCTTTGTGGCATGCCTCTGTGCAGAATGCTTGTGGGTTGGATATGCCTTGAATACCTTTGAAGACATGGATGAAGTAAAAATAAATAATGTAAAGCATCACACAAAAAACAATTTCGTGTGGTGCACGTCTTGATGCAAACTATTCTTTATGTTACATAAAAATAGTGTTCTTCAGTGGTTACAATATAAAATTGTCACCACAAACATGAAGATAAATTTTTGAAGATTTTAAAATTAGATATCAGTGCCAAGTTCAAATGCATTATGTCAACTCTTTTCAGCAAATAATGCATGTCCTTGTTTAAAGCTGAACTGCTAAGATATTAATTTGAAAGTTTTCATATTGTTATAAATATTACATAAAATGGTTTATAAACAAAAGTAACCCATCACCATAGTACATGTGTGTTCCTTTTTATGTTACTGATTGACTAGATTATTAAGCTTCTCTATTGATCAGTGGAACATGCACAGTTTAGTCATATGGTAAGTTTACGAAGCATGTCGATTTAACAGTTCCTTGTAACTTTTGATGCCCTTCTTTTAAGAATGGCAATAGATCAAACACTAAAAACAATCGATTATTATTCTGAATTTGAGTTAAAGGTCTCTCCACATTATGTTAATTTTCAGCAAATATTTATATATTCCCTTTATAGTTCAAAATTTACTTTTAATAAATCAAAAGGAAAAATACAGGTCAATGAGCAAATAAATACATTGATGAGTCACAGATGACAATGTAATATACAATGCTGCATTCTGAGCAATTAGTAATGTGCAAAGAGACAATTGAAGTATCATTCGGCAAAGGTAGCAGTACAAGGGGAGATAAACAATAGCGTCTTAAAAGAACAAATGGAAACTGTGAAGTGAAGGATATGTACAAAATCCTGTGGACAATCCAAGGAAGTCACTGAGGCTCATCAGTAGTGCTGACCTGGGAATCGGAGTCACAGGTAGGGCTGTCATTGGCGTAGTCAGTGGAAAGAGCACGAATAGCAGCATCACGAACCCAGCAACAATGTCGGCTGAAGCTGCCCAACCAGGTGGCAAAGAGAAGTATTGCGCTCGCTAAGGGCAAAAAAGCTGACCGATAACGGCAGAGTTGGACGTCCATTTCACATAAATGAGTAACAGGGCGAGTCCAAAGAACAGGCTTGGTCACATGTTGATGCGGAGGAGCAGAGAACAGCCAGTGAACAGTATAAATAGAAAGAGGAACAGTTGGAAAGGAGGCATCTGCCAAGAGTTCTATAAACTGTTCAAGGGTAGGGGGAGGACACTGCGAGCAGTCCAGGGCAGAGGTAACATAATCAGCTTGAGATGCGGGTAGAGAGTGTTAAACGGGGACGCAACTGACGGGTGGACACCAGATGCAATTTCTCGGCAGATGAGGAAGCGTGCTGAGGAGACTGATGACAAGCAGCATCAACCACAGCAGGGAGAATCAGGTCATGAAGCGAGGTATTGGTGGTGTCAGAATCAGAGCATAGAGACGGGAGACCAGACAAGAGCTGAGACTCCTGGAGAACAGGCGAAGATGCCGGATCAGAGGGCACAAGAGGTGGAGCGGACCCAACAGGTGACACAGGGGGTGGAAGAATCTCCGCTGGAACAGCAGACGCCGCAGCAAGAGCAGCAGATGTGGAACACTGGGATGGAGCAGCAGAAACATGGGTAACATTGTGAGGACAAGCAGCATGTAGATGCCCAGAGGCCTTGTAACGGTTGCATGAAGAGCAGTGAGAAACGTCAATACGCTGGAGGTGATCACCACAGCGCACCCGCTAAACAGTGGGACACTGGAGAACAGCATCAGCAGAAGGGAAGACGACTTTTGCTTATCAACAAAAAGCACCAATGGAGTGATCCTCAGGATTGTAAGGGGCAGCAGAGGGCATAGTGATGGTACCAATAACCCTGCCAAACAGAGATAATGCAGTGTGGGGCACAGTATTGGAGATCTCAGGGGGTACCGGATACATCGAGACCAGCACAGGACGGAGGGAAATGAGTTCAGGAATCAGATGGTGGCCGCCAATCATTAGACTGTGTGATAAAACAGTGTGGACACAGTCCACTGTGGTAAAGTACACAAGAACTGTCCATGGTTATGGGCCATGTGAGTAATGATGCCGGGATGGAGCATCTTCTTCAAGGCAGTGCAGTATTTGGCTGAGCTTCAAAACAAACATCCTTGTCAAGCACAGAATGTAGAGAACGTCCAATGGTGGAGTCCACGGGAAGGTCAATAGTAATCTCATTACCATCACGCTGAGCAAAGGAGTGAAGAGTCTGAGGAAGAAGAAGCAGGAGTTGAGGTGTCACCACACACTATGTCAGAGTAGGTGAGAGCAGTGCGCTGATGTGGTGCAGAAGGAGAAGCAGCAACACCATCCGACACATCCACAGCACAGTCGCCAGAGGTGGGGGGTGCACTCAATGTGGGTGCAGCAGACCAGGAGGAGAGCACATACGAAGTGCCATGGAGACCAGAAGATGGAGCATGGAAGGCAAGCAAAGAGTCACTGGCAGTAGCACAAGAGAGCACCACAACATCACCAGGAGAGGAAAAAGAGGTAGCAGGAGATCCGGTAGCATAGGTGGGAGTGACATCCACTCCAGAAGTTGTCATGATTAATGGCGAACAGCAACTGATAAGCCAACCAGCTCGGTCAGAAATGTAAACAAACTGATAGTTACATAAAACGAGTACTCACCCAGCTGGAAAGTATACCGAAAGAACAAGCAAACCTTTAAACTTAAGGAGAGCACAAACTAAAATGGTAAGGAACTTTGGAAGAGTGAAGCGATACTTGACACAGAAATACAGAGCATGGGAAACATGTCACAACAGCTCCTTTATAGATGGGCATTTTTAAAATGAGACCAGTTAGAAATCTCAGCCATTTATGATTTCTATGCAGTTAAAAAAGCAAAATGTCAGTCTGGGTGTGATTTTTTCATGCTGCGGTGGCCATTTGGCTTATAAATCCAAAATGACAGATGCTGAAATAAAAAAAATAAAAAAAGATTTGAACTCTCAAAATACGACTTTTCCAGAGGGACAAGAAATTAATATTTTTAAAAATGAGCCAGCAACACCCCTGGGTGCTTTTCCATGGAATGACTTTTCATGCTAATATTTTACCAATAGGCAACTTGCTAGTTTTGTCCAAGCATGGAAAGTAGCAAAGAACAAGGACTTGGTGGAAATGACTGGCCTACAAGTATTTTATTAAAGAAAAAAAAAGTAATATGTAACTAACAATTTTGTAGCTACATAAAAATCTTCATTAATTTAGTGTCATGTGGTTTATTTGCAGAAAGGAGGCCAGGCTCTTCAGCTTTGACACTGATCTTCTTAGTAGCATGATTGGCTTGCACTATGTTGAACTCAGCTTCATGACTCACTTTGGAATGAAATTCACTAAACATACTGGGATCAGTGTAAGAAGAACCATTCACAGTTCCGATAGGATGCTGTTCACCAAAGGACAATTCAACACAATCTAGCTCAGCACGGCTAACTTCACCTGTTGTAATAACACCCGGTTCTTCACCTGCTGCTACTGTGCGATTCATTACCAAAATATCACTCAATTCTGTTTTATTGTCACCTATATTTTCAGTCAAGACATCTTTGTCCACAACTAGAGTAGAAATGACTTCCCTTACACTGTTGGAGGGCAGCACATTCTTACGGTGAGTTCTTTGGTGTTTACTTAGGTGGTCTTCACGTGTGAAACCTTTACTGCAAACCTCACACTGAAAAGGTGGATTGTCAGAATGGAGGAGCAGATGCTTCATGAGCACACTCTTTCGAGAATACTTCTTGTTACATATTATGCACTGATGCATCTTCTCTTTTGTATGTGTAACCATGTGCTGATTTAAATTACCCTTTTGTGAAAATTTTTTGTCACAGAAGTCACACTGATGAGGTTTTTCTTCAGTATGAGTATACAAATGCCTCCTCAGGTTGTTCTTCCCTGAGTACCACTTGGAACACACTTCACACTGATAATGCTTCTTCTCTGCATGAGACAACATATGCTGCTTCACATCTCCCTTTCGCGCGTATCTCTTATGACAGACCTCACACTCATGTGGTTTGTCCTCACTGTGTATTAACACGTGTTGCCTTAGGTAGTGCCTTTCAGAAAATTTTTTATGGCACACATCACATTCGTGAGTCTTTTCCCTCAAGTGATTTTCGGCCTGCAGATGCTTCTGCAAGGTGTATTTAGAGGAAAAGTCTTTGGAACATATTTCACAATGGTAAAGTCGCTCACCACTATGAATCAAGACATGCTTGTTGAGGTTGCCCTTCTCCATGAACCGTTTCCCACACGTGGTACACTCGTGGGGTTTTTCTTCCATGGTGTGAGTCCACCGGTGCCTCCTCAGATTACTGTGGTGTGCAAACGTCTTGCTGCACACTTCGCAGACATGTGGCCTTTCTTTACTGTGTGTTACAAAATGGTTCTTGAGTGCACTTTTGTCGAGAAAGCGTTTCAGGCATACATCGCACTGATGCGGACGCTTCCCAGAGTGAGCATTGATGTGTCTTATGAGGTTGCTCTGAAATGTAAACCGCTGTAGGCAGATTTCACACTGGTACATCTTTATTTTGCTGTGAATAAACATGTGGTCCCGCAGGTGGGCTTTCAGAGAAAACCTCTTTTGGCACACTTGGCACTCGTGTGGCTTTTCCTTGGTGTGACTTCGCATGTGATAACCCAGTTTACTCTTATCAGGAAACTGTTTATCACACACCTCACATTGATGAGGCTTCATTTTTTACTTGGTTCAGATTTCAATAGCACTTAAAAACATGCTACTTCTGAAACATTACAAGACAATCTACCTTTATAAAATGAAAACAATAACTGCAGTTTTGCCTGTTCCATTTCATATTGTTAACTAAGTCTACTAAAATACCTTTCTGCACTTGTTATCCAAAATTATATTGGAACACTTGGAAATAAACATCTGGACAGTCATTGTAAAACATCCAGCAGCAGATCCTGAAGAAAAAACAATGCAACCATCAAATATTTCACAATAAAAGTATTAAGTATTATTGTTTTTAAACAACATAATCAGAACTTGCCACAGAAAACCTATTCCTACATTTATTAGGTTTGTAAGAGAGATAGCTAGGGGAGAACATAGCCACAAATTGAATGAGAGAATCCTCAGTTCATATTTAAAAGCTATGGACTTTTATCAGAATAATGATTTATGAAATCTACCAGTTTTGAGGAGTGCTGCATGCTTTTCAGAAATAAAGAAAAAAAAACTGGTCTATGATATTAGTAAAATATCAGCAGCTTGAAAAGCAAGCAACGTAAGATTACCCAAACTCACACAAGTCATAAATAAATGACACACTACTACTGACTCCTGTACATGCCAAATGCTTACCAATGAAACCAAAGTACACTGTGGATCTAATGCAGGAGCTTAATCTCCCTAGAGCTGCCAAATTTTAAGCAGAAAACCTATTTTGAATCGGTTGTCGTGAGCAATTTTCCACTTGAGCTAGAGCTATGATCTGCAAGAAAGATTTCTAAACTTTTGTTATACAGCCGAAACCGCATATAATGAAGTTGAAGGGAGTGTAAAAAATATTCAATACATGGTATCATCATTAAAACCCGATAGATAAAAAAAATGGCTAATTTGGCATGTCAGATTAAAACTAGTCACTCATAAACTATTTATCGATTAATTGAAGATAAATAATACTTGTTAACTGAAAACTATATCTAGCAAAATAATATGAGTGAGATCTGCAATAAACAAAACAAAAAAAGAATGTAAGAATTAAAGTAACTGCCAAAAATTGGAAATTTCACCTGTTACATGTTATGTTGGATGTATGAGCTAATTCTAGCTTGTTTTGTGCTTATCATGATAGCCATTTTTAATATATTTCAACTTCCTTTGACACTGTGGTTAAAATATTTCTAGATAGATTCAGTGATTGAAAACTGGCAGGAGGAGGGGCATTTGTCCAGGAGATGTTTGGCAAGCATGGGGGAGGAGGGAGGCACAGCAAAGTAGTAAAAACAACCAAGAACATTCTTCTCTTCATACAAACCGACCAATCTTGAAGGGAAACCACAGGGTTTTTTCAACAGAGATAATTCCTTGTTTTCCAGTGAAAAAAAACTGGGTGAATGCCACTTAGTTTGTTTGCAGATAATTACGCTGAACTTCGATAAATGCAGCTTTTGCAAAAATTGTCTGTAACATGCAGTTAAAATAACAAAGGAGAATATTATGAAGTTCGAGGGATCTGTGAAACTTTGGGCTTATGTGAAACTTCGTATTATGCAAGCTCGTTAGATGTGGGTTCGACTGTATTACAATGCCACAAGGCTGATGAAGAGGCATTATTCCACTAACATCGGTTCAAATCTGTTGTCATGAACAATTTTTCTCTTGAGCTAGATAGAGCTATCATCTGCAAGAAAGATTTCTAAACTTTTGTTATAAGAAGTTGAAGGGAGTGTCAAAAATATTCAATATTATTCCAGTTTGAAAAAGAAACTTGAGTGGTGGTAAAAACAAGGTGAAAGAATTATTTTCCCCGACTTTTCACTGCATGTTCTTTAAAGACAGAATGGGGCACAAAGAATTGCCTTCAGCCTTGTGGCTGCAGCTCAAGTTTTTTTTTTTTTCCCCGCGTGCATACTTTTTTTTTTTTTTTTTTAAGTTTTTGTTTAATAACTACTATGACCAATTTTAAGCACTATCAGCAGTCATCCATTTCTTATTTGGGCCACTGGTTCCAGGAAAGGAGACAGTATTGAAGGAAAAACACACCATCCATGCCGCATCTAGGACACAAGCCTGCATAACTACCAGCCAGTAACAAGCACTTGTATGTGGCCACAGGGTCAACTTTCCAATATCTCAATGATATCAATGGGTGGACCCTATCAGCCTCTATGAAAATAGCTGTTTTATTCCAGTAACAACATGGAATACTCATGAGTCCACCTGCCTTCTCACAAACAGAAGTAGACCTGTCAACCTTGGGAAATCTGCATCAGAAAAATGTGTGTGTTCTTGAGCCAATATAATGTGCAGAGCTGTATAAAAATAAAATGTATCTGCGTACACAATCATTGAAACAGGAAACTTGCTGCAAACCTGCAAAGCATGAACCATGATAACAATAGAATAAGATAATTTAAAGAAAAAGTAATAAAACAATAAGTAATTAGAACATTACACATTCCAATGAAAACAACATAAGTAACTGAATGTGCACCAATGTGTGTGAAATGTACTTTTATGGCAAAATATTAAAACATTGGACTATGAACCTCATAAAAACAAGATACTATTGTAACTAAAGGAAGTTTCTATATCCAGAAAAACAGTTCCAACAATGGACCTTCAAAAATTATAAATAGCATTTTCAACAAGTTAACTGAAAAATACTAGACTTACAAAATACAAAAGAAAATGATTTTAATTTAATAACTGACAACTGCAAGAGGAACCTGGCAATAAAATTTAAATTCTTTTCGTGTAAATGAAACTTTCGATTCAGTTCCTATAACATTGAGAACATGCCTTGATAAAATCTAGTGGCTAGAAATGTCTGTAAAACCAAAAGAATTCAGAAGATGTGAAAAATAATTGAAAGTTCTTCAAGTTAAAATAGAATTAGGTATATTAATCTGAGTAAATCCCTAAATAAGTGTTCTAATTGCTGTAAATAACATTTTCGTTTTTTTTTTTTTTACTTTTTAAACTGCAAGCAAAAACTATCTGCAAAACCTGCTAATAATTTGGAAACTATCCGCGTACAGCGTACACATATACGTCTATATTCTACTACTCTGATAATGTGAAGCTTGAAAACTACATATACTAAAGTAACAAATTATTGATGTTACTCATTCAGTCGAATCCGATTCCTGGTGATTCTGCACACTGCGACCTTCCCATGCCTCAAGATCTCAGATTTTCCGTGTCCAGCCCAGCATTTATTTCTGATTGTATCCAGCCAAAATGTTATAGGTCGTCCTCACCATCTTGTTTCCTCCACCATTCCAAGTGTCATTTCTTTCTCCAACAAGTCTACAGGTGGGCTTAATAGTGATTTTCCTGTCACAGTGACAATGGCGATAGTTCAATGGAAGTAACGGTTACTTTAAACAGTTAAAGCGTCACCGTTTATGACAGGGATGAGGGTACTGTAACGGGAAGGCAAGTCACTATCTTACAAAGTAGTATCATCGACAAAATCACTATTTATGTCAGGAGTGACAATGGAGCAGTAACGGAATGAAGAGTCGAACTTTTCTAAGAAAGCTTTTGCTTACAAATATCACACGAAGCAAAATTGTCATCAATGATGGTGAAATATGTATTAAAATTCTACATCTCACTGGTTTTTCTATGCTTGGTGTCTGACATTCTATTATGTTGAATGCTGAACAGCATTAACACTTTATTATCGTTCATGCCCATTCCTAAAGACTCCTCGTGAAGAGACAAGCACAAGAAACCAGTTTCTTCTGAAGAAAGCTGGCATCACTAGCAACCTTTGTGATGTTTCAACAGAAACGAGATGATGATGTAGTAACCTTGAACCCCAAGCATTGCTTGGGGTTCAAGGTTACTTATCAGTGACTTTGGAACTGTTACTTTTTGTCACTGGTCATAGTGATTTTTCAGTAACAGTGACAAAGTAACAGTTACGTGATTTCCAACACATCTCTAAATGAGGTCAATCACAACTTATTGACAAGGGAGGCCCCAACATATCTGAAGCACCTGAGAGCTTTACCATAGAATTTTCATGGCAGCGTTTTACAGGGTAGATTGCCAGGTATTTCCCCAACCCTCCCTGTTTATCCAAGCTTGGGACCAGCATACAAGATTTACTTGCATGGCTGGGTATTAGGAACACCTAACAGCAATGCACATGCCATCTATACTTATGCACAGAACTATGATGTTGAGATGGCTTTATAACAGTGGCAGTTTGAAAAAAAAAAAAAAAAAAAAAAAAAACTTTACTCATCCTGTGGACCGGTGTATACCAGAGCTTGACGATCCACACCAGGGCAAGATTTCATCTTTTTTGCTCACTAGCAAATTTTGCTAGTGACCAAATAGTTTGCTAGCAAAACATTTGCATGACTAGCAAGTAAAATTAAATCACATCGTAACTTATTTTCTAATAAAGTTACACAGAAATTTAAATATGTGTGTAAATATTTTGACTTACCTTTTTGAATAATGAATAGAATCTTAGATAAGTTTAGTGACTATCTTTATTATTAATTTCTAACAAATTCTCATACCACATGAACATATTTCACTGACATTCTAATTCAGATTTCTTCCCATATGGTTTAAGCTCAGGGTGTCTGACTTTGTCATCATACCACTTTATAACTGCAGACCGTGGATTAAAAATCTCTTCTTGTGGCCCTTCTATTTCAATTGTCATCAGAGCATTTAAAGTTTCAACAGACAAATTGTTCCTCCAATCCCCTTGTATTCTTTTTAAAAAACTGAATCCCACCTCACAACATGCAGTACTAAGTGGAAGTATCACACAAATTTCTGCTAAACTTCTACACACTTCATATCTGCCAACTACCACACAATGCCGTAGTTTCTACGGAATTAGTTGTCTGACTACGGAACTCACTATCAAAACTACGGATTCTACAAATTTTCATTTTGTTTCAAATTTTTCTTTTGCTATTATTTTTATGATATACACAAGATTCTTACAGGGATTTGCAGAATCCCGCTTTATTTTATTTTTTTGTCATCAGTTAGATCATTCTGAAGATCGATATTTGGGAGAAGGGGGGGGTCGTTTTCCATCTGGAGACGAAATTTCATGCTTCAAAACTTTCGAACACAGTAGTGAAACGTAGTAAGAAAATTATGCCATAATCGCAAATTTTTCTCCCAATGTTGTCTGTGTGTCCGCTTTTCTTGTTAAATATAATTTTATTGCATAAATGTTTGGATTTTAGCTTGAAACTGTGGAGAACAATTTGCAAAAACGGAAGTTGGCTGCTGCAAAATTTTTCTGTAATCTTCAGGCATGAGATTCTTCCGCGAATTCAAGGAATTCCGGCTTTACGAAACTAGAAAACGAAAGGTCGACGGAATTCGGATTTTTATCCGTAATCATAATTTATTTTTTTTTCACAATGTTGCCTCTGTCAAGTATTATTGCTCATTAACATTTTACTGGATAAATATTTGTATTTCAGCTTGAAAATACAAGGAAAATTTTCAAAACCAGAAGTCAGACAAAGCAAAAGTTTCTTCCGTAATCGTTTACCCTCCACGAACACGTTTCATAAAAAAGCGTCTATTTATGCCACGCAATAAGGCTAGTTACTATGGATAAGAAAGACTTTTGCCAGTGTTAGCAGGCTATTTTCCAGTAACATTTTGGTTTGCTTCTTTCGGTTTTGTCTACCATCCGAATAAGTGGAATTATTCTTGCTTATTCATCACTGATCATTAGAGCGCAGTATTTGATGTATGCACGACTATCAAGACTTGTGGAAGTAGGCGATTGCTTGGCTTAGGGTACGACAGGAGTTGAGGACAAAGTTTGTGGGGCAAAAGAAGGGAGGGTGGCAGAGCAGGTGGTCAAACAACCGATCCATCCCAGAGCTCTGGGTTGCCACAGCAACCATTGCCGACGTCACGTTCAGTTTCTGTAATAGACCAATGAGGGCACGATGGAGAGAAGTTTCAATGCTCTTCTACGACAGTTTCCACTGGAAGGGATGAAAGATATGGGGAGGATGGGTATTAAGTGTCGAAAGGAAATTGGCGAAAGAGAATCGCTGATCGTCGCTGTTTTAACAAGTGATAATAGAAACTGTTATGTAAACTTCGTGGATTAATAATGATTTTTGGTTACTTTGAATAAATTACCTTACTAGCAATATTTGCTACTGCGATTTTTTTCACTAGCAAATTTGATTTTTCACTAGCTATTTGCTAGTTGCTAATCGGTGAAATCGCGCCCTGATCCACACCCATTTTTACTGGTACACAATAACACAAATATTAATGCATTTAATATGCACCCTGTATTAATTTTATTGCTCTTCTTCTAAGAGGGGTATAGTGAAGCATAAACTTTAATTTCAAATGAACTCAATAAGTGCAAATATTACAAAATATTTTCAGGATGATTATAATTCATATGCCAACTAAACTACATTTAATTTTACATTTATCTTTAGTTAGTATTTTGAAAAGTGAAAGGTTTTAATTGCATTTTTTTCTCTTCACCTAATTGGATCCACATGACACTACCAGAAGTGTGTCAAATTGTGCAATATCTGTGAAACCTAGTAATACTCTCATTAAGTCTGAAACAGTTTTAATGCTCAGTTTACTTTACCAGCCTGTTTAGATCATCCTCATATTTCTGACCCCTCCCCCTTCACACTCTGCTAAGTTGAAATGCATTATCTGATTATGAGGGAATACCCTGATGCATGCAGTCTGATGGAATCAAATTTGAAGCTACTGCTTCCAGTAGTAAGTACTGACTGTTTATCAGCCAGTTCAGGATTTTTTCAAAGTGAGCAACACATTATCACTGCTTCAGAATCAAATTGGAGCCAAGTAAAAGTTTCCAGCCACTGCTGTTGGAATACACATGATCATCCTGAATGCAATATCTATCGTGGATACTTCTGGATTCACATGGCTTTATGTTTTTGTTTGTTCTTTGGTAGATGCTCAGAATTTATGCTGTATGCAACATGTCAATGAACTTATCATGCACAAATGCAAAAATAACCTGGATTGCTGCTTTTTAAACTGATGGTTCCCAGTCTGCCACAGTAAACACACACACACACACACACACACACACATAACACTTCCCTTCCCAAGAGTCCTGCAATATCCTCACAGTACAATAGTGATTGTTACCAACATGTTTGACTGGCTGCTAAATCTGATATTTTTGTAACAGCCTGGGGTTGATCGCTTTAAACATACTTTATTTAGAAATTTTTTCCACACCAATACATGGACTACACAAATTTTTATCCTCTGGACATCAGAGAAGATAGTAATAATTAATAAGCTATTTGCTATCTACCATGAACAAAATATATTTTGTGAATTCCGTTACGAAAAAGAAAAATACAGTAGCTTTTTCCTGAAACAAATTGCGTTGCCTGAAATGGTGAGTGGCCCAACGAACCAACACCCTTTTGATTTTGGTGGTCTGACTCGATTTTTTAGCATCCTCAGATCAGCAGAACACCAAAGAATTCAAACAATGCTTTTATAAGCAGCTCACTGCAAATGATTCAGATGTGTACCAAGCGTAGATAGCCACAATATCAGAAAGACCGGGGAGTAAATGAACTTTGAAAGAGGCATGATAGTGGGCACTGTGCAGGCAGGTGCAAGTGTCTTGGTTATGTAAAGACAACTGAATGAAGTACAATAAGTGATGCACAAACAACAAAACAAGCAGTCAGCTATCTTCCTGTGGGTGGAAATGACTGGTTGATGTTCAAGGACAATGGTGACTTGACGGTGATTGAACGAGGTATCAGACAAGCTCCATTGCATCAAATAGATGTAGAGTAGAGCTGTGGTACCAAGTGTGGAATTTCAGCATGCATAGTCCACCACACATTGGCATGAATGTTGTCTTTGCATACCATTTGTGCTGCTAAAAACTGACAAATTCATCTGCAGTGGGCACAGGGGTACCAAAACTTGACCTTTGAGTGAGAAAAAGGTCACTTTATCTAACAAATCACATTTTCAGATAATGCATGCAAACGGATGGGCCAGAATATGGTGTTAATAGCATGAAACATGATTCCAACTGCCTAGCTTTAATTGTACACACTGGTGGAGGCAGTGTGATGGTCTGGGCTGTGTTCGTGGCAGGCATTGGCTTCTTTAAGACCCTTGGAACAGCATTTGGAATGCACAAGGTATCTTAACGTCGCTGCGGACAAGACGCACCCATATACATGTTCATGGTGTTTCCTGATAGAAAGGGCTAACTTCCAGCTGGATAATGTGCCATGACACCAGATTCAGATCATCACACAGTGGTTCCAAGGGCACAAGAGTGACTTCAAAGTGTTAAAATGGCCCCCACAATCACCAGATCTTAACCCAATTAAACACCTGTGGGACATGATTGAGAGAGGCATTTGTAACACAGATCTTCCTCCAGCAAACATTCGACAATTGACGAACACTATCACATCTGCCTGGCTGAATGTATCTATAGAATGATACCAGCACCGTGTTGAACCGATGCCACATCAAATCCAGGCTATTTTGAAGGCCAAAGGTGGCCTAACATGTTATTTAGGTAGGTGTTCCTAATAACTTGCTACTTAAGTGTACATGCACGCACAAATAAACAAACGACACACACACACAAATTACTTTTAAATATATGAACTCTACTATGTATGGCTTTTATCAATTATGAAAAGGCTTTTGATTCCATGAAACTACCAGCAGTTATGTCTGAAATTCTGCAGTATTGAAAATGTGTACATTGATAACATCCATGAAAATGCAAGTGCAAATGGTCAACTGTTTGAGGAAACAGAAGGTATAAAAATTGGAGAGAGAGTAAGACAAGGTGACACTACATCTCCTAAGCTCCTCAGTGCCACATTGTCGAAGTCTTCACGAGAAATACTGCAATCGTGCTGTTGTTTAGTGACTCTACCCGTATTGGCACTTGAATGGCCCCATCCTTCAGAAAAGAGAGCTATCTGCTGTTATGCATGTATTAAGTTTGTGACAATTCTGAACCTGACCTTTAATTTCTAAAAAAGTGGCATTACTTTTTTACAAAATTATGCATTGATTTTTTTTAATAAATTACATGAAGTTATTTAGTGCTAGTAGGATATGAATTTGGAGATGGCAAAGTAGAAGAGCATCAAAAGTTACAAAGCATTTGCATTCTAAAAAAACTTGTAATAACTAATATACTGTATGATGCAATTTGACATTAACAATCTTTAAAACATTTTATTGCTGAATTTTTTATATTTTACACAAATTAATTTTTCCTTGTAATATCCTGTTAAATCACCACAAATTCTTGCCAATTATTTAAGACAAAAAAATACAGTACTATAATAAAAATTATGTAAAGAATTGAAGAGTTAAGCTATCTGTCAAGCAAATTTTTTTGTCACTCTTTATACTCAAAATCTGTTGTATTAAACTGATTTACAACATCATTCTTAAGAACGCATTGGTGATGACTTGTGCGAGAAGGGGGGGGGGGGGGCAGTGTTTAAGCTATCACTTGCATTTTCGCCAAATCATGATAAGAGACAATAATTTTGCTGCAGCAAAAGTCCCCACTGAAACACCAAAAAGCAAGCGTTTCCCCGTCCTTTTTCATTCTGTCATTGCTACTTCAACCCGCTGACCTAGTTTCCTTTTCCGTCACTTTTTCTTTTCATCATCCTGAGCCCACCCCTGTGTTGTTTTTCATGCCTATGAATTTTTTCTTTCCATCATCGCTGCTTCGCCCAGTAGACCTGGTTTCCTTTTCCACCATTTTTTCTCTGTGTCAACTCGCCCACCCCCTGCTTTTTTTTTTTTTAATCCCTGTCGCTTTTTTGTTCTATCAACACTTCTTTGCCCTGCCAACCTGATATCCTTTCCCATAATTTTTTCATTCTGTCACTGTTGCTTTGCCACACCAACCTGGTTTCTTTCCCCCATCATCCGGCCTATCCGGAGGGCATTTTTTCATTCTATCATCGCTGCCACCCTGGTAGCCTTTCCCATAATTTTTTCATTCTATCATTGCTGCTTTGCCAATTTTCTGTTTCAATGGTTGTGTACGCAGATACATTTTATTTTTATACAACTCTGGTAGTAGCATGACAGAAATTATTTTTATTTAATTTCTGAAATACATTCATTTAGATTTTACAGTTTCAGGATGGTGATATAATCACATCTATCTTTTAGTGCAAAAACAACTGTAATATGTGTGGCAAAATTCTGATCAGAACTGTTCTAAGTTAATGATAACTAACAGTCCTTTTAAGCATTAAAAGCAACAACAATAACAAAATCCCTAAGTTACTACATAACGAAAAATCTCAATTAGCATTTATGTGTTAACATTTATGGGTTAACAATTCTGTTCCACAATTGGACTTAGCAATGTTAAGATACTGAAAACTGTTTGAAATTTAGCACATGACTAGGATTCCTATATTTCATACAACTTTTCTTTGAAGTTAGTTTCGGAACTCTTTTTTTTCTTCCTTCTTTTTTTTTTTTTTTTTTTTGCAAATCTGCGTGTGCTACAATGAATGAAAGGGTAGTTCCAAAGCCACTACAAATGAAATTAGCTTTCTAAGTGATGTATAACTGAAATTACATAACTTTTACTTTTATATGACAAGGGTGAAATTCTTTTTGTTACTTATTTTAGACCCATACTTTAGAAAATTTATGCTAGAACCTAGAACTATAATTTTTGTGGAGCAGCTTATTTCTCACCTGACTTGACACATTGAAGTTAAAGGAAATTCAAACTCTTATTTGTTGACTTAGTATTTTCATTAAACCCTTATTGCTAACTGTCTTTACCATTTTTTATTAAAATTGATCAATTTTAAACAAAAAAAACAAAAAAAAACTTTTTTTTTTCATGTGAGAGTCATATTATGAATATAAAATTTTCTCTGGACACTGTCATTCCAAATATTTACTACAGATTCTGGTTAACTGGGATATATCGCTGCTGGAACACTTTGGCCCAATTAAAATGGACACCTACTGATTTTGCTCCCTGAACTTCCAATGGAAAAATTTTTGACTCTATTTCCTAGGCGAAGAAAGATTTCCCATACGTCAAAATTAGCCCACTGATGAAAAAACATCCTAACTTAGATCGTACAAATGGTGGTTTTTTTTTTTTTTTTTTTTGCAAAAAATAACTTTCTTGAACTATATTAAAAATCAATAACTTTACTTTGACATAGTTATGATACTTGGTTACAGGTGGCACTAATCTTCCTTACCACCACACTGAAGTTATTGATTTTTAATATAGTTCAGCACAGGTTTTTGCCAAAAAACACCGATTGTACAATCTAAGTTATGATATTTTTTATCAGTGGTCCAATTTTGCTGTATCAGAAAAATTTTCTTCACTGAGGAAATAGGATCATAATTTTTCCCATTGGAAGTATAGGGAGCAAAATCATTACATGTATACCTTAAGCAGCTGCACCAATTATGTGAAGCTTTATTTCAAGGAGGTAATTTGGGATATTCTTCAAGAATTGCCCCAAATAAATAGCTGCACCAGTTAACCAGAATTTACTGCAGTGTGAATAATCAATCACACTTAACAGACACAACCAACAGATTGACATTTATTCAGCGTTGGGATTCGAAGAGGAGGATATTTTGATGCTTTCTTGAAAATGCAAGGGGCTTTTATTGACAAAAGGAGCAATTCTCTCAGTATTATTCCACAGAGACTCTGCTGATGTACCAGTGAGAATGAGTAAAGTGAAGGAAGATTGAGAAATGGCTTCCTAGTTTAATTGAATTAATAATCTAAAGCAACTCTATTCTTTCAAATCTAAACTATTTTTTAAAGTCACACCTTCAGAATCTTTTAAAAGAGCCACCTAACTTGATTAAAAACTCAATGCAGCTAAAAGAAAAACTAGAACTTCTTCCTAAATTAGATTCTCCTATTATGGGTAGTTTAGATATAGTGTCTATGTATACTCACATTAATATAGATCAACTTATAGACTTTATAGCGGAAGACTTGGCAGACCTAATAGTTTTTCACAACAAGGAAAAAAACATATTAGTAGGAATTTTTGAAATGCTTACTTTCTCTTTGCAGAACAACTACTTTCAATTTGGGAAAACTTTTTTCATTCAAAAATCGGGGCTAGCTATGGGCTCCCCACTCTCTCCACTCTTAGCTAACTATTATGTGGGAAAACTAGAAGAAAAGATACTAGTACAACCCACATACTTCTGCTTATATAGCAGATACATGGATGACATCTTATTTATAATAGATAGCTCAGAAATTGTTCCAGAAAGAATTCTAGACTCATTCAATGAATTAGATGATTCCCTTAAGTTCACTATTGAACTTCAAAAAGAAAGAAGAATAAACTTCTTAGATATTACTATCTATTATGAAGATGAAAAATTCCTCACTAGTTGGTATAAAAAACCAATGAATACTAAAAGACTACTGGATTTCAATTCGTATCATCCAGTTTCTATTAAGAAAAATGTAGCAAGTCAGTTTTTAGAAAAAATTAATAAAATAGTTTCTACTGCAGATAAAAAAGAAGCCCATAAAGAAGAGCTTAAAGTCATACTTGCAGAAAATAACTATCCTAAAGAAGAAATTGAGAAGCTTCTGAATTTTAATGGTACGAAGAACCCACAAAAGCAAGAAGTAAAATTCACTAGAAAAATTTCTTATCACAAATGTTTATTTGAGGCTTTAAAGAGACTTAGTAAAAAATACAATATTAGGCTAGCTCCAAGTTTAGAGAACAAAGTTAAAAATGTTTTCCCTAAAATAGTTCAAAGAGAAGAAGATATTTTAAAAATGCAAGGAGTAGTTTATGAAGTAAATTGTAGTTGTGGACTATCTTACATAGGTGAAACAGGTCGCAGACTAGAAACTCGTATAGCTGAGCATAAAGCAGCTATAAAAAATTGCTCCAACAAGACTGGATTAGATAGGCATGTTAGAGAAACTGGGCATAGCATGGATTGGAATTCCCTTAAAGTAATCAGTTTCCAAAGCAATTTCCAAAAAAGAAAACTGAAAGAAGGAATAGAGATTGAGAAAAATCAAAATTCCATCATCAATGACTGCAAAGGATTTTCCCTGCCTAACATCTGGCAGGATTTGTTGAAAAATAACCTAAACCGTTAAGGTTAACCGTAACCATGATAGTGACAAGCAAAAAGTGACAACAACAAGACAGCCTGAAGAAGGAGAAGAGTTTTCTCCGAAAATTTGCTATAAATGAAAAAAATTCCTAGTAAATTCCCATAAGTTGCTTTAGATTATTAGTGAAGGAAGAGTTAGGTCTACCAAGGGTAGCCCTTTTTGTGCTCAACCAAATATTGAGTGATGCTGTGAAAATGACAGCTGATGTAAAATGTGAAGCGGAAATAGGAATTTTGTACACACCAGGGACATTCAGAAGTTTGACTTTATCTCTGCCCGGGGGATAAGTTTCATGATAGCTGGATTGGATCTGGTACCAACAGTGATGCAGTTCTAATGAAAAAAGTGCCTTTAGCGGTAAACTGATTAGGTAAAAAAAGATTTGGAAAGACGAGTCGAAGGCTTTAAAAACATCGTGAATTCCGATTTGCTATTTTTATTGTCCAGTATGTTTAATAAAACTGTTATTACTAATTACTTTTATTTAAATCGCTTAATTTGAGCAATTTTTAACGAAGGAAAGAAACGTTTTTCAGTCACATCCTGAAGATATGTAGTGTTTTTTAAGTAACGACTAGTCATTTCACACGATTTCAAATGTTCAATGTGTTTATTATTTGAGTCACACTGAATAGATGTAGCCACATAATATAGTAACGCTGAATAACAATAAATGTAATTAATATTGCCACATCTACTCAGTGTGACTAATGTGCCCTTTTCCTAAGATTCTGAGGTAAATGAAAGAGATATATGCTGTGTTTTCCTTAAGCAATCAAATAAAGGTAGCTCAGAAAAAGTATTTTTCGCACGCATAAAACTGGAATCACTAAGCATTAATGGCCACTTAATTTCTCTCTACAGTTTTTTCTCCGAGCAATGAAATAATTTTCAGGACTGCCATCTAGACAATGGACTTGAAATTCTCTTTACTCCATCCCGGTGAGAGGTGTAGGTTTCTGGTTAGTGGTCTGGACTCCCAACGAGGCATGGGTCGTGCGCCTCTCACGCCTGAAATCAGGGACTGCCCATGGCATATAGCCCTGATAACAGCTCACGGTGAAAGTTATACCCAGACACGAACAGCATTCTCTTTACCGTTATGTTCCGTGAGATTTCCTACTGTGTGATCCGCAGGTATAATTTCATCCTTGTAATACGAATATTTCGGTTATGATTGCATATAAAACATAGTATTCGCTGTTTTCGAATGCATGATTATTTAAAAAAATTCTTTACCCATCTTCTTCAACCACCAAGCTATGGAAAGTACCTTAGCGCCGCCAAGCCTAGAAAAATAGTGCCTTAGCGCCGCTAGCTGCGTTAAGGCTCTTCTACATCCCTGGGTACCAATCAAACAGCCATAAAATCTAAAAATTTGATACAACTCGTAGGTACTTGTCAAGAAATGGAATACAGCCGGCAAAATGAAATTGTCTGTTAACATCACAACGGAGAGTGTTGCAATCTTGGCTTTAAACTTTTTAGAGAGTTTGTTCACCAGCCCATTAGGGAATTGGTGGTGGGCAGCAATAGTTTTGAAATTCTTGTATTCAAGGATGAGAGAAGTTGGGTTATTACAGATCATGTTGGCATGATCAGGGCTTGACAAATATGTTCCAGATCTAGGAGCCAGCTCCCAAAATTTAGCAGCCAGGTCAGGAGCATATATAGAATTTTTTTTTTCAGGGGCAGGGGAGGGGGTCTGTGGAAACTAAAAGTTTTTGAAATTCATCAGGACGAAATAAAAGTTAACGAAAAACAGAAGAACAAATTAAAGCGTTATTTTCTAATGTAAGTTGATGTATTTTTATTAAATTAAAGTATTTTTTCTAATGTAAGTCGCATTTTAATAAAAATAAACATTTTGAGGGGGCCATGACCCTTTGTCCCCCCCTTTAAGTACGCCCCTGAGTCAAGTGAAAGGAAGTCAAATTTCAAAGAATAATGCATGGTGATGATGCTGGAATGAAAAGTCATGAAGAATATTTGTTGTCACACACACACACACACACACACACATTTTTCTTTTTACCCAAGCCACTTATTGCAAAATAAAGTTTCAATTTGCTCCATGATTTTCTTTTTCCATTCTTCCACACTCCAAAAGTTAAAATTTAGCTTTTTTTCTAATGTAAAATTTTGAACATAGCAATTCATAGTACTGTATTTCCCTTCAAATAATCTGAAGACCATAAAGTTCAGAAAAAAAAAATTCTATTTAAGATCCACAGTAGCATATAATCCACAGACCACGAAAAAAAAAAAATCTGATGCATAATTCATGATGGCATATAACTCGCAGATCATAAAATTCTAAGAAATTGTTTTTTTTTGCTTGATATAATCCTCGGCAGCGTGTCCGCAGACTATGAAATTCAGAAGAAAAAAAGATTTGCATGTAATTTGCACCTGTTATGTTGATATGAACCGTAATTTCCAACAGAAAAAGGATGACTGACCAGAAGTCCAAAGAAGTAAGAAAGAAAGTATTGCTATATTAAAAAAGCAACTGTCACTTTTATAAATAAAGAACTAAAATCCTTGCCATCTGCATCATTACCATATATAGTTCATTAGTTAGACCTAAAAAATCAATAATATGTCTCTTTTCAGAATATGTTTTAACTGGATATTGAGCAAAATCATGACTAATATGATTAGCGCAGCAAAAATAACGAATGCATTTTCGCAAAATGATTACATGCCAAGGAACAGCTCTGTGGGCTTTTCACAGCTCCTAGGCTTCTGCAAGTCCAAATAGTGCCACCTTCGTTGCATCATATTTTCTGTCAGAATGCTCGTAAAAATATATTTATATATTCTTTCAATCTCTTTGCAGTCATCTATCTCTGTAGCATGTTACATTTTTTCTGTTACCACATTTTCAATACTTTTTCTAATACTACATGGATTTTTTTAAATGCCAAAGAAATTTTTTTTTCATTACTGGTGTATTATCTGCAGAACCAAAATTTAGCACTTTTTAATAGATAATCCACAGATTATATGGCAGAAAATGTGGTATTTACTACAAATTACGAAATCTGAAGTAAAAAAAAAATTGGGGCACTAGTGCCAGTTTTCTAGACACCTGGGATTTGTCAAGCCCTGGCCACGAGTAATAAAAGAAGTCAGTGCTAAACTCTTGTAGGCATCAAAAGTGTGTGAAGGGTATAATATTGATAGAAGCAGTAGGTTTACGGAAAATATGTTCACTCTTGCTCCCAACTCTTGCAAGGAAACATCCAGGAAATTAATGGTATTGTTGACCACTTCATGAACAGTAAATTTGATGGAGCAGAAAAGTTCAGTGACTCCTAAGGTGAGCTCAAGTAAATCCTGAATAGGATGAGGCCGGACTATAAAAATGTGGTCTATATATCAATGCCAGACAGTAGGTTGAAGATCCTGCTAAACATCAAAATATCCAACTCTTCCAACTACAATACCAAATTTTCCCCAACATTTGGAAATTCCTCCTATCAGGTGGCAACAACCATAATCATGAACTTGAAACATCAAATCTGGCAACCAGTCTAGCACCAAATGATTACAAGTGGTTAAGGCCCAAAGCGAGTACATGGTAAGCATAGGAATTCCAATGGAAATAGTGGATCTCTGAAACCTCAGTGCCATCTGGCGGTGAGGGGGCAAACTAACATGGTCACACGACAGTCCTAAACCAGTAGGGACAGATTACAGATCTTCGGTTAGAAGTGCACATTTTGCGTGCGACATGGTGAACTGTCGTGTGAATTAGTGTATCAATGTGGTGAAAAAATGTTGTCATTTTAAGGATTGTTCAATTACAGATGAGCCTTTTTCGATTTCCAAAGGGAAAAGATCATCAAGTGTTTCTTTGGTATTTATTTATTTCGTAATAGTTATTTGTTATTGTTGACAAACTCACGTGGAGCTTGTGTGAAGCAGATGGTATTGGATCTTCCTATGAGCTTACTTCGTGAACCGAAGGTTGCTGTAGACAATGGCGTAGTCACAGGGGGAAGGGGTCGAACCCCTCTCTTGAGGGGAGACTGAGCACAAATTTAAAGCAATATATACATGTATACGAGGCTTTCACCAATGAACCAAACCCATGGACTCCCCCTTAAGAAATTTCTGGCTACGCCACTAGCTATAGAAGTTTTATCTGCAAGAGGAATAATCATTTTTGCAGAATCAAAAAGAATAATTAATAAAGTATAATAATTGTAATACATACGTGACCCCAGCACCGGCTACGCAGGAATGTGCTCCCACAATGCATTGCACGCATTCTGCTTTTCCCCCTGGCCGCTACTCCAATTGGTGCTACAAGCAGAGAATTCTTGGGCCTTGAGGCTCTTGTTTTTAATGTTAAGTTCCCTCGCTTACTCTTGTATTCGCTTTGCTAAGGCCCAAGTTGGGCTGAAAGCTTTTGTGTATCTTTAGTTTCTTTCGGAAGTTAACATGCATGGATTTCAACAATCTGTATTTATCAGTTATGGGTGTATTACATCATCCATTTATTCAGTGTGACTAATATGCAGCTGTTTCTCAGATTATAAGATGGGTACAGGAATTTTCTTTTAGGTTACCAATAAGGAATAGGAGAAACAACTCAGAAAATGATTTTTATTGGAGATTGTCACTGGTGGCCACTTATTTAGTAATAAATACTCTTTGGAACCATAAAAAATCTTGGCCCTCAGCCTTCATGCTCATATAATTTTTCGCTGCAGTTTCTGCACAGAGAAGTGCAATCTTATCCACCTCCTATAACCTCATTTTCGTAAAGAAGCTCCCATTATTTTTACCCTAGAACCCTCATAATTCACGAGGCACCTTAACCTGTGACCCAAATATTTAGTCTCATCAATGCAAGTGAAACATTCTGTTAAGATACGAGTGTGCTTGCACATAAAAACACAGTATTCCCAATTTCTAAGCATATCGTCTCCTAAATTCCTTTGCCTAGCTTGTCAAACAGTCTAACCAGAAAAAGTGCCTCACTGCTGCTAAGCTTAATAGTGCTTTAGCAGGCTCATAGCCACAAAGAGAAGCTGCAAAGGGTGGCAGATTATTTAGGTCGAGCTAAAGATCAGACATTTTATTATTACATATATAATCGCTAGAATGGGGGGGGGTGAAATGCAAGTTGGGCAGAACCCTCTGGCTACAGGCTTGGCCATCGGTGACCATAAATTAAATCAAGACTTAATGGGGAGAAGTTATCTAAAGTACACTTTAGAAAAAAGGCTGCTGTAGCTCACATGAAATAATTGGGTTGATGTGGAAGAAACAGAAATTACACTTGATTCCTCATTGTTTTTTTTTTTGTAGTTCTATGACATAACTCGATTTAAATATTCGGGATGGCAGGAGGGCGGCATAGAAAAAAAAGTAGGGAACAGCACAAACATCAGTTCAAAAACAGGTATGACTGTCTTATTAATATTTAGCAAATTTAAAAATGGAATGAAATGTACAATTTAACTACAGAACAAAAATGTAAAATGGCTTTGGTGTGGCACAGGGCTTGATTTCGATCGGTAGTTAGTAGCAAATTGCTTGTAAGCAAATGCATTTTGCTAGTGATAATGTGGTTCTAGCAAAAGTTGCTAGTAGAAAAATTTTGAATGTTTCAGTGTGAACCATAAAGCATCACTGCATAGCACCTGTGGCATATTTTAGACACATACAAAAAGGGATAATTGCTTTCTGGAAAAGAATGTTCCTTGAAAAGTACAAATATTATAAAAATATTTTGGCACTAGTAGAAATATCCAGTATATTTCCCTTATCTACTTCTGCATGTGAGGTTGGGTTCAGTTTCATGAAGAGAATCCAGGGTGATTGGATACAAACATCGAACGCTCTCATGAGTATTGAGGTTGAAGGTCTATCCGAAGACAAGTTTGACCCAGACCTGCTGTTTTAAAGTGGTATATGATGAAAAGATCCCAAAACCTAGATCATAAACCATATGGAAAATAACTTAAGATTTTGAATAGTGCTCTTGAATTTTGTGAATAACGTTAAATAAAAAAACTGTTTTTTAAATATTTGCATTTGAACTAAATTGTTAGAATTAATCTGTCAGGTCATGAAAAGGTGAGTTATATCTAAATATTTGTAATCTTTTCAGCATTACAATATGACAGTTACAGTGGTGAAATCAAAATTTGTCATGATTGACTAATGGAGGGGAACATGTTTTGTATAATGTTAATAAACTTTTGCTGGTAGATAATGCAATTTGCAAGTAAACAAATAAGACCACTAGCAAGTGTAGCTACTGCTAAAAAAGAAAAGAAAAAAAAAGAAATCAAGGCCTGGTGTGGCACAATAATCAATAATTTTTTTTTTTTTTTTTTTTTCTTTTGGGAGAGAGAAGGGCTAGTGCTATCACATCTATTTCTAAGTGACATTTTTGTCAATTTCTCATCTGCATGACCTGCCTTTATATGCCCTACATATTGTACGTTGATTTTAGTTTTTTCTGCTCAATAGCAGAAAAGTATTATATTGCTCTAAAAACATTCTTTCCTTTTGAGTGGCACCAGTACCAGATTAATGTTGTTGTTTTTTTTTATTGGAGGTTTAACGACCACAGTGAGCAACTGATTGGGCTATAAGCAGTCGCCCATCCCTAATTTAGGGCCACTGGTTCTAGGGAAGGGAGAGATCCAAGGCCGTAAGACAAGCACAACTTCCATGCCTCACCAGGATTCAAACCCAGACCCATCTTGGACGAATGATCAGAAGCCATCGCTTGAAAAAAAAATTCCAAGGGTACCTGCTCTTTTGATGCAATTAAGGGCACCAAACGATGAGGTACTACAATTTTTACCACTAGCTATATGGCCCTGCTTTGCTTTGGTGATCAACGCATGTGACTGCGAATTTGTATCGTTTATCTTTCATACGGGTGAAAAACCACATAACCCATCACATGTACGCAATAAAAAAAATGTTTATCGGTGGGAGCCAGGTCACAACAAATACTGTGTATATGGCGTAGTGTTGTTCATAACCGATTGAATTTAAAAATAGAAAGGCAGTAATTTCCTCTCCTTACCCCAAGTAAAGAATCCAAGCTGTAAATGAGAGACTAACGTACGTGCCAAAAAATTTTATGAGCTTAATCCAGTTAGGAGTAATTCAAGGTTCTTTTTGTTTTTGTTATTGGAGGTTTAAGGACTACCGACTACCATGAGCAACTCATTGGGCTATAAGCAGTTGCCCGTCCCTAATTTAGGGCCACTGGTTCTAGGGAAGGGAGAGATCCAGGGCTGTAAGGCAAGCACAACTTCCATGCCTTACCGGGATTCAAACCCGGAACCCATCTCGGACGAATGATCAGAAGCCATCGCTTAGACCACTGCTCCACCAAGTACTAGAATGTTCAAATTGTATTAGCATAAATTTTAGGGAGCAAATTAATCTTAAAATGTCAAGATGTTCATTAGGAAACAAAAGTAAAACTTTGCGTCTTGAAATAATATTTTCTGGGCGGGGGATGGGAGATAATGCCAAGCAAGTACCATCAACAGTAGGAGGGACTGAAACTTTATTTTGATCTGTGTGAATGATTGCAACAAACACCTGCTGACATTTGAGGAGGTAAAGAAATAAACCCGAAGGAACTTATGGGTAATACCAGTGTAATCTTATCTCTTGTCATGCAGCACTTTTTTAATTGCTGATCGTGAATAATCTGTAGGCGCATGTGTACAAATTAACATTAAACTTTTTTAAATCTGAAACTAACTCTCACCAATAAATTTGTTCTTAGTTTTGAAACTACATAGAACTGAAGTAGTACCTGCAATGATTTAATCGAAGTCACAAGGCATAATAAGTTGAACAATTTTTACCATCGTCACAGCAAAGCAGACTTTCACAAAAAACTTCATTTTCATTACACTTCTCAAACATTTATGTCAGAAAGTCAGATAGTTTATGAGTTTACTAACATTTGCATTTTATCGATAACTTGTGCGTTCATCAAATACCACGTCGTGCATCGAATTTATCATACAAGATACGATTACAAATATCGATTTGGACAGCCAACTTTCATAAAGGCTAGAAAATAACAACCAATCATCGTTCGGATTCTCTTGTGCAAAATCATGTGCAAAATCATGTGCAAAATAGCTCATCTCTTTTCGAGAGGTTCTCGAAATACTTCTTGTGTGATCGAATGGTCTCTCAATAGGATTCTTTTTTTTTTTTTTTTTTGATTGGAGGTTTAACGACCACCGTGAGTAAGGCTATAAGGGCAGTCGCCCATCGCTTATAACACTGCGCCACCACTAGGCTCGTCTCTTCTCTGTGACTAGGATCTCTAGAATCCTAGGATCAGGGCTCACTAGGATCTAAATACTAACCTTGAGGATTTAAATCCTAATCTGAAGATGTAAATATTAATCTTGGCAGGAGCGTATGCACAATTTTTTTGTGGCGGACGGGAGGGGGAGGGGGTAGACGAGAAGTGGGAGTTTTTGAAATCTACCTAAACAAAATAAGTCACCGAAAAATAAAAGAAAAAATTAAACCATTTTTTTATTATGTAAGTTTATGCATTTTTATTAAATTAAAACATTTTTTTTTCTAATGTAAGTCACATTTTAATACGCCCGCCTGAACCTTGGATGCCACCCCGGTGGTGCAGTGGTCTAAGCGATGGTCTCTGACCATTTGTCCGAGATGGGTCCGGGTTTGAATTCCGGTGAGGCATGGATGTTGTGTTTGTCTTACGGCGTTGGCTCTCTCCCTTCTCTGGAACCAATGGTCGTAAATTAGGGACAGGCGACTTCTTATATCCCACTGAGTTGATCACGGTAGTCGTTCAACCTCCAATCAAAAAAAAAAAAAAGAACCTTGGGTTACTTCTACCTAGTTTTAGCTCAGCAAAATTTTTTTTGGCGTGTTCGTCTCTCATTTACAGCTTCGATTCCTTACTTCGGGTAAGGAGAGGAAATTACAGTCTTTCGATATTTGATTTCAATCGGTTATGACCAACACTACGCCCCATAGGCCGTGTTTGTTGTGACCCGGCTCCTGCCGATAAGCATTTTTTTTATTGCGTACATGTTTCACCCATATGAAAGATAAACAATACAAATTAGCAGTCGCGTGCGTTGATCACCAAAGCAAAGCAGGGCCGTAGCTAGTGGTAAAAATTGGAATCCCTCATCTTTTGGCGCCCTTAATTGCATCAGAAGAGCAGGTACCACCGGAATTTTTTTTTTTCAGAATGAAAAGACTCAGAAACTGTTTAATTGATAAAGACGAAATTTTATATTTCCAACTTTTGTTTTTTAAAAAAATGTTTATAGTCGATTAGGTTCAAATGGGACAAAAAAATGCGATACCGTTGTTTGTTTCCATTTAGGCTAGACGATTAAAAAATCGTCAAAATGTCAAAGGGAAGTCTTGACTGAGGATAACCTACCAGGGGTGAACTGATAGCCCTCGCGACCCCCACGTTGCGCTTAAGCGTTACGTCTGAGAGGGCCTCTAACCTCAGAAAGAAGAATTTACAATTTTTTTTGCGGAAACTCCATATGAAGCTGGTTATAAAAGTAACCAGAAATTTTGGACGGTAACTTTGAGTGAAGAATTAAAACTAAAAGCAATTTCTGTTTTTTTTTCAATAAATGAGCAAAATATTCGGAAATCATTTTCGCGGTTTTAGTTTATAAAAACTTGATGATGGAAATGAAGCTATTCCAAATGACTGAGGCCTTTTACGCAGCCATAGGAATAGCTTATGTACACACAGTATATATTAACAAGAGAATGTGAAAGAAATATAAATTCAATAAATGAAATCTTATACCAATAAGGATTATAATAATATAATGAACTTCAGAATATAATGAACTAAAAAATGTTCCTCATGGGGACGAAGAAACCTCAAACCTGTGTCATTTTTAAAATAAGAGAATCAAGAGAACAAATTTTTTCTAGCTTTCAAACATTACGGATTATGTTAAATGTGTTTTTTACGTATTTAAACGTAAATAATTAAAGTAGTTTTACTTTTCGTATGCCATAATTTTTAATTGTTACTCATTTATTTGCTTACTTATGTTCTGTATTTTCGTATAAATCGGAAAAGGTACTGTCACATCACACAGCAGTTAACTGCTTTGCGTGTATGATCGTGAGTAATTTCAAAGAGGCTGTCCCTAGTTATCTGAAAGAATAAAATGTCCATAATTAACTTTGACGTAAATGTTTAATAGTACTTTGTAATAGTACAGGGTGATTCAAAAGTCTCCGAACTCTGAATTCAAATATTTCTACTACGAATATAGTGATGTATCACTATTTTTACATACTGTTATATTGACACTCATACTTACAAGTAATGAAAACCACTTTACAATAGGTGCTGGAATTGCCCACCATTCTGTTGAAGACACAAATTCACCCGAAGACACATGTTGGCGGACATTCTTTTCAGCGTATTGGCTGGTTAGTCCCTCACAGCTGTAATGATGTTATTCCGCAGGTCCTGTACCGTCTTAGGCTTGTTGTGGTAAACTGTGTCTTTCAGATAGACCCACGAATAAAAGTCTCGAGGACTCAAGTCTGGTGAGCGATGCGCTTAAAGTTATTTCGCGATTAATCGATCGTGGAAGAACTCACGAAGCATCTCCACTGTGTCGTTTGATGTGTGGCACGTTGCTTCATCTTGTTGAAACCAACAGTAACGTTCGTGTTCTTCAAGAATTGCTACAAATGGAAGTCTGCATACACAGCAGAATTTACAGTTGTGTCGAAAAAAATGGCCCTACGATTCACCGTCTAGACATGGCGCACCACATTCCAACTTTCTGACAGTGAAGTACAACTTCATGCAATGCGTGTGGTTGGTGTGGATTCTCCGCAGCACATATGCGAGTGTTTAGGCTATTGATATATCCATTCAAATGAAACCATGCCTAGTCCCTGAAAAAAAGTGTCAATCTGGTTAGTCACATTGTTGCGCGTGAAACTCTTAAACCATTGGCAATAGGCAGCGCGGTTTTCCAAGTCCAAAGGACGCAGCTCTTGCACTACTCGAATTCTGTACGGCCGTAGCTTTAGACGCTTAGTAGCCCTCTGGCAGGCTGAATGCAAGGACCCAAACTCTTGAGACAGCCGCCAAAGTGACTTCCGGGGAGAGCGCTAAAAGGAAACGGGAATTTTCTCCAGAAACGTGGTCGTCACCACGGACGCCCGGCAACTTTCAGGCTTATCCTAAACACTGCTTGTCTCGCGAAACCGGTTCATAAGGTCATACACAGTTGTTTTCCCTGGTATAGGAGCATCAGGAACTTCCTTTGAAAGAGCTGGGTGCAACGTTGCTAAGATTTTTCCGCAAAATAAACTTCTAATAAAGCGACTCTCTGTTCATGAATGAGACTCATGGCTGCGCCCGCGTAGTGTCACGTGGTGCTTTCAAGTGGCGCAGCTCGTTCCCCAAGGTCACACACAATAGTCTCAAGCAGCAATTCTCGGATATATTTTATGGTTTTACAGCAATACGTTTTAACAATAGAGTTCGGGGACTTTTGAATCAACCTGTATAAAACTAGGATGCAAGACCCTCGCTTCTTTCTAGCTCTTACTCAACATAGCCGCGATCTAGCGAGAGACGTCACATAATTTTGTTGGCTCGTTTCCAAAAGAATAACGCTTGAAAAGAAAAATATAGAATCCGCAACCTTTGTAACAATAACAAAACAGACAATTTATTCCGATGTGGCTTGGGACTTCTCGAAGGGTTGGTAAATGGAATGCTCCATTGACTTGGTCTCCATCCGCTTCTATATGGACCCTAGACCGACTCACGATCAAACCTCTCTCTTTCAAAACCTCAGGCCGCCCCGGTGGCGCAGTGGTCTAAGGCGCTGGCCTCTGATCATTCGTCCGTAAGGGGTCCGGGTTCGAATCCCGGTCAGGCATGGATGTGTGTTTGTCTTACGGCACTGGCTGCCTCCCTTCCCTGGAACCAGCGACCCTAAATTAGGGACGGGCGACTGCTTATAGCCCGTTGAGTTGCTTACGGTGGTCGCTAAATCTCCACTCAAAAAAAAAAAAAAAAAAAAAAAACCTCAGGTCCCGTCTCCCTCGCTTCCACTACCCAAGTGTTTTTTTTTTTCAGAAAATTTCCACTCCGCACTTGATCGGATTTAATCCTCACTTCCTTTAGTCTACCTGCATACACAGTTAAGCTTGCGTTTCTCTCATGAACTCCCCTTCAGATAATCCCATTGCCATACTAGACAGGTACAGATCATCAGATCATATGTAGAAGATTTTAGGAAGGGAGTGTCTGACCCCAGGTCTTAAACAACCCTTAGAAATAGGAAGCTATGAGATTTGGGCTAGAGTGCGCGATAGGAAAGTGACACGGAAGCGAGGTAGAAATGGGGAGGAAGACGCCCTTATTTATTACCGGGGGGCCAGTACCCGGGGTCCGACGACTTAACGTGTTCATCCGACGCACGGCGGGTATTTAGTGGTTCGAGCGTTCGTACCTGCCCAGGATCGAACCTGAGGTTATCTCCATGGCAGTCACGAACGCTGACCACTAGGCCGCCCGCGGCCCCTACTAGAAAGGTACAATACACTTCAAATACTTATGTACTAAACCGACTGCGGCTAATCGCATATATTGGACACTAACAGTCTTAAAACACGCTGATTTCACCTGCTCTGCCGGAAAATGGCGCGAACAAAGAAATTCCACGTGGGAATGCACATAGGCATACATGTTCACAATTACTTTTTATGACCTGGAGGCTAGCGAATCTTATACAGGGCAATTATTTTAATTAGAACGCGCACATTTGTGTTGCAAATAATAAAGCGCAAATTTTGGTTTTACGAAAACTACCTGTAAGTTTAAAAAAATTGAGTTATTAAAACTCCTATAAACCTAATTAATAACATGGAATTTAAAAAAATTCATTATTTGAAAGCTAATAATTTTCACAAAAGGCCTCGAAGAACTTTTTGCGAGGAGATAAAGGGGGGGGGTACGCTCCCCAACTTTTTTCGATACGCCACTGCAACCAACTGATTAATTTTTATACGATGAGTATTAAATTAATCAGAAACTACAGAATTTAATTTATTCCATGGTGAACTTGTTTTTGAACTGTAAAAGGTGTCTGTAAATGGCATACATGTCTGTCTAATGATGGAATGATTTGCATTAGGTTTCTTTTGGTCTGAATTCTTGAGACATGTAGCTTCTCCTTTCACGCCATAACCAGTATAATTATACCCATTGCGTATGTTGGTTTCTCATTGCATAGTATGACACAGATTGAGTGTTTCATTTGCTTTTCAATGCTTGTGTTCCTTCGCTTCGTATTTTTGCGTTCTATCATCGATATTGCGTTGTGCCTGAACTTTTTGAGACGCTCCTCACTGAACGCAAAGCAATTCAAAAATGAGTAATCGTAATGAGTACGGGAAAACGAACAGGCATGCGGTGTACGATTGAAACAGTTTGTCGTGGAAATCAGAGAGTCAAGTTGATATGCAATGCATTGCAGTGTTTCAAGTAAGCTTCTGTGAAAACACAGGTGTTTTAGAACTTCCAATTTATATATCTACGGCACAAGATACATGATCTTCAATCAGCTGATTTATGGGTTTATCCTCTTAGTCAGATCAATGTATAGCGCTTTAGACGTGACATTAAAAATGTATTTTGTCAAACGTTTTTCCCAAATATTGCTTGTGCTAATTATTATTAAGTTCGCTGAGTCTTTCGTATGGGAGGCTCAAAACGTCTCAGCCTTCCTTGGCGGTTCCCAAGCTCCAGCCCTGAAGCAAAGCTCCCATTTGCTCTTAACTGTAATAATACTCTAATGGGACGATTTGGATTGCTCGCGTAGCATATTTCATAAATGTATATACGGAATTATCAGTGGCATAGGGTGACCTAAAATTTATCCGGGGTTAAATATTTTTAAAATTGATCTTAACCTTCTTCTTGATTTTTTTTTTTTTTGATTGGAGGTTTAACGACCACCGTGAGCAACTCAATGGGCTATAAGCAGTCGCCCGTCCCTAATTTAGGGTCACTGGTTCCAGGGAAGGGAGAGAGCCAGTGCCGTAAGACAAACACAACATCCATGCCTGACCGGGATTCGAACCCGGACCCCTTCGGGGGAATGATCAGAGGCCAACGCCTTAGACCACTGCGCCACCGGGGCGGCTAACCTTCTTCCGTACTACGAAATATAATTTCAGTGGATTGTGAGGTTTCCAAACGCTACATGCTGAAATTATACTAACCACATAGAATGAAGTAGAAATTTTATTTATATATATGCAGTGCTGTATAACATAAAAAGAAACAGTATGAACAAAACAGCAGTAAACAGTAGAAATAAAACAAAGTGTGTCTGCTTTCGCTTCCAGTTAGCAAGGATATTTTGCTATCCACATTACGAGGGGATGCTGACAAGTTCTCGGTTTTACCGAGAAGGAAATGGGCTAGAGCCAGGAAACTTACAGATTATTCCATATATTCACCCCGAAGTTCAACACCCTTGGCACAGCGTTTCTGGAGTTTCTTTAACCCTTCCAAAAAAAAAAAAATTCTGAAGTCTGATCACTCAAATACTGCTCTGCTGCTGATATCACCTACGGACCATTCGAAAAATGCTTCCCTTTCAAACTGTTTTTAAGGTTTGAGAACAGGAAATAGTCAAAAGCAGCAATCTAGTGAGCAATGTGGATGGTCTACGTACTTAAATCCCAGATCCCTAAAAACATTCATTGTCTTGCCTGCCTTGTGAGCCGGCGCATTGTTTTACAAAAAGAAAACACCTCTTCGCAGTTTTCCTCGCCTTTTTTCCTTCAACGCCTCCTTTAATCGGCACAGCAAGTTGGAATAGTATTTATCATTTATTAATTGGCCCTTCGGTAGATAGTCACTCAGTAAAACGCCTTCTGTCATGACCTTTTCTGCTGACTTTTGAGTCTTGAATTTCTTTGGCCGTGGAGAACCTGAATGCCGCCACTGCATGGACTGTTGTTTCGTCTCTAAATCGTAGTGATGTAACCACGTTTCATCAACAGTGACAAGTCGCTGCAAAAAATTATCACCAGATCGCTCAAAATGCTGCGAAACCGATTTAGAAGTGTCCACTCCTTTTTAGAAGTGTCAACTCGTTTTCGTTTCTCACCGGCGTTCAAATATTTGAGCACCCACTTCGCTGACATCTTCTAGATATCCAAGTGCTCATGAATTATGAACTCAACACGTTTCCTGGATATCTCCAGTGTCTCAGCCATTGTTTTAGCCGAGATTCACCGATCTGAGAGATCTTCTACATAACCAACTGCTCATGAATTATAAACTCAACATACGTTTCCTGGATATCTCCAGTGTCTCAGCCATTGTTTTAGCCCAGATTCGCCGATCTGAGAAAATCGAGTCATGAACACGATTAACAATTTCGGGTGTTGTCACTGTTAAAGGCCTCCCAGATCTTTCTGCATCTTAGGTCTCAAAGTCTCGACGCTAAAAGTTGTAGACTGATTCTTATATTTTTGTACCAAGCAAATATTTGGTCGATGAGGGCCCAAGTCCTTAACGGTTTTTTTCTTCATCCCTTATTAAACTAAAAGGGTATTCCGATAAAATGTCCCTTTGTGCGTTTTACTTACACGAGCGAACCTTACAGCTTGCTTAACTTCACAAACGAAAATCAGCCGCTGACTGTCCGACGACGCGGAAGTTTCGAAAGACGGTTTTACGCATGCGCAGTTCAGCACGTATCCTCTCATTCATTACTGTTCCCCGAAACTTCGTCAAGGCAGCGAGCTGACGGATGTCGCCTTTACCACCACGCGGTATTCATTGCGATGTATAGTGAACGGATATGGAAGGTTGTAAAGTGTTACCCAGTTACTCAACTATTGCAGTGGCTCTCATTTGCATTCAGAAAATCTGGGAACTGGCTACTAATATGTATTTTCTTTCTGAGTTTTTCCAATTAAAAGAAAAAGCTTTTTTTTTTTCTTCGTATTTTCATGCGTGGCTTAACCCGGATGCCCATAATGACCCGACGTCACTGGGAATCACTGTAAGGCCATTTCGAGCACGCTCTTCGTTCGAGGCTGTTTTAGGGGGCCTGGGAGTGATAGGACTGCATAATGCATTGTACCGCGGGAAGTTCTGCTTGTTAAGAAATTCACTGTAATACACACAAGATTTCCTTATCGGGGTTGTTCAAAATATTGAAGACGCAAATAAAAATATCCTGGAGGAAACACCTCTCAAAATATTGGAAAGTGATAACAATGTCACTGTCATATCAATTAAAATCCGTTTCTAATGATTAGCAACCTAAATGAACTATAGGGGCGCTGCGCAAACGCAAACAAACTTCTTTTAGTACGGATAACGTTGCACGTGTTTCCGTAAAGTCGTATGTTGGCATGGCTGGTTAAACATTCTCAATCCCCGAGATAATGGAATTTGTAGACGCTACAATAAATTCACGATGCATCAAAGAAGAAGAAGTGATTCTTAATGCAGGTCATATAATTTCATGTGGAATTAAGAAGGAAGTTAGAAAAGAAGTCCACATAATTTCGCATTGCATTCAATCCACCGCAATAACGTGGTTGCCTCATTCAATCAACGGTGTTTTAGACAGAAATAATTGTAAAATTTCTGTAGTCTTTTGAGTGCTTTTGTAAAGCAGGTAGAAGTGGAACTTGTAAACGTTGTCTAGCAGTAATGCTTTACTGTAACGGGTAATTTTTATTTTTACATTTTCAGACAAGTGATATAGCAATTTTTTTTTGATTGGAGGTTTAACGACCACTCAATGGGCTATGAGCAGTCGCCCGTCCCTAATTTAGGGTCACTGGTTCCAGGGAAGGGAGAGAACCAGTGCCGTAAGACAAACACAACATCCATGCCTCACCGGGATTCGAATCCGGACCCCTTTTGGACAAATGATCAGAGGCCATCGCTTAGACCACTGCGCCACCGGGGCGGCTGATATAGCAATACCGACAGGGGTGAGCAATAATTAATGGGACCCTGGGAATCAGTGAGACCCTGGGGCCTGGGATTACAATAACAAATTTGTAATTTTTGAACATTCTGTTCCTAAAACAGTGTTTTTGAATTGGTAATTGTTGATCATCATTCTGTTCTCAAACAGTGTTTTTGAACTGGTGACTGTTGACAGAACATTGCAAATCTTGTCCCTTAATGGAGCTTAAATTTATATGGATAACAGCTATTATTTGTTTTCAAGAGCATGTAGAAATACGGAATTTTAAATTATTACTATGCAATAAAACCATGTTGTCTTGTTTATTATTCATTCAAACACGTTACTATGTTAGTAGCATTTTACTGGAAGGATTTCAAATGCAAGGCACAAACGTTTACAATAATTTGTGAAAAACATAGCTGGAACCTTGGGAACGACACTGCGGGATAAAACAATAAGAATTGTTCTTCTTCTCGGAATTCTCCAATATACTACTCTCTAATTCCAGAATGAATGCAAAAATACCCCAAAACAAGTCAACCGAACCTAAGCAACAGCTCAGCGGTTCCCCCGCCACTGAGCTGTTGACCGGGCCCGGGCCCGGTCAATGATTTCAACAATTTCAGCCAAGATTTTTATTTTTATTATTTTTTTATTTGGCATATGTGCGATTGTTGTGATGTGCCTTAGAAAGTTCCTCTAGGTAAGTGGTTGGGTGGTCCTAATTCCCAACAAAGCTCCTTAGGCATTGTTTTTCTTCTGTTTGTTCCGGGAAGCGGGAAGGTAGAGGATGCACCACGGTTCAAAATTTCGGGCCCGGTCAACGAACTTCACTTTCCGCCGCCCCTGCAACAGCTAAGCATGTTATCCGTACTATAGCAATTCTTCTTTTCGCCGCTAGAGGGAGAGCGGACCGCTGAGATTGTCAATAGTAAAATAAAAATTAAAAAATATATACAAATATATTATAAAAACAAGCAGCCAATTACAAAGAACGAAGGACCAAGTGATACCTCAAGGCGAGGAGGGGCTGGGCTTCTATAACACCCTCCTCTGAGTACGCCTCTCGAACAGATTGTGCCAAATGATGGCTTTGCATAATTTACTGCCAAGTAATTTTGTGTACGTTATTTCAAGCAGTACTTGTACTTCCTTAGATGAATGCAAGTGCGAAATCCGCCTTAATATCAGTGGCGGACTGTCAATTTATAAACAGCCATAGAAGCTGATATCGTGAGGCTCACTTTTGCGCAAAAATTATCAAGGTACTCCATCCCCGAAAAAAAAAAAAAAAAAAAAAAAACTCCTTCAGAAAACCGGTATTTCAGTATCACCGTTTGCTGTTTAAACATTATTTCAATGCAAGTCTACGAATCATGGTTTCGTAGGCTTGTAGACAGGGCTTTTGTATTGAGGCAATAATTAGCAACATTTTACCCACTTTCCTTAACCGCAGATCCCTAGTATAATTAAGTGTAAGAAAAAATTACTTCTATTGCTGAGAAGCAACAGACGAGTGTATTCTCTAAGAGAAACTTTCGAAGACTTAATTCCCTTCTTATGAATTTTATTGCGATGGCTGATTTCAGAATTTGCAAAACTTTTTTTCGCTTTTAGTGAGAACGGAAATCCAAATATGCTAAAAATTAATATCTGTTTTAAGGCTATCATTAATAAAATAACTGCAAAAAAAAACTTGGAAAAATAAAAAATGTCCAGAATTGCAAAAATTTAGTGCAAATTTATAAAGCGAGAGAAATGAAAAGTGCGAAGATTAATTTTCATTCGAATGGGAAAGGTATTTTTGCTGTAACTGAGACAGACTTTCTAGATCTGCAATTCAAGAATTCGTGTAATTGTAAGACCCCCAAAAGTAATAAATCAGATGCCAATCTCTTTCAAAACAACAACAACAACAACAAATAAACAAAAACATTTTGAAGATGACAATCCGAATTTTGGCGTAAATGTGACAAGGATGGTAAGTCAGATAATATCCGAAAACTTGAAAATTTTCATCGTCCTGGAGCGGGATTCGAACCCGCGTCTCCCAGAAAACGCCCGGGTATGCTAACCACTACACCACCCAGAACCATGCCGGTTGCTTCGACTAGCGAATCCTGTGATGGTTAAATTCAAATTGATCGGAAACTTGAAACTTGGTCGTTCTGGGTGGTGTAGTGGTTAGCATACCCGGGCGTTTTCTGGGAGACGCGGATTCGAATCCCGCTCCAGGACGATGAAAATTTTCAAGTTTTCGGATATTATCTGACTTACCATCCTTGTCACATTTACGCCAACATTCAGATTGTCATCTTCAAAATTTGTATTATATGGCGTAATCCCGTATTTCTTTCATGAACAAAAACATTGTTATCTAAAGCGCAGCCCAAAAGTTTTACCGTTGGTGAACCTCAGTGCTCTGACTAACGTACACACTGAATTTCGAGTTTCTATCCCATTCTATTTATTGATAGCATATTTGATTAAATTGTTCACTGATTATTCATCTATAACTGCAATTGGAAAAAGCGGACTGCGGTACAGGATATCAGCCCAAAGAGACTGGGTTTGAATTTGAAAGCCGAGAAAGAGGAAAGGAGCTTATCGAAAGCAATGTATGGCTTCTTAACAAAATATTTGCTTCGTAGATTTTTTATTCGTCTGAAGCCATCGAAGTTGTAAGCAAACTTTGCCTCTCTAGTACAACTTGTTTTTGTTCTACACGAATATTGAAGCACAAATACTATATATATATATACTTCTTTTACTTGAGTTAGTATGAGGAAACCCGGCCCAGAATGTTGCGGCCAAACAGGAATTCTCCCGGTGTCCAGGCTGCTCAGTCCGCGCCTGCATAATATTAAAAGTGAGGACGACTTTAAGAAATGGTTAAATGAATATGAAAAACTCGCTACCCGCCAATAGATGGTAGCACCTTAGCTCTAGATCGATTGCGATTCGTTCTGTTGCAGTGGAAGTGCCTCAACGAACTGTAGGATCCCGAAATATTTATCCTGACGTTAATGTTTGTTTCCTCATGAATGTAAAGATGTCTATCTAACATAAAAAATAATCTAAATTTATTTTCTGCCAGGAAAGAACTTCCTGAAGATGCGCACCAACACCTGAAAGCAGTGTTCTGTGGAAATGCGATGGTTCCGTCAGAATAAATAATCCAGAACTGGGTTTGCTCTGCCACTGTGTGGGTGCTCCGGGGCCAGCGCACCCATTGAATGTTTCCAATGGGTGCCTCGCACCCACTGAAAATTAAGCTTTCTCTCCTTATTATAAATGTTTTTTCTTGTTAATGGAAAACATTGGAGGAGCTGACTGTGAACAAAGAAGGAGTAGCAAAATGTCATGTTTGGGCTGCCAGTAGGGAACAATTATTGCTTCATTTCTTTTACCCCGCTGATGATCGGAAACTAGAAATGACGGGGAAACGATTTTAGGTGGTAAGTCTCTCACTAATCGCCTCAAGAAACCATTAGCGAGGGTGACCGAGAGGGACAAACTAGTAACAGTACAAAGTTCTTTGAGAGAAAAACACCTTTTTTTTTTTCAGTTCTTTCACTTTTTTATTAATGTGTTTTACATTAAATGTACTGTATGTTTAACACAAATACTGAGGGAAAATTGTATGTTTAACACAAATACTGTATGTTTAACACAAAATTTAGGGAAAATTAAATGTTAGGGAGCCCTGAGTAATCAGGCCCTGAATGTTAGACAGCGTTACCTTGCGACATCTACTGTGGATGTTCTCTTTTAATTCATCCAGCGTTCGAGTCCCATTTCGGCACAAACTGAAAATGAGAATTGCTGTGGTTCCACAGGAAAATCCAGGGGAGTCAAATTATAGTAATTTTACTTTTGACCATACCATGTATACAAACATATTATACACTATAGGAGTAAATAAACACTTTTTTTAAAAAAAATCGTATCGGTGGGTTGTGGAAAACTCAAAAGTACCCGAGACGTGCACCAGTGCAAATTTTTAACCTAAAGTGCTCCAGGGGTTTTGAAATTTGAAAGAAATACAAGAATTTTTTATTCACATTATTTTTACAAATTTGAACTGCTTGAAAACGCAAATAATAATTCCAAATATTGGAAAACGCAAATAATAATTCAGAAAAAAAAATCACAAATTTTGATCTTCATGTTTAGGTGTTTTGAAAACCCAGTGGTTTTCCAAAATCCATGGGGGGGGGGGGGGATAAAAGCCGAAAATGTTATGGTCTTCGACAACAGGTTGTCGCATTTGGGACAGATATATTTTACGTAGAAGCAGCATCAGAATCTACGTTAAATAGAGACTAACAGAATCAGAATCTAGGTTAAATAGACACTTTTTGAAAAAAAGTTAATCTGCATTGAATTTCCATACCTTAGCCCCCCCCCCCCCTCCTTCTCTTTTCACTGCTTGTGCTCCATAACATTGTTATCGACTTGAGCACCCATTGGATTTCTGGAAAGTTGGCGCCTATGCTCTGTGCCATATAATGTTTATAATGTTTAGGAACTTCTTTATGTTCTCGTTCCCCCTAATTCAAAAAAGGGGCGCCGCCAGAATTTTTTATAAGACCAGACACTGCCAAGGGCGTATCTAGGTGGCGTGATGGTCTGGGAGCACCTGAAATTTTTTTTCCCGGTCTCCCTTATGCAACCGTGCCTGTACCCTGCCGCCTTCGGCGGAGAACGGCGAAGACTTTTATTAAAACGCTTGTAACAACTTAAACTTGTAACGTTTTACCACACTCAGCCCTATATGTAGTTTTTTTATTATGATTTCCGTCAGATAAGGGCGGCGGCCGTGCTGTGATCTCTTAACTCTGTGAGAGCTCGATAGAAAGGTTCGATTTTGTTCTACTTTATTGAGGGGGGGGGTAAAGACCCCGTGAGCAATTCAAGGGGATACAAGCAGTCGTCCATCCCTAATTTCAGGTCACTCGCACCAGGAAATGGAGAACGCAGGTGCCGTAAGGAGGGCCCGATTCACAGTGAATCGGGCCCTAGGCACAGCACAAGAAGAGGCCACCCGCCCAACCCAACCCCCCTCCCTCCCACCTGACCTGTCCACATTCTTGAAAGAGTAAGTACATTTGACGCCACTAAATATTACGAATTAATTTAAAAGTTGATTTAGGAAATGGGACGCTATGCGGAAAAAAATAGGAAATAATATCTACTTTCATTAAATCTTAATATTAGCAAGAAAATTTCCACTTTAAAATATAGACGGCCAAGTAAAGCACTATTTGATAGTTTAGTATTGCTATTTTCATATTCAATTATGTAATCATTTAAATATCCGCAGATGTTAAGTTATTCATCCTTTTTTGTTTTTAATTTAATTTTTAACCGACGAACAGTATTTAGATTTGGTACAGACTAATTTTTTTTTTGGGGGGGGGGGGGGGGAGGCGAAATTCCACGTAGCTGATTAATCACCTGTGATATGCTTAATATTATAATTGAATGATTCTATTAACAGAGGAATGATAATTTGATTTGAGCAAACATGCATAACTGGATAATTCTCACACTCATAAAAGCACATTATTCAGCCCATTAATTCACTTAATTTTGACCCAAGCAATTTTAAAATCTGATACTTTACAACATGAAATACTCAAAGATTCTACAAAGTGTCTTAGCAATGCAAAACTTCTTTCAAGAGGTGTGTAATATATATATAAAAAAAGACTTTCTTCCCCCAAATGTTTTTTTTTTCATTCATAATAATTAATTAATAAAAAAGCATTTTTTTTGCCTTGTAATTCTAGGGCCCTCTGAAATGCAGGGCCCTGCATCCAGGCCTTGCCGGCCTAGGTGTAAATCAGGCCCTGTCCGTAAGACAGACTGTAACGTACCAGGAGAGGAGATGTGACGTACCTGCCAGCAGGACGCACACGACATAAAGGCAGATAGGAATCAGAATACATGTCCGCGTAGCTTAATTGGTAGAGCAACTTATTCCGGAATGAGTGGACCCGGGTTCGAATCCCGGCGTAGACTAAAAATGACGGAGAAATTCACTTCGTTATAATGGCGACCGAACTATTCGGATGACCCGGCCGTTCAAAATCTCGCATTGGTGTGATGTTATTTCCACACCGCGAGATAGGAAAAATATGAGCAGCACTTCGAAAAAAGAAAAATAAGGGGAGGTGATGTAACGTACCAGGAGATGTGACGTACCTGCCAGAAGGACGCACACGACATAAAAGGCAGATAGCAATTAGAATCAATGTCCGCGTAGCTTAATTGGTAGAGCAACTTATTCCGGAATGAGTGGACCCGGGTTCGAACCCCGGCGCGGATAAAAATGACGGAGAAATTCACTTCGTTATAATGGCGCCCGAACTATCCGGATGACCCGACCGTTCAAAATCGGATGACCCGACCGTTCAAAATCTCGCAATGGTGTGATGTTATTTCCACACCGCGAGATAGGAAAAATAAATAAGAGAATCCTTTCTCCAGCACTTCGAAAAAAAAAAAAAAAAAAATAAGGGGGAGATGATGTAACGTACCAGGAGAGGAGATGTGACGTACCTGCCAGCAGGACGCACACGACATAAAGGCAGATAGGAATCAGAACAAATGTCCGCGTAGCTTAATTGGTAGAGCAACTTATTCCGGAATGAGTGGACCCGGGTTCGAACCCCGGCGTGGATAAAAATGACGGAGAAATTCACTTCGTTATAAGACACTCTACCCAAACCTCAATCAGGAATCAAATTTAGACTCATCTATTGTCAGTGATTTTTAAAGTTTAAATCAAATCTCCCCCCCCCTCCTTTTTTTTTTTTTTTTTTTTTTTTTTTTTTTGATTGGTGTTCTTCGAATTCAACACTGCTACAGCTGTTTTTTTTCTTTTCTTACGATTCCGATGGGCTGTTCTAAAACGCAGACTTTGCGTATTGCTTAATCTGGGTCTGAAGGAAGTTCTCGACTATTTTCGTCTCCTAGCGGGAAAGATGTGCATTATTTAAGAGGATAATGTTTCCCATCTTTATTGTAGCGAATGGCATATAATAAAAAAATTCAATCGGGTGTTTAGAAAAGAAGATGCAGCTGCAGACAGAAACACACAAATAGCCTAACGACAAAACTCTGAACTAAAAAAACTCCGCAAGTGCGGACAAAGTATTCCACAAGGTAAATACTATCCGGTGTTAAAAGAATTTTTTAAATCGGACATTTAGATGCGGGTATATCGAGAAAAACAAGTTAAATATTTGCGCCCCCAGACGGGAAAATTGTGCATTATTTTGGAAAAGAAGTACACACAGAATGTTTTTCATAGTAGTATCTGATCGAAAAAGAATTTTTCTAATCGGGTTTTTTTGGGGGTTTTTAGTCTCGTAGAAATTGCTGCAAATATGCTGTAATTGGAAACGTGAACTTACTTGGCACATTTGTGCGTTACGAAAAATCTGAAATTATATGCACAACATTTCGCATCAGAAACGCTCTCCGATAAAGAAAGAATTTTCAAATCGGACTCTAAGAAGCAGAGATATCGACAAAAATAAGATATACATGTAGTGAAAAAATAAGATACATTTTTAGTGAAGAATTGTTTGGCCACCACTGTGCAATATTTTGAGCAGAAGGTATTCTGGAAAGGTTTTTGGAGGTGAGCGGTATCGGTCCACGAAAGAATTTCTCAAATTGAGTTTAAAGAAGCGCAGGTTTTTTTTTCAAATATATAAGAAATAGAAGTAAACACTTAGGCCCCCTGGTAGCCAAACCATTCTTCACTAAAAATTGGACATTTTATGCAGGACAATTCCCAATAGGAGCTCTGTCCAATGCAGAAAGACGTTTTCAAATCGAACTTTTAGAAGCAGAGATATCGGGAAAAAAATCGCAATTTACCTTTACGCCCCCTAGCGAAAAATTTATGAATTACTTGAAAAAGAAACTGCACCCAAAATAGCCTTCGTTATAAATGGCATCGAAAAGAAAAATTGATTTTTTCAATTGGCTATTTAGAAGTAATGATATGGAATGAACTGTATTTTGAATTCGATTGCATCTGCCTTTATGTCCTCTAGCGACAAAGTTGTGCATTCGAGGAGTGTGTGTTTGTTCACAACTACCGTGTGAACGTAAGGCTGTGTGTCGTTCCCGTTACTGATTTGGGGCCGTGAGACAAACACATTACCCATGCCTCATATAGGACTTCAGCCCAGGCCAAGCTCGAATGGTTGGTCAGAAGCCCCGTCACCGACCACCCGGTCTCCGGTGCGGTAAAATGGCTTTCAGTAGTGCTCATTCGTGATGGGCCATTCATGATGGACAAGACAAAGAGTGATATCGTGTCCCGGTATACATTAAAGCCCTGGGTATACATACACAGTTGCAAATGTAAGATGACGCAAAACGGCAGTCAGGAGCATGCGCCACATAGCAACTGGTGCACCCCCACAGAGCCTCAAAGGAATGTAAGACGTTGAGTAAAAATGAACAAATGATTATGCATAGTAGGAATACTCCCAACCGTGAAGTAATAACACTGTTGACATGTTGTTAGGTAAGTGTAATACAAAATAATAATGTCACAAACTGAAAAATTCTCTAACTATATTCGCGGATTCAAACTAAACTTCCGCTCTCTTGGGCAGTTTGCCATTTTCTGCTCTGGTCGTAAAGATGGGATCTCAGCAACGAATGATTTACTCAGTGAGTGTAGTAAGACGCCATTCATTTGAATGATCATTCGTGAATGATATATGAGCTCCCAAGAAGGAATGATTTATATCATTATTAGTGCTTAGTGATGGAAGCCATTTCATTTGAATGATCATTCGTGAATGATAAATGAACTCCCAAGAAGGAACGACCTATACCGTCACTAGTGCTTAGCGATGGAAGCCATTTCATTTAAATGATAATTCGTGAATGATAAATGAACTCCCAAGAAGGAACGATCTATACCATTACTAGTGCTTAGTGATACAAACCATTTCATTTGAATGATCATTCCTGAATCTAAATGAACTATGACGTAGAAGTCTTTTCGTACTTCTACGTTATTTTAAAAACATAACCATAAGATGAAATAGTTCCTAAATTAAACCTTAACGGCCAGACGAAACATGTAAACAACAGAAGTCAAACTTACGGGAAAGATGCTTTATTCAGGATGTAGCAAATACATCGTAACATAGCATAGCATATTGCACTAAACTCTCCACACACCACACAGCTCTTAACACAACGCTCAACTTGCAACACTTCTTCAAGCAACGCTCTCTTTTACAACACTCGCTTTACAACGCTCCTTTACAACGCTCACCAAGCAACAGTTTAGTCGCCGTTTTTATCTCTCGTTCTTATCTTATATCAGGCATACGTCACGTTCATTCAACCTCAATTATGTTGCCAACAGTATTCGTTTGAGAGAAAAGATATCACGTTAAGAGTGAAGTATAACTGAGAATAAACTCAAGATTTACGTAGGGAAAGAAACTAAAAAGGAAAGTTAATTTACATTATACGTCACAGAACCCCCAAGCCCCAAGAAGAAACGACATGTGACATTACTAGTGCTTGGTGATGGAAGGGGTTTTATTTGAATGATCATTCGTCAATGATAAGTGAACTCCCAAGACGGAACAGCGCATGCGTTACTAGTGCTTAGTGATGGAATCCGTTTCGTTTGAATGATCATTCATGAATGATAAATGAACTCCCAAGACGGAATGACTGATGCCATTACTACTTAGTGATGAAAGTCGTTGCTGTCTTGGTGTGAGTGATGAAAGAATGAGAGGTAGATTTGAGGTTTTCATGCGAGTTTCTGACAAACAATATGTCAAAAATTCGCATGAAAAGTTTGGGTAAAATTGTTAGGGAATTCGTCGATATGATAACGAAACAAACTTCATGTTTTTTTCTGTCTTCGTTTATCATCTGCCTGCCTAACATGAGTCATTTTGTCATTCACATTTTTATGAACATCGCGTGATTAAAAACAATTTAATCAATTTTTCCACTTTCCTCCGTATTCAGCAAGTTTTGTTTGCTATAAGATTTCCTCAATGAGTTTCTTACTTTTCCTCCGCTACTCTCTAAAAAAAAAAAAATAAAAAAAAATAAGTTCATTACCCTTCTTCCCTTTTCCCTTTTTATCATCGCTTTCGTATTGTATCCTGACCTTGTGTTTGCGCTGCATATTTGGAGAGACTGGAGAGAATTCCTCTGTCCTTGGCCGGACGAATCCTCCTGCTATAACGTAGATATTTGCTCAAGCGCTTGATCTGCTGCTGATGCTGTCTGCCTACGGCAGCAGAATCTCGGGGTTTGATCTTTGCTGTCTCATTCTTTGCCCTCAGGAATCCCTTGAGAGGTAACTGATGGCGCACCCGAGTTGGTCTTGAAGAACAACACGAGAACTTCCGATCCGTTCGTGAGTGTTGTCCTTTCTGTTTTTACCCCTTTTGTGGTGTTTGCTGAGCTCCAACTGTTGAGAAAGACGCTGCCGAAGGGGAAGAAACCACACGGCAAATATGAGAACTCGTGTCATCTAATGAGCAGCTACACGTCTTTATGCACTTCACATGTGATATTGCTAAAACTTACGCTTTCATACCGAAAGCGGGTGCATTATCTAATACGCAGAAGGATGACATCACTGTTCCGTTTATCGTAATAGTGACGAAAACATTACAAAGAAAAGAGAGATTTCTTCGTGTAATAATTAAGGAAGACGCCCAATTCTTAAGAGAGCAGGACAAAAGTCTCTGGAAATTTAAAAATTTGCAGAAAGTAAAATTCCCGAGAAATCCGATTTTATGCCACCCAGAAGAAACGTTTGCATTAGAAAACCTAGAAAACGTACAGAACTGTCGCGACCGCGTTGTCAGAAGAGCGGGCTTATGGCCAGGGCCAGTTTTAGAGTTCGTGGTGCCAGGTACGATAATATTCTTGACCCCCCGCCCCACAAAAAGCCTTTATTTGCGTTGGATAGCATTCTGCAACATATGAAAGATATACAATAAACATAATAGTCCACGTCGATTCCACAGTCATCGCAAAAAGCTTGATTCAGTAACAGTGCGACCTTTCCTAGTCTCCAATCATCATCGTTAAACGTCTGGAATTAGAATACTCGCAGGGTATTTTCTCCCTATTTTTATATACTGTACCGTTTCACACGCACACACACACACACACAAAAAAAAAGTTCAGTTTGGCGCTCCCTTGAACTTCGCCCCTGCTTATTTCTGATTTTCTGAGTTGGAACCGAGTACGAGTCCCGGATGAGGCGTGGGGGTCAGCCTGCCCCCTCGCACACACCAGGTGCCAGCGGCGACAAGTCGGAGATGGTCAACCGCTTGTGCCCTTGTACCCTCAGATGCTCTCGGTCATCGTTAAACTCTGAAACAAAACAATAAAGATGACACTGAATTCTCTGGTGTAATAAGCATACCTCTTTTGAGTCTCTTTTCTTTGTTTTGTTTTCGCCGTTTAAGAACCCCCATGCGCAACTCAAAGCGCTGTAAGCAATCGCCCGTCTCTAATTTAGAGCCACTGATTCTAAGGGAAAGGGCAAGCACACCACCCATGCCCAGGGCCGTAGCTACGGGGATGGCAGGGAGGGCGCTTGCCCTCCCAGAATGGTCGTTCCAGGATCGTAAATTCATACTCTGCAGGACGTAAAAAAAAAAAAAAATGGAAATCGTGACTAGAAAAGAAAGTTACCCCTTCAGTATTTTCTTTTTAAAGACTTTATAGTTAGTCTCATACAATATTCCACAGTAACATATATTATGAGGTGTAAACATCCCATATCCACGAAGGAAAATTTTCCGAAACAGTGGATGGAGTCGTAGAAAACAATATGCTGATATGCCTAACCTTCGTGACCTTTCCGAACATGTTGAAATGAAGAGCTGATTAGTCATTTGTGCAAAGTTCTCTGAGCGGTTAACCTTGAACGAAATTTTTCCAAGCCCTACCTCGAAAGTTTCTTCCGATTGTTTCGTTCACTATCCGATACTCATTCGTTCTGGGCTGGTTTGTTTTCCGTTCTGAAGACATCATGATCAGAGTTAAATTCCTGAAATGGCAATAAGCTGGACATGTTGCCAGAAGAACGGACCACCGATGGACAACCGAAATTTTAGACTGGATTCCGAGGGACAGGAAAAGACCCAGAAGAAGACCCCATGGGAGATGGAAGGATGAAATTCGAAAGCATGCTGGAGTGACATGGAGGAGACATTCCCAAGACAGACAATTGTGGAAGAGGCTTGGAGAGACCTTCATCCAGCAGTGGATTGATAATGGTTGATGATGATGATGATAATGATATATTATAACTTATGATGGACATTTGCATAAGTTTAAGACCACCTGTCAATTTATTGAAAATTAAGATTTTCGAAGAAACAACTAGTCAGAGATATTTGAAAAAAATGACACCACAGATGAATACTTACATTCTTTAGAACACAAAAAATTACCGAAATCAGTACTTTGGGTGGACACCTTTGTTTTTTTTTATAACGGACAGAATACGATAGGAGATACTCACAATGAGGGATTTCCAGTAGTATTTTCAGACATCTCACCAATCTATGGATTCTTAGCACCCTCTGCTTTCATGTCGCACTGGCTAGGTACATTCCAGCTGCCGGGGACTGAGGACCAAGACTTAAGTTGTGGAGTCATTGTGGAGGGGTTTGGCCATAACTCATCACGCTGGCCAAGCGGGTTGGTGAGTGTGGGATAGCATTTCCTCTGATCCCGATGGTATAGTTATACCGCTATCGGCGGCCGTCAGAGCCCCTTTACTGAGAACAGGATGCACCACGAGAAGGTGGGGGTTGACATTTGTCAAGGAGAGGCGATATGTTACGCATCACCTAACCTTGCATCCCTATAATATATATATATATATATATATATATATATATATATATATATATATATATCCCTATATATATATCATCATCATCATCATCATTGTCAACCATTATCAATCCACTGCTGGACGAAGGTCTCCCCAAGTTTCCTCCACAACGGTCTGTCTTGTGCCAGTCTCCTCCATGTCACCCCTGCATACTTTCGAATTTCATCCACCCATCTCCCATGTGGTCTTCTTCTGGGTCTTTTCCTGTCCCTTGGAATCCAATCTAAAATTTCAGCTGTCCATCGATGGTCTGTCCTTCTGGCAGTATGCCCAGCCCATTGCCATTTCAGGGATTTAACTCTGATCATGATGTCTTCCACTCTTGTCATTTTTCGGATCCACGAGTTCCTCTTCTTATCTCTCCTGGTTACACCAAGCATGCACCTCTCCATGCGGCTTTGAGTTGTCTGCAGCCTTTGTATGTCTCTTTTAGTTAAGGTCCACGTCTCTGCACCATACGTAAGCACTGGAAGGATGCATTGATCAAACACTTTTCTTTTAAGACATAATGGCATATTGCTCTTGAAAATTATGCTGTTTCTTCCAAAAGCTCTCCAGGCAAGTTTTGTACGCCGATTAATTTCTTCATCAATGTGACCCTCACTTGATATCTGCTGTCCAAGATAAACGTACGTGTCTGTTATCTCCAGCTTTTCTCCATCAATCGATAAATCTTCATTTCTTGTAAAAGCATTGAACATCACTTTTGTCTTCTGAAAGTTCATTTTTAATCCCACTTCTTTACTCTTGTCAGCAAGTTCCTGGATCATACTCTGTAGCTCTGATGGGGTAGTTGCAAAAATGACTATGTCATCAGCAAAACGAAGGTGGGTTAGATAATCTCCATTAATCTTTATCCCTTTGTTTTCCCAGTTCAGTGATTGAAATACATTTTCCAATGTGGCATTAAAGAGCTTCGGAGATATGGTGTCACCTTGTCTCACTCCTTTTTCCAATTTTTATGTGTGTTGTATTTTCAAACAGCCGAATCTTTGCACTTGCATTTTCATAGATGTTATTAATAATATTAATGTATGCATCTTCAATACCGCAGGTTTCCAGAGCCATTGTAACTGCTGATGGTTTCACCGAATCAAAGGCTTTTTCATAATCGATAAAAGCCATGCACAATGGAATTTCATATTCCCTCGCTCTTTCAATTAGTTCTCTCAGCACGTGGATATGATCTATTGTGCTGTAGCCACTCCTGAATCCAGCTTGTTCTCTCGGTTGAGCCATGTGCAGTGTCACCTTCAACCGGTGTGAAAGAACTTTAGTGAAGATTTTATAAACCACTGATAGGAGGTTGATAGGTCTGTAGTTCCTGAGATCCTCAATGTCACCTTTTTTATGTAGCAAGATCATTGTAGCGTTGTTCCAATCCTCAGGAATTTTCCCTTCATTAAGGCATCGAGCGAAAATTTGGGCGAGTACTGTTTCGATTTCACCACTTGCTTCTTGTATGATGTCTACAGTAATTCCATCTTCTCCTGGAGCTTTTCCCCGCTTCATGTTCTTGATTGCATGTGCAACTTCTGCTGGAAAGACTGGAAGAACTCTGGTACTGGTACCTTTCATGATGTCTGTAGTACATGTATCATCCCTTTCATATAATTTGGAGTAGAAATCTTTCACTCTTGTCAAAATTTCGCCTCTATTTCTTGTTACAGAACCATCTTCTTTTCTCAGTGCCATAATCTGTTTTTTCCCCTTACTGAGATGTCCCTTATCTTTAGGCTTTGGTTGTTTTCAATTGCTTTCCTTACTAGTTCACAGTTGAATTTCCTTACGTCTTCAGTGATACTTTTTCGTACTGTCTTGCATAGCTCTATATATTCCACTTTGGAAGTCACATCTTCTTTAGTTGTCCTCATCACTCTTCTTTTTTGCATCAACATTTTGGTTTTTCCTGATAATTTGTTCACATGCAATTTGTTCTTAGACCCAGCTAATTTTGTTGCTGTTTCCATAAGAGCTTTGGTTACTTTTCTGTTAACTTCAGAAATATCCACTTCTTCCGACGTTAGGCCTTCTAAAGCAGAGAATCTGTTCTTCAGTTCCAATTTGAAGGTATTATGGTGTTTTTTAAGGTTGGTTATGTCAATAGATTTTGTTTGTCTTATGAGCTTGCTACGTTCGAGTTTAGTGTTGAGGTGCATCTTACATCTCACCAATCTATGGTCACTGCCTGTGTTGAACTTGTTTAGCATACTGCAGTCTTCTATGACGAATTTTTTGTTACACATAATAAAATCAATTTCACTTGTCGTCCCATTTGGATGTCTCCATGTCCATTTCCTGTGTGGCTTTTTCTTGAAAAAGGAGTTCACGATTAAAAACCCTTCTGCCTCTGCAAACTCAACGAGAGTATTTCCACGCTGGTTTCTATTGCCGTGACCGAATTTACCTACTGAAGTTTCATTCTGTTGCCGTTGCCCTATTTTTGCATTGAAATCTCCTATAATTATCTTCAAGTGCTGCTTACCTTTATTATTTAGATCACGAATTTCCTCATAAAATTCTTCAATTTCTTCTTCAGCATGACTTGTGGTGGGTGCATAAGTTTGAATAATCTGAGCCTGGTATCTTCTCGAGAGTTGGATAACGAGTCGTGCAGCTCTGTCAGAGGAACTTTCAACTTCTACAACTTTATCCTTCAGTTTCTTGTTTATTATAAATCCAACACCACTAGTTCTGCCAGTATCTGTCCCACGATAGTAGAAGAGATGTCCACTTTTCAGTTCAATGAGATCTTCTCCTTTTCTCCTTACCTCACTTAGCCCGACGATGTCCCACTTGATCCTTTGTAGTTCCTCTTCCAATTCAAGAAGCCTTGAATCAGAAGATAGGGAGCGTCCGTTGTACGTAGCCAAGGTCAGCATCAGATGGCAACCTAGTCCGGTCCTCCGGGGATTCTTAGCACCCTCTGCCTTCATGTCGCACTGGCCGCTGCCTTAGCCAGGTACATTCCAGCTGCCGGAGACTGAGGGCCAAGATTTAAGTTGTGGAGTCATTTTGGAGGGGTTTGGCCATAACTCACCACGCTGGCCAAGCGGGTTGGTGAGTGTATATATCATCATCATCATCATCATTGTCAACCATTATCAATCCACTGCTGGACGAAGGTCTCCCCAAGTTTCCTCCACAACGGTCTGTCTTGTGCCAGTCTCCTCCATGTCACCCCTGCCTACTTTCGAATTTCATCCACCCATCTCCCATGTGGTCTTCTTCTGGGTCTTTTCCTGTCCCTTGGAATCCAATCTAAAATTTCGGCTGTCCATCGATGATCTGTCCTTCTGGCAATATGTCCAGCCCATTGCCATTTCAGGGATTTAACTCTGATCATGATGTCTTCCACTCTTGTCATTTTTCGGATCCACGAGTTCCTCTTCTTATCTCTCCTGGTTACACCAAGCATGCACCTCTCCATGCTGCTTTGAGTTGTCTGCAGCCTTTGTATGTCTCTTTTAGTTAAGGTCCACGTCTCTGCACCATACGTAAGCACTGGAAGGATGCATTGATCAAACACTTTTCTTTTAAGACATAATGGCATATTGCTCTTGAAAATTATGCTGTTTCTTCCAAAAGCTCTCCAGGAAAGTTTTGTACGCCGATTAATTTCTTCATCAATGTGACCCTCACTTGATATCTGCTGTCCAAGATAAACGTACGTGTCTGTTATCTCCAGCTTTTCTCCATCAATCGATAAATCTTCATTTCTTGTAAAAGCATTGAACATCACTTTTGTCTTCTGAAAGTTCATTTTTAATCCCACTTCTTTACTCTTGTCAGCAAGTTCCAGGATCATACTCTGCAGCTCTGATGGGGTAGTTGCAAAAATGACTACGTCATCAGCAAAACGAAGGTGGGTTAGATAATCTCCATTAATCTTTATCCCCTTGCTTTCCCAGCTCAGCGACTGAAAAACACCCTCCAATGTGGCATTAAAGAGCTTCGGAGATATGGTGTCACCTTGTCTCACTCCCTTTCCAATTTTTATTTGTGTTGTATTTTCAAACAGCCTAATCTTTGCACTTGCATTTTCATAGATGTTATTAATAATATTAATGTATGCATCTTCAATACCGCAGGTTTTCAGAGCCATTGTAACTGCTGATGGTTTCACCGAATCAAAGGCTTTTTCATAATCGATAAAAGCCATGCACAATGGAAGTTCATATTCCCTCGCTCTTTCAATTAGTTCTCTCAGCACGTGGATATGATCTATTGTGCTGTAGCCACTCCTGAATCCAGCTTGTTCTCTCGGTTGAGCCATGTCTAGTGCTACCTTCAAGCGGTGTGAAAGAACTTTAGTGAAGATTTTATAAACTACTGATAGGAGGCTGATAGGTCTGTAGTTTCCGAGATCCTCAATGTCACCTTTCTTATGTAGCAGGATCATTGTAGCGGTGTTCCAATCCTCAGGAATCTTTCCTTCATTAAGGCATCGAGTGAAAATTTGGGCGAGTACTGTTTCGATTTCTCCACTTGCTTCTTTTATGATGTCTACAGTAATTCCATCTTCTCCTGGAGCTTTTCCTCGCTTCATGTTCTTGATTGCATGTGCAACTTCTGCTGGAAGGACTGGAGGAACTCTGGTACTGGTATCTTTCATGATGTCTGGAGTGCATATATCATCCCTTTCATATAATTTGGAGTAGAAATCTTTCACTCTTGTCAAAATTTCGCCTCTATTTCTTGTTACAGAACCATCTTCTTTTCTCAGTGCCATAATCTGTTTTCTTCCCTCACTGAGATGTCCCTTTGCTATCTTTAGGCTTTGGTTGTTTTCAATTGCTTTCCTCACTAGTTCACAGTTGAATTTCCTTACGTCTTCAGTGAGACTTTTTCTTACTGTCTTGCATAGCTCTATATATTCCACTTTGGAAGTCACATCTTCTTTAGTTGTCCTCATCTCTCTTCTTTTTTGCATCAACATTTTGGTTTTTCCTGATAATTTGTTCACATGCAACTGGTTCTTAGACCCAGCTAATTTTGTTGCTGTTTCCATAAGAGCTTTGGTTACTTTTCTGTTAACTTCAGAGATGTCCACTTCTTCCGATGTTAGGCCTTCTAAAGCAGAGAACCTGTTCTTCAGTTCTAACTTGAAGTTATTATATTGTTTTTTAAGGTTGGTTTTGTCAATAGATTTTGTTTGTCTTATGAGCTTGCCACGTTCAAGTTTAGTGTTGAGGTGCATCTTACATCTCACCAATCTATGGTCACTACCTGTGTTGAACTTGTTTAGCACACTGCAGTCTTCTATGACGAATTTTTTGTTACACATAATAAAATCAATTTCACTTGTCGTCCCATTTGGATGTCTCCATGTCCATTTCCTGTGTGGCTTTTTCTTGAAGAAGGAGTTCAAGATGAAAAACCCTTCTGCCTCTGCAAACTCAACGAGAGTATTTCCACGCTGGTTTCTGTTGCCATGACCGAATTTACCTACTGAAGTTTCATTCTGTTGCCGTTGCCCTATTTTTGCATTGAAATCTCCCATAATTATTTTCAAGTGCTGCTTACCTTTATTATTTAGATGACAAATTTCTTCATAAAATTCTTCAATTTCTTCTTCAGGATGACTTGTGGTGGGTGCATAAGTTTGAATAATCTGAGCCTGGTATCTTTTCGAGAGTTGGATAACAAGTCGTGCAGCTCTGTCAGAGGAACTTTCAACTTCTACAACTTTATCCTTTAGTTTCTTGTTTATTATAAATCCAACACCACTAGTTCTGCCAGTATCTGTCCCACGATAGTAGAAGAGATGTCCACTTTTCAGTTCGATGAGATCTTCTCCTTTTCTCCTTACCTCACTTAGCCCCACGATGTCCCACTTGATCCTTTGTAGTTCCTCTTCCAATTCAAGAAGCCTTGAATCAGAAGATAGGGAGCGTCCATTGTAAGTAGCCAAGGTCAGCATCAGATGGCAGCCTAGTCCGGTCCTCCGGGGATTCTTAGCACCCTCTGCCTTCATGTCGCACTGGCCGCTGCCTTGGCCAGGTACATTCCAGCTGCCGGAGACTGAGGGCCAAGATTTAAGTTGTGGAATCATTTTGGAGGGGTTTGGCCATAACTCACCACGCTGGCCAAGCGGGTTGGTGAGTGTGGGATAGAATTTCCTCTGATCCCGATGGTATAGTTATATAGCTATGGGCGGTCGTCAGAGCCCCTTTAGTGGGAACAGGATGCACCAAGAGAAGGCGGGGTTGACATTTGTCAAGGAGAGGCTGTGATGTTACGCATCACCTGACCTTGCATCCCGAGTGTATATATATATATATATATATAACCAACAAAGCAGAAAAAAAAACCCCAAAAGACTTAAAAGTGAAATGAATGGAAAAAAAAATTGACTCAAAGCCAACGGGCTGGGATAAAAAAATATAATAAAACCGAAATGCAGAAAGTGTCGAAAATTCCGAGCTTTGGCTTTCTCAAGGACCAGCAAAACTCTGCATTTACTAACTTCCACAAAGACCTAGTTGAAAATGATCTTCTGCTGAGTCATAGATGTAAGATTAAGTCCCCTAAAATTCCATCTCTTTCAAGTGGGGTATTTTGACTTTAAGTGCTACTCACTAAAATTTAAAAAAAAAAATTGTAGTGACGTTCCCACGTTTCATGAGAATGTCTAAGTTTTTTTTACACAATATTTGTGAACTCTGTGCAAAAGTATTTCTGGCTTTTGTGGAGATGATGAGTATGGATCGGGCCAGTTGAGAAAATAGATGTAAGCAAAAACTTTTTTAAAAATTTATATGCTTAATTGTAATGTTTCCGCACCCTTGTGGTCGGGCAAGTTAATTTGGAATTTTAGGGGACTGAATCTTACATGTCTGACTCAGCAGAAACCCATTTTCAACTAGGTCTTTGTGGAAGTTAGTAAATGCAGAGTTTTGCTTGTCCTCGAGAAAGCCAAGGTTCGGCATTTTCGACACTTTCTGCATCTCGGTTTTGTTATATTTTCTATCCCTGCTCATTGGCTTTGAGCCATTTTTTTATTTTTATTATTTTTTATTCATTTCACTTTTAAGTCTGTGGGTGGTTTTTTTGTTTTGTTTTTTCTGCTTTGTTGGTTGTTATTTCTGAGTATTCTTCTTCGCTGTTTTTGCGCGTTTTGGTCTTCAGAATATGAGTATGTAAAAATTTTTATTTTTTATTTTAAAATTTGATTGTTTGCTTTAGTTTTGTTTTGGTTATATATATAACTTATGTTGGACATTTGCACTAAAATGACAAAGCAAAATTCTCCCCACTTCAGTGAAAAATTTGCTGCCTGACCGAGCACGCTTTTATAAATAAATTAAGCTAACTACGGTTAAGCATAGGTCGTCAGACTTGGAGCCAAATGATCTTTGGTATAGGTCCTACCCTCCTTTTGCAATCTTGAAGGAACACTAGTAACAATTTTGATGGTAAACCATCCCCACTCCCTTATCCACGTACAGACATAGAGCACAAAGCGATTCTTCTGCAGAGATGTTGCGAAATCCATCCATGTTCCATCCACATTATTCTTAAGAGAAGCAATGATTTACCGGTACCAGTTCATGGATCAAAACAGTAGTTCTTCAGTCAAAATAATATGCAGACTGAAAAGCTGGCTATATTCTTGGGGGTGGTACGAATAGCGTTGCGCAGTAGAGGATCAGTGATAAAATAAATATAATTATCTGGTACAACATCCTGTTTTGAGCATGGTTTGATATGCTATGTCCAATAATGAATGGATTTTTAAAATTCTTTCATCCTTAAATTGCCGTTAAAATTTGTTCAAGACTTAATTATTGGTTGTACAATGCATATTTCGAGAGTTCTATTTCATTCAGGAGTTAGCAGAATTTTTGTCATGAGGACATTTATGAAGTATTCTCCTGTAGGCACGTGTGTTTCTGTAGTGGACCACAAGCCCAACAATCCCGGCCTGGCTTCATCGACTCAATCCGCCCCTGTTCATACCTTTTGTAGTATTAATGAAAGAAACGGAATTTTACGAAACGTTGGTATTTTGTGAATGAGACTTACAGAATTCTCTGAAGAAGAAGACGTATTATTTAGCACTTTATAAATCCACTCTTTCTAGTTCGTGACTTTTTTGCATTCAAATGAAAAGAGAGAATAAAACCTAAACAATACGCTACGCCTGTCCCTAACGCTCTGACGTCATTCAGCATTCAGTACTTGCAGCGCCATCTGCTTTTAACCTCTGGCCGAAATTGGTACTAAGGCTACATCTGTCCCTAATTCTTTGTAATCAACGCTCTGACGTCATTCAGTATTTGTAGTGCCATCTGCTTTTATCTGGTGTCCGAAATCGGAACTAAGCTCACCACTATCGTACGATACGTAAAATCAAAGAGAAATAAAGCCTATATCTGACGTCAACGCTCTGACGTCATTCAGTACTTACAGCGCCATCTGCTTTTATCCGGCGGCCGAAATCGGAACTAAGCTCACTGCTATCACTCGATACGTAAAATCAAGGAGAAATACCTTGACGTCCACGCTCTGACGTCATTCAGTGTTTGCAGCGCCATATGCTTTTATCCGGTGGCCGAAATCGGAACTAAGCTCACCGCTATAGCACGATACGTAAAATCAAGGAGAAATACCGGAAAATAAATTAAAATTAGTAAGACAAACGACTTCATCTGTGGCAAAATGCATGTGTTCGAACAACTGCCTGCGACGTTTGTTCTTTTATGTAGGTGTTATGTCGTGTTTTATTTCATTTCCTTCGCATTGCAGAGTAATTTCATAACAAGTTAGTAAAATCATGCAATGCATTGGTTATGATACGCTTTTCAACATACCAGAAATCATTACTCAAGTTATGAGGAAAATGGCTGTGGAATAAATCTCGCTCCTGTGCCCTGATCTTTGACCCCATTTCGATGACATTTAACAGAATTGATTCAGTATACTTCCGGAACAACATACTAAAGTTTTGTTGCAATAGAAGCATTTTTAGTCAAGTTATGCGGATAATGGCTGTGGAATAAATCTCGCTCATGTGTCCTGACCTTACACCCCATTTCGATGATATTCAACAGAACCAGTTCAGTGCATCTTTGGAACAACATGATAAAGTTTTGTCGCAATCGAAGCATTTTTACGTAAGTTATGATGCATAAGATGAACGGAATGGATCCCGCTCCTATGTCCTGACCTTTGACTCCATTTCAGCCATTTTCAATAGTATTTGTCTCCAGGCGGTCCCCGACCACATACTAAAATTTCATCGAAATGGAACCATTTTTACGCAAGTTATGACGCATAAGGGTAATGGAATGTATCTCGCTCCTATGTCGTGACCTTTGATCCCATTTCGTCCATTTTTAATAGGGTTCGTCTCCAGGTGGTCTCCTACAACATACTAAAATTTCATCGAAATCGAACCATTTTTACGTTAGCTATGACGCATAAGGGCAGTAGAATGCATCCCGCTCCTATGTCGTGAACTTTGACCCCATTTTGTCCATTTTTAATAGGGTTCGTCCCCAGTATATACTAAAAATAGGGTTCGTCCCCTACCATATACTGAAATTTCATCGAAATCGAACCATTTTTACGCGAGTTATCATGCGGATGGACAGACAGACAAAGCTGGAGCATACACGCTTCTTCAACCTACGGCTGGAAAGCGTAAAAAAGGAAAAAATAATTGCAGAGTAATTTCATGAAAAAGAATCAGTGTTATTTTATTTCATAAAAAGGAATCAGCGTCATTTTAATTCATAAAAAGCAATTACCGCTATTTTATTTCATAAAAAGAAATTTGCGTTACGTTTCGTGTTATAAATATTTCAGTCACAGCTTTTTCACTTGTGCATGGCACGGGCTTTGAGCTAGTGCTTTTAGAAACCTGTCCGATACCTAAAAATTGCACGTTTTGACAAAGAATGCGGGGAAATACACACTTCGTGAAGACGTGGTTTCGAATTTTCGTAGTTTATTGAACCCTCGACAATGTTCCCACTAAGCTTTCAGTCCGGTGATAGAAACAAATTATTTCTGGAAGTCAGATATTCACGAATCCCTTTAGGTGTTGAAGAATAATAACAGATAATTTATACTATTCGGTGTGGCGACACATATTGCACCATCTACACAGGTGCAGCACCTTCTTTAACGTGTTACTAGCAACGAATGCAGCTCACAGAACAAAATAACTTGGTTAAACTGGGGCAAGCAGTTGTTTACAACAGTATGTGCCCTTTCTTCCACGGTAAGAGTCTCCCTCGCAGAAGATCTCCTCCGAGACGGTATTTAGATGAATGGCTAAATTAATTGCATTTAATTCCCTTTTGTTTCCTGCCTTTGCAATCATTCTTGCCCTCCGGGCATAAACGGACTGATTAGCGAGTTCTTGGAAGGCAGCCAGAGAGTCTGAAGGAAACAAAGCCCCCATAAAAGCCCTAGCTTAGAAGTACTTCGGGCCGGCACTCCTTGGACGGTGCATAATAATTTGATTGCGGCCGCAGAAGGATATTCCGAGAAATGAGGTGGACTTATTAACATGAGGAGCCAATTTCCAACAAGGGATGGGGTATTTGATCAGTGTTTGTTGCGCATATATGGCATCCATCTCACAGCGAATATGTCAAGGCGACATGCCGCTGCAATCGATAATGCTGCTTCCGGACATTTGCATTTCCAAAGGAGAATTAATATTTGTCCATAGCTGAGCTCGCCCATTTGTATCTTTCTGAGCGAATGCAGTCCAGGAAAATCAACTTCTGTCTTCTTGCGCGCGTGCTCACATGCATAAATGAAAAGAACTTGCGCTTTAACAATGACTATCTGGTAGCAGAAGCACTGATAAATTCCTTTGAAATTAAAATTAGACTGACTTTAAATCATTGAAGTGATGAGCGGATTTTTTTTTATTGATAGGGGGCTCAACGACCACCGTGAGCAACTCGATGGGTTATAAACAGTCGCCTGTCCCTAATTTAGGACCACTGGTTCCAGGGAAGGGAGAGAGCCAGCGCGGTAAGACAAACACAACAACCATGCCTCACGGGATTCGAACCCGGACCCATCTCGGACGAATGATCAGAAGCCACCACTGCGCCACCGGGGCGGCAATGATGGGTGGATACGTGAATGACTTCGCAGTGGTCTAAGCGATGGCCTCTGACCATTCGTCCGAAAGGGGTCAGGATTCGAATCCCGGTGAGGCATGGGTGTTGTGTTTGTCTTACGACACTGGCTCTCTGCCTTCCCTGGAACCAGTGGCCCTAAATTAGGGACGGGCGAATGTTTATAGCCCATTGAGTTGCTCACGGTGGTCGTTAAACCTCCAATCCAAAATTTAAAAAATCCAATCCAAAAAACAGGAGCGTATACGGAGGGGAGCAAGAGAACTTGCTCCTCTGAAAGTGTTTCATTTTTTAATGTTTTTGGTTAAAATGCAGCTTACAATAAAACACAATGCTTTCATTTTCCCTTCTACTTTCAGTAACTTTTATTTTGTTCTGGTGGATTTCAAAACTTCTATTTTTCGCTCCCTCCGAACAATAAATTCTATATACGCCCAAAAATGTTTTAGTTTTAAAGTGTTAAAACTTTAACACTCCAAAAACTATAACTTTTTTATAAAACTGATATATAATTACATATAAGTTTTACACTTTTATATGTATATATAAAAGTATAAAACTTTTTTACACTTAGATAATAATAGCAATTATGTAAAGAAATTAAGATGGTATTTATTAAAAATAAATGTTTTTCTTCTCTGCTAAAAAAAAAGAAAAAGAAGAACGGGTTTAACTTTTGCACATGCCTAATATTATTTATTTTCCAGAGAAGAAACTTCTTTTACTTCGTCTGTCAGTGAATTTATATGTACAATCGCTCACGGTAGCAAACGCATTAAACTCACAAAATGCTTGATTGTCATTGTGCTGAGTGGTACGTTTTGTAAGCAGCCGCTTTTGCAACATCTCATTCGAAAAAACTTTCGGCATCCGGCTTTGTTGCTTCTGGACAGAAAAACAGCACGATAATTTTTGTTTCCCTTGGATTTTTTTACCCCCTTTCTCGCGATAATTGAGATATGTAAATGAGCATTTTGTGCTTGAAATCGTTCTTGGAAAACTTGCGTTGAAGTCAAAAGAGTGAAACCATTGAGTTGCCGCTGTTTTTGTGCATGCAAAACAAAGGGAATCTTTTAACACAGTTCGGCAAAATATCTATAAATGCAAAGCAGGAACTTTACCGAATTCATCAGAAGTATCGCATCTCATTTATTTTGAACCCTCAAACTTTTTTGAAAATTTAAAAGACGCTCTTAAGCGGGCCGTATAACAATGACTATATGATAAAATATATTTTGGAGTAGTAATGAACATATATTTTACTTATTACTCAGGGAAATCAACAATTTCAGGTGCGATTAAAAACATTTTGATCCAAAACAAAACTGATTGCACTATAGTACTGGTCTTGCACTTTTACTCCTCCGAACACAAACAGAATAAGAAGCAATTACAGTGTACTCTGGCTGATAGAGGAGATGATATGAATGAACACATCGTACTCTCAAATATGGAAGGGAGATAGGTTTGATGGAAGGGAGATAGGTTTGATGGAAGGGAAATAGGTTTGATGGAAGGGAAGTAGGTTTGATGGAAGGGAGATAGGTTTGATGGAAGGGAGATAGGTTTGATGGAAGGGAAATAGGTTTGATGGAAGGGAGATAGGTTTGATGGAAGGGAGATAGGTTTGATGGAAGGGAAATAGGTTTGATGGAAGGGAAATAGGTTTGATGGAAGGGAAATAGATTTGATGGAAGGGAGATAGGTTTGATGGAAGGGAGATAGGTTTGATGGAAGGGAAATAGGTTTGATAGAAGGGAGATAGGTTTGATGGAAGGGAAATAGGTTTGATGGAAGGGAGATAGGTTTGATGGAAAGGAGATAGGTTTGATGGAAGGGATATAGGTTTGATGGAAGGGAGATAGGTTTGATGGAAGGGAGATAGGTTTGAATACAGTGGATCCTCGATTGTGCTAGGCTGATGGTGGGGAAGGTATGTCGGAAAACAATATACGCTCAATTATTCGAGCCGATATGGAGGAAAAGTAGGTCAGAATACAATGCATTTTAAATTAATTCGGCTGATGGAGGGAACTGTATGTAGATGGTACACTGAATACAGCGTACCCTCGATTATCCGGGATGACGGAGGGGAAGGTAGGCATGAATACAATGCAACTTCGATTATTTGCCCAGGTATGAATCCTGGGCCCTTAGTGATAATGGGACTCAAAGCTATAGCCCCTACAGACACCCCTTTAATCCGTCCCTGCTTATAGCCTTCATCTAGCTCCGTCAGATTTTCATCTCTTTCCACAGTTGAAGTAGCACGTTCGTGGAAAACAATTTCAGTCGGATGAAGCAGCGAAGCGTGCAGTGAAACAATGGCTACATGCACAACCACCAAACATTTACAGACAAGGTTTCGACGCATGGATCTCTCGCCTTGACAAGTGTATCAAGAGAAAAAGCGACTACGTTGAGAAGTAGTGTACGGATGCCCGTATCTTAGATGGTCATATGGCCTTGACAAGTCTCAAGAAACAAAGTGACTACGTTGAGAAGTAGTGTACGGATGACCAGATCTTGGATAGCCATATGGCCTTGACAAGTGTTGTTAACAAGTTCGTTACTATCTTTGTTCTAGTTGTTAACTTGTAATTGCTAAGAACTCCCTAGTGGTTGATGATGATAGTAATTAACACGTAATAACCAAATGATAATAATTGTATGCAAATAATTCTTGCGATTCGTAAATATATCTAAGAAACTTTTATTCTTTTCTTCATTTAATTGCCTGCAAAGGTTGTCAGTTAGCTGTGCTATATTTCCTAAATCTTCCGCTTAAAACTCCAATTCCTTTTTTCTTAAGTCCTGCTTTCCTTCATCTCTCGCGCTGTCGTCAAATCCCTTGACCTCTCGGTCCACCTAAGATCTTCCCGGCCTCGCCTGGGGCAATTACCTCGTTGTTCGTGACCGCTTACCTCCTGAACCTAGAGACAACTGACCCTCGCTTCCTTCCCTTGTCTCCAAAAAATGCCCTTAAGCATATCCTAAAATTCACCGTGAGAAGGAACCACACCGCCCTCGGTAAATTTTAAGCCTCAAAGTAAAATGTGAGGGCTAGTCCGCACCATTGAAATTGAAACCCGAAAATCATCAAAAGAGGCGCGATAGAGTTAATCTTCATTCAACATACAAAGTGCAAATACTACGCATAGACAAAATGTCGTCTTAGTAAATAACCGTGCATCCGGTGTCTAATGGGGAACTGACTCTGAGAAATTTCTCTCACGCTTTGTGGAGACAAAGGAAGTGGAGCACGAGATGGAATATAAGTTGAATTTTGAGATTTTATATGAAATCCTAAAACCCCGTATAAAATCTCTGTAATAATACTTCCCCCTTGCGAAAAAAAAAATGAAATGAATCAAATCAAATACGGGCAGGAGTTAGCTCAAAGTCTAACTCCTGCCCGTATTTGATTCGATGCTAAAGCTGAGCTTAGGACAACCTTGTGAATTACATAAATTCAATTAATGTACATTACATAGCTCGATTTTACCTACATGCGGAGGTTTAACAACACAGGATATTTTTGAAGTTTGCAAATTCACGTCTTTCATATTTACATTGCTGAGATACTTCAGGTCAATTCATTAATGACAACTGAATTAAACATTTACTTGATACGTAATTGAAATAGATCATATGAACAAATCGTTTTCAGTAATAAGAAAGGTGTACTAGCCGTTGTTGGGTTCCGGAAAAATTTCCAGCATTACACATATGCAAAATGACCTATTCGTTACAGTTAAAATAATATGAGATAACACATTTCTACAAATTGTTGTACACTTCCTATTCAACTCGATGCCTCTGAAATACAAATACGAAGGAGGAAAAAAATAACACTTTCATCTTTCTTCAAGTTACATATTTATCTGATAATTATCTTTAACTCTATAGCTAATCAACTTACTTTAACCCATAACATGATTTCTCCCGTTCCACTGTGAAAATTATTGAAAAACCTATGCTCAAAATTATCTGTCTGAAAACACAAAATATCTCTTACGGAAGGAATGATTTCTAACTTTCAAATACGTTGACTGCTAAATAACCTGGGTGACCTTACTCATCATTTGAACCATGAAATACATAAAATAAACCAAAAATCAAAATGAAATACCAAGAATTCGAGCATGCAAAAGTCCTTGCATAAAAAAAAAAAAAAAACTGAGAGTTTGTATGTGCTGAGTAAAAGTAATCGGTTCGTAATCAGTTCAGTACATATTTGCATTTTTCAAAATTTTTGTGCTACTAAAGCTTTAAAATAGTATCATTGTAGATCACAATTGATATACCAGAAATTGTCTGTTAAAATCGCGCACGTGAGTTCATGTATTGACCAATATACATATTTTTAAACAAAGCTTATTTAAAAAAAAGGTGCGTCTGACATAATTTATCAAAACGTTCGCATAAATGCATAAGTTCTCTGCTGTTTGCTGATAAACAGGAGTTTATTTTCAGCTTTTATGAGCATTATATTTTGCGTGGAATTCACAATAGAAATTAATATAGTAGCACCTGTGTGAAATGGAAGATTACGTTTCACCTGCATGACATTTTTTTTTTTTTTTTTTTGCGTTATACACATACACATCTGATAGGATAATACCGTGTTCATAGTCCGTTTCCGTTCCCGTAATGTTCCGATTTTGCAAAATTTCACCTGTGTGAATGATTGGATTGACGTTATTGCGGTTTGTATTTAACTTTCTTTGTGTTCCACATCATGAACTGCGCGAATTTAAGGGAAGTTGCATCTTGCGGGGTTTGGTAAACTGGGCTCATTTGAGTTGTAGGGAAAGAGGATTGCATAGATGATCTGTAATTTCTGTTATGAGTTTCACAATTCAATTCACTTAAGAGTGATTTTTTGTTTTTCACATTAGGAAGAATTTCATTTACAGTTTTGGGTTTAACTGATGATTCATTTTTAACACTTTTGACTAGATTGGAATTTTCTGTCAGGTATTGTTCACTAGATAATTTATCTTTCATAGAGTCAGCTTCAGCTTTGTACTGATTTATCTGAGAAAGATCAGGAATGATTTCTGTAGGGTTCACATTAATTATCCTAGAAATACTTGTAGGAACTTTGTCATTTTCCTTTGAATCCTTAGAATCATTATTCCCATCATCAGAAGTATTTTGAGCTCCATGAGTGATAGTGGGCTGATTTTCTTCAGGAACGACAGTTTCAGGCAAAATAATTTCCCTATCAATTTCTGTCGCTAGTGGTTCATTAGTAACAAACGCAGGTAAACTATTAACGATAGGAAGAGCACTTGTGTTTGTAGTTTCCGAATTCAAACTAAAATATGCTTTACTCTCTTCTTCCAGGCATATACTTCGCGCTTCTGCCTCATCACATGGCGGGCTACGCAGAGGGCCATTTTAATATGCGCTAAAATACGTGGAGGGAGAAGTTGTATCCATCTGGACGGAATTCAGGCCCATGAACGCCGTCGGTCTTAGTTTAAATCCTGCTGGCTTCTAAAATTGGCTGATCGCTCCGATTGCCGCGCATCTGTTCTAAAACGCTGCTCTTACGAGTGCGGAGGTTATGAAATTGGATCAGGGGTGACTTCATAGTGTTGGATGTGATTAGGCCTGGTTTCATGATGCTCAAAACGCCTGGTTTCATAACGATCGTGATACGATTTCTCTGGGCAATCACGTTGGATGTGCCTAACGGAGCCACAAGTCCAACATTCTTTGTTGGCTTTATATATATATATATATTTTTTTTAGATTGGAGGTTTAACGACCACCGAGAGCAACCCAATGGGCTATAAGCAGTCGCCCGTCCCTAATTTAGGGTCACTGGTTCCAGGGAAGGGAGAGAGCCAGTGCCGTAAGACAAACACAACATCCATGCCTCACCGGGATTCGAACCCGGAGTCGTAGCTGTTTGTCGTACGCAACAAAGTATTTGAAAATAAAAAATCAGCTGCGGCTCCTCGTAATTTCGTCCACGCAATAATGGTTTTTTCCATATCTTTCCATCCTGCCAAATTTCCTATATCTTCGATGGTCTGGAAAAAGTAATTAATTTTAAGATTCTTGTCTGTAGGATTGTAGTTGGGTATTAGAGATGCAGAACCTGCAATGAACGCTGGGATACTATATGGATTCGGTCCGAGTCCTGGATATGTTTCGTTTGCCATGTCAAAAATGATGTGTCAACACTTGTGAAGAAATGAAAATGGAAAGGAAAGTATTTATATTTGGATCCCTGCAACAAACCTCGATGAGTGATTAATTAAGTAGTTTTCTATAGTCTTTTGAAGCACAAATAGAAGTTCATATCACGCACGGATCTCAAACCTGTATGAAAAAGGTCCCGTTCGTCGGCTGGCAATAATCTGCGGTATAGAGTCTCCGAGTCGTCACTTAATCCAAAGGGCTGGGGTAAACCGAGTTGGGCGCCAATTGTTAACAATTTCGTTACTATCTTTGTTCTAGTTGTTAACTTGTAATTGCTAATAACTCCGTAGTGGTTGATGATGATAGTAATTAACACGTAATAACCAAATGATAATACAATTGTATGCAAGTAATTCTTGCGATTCGTAAATATATCTAAGAAACTTTTATTCTTTTCTTCATTTAATTGCCTGCAAAGGTTGTCCGTTAGCTGTGCTATATTTCCTAACTGTCCCGCTTAAAACTCAAATTCCTTTTTTCTTAAGTCCTGATTTCCTTTATCTTTCGCGATGTCGCCAAATACCCTGACCTCCCGGTCCACCTAAGACCTTCCCGGCCTCTCCTGGGGCAATTACCTCGTTGTACTTTTCGTGACCGCTCGCTTCCTAAACCTAGAGACAACTGTCTTCTCGCCTTCCCTCTCTTGTCTCCAAAAATGCCCATAAGCATATCCTAAAATTCCCCGTGAGAAACAACCAGACCGCCCTCGGTAAATCTCAAACCTCAAAGTAAAATGTGAGGGCTAGTGCATTAGTCAGCATCATTGAAATTGAAATCTGTAAAGCATCAAAAGAGGCGCGATAGAGTTAATCTCCATTCAACATACAAAGTGCAAATACTACGCATAGACAAAATGTTGTCTTAGTAAATAACCGTGCATCCGGTATCTAATGGGGAACTGACTCTGGGAAATTTCTCTCACGCTTTGTGGAGACAAAGGAAGTGGAGCACGAGATGGAATATAAGTTGAATTTTGAGATTTTATATGAAATCCTAAAACCCCGTATAAAATATTTGTAACAGTCTCAAGAGACAAAGTGACAACGTTGAGAAGTAGTGTACGGATGGCCATATCTGGGATGGCAATATGGCCTTGACAAGTGTCTCAAGAGACAAAATGACTACGTTGAGAAGTAATGTACGAATGGCAATATCTCAGAGATGTACATACTGTTTTTTAATACTAATAAATACAAAATATATGATGTTGAGAAAGTAATCTTTTGACCTTCGTATAAATTCTCGGTCGCTGAGCTGATGCTATACCTAATTTTGTGATTTTGTGTATTTTTTCTCTCCAACTTTCTCTGATATTTCACTGGGATTTTTTTTTAGCAAGAGTACTGCAGTCATGAGAAATTAATCTTCTTGTTTCATAATTTGAAAACATGAAATCCATTTTCTATGGAAAAAGAATAGAAATGACCTCCTCTTCCGTTAAGTGGCCTACCCCTAAAATTTATTCTTCATGCTTTTATCACCGTGAAATGCAACAATAAAGAAAGAGAGGTGTGAATTCACGAAAAATTTCCGAAAAAAAAACGTGCAGTAAAATTGCTGGCAGGTGTCCGTTTTTTAACGAAATTTCCGTTTTTAAAAGTTCTCGTTCTTTTTAATTTCCGTATTTTCACATATTTTCAGTAGTCAGTAATTCCGTTTACATATTTCAGAAAAGTCCGTTTCTGGTTTCTCCGTATTTATACAAAAATTTCGTAAAATCGAACACGCTGAATTTTACAGCCCTTACACCATAGATAATATCACACTTTTTCTAGTGGGACTCGATCTGAGTTCGTTTAGGATGGGTCAACAGAAACCGCACGTCTTTACCACTGAGCCAGAAATACTCAGAAATCACACGAACCTTCAAGGTAGAATTGTAATTGTCCGATGATGAATTTGTTTTGTCATTAATGCGAGTTAATTACTTATTTTTATTTCTGTTACTTCGTAATTTATTTAATAAGTTTGTAATAATTTTATTTATTCTGTAGGAGGACTTATCACACATTAAGTCGCTTTACATCCAGATTTTTCATAGCAACATAATGCTGTGAAACTTGAAAACTTTTCGAAGTGACAATGGTTTTCAATTATCTTTAAGAAAAAGTGCAATATACCAATATACTGCTTTATAGTATTATTTCACAAAACTCCTAATATATAAAATTTACACTTGACAGCTATATTAGCTTTTGTCTCAAAGGGTTCACAAACTGACACGTAGACATCGTACAACTTAAGTACCCGGTTTCTTACGCTAACACGATAGATACACAATGTTGCACGGAGTGGGGAGTAAGGAAATGGGGGAGTGTCGGGTGCCACAATCAGAGTTGGAAACGGGTCAAAATTTTTGGGCCGCCCCGGTGGCGCAGTGGTCTAAGCGATGGTCTCTGATCATTCGTCCGAACGGGGTCCGGGTTCGAATCCCGGTGAGGCATGGATGTTGTGTTTGTCTTATGGCACTGGTTCTCTCCCTTCCCTGGAACCAGTGACCCTAAATTAGGGACGGGCGACTGCTTATAGCCCATTGAGTTGCTCACGGTGGTCGTTAAACCTCCAATCAAAAAAAAAAAAAAAAATTTTTGGACCCAGACCCGGACGTCAGATAATTGAACCCGATCCTGACCAGACCAGGACCCGGACAAATCTGCTTTGAACTATAAATTCAAAACTCGATTTATAATTATATATAATGATGTATACACATCTCCGAGAGTCAAAAAGCCCCTCCGCAGTATTCTTAAGACTGTTCCACTTAATTCTGATGGCGCTACTGTACAGTCAAATTTTTTGAATTAAGTAACTTTGTTATATGTTTAATTTCAGTTTTTGCTATTTTCTTGATAACACTTCAGAATATGTTTCACAGCAACACCAATTTTCATCAGCTTCTAATGAGTTGAGTTTCCAAAATGTGGATGTTGATTTCATCATTGCCTATCAGAAGTAAGGAGCACACATGGAATCAACATTAACGTTTTGGAAACTTTCAACTCATCTCAAACTTGTGAATATTCGTGTTGCTGTGAAACATATTCTGGTTTAACGAAACAATTGCCAGCATTTGCTCTTCCCCTTCTTTTTTTCGACAGGAACATATTTGTTGGCCTCGACGCCTTTTACAATCTCTTTGATATTAAATTGATCCATGTTAACAAATGAGGCATTAATTCCGACTCGACATGCAATGGAACGAGATGTTAGCATGTCAAACGAAAACCTGTGAATGCTCAATGCAAAAGATGCTATGTAAGAAGTAACTCTCAGTCTTACAATGTGACACGTGGGGTGTGAGAGAATGAATCACCAGAGAAGCAGGCGACAGGTGTTTGCCTGTATCTTGCTCCGGACATTCGCACTGAAAACAAACGCAAAGGAAGTATCGTTTTGCGATATGGTATCGGTAAGTCGAACGTCGGAGTCGTATCGTCGATCTGTGTAAAAATCTTCTTTGCTTTAAGAAATATAGACAGCAATATTTTTGTATGACAAATCATTTTTCAATCCGCTGGCACCAGTATCAAACACAAAATTCCACAGTACGCATTTTTTTCTTCAAAATATTTCTTTTTACTTTTGAAAAATAAAACGGAAATAAAACCGGGTCGAAATCGGGCCAGGAACACCTTGACTCAACCAGTTTGATCCGCCAGAAATTGTCGACCCGTTCCCGTGACCCGTTTCTATCTCTGGCCGCAATGAACCAAAGTTCATGCAATATGCTATCTACCAGTGGCGTAAATACCCCTCCCCCGCAGCTGGGGGGAGGGGGCACAGGTAACGAAGGGGCTTACTGAAGCTGCCAGTTACAGTTTCATGAAAAAAATCGAATATGCACAATAATTACTCATATTTTGCCTTAAGATATATTTAGCTTTGCCTAAATAAATGCCTATTTTCCCTTTTAAAACACTGAATGTCCTAAAGATTGAAAGTGAAGTGTTCGGCTCTTTGACTTCGGGTTGTAATACAATTGCTCTGCAATGGGTTGTAAATAATACGATCGCTCTCCAATCGCCCTCTCTCTGCGCTGCTGAGAAAAAGCGTGAGGCCACAGTGGAATTCCCCGTGAAAGATGCAGGAAAACAGTCAGTTACCTAGGATTACGTGCACATCAGGCGTCAACATTTATTCTCAGCAGCCGCAGAACTGCCATGTGTAAGAGGGTGACTTCTTCAAGTGATTTATTTTAGTTTTGGACAAAGCAATTACACGTATTGTCAAATCTATTACTTAAAAAGTTAAACCTACAGGGCTACAAAAGTAACTAAAGTTACTTTGCAGACACTCTCCCCGACTTCCTAATACCCCCCCCCCAAGCACCACACACACACACACTCCGGGAAAAATGTGTCCTCCCTCGTGTTCGAAATCTTGGGAAAATTACTGTGCTTTGGAGTGCTGAAGTAAATCTTGGGGGGGGGGGCGACTGCTATCCACAATATCCGATCTCGCTATTGAAGCGAGATCGGATATCCACAATATCCGATCTCGCTTCAAAATCAATTCCTTCGACAGGCGATTGAAATTTGACAGTTAATCAAACCTCAAGTATTCCCGCGAATCGCTTTTTTACCAGAAATGTTTCGTCATATGGATACGGAACAAGTGAGAACAGAGTTTTTCTGTTAATATACGAAAAGAATTATGGAAACGTTTCTGAAAATTCAGAATTTTCCTTTAACACATCTTAGGAACGACAATTGACCATCAGTATAGGGAAGGAATTGTGGAAACTAGAGGTGAGGCGAATCATACATTTTCTCGAATCCGAATCTAAAAGGTTCTCGAATCCTTCATATAAGAATAATTATAAAAAAAAGAGAGAAAAAAAAAGGACTTCTACTTAAAATTAAAGGTTTTTAATTGAAACAAAATTTGAAATCTGTGTTTAACGAAAAAGAAACTAAAGAATACAGTTTTCAAAAAGTATACCCATACTTATTAAGAAGATACAAATGAAATTTAATTAATTTATAATTTACATTTACTAAACAAAGTACATAACTCTTGAGTCTTGAGGTTCATTTCCATTTTCTGAACATAATTTGACAAAACAAGATTTGAGTAACAATTCACAATTTTTATTTACAGGCACAAGATAAATCGCCCCTAAGTATACGTAAATGCTGTGGTTAGCGATGGAAACTACGTAGGAATAAAAACAATAAAGCGGGAGAAATGCTGAGATTGAGAGAAAAAATACAGACCGGATAACGCCCAGCGTATACTGATAGCGTGTGCAGAAAGTTGAGAACTAGAAACACTGAGCTGTAGGCAGAGTAATTTGAGTCATGTGCGCGACGCTGCTCAAGGTCACCCCCTCCGTTCTCACACTTGTTACCATGGTAGCAGCTGCCGGAAAAGAGATAAAATATGGCTAAGTCACTTTCCCACTATAGTTGAGGTATAGTGGCTAAGGCACTGTCCGATGGGATATGCCAGCCACTTCGACGGTTGCTCTCTATGTTTGGCTGAACAATTCCATCACTGTTTGTTGCATCCGGTTTGGCAGTAACGAGTTATTTCAAAGCTGTGTACGTACTGTAGACGATCTTCTTTGATTGTTTCCTAGTGTATGAACGCGTCATGTTGACAAAAATTCGAACAAATATCGTTCTAGAACAAGCACCAAACGCCAAGTTTTTTAGGTTGAGATTCGAAAGATTGGTCCAATGACGAAAAGAGTGCGAAAATTCGAGTTTTTGAATCCTCGAATCTTTTCAAGATTTGAGGGTTCGAATGTCCCATTCCTAGTGGAAACGTTTCTGAAAATTAAGAATTCTGGCGTACGATAAATCCGTGAAAATCAGGTTTCTTTCCGCCATTTCACGGAAAAGGTTGCTTCAGGAATACGCTTCATTAATTCACGAAAGGAATTAACAAAGCGTGTTAGAATTATTATTATGAATTAAGGTGGTTCCACCTAAAATCTCTGCCTTATGTTTCCAATGGTAAAACTTCTTTACATATTTTTTCCGTAATTAATGTATTCTCAAGAATGAAAATCTGCACATCGATAAAACTAACTTTAAGTTGTACCATGGGATACTTAATACTTGCTAAAACATAACCATAATTATATTAAAAATCAATCATTTTTTCTTTGATAATGTTAAAACCTGTTAATAGATGGCGCCACCTGTACATTGATGACGTCAGTAGACAAACAAATGTTGAATTGCGTAATTATGGTTATGTTTTAGCAAATATTAAGTATCCCATAGTATAACTTAAAGTTAGTTTTATCGATGTGCAAATTTTCATCCTTGGGAATACATTAATTGCGAAGAAAATAAGTAAAGACGTTTTACCACTGGAAACATAAGGCAGAGATTTTAAGTGGAACCACCTTAACGAAGCGTCAGGACTACACTTCGTTAATTCACGAAAGGAATCTGCTTCGTTTTTCGTTAATTCACGAGAGGAATCACGGAAAGTGGCTTGTGAATTTCGGAAATTTTTTAACCGTATTCGACCTTCACGAGCCAACTCTGTGTAGAAAATCATTTCATGAAAACACCATTGTTTGGGGCAGAAAGGGGAAAATCTTCAATTGTGTGTTAAAGTAACTTCCCTAGCGATTTACGAGAAACGAAAAAAGATGTCTAGTCTAGGATTTCGGTCAAGTTCTTTTCGAATGCGTCAAATATTATGCAGGGGAGGAGATGACTGGAGAAAAATAAGATGCAGTGACCGGGCGGTACAAAGTTCAAGTATTCGTCACATCTACCTCATGCATTTGCAGTGACTTCGCAAAGAAGCCAAAGCTCTCTTTCGATACATTTGTGGTTGGTTTGGGAACGGGAGGAATATTCAAAATGGAGCATGGGAGTGCGTGACGTGATGGATGCCCAAAGCTGAGAAGAACAGTGACCGAAGATGCATTTATCTTCCGCCATAACTCCATTTACCTAGCTGTCTTGGACGGAATTTTGAGCAATGCACTCTCCTGGGGCCTCGGCCTTTCTCTCCTGACATCATCACTCACTCGATGTGACCAAAAGAATGCTCAATAGAAAATCCCTGATGGACAGTGGGAGACGAAATGCTTCAACAATCGTACGAAACAGGTGGCTACGTCATGAGGGATTGAAAAAAAGCAGGATTGAGTCGTAAAGTGTTTCCTCTCCATCGTAATTCTTCGGCTCGTAGTTTATGATTCTTTTGTGTAGAAAAAATGAACATTTTCTTTCATGATTCGAAGCTTTAACTTTTTTACTGCGGTGAAAAAGATCTCTTTATTTTATTAGGTTTTCGTGTTTAAACCTAAAAGGGTATTTTGATTTTCAGTAAAAAAAAAAAAAAAAAAAAGAATTATACATCCAGTCGGGTTTTTTTATGATTTGGTTTTTAAATAACGGTATTAACAGATAAAGACACCGAGAAAGTATTCTCCATTCTCTGTTCAGGGACGTCGTCAAGGAGGTGCGAAATAGGCTGCAGCCCTCCCTACCGCACACCCAGTTCAAGATGTGCCATTTTTTTTAACTTTAAAATATAATCTGGACTTTGCTAGTAATAATATGTGTGACGTGTTACAAGGGGACTCACGTGCCAAGTCGGTAAATCTGCAACGGTACATTCCGTCCGTGTAGCTTAGTTGGGAGGGCAACTTACTCCGGAGTGAGGGAGCACGATTTCGATCTCCGTCGCGGACAAACTTGTGTTTTCACATTGGCACCCGAACGTAAAAATGGATCTACTGGCCGTTGCGTTCTTAAAGAAATGTGTGATGTTTGTTCCACACATCATCTGCAATTAATGAAAAATTCCTACTTCGCTTATAAAGAAAAGTTCATAGGGAGATGATGTGACGTACTACAGAGGTGAATCACGTGTCAAGACGACAAATCTGCAGCGATACATTATGTCCGTGTAGCTTAGTTGGGAGAGCAACTTACTCCGGAGGGAGGAGTTGCGGGTTCAATCCCCGTCACTGACAAATTAGTATTTTCATACATGTCTCGTTTTTTTTTTTTTCGTGTTTTAGCCCTACGTATTTTTCTCCTAGGGAATGCAGTGTTTACTTTTTCGCAGAAAGGTTACTAAATAGTATCTCCGAGGGGGAGGGGTGTCATAAAAATTCAATTGTTCTCCGCTTTTCCAAATGATTAGTACAGTGAAACCTCCGTTAACTGACACCTCTGAACAACGGTAACCTCCGAGCAACGGCAAGTTTGAATTGGTACAGAACAGCTACCGTAGGATTAACATTAATGGTAACCTCCAAACAGCGAAAAACCTGTCAACAGCGGCCAACGGGCATCCCACTAATCAGTCCCGAAAGAGATTTAATGGACACCTTTCCTTTTAGAATTATACGAAGTCCTTTCGGTCTAATTATATGGAGTTCTTTCACTTTTTTTCAAGGCAAGAGAGGAAGAGGGCAGCCAAGAAATAGTTTTGTGGCACAGCTACTCCAAGATACTAATACCAGGACATACTATACGGCAAGAGAGGAAGAGGGCACAGCTACTCCAAGACACTAATACCAGGACATACTATATGACAAGAGAGGAAAAGGGCACAGCTACTCCAAGACACTAATACCAGGACATACTATAAGACAAGAGAGGAAGACTACGGCCAAGGAACAGTTTTGTAGCACAGGTACTCTAAGACACTAATACCAGGACATACTATAAGGCAAGAGAGGAAGAGGACAGCTAAGGAATAGTTTTGTGGCACAGCTACTCCAAGATACTAATACCAGGACATACTATATGACAAGAGAGGAAAAGGGCACAGCTACTCCAAGACACTAATACCAGGACATACTATAAGACAAGAGAGGAAGACTACGGCCAAGGAACAGTTTTGTAGCACAGGTACTACAAGACACTAATACCAGGACATACTATAAGGCAAGAGAGGAAGAGGACGGCCAAGGAACAGTTTTGTAGCACAGGTACTACAAGACACTAATACCAGGACATACTATAAGACAAGAGAGGAAGACTACGGCCAAGGAACAGTTTTGTAGCACAGGTACTACAAGACACTAATACCAGGACATACTATAAGGCAAGAGAGGAAGAGGACGGCCAAGGAATAGTTTTGTGCCAGAGCTACTCCAAGACACTAATACCAGGACATACTACACTGCTGGACAATTGCTAAGGACGGACCATAAACGGCTATATAGCGCATAAAAAAGTAAGTGTGGTTGGATGCCAAGTGAAATAAAATAATGTCAGAATGCCAGTACATTACAAGAAAGACAATTTATTGTTGTTCTGAAATCCAGAAGGCTTTGGAACGTGTTCAAGGGACAAACAGGCCATTTTGTGCATAATACGTAAACGTGAAAAAAATGCAATCACCGTCCGCAGGCGTTCCGGCGTAAGATGTCATTACGGGATATGGCCACCATGGAGGGCGATGCAGGATTCCACACGTCGTGTCATGCTTTGCACAACATTATCAAGCAGCTGTTGGGGTAATTTATCCCATTCCTCTGTCAGTGCACGGATGAGGGTGTCCTTGTTTATTGGAGGGCATTGGCGACCAGCAAGACTCCTCCCCAAAGCATCTCACACATTTTCAATGGGATTCAGATCTGGAGAACGTGCTGGCCTTACGAGGCGTTGAATATCCTCGCTCTCAAGACACTCCTGGAAAGCGACTGTTCGATGACATGTTGCGTTGTCGTCCATGAAAATGAATCTATCACCGACAGCACCACGGAACATGCGAACATGAGGTAGCAGAACATCATTAATGTATCGTTGGCCAGTCATAGTCCCAGTTGGAAGTACATAGAGGGACGTACGGCCATTGATCATGATGCCAGCCCATACCATGACACTACATGTCGGATATCGGTCCCTTTCCTGTATGTTTGCTGGACAATATGCAGTACCAGTATCACGCCAGATCAGTTGTCGTCGACAATTAGACGATAGACTGTATCTACTCTCATCTGAGAAGAGGACAGCAGACCAGTCGTTATCAGTCCAATTGCGATGTTGATGGCACCATTGCAAACGGGCTTTACGGTGACGTCTGGACAATGGGATGCACACAACAGGACGGCGGGCGTATAGTCCTCCTTCATGCAAACGTCTGGCGACAGTTTTTCGGGAGATCCGCTTGCCAGTAGCAGCCATAAACTGATTTGCTACCTCACTAGCTGTGCTGCGCCGGCGTCTTTTTGTTGATAGCACTATGTACCGATCTTCTGCAGGTATCGTACTGCGAACACGACCTCCCCCGTGACGTTTGCTACACTCTCCATTTGTTTGAAATGATTTCCAAAGCCTTGAAACAACACTGTGGCTGACGTCGAACTCCCTGGCAACATCTGTTATTTTTCGCCCTTCTTCAATCTTGCCAACAATACGGCCACGCGTAAAATCATCTAGGTGATGTCGGGAAGACATACTGAAAATTGCAAGTTCGTCAATTGATTCTTTCCCTTTCAACTTTGCGTTTGAACAACAACGGTCAATACGCGTCAAATCCTTTATATCTCTTATCAGCGCTATGACGTCACGAACAAGTTCGGCAATCTAAAATTTGCATACGCACAACACGTCTTACTGTATCCCGCCATTATGCTAATTTCCACATTTTCCTGCCTTCCATTTTATGGTTGCTATCGTTGCTATTGTCATCCGTCCTTAGCAATTGTCCGGCAGTGTATAACTTGAGGAGAGCCGCGGAGAATAGAGAGAGATGGAGAGAAAGAGTACAGTTGCTGAACAACCAGTCCTTGGACTGAGTAACCAAAAAGAAGAAGTGGTGTGAAACGCATAAAGATTTGCCAAGCTTTCGCTAACCACTGAAAGGCTTTTTCAAGGCAATGGTAGACATGAAATGGTAGACAAGGCAATGGTAGCCATTTTATGGTGGACATAAAATGGTCGACAAGGCAATGGTAGATATTTTATGGTGGACATAAAATGGTCGAGAAGGCAATGGTAGACATTTTATGTCTACTATTGCTTTGAAAAAGCCTCCCAGCTGACTTTCAGAATCGGGCCTCCATGGCGCAATATGTGTCCCATCCTAACAATCTTCTTCTCTTTAACATGTTGGTCAGATTCTTGGGTTCTTCCACTCTCTGTAGGACCTATTCAATTAGTCTTTCTATCGAGCCAACTTATTCTCTCCATTCTTATATAACTCCACATCTCAAATGCCACCAGCCCTTTTACTTCCTTCTTGGTCAATATACATGTCTCAGAGCCGTAGAGAGCTATATGTCTTTAAAATTCTCTTCCTCAATTTTAGATCTATATTTCTGGTAGTCAGTACTCTTTGATTCTCCGCAAATACCCTTTTTGCCATCCCCAGTCTCATTCTAACTTTCTTTTCACATCTCGCATCTTCAGTAATAATAATTTGACCCGAATAACGAAATGATTTAACTAGTTCGATGAATTGTCCTTCAATTTTAAGGAATGCATGTTCTAGATCCTTTCCTATTACCATTAGTTTTGTCTTATTTTTACTTATCATCATTTCATAGATAATCGTATTTTCGTGTATTTTTGACATCAAGTGATGAAATGATTTGGCTGATTCTGATACTATTGCCTGGTCGTCCGCAAACTTGATGAATCACACCACTAAATGGACGGATTTACATCAGCACTTCTTGAGTGTGCACGGTCTGGTGCACTTTGAAATAATGGAACATATGCATTTTTCTTGTCCTATGATGTACTCAAAGATATATTTACTTGTGAATGGCTTTAGTATACGGAAAGAAAGCTTTAACAACTAGACTAAAAATAAGCGGTGTGTATTTACGAAAAATTCCTGAAAACAACGGGCATCAAAGTTGCTGGTAGGTGTCAGTCTTTTAACGAAGTTTCCGTTTCTTCTGACTTCAGTATTTTGACAGAAATTTTGTAATCAGTAATTTGGTTTATTTCAGAATAACCTGTTTCGGGTTTTTCAGTGTCTATACAGAAATTTTGCAAAGCCTTCGATTCTGAGAATTTTACATCATCAGAGATTCTCCTATGCCAGCGTACTTAGTAAACCAGCCATTTCCTTTCGTCCGTGATGGGATTTGAACAAAGGGCATACTCAACGAGACGCGCACGTGCTATCATTGAGCCACAAAGGCGCGAAGCGGAGAGTCCGTATAAGGTAGAACTCTAATTGCTCGATGCCGATTTTTTTTTGTTATTAATGTCGGTGAATTAGTCATTTTATTTTCTGTTGAAGCTTATTATTTTTCTGAATACCTTTGTAATAATTTTATCTTCTTCTGTAGGAGAACTTATTACAAATTACAAATGTTTTCATCATGATTTTTCGAAACAAGAGAATGCTTTGGAACTTGAGATCTTTCTAAACTCACAATTACTTTCAATTATCTTTCAGAAAAGGTTAAATACTCGTATACTGCTTTATAATATTATTTCACAAAACTCCTAAATATATAATTTATGCTTGAGAGCTATAATAGCTTTTGACTTAAAGGGTCCACAGACTGATACATAAACACTTTACAATCATCTATACAATAATTTAAGTACCCAGTTTCTTACGGTAACACAATATACAATAGTTGGTGTACAAAATGGGGGAGAGGGTAAGGAATGCCCGATGCCACAATAACTAAATTTTCATGCGATATACTGCCCACAATATCCTATCTCGCTACAGAACTCCAAAGTCAGGTCCTCCGATATAAACGACTGAAATTTAATCCAAACCTCAAATATTCCCGCGAATAGCTTCTGTTAATGGAAATCTTACTTCATATGGATACGGAAAAAGTGAAAACGCAATTTTCCCACTAATATAGAAAAAGAATTGTGGAAAGGTTTCCGAAAATGCAGAATTTTCCGTTAACGCCTCTTAAAAACTGCAATTTACGGTCAATATACGAAAGGAGTTGCGTAAAGGTTTCCGAAAATCTTGAGTTCTCCGTTAACAACTTTTAAAAACGTCAATTTACCGTCAATATGCGAAAGAAATTGTGAAAAGATTTCCGAAAATGCAGAATTTTCCGTTAACGCTTCCTAAAAACGGCAATTTACCATCAAAATACGAAAAGAATTGCTGAAAGTTTTCCAAAAATGCAGAATTCTCCGTTAATACCTGTTAAAAACGGTAATTTACGGTTAATATACGAAAAGAATTCTGGAAGTTTTCCGAAAATCCAGAGTTCTCCGTTAACACCTTTTTAAAAACGGCAATTTACCGTCAATATACGGAAGGAATTCGGAAAGTTTTCCCAAAATGTAGAATTCTCCGTTAACACTTCTTAAAAACGTCAATTCACCGTAAAAATATGAAAGGAATGAATGGTGGAAAGGTTTCTGAAAATTAAGAATTCTTCTGGCGTACGAAAAATCCGTGAAATTCAGGGTTTTTTTTTCTCGTCCTTTCAAGGAAAAGGTTGTAACAGGAATATGCTTCGTTAATATACGAAAGGAATCGCGGAAAATGGCTTTTGAATTTCAGAATTCTTTTTAACAGTGTAGGTGATCAATTGGAGTAAGCACAGTCTGGAAAGTTAAATAAACAAATACATCGCTCTTTCCAGGTTCCAGAAACACATAGCAACCGAAAAATTGTTATTCGGTCAACGCCGGGGAATTGAATCCACGGATCTTTCAATATCTAGCCGAGCGCGTTAGCCTTACACCACGGGGGTCAACAATCCACGGTGCTATGTGTGTTTTTAAGTCAGCTTCTGACATCATAAATCCGTAAGATGGGCTAAACTACTGAGACGTCTCTCATCTGGTGGGCATTAACGGCATTGGCTATATATATATATATATATATGAAAAATGAAATTGTTTATTTACTGACGCCACGCATTTGGAGGATTTTCACTTTGGATCTCGCCCTTTGGATTTAACTGCTATAATTAATATATAGCCAGTGCCGTTAATGCCACTAGATGGAGACGTCTCAGTAGTTGAGCCCCTCTTACGGATTTATGATGTCAGAAGCTTACTTAAAAACACACATAGCATCGTGGAATGTTGGCCCCCGTGGTGTAAGGCTAACGCGCTCGGCTAGATATCGAGAGATCCGTGGATTCAATTCACCGGCGGTGACCGAATGGCAATTTTTCGGTTGCTATGTGTTTCTGGAACGTGGAAAGAGCGATGTATTTGTTTATTTACTGACGCCACGTATTTGGAGGATTTTCACTTTGGAAGGGTAAAATATTCTTTTTATTAAAGTCGAGGATATTCCGCACAAAGTATTTACTTGAAAAATGAAAACTACGTGAGTTTCGTGTTTTGCGGCCCGTTTCTATGTTGATAATGTCACCAGAAATAAATAAAGATTAATTTTAGCACCGCTCTAATTGACACATGTAACACATTATTTCAGTCAGCTTAGTCTGTTTCCAAAAGGAGTAAGGTCTGAAACTGAAACAGATTGTTATTCATATTCTCCGAATATTTTGGAGCAGTAAAAACTATTAAAATTTCGTGTTGACCATAAATACTGGTCAACAGGTAGGTAGGTTGTAGCAAATCTTCCCAACTTTCCCAGGAGACGTGATAAATACATTAGAAAAGAAATTGTGTAGCGGCGTGAAATACTTCTTCGGTATCTCTTTCGTCGCTTCTTTGCTTAGTAATTTCTTTGCTCTCGTACCTTTAAGGACAGCAAATCAAGGAAATGCTTTTCTAAAATGCAAAATAATTCATGAAGGGCAGCTAATCGAGCATAAATATATATTATCAAATGCGCTTCTATGAAGCAGCGAGGAAAAGAAAACGGGACGCAACTGTCTTTTTCAGTGAACTCTTCCATCATTTTAGGAGGTTAAGCTCCCGCTTTTCACCGGTGGGGTGGAGATGAAAATGAACGACCTCTTTGAATTGTTGTTTGCGAGGGACCAATTTTCAACTTCGAAGCTCGGCATATTTTTTTGTTTCCTTTTTTTTTACCAGTTCTTTACAACGACTGATGTATGAGAAATCTATAAATGTTGTTTATGGCTATCGAGGGAATCATAAAGCATCTCCTAAAAACGACGCATGGCTATGACTATTTCTAAAGGTTGCAGTTAAGAAGGAAGCCTGTTGTAGCACAAAATAGTGATAAGGTGGTGTTACTTTCGAATATCTTTTGTATATATCATCTATAGGTGAAATGGGATATTGTTGTGGGCATGAAATTTTATTGCACACAATAAAACTAAATGCCTTCCTAGGAATTACAGGAACAATTGTCATCATCATTGCAATTCGCTCCATATTTTCCCATCTACTTTCATCAGAATCTTACACCTGGGGCCACTTTTCTGCAATTCAGATATTTGTTTTATTTATTCACACCTTGTGTTCTTTTATAATAAAACACTGCACCCCGATGAAATGCTCTGCTCACGTCTATACTCTGAAGTCAGCTACTAACTAATTCTGTTTATCCACTAGAGTTGTTTACCACATATGAAAAGAAGCAGAATATATGTCTTTTTGTCTGTGTTCCGAGCACTATGCAAAAAGTCCACCCAGTTTATTTACAGTTAAGTTGCGAACTATGATACAAAAATTGTTCACCTAACTGTGTGCTTGGTTAAGTTAAAAGTTCTGACAAAGAATAATCGAAAGAGTACCCTGGTACTCTTTGCAGATAATTTATGCTATGCGTCTTTCACATACTAAGATATCAAAGCATTCGATACCCTAAAATCATTACATAAAAGCATTCGGTACCCTAAATCATGATATATTACTTCGTAAGTTAAATACGTAGGTGAGTCAAAAAGTTAGTTGCACTGCTTGATAAAAGAACACAGGATTGAAATCACAGAAAAATATTATATGTACCTGAAAGTTCCATACAAAAGTTACTTGTCGACGTTATCACCTAGTTTATTGAAACATTTGTCGAGGCGTGGAACAAGTTTTTCTGTGCCTTCTGCGAAGAAATTCCGTCCAACATCCGATAACCATTACTGGGTTGCAGCTTTCACCTCGTCATCCGAGTGATATCGTCGCTTGGCAAGTCCTTGTTTCATGGGACCGAAGATGTGGAAGTCACATGGCGAAAGATCTAGGCTACAAGGGGGGGGGGTTCCACACCTCCCACTTTAACTTTTTCAGGTCTCTCGTTAGGTTCACCGCATGAGGTCTTCCCTTGCAGTAATCGTCCATGATATCAGTACGTCCGTTCTCGAACAAGATGCTCCACTTTGCGATAGCTTGACGCGATATTGCGTTCTCACCGTACACTTCGTTCAACTGCCGAAAAAGTCAGTGCAGTTACGCCCTTTTGCCCACAAAAAACAAATCGCTGCACGCAGTTCCAATTTGGACGCCACCAGCAGCTGCCAAGGCATGTTCACGACTCGTTAGCGAGCGAACTAAAACTACTGCGTAGAACCAACTGCGGCACGTGCTGCAGATAAGTGCCAGCAGTGTTGCCACAAAATGTCAACAAAATATCCTTTTACCGAAATGTTTTATGGTGGAGTGCAACTAACTTTTTGACTGCCCCTCGTATTATTGGATTCCGGGATCTAGCTATAATTTATTCAAAAGTTACTCGTCAGAAAGAGGGCAATACACCCAGATTCATCAGAATCAATCTATATTACAAAATGTAAACTGTGTGGTACCCCAGGGATCAGTTCTCGGTCCTTTATTTTTTAATTTATATATTAACAACTTATTTGCAGTATTAAAAGAAAATGATACAATCTTATATGCAGGTGATGTAACTATTCTTTTAAAGGGAACTGATATAAATGAGCTCATACTAAGAACCAATACTCAGCTTAAACTTATATCAGATTGGTTAAATGCAAATGAATTAGTTATTAATACTAACAAAACTAAATTAATGGTTTTCTCTAACTCACAAACTTCACATTTATACAGTTTACCGATTCTGTTAAATGGAATTAGGATTAGTACAGTCTCAACGCACTCTTAGCTAGGTACAACTATATACAATGATTTGAAATGGAACACACATATTGAAAATTTAAGTAACACGATCTCTAAAAATATCGGGGTGGTCAGTAGTAACTTGCTAAACTTAACACCAAAAACATTAATTTCAATTCATCATGTTTTATTCAAACACATATTTATTATTGTATTTTAACCTGGGGACAAACTACACAATATAATATCAATAAACTACATATACTGCGAAATAGATTTATAAGACTAATATACCTTAATACATTAAATAATTTTCAACAAATTTCATTTATTCGGTCCAAAGTGAACCCCAATAAACAGGGTGGAAAGAAAAGCCCGCGTAAACACCCCAGGAGAGTGATTCCTTGGGTCAATTCAAGCATAAAATGTCCTATGACATTTTGGGATTTAGGGCTTAGTTTTCCAGATATAAGCTCCTAAATGTGCGTGACGTCACGTCCGGAATCGCCTGTTTTTGAGGCTTCAAGCACAACCAGAGTGCCATGCAGGAAAGCTCCTGATTCTGCAAGCTCAGTACTTCGGCAGTCGTGTTCCTGGAACCAGTTACGCACCCCCTAAACGATGTGGCACGGCTCATTGTAATGGTGGTAGACACCATCACCACCAGGGTAAACGTCCAACATGAAGGGATGCATGTGGTCAGCGAGGATGGACAAAGTGTTCAGGAACCCATCCAATGGTATCAGGAAAACATCCCCCAGACATGCACACTTCATACCAGGAAAACATCCCCCAGACATGCACACTTCTACTTGACCGACAAGCGTATCCTGGTGTTGGTTCTCTTGTGTCTGACGCCGTATCTGCCACCGCCCGTCACTTCCGTGGAGTGGAAACCTCGATTCGTCGGAGAAAGCAACCTTTTACCACTCTTCCCCTGTCCAATGTCGGTAGTCACATGCGAACTGCAGGCGTCGTTGCCGATGGACCTGGGTTAGCATGGGTGCTTTGACGTAGCGTCGACACCAGAGACCCATGAGTAACAGGGTTCGTTCCACTGTTATCGGGGACACGTACCTGGGTGCCCCAGCGTTCATTGGCGGGGTCAAGCGCTGCACCTTTGCACGTCGATTGCCCTTTACCAGTTGACGGAGGTGACGTTCTCCTCTGGGGTCGATAGCCTTTGGGGTCCACAGTTATGACGTTGGGAGGTACTTTGGTGTGCCAGTGGTCTATTCTTGGTACACCCTTACGACAGCACATCGCGAAGTCTGCTGCTCCTGAGATGCTTTCGCCCTTGGCGCGGTAGCCGATGATCATTCTTTTTTGAGCGTCTGTCAAATCACTACCTTGTGCTCACGTAACGCACTATGGCTCATCTGTCTTGGCAGGCCGCTTATATCTTCATGTGGTCGGGCATGTCACGTGTACTCTGACGCGCCTGGGCGGGTACATTGTGATTCCGAGGGTGTTCCTATTATTCAGATACGACCGAGTATGTGACGTACTGCAGAGGTGAAGTACATGTAAAAACAGCAAAGCAATAACTTCAGTCGGTGTAGCTTAATTGGGAAAGCATTCGGCTTCGGAGCTGAAGAATGCCGATCCAATCTCCGACACTGGGAAATTTGTGTTTTCCAATCAGGTCCTCATCATACGAGTAATCACAAATCCCTTCTTTCGTTAACCGGACCACATAGAATGCGTACGATATGTGGAAGTAGATAGAAACTGCATTTGCAATTGTTCTTTCTTTCCGAATTTGTTTACTTGCAGAAAAAAATACAATTTTAAAAAAGAATAAAAAACAACAACAAAGGTTTTTTTTTTCTACTTCAAAGAAATCTTTGGAAGTAATGAAGGAATTAAAGACCGCTGAAGGACTTGGAATGCCATAAATAACAATTACATTCTTTTTTCCTTTTTTTTTTTTCTGATAATGAATGCATTGAGACAAACGACATTCCTCCGCACTATTTCCACATGTTCTAATAACTTCTTCTTAGGACGCGATGGGCAGCGAAAGATTATTCAGTCGCTTTTCACGTCCCCCCCCCTCCCTCACTTTCCGAATCGAAGCAAAGAAAAGGCTGGTTGCCGTGGGAGTCGTCGTGTCATCCGCTTCGTGAATCGTTGAGCAGGGAACAATCTTAATGACTGTCCACTACATTCTGTGTCGTGATGCCGCATTCTCTTATTTAATTCGTTTCTTAGAGCTCCTCCTCTGCTCCCTCTATCGATATCAGTTACACTGTGGCTTTTGCTCAAGGAATGTCAAGATCTTTCAAGATTAAATGGATCGTGGAAATTCTTTGCACTCCAGTGCAAGTTTTGCATGCTCTAACTTTCTACAAAGTATGCAGAATGTGGGATAGTATTTAAGTAAAAATCGGTGGAATTCTATTTAACATCGCTAAGTGTTTTCAGTTTAGTTAAGAGAAAAAATCAGAAAAAAACAATTCTAAACTTCATTGAATGAGGGGGTGTGAAACTTAAATCAGCGTTCACTGGGAATAATTTTTTTAAGAATAGACTAATCATGATTATCCACAGCACGGCCCTCTATAATACTCCTTTTTTTACATGAAAAATGTTTGCAAAACAAAAATATTTAACACTGAGTGCGGAAGATTGTAACGTATACTCTAGCTTCAGTTTCTTTCTGATTTTACTATCTCTTGTTATTTTATTTTCCTATGCAAATTATCTTCTCACTTAACGAGATGTTGTTTCTCCCGCTGAATTATATGTGGCAACGAGTGTAAGTCATGACGTGGTGGTATGCAGTATATATATATAGGCGCGCTCAAGTATACCGCAGAGCTTCGTTTTATATGTGATAGATTCTTCCTGATTATTGATATGCGATTTACCTACGTTTCTATGATATTACGATAGTACGAAAGTTCGGGCTATCAGTAGTTGTGTTATTTTGGAGTGTGTATTTGAGTAATACCAGAAGCTCCCCAATAAAAGGTTAAAAGTGAGTACGTTTACTTAGTTCATTTTATTGTCAGACCTCTGTCTGGCAGTTAAGTCTATTTCATTGAGTGTTTACGTTAAGTTGAGGGTATATTGTGTTTACCGCTCTAATAAGGAGCCTTCAAGGTACTAATGTACTAAAACCGAAGTTATATTACTGATATTCAAGATAATGAGGAACGCTGAGTAAAAATAAATTCCATATTCTTGGAATTTATTGCACGTGTGTGTCTTACCTAAACAAACTCTAGCACTTTGAAGATTAAGCACACTTTAGCTACGTCAAGTAACCTTTCAGTAACCCTAACGTGACTTAACGTAAGCTTTCCTGCAATACACGTCCAGCCGGAGAATTTTATTCATTATAAGATAAGTCCAGCATTACAAATATCAAGGTTGATGAATTGGTTTTTGAGAAGAAGCATTGATTTACGTACCTGAGTCCCGCACAGACAAAAATAGTTCTGAAGATGCGCTCCGTGTTCGGATTGCCAAGGCCAATAAAGATGTAAAAATTAAATTATTAACCCAGAGTCGGTTATTCAGTACAAAGCTAAAACTATATTATAACATCAATACTGACCTATGGATGTGAGACATGGCTGACAACAAAGAAAATGGAGAACAAGCAAAAGGTATTTGAAAACAGCATCTTACGAAGAGTTTTATGCCCAGTATTTAATTCAGGAATAAGTGTAGAAGGCGTAGCTATGAATTAATGGCTGTGTCGATGAAACCGTTCCTAATAAATGTGGTGAGGTCAAAAGGATAGCTAGGGAAGAAGGCACAGCTATGAATTAAGGACTTTGTCGATACAATTGTTAATAACAAGTTGGTGAGGTCAACAGGATAGGCAGGAAAGTCACAGCTATGAATTAAGAGCTTTGTCGATGCAGCCGTTCATAATAAGTGTGGTGAGGTCAAGAGAATAGGTGGAGAAGAAGGCACAGCAGCTATGAATTAAGGGCTTTATCGATGCAGCTGTTCACAAAAAGTATGGTGAGATCAAGATGATGTATAGAGAAGGCACATCAATGAATTAAAGGCTGTGTCGATGCATCCGTTCATAATATGTGTGGTAAGGTCAAGAGGATAGGTGGCGAAGAAGGTACAGCTATGAATATGGGTTTTGTCGATAGACACTGTTCAAAAAACTATGGTGAGGTCAAAAGGATAGGTAGAGAAGAAAGCACAGTGATGAACTAAGGGTTTTGTCAATGTTACCCTCCCCCCCCAAAGTGTGGTGAGGTCAACAGGATAGGTACAGAAGTCACAGCTATGAATCAAGAGATTTGTCAATGCAGCCGTTCATGAAAAGTGTGGTAAGGTCAAGAAGACTGCAGTTGTGTCGCTTCAATTCGTCCCGAATTCATCCTGTCACTGATGGATACAGGTATGCATATAAGAATATTGATACGTCCATCCGACTGCAGAAATCATGTTTCCCCCTCCCCTTCTAATGATAAAATTCTTCTTTCACTGATTGCTAGAGACAGGCAATATTACCGATGTCTGTTCTTCCGTTCATCCGCCTGTCTGTCCGTTTGCAGAAACAATACTTCCGCTTCGAAATGTAGATCAAAGAAATTCCTTCTCTTCCTTAAAGGAGAAGCATGAGCATATGATTTCAAAAATCTCTCCTTCCATCATACATTCTTCATTTTGTCTGTCTGTTCTCCCGAAGAGACTGTATCTCCGCTTCAGAAATGTAGGATTGATAAAATATTTTCTCTGCATGATAGGGGAAAAGGTGAGTGTCAGATTTCAGTAATATTTCCATCCGTCCATTCGTTACTTCGTCTGTGTGTCGGTTCTTCCGTCTGCAGAAATTTTATCGTTGCTTCTGACTGCCAGACCAGATGAATTCGTTCTGTAACATATAGAGGCAGGCACGAGTACGGTAATTTCAATATCCCACCCTCCTTCTTTCGGTCTGTCTGTCCTTTATTAGACACGATACATCCGCTTATAATAGATTGAAGAAATTCATTCCCTATTCTATGGAGAAAACACAGGTAACTACTGACTCCAGAAAGAATAAAAAAGATGTAAAGACACTATTTCGACTTCAGAATGTGGAAAACTAGTTGTTGTAGAAGGACATATTAAATACAGATGACGTAAAAGTATCAAATATCCCGCAAATGTGTTCTACTGTGCAAACACACACATACACACACACACAATGTAGAATCCAACCATAGAGTTATCATTCCTCGAACGGACGGATATCTAGAGAGAAACAGGAAAGACGAGCTGTCTGAGATATATATACATGTCTTTTTTCACTATCGTATTGGAAAAAAAAATATTTTTAGTGTCCGACTTTTTGAAGAAGAAGTATATTTTTTGGCTAGACACACACAAACAGCTGGATGAAAGGAAGAATAAGTACCGATAACATTGTACATATCATATCATCATCATTGTAAACCCTTATTAATCCACTGCTGGACGATGGTCTCCCCAAGTTTCTTCTACAACGGTCTGTCTTGTGCCAGTCTCCTCCATGTTACTCCAGCAGACTTTCGAATTTCATCCACCCATCTCACATGTGGTCTTCTTCTGGGTCTTTTTCTGTCCCTTGGAATCCAGTCTAAAATTTCAGCTGTCCATCGATGATCTGTCCTTCTGGCAATATGTCCAGCCCATTGCCATTTCAGGGATTTTACTCTGATCATGATGTCTTCCACTCTTGTCATTTTTCGGATCCACGAGTTCCTCTTCTTATCTCTCCTTGTTACACCAAGCATGCATCTCTCCATGCCTCTTTGAGTTGTCTGCAGTCTTTGTATGTCTCTTTTAGTTAAGGTCCACGTCTCTGCACCATACGTGAGCACTGGAAGGATGCATTGATCAAACACTTTTCTTTTAAGATATAATGGCATATTGCTCTTGAAAATTATGTTGTTTCTTCCAAAAGCTCTCCAGGCAAGCTTTATACGCCGATTAATTTCTTCAACAATGTGACCCGCACTTGATATCTGCTGTCCAAGATAAATGCACGCGTCTGTTATCTCCAGATTTTCTCCATCAATCGATAAATCTTCATTCCTTATAAAAGCATTGTACATCACTTTTGTCTTCTTGAAAGTTCATTTTTAGCAGGTACCACTTCTTTACTCTTGTCAGCAGGTTCCTGGATCATACTCTGCAGCTCTAATGGGGTAGTTGCAAAAATGACTACGTCATCAGCAAAACGAAAGTGAGTTAGATAATCTCCATTAATCGTTATCCCTTTGTTTTCCCAGTTCATTGACTGAAAGACATTTTCCAATGTGGCATTAAAGAGTTTGGGAGATATAGTGTCACCTTGTCTCACTCCTTTTCCAATTTTTATGGGTGTTGAATTCTCAAGTAGCCGAATTTTTGCACTTGCATTTTCATAGATGTTATTAATAATATTAATGTATGCATCTTCAATACCGAACGATTTCAAAGCCACTGTAACTGCTGACGGTTTCACCGAATCAAAGGCCTTTTCATAATCGATAAAAGCCATGCATACTGGAAGTTCATATTCCTTCGCTCTTTCAATTAGTTCTCTCAGTACGTGGATATGATCTATTGTGCTGTAGCCACTCCTGAATCCAGCTTGTTCTCTCGGTTGAGCCATGTCCAGTGTCACCTTCAAGCGGCGTGAAAGAACTTTACTGAAGATTTTATAAACCACTGATAGGAGGCTGATAGGTCTGTAGTTCCTGAGATCCTCAATATCACCTTTTTTTATGTAGCAGGATCATTGTAGCGTTGTTCCAATCCTCAGGAATCTTTCCTTCATTAAGGCATCGAGTGAAAACTTGGGAGAGTACTGTTTCAATTTCTCCACTTGCTTCTTGTACGATGTATACAGTAATTCCATGTTCTCCTGGAGCTTTGCCCTGTTTCATGTTCTTGATTGCATGTGCAACTTCTGCTGGGAGGACTGGAAGAACTCTGGTACTGGTACCTTTCATGATGTCTGGAGTACACGTATCATCCCTTTCATATAGTTTTGAGTAGAAATCTTTCACTCTTGTCAAAATTTTACCTCTTTTTGTTGTTACAGAACCATCTTTTTTTCTCAGAGCCATAATCTGTTTTCTTCCCTTACTCAGATGTCCCTTTGATCTCTTTAGGCTTTAGTTGTTTTCAATTGCTTTCTTCACTAGTTCACAGTTGAATTTCCTTACATCTTCAGTGATACCTTTTCGTACCGTCTTGCGTAGCTCTATATATTCCACTTTAGAAGACACATCTCCTTTAGTTGTCCTCATATCTCTTCATTTTTGCACCAGAATTTTTGTTTTTTTCTGATAATTTGTTCGTATGCAACTTGTTATTAGTACCAGCTATTTTTCTTGCTGTTTCCATAAGAGTCTTGGTCAGTTTTTTGTTAACTTCAGAGATGTCGACTTCTTCCGACGTTAGACCTTCTAGAGCAAAGAATCTGTTCCTCAGTTCCAATTTGAAAACGATGTTTTTTAAAGGTTGGTTATGTCAATACACTTTGTTTGTTTTATGAGATTGCCATGCTCGAGTTTAGCGTTGAGGTGCATCTTACATCTTACCATTCTATGGTCAATACCTGTGTTGAACTTGTTTAGTACACTGCAGTCTTCCATGACGAATTTCTTGTTACACATAATAAAATCGATTTCACTTGTCAATCCATTGAGATGTCTCCATGCCCATTTCCTTTTGAGGCTTTTTCTTGAAAAAGGAGTTCATGATGAAATACCCTTCTGCTTCTGCAAACTCTACGAGAGTATTTCCACGCTGGTTTCTGTTGCCATGACCGAATTTACCTACTGAAGTTTCGTTCTGTTGCTGTTGCCCTGTTTTCGCATCGAAATCTTCCATAATGATCTTCAAGTGATGCTTGCCTTTATTATTCAGATGACGAATTTCCTCATAAAATTCTTCAATTTCTTCTTCAGCATGACTTGTGGTGGGTGCATAAGTTTGAATAATCTGAGCCTGGTATCTTCTCGAGAGTTGGATAACAAGTCGTGCAGCTGTGTCAGAGGAACTTTCAACTTCTACCACTTTATCCTTCAGTTCCTTGTTTATTATAAATCCAACACCACTAGTTCTGCCAGTATCTGTCCCACGATAATAGAAGAGATGTCCACTTTTCAGTTCAATGAAATCTTCTCCTTTTCTTCTTACCTCACTTTGCCCGACGATGTCCCGACCTGATCATTTGTAGTTCCCCTTCCAATTCAAGGAACCTTGAATCAGAAGATAGGGAACGTCCATTATACGTAGCCAAGGTCAGCATCAGATGGCAGCCTAGTCCGGTCCTCCTGTGATTCTTAGCACCTCCTCTCCTTGCTGCACCTCATAAGAAGAATGTTCATTGGCTGTTTCTGCATCGCCGCCTCCCCGAATAACTCTTGTTGTTTCTCCACAATGTGCCTACTGTGATGTCCCGGCAGACATTGAACATGTCTATTGGTTTTGTCCAGTCTTGCTACCTATGTTAAATCTCATGTTCCGTATTGCACACCATCTTTGCCCAGGAAATCTGAGTGCTGCCTCATATTTTACCCTACTGCAAGATATTCTTCCTGCTTCTCATATCCCAACAGTGTGTGCTGATATTTTCACCCTTGCAAAAATATTAATTTACTACCATCAACTGACGAATCAGAAAAACTCCACTGTACCTACTCTTGCAGAGGCAAGCGAGAAGTTTCTCCATCATTTCACAGCTCGACTAAAGTTCCGTCTACAGTGAGCGCATGAACACGCTGTCAATGCAGAAACTCTTCCCAACTTCTACAAATTCTGGAGACCATACCTTAGCTGGTTCCAGATTGATGGCCTGAGAGTTTCCTTTACAGTTGGAACTATTATGAACACTCAATCCTTTTGTTGAAAATTACATCGTTAATTAAGCTGTTTAATTTCTCCCTCTATCTTACCCTCAGGAAGTGTATATAGTTTTACTTATTTTTTTTTTTTGATTGGAGGTTTAACGACCATCGTGAGCAACTCAATGGGCTATAAGCAGTCGCCCGTCCCTAATTTAGGGTCACTGGTTCCAGGGAAGGGAAAGAGCCAGTGCCGTAAGACAAACACAACATCCATGCCTGACCGGGATTCGAACCCGGACCCCTTACGGACGAATGATCAGAGGCCAACGCCTTAGACTACTGCGCCATTACTTATTTGCCTACTTGTTCTTTGTTTGCCTACTTGTTCAGGCACTCATTTGTACATAATCATTTCATGACTCACATTCTCATTCTGTACTCCGAGTGTTTAATAAATGTATATTTAAACCTAAGCACCCTCTGCCTTCATGTCGCACTGGTCGCTGTCTTGGCCAGGTACATTCCAGCTGCCGGAGACTGACGGCTAAGATTTAAGTTGTGGAGTCATTTTGGAGGGGTTTGGCCATAACTCGCCACGCTGGCCAAGCATATATGTCCACCTATATCAACGACAGAATTTTTCTTTAATAAGATCTTAGGAAAAAAAAAGTCACGATTTTTGCGGATGGGCAGAAAGAAAGACATACCTTTTAACTTAAGAAGAGAATTCTGAAATCTTATGCTCATGTCTTCTTCTTAAGGACACAGAAGGAGTTTTTATTATCCGACATTTCGAAGGGAAGGCATCTTTCTGCAGGGGTACGGACAGACAGGCCAACTGACCAACAAAACGACGGACGCATGGTGAAATATTTGAAATAATTTTCTTATGTTTTCTCCTCTGGGACATAGAAAGAGTTTTGTTTCATCACTATGAACGTTAGAACCAGAAATGTCATTTCTACTGACGGAGCAACAGACCGAGCAAAGGAGGGACAGATATTGATAATTACCTGCTCATACTTGCACCTTTTCAAGAAAAAGCCACACAGGAAATGGACATGGAGACATCCAATTGGGACTACAAGTGAAATTGATTTTATTATGTGTAACAAAAAATTTGTCATCGAAGACTGCAGTGTGCTAAACAAGTTCAACACAGGTAGTGACCATAGATTGGTGAGATGTAAGATGCACCTCGACACTAAACTGGAACGTGGCAAGCTCATAAGACAAACAAAATGTATTGACATAACCAACCTTAAAAAACACCATAATACTTTCAAGTTGGAACTGAAGAACAGATTCTCTGCTTTAGAAGGCCTAACATCGGAAGAAGTGGATATTTCGGAAGTTAACAGAAAAGTAACCAAAGCTCTTATGGAAACAGCAACAAAATTAGCTGGGTCTAAGAACAAGTTGCATGTAAACAAATTATCAGGAAAAACCAAAATGTTGATGCAAAAAAGAAGACAGATGAGGACAACTAAAGAAGATGTGACTTCCAAAGTGGAATATATAGAGCTATGCAAGACAGCACGAAAAAGTATCACTGAAGACGTAAGGAAATTCAACTGTGAGCTAGTGAGGAAAGCAATTGAAAACAACCAAAGCCTAAAGATGGCAAAGGGACATCTCAGTAAATGAAGAAAACAGATTATGGCTCTGAGAAAAGAAGATGGTTCTATAACAAGAAATAGAGGCGAAATTTTGACAAGAGTGAAAGATTTCTACTCCAAATTATATGAAAGGGATGATACATGTACTCCAGACATCATGAAAGGTACCAGAGTTCTTCCAGTCCTCCCAGCAGAAGTTGCTCATGCAATCAAGAACATGAAGCGGGGAAAGCTCCAGGAGAAGATGGAATTACTATAGACATCATACAAGAAGCAAGTGGAGAAATCGAAACAGTACTCGCCCAAATTTTCACTCGATGCCTTAATGAAGGGAAGATTCCTGAGGATTGGAACAATGCTACAATGATCCTGCTACATAAAAAAGGTGACATTGAGGATCTCAGGAACTACAGACCTATCAGTGGTTTATAAAATCTTCACTAAAGTTCTTTCACACCGCTTGAAGGTAACACTGGACATGGCTCAACCGAGAGAACAAGCTGGATTCAGGAGTGGCTACAGCACAATAGATCATATCCATGTACTGAGAGAACTAATTGAAAGAGCGAGGGAATATGAACTTCCATTGTGCATGGCTTTTATCGATTATGAAAAAGCCTTTGATTCGGTGAAACCATCAGCAGTTACCACGGCTCTGAAATCCTGCGGTATTGAAGATGCATACACTAATATTATTAATAACATCTATGAAAATGCAAGTGCAAAGATTCGGCTGTTTGAAAATACAACACACATAAAAATTGGAAAGGGAGTGAGACAAGGTGACACCATATCTCCGAAGCTCTTTAATGCCACATTGGAAAAATGTCTTTCAATCACTGAACTGGGAAAACAAAGGGATAAAGATTAATGGAGATTATCTAACCCACCTTCGTTTTGCTGATGACGTAGTCATTTTTGCAACTACCCCATCAGAGCTGCAGAGTATGATCCAGGAACTTGCTGACAAGAGTAAAGAAGTGGGATTAAAAATGAACTTTCAGAAGACAAAAGTGATGTTCAATGCTTTTACAAGAAATGAAGATTTATCGATTGATGGAGAAAAACTGGAGATAACAGATACGTATGTTTATCTTGGACAGCAGATATCAAGTGAGGGTCACATTGATGAAGAAATTAATCGGCGTACAAAACTTGCCTGGAGAGCTTTTGGAAGAAACAGCATAATTTTCAAGAGCAATATGCCATTATGTCTTAAAAGAAAAAGTGTTTGATCAATGCATCCTTCCAGTGCTTACGTATGGTGCAGAGACGTGGACCTTAACTAAAAGAGACATACAAAGGCTGCAGACAACTCAAATTAGCATGGAGAGATGCATGCTTGGTATAACCAAGAGAGATAAGAAGAGGAACTCGTGGATCCGAAAAATGACGAGAGTGGAAGACATCATGATCAGAGTTAAATCCCTGAAATGGCAATGGGCTGGACATACTGCCAGAAGGACAGACCATAGATGGACAGCCGAAATTTTAGATTGGATTCCAAGGGACAGGAAAAGACCCAGAAAAAGACCACATGGGAGATGGGTGGATGAAATTCGCAAATATGCGGGAGTGACATGGAGGAGACTGGCACAAGACAGACCGTTGTGGAGGAAACTTGGGGAGACCTTCGTCCAGCAGTGGATTGATAATGGTTGACAATGATGATGATGATGATGACTTGCACCTATAAGTCGCAAAACGAATTTCTTCGATCTGGCTATCAGAAGCAGAGATAAAATTTCTGCGGACCGATAGACCGACAGACAGACAATCTGATGAATCAAAGGAAGGCCATATTTCTTAAAGCTTACGCTCATTCCCCCCCCTACAATGCAGAGAAAGAATTTTATCAATCTTATATTTTTCTAGTCGAGATACAGTCTTTTCAGGTGAACAGACAGACAAAATGAGGAATGTATGGATGGAAGGAGAGATATTGGAAATCTTAGGTCATGTATCTCCTTTAGGGAAGAGAAGTACTTTTTCTGAACAACATTTCGAAGGGAAAGTATTGCTTATGCAAACGGACAGACAGGCGGATGAGCGGAAGAACAGACGCCGGTAAAAAATAGTAAAACTATACTAGTAATGCGATTTATTGGCGTAGGAATGTATAAATAGGCGTTTTCAAGCTTTCGCACATCAACCAGATGGCTTTTTCAAGGACGTTAGACAGAAACTGCAAACTGAATAATAGAACGCTTTAACAATTTGAACGCGGTGACTTGACTTGACAATTAATAGATAGGACGTTATATTCATTTAATGATACGAGGTATTACGCTGGCTGTGCACACGGTATCCTGGTAGCGAGACAGCCTTACTTGAAGAACTGGCTCCAAATTCGTGGCAACTCGAGTGAGATGCTATCATTGCAGGTAGGTTTCCCAAATGGTTGTACATTTAGAGGTAGAGTAGGTAGCTGATTTCTTTATATCATCCCATATAGGAAAGGACTTGAATTTGACTTCTCTGGATAGAACCGAGGTTAGTTTACGGCATTTTGTGTCCCTTTTATGCTCGTTGACTCTGATTCTATACCGAACGCTTGGTCATTCCAATGTAGTATCGTTTACAGTCGTCCGGATATTGTAAGGGGATCGCGTAAACACCTGCTTTGCGGGAAAGAGGTGGTTTTTCAGTATTTCTCTTTAGAATAATATATACACTGAAGAGCTATTGAATTAGAGATACGTGTCTAGTAATGTGTAGCACCGCCTTTCGCCCTGATGACGGCAGCGATTCGTCTCGGCATGGACTCGACAAGACACCGGAAGCGTTGGGAAGCCATACGGATCCACGACCCCTGAACAAGCTCCCACAGTTCACGAAGATTTGATAGAAGGGGGTCAGAGCCTCGAACATCTCTCTCGATGGCGTCCCAGATGTGCTCGATGGGATTGAGGTCAGGTGACCTAGCTGGCCAAGAAAGCGAGGTCACGTTGGTGGAGTGTTCATCCAACCATTCGGATACAATTCGGGAGCTGCATTGTCTTGTTGCAGGATGAGGTCCCCAGTGGGATGTTGAAGACGTAGAAACGGGAGCAAATGGTCGTCCAGGATATCCCGGTAACGTTGACATGTGAGAGACGATGTCACACGTACCAGGGGTCCCATTTCAGTCCACGTAAACAGTCCCCAGACGAGAATGCCACCCCCACCAGCTTGAAGAGTACTCTGCTGGCAAGAAGGATCCATCGCTTCATGTGGTTTGTGCCGTACTCGTATCCTGCCATCCGCATGTACCAACGTGAATCTCGACTCATCAGTCCAGGCAACATTTTCTCACATGTCTAGGGTCCAGTGGCGATGTTCCCGCGCCCATGCTAATCTTTGCACCCTATGATGTGCGGTCAGCAGCAGTACCCTCGTGGGACGATAGCTTCTGTACCCCATAGCGAGGAGATGGTTCTGGATGTTGTGGCTGCTTACACGTTTTTGTGCACCAGCGTTAAATTGCCGAGTGATTTCTTGCACTGTGGCCCGTCTATCTGCTGTTACAATGCGAGCTAGCTGACGATGACCCCACTCATCCACACGCTGTTGTCCACGGCAGTTTGCCCTTGCAGGGATGGTTTTACCGGATTCGATGTACTCACGGTGCACCCGTGACACAGCGGCTCGTGAAAATCCCAGTGCCTGCACGACGTCCGAGATGGAGTGACCCATTCGTCTGGCCCCGACAATTTGCCCACGATCAAATGCGCTTAGATCCTTCGTCTTACCCATACTGCGTCCGACTCTTACTGATTCCCGTCGCATCACTCCTTATATTGTCGGATCGCTGCATACGTCATGTCATTTCCGTTTACAGGGCCGCCCACAGCTCCATATTTGCATAACGCCAGCTGTCTCTAATTCAATTGCTCTTCAGTGTAAAGATGCAGGAGACCTATGTCGACACCGTAGTTCATCTTCTCGAGGGCGTTCTAGCGTTTGTCAGACACATTTGATATGTAGGGAATTGAGCTCAAATAACGAAGCTGCGGCACAGAAAGATTAGAATGTTTGACCCTCGCTTTTTGGATAAAGTTATGTATTTGATTCAATGAATATCCTGCATCAGTGGCCAACTCTGTAATCTTGCCTGTCTCTCTCAATCAGTAAAAGAATGAATTTCTTGAATTAGATCATAAGGGGAGATATGGTTTCTGCGGATGGAAAGACGGACCGACAATCTTGGAAGCATGCCTGTATCTATCAGTCACAGTATGATTTTTTTCACTGGCCGTTAGAAGCAGAAATATAATTTGCGCGGATGGACAAACTGAGAAACCAACGAAGGAAAGGACGGAAAGAGTGATGTCTGAAATCTTACACAGTTCTTTCTGTCCACGAGAATTAAAAAATCAGCAGGTCGAATTTCGAAGCTTAAGTTCCGTTCTTGCAGGAGGGAGAGAAAGTTCCGTTCTTACAGGAGGGACAACGCAAATCGTATGCTTACGATTCGTACGTAACTAAAATTTAGGAATGGGACGAATTTGTCCGCAACGAATTGTCGTATGGGACGAATTGACGCATAACCGACTGCAGTACATAGGATGTTCCCACATTTTTAGGACGATTTTGCCGAAAATATAATTAATTTTTAAAATAAAATGATTTCTCTCTTAAACGTTCGATCTGATAGCCCTTTCTTTGGATATGAACCTACATCTAGATTTCAAAGATAACAGGGCATTTCTTAAAATTGGTAGTGGTTTTTATTCCATTCCTCTTCCAATGCTTTCCATAATCCAATCATTGTTTTAGGTCTGCGTTTCGAAAACGCTCTTTTCAGCTGGGGACTTTGAAGGAATATGAGCTTGACACCCACCACTTTTTTCATTTTTTCAGTGGTAGATTTGGATGCATAGCTGGTAACCTTATCCTGATTGAACTCTACTCTTTGAAGATTTTGTAAATAAAGGAACGGTACTTCCTCTTTTATTTTATTTTATTTTCTTTTTTTTTTTTTTGTTTTGAGTGGAGGTTTAACGACCACTGTGAGTAACTCAATGGGCAATAAGCAGTCGCCCGTCCCTAATTTAGGGTCACTGGTTCCAGGGAAGGGAGAGAACCAGTGCCGTTAGACAAAGCACAACATCCATGCCACACCGGGATCCGAACACGGACCTGTTTCGGACAAATGATCAGATGCCATCGCTTAGACCACTGCGCCACTGGGGCGGCTAGATTTCCTCATTAAATATAGGAGTTAAAACATTATTTTGGTAATATTTAGAATAGATTTGAACTTTCTTTTCAACTTTTCTTGTCTGTAATTTCCCATTATACGAGATACCAGCAACAATCATATATCTCAAATAGAAGTCATCGCTCTTTCCACGTTTATAAGTGAGGCACGGAAAAATTCTCATCGGCTACCACCGAGAATCGAACCCAGGGTCTTCCAGTCACGGGCCGAACATGCTTCCACTGCACCACAGCGGCCTCGAAATTCTCCAGACTCACTAACGACAAACTACCAAACCACATGGCAGGTTGCTGCATTGTAGCGGGGCTACAAAGCAGCAACCTGCCATGTGGTTTGGTAGTTTGTCGTTAGTGAGTCTGGAGAATTTCGAAGCCGCTGTGGTGCAGTGGAAGCATATTCGGCCCGTGACTGGGAGACCCTGGGTTCGATTCCCGGTGGCAGCCGATGAGAATTTTTCCGTGACTCACTTATAAACGTGGAAAGAGCGATGACTTCTATTTGATGTTCCTGGTCCACGTCAACTGTGTATTTATCAATCATAAATCTTTTACTGAAACTTTCTTTGGATTATTGGAACCAAGTTTGTGAATCTTTTTCTGCTCCTTTGCGATAGTAAAACGTCCTTTCTTTGTTACAGTCGTTAGCCCAATGTTCATCAATAGACACAATAAATTTCCATCTACCTCCGGCTAAGTTGTTTTCTTAAAGAAGTCTACACCATATTCTGCGCTTAGCCATACGCCTAGGCTAAACTTTATGTAAACTTTCTAGGCTAAACTTCATGGCGGTAAACTTTATATTTTGTTTTTGTCAGATTCAAATCTTTGTTTATTGCTTTGTTTACAGTTTATACAGAGATTTTTAACGACTTAACGATTGCTTTTTGGGTCGGTGGATTTTCTTTTAGGACCAGATACCTTACTTTTCAAATAGTTGTAAAGTACGTAGCTTCTTTGCATATTCGTTTGGTGTTCTTTTTCCTGTTATAAGCAATAGTTGACGATTTCCCCCGTCTTATTAATAATGTTGTTTGTTTTACATTTAGAAATGCTCATTCCATGATTTTCACAGCGTTTTTTATGCTTTCCAACAGCAGGTTGAGGAAGCGTATATGCTCCAGCTTTGTCCGTCTGTCTGTCCACACGATAACTCGCGTAAAAATGGTTCGATTTCGATGAAATTTTAGTATGTGGTAGGGGACAACCAGGAGACGAACCTTACTGAAAAATGGGGTCAAAGGTCAGGACATAGGAGCGGGATCCATTCCATCGCCCTTATGCGTCATAACTTACGTAAAAGTGCTTCGATTACGACAAAACTTTATTATGCTGTTTCAGAGGTGTACTGAACTGGTTCTGTTGAATATAATCAAAAAGGGGTCAAAGGTCAGGGCACAGGAGCGAGATTTATTCCACAGTCATTATCCTCATAATTTGAGTAATAACTTAAGTAAAAATGCTTCTATTGCGACAAAACTTTAGTATGTTGTTCTGGTGGTATACTGAACGAATAAATTGTCAGGGTAGGGAGGAAGGTTTGTCTGCTCGCGATTTCTGGTATGTTGGAAAGCGTATCATAATCAATGCATTGCACGATTTTACTAACTTGTTAATTACAGAATACGAATATTTCTCTTCGTGTTCACGTGCGCTGTTTTCTTAACAGACGATAGTTAACTGCAGCAAATGTTTTTTTGGTGTTTCAGTTCTCTGAACTTCTTTTATTTTCTGTAATTTCTGATCAAAACCTTTCTAAAAATGTGTGAACTTTCTTTGTAGTATGGCATTGTAATGGTAGGAAGTGGTGAATGTTTGGTAAGAGGACTGTGGGAACGGAATATTACTGGAGCGAGGCCTAGAAGAAAATCAACAAGACGTGTACGGATTGTATAACACAGCCTCTGGAAGTACTGGGAACTGAGAATTGTGAAAAGATGTACTGGAAGTCAGAGAAGTTTGGTGGCTGGTTGTGGCGGCGGGAAGGGATCTTGATGTTCTGCAATACCAGAGGAGGAAATATTTTCTAGAAAACTAAGTATTGGAAAGAGCTTTTTGACAGCTAAATGCGTTTTACAGCCGGATCTAATGTCAGTACTCTCTTTTTCTTGAAAAGATATACATTTTTGATTAAATACTCAACCACACAGCATGCAGAGAATGCTTAAAAGTTAATTAGAGGGAAGAAACGACTTATTCCATGGCAAATACGGTAAACGTTTTTTTCTCTTCAGCTACTTTTCTTCATGAAAAACACCTTGCGCCATTTTTTCACTGTGATGTTTCCGTTTTTTTGGTAGGGGAGGGAACGGGGATTCAAATTTACAAACAGTCTCTGTTCTTCGAAAACACCGATTTGAAAAATTCGTTTTTCATCGGACAACATTCTCTAGGACGAACTGATGCTGGCTATCACATATCAAAATGTTATGTGTCAAAAATATTCGACGAATACAATATTTTACATCGTCATACATTTTTGAACTATTAGAATAAAAAGCACTGCTGGAAGTTATAAGATCTTCCTTCCTTAGATATTCCCGTACATTCATATTGGACATTTTTGTTGATTTAAAATTTGGCAATGATTTTGGAAAAGGTACGTTCAATCAAAGATCATAGCCGAAAAGGCAAAGTAAAAAAGTATATATATATATACAGACAGACAGACAGACAGACAGAGAGAGAGAGAGAGAGAGAGAGAGAGAGAGAGAGAGAGAGAGAGAGAGAGGCGTATGGGCTATTCTTTCTCAAAATAAAAAAAAAGCTGTTTTTTGAAGGTGGGAGGGGAGGAGGGGAGGGGAAGTAAAAATCCTCTGAAATCTCTTCATTTAATTTTAATGACGTGTATACTTAATCTTATAGTTCTTCACATCGGACCAACCTCTAAACTAGGAACTGATCTGTTTCTGGATGAAATAGAAAAAGCACATATTTTGAAAAATATTAGACGAAGTTCTAAGAGAAAATCAAAAAGTTCTTTCGCTTTATTTTTTGAAAACAAGTCAATCCTTCTTTTACTTAAAAAGTACTTTTTTTACCCTACAAACAGGAACGAATTACTTTTAAAGGGGATTGTCTTCTATTACTTTTTCGGCGAACTATTTCGGAAGTAAAATTAATCTTATTAGAAGTGAGTCTCTTTATTTTAGTCATAAAAGTTTTTGGAAACGAAAAGTAATTAAATTTCGAGGTGGTTTCTTTCTTTCTATTACACGGAACCCGGGTAATTGTTCACCTGTGATCACGGTTCACATACACTGAAGATCTTCCGGAAACAAATGTCGCAGTTCAGTCTACAAAATAAACTTCGCAGAACCAATTGATGCGCTTTGCCCAAGCAGAGAATTCTGTGGTTAAGAAAATAAGAGCATATCTAATAAAAAAAGCAACTGATTAATCATGGAAGACAAAATGTTTTCTTAAAATGTTTTCTCATGGAGAATAAGTTATTCTCTCATAGAATATCTTTTTTGGAGAATGTATTAGCATATGTACATACATAGCTTGGATAAGAAGTAAATGAGGAGTTACCTGATTTTACAATCATTTATTGTTTTGATGCAGAAGCTTTTTAGAAATTTTTAAGTCGAATCGGAACAAACGTACATAGAAAGTGTACGAAGAGATAGGTACGCGATTCACTAAGAAAATATTCAAATTCTCCTGTACATAACCAAGTAAGAAAATGTGTTTAGAAGTTTTGTTTGGAGATTTAACGATCTTTATGAGCATTTTGGACTACAAGTATTCGCCCCTTTGTAATTTGAAGTCCCTTATTCCAGCAGAGGTACCTGAGTCGGCGACAGGCGCAGTGGCTAAGCAACATGCAGGATTGGAACCAGGTGCTGTGAAGGAATCAACGAACATAATGATAATTCGCACATGCCGTATTTTAAAATCATGATCAGCAAAAAAAAAAAAATAAATAAATTAATATCACGCTTAAAACGCTATATATCGATCTAACTGAAATAAAACCCTCGTAAATCATCTGACAAAAATCATGCCCGTCGAATCAATATAGAGATTGGAAGTTTTAAAACAGTGAAGTGTTTTTACAGACGTTTGTTTAAAACGTAGGAATACAGTTCATGGATAAATTGTCGCTCTGACTTGCATGATAAAGTGCTGCAATCATACACCGTATACCAGTCCAATTCCCCGTACCTATTATTATATGATTACTCATTTTTCAAATAATTTGTGTTTAGTGAGATCCGTCGCAAAAGTTCAGGCAGAAAAATATATCGACATAAAAATGTAAAATTTGAAACCAAAAGAACACAAACACTGAAAAGTAAGTGAAGCATTTCAAGCTGTGTCGCACTACGTAATGCGAAACCAATATATGTAAAGGCTATTTTTTCTAGGATTAAGGATATATGCGAAACCAATATATGTAAAGGATATTTTTTCTAGGATTTTCTGGATACATAGTTATAGTTTGAAAAAAATAAGTAAAAACCACATATTTCAAAAGTTTAGACGCAACAGAAACGTGATTCAAAGCAGATCATTATTAGATATGTCTCGTATTTCCAGACACCTGTATGAGTTCAAAAACACGTTTTTCTGGAATAAATTAAATTCTGTAGTTTCCGGTTAATGCGATTTTAGTTTAATAGTTAATTAACTATTCATAGTATAAAATATAATCAGTGTGTTGTTTTCGGTCTTTCTTGAGTGATTTTCCTTTGGAGTCCTCAAAAAAAAAAAAAAAAAACTTTTCGTCCATTTAATCTTAGAATTGCGAGTTTTAACGTTTACTCTGCATAAATAAACATAGCGGGGAAACGACAATCATGGTCGCACAACATGTAAAGACCCTGACTAACATCAAATCCCCAGTAATTACCACATTTTGCACAAAATCTTTACAGAATCAAACTGACCGCTACCGCAGTTCCGAAGTTTGAGAGTTTTCTTCCCAAATATTAGCATGCCCGAAGTTAAATCAGGAGATGTGGGTTCGAATCCAGCGCCAGGGCGATGCAGTTTGCAAGTTTTCTGATGCAATAATGGTACGTACTGAACAAGAAAATGGGTGAGTCAGACATATCTGATTGCTAAAATCTCTATAGGTCGAATTTTTAAAGAGAAAATCCCGTGGCATAGAAGAAACGAACAACTATGTCGCTTTGCATAAACGATACTTAGTCGAATTTCAACCAAACCGACTGTTAATGTTTTTCAAAACAAAGCTTGAAAACATCAAATTTCTAAATTTTACCTTCATCGGCTCAAAAGTTTTACAGTTCGGAGTCATTTCATTCAAAATAAATAAATAAATAAATAAAGGTGACACCGAATTTTCGGATGTAATAAGCACGTCTTTTGAATCCATTCTGAAGCGAATTAAATTTATCAAAACCATTCAAAGTCAATGGAACCGGTATAAATAAGAGTAGTATCTCACCGAAGAAAGAAGTTATCCAATCGGGTTTTTAATCGCGCAGATACTGCTGTAAACGTTATCGTGAACTTACGCCCTCTGGTTGCAGACTTGTGCATTCAGAAACATTTTAAATTATATGAGAAACATTTCACAGCGTAAACGCTCTCCAACAAAGAAAAAATTTTCAAGTCGGACTTTTCGAAGCAGAGATATCGACAAATATAAGATATGCATTTACGCCCCCTGGCGGGAAAAACATGCATTATTATAAGAAGAAAGTACTCTCAAAATATTTTTCTATGTAAGCGGTATCGGTCCAGGGAAAAATTCTTTCAGTCGAGTTTTCAGAAGCTCAGATTTTGCTGCAAATACATCAGAAACAGAAATTAACACTTATGCCCCTGGTGGCCAAACCATCCTTCACAAAATATTATTAATTATATGAAAAACATTTCCCATCAGCAGCTGTATGCAACAATACAGGAAGAGTTTTTCAAATCGGAGTTTTAGAAGCAGAGATGTCGGGGAAAACGCAATTTACCTCAACGCCCCCTAGCGGAAAGTTTATGAGTTACTTGACAATTTAGCAATTTTATCAAAAACATTTTGCACCGGATTACTATACAATGAAGAAGGAATTTTCTAAATCGGTCTCTTAGAAGTAAAGGTGTTGACCAAAATAAGATATACATCAACGGACCTTGGTGGTCAAACCATTTTTTACCAAAAATTAGAAATTATATGCAAAAGGTTTCGCGTCAGGAGCTGTATCCGGTGTAGAAAAATTTTTTCAAATCGGAGTTTTAGAAGCAGAGATATCGGAGGAAAAGGAATTTACCACAACGCCCCTTGCGGAATGTTCATGAATTACTTGAAAATTTTGAAATTATATGAAAAACATAACACAGAAAACTCTATCCAATAAAAAACGATTTTTTTTTCAAATCGGGCCATTAGAAGCAGAGATATTGACAAAAATAAGATATACATTTATGTCCCCTGGCGGAGAACCCATGCATTATTTTAAGAAGAAAATAATCGGAAAAGGTTCATCGACGTGAGTGGCATCGGTCCACGAAAAATTTTTTTTCAATTGAGATTTTAGAAGCTCAGATTTTGTGGCAAATATGTCAGAAGCAGACATTAACACTTACGCCCCCTGGTATCCAAACCGTTCTTTACCAAAATAGAAATTATATGCAAAACATTTCCCATTAGGAGGTGTTTCCACTGAAGAAAACGTTTTTGAAATCGGAGTTTTAGAAGTGGAGATATCGGGGAAAACGCAGTTTACTTTTACGCCCCCTAGCGGAAAATCTATGTGTAACGTGAAAGAGTGACTATACCTAAAATATTCTTCGATATAAATGGAATCGAAAGGTAAATATGTGGAATAAAATGTATTTTGAATTTGATATCAACAGGATTTACGCCCTCAAGCGGCGAAATTGTACATCGTAAAAAAAAAAAAAAAAAAAAAAAAGGAAATGAAGGATCATCATTCGCATATTTCACGCTTCCCAATGCAAAAAGAGGTTTTCAAATCGGGCTAATTGTGGCAGAGATATACAGACGACCGATAACAGAAGCACGATCTTTGTTTTACAAAAGACGAGCTAAAAAAACATCCTGAGGGTAATTCCTGATTTGGTGATTTGGTGCCATTAAGAGCACAAAAAGAAGAGGTATATATATGGCGCGATATATACAGGGTTCTTAAAAAAGCTCGTTTATCCCTCTCTAACTTTTAAACCGCGTATCGTACCGCCACTAAAATAACGTGTACTTATAGGAAAGTGAGCATGCGCAATCAATTGGACGTGCTTGTAGCTCCTCTAGTGGCGAAATACGGAACTTAGCAAAACTAACTCAGAAACCAAGAGAGATACGCAAAAAAGTTCAACTACAAAATGAAAGACCGGTGTTTAATTAGTACAAAACGACACTTGGTTCAACAGAAACACTTACAGAAAAGACATGTTAAAGTAGTAAACTTTAAATTACGCACGAAACAGCTCAGACGTAACACACAGTTCGTGTAGTACAGGTGCAACTAACCTCGCGAGTAGTCTACCGTATGCATTGTTCGAAGTGTGCACCATCAGCGACGATGCACATCTGGACTCCGGACAGAAATGCATCTCGAACAGCATGCAGCATCGCAGGGGTTACAGAATTACAGGCCCTGACGATGCGTTCCTTTGAATCTGCCACGCTGGAAAGTTCCGTAGAGTGCACTTGATCGTTCAGGTATCCCCAAAAGAAGTAGTCCATCGGTGTTCCAAAACTGCCCAACCCACATCGTGGCGGCCATTCCGTACAACCACCATATCCAATAATATTGTTGCCGAACGTGCGAGATAAGAATGAACGAACTGAAAAGGTTTTGGGGGAAGGACAGCCGTCATGTTGAAACCATATGCGTGGTAACGTATTCAAAGGAACATCACCCAACCAATCGCTTACTGGATCACATAACAGCTGCAAGAAACGCTGACCTATTAAATTTCTCTCAATGAACACAGGTCCAATTACGGATGTTTGCCACATTCCACACCACATGTTAAGTGCCCAGCGTACCTGATGGCATGCTTGTCTCGTCATGTGCGGATTTCTCACACCTCAGTAGTGGGAGTTTTGGTGATTGATGATCCCGCCCCTTGTAAATGTCGACTCGTCAGTCCATAGGATGTTGTCCACAAACCACGGCTTTTCCTGTAAGGTGTTCAAGACGAAGTCCTTTGAAGGTCTCCAGGCATCAGGTTTTGCACGACAGCATCACGGTATATAAGGATGCGCACCATGTTCGTTCAAGATTTGCCACACCCGTGATGCCGATAATCCACACGCACGGATCACCGCCGTCGTGCTACTTCGGGGATTTGCAAGAACATAGCCCAAAATATCCGCAGGATATACTCGCACACCAGCATCAATGGGCCGACCGGAAGGATGACGCTCAGTAACGCTTCCTGTTTATCGCAGGCACCGGACAACTTTGGCACTTGTCTGTGCAGCTGGATGCTGACGAGTGGGAAGCCGCGGCCTTTTTGGCATTCTGCTGACGTTCGCCGTACAGCAGGACCATATCACAGGACTCGTCATTCGTGAAGATAGCCAATTTGCCTGCCGACCTCGTACTCTGATTCACTCTGAATTCTCACCCATCATTTATAGCCCTTCGGCTGTCTGACGCCATTTTACATCAAACTTAAAATTAGCATACGTGTTACATCACGTAACCACCTTTATGTTGCTGTCGCGTGCTAGCAGCCGGACATCTGACGCTTTGTTCGCGTTTTCTTGTCTTTTCTGTAAGTGTTTCTGTTGAACCAAGTGTCGTTTTGTGTTAATTAAACACCGCTCTTTCATTTTGTAATTGTACCTTTTTGCGTATCTCTCTTGGTTTCTGAGTTAGTTTTGCTAAGTTCCGTATTTCGCCACTAGGGGCGATATAAGAACATCCAATCGATCGCGCATGGTCACTTTCCCATAGATACACGTTACTTCCGTGGCGGTACGATACGCGGTTTAAAAGTTAGAGGGGGGTAAATGGGCTTTCCTAAGAACCCTGTATACGTATTATACACCGGGCGCAGGAATACCTAGTTACGCCTCCATTTCCACCTTTGAAAATTTGATTTTAATTTTTTTTCGCTTACAATAACTATAAGTACGACCTTAATTTTTCATTCATTCCTTAGCTGTTTGTTTTCTGATGTACACTGAAGAGTAATTGAATTACAGACAGCTGGCGTTATGTATATGTGGCGCTGTGAGCGGCCCTGTAAACAGAAACGACATGACCTATGCAGCGATCCGACAATATAAGGAGGGATGCGACGGGAATCAGTAAGAGTCGGACGCAGTATGGCACTGGCTCTCTCCCTTCCCTGAAACCAGTGACCCTAAATTAGGGATGGGCGACTGCTTATAGCCCATTGAGTAGCTCACAGTGGTCGTTAAACCTCAATAAAAAAAAACTTAACGTTATATTTTATCACTCGCTGAAAGATGTTGGTAAAAGTCCTGAGGTCACAGTGCGTAACGTATACGTGTTGGCAGATAAAAACGAGGCGCAGTGGTCTAAACAATGGCTTCTGATCATTCGTCCGGGTTTGAATCCCGGTGAGGCATGGGTGTTGTGTTTCTTTTACGGCGCTTGCTCTCTCTCCTTCCCTGGAACCAGTGACCCTAAATTCAGGGACGCGCGACTCTTTACAGCCCACTGAGATGGGTAAGACGAAGGATCTAAGCGCATTTGATCGTGGGAAAATTGTCGGGGCCCGACGAATGGGTCACCCCATCTCGGAAGTCGTGCAGGCACTGGGATTTTCACGAGCCACTCTGTCACGGGTGCACCGTGAGTACATCGAATCCGGTAAAACCATCCCTGCGAGGGCCAACTGCCGTGGACAACAGCGTGTGGATGAGTGGGGTCATCGTCGGCTAGCTCGCATTGTAACAGCGGATAGACGGGCCACAGTGCAAGAAATCCCTCGGCAATTTAACGCTGGTGCACAAAAACGTGTAAGCAGCTACACCATCCAGAACCATCTTCCCGCTATGGGGTATACAGAAGCCACCGTCCCACGAGGGTATCGCTGCTGACCGCACATCACAGGGTGCAAGGATTAGCATGGGCGCGGGAACATCGCTACTGGACCCTAGACATGTGAGAAAATGTTGCCTGGACTGATGAGTCGAGATTCACGTTGGTACATGCGGGTGGCAGGATACGAGTACGGCGCAAACCACATGAAGCGATGGATCGTTCTTGCCAGCAGAGTACTCTTCAAGCTGGTGGGGGTGGTATTCTCGTCTGGGGACTGTTTACGTGGCCTGAAATGTGAACCCTGGTACGTGTGACATCGTCCCTCACAAGTCAACGTTACCGGGATATCCTGGACGACCAATTGCTCCCGTTTGTGCGTCTTCAGCATCCCACTGGGGACCTCATCCTGCAACAAGACAATGCACCGTTCCATCGCTCCCGAATTGTATCCGAATGGTTGGATGAACACTCCACCGACGTGACCTTGCTTCCTTGGCCAGCTAGGTCACCTGACCTCAATCCCATGGAGCACATCTGGAATGCCATCGAGGGAGATGTTCGAGGCTCTGAACCCCTCCATTAAATCTTCGTAAACTGTGGGAGCTTGTTCAGGGGTCGTGGATCCGTATGGCTTCCCAACGCTTCCGGTGTCTTGTCGAGTCCATGCCGAGACTAATCGCCGCAGTCATCAGGGCGAAAGGTGATGCTACACGTTAATAGACAGGTATCTCTAATTCAATTACTCTTCAGTGTAGAATCTTCCAAAACTTCTTCCAACATCGGTTCGTTTTGTCGATTTTTAATAATATCCATATTTTCTGATTTTCTGGAGGGTGTAATAAGAAATAGTATCTTTATAAAAATTTTATTGAAAGCATTCTGCCCCCCGCCCCTTTTTTTATTCCAATTTCCGAAGATACGCAAGAAGTAAGTAAAACAGAAAAGGACTTGTAAACACTAATCTAGAATATTGGACATTTGTGACTTACTGTGTCCTTATGGGGTTCTTACGGAAGTAAAAGTGAAGCAAAATAAATATTTGACGAAGAGCTGAGGAAAAAAGAAATTTTGCCCATATGACCAGGAGTCCATATATTTATATAGCCATCTGTAATCAGCTTAATGATACGAACACTGGAGTAAACAAGAAAAGACCAGAAATAAGGTGGCCTCTCTGAAAGAAAAAGGAGCGATCAAAAGCTCTCTGCCACATCGTATATATTGTTTGCCGGATGCTCTGGAATTCCGCGAAAGGTAGTTCTTTCTTTAGGCCCATTACATTTTACTCCAGAAACCTGTTGAACTTGCTTCTGCTGGCTGCAGAAAAGACAATTCTAGTATCACAAAACACTTTTATGTTAGGAATCGTCCGTTTCGTAAAGCAATTTCATACAGGAATGCATCGAAAGAATATGTTTCATGCAAAAAAACAAAGTATTCCTGAAAATATTTCCCAAGCGAAGCATATATTTCCACGTTTAGCATTCTCCCAGTCGTTCTTTTAAGGCTGTCTTTGAAAGAGTGTAAGAGAAATTCTATCCTATATCTGCAATGCAAATTCTTTTGCACACCTTTTCTCGAAGACTATTGCTTTGTAGTGTTTGAAATTTTAAGCAAAAATAAAAACGACCCACAGCTAATATACGCCACAATTATTATTCCGAAAATATTGTTAGATTTCTTTTTTTAAATTGAATTCATCTGACTCGAAAATATTCCTGTTTGTCACTAGATGGCGCGAAAAGTTAGCTTAGCAGTGTTTCTGTCTGGAAGAAACGAAATATTTCATTTCTGTCTGATTTTTTAAATTATCTAGGCCAAATAGAAATCATTGAATGGGGCCAAAAGTGAGATTGGAATTTTGTCTTCCGTAAATCATCTTAAATCCTACTGTACGTTCATTTTTTGAAGAGAAAATGTGTACATTAGCGGAGAACTCCTGAATATGAGCTATAGAAACTCCGCCTACTTACTGAGCTCTACCCCCAAATAAAATCATTGTTTAAAACGTAGGAGAGCGTATTTTGTCTTTTCATTGTGGAGCTAACGAGAGATAGCTTCCATTCTGATTATGGCGAGGTCTGCAGTGATTCGCTGACGCCAACTTCTGGAACAGTCCCTCAAGACGTAAAAGCCATGCCCAAGGAGTGATTTTTTGCGCCATCTATCGCAGAAGAGGGACCCTAACACTCATTCAAAGACAACCTTAAGAAGTATTTATGTTCTGAAATTATTCATAACGACGTCCTCATAATACTTGCCTTTTACAAGATAACAAAAAAGAAAAAGAAGAAAAAAGAACGGGACTATACTGTATTACCGTAATAGAGTTTTACTGAGGCTCATTAGCATATTTAAAACTGACCTCTAACACAACGTTGTGTCAATAAAGTTCCGTGAATGCATGGCTGAAATGAACAACATGCAATACTTAAGAAAATTTACTTTACAGCTTTCAGAATAATCCTCCCCGGTTACAATACACTTTTGGCGTCGTTCGTATAAGTGCTGAAAGCTACGGCAAAATGTCTCCTCTGTTATCGTCTGTAGCTGCGTCGTCACGTTCGCTTGAATGTCCGAATGTCGGCAAATCTCTTCCCTGAAACAAAAGGTAATCGATCAGTGCCAGATCAGGTGAATACGATGTGTGATTCAACGCAGACTCTGGCTCACAGATCCGTGCCGGTTACAAACATGTTCGCTCGATTGCGTCGCGCAAGTTACCGCACCTTTCGCAACGGTTCTTCTTACAAGACAGCATTCACAGAACGTTATTGACGCACCTTGTAAAACGACATTTCTGTGCCGAAATACATCGTGGTGCGAAATGTTTACAGTTGGAAAAACGAGTATTGCATGTGTTATTCCATAAATAACAGTGCGTTTAACTTGATTAACATTACAACTTACATGGTTGCAACATATGCTGAAAATAATTTCTGTGGAAAGAGAATTTTCGTGTTTCATTCCAGCAAGGATTTTAAAAGATATTGAGCAAAATTAATATGTGCACGCTATGTTGCCAGAAGTATTCATACATCTGATTGTTTTGCAAATTATGGATTCACGACTTCGCAGCCACTTGCGCCTATTGGATGTCTGCTTTAAAAATTTGGATCTACTGGTGAAATAGCAATGCACTGCAAGTTAATTGGCTACTTATAGAACTTCTAGACTTCAACGTGGGACTGGGTTGGGTGCCGTGTTATTGATAATTTTCATGTTAGTGACATTGCAAACAGGTTTGATATACCAAAATGTAATATACGAGAAGGTGATGCAATCCGAAGATAAAAGGAGACGGAAGGTACTAGTACAGAAAAAAAGAGGACTGGGAGGTCGCAGAAACTCAGCTCAGGAACCGGGCCCGAAAATGATGATAAGAATCCAAGAATCGCACATATAGTGTGAATCGGACTTCTCAGCTAAGCTTGAAACTGCTGTAGGAATACCTGTGAGAATTATCCGCAGATTTGTATTCCCTATATTTCTATAGTAAGGTATCTAAAAACACTCCGGCAAATGTTCAGTGACCCACAAGCCTAAAAACACTCCGGCAAATGTTCAGTGACCCACAAGCCTAAAAACACTCCGGTAAATGTTCAGTGACCCACAAGCCTAAAAACACTCTGGCAAATGTTCAGTGACCCACAAGCCTAAAAACACTCCGGCAAATGTTCAGTGACCCACAAGCCTAAAAACACTCCGGTAAATGTTCAGTGACCCACAAGCCTAAAAACACTCTGGCAAATGTTCAGTGACCCACAAGCCTAAAAACACTCTGGCAAATGTTCAGTGACCCACAAGCCTAAAAACACTCCGGCAAATGTTCAGTGACCCACAAGCCTAAAAACACTCCGGCAAATGTTCAGTGACCCACAAGCCTAAAAACACTCCGGTAAATGTTCAGTGACCCACAAGCCTAAAAACACTCCGGTAAATGTTCAGTGACCCACAAGCCTAAAAACACTCCGGTAAATGTTCAGTGACCCACAAGCCTAAAAACACTCCGGCAAATGTTCAGGGACCCACAAGCCTAAAAACACTCTGGCAAATGTTCAGTGACCCACAAGCCTAAAAACACTCCGGCAAATGTTCAGTGACCCACAAGCCTAAAAACACTCAGGTAAACATTCAGTGACCCACAAGCCTAAAAACACTCCGGCAAATGTTCAGGGACCCACAAGCCTAAAAACACTCTGGCAAATGTTCAGTGACCTACAAGCCTAAAAACACTCCGGCAAATGTTCAGTGACCCACAAGTCTAAAAACACTCCGGTAAATGTTCAGTGACCCACAAGCCTAAAAACACTCCGGCAAATGTTCAATGACCCACAAGCCTAAAAACACTCGGGCAAATGTTCAGTGACCCACACGCCGAAAAACACTCTGGCAAATGTTCAGTGACCCACAAGCCTAAAAACACTCCGGCAAATGTTCAGTGACCCACAAGCCTAAAAACACTCCTGCAAATGTTCAGTGACCCACAAGGCTAAAAGCACCCGGGCAAATGTTCAGTGGCTTTTGGACTTTTGCCCTGCCAGCCGTTCCTGGATCGTAAAGCACTCTATAGAGCAATTTGTCATGATGGATATGTCTGCGTCTGGAGATTGCGGAAGAACGTTCTCTCAAAATTACATCGTCCCAGCTATCAAGTTTGGTTCAGCTGTTTTACCTTGATAGGACTTGGTCAATTGGTTGTTATACCCGGAAATGTGAAGTCCAGTTGCTGAGATGGATGTGTTTGGGTATGGCGATTGTGGGAGAACGGTTCTCTCAAAACTGCATCATTCCAGCTATCAAGTTCGTTTAAGTTATTTCACAAACCTGGAACCATATCGGACGAATGGTCAGAAGCTAGCGCTTAGGCCACTGCGAAACCACGGCGGCAGTACGATCTTCCACATCGGCACCAGAGTCCTTCCAAATATTGATTACCTTATGGCACAACTAGTGCCACGTGATCAGACACTTTTCTATTCATATTTAGAATTCTTTAATCCGATATTTCGGATATTCGCGTTAAACATAATTTAATGTCATATAAAGGTTTCTGTGTTCGTTAAACCTGTGCATCCAATTAACTGAGTAAAGTGCACTCACTTGCTAGGTTTACAGGTACCGCAGTAATGTTTATTTCAATACCACCTCTTATTTTATCATGATGCTCTTGATACAGTGATTCGAACTAGTATGCCCTGTCGCGAAGATTTCCCGATTTAAAGTGAAGTACGGTAACAGTAACTAAATTTGTGCTGATTTAGAATTTCAGTTGGTGTCAGACCGATATTTGGCTTCCGTAGTTACTTTTATTTATTTTTTTATTGGAAGTTTAAAGACCACTGTGAGCAACTCAATGGGATATAAACAGTCGCCCGTACCTAATTTAGGGTCACTGGTTCCAGGGAGGGAGAGAGCCAGTGCCGTAAGACAGACACAACATCCATGCCTCACCGGGATTCGAACGCGGACCCGTTTCGGACGAATGATCAGACGCCATCGCATAGACCACTGCGCCACCGGGGCGGCCTACTTTTAATTGTGGACCTCTCAGTTACCAATTTTTTGGTGTAACTCATTTGGAGACCCCGGAATAGGGGCTCACGTAACGCTTTTGGCTTTCAGTAGTGGGGTTCATATTCCCACAGTGGCCTTTAGAGTGGGGCCTGTAAAATTTTGGTTTTCAAAAGTAGGAAACAAATCCCAGAGCCCACAAAAGAACGTAATACAACGTACGTCAATGAACTGTTGTGAAAGAAAACTACTGAGCATTGCCAAGTTTAACAAACCAAGAAAAGAGTACGTCTCCTTTGATTTAAACTACACGGAAGAGCTAAAACATTGTGACCAGTGCGTCTTTATGCAAATCGAAGCAACTGCTGGTAAAGGACGGCGTGCGTGAAGGTCATGAAACGGTATAAGTAACACCTTATACTCAGAACTGTTAATGAGTGTTATTCTTGTTCTTCAGATGGGAAGGCAGCGGATTTCAGCGAGTTTGATAAATGCCAAATTGCAGTGGCCAGACTCCGAGACAGCGAGGCTTGTAGGGTGCTCATGGTCAGCTGTGGCTAGCACTTTTAAAAAGTGGTCCGAGGAGAGAAAACGACGAATCACCAGCAAGATGTTGGCGGCCTGCCACAGCTCATCGATACTAGAGGTGAGAGAAGACCATCTTGTATGGTATGAACCAACAGAAGAGATACTGTTGCGCAACTCGCTGGTAGTTTGAATGTTGGTGACAGGCGTAATGTGTCACAACACGCAGTAAATTGAACCCTGCTAAAAATGGGGCTGCTTAGCCACAATCCGCACCGAGTGCCCATGCTAACCTCGGTTCATCGTCGAAAGTTCTTAAAATAGGTATACGAGCATCAAAACTGGACCCCGAACGATTGGAAGGAAGTCGTCTAGTCCGACGAATCGCATTTCATGTTGCACCATGTGGACGGCCGCGAACTTATAGTATGTCGTTTACCTGGGGAAGTGTTAGCACCAGAGTGCACCGAGGGACAAAAACAAACCGGTGAAGGCAGCGTAACGCTTTGGGCAATGTTACGCTGCGAAACATTGGGTAAAGTCATTCATGTGCAGGAAACTGTGATGTCTACTACCTACCTAAACAAGCAGAACAGGTACACCCTTTCGTGGCAACGGCATTCCTCTCAAGTAGCACCTTTTTTTTCTTTTTCAGAATTGTAAAGCCCCATGTCAAAATGCCCATATTGTTAGTGAATGGTTCGGGGAAAATTAGGAAAACTTTCCAGGTATTGCCCTGGCCTCCAAATTCCCCAGATATCAAGCCAATCGAGCATCTGTGCTTTATGTTGAAACAGCAAATGCGATCTGCGGCGGCTCAATTATGTAACTGTGACGTATACCCTAATTTAACTTCCCGTTTTAGTTTCTTCATCTATGTAAATTTGAGTTCGTTCTCTTTAAAGTGGTTCCACTTAAAATCTTTGCCTTATGTTTCCAATGGTAAAACTTCTTTACATATTTTCTTCGCAATTAATGTATTCCCAAAGAGAAAAATTTGCAGATCGATAAAACTAACTTTAAGTTATAGCATATGATACTTAATACTTGCTAAAACATAACCATAATTATATTAAAAAATCAATCATTTTTCTTTGCGTAATGTTCAGACCTGTTGATAGATGGCGCGATCTGTACATTGATGACGTCATCAGACAAACAAATGTTGGATTGCTCAATTATTGTTATGCTTTAGCGGGTATTAACTATCCCATGCTATAACTTAAAGTTAATTTTATCGATGTGCAAATTTTTATCCTTGGGAATACATTATTTGCGAAGAAAATATGTAGAGAACTTTTACCATTGGAAACAAGGCAGAGATTTTAAGTGGAACCATCTTAACATTTCTCAAACTTAATGTGGCATCTCCTCTCTCGCAAAAGCGTGGTTGGCAACACCCTTGAGGTCGGAACGTATGACGTGTCTGATGAGAACTGAACGTTATATAACGTTTGAGCAGCAGCAGTGTGTGTGGAGATGATGGTAGTATGATGATATAATAGTAGTTGCAGAAGTTGAAGTACTTGAAGTTGTGATTTCTTGATGTCTGCGTATTTAATATTTAGAGTTGGTGTTTTTGTTTGTCCTTAAACGTTCTCTAACAAGTAATTGGATTTTTTCACTAATGTTGTTGAAGACTGAGTCGTGCTAAAGAAGATTTTGCTGAATAAAGACTAACAGTAAATAATCTTTTCCGGAGTTATTTGAGTGACTCCTGATTCGCTTAAAAGTGAAGTTATTAAGAACTGATTTGTGTAGTGTTCAAAAAGCTGTACTTAAATGAACATTACGCAACTTACAAGAGTTAAAGAATATGCTGATGACCGTTTTGGTACCAGATACCACTAGACATCTTTAGAAATCTTGTAGCGTCCGTCTACTGCCAAGATTTCGGTGTACACACGCGCCGCCATATGTAGCCGTCACAACTCTGCTTGTCTAGATACTAAACAAAGATATCGCCCGTTCTCATTTCGTAACTGCGCAGTTTTCAGTGATTGGTTGGCACTCGACACGTGAAGCGGTTGGCAGGTTGTTTCGGTGTGATGGCAAGAGTTGAAGGATATGCTGGTAACATTTTTGTACCAGATACCACAAGACATCTTTAGAAATCTTGTAGCGTCCATGTACTGCCAAGATTTTGGTGTACACACACGCCGCCATATGTTAGCCGTCACAACTCTGCTTGCCTAGATACTAAACAAAGATGTCGCCCGTTCTCATTTCGTAACTGCGCAGTTTTCAGTGATTGGTTGGCACTCGACACGTGAAGCGGCTGGCAGGTTGTTCCGGTGTGATGATATCATGATTTAGAAGATGCTCCCACGCAATGTAGCATATCAATAGATTTTCCTGTCTTCAGTTTCCGTCACCCTATTTCTTTCGTTGCGTAAACTGACTAACCGCGAATTTGCAAATCACGAGGGTTTTCGATAACAGAAACTTCTTAGTTTGCAAAAAGCTACTATACTTGTATCTGGTTCATTCTTTTTCTTACCTGTTGTTCCTGTAAATTTGTGGCATTTTTTTAATAATTTTTGTCAGTTTATATCTGAAATCAGGTTTTTACTTTGATTATATTAAGTTCAAATTATCTTCTATGCATATCATGAGACAATTGTTTTCGAAGTTATATCTTGTATGAAATTGTCAACCAGGCACGCACAAGATGATGATGCGCTTGGCTAGAAGGTGGGCATGGTGCTCACCACTTTAAAACCAAGCGATGTAGCACAACTTTTTCATTTACGTCCCAGATGTCACCATCGATCCTTGTAAGGTCCGAGAAGAAATCTGCAGGTGAAGAGTCGAAGACTTCAAGCAAGGAGAAAACAGGATTTTTACTGATGCATTTATCTTCCTTAAGATGACGCGGGAAGTTACTTTGAAGTAAAAGCTTACATTTTATTAGCAATCACTTTTTTCCTGACTCAGTTATTTTCAGGCTTCTGAAAAACTGGGAAACGTCACTGTAGATTAGACATCACCATAGTCTACGTTATTGAATGATGCAGCACAAAGCAGATTATCACGTAAGCGGATAACATCACCCCAGAAAGAATGGTTGAATCAGCAGCTTCATCAAAAGAAAATAAGAGAGGACTTGTGAAAAAGGTTGCATTTTATCCCAGGGTCGAGGGCTAAACGAGACTTACATTCCGATCTAAACTCATTTTGTTGCTTCTGTGCACTGCTTGTATTTCTAACATCTCTACTTTCGTCACGTCTTGTTTTTGACTTTGTGAAATTTCCTCTGGATAAAGCAAACAAGAAATAAACAATACAAATAATTTGACGTATAATTAAATATTTCAAATACAGGAGGGAAAAAAAAGACTGCCAGTTCGAAGCTGATTTCACGGAATGGGAGATTTTTTTATTGGAGGTTTAACGACCACCGTGAACAACTCAATGGGCTATAAACAGTCGTCCGTCCCTAATTTAAGGCCACTGGTTCCATGGCAGGGAGATATCCAGGGCCGTAAGACAAACACAACATCCATGCCTCACCGGGATTCGAACCCGGACCCCTTTCGGACGAATGATCTTAGACCACTGCGCCACCGGGGCGGCAATGGGAGATTTCCTCATAGATCTTCTTCTGTTTGATTGACCTCTGTCAATATCAAATGTGTTATCAAACACTGTCCGTAAAATATTTTGGTTTATACTTCATATGTCCAGGGGCCTCCTTAGTGGCGCAGTGGTCTAAACGCTGGCTTATGACGATTCGTCTGAGATGGGTCGCGGTTCAAATCCTGGTGAGGCACGTATGTTGTGTTTGTCTTACGGCGCTAGTTCTCTCCTTCCCTGGAACCAGTGGCCCTAAATTAGGGACGGGCGACTGCTTATGGTTCATAGAGTTTCTTGCGGTTGTCGTTAAACCTCTAATAAAACTGATGGTTCAGGCTTTGTCCCTTCCCCTGAACGAGAAGACCTAAATTAGGGACGGACGATTTGTTTCAGCCCAAATCTTTAGCTGCCCCGGTGGCACAGTGTCCTAAGAGATGGCTTTTGATCATTCGCCTAGGTAGTGGTCTAGGTTCGAATCCAGGTAAGGCATAAATGTTTGTGTTTGTCTTTCGGCACTGGCTTTTTTTTTTTTTTTTTTTGATTGGAGGTTTAACGACCACCGTGAGCAACTCAATGGGCTATAAGCAGTCACCCGTCCCTAATTTAGGGTCACTGGCTCCAGGGAAGGGAGAGAGCCAGCACCGTAACACAAGCACAACATCCATGCCTGACCGGGATTCGAACCCGAACCCCTTACGGACGAATGATCACAGGCCAGCGCCTTAGACCACTGCGCCACCGGGGCGGCCCACTGGCTTTCAATGTGTTACTTGATCAGCACTGGCTTTCTTTGTGTTACTTTTTTTTTTTTTTTTTTGATTGGAGGTTTAACGACCACCGTGAGCAACTCAATGGGCTATAAGCAGTCGCCCGTCCCTAATTTAGGGTCACTGGCTCCAGGGAAGGGAGAGAGCCAGTGCCGTAAGACAAACACAACATCCATGCCTCACCGGGATTCGAACCCGGACCCCGTTCGGACGAATGATCAGAGGCCATCGCTTAGACCACTGCGCCACCGGGGCGGCTGTGTTACTTGAACATTTGGCATACTGTATACCATGTTCGATATGTACATTGTTGATGTAAATTGAATATACTGTCTATGTCTGCCTGACAATAGTGTACAACTACGTCTTTTTATCCTGTCACTGTACCTGTACCACCAGGTCAAACAAATAATTTTTTTAAACCCCCTTTCATCCTTGCAATAAGAATATTTCGGTTACGAATGTATGTAAAACACAATATTTGCTAATTTCGAATATCATCATCATCATCATCATTGTCAACCATTATCAATCCACTGCTGGACGAAGGTCTCCCCAAGTTTCCTCCACAACGGTCTGTCTTGTGCCAGTCTCCTCCATGTCACCCCTGCATACTTTCGAATTTCATCCACCCATCTCCCATGTGGTCTTCTTCTGGGTCTTTTCCTGTCCCTTGGGATCCAATCTAAAATTTCGGCTGTCCATCTATGGTCTGTTCTTCTGGCAGTATGTCCAGCCCATTGCCATTTCAGGGATTTAACTCTGATCATGATGTCTTCCACTCTTGTCATTTTTCGGATCCACGTGTTCCTCTTCTTATCTCTCCTGGTTACACCAAGCATGCACCTCTCCATGCTTCTTTGAGTTGTCTGCAGCCTTTGTATGTCTCTTTTAGCTAAGGTCCACGTCTCTGCACCATACGTAAGCACTGGAAGGATGCATTGATCAAACACTTTTCTTTTAAGACATAATGGCATATTGCTCTTGAAAATTATGCTGTTTCTTCCAAAAGCTCTCCAGGCAAGTTTTGTACGCCGATTAATTTCTTCACCAATGTGACCCTCACTTGATATCTGCTGTCCAAGATAAATGTATGTGTCTGTTATCTCCAGCTTTTCTCCATCAATCGATAAATCTTCATTTCTTGTAAAAGCATTGAACATCACTTTTGTCTTCTGAAAGTTCATTTTTAATCCCACTTCTTTACTCTTGTCAGCAAGTTCCTGGATCATACTCTGTAGCTCTGATGGGGTAGTTGCAAAAATGACCACGTCATCAGCAAAACGAAGGTGGGTTAGATAATCTCCATTAATCTTTATCCCCTTGTTTTCCCAGCTCAGCGACTGAAAAACACTCTCCAATGTGGCATTAAAAGAGCTTCGGAGATATGGTGTCACCTTGTCTCACTCCCTTTCCAATTTTTACGTGTGTTGTATTTTCAAACAGCCTAATCTTTGCACTTGCATTTTCATAGATGTTATTAATAATATTAATGTATGCATCTTCAATACCGCAGGTTTTCAGAGCCATTGTAACTGCTGATGGTTTCACCGAATCAAAGGCTTTTTCATAATCGATAAAAGCCATGCACAATGGAAGTTCATATTCCCTCGCTCTTTCAATTAGTTCTCTCAGCACGTGGATATGATCTATTGTGCTGTAGCCACTCCTGAATCCAGCTTGTTCTCTCGGTTGAGCCATGTCCAGTGTTACCTTCAAGCGGTGTGAAAGAACTTTAGTGAAGATTTTATAAACTACTGATAGGAGGCTGATAGGTCTGTAGTTTCCGAGATCCTCAATGTCACCTTTCTTATGTAGCAGGATCATTGTAGCGGTGTTCCAATCCTCAGGAATCTTTCCTTCATTAAGGCATCAGTGAAAATTTGGGCGAGTACTGTTTCGATTTCTTCACTTGCTTCTTGTATGATGTCTACAGTAATTCCATCTTCTCCTGGAGCTTTTCCCCGCTTCATGTTCTTGATTGCACGTGCAACTTCTGCTGGAAGGACTGGAGGAACTCTGGTACTGGTATCTTTCATGATGTCTGGAGTGCATGTATCATCCCTTTCATATAATTTGGAGTAGAAATCTTTCACTCTTGTCAAAATTTCGCCTCTATTTCTTGTTACAGAACCATCTTCTTTTCTCAGTGCCATAATCTGTTTTCTTCCCTTACTGAGATGTCCCTTTGCTATCTTTAGGCTTTGGTTGTTTTCAATTGCTTTCCTCACTAGTTCACAGTTGAATTTTCTTACGTCTTCAGTGATACTTTTTCTTACTGTCTTGCATAGCTCTATATATTCCACTTTGGAAGTCACATCTTCTTTAGTTGTCCTCATCTCTTCTTTTTTGCATCAACATTTTCGTTTTTCCTGATAATTTATTTACATGCAACTTGTTCTTAGACCCAGCTAATTTTGTTGCTGTTTCACATAAGAGCTTTGGTTACTTTTCTGTTAACTTCAGAGATGTCCACTTCTTCTGATGTTAGGCCTTCTAAAGCAGAGAACCTGTTCTTCAGTTCCAACTTGAAGGTATTATGGTGTTTTTTAAGGTTGGTTATGTCGATAGATTTTGTTTGTCTTATGAGCTTGCCACGTTCAAGTTTAGTGTTGAGGTGCATCTTACATCTCACCAATCTATGGTCACTACCTGTGTTGAACTTGTTTAGCACACTGCAGTCTTCTATGACGAATTTTTTGTTACACATAATAAAATCAATTTCACTTGTCGTCCCATTTGGATGTCTCCATGTCCATTTCCTGTGTGGCTTTTTCTTGAAGAAGGAGTTCAAGATGAAAAACCCTTCTGCCTCTGCAAACTCTACGAGAGTATTTCCACGCTGGTTTCTGTTGCCGTGACCGAATTTACCTACTGAAGTTTCATTCTGTTGCCGTTGCCCTATTTTTGCATTGAAATCTCCCATAATTATTTTCAAGTGCTGCTTACCTTTATTATTTAGATGACAAATTTCCTCATAAAATTCTTCAATTTCTTCTTCAGGATGACTTGTGGTGGGTGCATAAGTTTGAATAATCTGAGCCTGGTATCTTTTCGAGAGTTGGATAACAAGTCGTGCAGCTCTGTCAGAGGAACTTTCAACTTCTACAACTTTATCCTTCAGTTTCTTGTTTATTATAAATCCAACACCACTAGTTCTGCCAGTATCTGTCCCACGATAGTAGAAGAGATGTCCACTTTTCAGTTCGATGAGATCTTCTCCTTTTCTCCTTACCTCACTTAGCCCCACGATGTCCCACTTGATCCTTTGTAGTTCCTCTTCCAATTCAAGAAGCCTTGAATCAGAAGATAGGGAGCGTCCATTGTACGTAGCCAAGGTCAGCATCAGATGGCAGCCTAGTCCGGTCCTCCGGGGATTCTTAGCACCCTCTGCCTTCATGTCGCACTGGCCGCTGCCTTGGCCAGGTACATTCCAGCTGCCGGAGACTGAGGGCCAAGATTTAAGTTGTGGAATCATTTTGGAGGGGTTTGGCCATAACTCACCACGCTGGCCAAGCGGGTTGGTGAGTGTGGGATAACATTTCCTCTAATCCCGATGGTATAGTTATACCGCTATTGGCGGTCGTCAGAGCCCCTTTAGTGGGAACAGGATGCACCACGAGAAGGCGGGGTTGACATTTGTCAAGGAGAGAGCTGTGATGTTACGCATCACCTGACCTTACATCCCGAATATATTTCGAATATATGATCATCTAAATAAACTGCTTAACCATCATCTGCAACCACCTAACTACGGAAATTATCTTAACGTCGTTAAGCCGCGCTAAGGCCCTTCTACACCCTTAGTTATACGTTTTTCTAAAAAACGGGCTTAAAAAAAGTATAAATGCAAAAAACGTATAGGTGAAATTTCAAAATTTTAAATACCATTCTAAAATTTTGAATGTCTCCAAATATATTTATAAAAAAAAGGAGAAAACATACTCGTAATTTTTTGATTACGCTAATTTATAATGTTATGTATATACGTACAGAACAACCTTTGTTCCACCTTAAGTCTATGTCCATTTTGATATTAATTATTTGATTCAAATTTCATTATAAAGACCAGGTTAAGAAATTCTGTGCGATTTCATATTTCCAATATATGAAAACAAAACTTACCTTTGAAATTCTAGGCAGTAAATTCGAATACCATTTTGTATATAAACATCCCTCTTTTCAAAGCAGTTTGCCCACTAGTTGATTTAGCATTAGAGCCGAGTAAGCTATTCATTAATCTTCAAAATTTCTTGAATTCAGAAATTTTTTTTAGTTGCGTCACCAATTTCATGGCTGCAAAAAGACGTATTCTAAATTTTCTCGAAGTTTTAACATACGAGGTTACGTGTAAAAGAATCAAAGAAACGTGCATTTTTGATAATCTCAAAATCAAAATTTAACGTATAACCGCAAAAACCGTATAAATGAACTGAATTACGAATAACCGAGTTGAAAAAGCGATAAAAACTGTCGTAAATATCGGGACTAATGTAGAATTACGCATAAAAAGTGAAAAACGTACAACAGCGGTTCCACGGTAGGTCCTATAATATGAAATTTGCAATACTCAGCTTGCCGCCCCGGTGGCGCAGTGGTCTAAGGCGTTGGCCTCTGATCATTCGTCCGTAAGGGGTCTGGGTTCGAATCCCGGTCAGGCATGGATGTTGTGTTTGTCTTACGGCACTGGCTCTTTCCCTTCCCTGGAACCAGTGACACTAAATTAGGGACGGGCGACTGCTTATAGCCCATTGAGTTGCTCACGGTGGTCGTTAAACCTCCAATCAAAAAAAAAAAAAAAAAAAAAAAAAATACTCAGCTCCTCGCGGTGGCGCAGTGGTATGAGCGCTAGTCTCTGAGCGTGGGGCCGGGTCCGAGCAGAGTGTGTGTGTTGGCTTAACGCTCGTAACCGGTGGTGTGTTTGTTTCACGGTACTGACTCTCGCGAGGGACAGGTGACTTCTTATAGTGCATTGAGTAGCTCACTGTGGTAGTTATAACCTAACCCCCCCCCCCCCGCAAAAAAAACCATCTACACATAAATTTATTGCATTGAACTTTCGGAAAGAGGTTTGTCCAGCTTCATAGGTTGCACTTGTTGGAGCTGAAAGAGTAATGATCAGGATATATGACGCGCGTGACTGCCGCCATTGTACCAGCCTCAAAGGGCACGTGACTGAAAAGAAACCAGTCACAGAGTATATTTTTTCTTAGAGCCACATCTACGACAAGAACTACTTGTTCCAGGGAAAGAAGGAAGCCATAATCCTAAGGCTCTGGCTCTCTCATTTCGCTGGAAAAAGAGCCCCCAAATTTCATAGTTCCTCAGAATGATCGTCAAACCCTTAAACAAACAAACAAGAGTTTTTTTTTTTTTTTTTTCGATTGGAGGGTTAACGACCACCGTGAGCAACTCAATGGGTTATAAGCAGTCGCCCGTCCCTAATTTCGGGTCACTGGTTCCAGGGAAGGGAGAGGGCCAGTGCCGTAAGTCAAACACAGCATCCATGCCTCTCAGTTATTCGAACCCGGGCCCCTTTCGGACGAATGATCAGAAGCCGCCGCTTAGACCACTGCGCCACCGGGGCGGCAAAGAATAATTGAAATGTTTGTAGTAGTTGAACGTCGTTTATTAATTAGTCCTTAGCTAACTTATTGAACATATAACACTTTAGGAAACTAATTAAGGTGAAAAGAATCAGCATTTACGTAAAAATTGAAACTGGTTTTTTAGAACACACTAGGTAACTAATTAGAAATAAACGGCAATTGTGAAAAGAATCAGCACTTTCGCAAAAGTGTAAACTGGTCTTTTAGAATAGCCTAGGTAAATAATCAGAAATAAACGACAGAGGTGAAAAGAATCAGCACTTTAGTAAAAATAAAAACTTGCTTTTCAGAACAGTCTAGGTAACCAATTAGAAATAGACTGCTCTGGTAAGAAGAATCAGCACTTACGTAAAAGTGGAAACTGCTCTCTTAGAACAATGTAGGTAACTAATTAGAAATAAACGGCACTGATGAAAAAAAATCAGCACTTACGTAAAAGTAGAAACTGGTCTTTTAGAACAATATAGGTAAATAATTAAAAATAAACGACAGAGGTGAAAAGAATCAGCATTTACGTAAAACTGGAAACTGGTCTTTTAGAATAGTCTAGGTAACTAATTAGAAACAAAACGGCGGTGTTAAAAAGAATCAGCACTTTAGTAAAAATGGAAACTGGCCTTTTAGAACACACTAGGTAACTAATTAGAAATAAACGACAGAGGTGAAAATAATCTGCACTTTCGTAAAAATGGAAACTGGTCCTTTAGAACTTACTAGGTAAGGAATAAGAAATAAACGGCGCAGTGGTGAAAAGAATAAGCGCTTTCGTAAAAATGGAAACCCATCTTTATTTTCCACAAAGTAGTAACGCACTGGAAGTTTCAGTCACCAATGAACTGGAAGTTTCAATCACCAATGCGCTTTAGTATGTCGAGTCGTAATTCATCAGATAACACTTAGTAGCTTAGTAGCTAATGTACGTAGATCATTAAAAGGTATACCTATTCTCGGGTGCCTAGAATAGTGAGAAATAGAAATATCGCAACGAAACTTGCTAGGCTGCTTACAGAAGCCATGACACGAAATGATTTAACGGCGGAAAAATATACTATCTACCAACAAGTAATTGGACACCTGTGATAGCAAAGGAAAACGAAGTTTATTCACCTTCAGTAGTTGGTGGAGCCTCCACGAGCGGCAATTACAGCTGCGATCCTCCGGGGCATGCTCTCAACCAGGCGTTGTACGACTGCTAGCGGTATTTTCTTCCACTCGGCTTGGAGAAGACAGGTCAGTTCCTTCACCGATTTCGGACGGTGGGGGCACTCCTTAAGTCGACGCTCCAACTCGTCCCAGAGGTGCTCGATAGGGTTAAGGTCCGGGCTCTGCGTAGGCCAGTCCATTCGATTAACCCCATTGTCACCATACCAAGCCATGGTGGATCTCGCAACATGGCAGGTGGCATTGTCATCCTGAAAGTAGCATGGGTCCACCCCGTAAAACTGCCACAACGTAGGAAGCGCATGGTCCTCCAAAATGGCGCAGTAGGTCTCAGCGTTGAGTCTACCAGGAATTGCGACTAAGCGTCCTGTGCCATACCAGGAGAAACACCCCCATAGTATAATTCCACCGCCGCCGAACTTCACAGTTGGCACAATTCATTCCGGCAGGAGGCGTTCTCCAGGCAGACGCCAAACCTAGACCCTGCCATCCGAATAGTAGAGGGTGAACCTTGATTCGTCGCTCCAGAGAACCTGTTTCCACTGTTCAACGGTCCACTGTCGACGTTCTATGCACCACGTTAGCCGAGCAGCGCTATTGGACTTGGTGATCAAAGGCTTGTGGGCGGCAGCACGTCCATGATAACCGAGCAGATGGGCTTCCTTACGGATGGTATTCATCGAAAGAACACTCCCGGATGCCTGTTGAAATTTCTCGCGGATGTGGCCCATCGATTTGGTGCGGTTCTTCCGAATTTCTCTGGCCAGCACCCGTCGGTCTCTAACTCCCAGTTTTGTGGATCTGCCGGGTCGGCGCACATTTCGACAGTCACCTCTTATCTTTCACTTGCCAATCACGTAGGCCACTGTCGATTTTGGGTACTTCAACTAGCTGGATATGTCACGTATGAATCGGCCATTTCTGTGATACCCGACGATTACACCTTTCTCGAAATCAGAGAGCTTCGAACTGCGTGGCATCTTGCATGCGGCTGGTTGCGTTGTTGTTTCCCGCACGATATTTAACGGCGGCTTTCGTGACGTGTATCAGGACCGCATATATCGTCGATTGCAGGGGTGTCCAATTACTTGTTGGTAGATAGTGTAGTTTAAAATTGGGAAACAATGGAGCTGCAGACGCAAGAAAAGGGCATACGCGTGCGTGAATTTACTGCTTATTGGACGCACAAACGTTGCAGTACAGATCTGCTCAATAAGCTGGCCATTACAAAAGATGACATACTGCAAACCAAGAATGCCACGTGACACGGATACTCGCAGAATGTCGCGATCCATGCTGACCACTCACTTAATATTCAATACTCGTTTTCAGATGAAAACGAGTATTGACATTACAGTGAAACTCTGTTTTCCAGGTATCCTCAAATCTAGAAATCACAAGGAGCAAGCTCCGATGAGAGGGCTGACCAGGACTACAGAAACCGTCGGGAAATTATGCTTTCATTGTTGAATGCTCGACTGAGCAATTCCTTCACCTACCAACTGATATGTGGAAGTATACCGTCTTGCACGAACCCGATAGTGTCCAAACATTGCCGTTCCTATAAATCGGGAATAGCATGTTGTCGCAAAAGAGCGTGCAACCGTTCACCGGTTAAAGTGCACCTTACCTGGAGTGTGATGGTTTGAAGAAAAATGATACAATAATGAAATCTGCTGTGAAGCTGCACCATACCGTCACACATGGGCTCTAAAGAGGTCTTTCGTGAATAGCAGTTGGTCGTACAGTTTTGCGAGGTTACAGTCCCAGTAATAGTGAAATATACCTCATCTGACCACACAATAGCAGCCCAAGGCCACAGGCTGTCAACCTCCATCCGGGCCGGAAATTGGAGAGCTAAGTCCAAACGTAGTTCTTGTCACCCCGTAGTAGTTCTTACATCACACGTATCCTGTACGGATGCCATCCCACGATAGATCGCAGAACTTTGCAGACTATTGATTATGGAAGGTACAATTGTGGGACCACCGCTCTGGCACTAATATGTGAGAGTGTACCCCGGCTTGCTATGTCGGTACTGGCAACTGCATTTTCATCCACGACATCTTCGAAAACTGGTGGACTTCCTCTTTCCGAATCTATACCCAATGCTCCAGTATCTTCGAGCTTCCATATCATCCTTACCAACGCCGCGGGTGTAAGAGGTACTTTCCGCAATCCCTTCATTTGTCGATACCAGTGTACTGTACTATTGGAATTACTCAGATTGTGATAATAACATTTTATACCTTATAACGAAGTAAATTTCTCCGTCATTTTTGGTCCACGCCTGGGATCGAACCCGAGTCCACTTATTCCGGAATAAGTCACTCTACCAATTGAGCTACGCGGACGTTCGTTCTCGCTGCTATCTGCCTTTATGTCGTGTGCGTCCTGCGGGCAGGCACGTCACATCTACCCCCCCCCCAGAAAGAGAGCCGGGAGCATTGCCCACGGGTCAGCCGTGACCATGAATCGTCGTAGGCAGCCATTCGCTGTAGAACGTGCACTTGAGAACTCCCAGTCAATCTAGACATCACACACATTTTTTTTTCGAAGCGCTGAAGAAGGGGTTCTCTTATTTTTCTTATCTCGCGGTGTGGAAAGAAAATCACACTATTGCGAGATTTTGAACGGCCGGGTCATCCGGGAAGTTCGGCGCCATTATAACGAAGTAAATTTTTCCGTCATTTTTGGTCCACCCCGGCTATCGAACCCGAGCCCACTTATTCCGGAATAAGTCACTCTACCAATTGAGCTACACGGACGTTCGTTCTCGCTGCTATCTGCCTTTATGTCGTGTGCGTCCTGCGGGCAGGCACGTCACATCTCCCCCCCCCCGAAAGAGGGCCAGGGGCATGGCCCACGGGTCAGCCGTGACCATGAATCGCCGTAGGCAGCCATTCGCTGTAGAACGTGCACTTGAGAACTCCCAGTCAATCTAGACATCACACACATTTTTTTTTCGAAGCGCTGAAGAAGGGGTTCTCTTATTTTTCTTATCTCGCGGTGGAAAAGAAAATCACACTATTGCGAGATTTTGAACGGCCGGGTCATCCGGAAAGTTCGGCGCCATTATAACGAAGTATATTTTTCCGTCATTTTTGGTCCACCCCGGGGATCGAACCCGAGCCCACTTATTCCGGAATAAGTCACTCTACCAATTAAGCTACACGGACGTTCGTTCTCGCTGCTATCTGCCTTTATGTCGTGTGCGTCCTGCGGGGAAGGCACGTCACAACCTGCAGCACGCGTTCCTTCTTTGCAACAGCTATAATGACTACCGGCAGCCTGATCATTGCCGCTTTTATCTTCCCAGACATAACATGCCAAATTTGCATATAAACATTCGCATATGAAACTTTTCACGTGAACGACATGCTGTTACTTGAATTTCAGCAGTGACGCTTCTACTATGCATCACAGGAAATCTCTTGGGCTGGGCAGCATATTGAACAGATTTGTTTTGAAACGTTTGCGCTGTCAATACCAGCAAATTAGCGTGCGTGTCGGTTCTTTCCTTGGGCTTGCAACTCAATTGTTTCCCTGGCGGTGATATTTTGAACTAATTTTCCCCAGCTTAATTGTTTTCCCAGGATATCAGTAAGCTGCCAACTAATTTTCGTTGCGGTATCTCCATTTCCTGTTTTTCTAGACATCCGAAGAGGGGTACACTTATTTTATAACCAGCTGGTATAAACATGGAAACCTTAACCATATAAATAGCACGTTTTTCGTCTATCCATCCACATAAATCGACAGGCTTTCAACTCTTCCGCTTATAATATCACTACCACTACTTTTTATATTCGACGTAGACATTTTGCTTTCTTCTGACTCACTGTCATCATTGCCAAAACGTAAAAGCTGTTCGGGGAAGTAATGTGAGAAAATCTTTAACCGAAAAGTAGCAAAACTCACGTAGGATATAGAAATTCAAAATGAAATCAAATTAGAAGTATACGTTACAAAATTTTCTCTGGATGGGCCCAAACTGTTAATGGAACTGTAGCGGAAACTGTTAATGGAACGGCACCGGCGTTATGTATTCCCGAATGTTCTGCCCACTTTAACAAGTAAGATTTTGTTTATTGACTGTTTATGGCCATTAGAGTTATTCATGGTGGTCGTTAAACTCCGAAATATAATTATTACGTGCTCATTTTATTCTTTTTTAGGGGGGGGTTAACATGCACCGTGAGCAACTCGACGAGCTATAAGCAGTCGTGTGTCCCTAATTTAGGGACAGTGGTTTCATTGAAGGGAGATAACCCGTGAGACAAAACGGTATCCATTCTTCATTTGCAATGGATCTTGTTTGAGACGAATGGTCGGAAGTTAACGCTTAGACCATTACATCTGCCTCGGCAGGGTAGTTGTTTAAGCGCTGGCTGCTGACTATTATGGATCCGGGTCCGAATTCCGGTGTGTCATGGATTTTGTGTTTCTCTCCCTTCCCTGGAACTAGTGGCCTTAACATTGAAAGAGGCTATATCTAATTCATCGGTTTATTCTCAGGGTCTTGCTTCAGCATCTTCAAATTAATGGACTTGGCCTCAAATTCCAGCTACTTCAGTTTCCGAGGGCAAATGTATAAACAAGTAAAGTATTGCTTCTGCGAGGACGGCTGAAAGCGAAGATCTCCGATGGGATCTTCGCTTTCAGCCGTCCTCGCAGAAGCAATACTTCGTCCCATTGAGCAAGATATATTCACCAACATCACCCCAAGACACCTGGCTACGATATGCAGACGACGAATTTTTCATATGGCCACACGGAAAGGAAACACTCCCGTTTTTCCTCGATAAAATAAATTATATACACCCTACGATCAATTTCACAATGGAGCTTGAACACAATGGTATCTTACCTTATCTCGACGTCTCAGTGAGCGAATCGCATGACAACCGCCTACATGCGGGTCTATTATAAACCCAGCTCCGTTCCTAACCTGATGCTCCGCAGTTCACTCTGCCCTGATGATTACAAGACCGCCTTATCCCGTTCTCGAATTAGAAGAGCCTTCGCTGTCTCATCCGATGTCCGTTCTAGACAATTCGAACTAAGAAACATCGTCGAATTAGCCATTGAGGCAGGATATACTTCGAACCAGATGCGCAACTTTATCGAGAAAGCCAGAACCAGCTGTGCTAATATTTCTATGCCGCAACTTCGCTACCTGGGCTCTATTCCCTACATACCAAATATTTCCTATCAACTCAAAAACGCGCTCTGGAGGACGAACTTCGGTGTCGACATAAAGTCTCCGGCATCTTTATATACGATGCTTAAGAGAAATATTGACAAGCCCCTTTCTTCTCAATGAAGCAGGCGTTTATGCCATCCCACTAAAATAACCGGACGGCTCGAGGCGATACTGCATCGGAATGACCAAACGTTCGTTTGGAATTAGAATCACCGAATATAAAAGGGATAGAAGAGACGGAAAAGTAACCACTGCCGAGGGTGGCCGAGGTGGGCAACGTTCGTGATTGCCACGGGAAGGGCCTCAGGTTCGATCCCAGGCAGGTACGAACACTCGATCCACTAAATACCAGCCGTGCGTCGGATGGGCACGTTAAGCCATCGGACCCCGGGTACTGGCCCCCGGTAATAAATAAGGGCGTCTTCCTCGCCCTTTCTACTTCGCTTCCGTGTCACTTTCGTATCGGGCGCTCTAGCCCAAATCTCCTAGTTTCCTATTTCTAAGGGTTGTTTAAGACCTGGGGTCAGACACTCCCTTCCTAAAATCTTCTACATATGATCATGAAAAGTAACCACTGCCCTATCAAGAGAAGTCAAGTTCCAGTCCGCCGATCCTATATGGAGTGATGTAAAGGAATTAGCTTCATACTCCACACCCAAATCTACCGCCATTCGCGAAACCTTGGAAATCTTGACCAGCTGCGAGGCTTGCAATGATAGCGTCTCTTTGGAGTTGCCACGTATTTGGAATCAATTCTTCAAATGATTCTGAGTTTTCTACCATAGTACCACGTGCCCAACCAACATGATCTCGTTTCTCCGAAATATCACGTTTGCTCCTATTCATTTATTGTCTAGTCAAGTCACCGCGTTCAAAGTGTTGAAACGTTCTATTATCCAGTTTGCATTTAGCTGTCTACCTTTCTTGAAAAAAGCCTTCTGGTTGATGTGCGAAAGCTTGAAAAGTTTTATTTGTGTTCTACGCCAAAAAATTTCGGATGTTTAGTATAGTTATACTATTTTGAGTATAATTTGGCGTACAGTTCCTACTTATTGAACTTGGTTGATTATTTTTGTTGACTGTGATGAAAAATAGTGTATGAATGGACCTGTAATTTTGTGCATGCATTCAAACTTTAGAAACACTTGTACGAAGCTTTGAATCTTATTTTTTGTTTCACCTCCAGTAGGGAGCTGAAATGAAATTAGTTGAAATAGGAAAGGAATATCTAAAATTCTAAATCAGCCAAAAAGGGGGAAAAAGTGCATCTTGTGAAGTATGAGTTTTGTTAGCCATTGCTGATGCAACTGCGTGTTTGTCCATAACTAGGAATTTTACTACACTTTAAAAGTACTAGAAAACAGACATCCCCTACGACACAGAAGCTTATTTTCTGGCTTTGGTACAAATTTCCAGAAACTCATTGATACGAAAGCAGGGTAAAGCCTAGGCTACAATAAATCTAAATGAGGACATATTAGCGCACAGGGTACCAATAAACCTGGAACTGCGCTGAATTAATTGAACGTGTCATCCTGGTTCATTCTACTGCTGGAGGATGCCCTCCTCCCTTTCTCTCCAGTCTTCTCTGTTTTTATCTTGATCACAATTTTCTTCCTGCAGTTCTTTTAATTTTATTATCTTGCTTTTAGATTCCTAGTACACAGGATCTCATAGAATCATTCTATGAGTACTGAGCCATCTCCCATGTTCTTATGGAGCTTGGTGATCTGTCTATTTCCATTTCATTAACAAGCATGTGTTAATGCATCATCAGTTTCAGTTTATTGGAGGTCATTCTACTAAAATATTTCCCATCGTTCCATAAGATTTGGTAACTGGCCCATTTCCATTTCATTACTTAAGTGAATTAATGCAACTTCTGATTCAGTTTACTGTCGGCCATTCTATTACACCTTCCCTTTGGATTTCGATTTTACTAGTTTGACATATGTTAAAGCAATTTGTGTTTCAGTTTGTTGTCCGCCATTCTACTAGATCATTTCTTATCCTTCCTTCAGTTTCCCATTTCATTAGTTTGGCGGACTTTAATACATACTCTGTTTCAGTTTATTGTAAATTCGACTAGATCATCTCTCATCATGCATTAGGATTTCCATTCCGTTATTTTACGTGCATTAATAAAAGTTCTCTTTCAGTTTGTTGTCAGCCATAGCAGTCCTTCTCTTTCATCTTCCATTAGGATTTCCAGTTCATCATTTCACGTGCATTAATAAAAGTTTTCTTTCTGGTTGTTTTCAGCCATAGTAGTCTCTCTGATCTTCTAGTCGGATGCCCATTTCAGTAATTTGACATGCATTAACGCATGTTCCATTTCAATCGTTGCCAATCATTCTGCTTAATCAGGGCCTGATTTACGCCTAGGCACGCAAGGCACATGCCTAGGGCCCTGAAATTGAAAGGGCCCCAAAATCTTGGTTAAAAAAAAACTTTCCCTTTTTCAAAATATTTATACGTGGGTAGATGTGATGTGGAGTAACTATATATAAATCGCTGGCAAAACACAAGCAAGTACTGGCAATATAATGTGTTATTTCTAGTTAATATCAGTAACATTTTCCAGATAATTTGGAGAGGGTTTTTGTGTGAGATTAAACAAAAAATTGTCGTGTTGTGTAATAAAAACTAGCAGTAGGTGTATGTTGCCGCCCCGGTGGCGCAGTGGTCTAAGCGATGGCCTCTGATCGTTCGTTCGAACGGGGTCCGGGTTCGAATCCCGGTGAGGCATGGATGTTGTGTTTGTCTTACGGCACTGGCTCTCTCCCTTCCCTGGAACCAGTAACCTTAAATTAGGGACGGGCGACTGCTTATAGCCCATTGAGTTGCTCGTGGTGGTCGTTAAACCTCCAATCAAAAAAAAAAAAGTATTTGTATGTTTGTAATTATGGCTTACCAAGTCAATTATATACTTCAATTTCAAATACTGCATGGTTCTGAAGCAATTTTTGAACATTTTGACATTTTAGCTCCCAAAAGTTATATTTGAAAAATCTTTGGACTTAATTCGGGCAGGGTTTGAATCCCCCCAAACCTCTCTCTTAAATACACCCCTGGTTAATATGGTAATAGTATAGTTTAGACACACCTGGCAAAAAATCCAATGTCAGATTGAATTTTACCCGTCATATGGCTTTGTCACACACAACTGTTTCATCGATGAAGGTTCAAATCTTTTCAGATGCAAATCAGTAGGACAGCATAAAAATCTAGGAGAAAACAATATTTTTACCAGGTACTATGTAATTTAATGCCAGTCTTATAAATGTATTGTGTTTATTAAATTATTACGCTGGATTGTAATACAGTCGTCCAAAATGGTCACACTACCTACTCGACTCCGTAAAGTAAATGTCGAGGGGAGGGGGCCTCGTTTTGGGTTGTGCCTAGCGCCCAATTCCGTGTAAGTCGGGCCCCATGTTTAATCATCTCTCATCTTGCCTTCCTACTAGGTTACCGGCACATTTCCATTTCACTGCTTTGGAATGACTTAGTCTGACTCAATCCTTTTGTCAGGCCGTCTCCCATCATGCTTTCGGACTTCCACTAGAATAACATGCGTTAAAGCACCTTGTGTTTAAGTCTGTTGTCAGTTATTTTACTAGACCATCTCACATCTTCCATTTCATTAGTTGACGGTTACTGATGCACGTTCTCTTTCAGTTTGTTGTCTTATCTAAGTGTTTCTCTTTCTGCCCACTGAACTTTACATCATATTATTATTTCCATCTTTGGTTACGAAACTTATCTTCCTTGTCCTGCCCTCCAGAATTATACCGCATATTATTCTTTCCACCTTTCCATGCGTAACTTGTCTTACTATTTCTGCCCATTTAAAATATACCTCATAGTACTTTTTCTATCTTTAATTGCGCAACTTGTCTTTTAGCTTGCTTCGGATGTATTGTATATGTATCTGCATCATACACGGTCGAGTCACATTATCGTGACCACCAGCTAATATCCAGAGTAACCACCGTGTGCAGCGCGGACAGCAGCTAGACGGGCTGGGAGTGACTCAATAAGGTGCTGGAAGGTGTTCACAGGCATGTGGAGCCAGGCTGACTGCAGTGCGTCTGGCAGCTGATGGAGGGGGCGTGGTAGAGGATCCATAGAGCGAACAACACGATCGAGGTGGTCCCATAGATGCTCAATTGGGTTTAAGTCTGGAGAATTAGGAGCCAGGGGAGTACTTTGAAGTCTTCATCGTGCTCTTCCAACCACTCTGAGATATTTGTAGCTGTGTGACACGTAGCATTGTCGTATTGGAAGATTTCATCCGCCCCAGGGAAGACAATCAGCATATATGAGTGTACGTGGTCTGCAAGGATGGATTCGTGACGAATTCGGTCCATAGTGCCTTCCACAGGTTTAAGTGGACACAGAGAATGACACGAGAACATTCCCCAGACCATAACGCTGTCCCCACTAACGTGTGTTCTGCCAGCAATGGTTGAAGAGTGTTTGTTCTCCGATGTTTCTCGCCAATGTCCATCCTTTCGATGAAGCAGAAAACGCGTCTCATCGGAGAAGGCAATTCTTTGCCAATCAGCGGAGGTTCAATTCCGATACTACCGCGCAAATGTAAGCCTTTTCTGCCGATGCACCTTCGTTAGCATAGCTGCACTGACCCATCCGTCTGCATCGGAGCTCCATACGCAGCAGGGTTCGCTGAACTGACGTTTTAGACACACTTCTGGTAGCCCCCTGGCTCATTCGCCCAGTGAGTAACTCCACTGTAGCGTGTCGATCGGCCCTCACGCACCTTCGAAGCAAACGTTTACCTATCACATCAATAACGCGTGGTGCTCCACAGTTTCCACGTCGCTTATTCGCAATGGTGCCATTTCTCCAATCACGATACCCTTTAACCACAGCAGCACGCGAGCAGTTCACGAACTGCGCTGTTTCAGAAATACTGCCACCCTTGGCCCGAAAGACGATAATCATCCCTTTTTGCAAATCTGATAAATCGCTCCTTTTATCCATGACAGCAACGAGTGATATATTTTCCGAATGCCTACAGCACACCTTATATACCCTCCAAGCCAGCTCTCGACACGTGCCTTCTTTCATTGGCTACGCGCTGTTGACGTCAAAAGTAGGAGGTGGTCAAAATAAAGTGACTCGACTGTGTATATTTTATAGCAATTTTTTAAATCTTATTTTAGGTTTTGCACACACACACACACACACACATGCACACACACACACACACACACACACACACACACACACACACACACACACACGAACCAACGGAATTTTTCGGCAAATTTTCTGCCAAGGACTTCAAAATTTGTGCGTCTCCTCTTTCCCCGTACGATTCTCAGCCCTCCTAGTAAGTAGCCCCTCTAGTTCTGAACTGCCGGCAAAGCCACTGGTTCACTAAAAGAGCATTCTTCTACGATTTTCTCTTTTATGACACGCAATTGCACAATCCATAGTGTATCTGTTTCTCATTACCTTTCTTTTTTTTTTTTTTTGTGTTCTTTCTTCGGACTTGAATTTGGTGAGAGAGATTTTAAGTGAACAGTTAATTAACAGGACCACGTCGTAAAGATTTCTTTAGGGATAATCCAAAAAAAAAAAAAAAAAAAAAAAGAATTCTTATTGTTCAAAAGAGAGAAGGAAAGCCACTGTCGTAGTGCTGAAATTTTGTTCCGTTTTTTACAGTCCCTTTCATAAAAGAAAAGATGATGAATTGTACATACTCTTCCGTGTTCTTCCCTGTTCATCAACCTCTGAGGGGTGACGTTTGAATAAATGTCCGTAGCACCACGTGGTATTTTCTCCCGTGGTCACAAAATAGCTAAGATCATCCTTGTAGGGAGGGTGGAGATGCGAGATGACGGTGGGAGACATGGATTGAGAAGCTTAAGTGCAATTCCAATGACGTAGATGGGGGGCAGGGAATTCGTGATGATGCAGGGGAGGAGGAAGGACGGCAGGAAATCTGGATGCCAGAGAGCCTCTCAGCCGACAAGTCTGCTTCCAGGGGGAAGGGATGACGCATTAATGGCAATGTGATTGCTCGAGAAACTAGTCAAGCGCGTACGTCTTGGTTATGCCATTCACAGAATGTAACCACAGAAAAGGCTTCATTACCCCACAACTTGACAAAATATTCTCGGTTAAAAATCCACGTGAAATAAAAAGAAAAATAATGGATGCTCCGGCAAATGCGTATTAATAAGAAAAAAGTAATCCGAATAGTGGATACGCTATTGGTTATGGATGGATGAACAGCGAATGAAAGATGTCAACTTTAAAGTATGAGAAGTAAAACGTTAAGTGCATGGCTCCAAAAATAGCTTCCTGCACAATATGAATGAAGTAACTGATTCCAAATGGCATTTTAATTACAGCAAATTGCTAGCAGCCAGAAAAAATTCATCAAACTTGCAAATTTCATCGTCTGTAGTAAATAAATTAAGTGACCCGAGACATGACGGTTATTCATTAAAATGGCAGGAGTAAGAAAAATCACAAAAGCTCTCATAGACTAAAAAAGAAAACTGTATTCCCTTCTTTTTTATTTGACAGAATTTTCCCCTTTCTATTATCAATACTTTTTTTATTGGGAAGCTAAGTAGTAACTGAAATTATCTTTTTTTCCTGACTGTTAATTTCAGTGATGAAACAACTTTGTACCAAACTAAGCAACGCGACGATTGTACGTAGAACATCTTTTTAAAACTTTGTGGAGAGATTCGGGTAACGCAGCTAAACATGCCATAAATGTATAGTTTACTTCTCCCATACTTACTATATCTGTTTTTAAAAATCTGCTGTTTAGCTGCGTTGCCCGAATCTCTCTACAAAGATTTAAAACGTGGAAAGGGCGATGACTTCTATTTGATGTTCCTGGTCCATGTCAACTGCGTATTTATCATTTATTCGCCTTCTAGTTATTTGTTCAGTTGCTGCTGTTCATCTGTGGTGAATCCCCAGCATTGCGCGGGGCTCCAAGAAGCAACCTGCCAAATTGGCTTGGCAGTTAGCGTGTGTGAGTCTGGAGGAATTCGAGGCCGCTGTGGTGTAGCGGAAGCATATCCGGCGCGTAACTGGAAGACCCTGTGTTCGACTCCCGGTGGCGGCCAATGAGCATTTTTCCGTGACTCACTTATAAACGTGGAAAGAGCGAAGATCTTTGTTTGATGTTCCTGGTCCACGTTAAATGTCTGTATTAAGCAGAGCTACGTTAACTGTCACTATTTCATTGCATTGTTTCACTAGTTATAAGTCCTTAAAGTATTCAGTGAAGGACAGGTGACGTAGACCTACGTCGTTGTAAGTTGCGGCAGTTGCTACTGTGCCCCTCTGATTTTTTTCAGATATAAAATTTTTAAGAAATGAAACGAAATAAATGTTTTGCTTTATTTACTTAAAAGCAACTTATACTATATACAATTCATAGTAACTTACGCTGATTATGAATTAATGTTAGTAGAAGGCATAATATTATCTTTGTCAGTAGTTATTGCTAAAATTGTTTCTGAAATCGCTTTTCAGAAACAATTTTTCAAACTCCTTAGTTACTTTTTTGTCATAATTTTGGGGATACGTCTGTGGCCTAATGTGCTCTTCTTCTTGTTGCCCGTGTTCTTGTCTAGATTCAGAATGCATCGGCTGTGTAAAGGTTTGAGACATAATACATTCATTATCCAGCGAAGTTGTGAAGACTGGCGATGTACATTGGTATTCCATGCTCAGTGTGAAAATTTGAAAATTTGGATAGGTGACATCAATCTCCATTTGGATCGGTGACATCAATCTTGCTGTTCAGGCTCAATTTGAGCAGTTGAAGTGGAAGGTTGTGGCTATAGAGTCGAACTCTGGTGAAACGTGTCCTGGCGCGCGGACTTTTGACGCCCCTACATTCCCGCGACCTTTCGATTGATGACTCAGCATGCCTTTTAGGATTCCTCTCGTTCTCTTCTAGCTGTTTCTCTAACTTTCGTCGGTTGTTATAGTAATTTCCCCTGAATTTTCGCGGCATTTCTAAATTTCGTCACCAAATTTTTTTTATCTAAAAGATAAACAAATTTTAAATTGACTTTATTTCGGTTCATCACATACGTCAGTTAGCTCTGATCGTCAGCTATGGAATGCGGAGCTGAAGTCATCGCTATCATTATCTATTCACTAGTTATCAACCTTAAAAGTGCGTGTGGCGAAACAAAATCATGCGAAATTTACCTTAATTTTCTAACGCTACTGTATCGAAGAGTTGAAACTTGTTTTGTTATAAACGGGGCTCTATATAAACTATCTAATGATGTATTGTTTGCTACTCTACGATTATTAGTTTCGAAGATGTAAGCGTTCAAAGTGCGACATGTTTTCGATGCATCCGTGCTCCCGATGTTACTCTCCACCCAGAGCGGAGAAAGATGTAGTTCTACGTCCAAAATAAAAAAAAACAAAACAAAATAAAAAACAGTTGCTCCTAATTTGGGGCCACGGTTTTCAGGGTGGGGAGACGGACGGCCGACACATTGGGACGGTCGCCCCATCCTTATTTCATTCGGGACCCGAACCCGGTCGCAGGTCAGACGACTGGTCAAAAACACACGCCTCTAAACACTGGGACATCGGCTCGTGAAAGCCTGACTAAAGAAATTACTTTTGCACCCCATAATATTCAGCGCGAGGAATACAGGGGTTTATCAAAAGAATGGAAGCATCGACTGCGACTGCAATGCGCCGTATGCAAATCACAGGAACGACGTCAATCGCGATGTGAGGTACATAAAGGAGTACAGTACGCTGTCGTCTATCACGTGCAGTGCCACAGTCGCAGGTGGAAAAACTGCCGTGGAGTATAGCTGTCAACAATGTAAATTGATAATGAGGAACAGTACACTAATTATGTACGAAATAGTAACACTATACTAGTGATCCGATTTATTGGCGTAGGAAATAGACACATAAGCGTTTCCAAGCTTCCGCACATCAACCAGATGACTTTTTCAAGGAAGTTAGACAGAAACTGCAAACTGAATAATAGAACGCTTTAACAATTTGAACGCGGAAACTTTACTTGACAATAAATAAGTACGACATTATATTCATTTAAGGACACGAGGCATCACGCTGGTTTTTTGCATGGTATCCTGGCAGAGAGAAGGCGTTACTTGAAGAACTGGTTCCAAATTCGTGGCAACTCGAGAAAGACGCTATCATTGCAAGTATCGCTATTGGTAATGATCTCCAAGGTTTCCCGTATGGCTGTAAATATAATACAAATTTTGAAGATGACAATCCGATTTTTTTGGTGTAAATGTGACAAGGATAGAAAGTCAGATAATATCCGAAAATTTGTATTATATGGTGTAATCCCGTATTTTTTTCCATGATAATGCAATGCATTGATTATGATACGCTTTCCAACATACTAGAAATCATTACTCAAGTTATGAGGATAATGGCTGTGGAACAAATCTCGCTCCTGTGCCCTGACCTTTGACCCCATTTCGATGATATTTAACAGAACTGGTTCAGTATACATCCGGAACAACATACTAAAGTTTTGTTGCAATAGAAGCATTTTTAGTCAAGTTATGAGGATAATGGCTGTGGAATAAATCTTGCTTCTGTGTCATGAACTTTGACCCCATTTCGTTGATATTCAACAGAAGCGATTCACTATACCTCTGGAACAACATGATAAAGTTTTGTCGCAATCGAAGCATTTGTACGTAAGTTATGGCGCGTAAGGGCAATGGAATGGATCCCGCTCCTCTGTCCTGACCTTTGACCCCCCATTTCGCCGATTTTCAATTGGGTTTGCTCTCAGGTGGTTCTCTACCATATACTAAAATTTCATCGAAATCGAACCATTTTTACGCAAGTTATCGTGCGAATGGACAGACGAACAGACAGATGGACAAAGCTGGAGCATATACGCTTCTTCAACCTACGTTTGGAAAGTGCAAATTATTAAAAACTAACGACTTAGGACAAAATAGTGGCCCGCCACAGCGCATGGGAACCGTTCACCAAGGGGGTATATCAAAAGCTAAGCTCGCACGCATGGACAATTGTGACAGCGGATTGCGGTTGCATTAACCTCCGCGGACTGTGAGGTTGCCTCGACGTCGGATCCCGGCACAGTACGAGTTTGAGACAGGACGGATAATTGAGTTGACACAGGCCGATTGGTCAAGAAGCTGTATCGCCAGGCATTTGGGTCCGAGGGACGCGGCAATCGGACGAAGTCGAGGAGGGCATAACCCAGCGGCACGACGGCAACAACAGGACGCAAGGATTGAGCGATTGTGGGAGTCGCACAAACAGAACCGAATTTGTGGCTCTCAACTATCCGTAGCCATGTTGCATCGTCTTCAGGGTATGTAAATGGTCATCCGGATAGTTGCCGGACGATCAAATTGATCAAATGTAGAGGATTTTAGGATGGGAGTGTCTGACCCCAGGTCTTAAACAACCCTTAGAAATAGGAAGCTAGGAGATTTGGGCTAGAGTGCCCGATAGGAAAGTGACACGGAAGCGAGGTAGAAAGGGGGAGGAAGACACCCTTATTTATTACCGGGGGAGTACCAGGGGTCCGACGGCTTAACGTGCCCATCCGAGACGCACGGCGTATATTTAGTGGATCGAGCGTTCGTACCTGCCTGGGATCGAACCTGAGGTCCTTTCCGCGGCAGTCACGAATGTTGCCCACTTGGTCACCCGCGGCCCTTTGCCGGACGACTTGCGGCACGGGGATTACATTCGCGGTGACCACTCCGCCGCCTGTCAAAGACCAGCGAGCATCGTCGACACCGGTTTTAGTGGTGTCGGGCCCGATCAACGGGGGATAGTATCCAGTGGCGTCGTTTTGTTTTCAGTAATGAGTCACAGTTTGCACTTCATGCCCATGACCAGCGGATACGTATCGGGAGAGGAACCGACCAGCACACGGATCCTGCGTTAACCGTGGAACGACACACGGGTCGCACTACTAGAGTGACTGCCTGGGGAACCCTTTCCTACGATAGCCGGACAACCTTGGTAGTCGTCCGCATCATCCTCACGGCTCAACGGTGCGTCGATGACATTGGATGAACATGAACTGTTGTGTTGCCATTCGTGTTGTAACATCACTGTTCACTGAACATTTACCTGATGAAAACTTTCATTACACACACACAAATGCTAGTGGCGTAACTACCACACCGCAGCTCGGAGGGGGGGGGGTAGTAGGTAACGAAGGGGCGTACTGCAGCTGGCAGTTATGGTTTTCTGAAAAACTTCGAACTCGAACAATTAATGAACACAAAGATTCATATTTTGCTTTAGGATATATTTAGCTTTGCCTAAATAAATGCCTAGTTTCACTTTTAAAACACTGAATGTCCTACAGATTGAAAGCGTTCGGCTGTTTGACTTCGGGTTGTAATACGGTTGCTCTGCAATGGGTTATAAATAATACGATAGTTCTCCAATGAGGAAAATCATGAGGCCACAGTAGGATTCCCCGTGGAGGATATGGGAAACAGAGTTGGAAACGGATCAAAAATTTTGGACCCGGACGTTCCATAACTGGACCCGACCCGACCCGATATGGACCCGTTACTGACCTGGACAAATCTTCTTTGAACTCACGTGCGTCTGCTTAGAGGTGCTGTGGGTCCTGAGTTCCTCTTCATGGACGACAACGCAACACCTCATCGTACAGTAGCTGTCGCAGAGCTGTTGGAGAGTGAAGATATTCAACGCATGGATTGGCTCGCAATGTCCCCGGACCTAAATCAAATCGAACACGTGTTGGACCTTCTCGGGAGACGCTTGGCAACACGTCATAAGCCTCCAGCAACGATTCCGCAGCTGCGATTGGCGCTACAAGAGGAATGGGCCGCGATGCCTCAACAGCCTCATTGACAATCTCGTCCTCAGCATGGACAGACGTTGTAAATCCTGCAACGCAGTCAGGGGTGATCACATCCCCTACTAAAGACTGGATTTTTCTTGGCAGCCGCCTGTCACATGGACGTTTCTGTCCAGTTGTGCTGGAAGCTACCTTTTCAATAAAGTGCCTTTGTATCTTTTGGATTCCTTGTTTGGACGGGTTTGCTTACTTTTCCCATATTCCTACATCTTGTGGATCTTATGGTATGATCTGAGTCGATGTGGAGCACTTCTGCACGACGTTACATTCGAAAAACCGTCTCGTCCTCAATTTTTGTACGCCAGTGCCATTGCGACATGAAGGCAGAGTATGCTAAGAATCCCCGGAGGACCGGACTGGGCTTCCATCTGATGCTGACCTTGGCTACGTATAATGGACGCTCCCCATCTTCTGATTCAAGGCCTCTTGAATTGGAAGAGGAACTACAAAGGATCAAGTGGGACATCGTCGGGCTAAGTGAGGTATAGAGAAAAGGAGAAAATCTCATTGAACTGAAAAGTGGACATCTCTTCTACTATCGTGGGACAGATACTGGCAGAACTAGTGGTGTTGGATTTATAATAAACAAGAAACTGAAGGATAAAGTTGTAGAAGTTGAAAGTTCCTCTCACAGAGCTGCACGACTCGTTATCGAACTCTCGAGATGATACCAGGCTCAGATTATTCAAACTTATACGCCAACCACAAGTCAATCTGAAGAAGAAATTGAAGAATTTTATGAAGAAATTGGTCATCTAAATAATAAAAGTAAACAGCACTTGAAGATAATTATGGGAGATTTCAATGCAAAAATAGAGCAACGGCAACAGAATGAAACTTAAGTAGGTAAATTCGGTCACGGCAACAGAAACCAGCGTGGAAATACTCTCGTTTAGTTTGCAGAGGCAGAAGGGTTTTTCATCTTGAACTCCTTTTTCAAGAAAAAGCCACACAGGAAATTGACATGGAGACATCCGAATAGGACGACAAGTGAAATTGATTTTGCTATGTGTAACAAAAATTCGTCATAGAAGACTGCAGTGTGCTAAACAAGTTCAACACGGGCAGTGGCCATAGATTGGTGAGATGTGTGACGTACCTGCCAGCAGGACGCACACGACATAAAGGCACATAGCAATCAGAACAAATGTCTGCGTAGCTCAGTTGGTAGAGCGACTTGTTCCGGAATAAGCGGCCTCGGGTTCGAATCCCGGCGTAGACCAAAAATGACGGAGAAATTCACTTCGTTATAATGGCGCCCGAACTATCCGGATGACCCGGCCGTTCAAAATCTCGCATTGGTGTGATGTTATTTCCACACCGCGAGACAGGAAAAATCAGAGAATCCCTTCTCCAGCGCTTCGAAAAATAAAAATGTCTGATGTTGCATTCCACACAGCAGATTGACTGGGAGTTCTCAAGTGCACGTTCTACAGTGGATGGCTGCCTGCAACGATTCATGGTCACGGCTGACCCGTGGGCCATGCCCCGGCCCTCTTTCGGGGGGGGGGGAGATGTGACGTAACTGCCAGCAGGAAGCACACGACATAAAGGCACATAGCAATCAGAACAAATGTCTGCGTAGCTCAGTTGGTAGAGCGACTTGTTCCGAAATAAGCGGCCTCGGGTTCGAATCCCGGCGTAGACCAAAAATGACGGAGAAATTTACTTCGTTATAGATGTAAGATGCACCTCAACACTCAACACCTGCCAGCAGGAAGCACACGACATAAAGGCACATAGCAATCAGAACAAATGTCTGCGTAGCTCAGTTGGTAGAGCGACTTGTTCCGGAATAAGCGGCCTCGGGTTCGAATCCCGGCGTAGACCAAAAATGACGGAGAAATTTACTTCGTTATAGATGTAAGATGCACCTCAACACTGAACTCGAACGTGGCAAGTTCATAAGACAAACAAAATCTATTGACATAATCAACCTTAAAAAACACCATAATACCTTCAAGTTGGAACATATTATCTGCTTTAGAAAGCTTAACATCAGAAGAAGTGGATATTTCTGAAGTTAACAGAAAAGTAACCAAAGCTCTTATGGAAACAGCAACAAAATTAGCTGGGTCTAAGAACAAATTGCATGTGAACAAATTATCAGGAAAAACCAAAGTGTTGATGCTAAAAAGAAGAGTGATGAGGACAACTAAAGAAGATGTGACTTCCAAAGTGGAATATATAGAGCTATGCAAGACAGTACGAAAAAGTATCACTTAAGACGTAAGGAAATTCAACTGTGAACTAGTGAGGAAAACAACCAAAGCCTAAAGATAGCAAAGGGACATCTCAGTAAGGGAAGAAAACAGATTATGGCAAAAAAAAGGAAGAGAAAAGAAAAAAAAAAAGGCTGAGAAAAGAAGATGGTTCTGTAACAAGAAATAGAGGCGAAATTTTGAAAATAGTGAAAGACTTCTACTCCAAATTTTATGAAAGGGATGATACATGTACTCCAGACATCATGAAAGGTACCAGAGTTCTTCCAGTCCTCCCAGCAGAAGTTGCACATGCAATCAAGAACATGAAGAAGGGAAAAGCTCCAGGAGAAGATGGAATTACTGTAGACATCATACAAGAAGCAGGTGGAGAATTCGAAACAGTACTCGCCCAAATTTTCACTCGATGCCTTAATGAAGAGAAGATTCCTGAGTATTGGAACAACGCTACAATGATCATGCTACATAAAAAAGGTGACATTGAGGATCTCAGGAACTACAGACCTATCAACCTCCTATCAGTGGTTTATACACTGCCGGACAATTGCTAAGGACGGATGACAATAGCAACGATAGCAACCATAAAATGGAAGGCAGGAAAATGTGTAAATTAGCATAAGTGCGGGATACAGTAAGACGTGTTGTGCGTATGCAAATTTTGGATTGCCGAACTTGTTCGTGACGTCATAGCGCTGATAAGAGATATAAAGGATTTGACGGGTACTGACCATTGTTGTTCAAACGCAAAGTTGAGAGGGAAATAATCAATTGACGAACTTGCAAGTTTCAGTATGTCTTCACGACATCACCTAGATGAATTTACGTGTGGCCGTATTATTGGCAAGATTGAAGAAGCCACAGTGTTGTTTCAAGGCTTTGGAAATCATTTCAAACAAATGGAGAGTGTAGCAAACGTCACGGGGGAGGTCGTGTTCGCAGTACGACACCTGCAGAAGATCGGTACATAGTGCTATCAACAAAAAGACACCGGCGCAGCACAGCTAGTGAGGTAGCAAATCAGTTTATGGCTGCTACTGGCAAGCGGATCTCCCGAAAAACTGTCGCCAGACGTTTGCATGAAGGAGGACTATACGCCCGCCGTCCTGTTGTGTGCATCCCATTATCCAGACGTCACCGTACCGCCCGTTGGCAATGGTGCCATCAACATTGCAATTGGACTGATAACGACTGGTTTGCTGTCCTCTTCTCAGATGAGAGTAGATACAGTCTATCGTCTGATTGTCGACCACAACTGATCTGGCGTGATAGTGGTACTGCATATTGTCCAGCAAACATACAGGAAAGGGACCGATATCCGACATGTAGTGTCATGGTATGGGCTGGCACCATGATCAATGGCCGTACGTCCCTCTATGTGCTTCCAACTGGGACTGGCCAACGATACATTAATGATGTTCTGCTACCTCATGTTCGCATGTTCTGTGGTGCTGTCGTTGATAGATTCATTTTCATGGACGACAACGCAACATGTCATCGAACAGTCGCTGTCCAGGAGTACCTTGAGAGCAAGGATATTCAACGCCTCGTATGGCCAGCACGTTCTCCAGATCTGAATCCCATTGAAAAAGTGTGGGATGCTTTGGGGAGGAGTCTTGCGGTTGCCAATGCCCTCCAATAAACAAGGAAACCCTCATCCGTGCACTGACAGAGGAATGGGATAAATTACCCCAGCAGCTGCTTGATAATGTTGTGCAAAGCATGACACGACGTGTGGAATCTTGCATCGCCCTCCATGGTGGCCATATCCCGTATTGACATTTTACGCCGAAACGCCTGCGGACGGTAATTGCATTTTTTACGTTTACGTTTTCTGCCTGTTTGTACCTTGAACAGAGCACAATAAATTGTCTTTCTTGTAATGTCCTGGCATTCTGACATTATTTTATTTAACTTGGCATCCAACCACACTTACTTTTTTATGCGTTATATAGCCGTTTATGATCCGTCCTTAGCAATTGTCCAGCAGTGTAAAATCTTCAGTATAGTTCTTTCACACCGCTTGAAGGTGACACTGGCACATGGCTCAACCGAGGGAACAAGCTGGATTGAGGAGTGGCTTCAGCACAATAGATAATATCCACGTACTGAGAGAACTAATTGAAAGAGCGAGGGAATACGAACTTCCATTATGCATGGCTTTTATCGATTATGAAAAAGCTTTTGATTCGGTGAAACCATCAGAAGTTACAATGGCTCTGAAATCCTGCGGTATTGAAGATGCATACATTAATATTATTAATAACATCTATGAAAATGCAAGTGCAAAGATTCGGCTGTTTGAAAAAACAACCCACAAAAAATTGGAAAGGGAGGGACACAGGTTGACACCATATCTCCGAAGCTCTTTAATGCCACATTGGGAAATGTCTTTCAATCACTGAACTGGGAAAACAAAGGAATAAAAGTTAATGGAGATTATCTAACCGAACTTCGTTTTGCTGATGACGTAGTCATTTTTGCAACTGTCCCATCAGAAGTGCAGAGTATGATCCAGGAACTTGCTGACAAGAGTTAAGAAGTGGGATTAAAAATGAACTTTCAGAAAACAAAAGTGATGTTCAATGCTTTTACAAGGAATGAAGATTTATCGATTGATGGAGAAAAGCTGGAGATAACAGACACGTACGTTTATCTTGGACAGCAGATATCAAGTGAGGGTCACATTGATGAAGAAATTAATCAGCGTACAAAACTTGCCTGGATAGCTTTTGGAAGAAACAGCATAATTTTCAAGAGCAATATGCCATTATGTCTTAAAAGAAAAGTGTTTGATCAATGCATCCTTCCAGTGCTTACGTATAGTGCAGAGACGTGGACCTTAACTAAAAGAGACATACAAAGGCTGCAGACAACTCAAAAAAGCATGGAGAGGTGCATGCTTGGTGTAACCAGGAGAGATAAGAAGAGGAACTCGTGGATCCGAAAAATGACGAGAGTGGAAGACATCATGATCAGAGTTAAATCCCTGAAATGGCAATGGGCTGGGCATTCTGCCAGAAGGACAGACCATCGATGGACAGCCGAAATTTTAGATTGGATTCCAAGGGACAGGAAAAGACCCAGAAGAAGACCACGTGGGAGATATGGGTGGATGAAATTAGAAAGTATGCGGGAGTGACATGGAGGAGACTGGCACAAGACAGACCGTTGTGGAGGAAACTTTGGGAGACCTTCGTCCAGCAGTGGATTGATAATGTTTGACAATGATGATGAAGATATATATCCAAATAACCGCTTGATATTTATTAATTGAAATCCTTTTTGAATAACAAAATTTGGTTACTTGCTAAATTTTAGTGCCATTTTTAGTGCCACTATTTTGTGTAATCCAGAAGTAATGGCTGACTATGACCACGACCATGGAGTATATTACAAATGGGAATCATTATTTACGATTACACAAATGTATTTTTTGAAATGTATTTAGATTGTTCACTCTTTCCACGCTTACATGGAGGTGCGCCTACTTTCATGTAGTCCGTTAGATTTTTGGTTCCATAATCTTTTATCACACCGTCGATATCTTTCTTTGTAATTATACACTTTTCAAATTTTGAACAAGCAAGACCAAACAACACCGAATTATTCACCGGTTCCTTAATGAGACGAAACAATTTCCAGCATTCACTCTTCCCCTTGTGGTTTTCAACGAGCACGCATTTGTTGGCCTCGGCGCCTTTCTCAACCTCCTTAATATTAAATCCATCCATATTAACAAATAAGGAGTCAATTTCGACATGACATGTCATGGGAACGGGATGTTAGCACATGAATCGAAAACCTCTGAATGCTCAATGTAAAAGATGCGATGTGAAAAGTAACTCTACAGTGAACTTTTCACGGAGAGAGTGAATCAGCTGAGAAGCAGGCGAATGGCGTTTGCCTGTACCTTGCCCTGGACAATCTCACTGTAAAAGAACGCAAAGGAAGTATCTTTTTACGATATGGTGTCGGTGTGTCTGACGTAGATCGGTGGAAATCTTCGTTGCTTTAAGAAAGAGACGATACTATTTTTGCATGGCAAATCATTATTCACTCCGTGGGCACCAGTATCGACTACAGAATTCCACAACGCGCATTTTTCTTTGGAATATATTTTTCTCTTTTCAAAAATAAAACGGGAATAAAACTGGGAACACTTTGATCCGCGCCGTTGGATCCGCAAGATATTGTAGACCCGTTGACCCGTGACCCGTTTCCATCTCTGGTGGGAAAACAGTCAGTTATCTAGGATTACGTGCACGACAGGCGTCAACACGTATTCACAGCAGCCGCAGATCTGCGATGCCTAAGAGGGTGATTTCTTCAAGTAATGGACAAAGCAATTACACGTATTGTCAAATCCATTACTTAAAAAGTTAAAACTACAGGGCTCTAGGTACCACCATTAATTTTGCAGACACTCTCCCTGACTCCCCCCCCACACACACACCGCGGAAAAATGAATCCTCCCTCGTGTTCGAAATCCTGGGAAAATTACTGTGCTTAGGGGCGCTGAAGTATAAATCTTGCGTTGGGGTGCACATTGTGCTAGTTACGCCACTGACAAATGCTAGTGCATTGAAGATAAAGTGAGTATGTCGCAAAATAATTGCAGTATCCAAAAGAATACAAAGCACAAATATGTTAGAAATTACTGGTTGCTCACATTTCTGCATCTGTTGTCGGCCGCATTGCTGGTTGAGTGACTTGTTCTCTGTGTCTGGGTTGTCGTATGTTAGTTCACACGTTCGGAATCCCTTCTCCCTCACCCCAACACACTGAGATTTGAGAGTGTCATGAATAGAAAGGCGCAAACGTATCAGCTGTCAGTAGGTAACCTCTGGCCGCTGACTCTGACATTAATCATTGTCGTGTAGAGCGGATCATCCCAAGTCCCTAGTTGCTTACGATAATTGCGCGAGCTGAGCTTTCAATTAATCTTAATTCCGCAGTTGCTCGGGATAAATTGGAATGATGTGCCGTTCGTTACAGCCTCAGTGATTAAATAGGTAACTTGGTCCTTAAATTCATTCTGTCCACATGGAAAATGGTCAGAAGATCTGCGTGAACATTATCCCACGTGACTGACACATGTCAGTTTCTGTGTCGCTTAAAGTAGTTGTGGATGATGTCCGCATGCATGGATGAATGAGGGTTTTCGACTGTGGCGAAAATGTATGAGTAACGTCAGTTTATTACGCGAAGCGCTGAGTGCCTGGTGAGGCTGCCGAGGTTTAAACGGAGTCCGTGAGGTCAGGTGTGAATCCTGGCGTTCAGCATCAATTTTTCATGTCAGCAAAATCTCCGCTAATTATTTTAGACGCGAACACTTGGGATATGTCCATCACTTCCGCATATTTGCACCTGTTGTCAGAGTTTGCTTGATTGTACCTTTCACGCGTGTTACATTTATGCACTGCCAAATTAATGCGAAAAAGTTCTAAACCTCATTCCTTTTATACTAGTGAATATATAAGGTGATTATCCGGAATAGTTAAAACGGATGTATTACTTTAAAAAAATCGAGAGAGTACCCTGGTACTTTTTGTAGATAATTTATTCAATGCATCTTTTGCATGCTAAGATCTATGTGGGTGTGAAATAAAACGAGTAATTCGAGAGTACACATTTATCTACGTACAACACACTGCATTTACTACATACAATCACTAAGCTGTTCTCTGATATTCAGAGGTTGGCTCCTCAAAGAAATAACTTACTGTTGCTGTATCAAAATCTCCATTTACAGCGATCTCGGCACACAGCTCCAGCTTCTGACACAGGACCTTCTGTACTTTTCACTCATAATCTTTTTTCTCTCGCGGACACTCCTGTATCTGATCCTCCCATGACTTCCTTGGCCTTCCTCTGCCTTTCTTTCCTGCCACTTTGGCTGAAATAATTTTCTTAGTGAACATCTCATCACCCATTCTTTTAACATCGCCAAACCACCTAAGAATAGTAGCCTCCACCTTACTGACAACATTGTGCCTCACATTACACAACTGCAGCAAATCTTTATTCCTCACATGATCAGATAGTGTCTTGCCACAAACTCCCCGTAAGTAATGCAGCATACAAACGGCTCCTATGTCTTCAGGACACAAACCACTCCTATGCCTTTTCCGCAATAAAAGAATCCTATGTCTCTAGGACACAAACCACTCCTATGCCTCTTCTACAATAAAAGACTCCTATGTCTCCAGGACACAAACCGCTCATATGTCTCTTCTACAATAAAAGACTCCTGTGTCTCCAGGACACAAACCACTCCCATGGCTCTTCTGCAATAAAGACTCCTATGTCTATTCTACAATAAAGTTCTCCTATATCTCCAGGACACAAACCACTCCTATGTTTCTTCTGCAATAAGAGACTCCAATGTCTCCAGGACACAAACCACTCCTATGTCTCTTATGCAATAAAAGACTCCTATGTCTCTTACACCGGACTCCTATGTCTCTTCTACAACAAAAGACTCCTATGTCTTCAGGACACTGTTATGGGGAAGATTTGTGTCACGGCACCAAATGTTATATAGAAGATTTGGGGTATAAAAAAAGACTTATGCTAATGTTGCAATTTATATGTAAATTACAGAAAATTAGAACTTGGGAGATGGGTAGATGCATTTCGAAACAAAACTGAAATTTTGAATAAGGCCATGAAACAAAAATAGAAAAAATAAAATGCACCACTGAATTTGGAACTCCCAAAAGTTACTATTGTATTTTTTGCGTTTGATGAGTAGATACACCTGAAAGTGGACGAAAAGGTAACTATTGTTTACATGTCTACCAAATTTGTAAACACTAAAATGTAATGGTATACAATGTACACGTGTAATAACTTTTGGAGGCGGTGAAGTCAAATATAATGGTTAGGACAAAAGCATGGACGTTTAAACACAATAACCTAAGATTTCTTTCCTCACCTCAGTCACTGCTGAGCGGGACGCATTTGAACTATGTGATGAAAATTCACACGAGACACCTGTTATTTCACTGCACTAAGGCCACTTGGCCTATATATATGTGAAAAACTTAACAAGCTAATTTCTTTTGGACACAAACTTTTAACCTGGCCACTGGGCCCAATAAAAATAATCAGCTGTAAGCTTAGTTGTGAAAATATAGCACCAGGCACAGTACTTATAAAAATAATAAACACCAGAATTTCACAACACAAACACCCGATTTAACATGGTGTACAACTTAAGTATTTGAAGAGAAAATATCTCTTACTCTCTCTCTCTCGCAGAAAAATAATTTATAAGCATATGTGTACACTATGTTACTCTAATTAATTCCATCGAACAAACTTTCTCAGACCAGTCTTCTGAATCCACTTTTAATTTTAAACTACCATAACAACCGAGCCAAACTTTTACGTATAATGGAAAGTTACCTTACTACAAGATTCTACACGTCCAGGAAAATTTGTCTTAAAATCAACATAACATAACAATCTAGCACTACCTGATACTGAACCAATTCTATACACCATAAAAAACCTAATACACTAGATACCTTATTCAATTTACTCAAAAGTTATCATTAAATTGCTACACTGACAAAAAGAATCTTACCTCACACTATCATCATGAAAGTCCAACTTTTCAAAATTCCATACCATAAGTTTTCCAATCTACTGGCAACCATGTAGTAACCAACTCGGGCATAAAGGCCAAACAAACATCTCAACCAACGAGTCCCACTTTTCTAGAAAAACACGATTTCCCTGGGAGAACAACAAAGTTTGAGTCTGAAGGCGAGAATGGGTCGTGAATCCATTCCCAGCCTATACAGTGTAGTGGAGCAAAGTGCGACCTAACCCTGTACTGTTTCTTCACTCTGATTTTGGGACAACTCACACTCACTCCTATTGTAGGAACCACCTCCTATGGGCCAACGAGCTTACTCGGGCAGAAAGCAAATCCCCCAATTTGTTTCATGCACCCTTTCAGACCCGAGGCATGTCCACATAGGGTAAAGTATCCCACTAGAGTTCACTTGCCCCCAAAATATCTCAACATCTATTTTCCAGAAAGCTAACTCAACATCCTTATTTCCAGAAAATTCAATACATCACCTTTTTTCCCCAGAAAATCACTTCATGTCCTTATTTTCCCAGGAACACTCTTCATATCTTTATTTTCCCAGGAACACACTTCATGTCTTTATTTTCCCAGGAACTCACTTCATATCTTAATTTTCCCAGGAACACACTGTACTACTCATTTCCCAGAAAGCTCAATAACACCATACTAGACACACTATACCAAACCTTACTTTATTTCCAGAAAAATCTATGCATCACCATATTTCCACAATCACCCTTTTCCTGAAAAATCATCACTTCTTGAAGAAACACAACAGCTAATCTGGTTCTTTTCAGTCACACTATACATATGCCCCATATTCTGCCTGTATGCCCATTCCTATATTCTTTCCCCCATAAAAATCTGTTTTTCCCATCCACGGGCTGAAACTAGAAATTAGCCCTCACTACTACAAAAATTAAATTTTAAAGAGTAATTTTGCACTTAAATTTACCCAAAACTCTAAACCAAAATAATAATAAGCCTACAAGAAAAATTCCCAACTACATGGCACCTATACTAAGCTCATAAATACAAATTCTACTTCACAAATACAAAAATCACTGAACACAAAATGAGTTAAATTTCACTTAAGAGAAATACTGGTCTGAGAGGTTGTTTGTTCCAAAATAACTTAATACTTATTATATCATCTGACACTACATGACCCAGAAAATTATTCACTTCCATTCTTTGTTTTGGTTTGTTTTTCAATTACCTATCCACAGAAGATGACATGAAATTTATTTACACAGCCTAACATTAAATCAAGTGGTTTCATTCCTTAAGCACACCAGAACACTAAAATACAAAAAAACCTGAATGAAAACATTTACAACTCCCTTTTTTTCTTCTTTGCAACATATTTTTCCGACAGCCCCCCTTTTAAAACCCACTTGTTTCATAATTTTAAAGAAACCACAACATAATACTTATAAAAAAAAATGCCAAGAAAAATTTACCTTTAGGACTGGGTCAGCAACCCCGCTTGATCACCTTAACCGCAAAATATTACCACACCATCAAAAGGATTCGCAGCCGAATATTTAAAACTTGATTTAAAACAGTCTCTCCTTGAGAGAACATCACTGTCCCGGGTGATTTTTTTTTCACCTCCCAAAATGTTTTATTTTTATTTTTTTCTCTGACACAGCGTGCCTGGCCAACTCACCAGGAAACAGGACAAAGGCATTTTCTCTGCTGTTGGACCATCCGTTGTAGGGAGCAGTGGGCCAAGCTCGACGATTCAGCAGTTAAAGGCGATGTCGTTCACGAAACCTGACTGGCTTTGCCGGAATTTCCAATGCCAGGAGGAACTTGCCTGAGACCCTATCAAAGAGTCGTGTGTGTAGATGGTGGGCCCTCTCCTTCCGGGACATCAATCGAGGGAGTAATTTTTTTCAGCTCTCCCCTGGTAGGAATTGGGTCTGCTTCTTCCTCCGCCATCTTGAAGTGCACATTCTGACCTTCAAATCCTACACGGTGGTCGTCCGCTACTTGATACAACAGTGGTCATTTTTATCTCCGGCAATGAGATCCTTGAAAATACTCATTTTAACTGAGCTTTGAGATTCAAATCCGAATTTTCATTCTGACTGTCCCCTCCCCGCCAAAAGGCGAGGAGAAAATTCGCCGGCCAGCAAGAGCAAAGACCAGAGGGCGAATCTAGTGCCTGAGTGACGCTTCTCGTTCTTGAAAACGGGGTGCTCGAAAATCCGTTAAATCCTCATTGGTCGAAACTTCTGCCTAATAACTAACGGCCCTCCCAACGGAAGTTTTCTCCCACGCAAGCCAGGGGTGACACTCTGACCTTCACAGGAAAGGGGAAAACTTCGTAGCCTTTCACATGCTGCTGTGACCTTGTTCCCGAAATAGAACAACGCTAACCCAAGAGAGCCCCTTGCGAACACACTTTAGAAGCTTCTAAATCCTTTGCCCAAAATGGCGGACTGAAAGAAGATTTTCTTTTCTCACAATTTTATAAAAATGCTTTCCCTTCATTCCGCGATTACTACGTATAATTTTGATTTTAAAAGGGTTGATGGCGACTTCTTTTGCTCGCCTTTTTTTCTTTTATATAAGTTAATAAAGAGAGAAAAAAATGAATTAAGCCAAAAGAAAAAAGAAGTTCAATGCCTATTATTCCCCTTTCTTTTAAGAAATTTTGTTTGCTTGGTCAGGGCTGAGAAATGAGCGAACATGGCCATTTATTCCTTCATCTCTCTCCTCCTTCCAAACACAGTTTTGAAACGTGGAACTGTCGGGTATTTTCATTCTATGTATTTTATTTATTTATTTTCTATTAATTTTTATTTATCGTAAATCTCAGCGAAGTGATCATTTCCCCAAGATTTACGAACATGAAAATTCTCGACAGGACAACACAAACCGCTCCTATGTCTCTTCTACAATAAAATACTCCTATGTCTCCAGGACATAAACCACTCCCATGTCTCTTCTGCAATAAGCCTCCTATGTCTCCAGGACACAAACCGCTCATATGTCTCTTCTACAATAAAAGACTCCTATGTCTCCAGGACACAAACCACTGCCATGTCTCTTCGGCAATAATAGACTCCTATGTCTCTTCTGCAATAAAATACTCCCATGTCTCCAGGACACAAACAACTCCTATGTCTCTTTTGCAATAAAATACTCCTATGTCTCCAGGACACAAACCGCTCCTATTTCTCTTTTGCAATAAAATACTCCTATGTCTCCAGGACACAAACGACTCCTATGTCTCTTCTGCAATACCCAGGTTTCACTGCCATACGTCAGAGTAAGAACAATTACACTTTCATACACAGTCATTAGGGACTTTCTTGAGAACCCATCATTTTTGTGAAATCCTCCCAAAGCAGCTATGACTTTCAATGAAGAATTCACTCGCCTACTAATTTCACCATCCAATTTATTCTCTCTGTCAAACATGCTTCTTATATACACAAACTCACTCACCTGGTCAATCACTGTGCCATTTACACTTACAGTACATTCAGTGCTACCAGTTCCTCTCTCAAAAACCAAAACTTTGTTTTTCCCTTATTTATACCCAGTTTGAATTTCATTCAAACTTCGTACATCCGGGACAACATACTCTGCAACTCACTTTTGCTCTCTGCCAACAGGACTGTGTCATCAGCATACAACAATCTGCACACACGGATATCAAGACATAAACCAATATCTATTTTAGCATCACGCATTCATAAATACACTGCTGGCCACCCAAAATGCAACACCAAGAAAGAAACATCCGATTGGCCTGAAATTCGCAGCATGCATCGCCAGCGAGAGGACATGCAAACGATTAGCATTGCAGGGCATATGTAAATCATGTGCGCCCGGCACGCCACCGAGAAGCACTATAAGAAGGGTGCACAGAAGGCGGGGTGTAAGTAGTTGAAGTAAGTTGTGCTGCCGGACCTGTGCGTGGGAAGCTTCCTGATGCCTCGTCGCAGAATACGGCAGTCATTTCAGCACGTTTCGGAGTTCGAAAGAGGACGAATAGTGGCTTATCGCGACAGTGGTTTATCGTACCGAGACATCGGCGCCCGTGTGGGACAACATCCAGCCACAGTGAGGCGAGTACGGATTCGGTGGGTGCAGGAGGGACGGACGGACCGACATGAGCGATTGCCGCAGCCGCTACACCACGAACTTTAGCGCACGAATTAGGGTGTGTTGCACAACAACCTGTGTAACTGATTTTTTTTATTGGAGGTTTAACGACCACCGTGAGCAACTCAATGGGCTATAAGCAGTCGCCCGTCCCTAATTTAGGGCAACTGGTTCCAGGGAAGGGAGAGAGCCAGTGTCGTAAGACAAACAACATCCATGCCTCACCGGGATTCGAACCCGGACCCGCCGCCCCGGTGGCGCAGTGGTCTAAGGCGTTGGCCTCTGATCATTCGTCCGTAAATGGTCCGGGTTCGAATCCCGGTCAGGCATGGATGTTGTGTTTGTCTTACGGCACTGGCTCTCTCCCTTCCCTGGAACCAGTGACCCTAAATTAGGGACGGGCGACTGCTTATAGCCCATTGAGTTGCTCACGGTGGTCGTTAAACCTCCAATCAAAAAAAAAAAAAGAACCCGGACCCCTTTCGGACGAATGATCAGAGGCCATCGCGTAGACCACTGCGCCACCGGGGCGGATAGATGGAACCGATGATACCAAATTAAAGATGGAAGACATTTTATGGCCTTAGATGCAATTAGTGATTCGAAACTGGAAAAAGGGTGACTCCTTATAGCCTTAGATGGAAAACTTCTTATGGTTTTAGATACAACTAGTGACTCGAAATTAGGAATGGGTGACTCTTTATGGCCTTAGATGGAACTGATAACACCAAATTAGGTACGGGAGAATCATATAGTATCAGATGGAACCGGTAGCGCCAAATTTTGGAATAGCCTATTCTTTTTAAACTTACGTAAACACGCGACTTTGGCAACATTATGCAAGCCAATCGTGTGATCTTACGGAAAAGTGGAAAACGCAAGTCGAGTGGGACGTAGACAGCCAAATCATGCATATCTTTATGGATATTAGCGTCCGCGACGTCAGAATTCATAAATCACAGATTGGGATAAAAACGAAAGTTTTCTGGGAGCTCCCTTATTCTGCTGCGTTTATCGTGAGATTTAGGTTCGGATGTTGTCTCAACAGCATGATTTACCCGAATCAACGGCGTGGAGAGCTATTGGCAGACTGGAAGCGGGCCGGACACTGCGGGTGGAAGTAGAAGCCATTGGAGTGTCACGAAGTGTCATTTCCCGACTATGGACACAATTGCAGGATACAGAAAGTGTTCGAAGAAGGCAAGGTCAAGGACGTCCGCTAGCAACTACAGCAAGGGACGACCGTTATCTACTGATAAGAGTCCATCGGAACAGGCGATAAAATGCTGCTCAGCTGGAGCGAGAGCTTCTCATGTCAACAGGACGCAGGTTGTCAACTTAAACTATTCAGAATCTCCTTCACCAAAGTGGCCTTTATGCATGTAGGCCAATGGTGTGTGTTCGTTTAACCGCATGACACCGTACTTCGCGTAGAAACTGGGCTGAGGAATATAGTGGTTAGGGACACAACGAGTTGAGTCACGTTCTCTTCTTTGACGAGTTGAGATTCAGTCTCGAGTCTGACAAGCGACGAGTTCTTACCTGGAGGGAACCCGGCACACGAAATGACTCAGCTTTTGTGCAGGAAACATCACATTACGGCTGACACGTATTGATGGTCTAGGTAAGCATAAGTATCAGCGGACATACTGAACGTCATGCGAAAAGGCATTCTGACGGCTCATAGATACAAGGATGTAAAATCAGACCTATTGCCATGCCGTATGCTGCAGACGCCGGTGATGCGTTGTTTTTCATGGACGATAACACTCGACCTCATAGTGCTCGGCTAGTGGACAACATGATTCAAGGGAAGGGGATCGAGCGGATGGAGTGCCCAGCATGCTTGACTGAAATCCAATTGAGCATGCCTGGGACGCATTTGACAGACGCATTGCAGCTCGTCCGGCATCTCCGTTGACTTTTTGTGAACTGGAGACTCCCTTCATTGAGGAACGGTGAGGATACCACCCCAAAATTTCCCAGGTGTGCAGCAATCCCAGCCGTTCTAGGGCACCACACACCCTACTAGAAGTCATTTAACCCTTCAAGAAGTATTTGTTTTTCTTGTTGTACAGTTATGCATACACTGAAAAGCAATTTAATTAGAGATACCTGTCTAGTAACGTTTAGCACCACCTATCGCCCTGATGACGGCGGCGATTCGTCTCGGCATGGACTCCACAAGACACCGGAAGCGTTGGATACATGACCCCTGAACAAGCTACCACAGTTCACGAACATTTCATGGAGCGGGGTCAGAGCCTCGAACATCTCTCTCGATGGCATCCCATATGTGCTCGATGGGATTGAGGTAAGGTGACCTAGCTGCCCAAGGAAGCGAGGTCACGTCGGTGGAGTGTTCATCCAACCATTCGGATACAATTCCGGAGCGATAGCACGGTGCATTGTCTTGTTGCAGGATGAGGTCCCCCAGTGGGATGTTGAAGACGCACAAACGGGAGCAAATGGTCGTCCAGTATATCCTGGTAACGTTGACTTGTGAGAGACGATGTCACACGTACCAGGGGTTGCATTTCAGTCCACGTAAACAGTCCCCAGACGAGAATACCACCCCCACCAGCTTGAAGAGTACTCTGCTGGCAAGAAGGATCCATCGCTTCGTGTGGTTTGCGCCGTACTTGTATCCTGCCATCCGCAAGTACCAACGTGAATCTCAACTCATCAGTCCAGGCAACATTTTTCCACATGTCTAGGATACAGTGGCGAAGTTCCCACGCCCATGCTAATCATTGCACCCTGTGATGTGCGGTCAGCAGCGGTACCCTCGTGGGACGATAGCTTCTGTACTCCATAGCGAGGAGATGGTTCTGGATGGTGTGGCTGCTTACACGTTTTTGTGCACCAGCGTTAAATTGCCGAGTGATTTCTTGCACTGTGGCCCGTCTATCCGCTGTTACAATGCGAGCTAACCGACGATGACCCCGCTCATCCACACGCTGCTGTCAACGGCAATTGGCCCATGCAGGAATGGTTTTACTGGATTCGATGTACTCACGGTACACCCGTGACACAGTGGCTCGTGAAAATCCCAGTGCCTGCACGACTTCCGAGATGGAGTGACCCATTCGTCGGGCCCCGACAATTTGGCCACGATCAAATGCGCTTCGATCCTTCGTCTTACCCATATACATAAGTTATTAGATCAATAGGAATCGCCATTATCTTCTTTTCATTTTTTTTTTACAAATTTGTTGTTATTTCCTTTGATGAACCTTACTTTAGAAGGACTTTTTTTTTCTCACTTTACCCACTGGTCAGCAGTAACAAATTTATAGAAGTACAGAAAACTCTGTGTCTGGTACTTTATTAATCAGAATTGTTCTATTATCAGGTATTTTTGAGATCGCTTATTTATTTATTTATTTATTGTGTTAAGAGAGACGAAAAAAAATGGCAGTTGGGATCGCAGTTTATTGTTTCTTTATAACATCAAGATGACGAAATGTGATGGGTTGTGTTTAGAAATGTGAGAGCGCAGCGAGTGATTGCATCTCGAATATGAAACTTCACAGACCGCAGGGTCCAAAGCGCCCCCAGGAGAGCCGGAGATCGAGTGCTCAGGTAAATGCTGCTCTGGTTTCGCTTTCGGTCTAAATAGCCTGAGAGGGCCGGAGGAGGAAAATGGTTTCGCTTTCTGTCTAATACAGTAGTTGTTATGATAGCAATTATTAAACAGCCAATTCAACGTCAAAGTCCCTTGGTATGGTGGCTTCATCTATCGATATCGGAATTTTTTAAATCCACTTCCTGATGGAGATATCAAAGTTTTTTATAATTTTTATTTTTCAGACTGTACTTGCTTTTATCCTGTCTGCTGTGTAATGTTTTGTTTTCTTGCGATTTCTTTCTCATATTGTTCAGTTCGTTTTTCTGTTAATACTGAGTAAGTTCATGTGTCTTTCCTCGCTAACTGATATATTAAAAACTAAAGAGTTAATTCTTTGTTGGTTAGATAGATAGATAGACAGACAAATAAATAGATAGATAGATAGATAGATTACATTTTTGTTGTGGAATGTTTTTTAAGCTCCTGCCCCCCGAAACCAGAGTCTAGTTACGGCCCGAACAACAGCATTACACCGAGTACAGATACATTATTTATCCAAGGAGCAATTAAGCCTCAGTTTTATAGTGTAATCAAGACTTAAACTCTGTTTTCAAGGGGGAAGGTTTACCATCACTGGGAGAATCTAAAACGATAAGCCGTCGTCCATCACTATTTCTGAATGACCGATTCCTGGGAAGGACAGGACCTGCGCTGATGCACAAAGACACCGCCCATACATCACTTAGGACACTACCTAGTGTTTAAATCGGACGGCGGCACCTCTGACTACTCAACCACAAGGGCCCAGTGGCAGCCCTTGCGGGGCCCCGGTCTCTCTCTCTCTCTCTCTCTCTCTCTCTCTCTCTCTCTATATATATATATATATATATATACATCTCATCATCGTCATCAACCATTATCAATCCACTGCTGGATGAATGGCTTCCCAAATATCTTCCACAATATTGTTTGCCTTGGGCCTGTCTCCTCCGTGTCACTCCAGCATACGTTCTATTCGAAAGCATATATATATATATATGTTTATTAATACAATTAGGAATCAAAATATTACCTGTTCCAAAAAGATCTGTTACTAAATCAACACGGATAGCTGCTAAGTCTATTATTTTTTAGCAGATAAGTCTATTATTTAAAGAATTCTGCGATTTTTCTTGTGGCTGAAGTTTTCAACCAAATCACTATAGTCCAGAGTAGATGCCACGTCCGTTTCTACGGACAGAAGAGTGAGAGCTGACAGCCTGTCTTGGCTCATGGTGTTCCTTAGGTAGGTCTTGATGAGCTTCAGCTTAGAAAAGCTCCTCTCGGCAGACGCAACAGTAACAGGAATGGTGGCTATTGTTGTTAATGAACAATAACGGGAATGGCGGCCATTATTGCTGTTGCCCGTGTGACGTACCTGCCAGCAGGACGCACACACACGACATAAAGGCAGATAGTAGTCAGAACAAACGTCCGCGTAGCTCAATTGGTAGAGTGACTTATTCCGGAATGAGGGGATCCGGGTTCGAATCCTGGCGTGGACAGAAATGACGGAGAAATTTACTTCGTTATAATGGCTCCCGAACTTTCCGGATGACCCGGCCGTTCAAAATCTCGCAATGGTGTGATGCTATTTCCACACCGCGAGATAGGAAAAATCAGAGAATCCCTTCTCCAGCGCTTCGAAAAATAAATGTGTGTGACGTTGCATTCCACACACCAGATTGACTGGGAGTTCTCAAGTGCACGTTCTACAGTGGATAGCTGCCTGCAACGATTCATGGTCACGGCTGACCCATGGGCCATGCCCCCGGCCCTCTTTCGGGGAGGGAGATGTGACGTATCTGCCAGCAGGACGCACATGACATAAAGGCAGATAGTAGTCAGAACAAACGTCCGCGTAGCTCAATTGGTAGAGTGACTTATTCCGCAATGAGGGGATCCGGGTTCGAATCCTGGCGTGGACAGAAATGACGGAGAAATTTACTTCGCTATACCCGGTATACCCATGCCTGGGGCCACCACTGCAAGGGCCGCACAGACTTGGATTTATTCTCATGTAACGAAGGTGATAATGCTGAAGCTCGAAGGTGGTGGAGGTAAGAGACGAAGGTCAAATACATTTCATTAAGAAGCTGATGTTTCATCATATCAACACAGGGGCAGAATGCAGGTGTAAAAAACGAAGGGAAACGGTCATCAATCACGTGACCGACTTGGACAGAAGTGTGTCATTCTCTGGGACAAGTGGCAAATCAGAAGTGTCCGCTGAGGAATCGTCTCGCATCCAAGACATGTGATGATTTCTACGCCATATCGCTGGCATATGATACCAAGAATAGACTTATGAGTTACGAGAAGGTATTGTTGCCGATAATAAGGATCACGTGATTTAGAGTACAGTAAAGACTTTTTTCTACTTCTAGAAGCAGTAAATGACATCGCGTCAGGGAATTCGTAAGTGCCAGTGTTGACGGCAGAGTAATTGCAGTGTGAAACATCAGACCTCCATTCGTATCACATCTCTTTCCGAAAAATAAACAAAAAAAAACTATATGCATTAATCAATCAGCATTCCTTCACGAGCGACAGCGCTGCATTTCCCTTGAGACGGAGCTTCTTTCCGTCGGCATTTCATGTCTCTTCGGCTGTTTGCAGTCAATAAAATTTCTGCAGGATAAGCATTTCCAATATTTACCACAAACTCGAAATGAAAACGAAAGATTCTCGAGCTCAGTCTTTTCAGTAACGAATCGCAAAATCTGCGCAAAATATTAATGAAGCCAATCACTGCATAGACTTAATCTGAATAGTTAGGAAGTCAAGAAAAAGAAGACAAACATTTATTTGCTCCAAACTTCGATCAGTTTTGTGGAAAGGTGAAAAACGCAGCGACCATAGGATCGGAAGGCGTCGAGTAGAATGCAATGGGAAAATGTTAGGAATCAAGAATAAGAGAAATTGATAAAAAATTTACAAAACTGAATTGTGCGACCTAAAGTTAAAACATAAACGGTAGAGATGAAGTGAAAATGTATACCCCCCCCCCCCCCACACACACACACGTTGCTTTATTCTTCTTCCCTTAACAAAGAATTTAATGCAGAAAATATTAGTTTGAAAACTATTTAAAATAACTGCTCTCGTGGTCATCGATAATAGAGTGATATTGGTTTTGTAGGCTTCAGGATTTTAACGTTTAAGATTTAGGATGAATTAATGTATCCCATAGCGAAGACTTCCCTTTTTTGCTGGTGCTGGATCTCGAACTCCGGAGCGGCTACTCTACCGACTGAACTAGGCCGGCAAGGCTTTTCGCTGCAGCTTGTTGTATTGATATCTAAGTCACCTCTGTGGTAGGTACGTCACACGTACTCCCCCCACCCCTGAGAAAGGTCGGGTATGTAACGATTGGTTGACAAACGGTTGGCCGACTTAACGATTGGCCGACATAACGATTGGTCGGCATAACGATTGGTCGACAAAAATGATTAGTCGACATAACGATTTGTCGACAGTAATGATTAGTCGACAGTAACGACTGGTCGATATAACGATTAGTCAACATAAAACGGTCAACGGAACTTGGAAAAAAAGTTTGAATAATTGCAAACAATTTGGCAGTAAATTGCCCCACCGGAAAATTGCCACATGGTTTTCATTAAGGGGACGAGCACAAATCGCCGTTCGCCCGAGAAACGCTTTGAATGTGTGGCAATTTTCCGGTGGGGCAATTTTCCGAGTTTCCGAATTATGTGTGGCAGTTTCCCCAAGGTGCCTATACCTAAAGTGCCCCAGGGCCCTTTCGGAAATAACATCGTTCAGAAGGCCTTCCATATAGATTTCACATAGAGTAGAAAAGATGACACGGGGGCCTATTTGGAAATAATATGTTATAATGCTGTACGTTCTGAGGACTACATTCTAAAAGATATTATTTCCAAAAAGGAACGTTACGTTTTGAGAGGTACCGCTACGAATGTAAACCATAATCCTCTGAACCAATGGTTATCTCGACCAATCGTTGTGTCGACCAATCGTTACTGTCGACCAATCGTTATGTCGACCAATCGTGCGATACCGGAAAGGTCGGGTGCAGAAAATCTCGGGTTTCGGGTCAGCCGACAAAACATGCTTGCTCTGCAAAAGAAGGAATTCTGATTAATTCCAGACGACATTTGGAAGAAGAATCACACATTTTAATGCTATGCAACTTTCCAGACAGCAGTAAAGTAAATCCCAAGTAAAAAAAAATCGATGTAACGAAAATGGGTAAACGGAAGTAGTCAAAACCAATGTTGAAATCTAGTTTTTGAATGGAGTTCTATGAAGGAACGCAGCAATAGTTAATGTCATTGTTACTCAACAATAGATAGGATGTCCCACTCGCTACCAAACCCGGCATTTCTTTCATAACATTAACACCAATGAAGATATTGCAGCGAAATTTTAAGTGGACTTACCTCATTTTGTGCGAAATGTGATAACATCATAACATGTGCTGGAAATGCCCACCATTTGAGTCCAGACAGCATTGAACCCGGCGCACCATATTGTGGAAAGTCCTTTCCAGTTCTTCCGCCGTCACTGCCTGAATTTCTTCGGTAATGTTTGCTTTCAAGGCATCTATGGTTCGCGGGGTTTTTTTGGTAAACTCTCCCTTTTAGATATCCCCATAGAAAGTAATCAGGAGGCGTCAGATCGGGCAAGCGCGGTGGCCATGGACCAGGGATGGTGAACCTATGGCACGTGTGCCACTGGGTGGCACATGATTTGGGTGGCACACCAACATCAAAACATTAACATTAAATGAAAATTTAGTTCTTTTAGAAATAATTTTTCAACAGCATGTGTGTAATATTTTCTTGCAAATAACTGAGCTTTGACAAGAAAATCAATCTAGCCAAGAAGTGTCCTCCAAAGGGGTAGTAAATAAACCAACCCAACCTCATCTTATTGCTTTATGCATTAATTCCCAAAAGTTAAGCATCACATGCACACCATAATTTTATCATTCTGCTCCTACGGACATCCACCACGAGACGTCCACACCTGCTTCAGCTTAAGCCCCCATCTCTCCAGCTTCTCCCTCACCTTTGCAGGAGAGAGAGAAAACCAAACTGATAGGAAGACGTGCGTGAAACAGCGAGTTCCTATGAGAACTGAAAGTAACCTTGAACAATGAATTGAGAGATTTCAAATTTATAACTTAGCAAAACTGCGACGCCAGTCCAGAGCTTCAGTTCGTCAAAGAAGGTTGATTTGATTTTAGCTGCTGCTTATTTTTCTTGTGTACTGTAATTGTTCTTTTGCTGGTGTTTTTGTATCCGGACCATGCAAACCTGTTTTCGGTGCCAAAAAAAAAAAAAAAAAAAAAAACTTAGCAAAGACAGTGGCCGAGTATTTCAAGAACGGTAGACATCGGAGTTCGGAGTCATTGAGAAAAACAATGAAGCTTTCTGCTGCCTGTGTACGGAAACAGTAGTGTTCCACAAATTTAATGCATAGCGTCATTTTGAGAGGAATCATAAAAATGTTTGTTCCATGTCAAATGAAGAAAGAAGGGAGTGCATTTCACGAGAAATGAAACAATATGAACAATCAAATTGTTACGTATCTTCTTTCAGGCCAAGGAATAGCATCACTGCGGCTAGTTTTCATGCATTTCGCTGTACTGCACAGCGTGGGAAGCTACTTTGTGATGGTGATTTTTTGAAGGCGGCTTTTTTAGCCAGGTCTGACACATTATTGAAAGATTTTCCCAACAAACAACGAATTGTGAATAGAATTAAGGAAATGCCAGGTAGAAGGAACTATCTTAAAGATAGAATAATAAGAATGAGTGAAGATGTTACAGATCGTATTAAACCTTATTTGGACAACGCCTATATGTTTTCAATATGTCTTGATTAAAGCACTGATGTGACGTCACAAGCAAGGTTAGATATTTTTGTTCGATTTCTTTGTGGAAATGTAATGGAGGAGAGGGCGGGGATCGATTGCTGAGTTTGCCAACTACAATCAAAGGGATAGATATAATGTGTGAAGTGAAGTGAAGCAGGAATTTGCCGTCCTGGTGGCGCAGTTGTCTAAGCGATGGCCTCTGATCATTCGTCTGAAAGGAAGTCCGGGTTCGAATCTCGTTGAGGCATGGATGTTGTGCTTAAATACACAGTTGACGTGGACCAGGAACATCAAATAGAAGTCATAGCTCTTTCCACGTTTATAAGTGAGTCACGGAAAAAATTCTCATCGGCCGCCACCGGGAATCGAACCCACGGTCTTCCAGTTATGCGCCGGATATGCTTCCACAGCACCACAGCTGCCTCGAAATTCTGCAGACTCACAAACAACAAACGGCCAAACCACATGGCAGGTTTCTTCTTTGGAGCCCCGCACAATGCTGGGGATTCACCACAGATGAACAGCAGCAACTGAACAAATAACTAAAAGGCGAATGAATGATAAATACACAGTTAACGTGGAACATCAAACAGAAGTCATCGCTCTTTCCACGTTTATGAGTGAGTCACGGAAAATTTTATCATTCATTCGCCTTCTAGTTATTTTTTCAGTTGCTGCTGTTCATCTGTGGTGAATCTCCAGCATTGTGCGGAGCTCCAAAGAAGCAACCCAGCCATGTGGTTTGGCAGTTTGTCGTTTATGAGTCTGCAGAATTTCGAGGCCGCTGTGGTGCAGTGGAAGCATATCCGGCGAGTAACTGGAAGACCCTGGGTTCGATTCCCGGTGGCGGCCGATGAGAACTTTTTCCGTGACTCACTTATAAACGTGGAAAGAGCTATGGCTTCTATTTGACGATGTTCTGTTTGTCTTACAGATCATCACGTTGATATTAGGCCGTTTATTCATCGATTCTAGTACTGTTGTAATGTCGAATCTACGTTTATTCTACAATTTAGATGTTGAAACATGAAATTCTGAAACTTTTAATTGTGGCATAAAACGCAGAATGTATTCATATTTGTAATACGATTCTACGACGCTGTCTACGATTAAAAAAAAATATATATAATTTTTTTATTGTTTCAACATCGATATCTATAAGGAGCTGATCTATATACATATCGATATACATCTACAAGGAGCTGATCTATATATACATATCTATATACATCTATATCTATAAGGAGAATTCTGGGAGCTGATCTACTGTATTTGCTGAATCATATAACATCTGTATGAGTCTTATCTGCATGTTTAACGAAAATAAAACATCTCTCTAATTCAGAATACAAAATAAGCAATTTCTTCGGACCGTATTTTGATTAGCTATAAAAATCTGTCTTTATATGATTTGCCTGTCTGCCGATCCGTAATACTTTATCACGTTGCTAATACAGCAGTTGCACTCAAGAACACAAAAATTTCGGGCGCATTCGAAAAGACACATAATTTTTCGGACGCGTTCGAAAAGACACATAACTTTCAAAAATTTCACAGAATTTTTTTTTTTTTTATTGGAGATTTAACGAGCACCGTGAGCAACTGAATGGGCTATAAGCAGTCGCTCGTCCCTAATTTAGGGCCACTGGTTCAGGGAAGGGAGAGAGAGAGAGCCAATGCAGTAAGGCAAGCACAACATCAATGCCTCACCGGGATTCGAACCCGGACCCATCTCGGGGACGAATGATCAGAAGCCACAGAATGTTTGGTGATATGTCAGTATAGCGCTAGGCCTATCTCTAATTGGGGTATGCGCACTTACAAATTATATATCTTAAAAAGTAGTTCTACTTAAAGGAACGAGACTGAACTTCTCACAAACATACTTAAAAAAATAACTTTTTACTTACCGGTGAAAAAGGAGACAAGTAAGAAAACAGTCTTACAACAGAAATTATACAACCGACATAGCATCAAAAAGTTTGTTTGGCGTAATGGTTGCAAAGGTGCATGCGCGCAATGCTTACAGATCGCACAGAAAACATCGATTATTCGACCTAATGGAACTAAAGGGATAAACTGCGTAAAACCGTGTACATGTATACCGAAGCCGTCCCGGTGACGCAGTGGTCTAAGCGCTGGCTTCTGATAAGGACAACTCGCATATTCGTGAGCTTCCGAGTGATAGTCGGTTCTTGCTTGACCTTGGATTTTTTGTGTTGGTTTAAATGTTCCTGCTATCATTTTGTTGTGTTTTACACTCCTTTCCGCTTCACAAGCAGTGATTGTGGACAGCCACAGGTTTGTGGTTTTATCTTTTTGAGTGTTGCGAGGTGCAGCACTTGCTCACGTTAAGGTTCGTGGACGAGATGGCCGCAACCTCTACTATCGTCTCTGCCTCTTCACATGCTGCTTCATCGTCTTCTAGTTCTACTACTTTGCATTCATCAGCTTTGAATGTGCCTGCTTCCTCACCTGTGCTTCCTGATATATCTACTATGTCTTCTACAAGCAACGTCCCATAAACTGATGGAACCAACTCTAGTGTTAGGGCTAGAGATGTGTACCCACCCCCGCTTGCATTTGCGACTGTTGTTGGTGACTCATCTCAGCGAATTACTTCACTTTCCGGTAACATTGAACTTAGCAGAGTTGATAAAATATTGAAGAGTTTGGTTTCTGAAGAATCTCATGAAAGTAAGCAGTATAACTCTGCATTACTTCTTAGTGTCTTTTTTTTCAATCGTTGCCCGACTCCCCCTTCCCCCACTTTATCTAGATGCTATTTTATTAAGTTGTTCCCGAAAAACAGATAGTGTCTATTATTCGTATGGGAGGGGAAATTATAGTGCAATTTACAGACCTCACTACTGTTGATTAAATTATTCAGTCAGGAATTGATATTAGACATTTCCATTTACAACCTATTCCTGCTTCACATAGGCCTATTGCCGACAGCCATCCCGGATTCAATACTAATTAAAGCATTAGGGTCATTTGGACGAGTGATTGGTAAAACGAAAATTCTTCCAGCTTTAGGTCGCGACTCAAACTACAGTTCAGTGCAAGGAGGACGTCGACAGTACCGTATCATATTCCCTAGTGATGAAGCTATTGTTGAACGTCCCATATTCCATGGAACTCAGCATTGGCACCCGCACATTCGTTTCTACTGTGCTTGCGGGTGTCTAGTGCTTTAAGTGCAAGGCTGAAGGGCACGTAGTGTCTGAATGCCCACATCGTTTTCTACAGGACAGTTCTGCTGCCGCTGCTACTTCTATTTCCAGCCTACAGGAACCTTCATCGGCTTTATTTGCTGCTCAACAAAGAACTGCAGGAAAACCACCTGTAATACCTTCTGCAGACTCTTCTACTGGTAATCCTGTTGCTTCAGATCCTGCATCTCGTCAATTTGATAATGTTCGACCATGTCCGACTTTGACCTCTACTGCAGTGGGTTTACATAATCTCCTTGATATGGACACTTCAAATTTTCCACATCTGCTACCACCTCAACAGGCCACCCAGTCTCAGATAGCTAATAAACGCTCTATTTTCCCAGCTTCACCACGATGTACCCGTGCGTCTTCTAGTTCCAGTTTACGAGAAAAAAACGCGCTTTAACCCCGCACTCTCGACGTTCTTTTGCTTCACCTAGCCAGGACAGTCAATACGCTGTTTCTACATCCAACACCTATGGCATCCTTACCGATTCGGCAGAAGAAAGCATGGAAACTGCCCATGATAGTGAATCGCAGTCTGTTTCTTCAAAAGGTGAATGCCCCCCCCTCCCCACAATCTTCTTGACTTTCCAGAAGGTTTCGAGGACAGCACTGTCCCCAATTCGCCATTTACTCTCCCTGAATTAATATCTCTCCATCAGTGTCCGAAAAAGAGCAACATTATGCAAATACCATGTGTGCGGAGGAATTTAAAGCGCCTTCCCGAAATGGTTCAACAACACACAGCGCTCGAGGAAGTCTTTAGTAATATCTCTCTGCCGTCTTGGGCATCCAATATGGTAGAAGGACAAAATATATGCTTAAGGTTCTCATGCGCAAACTTGCAGACCATCTTCAACCACCCCAATGATGCTCCATTTTATACAAATCAGTTATTTTTTTTGTTTAGCTGCTATTGGCAAACTACGCCTGTAGCAACGTTTCAACGCTCTTCTTTTGTCCATACCAATGGACGGCCACACAGATTTTTTCTTTTTTTGGGGGAACTAAGGGTTTCTTTTTTTTTTTTAAGAATGTCTTTTTTGTAGTTTGTGCTTATTTCATCACCAGGAAGTGTGACTTGTGTTTCTTTCTCGTGATAAGAATGCCGCATGTGTTAACAGTGTCGCGTCATCGCTGAACTTTTTGCGTCTTCCTATGATGAGCTCCTTCCTTCACAATGTATCATAGCACTTTCTACTACGGACGTTTTCTGCGAAGCCGGCACTCAACATCAAGCTGGCTTCTCCCCCCTTCTTCGTCAGTGATTTTCCTACATTTCTTCAACAATTGATCACTTTGTATTTTGTTCCTCTGAAATTTGAACATTCCCTGACTGACTTTCACTGAGTTTTATGAACAGTCCTATGTATATGAGTCACGTTTTTGTTACTTCTGTTAATTGCTTTATCAGGTGAAAAGCATGATGGGATCGCCAACGCGCGACGACAACCCGGTGATTGTAAATACTTTTATATATTTGTTTCTCAATAAATACCATTTTAATTGTGATCATTCGTTCGGAAGGGGTCAGAGTTCGAATTCCGGTGAGGCATGGATCTTGTTTTTGTCTTACGGCACTGGCTCTCTCCCTTCCCTGTAACCAGTGGCTCTAAATTAGGGACGGGCGACTGCTTATAGCCCATTGAGTTGCTAACGGTGGTCGTTAAACCTCCAATAAAAAAAATGTGTACTGAAATTCAATGTAATGATTTTTTTTGACGTTCAGTCTCATCGATTTTACGTCGAAAATTATGCCTCTACGCAATATCGACCTGGTAACCAAACTCGACGTCGATTCGACATTTTTGTGCTACCGGGGTACCAAATACACATATATAAATCCACTGATTACCTCATCATCCTATAAAAGAATATGTTTAGGTTTTATTCTTTACCTAACCAAAATGGGCCACCTTCCAAAATTTTGTGAGTACTGAAAATACCCAAGGCCACCCCAGTAGTTTAGTAGTCTAAGCGCTGGCTTCAGATCATCCGGGTTCGAGTCCCGGTTAGTAATGGATGTTGTGTTTGTCTTACGGCACGGTCTCTCCCCTTTCCCTGGAACCACTGGCCCTAAATTAGGGACTAGTGGCTGCTTATAGTCCATTGAGTTGCTCACGGTGGTCGTTAGACCTTCAATTAAAAACAAAATCTGCGAAACTATAGATGTTAAAATAAATACATGTATTTAATTGTGAATAAACGTTGCCATTTTATTCTATCTCAACATCGTAAGTTTTGCAGTAATAAAATATACGATCTTCTATTGTGTGTAGCATAGCAAAAATAAAATAAATTCAATTCAAATTCAAACTTGTACATATCGTAGGTACGTATAGTTAATAATTAGTCGAAAATAAAATGTTCTGTTTGTTCAGAAAGCGTGCATTTGAAAATTACTAAGTATGCAGAGTGAAAATCCCCCTTTGATTTCTTCGCTGTGTGTAATGAGAAAATGAGCAAATAATTACTTGCTCAAAGAGTAGAAGACAAACAACTTCGATTAGTTGTCACCTCATGGACACTGAAGTACCTTCAGTTCTTCTTCCCACATGTCAAAATGAGGCGACAAAATAACTTTTCTCTTCCCGCGAAGACCTAATCTATCAGAAGTATTTTAAAATGAGAGTTTTAAACCCTGATGAAGAGCACCAAAGAGGCGGTGGTCTGTTCATATTTGTCCAGGCACACGGATAGGAAGTTTAAAACTGGTTTTACCATAAGTGAATTTTGATGTGAAGGCAGCGATAGACATTCATCCGCAGTGCATCCACTCTTCTTTATCCCGAGTCAACACAGCCTATTCTTTTCCCTCGCTTGTCTGTCAAGGGGATGTGCGCTTGTGATGCGAGGGAGGGAGACTAAGGGTCTGCATGAGTGGAATAGGGGATTTCTAAAGGGAGGGTAAAGTTAGCCAGTGAGAAAAATCAAAGTGCATACGAAATGTGGGGTAGATTGAAGACGATGGAAGAATGGTGTTCGATCCGATATTTTGCAGAGGAAGTGGCAGTGGTGCTAATGCGTAATCTGATTGTTTTCCTTGACGTAGACGTTATCAGTACCGAGGCCGGAAGCGGCGTCCGACTCGATTTCGCTAAAAGGTTCGATGCATACACTTATTTGTTGGGAAAAGTTTGTTCGATTTTCTAAACTGGGGGACTTTTTTTTTTTTTACTCCAGAATGTGTGCGCTCCATATATATATATATTTTTTTTCATCTCTTTCACACGAAGCTCAGTAAATTCTGGGAGCTGATCTATTTGCTGAATCACATAACATCTGTACGAGTCTTATCTGCATGTTTAACAAAAATAAAACATCTCTCTAATTCAGAATACAAAATAAGCAATTTCTTCGGACCGTATTTTGATTAGCTATAAAAATCTGTCTTTATATGATTTGTCTGTCTGCCGATCCGTAATACTTTATCACGTTGCTAATATCAGCAGTTACACTCAAGAACACAAAAATTGAAATACCATGATGGCATCTATGGAGGTCATTCAAACTTGGTACAGTGTGACGTACTACAGAGGTGAATCACGTGTCAATGCGACAAATCTGCAGCGGTACATTCTGTCCGTGTGGCTTAGTTGGGAGAGCAACTTACTCCGGAGTGAGGGGATTCGATCCCCGTCACAGACAAAGTTGTGTTTTGACAAAAGTAACACATTACTGTAAGTAAGCATACAGTAGTGTTTCTTGAACAGGGTCCCGCGAACCGCTTCAAAAACCTACATTTCTGCTAGGTCCAGGTAAAAATATATACACACGGATCAATGCTGAGATGGGCCGAGCCCGAAAACCCGAAGTCAAGCCCGGGCCCGAACCGAGCTCGGGCTCTGAGAGAGTGAGACTTTTTTTTTTTTTTTTTTGGTAAATGTGTTTTTGTACGATTTATCACAAGAGACTTTTTTTACTTTCTAGTTAGTTGTTAAAGAGAATTCTTCAACAACTGGGTCTAGATGAGGAGTGGGAACTCAGCAGGGCTATTCAATCAGGGCTTGGGTAACAAATACCATATGCCATAAATAACTGGATTCCCGCGAAGGAAAAGTTTATCTACGCAGTAAGAACTATAGGTAGTAGATACCAAGCTGACGAAATTTTATTCCCTACCACGACTCAGGGAAGCTCCCTGCTAATTCTATTGAGCAACGTACGTCGTAGATTGTGCCTCCTTATTTTTCCTGATTCCCGGCCTCCCGAAACGCTTCAGGAAGAAATGAATGGTCAAAAAAACTATAGAAATAAATAGACATCCCTTTCCCACTCCGCAGTTGAGAAAAACATCGGTTAACTGCACGGAGGGGGGGGGGCAATGGAAGTCTGTGAGAAATTTCTTTTTAATGCCTAAACAGGTTAATCATAGTTTTCGCCTTCGTTCGGGCCCGGGCTCTCTTGCAATATAAAATTCGGGCTCGGGCTGACATACATCGATATCGGGCTCGGGCTGACATACATCGATATCGGTCTCGGAAGGGTTCAGGCTATTAAAATTGAGTCCGAACTCTGCTCTGACGATTACGTGCGGGAAGCGACCCTGTTATATTCCATCGTGGACGAAGCGACCCTGTTATATTCCATCGTGGACGAAGCGACCCTGCTAATCGAATCATTTTACTTATATATCATCATCATTGTCAACCATTATCAATCCACTGCTGGACGAAGGCCTCTCCAAGCCTCTTCCACAACGGTCTCTCTTGTGCCAGTCTCCTCCATGTTACTCCTGCATACTTTCGAATTTAATCCACCCATCTCCCATGTGGTCTTCTTCTGGGTCTTTTTCGGTCCCTTGGAATCCAATCTAAAATTTCAGCTGTCCATCGATGGTCTGTCCTTCTGGCAGTATGTCCAGCCCATTGCCATTTCAGGGATTTAACTCTGATCATGAGGTCTTCCACTCTTGTCATTTTTCGGATCCACGAGTTCCTCTTCTTATCTCTGCTGGTTACACCAAGTATGCACCTCTCCATGCTTTTTTGAGTTGTCTGCAGCCTTTGTATGCCTCTTTTAGTTAAGGTCCATGTCTCTGCACCATACGTAAGCACTGGAAGGATGCATTGATCAAACACTTTTCTTTTAAGAGATAATGGCATATTGCTCTTGAAAATTATGCTGTTTCTGCCAAAAGCTCTCCAGGCAAGTCTTGTACGCCGATTAATTTCTTCATCAATGTGACCCTCACTTGATATCTGCTGTCCAAGATAAACGTATGTGTCTGTTATCTCCAGCTTTTCTCCATCAATCGATAAATCTTCATTTCTTGTAAAAGCATTGAACATCACTTTTGTCTTCTGAAAGTTCATTTCTAATCCCACTCTTTACTCTTGTCAGCAAGTTCCTGGATCAGACTCTGCAGCTCTGATGGGGTAGTTGCAAAAATGACTACGTCATCAGCAAAACGAAAATCTCCATTAATCTTTATCCGCTTGTTTTCCCAGCTCAGCGACTGAAAGACACCCTCCAATGTGGCATTAAAGAGCTTCGGAGATATGGTGTCACCTTGTCTCACTCCCTTTCCAATTTTTATGTGTGTTGTACTTTCAAACAGCCGAATCTTTGCACTTGCATTTTCATAGATGTTAATAATATTAATGTATGCATCTTCAATACCGCAGGATTTAAGAGCCATTGTAACTGCTGATGGTTTCACCGAATCAAAGGCATTTTCATGATCGATAAAAGCCATGCACAATGGAAGTTCATATTCCCTCGTTCTTTCAAGTAGTTCTCTCAGTACGTGGATATGATCTATTGTGCTGTAGCCACTCCTGAATCCAGCTTGTTCTCTCGGTTGAGCCATGTCCAGTGTTACCTTCAAGCGATGTGAAAGAACTTTAGTGAAGATTTTATAAACCACTGATAGGAGGCTGATAGGTCTGTAGTTTCCGAGATCCTCAATGTCACCTTTCTTATGTAGCAGGATCATTGTAGCGTTGTTCCAATCCTCAGGAATCTTCCCTTCATTAAGGCATCGAGTGAAAATTTGGGCGAGTACTGTTTCGAATTCTCCACCTGCTTCTTGTATGATGTCTACAGTAATTCCATCTTCTCCTGGAGCTTTTCCTTTCTTCATGTTCTTGATTGCATGTGCAACTTCTGCTGGGAGGACTGGAAGAACTCTGGTACTGGTACCTTTCATGATGTCTGGAGTGCATGTATCATCCCTTTCATATAATTTGGAGTAGAAATCTTTCACTCTTGTCAAAATTTCGCCTCTATTTCTTGTTACAGTACCATCTTCTTTTCTCAGTGCCATAATCTGTTTTCTTCCCTTACTGAGATGTCCCTTCGCTATCTTTAGGCTTTGGTTGTTTTCAATTGCTTTCCTCACTAGTTCACAGTTGAATTTCTTTACGTCTTCAGTGATACTTTTTCGTACTGTCTTGCATAGCTCTACATATTCCACTTTGGAAGTCACATCTTATTTAGTTGTCCTCATCTCTCTTCTTTTTTGCATCAATATTTTGGTTTTTCCTAATAATTTGTTCACATGCAACTTGTTCTTAGACCCAGCTAATTTTGTTGCTGTTTCCATAAGAGCTTTGGCTACTTTTCTGTTAACTTCAGAAATATCCACTTCTTCCGATGTTAGGCCTTCTAAAGCAGAGAATCTGTTCTTCAGTTCCAACATGAAGGCATTGTGGTGTTTTTTAAGGTTGGTTATGTCAATAGATTTTGTTTGTCTTATGAGCTTGCCACGCTCAAGTTTAGTGTTGAGGTGCATCTTACATCTCGCCAATCTATTATCACTACCTGTGTTGAACATGTTTAGCACTCTGCAGTCTTCTATGGCAAATTTTTTGTTACTCATAATAAAATCAGTTTCACTTGTCGTCCCATTTGGGTGTCTCCATGTCAATTTACTGTGTGGCTTTTTCTTGAAAAAGGAGTTCAAGATGAAAAACCCTTCTGCCTCTGCAAACTCAACGAGAGTATTTCCACGCTAGTTTCTGTTGCCGTTGCCCTATTTTTGCCTTTAAATCTCCCATAATTATCTTCAAGTGCTGCTTACCTTTATTATTTAGATGACGAATTTCCTCTTAAAATTCTTCAATTTCTTCTTCAGGATGACTTATGGTGGGTGCATAAGTTTGAATAATCTGAGCCTGGTATCTTCTCGAGAGTTGGATAACGAGTCGTGCAGCTTTGTCAGAGGAACTTTCAACTTCTACAACTTTATCCTTCAGTTTCTTGTTTATTATAAATCCAACACCACTAGTTCTGCCAGTATCTGTCCAACGATAGTAGAAGAGATGTCCACTTTTCAGTTCAATGAGATCTTCTCCTTTTCTCTTTACCTCACTTAGCCCGACGATGTCCCACTTCATCCTTTGTAGTTCCTCTTCCAATTAAAGAAGCCTTGAATCAGAAGATAGGGAGCGTCCATTATACGTAGCCAAGGTCAGCATCAGATGGCAGCCTAGTCCGGTCCTCAGGGTATTGTTAGCACCCTCTGCCTTCATGTCGCATTGGCCGCTGCCTTGGCCAGGTACATTCCAGCTGCCGGAGACTGAGGGCCAAAATGTAGGTTGTGGAGTCATTTTGGAGGGGTTTTGCCATAACTCACCACGCTCGCCAAGCGGGTTGGTGAGTGTGGGATAGCATTTCCTCTAATCCCGATGGTATAGTTATACAGCTATTGGCGGTCTTCAGAGCCCCTTTAGTGGGGACAGGATGCACCACGAGAAGGCGGGGTTGACATTTGTCAAGGAGAGGCTGTGATGTTACGCATCCCCTGACCTTACATATATATATATAAAGAGACATACAAAGGCTGCAGACAACTCAAAGCGGCATGGAGAGGTACATGCTTGGTGTAACCAGGAGAGATAAGAAGAGGAACTCGTGGATCCGAAAAATGACAAGAGTGGAAGACATCATGATTAGAGTTAAATCCCTGAAATGGCAATGGGCTGGACATACTGCCAGAAGGACAGATCATCGATGGACAGCCGAAATTTTAGATTGGATTCCAAGGGACAGGAAAAGACCCAGAAGAAGACCACATGGGAGATGGGTGGATGAAATTCGAAAGTATGCAGGGGTGACATGGAGGAGACTGGCACAAGACAGACCGTTGTGGAGGAAACTTGGGGAGACCTTCGTCCAGCAGTGGATTGATAATGGTTGACAATGATGATGATGATGATATATAGTACCACATGCATTTAGACAATCACTTATATACATTGACACACATGAAAAAAATGAAGTTAAAACCCTAATATAAAGGGAAGTACAAAAGTAAAATAATATGATATATGAACAAATTCAAAAATAATTTAAAAAAACAAAACGATTCCTGAACTCTCCAGGAACTACCCATAAAAAGGAGACATTACCTGTTAGATTAGACTGTTCTCTTCAGGGGAACACCAGTCTAAGGGTGACCTTTCAAAACAGGAAACCGGTTTGTAATATACAATATATTATATATGTATATATACAAATCGTAGTCAAATTATTTACATCATTAATTATCTACATCTGAATTTTGTAGCTTTTGCCCATTAGTCCAATTTGGTAACACAGCTTAATGCCTTCTGGCATTTTTAAGAACTTTAGAATTTCCAAATTCCCCCATGATATTGCGAATGCGTCCATCTACTTGTATATGCATTTTCTTCCTTCTTGGACCAAGTTCTCCTAATTATTTTAATTGTTGTTTGTGCATCACACGTCGAATTTGGAAATTCTAAAGACATTAAAAAATGCCTGAAAGCATTAAGCTATGTTACCAAGTTGGACTAAGGACAAAAGCTTACAAAATTCAGAAGATGTAAGTACTTAATTAATTAGATATAAATAATTTGACTACGATTTGTAGATATATTTACATATAAGTAAAATGATTCGATTAGCAGGGTCGCTTCGTTCACGATAAAGTATAACAGGGTCACTTCGCGCACGATTTCCAGGGGATCGCTTGGCACACGGTCACTTCGCGCACGACACCGCTCTGACAGAGATGCCAGTTACTTAGGTACGCCTACCCTGTAGACTCCCTCTGCTTTTTCTTTTTTTTTTTTTAATTTTTGGATTGAAGGTTTATTTAACGATTTAACGACTACCGTGAGCAACTCAATGAGCTAAGAGCAGTCTCCCACCCCTAATTTAGGGTCACTGGTTCCAGGGAAAGAAAGAGAGCCAGTGCGTAAGACAAACACAATATCCATGCCTCACCGGATTCGAGCCTGGACCCCTTACGGACGAATGATCAGAGGCTATCGCTTAGACCACTGCGCCAAAGGGGTGGCTCTTTGGCTTGCAGAACAGGCCGAATTCGTCAGCGCAGGGATCATACCACATGCTGGAAGCGTCGCATAGGATGTACCATTTGAAAATAACTGAGTTGCTTAATTCCGAATTGCACATTAATTTTGCCAGTTTGCACCGCACCACGGTCTCCCAGCAAACAGGTAGTGGTGTAATCCTGAAGAAAGAAGTGGCTTGGCGCTCCAAAGATCTACCCAGATGTTATCGATTTCGGCAGGTATATGGGGGAGGGGAGAGGGAAACAAACCTTTTGAAATCGAATTTATATACTGTCTGGTATCCACTTCACTGGCTATTTCTGAAGTGGTTTAGGTAAACAAAAGATCTACGGATTTGTGCATGGAAAAAAAATAGAGAGAGAAGAAAAAACATTCGGTTAAGATTATTTGTGCTTAAAAAATATCGATTTCGATGGGCGACGATTGAATAAATAAATAAATTAAATCCGATTCAGTTAGGTGAAAAGTAGCCTGGCGCCACCAGGTTTTGAAAAAAATTCTGCACATACAGCCGTTCCATTGGATCCGGGAGATGCTTGATGGGGTTTAAATCAGGGAATATCGCAGGCCGGTGATACAATAAAAACTCGCTGGCATGATCCTGGAAACGAGCCTTGTGAGCGGAACATAGTGTGCCCAATGTATAGCCCAGTATGACGGTCACGGGGCCTGCTGTCTCCTCGCCCATCACATTCACATAATTCTTCATAAGGTTAATCCCTTCTTTACCACTTACTTATCTACTGCTGTGGTAATTTTCCACTCATTTCGTGCATTTATTCATGGTTTGGCAATTACTATTTAGAGCAGTGTACTTGTGTTTACCGAAAATAAAAAAAACTCGACCAACAAAAGTGTGATTTGTAATCATCACATTATCAGCCATTATCAATCCATTGCTGGATGAAGGTCTTCCCAAGTTTATTCCGCATATTCTTGCCTTGAGGCGGTCTCCTCCATATTATTCCGATATGTTGCCTAATGTAGTCCACCATCTTCCACGTGGTTTTCTTCAGGGTATTTTTCCGTCCGTTGGAATCCAGTTTAGTACTTGAGTTGTCCATCGTTGGTAAATTCTTCTAGAGATGTCCAGCCCATTGCCATTTCATAGATTTTACTTCGACCATGTCACCAACTCCTGTCATTTCCGTGATCCACGAGTTCACATCCTTCCTGGTTATTATTTTTTATTGGAGGCTTAACGACGACAGTGAGCTACTCAATGGGCTATATGCAGTCGCCCACCCCTAATTTAGGGTCACTGGTCCTTTCTGGTTATACGAAAGAGGATCGAAAAGAAACGAGCAGCAATTTTTTTTTTGTCTTTGCAGTTTGGCAGACAACGAGTTTGAATTTCACACTACAGACCGATTTGGCTGGATCCTGTGTCACCGTGGAGGAAGACAGGGTGAACGACGGCGAAAAGATGTCGCGTTTATTATCGTCGTCTACGAATGAAGAGCAGCGCGGTGTAGTTCAATTTCTCTGGGCCGAACGGAAAACTCAGACGGAAATTCACAAAGTAATGGTCGAAGTGAATGGTGGCGATTTCCTGGACGGCAGCAACATCTCCAGATGGTGCAGTTTCTTTGAAGTGGGCCATTGAAACTTTACCGATTCGCCACGTTGCGGTCGACCTGTAACTGCGTCATCGCCTGCCACAGTGAGAATCATTGAACATGCAATTCTGAGTGACTGACGGATCTATCTGCGCACATTGCCACAGAAGTTCAATATTTTGTACGTTATAGCGTACAATATTGTGCAATGACAAATTGCAATTTCACAAGGTTAGTGCGCAATGGGTGCTAAAGAACTTGACAGACGACCAGAAATGACAGAGAATGATGTAATCCTTGGACAACTTGATGCCTTACGCACAAGGACATGGATTTCTGGCAGGTGTAGTGACGGGCGATGAGTCCTGTGCGCACCACTACACTCCCGAAACAAAGGAGGCCAGTATGGTGTGGAAACATTCCGACTTTCCGCCACCGAAAAAATTAAGAGTAACTCAATCTGAACAAAAAGTACTCACGACGGTGTTCTGGGACACGCAAGGCGTTCTCCTGGTGGAGTTTCATCCAACGGGGACCGCTGTGAATGCCAAAACCTAAGCTAACAAACTCACAAGGTTGCATCCTGCCCTTCTTGACAAAAGACTCAACAGAGACGCTACAAATGTCAGACTGCTTCATGACAACGCTCGCCCACATGCTGACCAATACGCTCGTGAAAAAATTGCGCAATTTGGCTGGGAGGTGCTCCAGCACTCACCGTACAGTCCGGACCAGGCTACTTCGGACTATCATCTGTTTAGTCCCTCGAAAAGATTCCTGGGCGGCCAAGGTTTCGATTCGGCTGACGAAGTCATATCGATTGTGGATAAATGTCTTGAGCCTCTCGGTTCGAATGCTGAAAAATACCTAAAATATGTAGTTTCACTTTGTATATGTTTTGTTTTGCCTATCTATTAAACTGTTGCCAAAAAAATAAAATTGTGTGCGTTACTCTTCGATCCACCCTTGTACCAACCATGCATGTCTCCATGCTTTTTTCAGTAGTCTGTAGCCTCTGTATATATTTTTAGTTAAGGTTAATGTCCCTGATCAATAAGTAAAAACTGGCAGGATGCATTGAATAAACACTTTTTAAGACATACTTTTATAAATCGCTCTTGAAGTTTTTATTGTTTCTTCCAAACACTCTGTTGCCGCGGAACTACTGCGTATTTCGGCCACATTGTTTTGGCATCTTAATTACAAATCCCAGGTGTAATTTAGTTTTTTTTTATTTAATCTAAATTATTTCTTCCTTTGCTCCCTTTCCTGCTTCATAACCCCATTTCCTCCATTGGAGCATAAAGCCCAGCTGGTCAAGGCAGTTGATAGCGTTTCCCTAGGACACCCGTGGGAATGATCAAGGAATTTCTCTGCTTTTCACTCTCGTGAGAGGAAGCACGGTATTCACAAAATTTATGATATGTCCGTCCCCAGTGCTAGCGTTGCTGGTGGACAAACCCTCTGGTATCTAAGAATGCACACTGCAAAGTACGAATCTCAGTCAGATTATTAGTCAAGTTTACGTTTTACGACCATCTCCTCTAGAAGTAGGCACCAGCAAAAGTCGTAAAATACAGTGCGGTGTCACAAGGAAGTCGTGACTCTGTCATTGGTAAGCCACCGTAATCTTTCGCTGATCACCAAGCCCAAGAAAATATGTCCCATTTAAAGTACGAAAACCACCACCTGCCCTTAACGCCAGTTGTTACTAGCGGGTAGCTGAGTGGCTCATGGGCCAACCAATAATCGCCAGAGTCAAGCATTTGTTAACTCAGCTGACCAATCCAGTCCCCAGACAGAAAACCCCTAGAAGGCTGAGCGCAAGCCCCTATCACGTGTGAATTTAAAGGGACTCTGATATATACACAGAAGTAATGTAACCCAGGTCCATATAATGAAAGCTTAATATGCAATGATACATAGTCATATAGGGCAACCATAGAGATAGTCATATAAAGTCGAGGTAGATGAACTGAAGTCCAGAGTCGACGGTTAGCAGTTACAACGTAACCCTTTTTCGTGGGCGAGATTGGTGTTAAGCTATGTTTAAAACCATGACTAAGGAAATGTTGAACTAAATGAGAATACGATGCAATAGTTGCACGGGATAGCTCTTATTTAAGGTTTTACGGCCAGAGGGAACATATACAGAAGCCAAACTTACGATAAAGATTTATTGGTCCAGCAACGAATGAGGGCAACTACAATATAGCACGGTTAGTATTACACTTCACGTATATTCTAGCTTAACAAAGATCGAACGTCTCCACACATACACACTAAACAACTCCTGTATCGTCCTTTTTATCTAATGTTCTTATTACATTCATACGTCACTCTCTCTGACCTCAAACGTGTTGGTGCCGCCCCGGTGGCGCAGTGGTCTAAGGCGCTGGCCTCTGATCATTCGTCCGTGAGGGGTCCGGGTTCGAATCCCGGTGAGGCATGGGTGTTGTGTTTGTCTTACTGCACTGGCTCGCTCCCTTCCCTGGAACCAGTGACCCTAAATTAGGGACGGGCGACTGCTTATAGCCCATTGAGTTGCTCACGGTGGTCGTTAAACCTCCAATCAAAAAAAAAAAACGTGTTGGCAACCTCATCCATGTGAGAGAAGATACCATGTTACGTTTGGAAAGTGCAAAAGAGAACAAACTCAAATTTAATTAGAAAAAGGAACTAAAAGTGAAAGGCTATATTAGAATATACGTCACACAGTTCGAGCCAATGGGGCGCCATTCGTAGACAGTCAGTTTTTTGTGAGCTAAAAGTTATTACAACGAAACTCGCCGAGGCAGAATCTAACATTCGTAGAAATAGAAGTACCAGGGGATACCCTGACAACCGCGGAATCCTAACCATCAACAGTCAACCTGACGTAAGGTAGGACGATGTTTTTCTCCCCAATTCCAGTTCCAAAGTTGATATATATGTATATACCTATGCACGGTCGTTATCCCTCCTCAGTCCTCTTAGATAGGTTGAGGGATTTATTTTAAAGTAAGAGGTGTTACTAGCTTACACAGCAACTGACCAGTTATATAACTAATCTTATCCTTTTAATTTAACGTAACTTTATTTGACCTCCACCTAAAGGCTGTAACTGCTTGATTCAACGTATTTTTCTTTATACAATAATAAACATGTTCATCACATAATCTAGTGTAACAAATTTTTCTAGGCTGTATGTATTTTTTAAGTCATAATATGCGGCGTATGGGTTTTTTTACGAAGACCTCGTAACGAACCTATGTATATATGAAACGCAACGCGAAGTCCGTAAACTTTGAGATTGGATTCCTTAAAGTCATGGTGACGCAACCTCACTGTTTATCCATTTAGACGATGAAATAAGTATTCCGCGACCACCGCCCTACCGGGGGCGTGGTAATTAATATCTCCAACCAAGTTTCATAAGCCTATTCATTTCTCCTTCGAGTTGGCCCTTGCTTCGTATCTGTTGTCCAAGGTAAAGCTAGGCATCGGTTACCTCTACCCAGGGGTGCAGAAAATGTTCAGGGCCCAATATTTCTCCAGAACACATTTTTTTTTTTTGTCTGAAATTCCCCCCAAAACTGTAGCGGATTTTCACACAAGTTTAAACTATTATTAGAATACATGTCGATGATCAAGAACTATCCTTAAAGCCCATTACTTAAAAATTTGAAAAAAAACAACAACTAATATTTATTCCAATGAATAACTAGCTTTTTTTTAACGAAAATAATTGTACGGTTTTGTTTTTTTATGCACGAAAGATTTAGTGCTCCAGGTGAATCTCTCCCCTCTAGCAGGTGAAAGTTTCAGGCGAGACAGGAATAGGCGAATCAAGAATTATTTCCTTGCCTAAAATAGCGGAACCCATTAACTTTCTACGTACGAGGAATAGGCGAATAAAGAAGTTTGCTCCAGATGAATCCCTCCCCTCTAGCAGGTGAAAGTTTTAGGCGAGACAGGAATAGGCGAATCAAGAATTCTTTCCTCGCCTCAAATGGCGGAACCCATTAACTTTCGACGTACAAAGAATAGGCGAATCAAGAAGTAACCCGGAGCAGGGAGGCTGAAAAATAAACAGCTAAGAAATTCTGTAACTATAATTTTTTTGATTCTAGCATTCCCGGCGTCCAATTGTGCCAGATTATTTTACCGAATGAAATTTAAATTTGACTTAAATCCTTTGAAAAATGCATGGGTCATTCGCTTTAAAATGTCCGGAACCCCCAATAATTTTTCAAATCGGCGCCTATGGTGCATTCGCTGCCATTTTTTTCTATGGGAGGTTTAACGATCACCTAGAGCAACTCAGTGGGCTATAAGCAGTTGCCCGTCGTAATTTAGGGCTGCTGGTTCCAGAGAATGCGAGAGCCAGCGCCATGAGACAAACACAGCATCCACGCCTCACAGGATTCGAACCCGGACCCATCTCGGACGAATGATCAGAAGCCATCACCTAGACCATTGTGCCGCCAGGGTGGCCCATTGGTTTCGGAAACGTTTATTAGCGTGACTAGTGGTTGCATTGTACTTGTTACTCACGCCACGCTGTCTCCGCCTTGGCATTAGTAAAGTCGTTTAGGCTCTGTGAATCGTTTTGTGAGCGGCAGTTCGCAGTATACGTCACAGTCCCATAACCTCTTGTATTCATAGCGACACATTTTTCAAAAGGATTACCGTGAAGTAAATTACTCCAATTTTTCACGCTATCTTCGTTGTTAATAAGTCTATTTTTCGTTTTATTATTACTACTATTATTTTACCCCCGGGCAAAAATTTCCCCAGAGCTGCCTCAATTTCCCCCGAACCTTGTTCGCGCGTTTGGACATATTCTGAACCCCTGCTTCTTACCATTGCTCAATCAACCATTAAATCTTCAATTTTGTTTCCTGTAAATTCATTTTTAAGCCCACTTCGTTGCTCTTGTCAGCGAATTCTATAACGTACAAGTTTGTCCACGCCAGAAATCGAAACCGGGTCCTCTCACTCCGGAGTAAGAGGAATCGAATCCGGATCCCCTCCCGAGTAAGACGCTCTCCCAACTGAGCTACGCGGACTTGTGCTCTCACTGCTATCTGCCCTTATCTCATGTGAGTCCTGCGGTGCAGGCACGTCCCGTCCCTCCCCCTTAGAAAAAGGGCCGTGGGCGTGGCCCACGGTTCAGCCGGGACAATGTGTCGCTGTAGGCTGTCATCCCATGAAGAACGCGCATTTGAGAAATTCCTGACAATTTGGTGTGTGGAACGTAACATCACACTGATTTATTTTTTCGAAGCACTGAAGAAAGGATTCTCATTTTTCCTGTCTCGCCGTGTGGAAAGAACATCCCATCATTGCGAGAAACTTAACAGCCAGGTCATCCCAGAAGTTCGGGCGCCAATTTATATAACGTACAAGTTTGTCCTCGACGGGTATCGAACTCGGGTCCCCTCACTCCGGAGTAAGTCGCTCTCCCAACTGAGCTACGCGGACATGTGCTCTCACTGCTATCAGCCTTTATCTCATGTGCGTCCTGTGCAGTTCTTGGACCGCACTCAGCAGCTTTTAGGGGTACAGACAAAAATGATTATGTCGTCAACAAAATGAAGGCTGGTTAAATAACCTACTTTGTTTTTTATCCCCTTTTTACCTATGTACGAAAAAATGTAAGTTAAAAACATGAAAGTACTTAAAACGGGGTGTTTTTTTTTTTTTGGAAGTAGGGTTTTTTATTGGAGAACGAACAAAAAACATTCTTTCCGGTATATTTAACGCAGCGAAAATGTTTTTATTCTACAGTTTGCCATCTCCTATTCTCCTGACCTTAGCAGGTGCAGTTCCGCCCGCAGTCTCTTTCAATCTCTTACACACACACGTACATGCATGTGTGTGTGTGGCTGTTTATGGCAGATTTGGTTGTTCCCATCCAGTTACACTTCGTTGTCATCCCTTGTTAGCGCAGACACGGGAATAGTTTTAATTAAAGTTGGTTCCCGGCGCATTTACACGTTGTACAGATTCTTCGTGACTCATCAATCCGGAATAACACAGAAAGAAGTGCAACAAAATGCCTTGTTTACGATGCTTACCTACTGATTGGATAGCTGATTAACACTCGCAAAGATCAATGTCAGATTTCCGTTGTAATTGTTATTGTTACTGAGAATGAGTTCTGCAACTTGTTTCGTACATCGATCTAGTCGAAGAACAGCTCGCAATTCGACGTAATAAGAAAAAAATCGTGGGTTTTTGTAAGAGTATTGGAAGTCAGAAAAAAAATGTCAACTTTGTGTGTGTGAGAATTAAATCTTTAGCGGCCGTTGTACCTGAACCTATTGGTGCCCAATTTGTTTTGCTATCCCCAAAAAAATCTTTACATAGCGGTTGTGTAACAACGACCCTCGCAGCACCCACAGCTGCTGGTAGGGGTGGGGGGGAAGGTACGAAGAGACGTACTGCATTTGCCAGTTGTAGTTTTTTGAAAAAATCCAAACACGCACAAAAACAAACAAATAATTAACCCAAAGGTTCATGTTTTCCTTTAAGCTTTGACTAAATACAGTAAATTACAAGTTTCAGTTTTCAAACACTGGATGTCCTACAGATTGGAGCTACTGGGTCTTTACGCTCCGATCTCGAGGTATTAATTATTATGTAAATAATTAATACGATCCCTCTCCAATCGCCCTCTCTCTGCGCTGCTGAGCAGAAGTGCGAGGCCACATGAGAATTCCCCATGAAATGAAATGAAGGCTAGAAAGAAACACTTAGGCCCAAAAACATGAAAATCTCCCCTTATGGTATAAAATAATATTTTCCCTATTTGTACTGTAATTATAATTTAAATAATACCATATCTATTAGTAGTTATATCGTATAGTACATTTGTTGTGCACAACACATGCAGGGGTTGGGCAGAATTATATGAACATCACGCTGAGAGACGCGATTTTTAATGCAGCTGCGTACGTCGCAATACGCTAAGGTATCCATCACCTTTTGGTTGTAATAGCTTTGTTTAAAATCTCAAATTCCTGTTTAAGTGCATTTAAAGTTTCTTGTTTCAAAGTTTCTTTCAGGGTGACGACGAAATGAGGGACCTAACGGACTTCGAAAGAGGGCTAATTGTTGGAGGCTGGCTAGTTGGTGCTTCCGTGACAAAGTCGCCAGGGTAGTGACGTCATCAAGAGTTACTGTGTCTAGTGTCATGATAGCATACCGTGTTCGTGGTAAACACACGTCTGCGAAACACAAGAGCCACTGGAAAACGACCCTGACTGATAGAGACAGGAGAGCATTAAAAAGTATTGTTACCCGTTATAAGAAGACCACGGAGCCGAAATTAGCGCGGAGCTCAATCTGCATCTCCAGACCCCAGTATTTAACGAAACCAGTGAGCAGCGTACTGCATAAACAAGATATTCACGACAGAGCTGCTATTACAAAACCTCTGGTGACCCGGATGAATGCGGCGACGGCAGTGGTGCCAGGAGCATACAACGTGCACTGCCGATACATGGAAGCGTGTAATGTGGTCGGATGAATCCACATTCATAGTATTCCCCACCGCAGGACGTGTTTACGTGTGGAGAACACAGTCAGAAGCGTATAACCCAGACTGTCTACTTCCAATAGAGCAGCATGGTGGTGGTTCTGTCATGCTATGGGTGGTCATATCGTGGTTTTCAGCACTTCTCCCCTGATCACCTTGAAAGGGCGAACGTCTGGTAGGACATATGAAACCATTTTGGCCGACCAAGTCCATCCAATAGCTCAGGCATTGTTTCCTGCAAGGGATGCCATATATCAAGTAACGCCTCAATTCGTAGAGCTCGGAATGTCCAATTGAGGAACATGAGGACGAATTTTCACACCTTCCTTGGCCTCCCCAATCACCAGACTTAAACATCATTGAGCTATTGTGGTCTGTGTTGGAAAACAGAGTTAGATCTCGTTATCCTTCTTTTGCATCTCTCAAGGACCTGGAACAGTTTCTGCATGAAGAATGGTGTGACATCCCACTAACTATCATCCAGGATTTGTATGCGTCCATTCCAAGAAGGATTCAGGCTGTTTTTGAATTCCAAAGGTGGCCCCACACCCTATTAGGTACGCAAAACCTTCTTTTCCTAGGTGTTTACACTATTTTGTCCAACCCCAGTACATACACCCTGTATTACCATTTTTTTTTCTTTCATGATTCAAGGTTTAACGACCACCGTGAGCAACTCAATAGGCTATAAGCAGTCGCCCGTCCCTAACTTAGGGTCACTGGTTCCAGGGAAGGGAGAGAGCCAGTGCCGTAAGACAAACACAGCATCCATGCCTCACTCACTGGGATTCGAACCCTCACCTTCCGCGGACGAATGGTCATGAGCCAGCGTTTAGACCACTGCGCCATTAGGGCGGCCACCATTTTTTCCTGGCATGCACTGCTGAAGTTTTTGTCGTACATGCAAATAAATACCAGTAGCAACGTAAGTCCACACTGCTTTCTTATGGTGTAGAACACTGAATTATCTATCTGTATGTAACCATATCTAGTAACGATCATTAAAGTCTTACCGTGTTTCCCCGAAAATAAGACCGGGTCTTATATTAATATTTGCTCCAAAAGGCGCATTAGGGCTTATTTTCAGGGATGTCTTATTTTTTCATGTACTACCAACTTTTTTTCCTTTTTTTTTATCTACATTTATTCATTTATTCATGTACAAAAATCTTCATTTATTCAAATACGGGTCATGTAATCTTCTAGAGCATCGTCATAACTCTCCAAACCCCGAATTCCGGTCTGAATTTCTTGCGACTCTATTTCCTGTAGAACCATTGACCCCAATCTCTCATGTCCAGCAATAAAGCTCTCCTTAAATGAGCACTTCTTATCCATGTAGCCTGCTCGTAGTGCATTGGCAACACAGCTGTCAGTGATTTTATCCCATGAATTCTTCACCCAAGTCACAACCTCTTGCAGGCTAGGCTTCACAAAGTTTCCGCGCTGATTTATCTCCATTCTACTTTCAATGTAGTCATTGATTTCCATGCGCAAATGATCCTTCAATGTCTTGTTTATTGCAATATCAAAAGTCTGGAGATAGACAGTCATTCCTGCGGGAATCATTATTTGATCATTTCTCTCTGCAAGGAACTTCTTCATATCTTTAACGCGATGAGTGCTGGCCGAATCCGAGACTAGCATACCTCTTTGGCCACCTCGCAAAACAAGTGGCAGCATTAAATTGACCCATTTCCTTATAACTGCTTGTGTGCACCAGGCCTTTTCGGTTTCAAGAACATAAATGCCTGAAACAAGTTCAATCTTATCTTTCTTGCCCTTAGTGATGATTACAGGTGAGGCTTTCTTTCCATCCAGACGAATTGCCAAAAAAAACGGCGCCCCGGTGGCGCAGTGGTCCAAGGCGCTGGCCTATGATCATTCGTCAGTAAGGGGTCCGGGTTCGAATCCCGTCAGGCATGGATGTTGTGTTTGTCTTACGCCACTGGCTCTCTCCCTTCCCTGGAGCCAGTGACCCTAAATTAGGGACGGGCGACTGCTTATAGCCCATTGAGTTGCTCACGGTGATCGTTAAACCTGCAATCAAAAAAAAAAAAAAAAAAAAAAGAATTGCCAAAACACAGGTAACACGTACACTTTCGCAACCAGCAGAGGGAATGTAGGTTGACCGAGGCACCCCTCTGATCAATTGTCGTTTGAGATCCTTGGCCCATAAACACTGCAGTTTTATCCATAGCAATCATGTTGGAGGGTTGGTATTTAGAAAAGTCGATGCCATCAACAAAGGACTTGAATGCAAGTGCACGTTTAATGACTTCAGTATGATCCAGCTTGAACAATGTTGTGGATATTCTTAGAGACAGTTCATATCGCTGAAGGAAGCCATCCATCCATCCAGCCAGTGTTGTGATGCTTTGAATTCTTCTGGGGATATTTCTAACTGTGGTGCCATTGCATGGGCAAATGCTTGAATATCAGCCCTACGCACAACCGAAGCCTTTGCTCTCCTGTCAGCAATCCATTCTCAGATGATTTCTTCCAGCTCAGGAAATAATGGTTGCCGACCTGATCCACACTTGGGCTTCTTAGCATTTCCCTCGTCCACCTGTTGACTGAGGTTATCGTACTCTGCTCGCCATTTTCGGACCATTCAGAGATCCAACTTCTCTTTGCAGAAAGCCGCAAGTTTCTTTCCCCGGGAGTCTTCCACGATTCCTTTCTTGTATTCGACGGAATAGTTCTTTCTTTTTGCACTCATCTTGTCTGGGAGTCAAAATATTATTCCCTTTAAATCTACCATTAAATTAAGTGTCAATTGAAGACTGTGTTAATTGTTAATCGACACAGGAGTGGCAACAAAAATGGCTACAGTTAAGAATGTACGTTCGGCTCCAAAATATTAACTCTCTGATTTTTAAAGAATTATTTCAGTCATCGTTGCCAATACAATAATTTGGACTGGGACGAACCTCTTTCGTAATCCATTGAAGGCGGTTAGAACACTTCTGACTTTTTCTTTGGGTTTGCATGTGCCGTCTCCCCCACCCCCATTTCTAAAAACACACACTGGCTGTTGATGAATAACTTTTCCGCCAAAGATAGCGTTCACCGGTAAAGTTTCCCACGTCGGATTCCCTTTTCGGAACTGGATGTTACAGCTGGAGAACAAAAGACGGCTTCTTTTCATCTCCCGCTAACTCTCTGAACCAAACTGAATGCGTGCGCCGTAATTACAAAAACCATATCCTCGGTTGAGTTCAAAGTCAATCGGCTTTCTTTCTTACTCTGGATATTCAAGGCAAATAAAACTCATGAACAGGGTATCCTCCAGTGAATTTGGCACTCGCTTCAGTTTTTTTAAACAGTGATAGGCTGGCTGGCTGACTACTGTACTACGTATCGTAACTGGGGCTTATTTTCGGGGTAGGGCTTATTACGAGCATCCGGAAAAATCATGCTAGGGCTTATTTTCCGGTTAGGTCCTACTTTCGGGGAAATACGGAAGTTACTAACTTTAACCATTTAAATTTATTTTGCCGAATTCGTTTCCTGCGATATTCATGTTTGTGCATTAGTCCGCGCACTGTGTTAATCCTGACTGGGTGATTGATAACCTTGCAATTATGTACTTCTATTTCAAAAGTTACTTAAAAAGTTGAAATTACAGGGCTCTAGGTCCCCCCTCTCCCCCTTTACTTTTCTAAACACTCTCCCTGACTTCCTCTCCCACACACACACACACACACACACACACACACAGCGAAAAACACATACTGTTTGTTCGAAATGCTGGGAAAATTACGGTGCTTAGGGGCGCTGAAGTAAACTTTGCGCAGAGCGGCCGCACATTGTTCTAATTACGCCACTGGGTCTGGTTGTATAAAAGTTGCGGCAAAACATTTCCGTTCCCGCCCCCCATTTCAGCATTACCGAGCATAAACGTTCTGTCGTGATAAACTCTAGCTTCTAGTCTAGGCAGTTAGATATTCTTTGGTCCAGGGGTGAGGAACCCTACGGCCTCCTAGGCCATCAAGTGCGGCCTTTTGAGTGAATCAACATTTTGCAGAAAAAATCCTTTTATTTTTATTAATGTGTTTTTTTTTTCGTCTTTTATTATTTTTATTTTAATCTTAAAATGACCGTATTTAAAATACCAAAGAGTAAAAGAAGATTCAACCAAATAATGTTCCCCGACTAATGGCCACAATTAAAACATTAGTAAGTCATAAGGGCTACATATTTTGTCACCTGCTACGTTCATGATTTCCTTCCGTGGCTCCTAAAGAACTACAAGCTACCCCCGGTGGCACAATGGTCTAAGCGCTGGCTTATGACCATCCATCCGAGAGGGTCCGGGTTCGAATCCCCTGAGGCATGGATGTTGTGTTTGTCTTACGACACTGGTTTTTTCTCTTCCCTGGAACCAGTGACCCTAAATTAGAGACAAACGACTGCTTATAGCCTATTGTGTTGCTCACGGTGGTCGCTAAACCTCCAAGAAAAAAAACTACAAATTTAATTGATTGAGCTCTCAGAAGATGACATTTTAAAGTCCTTATTTGACGCTAACAAAGTGAGATAGGAAAACATGCAATAGAATACCCATGCCTTCGGCAATATGCATGAAAAGTGCTTTCTTGCTTTTCAACCACTTATTGCTGCTAATCTACATTGTTCTATCTAACCTAAATCAAGACGCCCTTAAGGTCACAAACAACGGAAGCCCATCTAGAGGATCAGATAAAACTGCGGACCTCCATGTTGCATCTAAATATTAAAATGCTTTCCAACAAAAAGCAGTCACAACAGAGTCATTAAAAGGTTAGTTAACTTTAGAATTAACATTTTTTTTCATTTTTTGAAGTTAGTACATAATAAGATTTTTAAAAAATAACGTACAGTTTGAAGTGTCTAATTTAAAGTTTCTTGAATGGGGCCTTGTTAGATTACAGCTAACTTAATGCGGCCTTCTAACATGAAAAGGTTACCCACCTCTGTTCTAGTCCTTTATTCTGCGCTACATGACTCATGGCATAGTTCGGAAGTGATAGTGCTCATGATGCCGACATCATAGGCAGAAAGAAACAAATGGCTCAACTTCTCTCTCCTTTCTTAGGTTCATCACCATATCTCTTTTAACAGGTATTCAGTCAGAAAGGGTAAGTGCCAATTATACCCCGAAACGACCACTTTGAGTAAAAAAGCAATGTTCAGCCGATTTCGACCTACTTCTCAGACAGCAAATATATTCGTTCAAGCTGATTTCAGCCCATTTTGATAACCCCGAGCTAATTCATTCCAGTCAGTTAAAGGGTTTAATACCACCGTAATCAACTCTTACGGCTATAATCAGTCCCCCTTCCCTAATTTTCTGCTTCCAGGGAAAGAACAAAGCTATCTGAGCAATCACGCTACCTGTGCTTTATGCCCAGACTCATCTCGAATGAATCGTCAGAAGCCAGCGCCTCTGACCACTCAGTCACCAGGGAGGTAAATTGCCGCCGTGATCACAATAATTTCTTGCACTGGAAAGACAAAGAGAAAACTTATTTCTTATTCCTCTCTGGAGCAGTTTTTCCGGCTTCTATGCTTTAGTTTGTGTTCAACACTAATGTTTAAAATCTCAAAAAGCCAATAGTTCCGCCTTATGCACGATTTTTAATAACTTAAAAGTTACCACATATTGTAATAGTTAAAAACACATTAATACTTTCGGTTTCACTAGAATCCTTCATCAGATGTATGTTAAAAGCAAAATGGTACTGAAAAAAACCTGTAAGTCGCATGTTCATATACAACTGACGCCCTACGTCTATTAGTGCTTGCATTTTAATGTTCAACCAATCAGCTTAAGGTTGGAGGTGGTGGAGGTGGCAATGATGAAGAATAGTCAGTTTTTGGAATTTGTTTCCACTGGGGGGGATATCTTTGCAACATTCTTCTTTAAATTGATAAATTAACAGACTTTCTGTTAATAATAAGTGGAACTTAGCCTTGGGAGTACAAAGAATTTTACTGTTTTCCCACTGCGGCATGTACAACCCGTCTCGGCATAGTCCTGCTAATGCCGTAGATGTTGATGCAGTCTTAAGGCTATATTTGTGTTCTGCCAATCTGCATTTTAAAGTTCTAGAAGTTGTGCCCAATAAACTCGGTCCGATTCTTCCTCGTCTGCCGCTTTCAGTGGGATTAAATGTACTCCGAATTTGAAGTACACTATATACTCAGAGTATATTGTACTTAATGTAATATACTCGGAGCATGCTTCATACTTATATTCTTTGGAGTATACTTAATAACAAATTAACAACATACTTCAAATTTGGGGTATACGTAATCCCACTGAAAGCGGAAGACGAGGAAGAACCGAACCGAGTTTGTGGACTCAACTTCTAAAACTTTAAAATGCAGATTAGCAGAACACAAATATAGCCTTAGGACTGCATCAACATCTATGGCATTAACACGACTATGCCGAGACGGGTCGTATACGCTGCAGTGGGAAAACAGTAAAATTATTTGTACTCCCTAGGCTAAGTCCCACTTATTATTAAGAGAAAGTCTTTTAATTTATCAATTTATATCAATTTAAACAAGAATGTTGCAATGATGACTACCCGTGTGTAATACCCCTCCCCCAATGGAAACAAATTCTAAAAACTAACCATTCTTCTTCATTGCCACCTCCACCCCTTCCCACCTGTGATTGGTTTAACATTAAAATAAAAGCACTAATAGACGTATGGCGTCAGTTGTATATAAAAACATGTGACTTGCAGGTTTCTTTCAGTACCATTTTGCTTTTAACATACATATGAAGTATTCTAGTGAAACCGAGAGTACTAATGTGTTTTTAACTTTCTCTCTCTATATATATATTTAACAATATGTGGTAACTTTTAAGTTATTAAAAACCGTGCATAAGACGGAATTATTAGCTTTTTGAGTAACAACAGCACGAAGTTTGTATTTTTACGGTTTTTACCTTCCACTTAGAGGTACTATTCGGCGCTTTTATGGCTACTGTTACAAACCTGTAAAGTAACACTAGGAGGAAATTAGCAACCGAGATGTCACACCTTTCCTTCTTACTCAACTGCAAGGCCCTAAAAGGTGATACCAAAATTCCTTCGTCTTCATCAAGTGCCTGTGTCTCCTAGGGATAATGTCATTCTCCGCACCGCAGAAGGTAACTCCTCGCAAATATTATTCGGCGTAAAAGGGCTTACGTGGACTTTTTGCAAAGAAAAACATGTGGGGCTTACCAAAATCTGGCAATGAAATTACATGATATGTTGTCAGACCATGTCATAATGATAACAGCGGCAAATAAGCCTAACCAAAAACTTTAAGGTACAGCAGATTCATATAGAAAAGTTTCGATCTCTGGTTGACGAAGAAGTTCGTAGTCGCCCTCCAACTCGTGTTAATAAGCTTAAAATTGGGGAAGATACTTTTATAAATATGAGTGACATTACTTTGAATTCAACACCAAAAGAAGCTTTGAATCGAGGTTTAAAGTTTTCATATCCCCCAAGAAAAAATGAACTAATAAAACTGATACTTCAATTGGAGACAATTATAAAGGAATTGCCTATTTAAGAAAAGGACTCTACCCGTTGCTTAATGACAAAGCAGATCACTGCTCATAATGCTCTCCAGCAGTCAAGGCAATTTCGGGAAGAACAGTTAAAGTCCTTGAAGAAAAAGCAGCATATCTCACTGGTAAGTGCGGATAAGTCTTCTCAAATTGTGGTATTAAATAGAACTGATTATATAACTAAAATGAATCAGGCCATTTCGGAGATTCCACATACTATTTGCAATAGAGATCCAACTTCGGCGACAATATCGGCGATGAGGCGCTTAAAAATCTAACCCATTCTTGCCTGCTATTCTTCTAAACAGCCTTTTTACTCCTACTAGATCTCGGGTTCCCGAGTTGTTTGGGAAGGTAAAACTTCACAAACCCGGAAACCTAATCTGACCTTTGGTTTCAGGCTATTGTAGCCTAACTCGTCCCTTGAAGAGCGCCTTGGCCAAGATGCTTGCGCCTCTGACTTTCTACTCACCATACTCCCTTTCTAGTTCTAATCAGGTTCTAACCCATTTAAAATCTCTTCCCCATTTATTATGGCTTTTTTGGATATTGTCTCTCTTCCCAAATGTTCCAGTTGAAACAGTTCATAATATTATTGAAAGTTTGCTTAATACTCAGCCCCTTAACTCCCCTGATGAGATTAAGGCCATAATGTCTGCCTTACAATTGGTTCATAGTAGATCCTACTTTACATTTGATAACACAGTTTACCGCCAGACAGGGGGGGTACCCATTGGTTCCCCACTGTCTGGCATGTTGGCCAAAATTTTAATTCAGGCACTTGAAAAAGAAATTATTCCTACGGCTGATACCCAACCATTATTACATAAGCGATATGTAGATTATGTTCTGCTTTTTTGGACATCAACCCCAGAATCTTTGGAAAAATTTGTCCAGCTCCTTTCCTCCAAATATTCTGCCATAAATTTCCCCTACGAACTGGAGAGACACCATATCGTAGCTTTCCTGGACATCCTTCTTCATCGGAACCCAAATACAAACCATCTTTCATTTTCTGTGTATAGAAAGCCTAACTCAAACACCACTATTATCCCTTATACTTCCACACACCCTTTAAACCATAAACACGTCTCACTGCGATTTTTGCTACAAAGAGCATATACTCATTCCTCGGTAAACCTGGCCCGGAAGAAGGAATTATCACATACATATTGCTAATCTGGCAGAGGAATATGGTTATCCTGCGACACAGTAAAAAAGTTCCCCGGCAGAATTCAAAGGAATAATGTAACAATTCTCCAACGGGAAAAAATACAAATCAGGTTTGTTAGTTCCCTTCCTTACCAAATATTAACTCCTTAAGAACAATATGTATGAATAATAATGTGGGCTTTGGCACAAAAGCCATTAATATTTTGTCGCAAATTAAGAATGACTGAGATGAGGTCAACAGTGACAATAAATTTGGAGTATACTTAATCCCACTGAAAGCGGAAGACTAGGAAGAACCGGACCGAGTTTATGTGGGCTCAACTTCTAGAACTTTTAAAATGAAGATTGGCAAAACACAAATATAGCCTTAGGACTACATCGACATTTATGGCATTAGCACGACTATGCCGAGACTGGTCCTGTATGCCGCAGTGGGAAAACAGTAAAATCCTTTGTACTCCCAAGGCTAAATCCCACTTATTACTAACGTAAAGTCTATTAATTTATCAATTTAAACAAAAATGTTGCAATGATGTTTATCCGTGTATAATACTCCCTCCTCCCCCAGTGGAAAAAAAATTCCCAAAACTAACAATTCTTCATCATTGCCACCTCTACCCCCTTCCACCTAAGGTGTGATTGGTTGAACATTAAAATGCAAGCACTAATAGAGGTATGGCGTCAGTTGTATGTAAAGAACATGAGACTTGCAGGTTTCTTTCAGTACCATTTTGCTTTTTAACATACATCTGATGACGGATTCTAGTGAATCCGAAACTACTAATGTGTTTTTAACTATATATCATCATCATAATTAACCATTATCAATCCACTGGTGGATGAAGGTCTCCCCAAATTTTCCCCTCCACAACGGTCTGTCTTGTGCCAGTCTCCTCCATGTTACTCCCGCATACTTTCGAATTTCATCCACCCATCTCCCATGTAGTCTTCTTCTGGGTCTTTTCCTGTCTCTTGGAATCCAATCTAAAATTTCGGCTGTCCATCGATGTTCTGTCCTATATATACATGTATATCTATATTTTTACAATATGTGGTAACTTTTAAGTTACTAAAAATCGTGCATAAGACTGAATTATTGGCTTTTTGAGTAACAACAGCACGAAGTTTGTATTTGTACGGCTGTTTAAAATATTTTCTCATGCTTATTCACTGTAAAACTAAAACTACACTTGCATATGAATAATAAGCTTGCTAGAATAACAACAGCGGACAGAGTTCGTGAATCTGAGAAGAATACTACTTAGTCTTACTGAACCATTACAGCTGTCTTTTATTAATCGTCACTTGATGTTGGAGGATCAACGGGCCAAAAATTCTTGGAACGCATCACTTGAAAATAACTCGTTCCTGTATACGACAAAAAACCAACAAAATATCTAATATCATTAAATCTCCATTAACATTTGTCACCTCTTTTACAGACCCTCTCTCTTTGTGTCAGGTTATCTAACACGTCTTCTATATTTACTTTTGGACGAGCCATCAGTCGTTGCCAAAACTTCCTCAGAAACTTGGAGGTTCCTTTTTTTTTTTTTTTTTTTTTTTAGTTTGGAGGTTTAACGACCACTGTGAGTAACTCAATGGGCTATAAGCAGTCGCACGTCCCTAATTTAGGGTCACCGGTTCCAGAGAAGGGAAACAGCCAGTGCCGTAAGACAAACACATCCATGCCTCACCGGGATTCGTACCCGGACCCCTTTCGGACAAATGATCAGAGGCCATCGCTTAGACCACTGCACCATCGGGGAGGCTGTTTTTCGTTTTGGACTTTAACAACCACCGTGAACAACTCAATGGGTTATAAGCAGTCCCTAATATCAGGACACTGGTTCCAAGAAAAAGAGAGAGCCGGTGACAAAAGAGAAGCATAACACCCAATTTTTTTATTGGAGGTTTAACGACCACCGTGAGTAACTCGGTGGGCTATAAGCAGTCGCGCGTCCCTAATTTAGAGCCACTGGTTCCAGGGAAGGGGTGAGAGACAGTACTGTAAGATAACCACAACCCATGCCTCACCGGGATTCGAACCTGGACCCATCTCGGACGACTGATCAGAAGTCATCGCTTAGACTACTGTGCCACCGGGGCGGCTAGGTTCCATTTAGAACAAAAATAATTAACATAAGAGAAAAAAGAAACTCAAAAGAAGTGGCCGCCCCGATGGCGCAGTTGTCAAAGCGCTGGTCCCTGACCATTCGTTCGTGCTGAGGTATGGGTTCGAATCCCGGTCAGACATGGATGTTGTGTTTGTCTTACGGCACTGGTTCTCACACTTCCTCACAACCAGGGACCCTAAATTAGAGACGTGCGACTGCTTATAGCCCATTGAGTTGCCAATGGTGGTCGTTAAACCCCAACCAAAAAAAAGCAAAAAGCAAGCAAAAAAAGTAAGGTGTCAACAGTTACGTCCTTATTGCTTTTGTCAGATGTTCTGCTCCTGTTTACTTGAAAGAGCCACTCTTTCTTTCAAGCGTCTCACTTTTTTGTTGCTGTTATGTCAGTATTAAATGACCTCCATGAACAACTCTATGGGCTATAAGCAGTACCCCGTCTTTAATTTGGGGCTAGTGGTTCCAGGAAAGGAAGAGTACTATCGCCATAAGACAACCACACAAATTATGCTACATCCAAGACACAAGCCCCAGCCTGGACGACTTGACAGAAAATTACGCCTCTGGCCACTCTGGCACCGGGGTGACTATGGAAAACTTCTCGCACTACAGGCTTGTCCTCGAATCGCTGGTAGGAAGTGGATTGTCTTCAAAACGTTATTCCTACCTTTTAATTTTTTTTATTTGAGGGTTTAAAGACACCTTGAGCAGGTCAGTGGGCTATAAGCAGTCGCCCGTCCCTAATTTAAGGCAACTGGTTCCAGGAATGGGAAAGAGCCAGTGCTGTAAGACAAAACACACTCTCCACATCACACCAGAGATTCTAACCATCGCCCATCCCGGACGAATGGTCAAAAGGAGGTAAGATGAGTAAACAAACTAAAAAAAGGCATATGTAGTCTGTAGTGCGGTGGTTGTTTAATACTTAAATAACAAATAACAGCAACAAAAAGTGCCACCCCCCCCCTTTTTGTTTGGAGACAGTTACCCAAAATTACAGATGATGGCTCACTCAATACTCTTGGTGACAAATTCTTTTCTCTTTTCGATTCGTGAACTCCAGAAAAATAAAGAATAAAAGACTAATGTGGATACTAAAGCGCTGCTAGCGTTAAATATGTGTTAACTAAGTGTTTGTATAATTCGTTTACTGTTTTACGTGGTTCACGATGTTTAAAAATGATATCTAGAAGTTATAGCGTATTGGAGTGTTCCTTCGTGACAGATAAAATATTCTGTGTAAAATGATACAGGAGGGTTCAAGGAATGAATTTTTATCAGTTAAAGAAACATGCTTTTAGAGTCTGCGAGGAATCATACGTCGTATAAAAATTGCGTTCTAGATGTAAAGAAAAGATTTAGAAAACGTAGTAGATGGAATAGGAGAGTCGGTGAAATTTGCTAAATTAAAATGGAGTGACTGCACCACAACAACGCACTTCTCGTAATATTTTGTTCTTTCTTACTATTCTTAGTTACGGTGGGCCGACCCGGTGGCCAGGTGGTACGAGGCGCTGTCTCCTAATCGTTCGTTCGCGATGGGTCCGAGTTTGAATATTGGATGAGGCATGGATGGTATGTCAAATTAAGGATAAACGACTGCTCATAGCCCATTGAGTTTCTCACAGTAGTTATATATCTCCCCGCCTCCGGCCCAGTGGCGCTGGCCCGATTGAACCCTAGTTAGAGTCCTGGATGTGGCATGGGTAGTGCTTTTATCTTACAGCTCTACCTCTCTCTGTCGTACCCGGAACTACTGGCTTTAACCCTTTAAGCGGCCGATGTACCTGAACAAAATGGTGTCCAAAATTTCAATGGGCTTCATGAATAGAAATGTTTTCCTAGCGGATAGGTTTTACGAAAACTACAGCAAAACAATTCCTTTTCTACTCTCACCTCAGCAGTACTGACTATAAACCTGTCAATGTTTATATGCCATGCTCCCTTCTAGTCATTTTTTCTCTGCTCCATGAACCAAGACATTATGGGATAGGCTAGTCCGCCTGACATGGACATTATGCAACTGTATACAAACAAATGACCCAAATATTTTCGCACTCCTTTCTTAGGTTTGTCGCCATTCTATAGGCCTTTTACCTGGTAGTCAGCCACAAAAGATTAATGTCAATCTTTCCCTAAAATAACCACTTCTAATAAAAAGGCTAAGAGGAAGGCAACGCCTACTGATGTTCAGGTTCACTCGTTCTAATGACCACTTCTAATAAAAAGGCTAAGAGGAAAACAACGCTTACTGATGCTCAGGTTCGCTCATTTTAGCTACTTACGGCCCACTTCTTGGACAGCGAATACATTCGTTTGAGATGATTTCTGCTAGTAAATATTTCGAGCTAATTTCGGGGTTAGTTAATCGGATTTCATCCGATTTTACTAACCCCGAGTTAATTTGTTCCAGCTGGTTAAAGGGTTTAATTAGACAGGCGACCTGTTACGGCCCTTAGATTTGCTCACCGTGGTCGATAAATCTCAACCCTCCCACTCCAAAAAAGAAAGTTACTTCATTGTACCCAACAGGGATTCTTAAGCCCTTCCGGCTGACAACGCGAGTCCGCAACACACAAGCTGCTTCTTTTAATGATACGAACCCCCAGTATTCACTGCCAAGGATACACGTAGAATGCTATGCCCCATAATGCGGGAGGCGGCCACTCCACCAACTGTCAAACTTTCCTCCCGGAAAACATATTTCGAATTTTTTAATTCAAGAACACAGAATTTTCAAGAAAATTCTAGGCGCCGCCACAGTGGCAGAGTGGTATAAAGCGCTAGCTTCTGATCATTCCTCCGAGATGGATCCGGGTTCGAATCCCTTTGAGGCATGGATGGTGTATTTTGTTACGGCACTGGCTTCATCCCTTTACTCGAGCCACTGGCCCCAAATTGGGGACGGGAAACTGCTCATATCCCACTGAATTGCTCACGGTGAGCGTACCCCCCCCCCTCGCCTCGTAGAGCAATGGTCTGAGGCGCTGCGTTCCTACCATTCGTCCTATTGCGGTCTCGCTATTCGAGTCTTGCTTGCAAGTGTTTGCCTTACGGCATTGGTTTGCCCCTTCCCTGGAGCCAGTGGCCCTAAATTAAGGGCGGGCGACTGCTCATAGTCAGTCCACTGAGTTGCTCACGGTAGGTGTCTTCCCCTCCCGGCCTTGTGGAGCAGTGGTCTGAAGTGCTGGTTTCTTACCATTCGTCAGATTGGGTTCTAGACTTGCATGTGGCAAGTGTGGTGTGTTTTTCTTACGGTACTGGCTCTCCTCTCCTTGCCCAAAACCACTAGCCCTAAATTAGAGACAGGCAACTGGTTGTAGCCCTTAGAGCTGCTCACGGTAGCCGGTACGAAGCTTGCGCTTCGTACCGCTCAACTCCAAGATGGGTCCGGATTCGAATTCTGGTGAGGCACGCATAGTGTGGTGTATTTGTCTAACGGCACTGGCGGTCACCCATCACTAGAGCCACTGACCCTAAACTGGGGACGAACGACTACTTATAGCTTACCGAGTTGCGCACGGTGGTCGTTAAATACCCACACAACAGCAGCAACAACAAAATTATTTCTGATGAGCCAAAAAAACACGTGCATGCACAATAAAATTCGTGCAGAAGATCTCACGATTACAGTAAAGAAACCATACTCACGTTTCCCTTAAGTTCCATAAGGTCATTTGTTGGCCTTTCTACGTTGGAACTGGAGCTCTTGTATGGGCTCAAATCTTAGCCAACAACTCTTTTCTGGCCAAGTGCGACTGAGATGGGTGACTTGCCATAACAACGAATAAAGTGGATTAATACGTTCGCTGCGGCGACTTTTTTCAGTGACTTTTTTTGTGGTGCTCGGGCAATCTACCGGTGGGACGTTGACTGATTCACAGACCCATGGGCGTTTCGCACTTGGGTCGTTTCTTTGAAGGGTTTTCCTTGTCTGCCAACAGATGGCGAGTTGATGCTTGTGCATTGAAAGTTTGCATTTCGTGACGAACGGAGTTTAGATATCACACTGCAAGAGCAGGAGTCGTTTAGCACACAATGATGAAATTGATGAACGCACTCCATAAATTGTTATTAAACGCGGTACGGTTTGTCTTTGGTTTGTTAGACCTAAATACACTGCCGGACAATTGCTAAGGACGGATGACAATAGCAACGATAGCAACAATAAAATGGAAGGCAGGAAAATGTGGAAATTAGCATAAGTGCAGGATACAGTAAGACGTGTTGTGCGTATGCAAATTTTGGATTGCCGAACTTGTTCGTGACGTGATAGCGCTGATAAGAGATATAAAGGATTGGACGCGTATTGACCGTTGTTGTTCAAACGCAAAGTTGAAAGGGAAAGAATCAATTGACGAACTTGCAATTTTCAGTATGTCTTCCAGACATCACCTAGATGATTTTATGCGTGGCCGTATTATTGGCAAGATTGAAGAAGGGCGAAAAATAACAGATGTTGCCAGGGAGTTCGACGTTAGCCGAAGTGTTGTTTCAAGGCTTTGGGAATCATTTAAAACAAATGGAGAGTGTAGCAAACGTCACGGGGGAGGTCGTGTTCGCAGTACGACACCTGCAGAAGATCGGTACATAGTGCTATCAACAAAAAGACACCGGCGCAGCACAGCTAGTGAGGTAGCAAATCAGTTTATGGCTGCTACTGGCAAGCGGATCTCCCGAAAAACTGTCGCTAGACGTTTGCATGAAGGAGGACTATACGCCCGCCGTTATGTTGTGTGCATCCCATTGTACAGACGTCACCGTACCGCCCGTTTGCAATGGTGCCATCAACATCGCAATTGGACTGATAACGACTGGTCTGCTGTCCTCTTCTCAGATGAGAGTAGATACAGTCTATCGTCTGATTGTTGACGACAACTGATCTGGCGTGATAGTGGTACTGCATATTGTCCAGCAAACATACAGGAAAGGGACCGATATCCGACATGTAGTGTCATGGTATGGGCTGGCATCATGATCAATGGCCGTACGTCCCTCTATGTGCTTCCAACTGAGACTATGACTGGCCAACGATACATTAATGATGTTCTGCTACCTCATGTTCGCATGTTCCGTGGTGCTGTCGGTGATAGATTTATTTTCATGGACGACAACGCAACATGTCATCGAACAGTAGCTGTCCAGGAGTGTCTTGAGAGTGAGGATATTCAACGCCTCGTATGGCCAGCACGTTCTCCAGATCTGAATCCCATTGAAAATGTGTGGGATGCTTTCGGGAGGAGTCTCGCTGGTCGCCAATGCCCTCCAATAAACAAGGACACCCACATCCGTCTGACAGAGGAATGGGATAAATTACCCCAACAGCTGCTTGATGATGTTGTGCAAGGCATGACACGACGTGTGGAATCTTGCATCGCCCTCCATGGTGGCCATATCCCGTATTGACATCTTACGCCGGAACGCCTGCGGACGGTAATTGCATTTTTTTCACGTTTACGTATTCTGCACAAAATGGCCTGTTTGTCTCTTGAACACGTTCTAAAGCCTTCTGGATTTCAGAGCACAATAAATTGTCTTTCTTGTAATGTCCTGGCATTCTGACATTATTTTATTTCACTTGGCATCCAACCACACTTACTTTATTATGCGCTATATAGCCGTTTATGATCCGTCCTTAGCAATTGTCCAGCAGTGTATATACAGTGTCAATGCTTTTACAAGAAATGAAGATTTATCGATTGATGGAGAAAAGCTGGAGATAACAGACACATACGTTTATCTTGGACAGCAGATATCAAGTGATGGTCACATTGATGAAGAAATTAATCGGCGTACAAAACTTGCCTGGAGAGCTTTTGGAAGAAACAGCATAATTTTCAAGAGCAATATGCCATTATGTCTTAAAAGAAAAGTGTTTGATCAATGCATCCTTCCAGTGCTTACGTATGGTGCAGAGACGTGGACCTTAGCTAAAAGAGACATACAAAGGCTGCAGACAACTCAAAGCAGCATGGAGAGGTGCATACTTGGTGTAACCAGGAGAGATAAGAAGAGGAACTCGTGGATCCGAAAAATGACAAGAGTGGAAGACATCATGATCAGAGTTAAATCCCTGAAATGGCAATGGGCTGGACATACTGCCAGAAGGACAGATCATCGATGGACAGCCGAAATTTTAGATTGGATTCCAAGGGACAGGAAAAGACCCAGAAGAAGACCACATGGGAGATGGGTGGATGAAATTCGAAAGTATGCAGGGGTGACATGGAGGAGACTGGCACAAGACAGACCGTTGTGGAGGAAACTTGGGGAGACCTTCGTCCAGCAGTGGATTGATAATGGTTGACAATGATGATGATACCCGCAACGAGAAGAAGCAAATCTACGGGAGCCAAAAACAGTGAAAAAAAACAACTTTGCGAACAAGTAGGGAAAAAACATGCAAGAATGCAGAAAGTATTGAAAATGCTGAGCTGTGGCTTCATCAAGGACCAGAAAAACACAGCATATACTCATTTCTACGAAGACTTAGTTGAATATGGGTTTCTGCTATGTCATGCATGTATTTCGGGTAAATTACCCCACAGATAAAAAAAAAACACCTTGCCAGCCATGAAAAGGTAAAAATTAAGAATAAATTTTAGCAATACATACATGACATACTTGGGCCAACCCACAACGACTCATCGTCCACACACCCAGGAAAACTTAGTACAGAGTCCATGAGCGGAAAAAAAATTGACTATTGCCGCGAGAGACGTTGAGACAAGACAAATGAAACGTAATACAAAACCTGAAAAATTGCTTAAATAAAAAAGAAAAATTGCAATATGTACACAGTATTGTAAAAATGCTTTACTTGAAAGTTCAAACTCCATACAAAGTTTCCTCTCCTTACACGCAAAAGAGGCAGCAAAGCCACGTGGCTCAACACTCGAAGCATGCAACCCAGAACAAAATTCAACAGGAAGCAAGGCCAAAAATTAATGCAAATCCAAAGGCAAGAGAAAATAACTTGCCTGTGTAAATACACAACAACACATCGACCACAAATCCAGGAAATCTGGAACAGAAACCATGAGCCAGAAAAAAAAATAGGCCGTTGCCGCGAGACACAGTGAGACTTTCGACAAATAAAGTGTGTAAAACAAAACCATGGAAAATTATTTAAACGATAAAAAATCTGCAATATGTACACTAGTGAAAAAATGCTTAACAAGAAAGTACAAATTCAGAAAATGCGTCTATATATGTTTGACAATGATGATATATACACTATATTGACAAAAGTCACCGGACACCCTTTCAAAAGCAAATGAACGGACCCTCTGAGTTGTTAAGATGCGCGGTTGAGCTGCAAACGGTATAAAAACAAGCCTGCAGCTGACCGCGATCATATCGCACTGTGAAGTTGAGTGAAAATGTCGCGGCGGGAGAGAACTGACTTTGAGAAAGGAAAGATTGTTGAGTGTTATATCAGTACCCAAGTTAACTGTTTTGGATGTACTGTATAAGTGGAAGACACATGACGTGCGTGAAACAGCAAAACGTACCGGCAGACCAAAGAAAATCGGTGATCGAGGACGTCGAAGCCTCAGGAGAGTCGTTACAGCGAATCGGCGGAGTACTGCACAAGACCTCAGTGTACAAGTGAGTAAAAATGCTGCAACCTCGGTATGTACACGTACCATTCGCAGAGAACTCCATTCCATGAGTTACCGTGGTCGTGCGGCTGCTCATAAGCCTTTCATCTCTACTGGGAATGCTACTCGTCGTTTAGCATGGAGTAAAGAACATTTATCGCGGACCGTAGATCAATGGAAACGGGTCCGTGTGTGGGTAGGGCGGCAGCCGGGGGAACGCTATTTACCACAGTGTACTGTTCCTACGGTCAAGTTTGGAGCTGGCAGTGTACTTGTGCGAGGGTTATTTTCGTGATGTGGTCCCGTTCCATTGGTTATCGTGGACAAACCTGTTAACCATCACGTCTACCTGGATATTCTGGACAATGATGCCCTACCAACTCTGTGGCAATACTATAGAACCGAGCCTTGTTGGATATTCTGGACAATGATGCCCTACCAACTCTGTGGCAATACTATAGAACCGAGCCTTGTTGGTACCAGCAGGATAATGCACCAAGCCATAAAGCAACGACTGTTACGGCGTGGTTTGACGATAATTCCGTATCGTGTGTGGACTGGCCAGCACAGAGCCCTGATCTTAATCCCATAGAGCACCTATCGGATGAGTTAGAGCGCCGCCTAAGAAGTTTGGAACCAAAGCCTACTAATAAGCAACAGTTAGTGGTAGCATTAAGTACTGAATGGAAGCGCATATTATCGCTGTATTCGAAAACCTTGCCGAAAGCATGTCTCGATGGGTCAGTGCATGCATTAAGGCCAAAGGTGATTTCAACATATCTTTATTCAAGGTAGAACACATTAAAATGCAATCTATGATCGTCAAACGCTAAAATCTATATACAAAATGTACAGCATAGTGCACAAATTGAAAAATAGAGAATAAGGAGCAATGCACACTGCTCATGAACAATGAATATAGACAAGCATATCTGGGCTTCTACATACTCAAAAGAACATATTTGAAAAATTTGCACCTGTTACTCAAAAATGCATAACCGTGCTAATACACACTTAATTAAGAACATAAAGTTGGAATCATGAGACAACTCGTCTCTTGCAATACAATACAATCTATCTGAGAGTTTAAAACGACGTATTTACAAATATTTGTAATACAATGCGATTAACAAACTGGTAAAAAAAATTGAACTTAGGAGAAGAACAAGTTTGAGCATCCTAATGTAAATGAAACATAATTCTTGTTCAGCAATATTTTAAATCAATGTACCTATCTACAGCACAGTGCAATCTTTTCAGTGATCGAAAACAGCAATTTTCAAAACTGCGACGCAATTCTATTATCAAGGTTATATATATAAGAAAATTTAGAAAACACTCGATGAATAAAGCTTGCAACTACAATATTTACACTATTATTCAATGATGGGGGAATGACAACACAAAGCAACTCTGAACACATACGTACAACATAGGAAAAGAATTTTCAAAAATTATAATACTGATAAGTGTAACACATACGATTGACAAACTTGTACAAAAAGATAAAATAAAGTAATAATCATGAGACAACTCGTCTCTTGCAGGATGGTACAAAATATCATTAAATTTCACACAATGTATTTCCAAGGATGTACAGCACAATGCAATTCAGACACTGGTATTAAGACAAATCAAAGGAAAGTAGAATCTCAGTAAAAGAATGGTGGACATCTTGAATCATATAAAATATAATACTTGTTCAGCAATTATCTAAAATAGTGTACACATATTCAGCACTGTGCAAACAAGTTATAAACCGAATTAGAACTAATTTACAAAATTGCGATACTATGTAATTGACAATGTGGAGCACTAATACCAAGAAACAATACGCTTACGATTGATGAATAGAGCCTGCACGTTTTTATTATACTATAGAAATTCTAACATTATTCGAAGTTAGGTGACTGACAACACATAGTCTCCTAACACAAGGAGGAGTACATTAGTTACTATTAACAATTCAGATATACATAATGTTCAGTACAATGCGTATGAAAAACTGCAATTATTAAAAAATAAAGTGCGGCCTTAAGACGAACGAAGCTTGAACGTCATGAAAAAGAAAATACAATATGGGTGTCACTAAAGCAAATAATTGTGTACCCTCTTCACGCTAATTATCCAATAAAATAAGTGCGGTTAATTTCGGTGCTGAGCAAATATCTTAGGAACAGATCGTTGAGAAAAACAAGAGAACTGCAAAATCTAGAAAATCAAATATCAGATCTACTGACCGTGATGCGCAATGACGCTGGTGGGCCAGTAAATCATGAGTCAGCCGGTGACCAGGTGGCAAGAAACTGGCTTTCCCGACGCTGGGCTACTGCAACGGAATGCTGCAGGCGAAGTCGAGATAGCAGACGATCGCGGAAGTGACTTAATAAAGCTGAAGAAGCTTCATGTACAGTCAGAGGAGTAGGCCTGTCTTGGCAATTTTGGTGAAACACATAAATTACATGCTTCACCAAAATAAAAATAAAGGCACAGACTGATGGAAGTTTGACTGGGGGGAAGGAGATCTTCAGGAGAAGAGTCCGATAAGTGTCAAAAGTCAGATCTGCTGTACTGGAACGTTGAGCGACGGTAAATGCCAAGTTCAGTAGTGGTAATAATATCACACAATGTTGATAGGTATGGGAGACATCAGCCTCTTGAGCACAGAAAGGACAAAGCGGGGAATTGAGAAGAGACATTCGGAAAAGGACAGAGGGAACAGGAAGACTGCGGTGGAGGAAAAGCCAGTGAGTGTTAACTTCTAGAGGAGCAGAAAGAGGAGACAGGGCGGCGGACCAAACCGCTCTGGTGGAAGCGGGAGGAACGTCGGGAATGGGGAGAGAAGAGTGGGACGCAGAGAGGAACCGATAGAGAGCTGATACCGAGAGAGAAGAAATCGGAAGAGCTGAGCCAGAAACAGGCAAGAATAAAGGAAAGGGAAGAGAAGCGGAGGGAACCAAGGAGAGACCCGAGTGGGAAGCAAGGTCTGGAAACTGAGAACTGATAGTTGAAAGAAGAGTGTTGTAGACATCGTGAGAGGAGGAAGAGAGGGAGGGAGGCTGGCGAAGGGTCGCCATTAAAGGTCGGGGTTAGTGAGGTCTCTAACTGTTACAACCCCTGCTCGGAGCCAGGAAGGATAGGCAAAGTACGGAAGATGAGAGGGATGTATAATTGAGGAATAAAAGGAGGCCAAAGGTGGACCGACACCGTACTAATGTATGTCAATAAATGCTATGTTGTGTTTCACTGCTAGGTGTCAGGCGACTTTTGTCGATATAGCGTAGGTGTCAAAGAAAGTCAAATCGAAGTAGAAACGTAGAACAGATTTTCCGTTGCAGATGTGCAAGTAAATTTGTTCTGATGGGAAGGAATAACCTTTTATTTCTCTAAGCAAACTGCAGCTTGAATTTTGTTCGCATATCTAGGTCAAAGGGATGATTGAAATATTTCTTTTTTTTTTGTTTTGAATGAATTTAACAGTATTCACGTTCGCCGGAAGAATTGTAAAACTTTTTTAAGCCCATGAAGCAAAAAAAAAAAAAATCTGACGCTTCTGTTGTGCAACTTTCTTTTCGCAGTTGCAAAGATTACAACTGCACTTCCCTGAATGGGCCATTTTTATGGCTTCTCAAGGAGCCCAAATTCTGTTTGATCAGATTATGCTTCTAATTGGATTTTCACTCTCTCGCTCCGTCATACTTTGATCAGCCGACGGTGGCGCAACCATCTGCTGTGTGACGTCATTCTCGAGACTGTGTGATTCCATCAGAGAATCGTCTGCTTCTGCGAGCGGCCGACTCAACAAACGCCGAGCGCAAACAGAACGCAGAGGGCTATGCGCTGTGCTGTAAAGAAGTTCCCGACTGTTGGCATTTCTATACTGTTTGTTGTTAGTAAAACTTGTGAGACACTAAAGGACTAAAGTGAAACTGCAGTACAATCATCATGTCCGAAAGCGAGGAATTGGCTAAGCTCATTGACGGTGCTTACAAGGTAAGTTTTGCTTAAATTCCTTCACACAATGAAACTTTTTTTAGTATTATTTCATCGCGTGGTTGTTGGAAGCATGGTTTAGTTAACTCCGCAATTTTTAGCCCTTGTGGACTAATAACAGTATAATCTAATGTAATTAGAAAGTTTGAAAAAAGGGTGTACAATACATAAATTTAACAGGTACCAATGAAATGGAAAAAAAAAAAAAATGTGGAAAATCTAGGTACTCCAATATCTTGTCTGTTCTGGCTAAAAAAACAAATAAGCTGTTGAATAATTGGTATTAATTTTTTTGTTGAATTCTAAATCATTTATTTACAGTGCATTGTTTTCAAGAGGCAAGATTTATTTCAGATGACTAAAACTGTTCATTTAAAAAAAAAGTAACTCCATGTATTACAGGATATATACTGCCTACCATATAATGCAAATCATATGCATAACTCGTCTTCAGTTTGGATTTTTCAAGTGGTTTGTCAGAGATACGTGCTGTTTTGTATTTTCGTGAAGAACACCGGTCTAGAAAGTTTTGCATATTAAAAGTTATTTTGGCAGATGTGGTTATTTTGACAGTTATTTTGGCAAAAGTTATTAGCGGTACTAACTGAAAATACCAGTTTTATTGTCACTCAAGGCTTTTCCACCCAGTGATATAGCTGTTTGCTCAGAGTATTCTTAGAAAAATAGTTTATCAAATAGGAAACAAGTAGAAAACAACTAATTGCAATTATTGAAGTTACACCCGTCAAATTTTAAGCGTTAGTACATACTTTCTGTTTTTACATCTAATGTGTTTTGGACTCAGTTTAAAACCTCTGTCTTTTTCTTTCAAAACTGCGCTTTTTGCATTTCCGTTCACGTGTTTCTTGTGGCGATTCTCTGCAAAATCCAGCCGTGGTTTCTCAGCATTTTTTTTTATTTGTGTTTTATCCTTGTGCAAGAGAAAAAGTAATAATTTCCCCCTCCAGATCGTTGTTACACTAAAGCGATTGCACGTTTTATTACCTTGTATTCTTCCCCATCGGTTCTTCAACACAAGCTGCACAGACTACCTACCTACCGTATGTGAATATCATAATTTCCTCAGGTCACTAAGTTTCACTCAAGGTACGCTAGTAAGCTTCTACAATGTTAGCCTGTTGCTTTTTAATGAGAAACTCTTTACAAATATTCATAGGCGCCGACTGCCTGGTTGCTTCTGGGCGCAAGTTTCCATTAAGATTAAAATAAAAGTTCTTCCCCCCTTCCAAAGTTATCGACAAGTTTTGAAATTTTAGTGGATAACACCCTGATTTTCTTTTTTTCAGTAGTTCTGTGTACAGTATAAAACCAGGGCCGTAGTAGCCACAAAGAATTTTGGGATGGGGTTTCTGAAAATTAATTTTCCTTATACGTTATACATATATTGAGTTTTTTTTTGTCTGTCACATTTTACTTGCACACGAAATCCTTCTATTTAATACTCTTTAATTTTTAAATACTGACTTTTATGCCATACTAAAAATTATAAAATTTATAAAAAAATTTCATTTTTTATTTTTGAGACATTTTAAACATTTCGGGGAGTGCTTAAAACCCTCAAAACATTTCCCTGGCTACGAGACCCTGTATAAAACCATTTATTAGAACGTGTGAGTGTGTTGAGAACAAAACTAATATTACTTTTGGTATCCGTTTGGGGAAGGTAAAATGTTATGTGGTTCATGCAATTGTGATAATAAAAATACCGTGGAAAAGAACATAAACTGCTCGTGCCTGTCGGAACACTTCAAAAATCCAGTTTTATAATCATACAACAAAAGTTAATGAAGGAAAAATGGAGATGTGAAACCTCTATTAACGGACACTTCCGAACAACAGCAAGTTTTGGTTGGTCAAGAACAGCTGCCGTTGGATTAACTAACATTAAGGACAACCTTCAAACAACGAAACCTCTTAACAACTGACACAACACTCAATCCCGAAGGAGATCTGACACCTTGTTCCTTCGGATTTTTACGTATTTTCTTCAGCGAGAGGGATAGGATAAAGACAAAAGATATTGAGGAACGGATCTGTGCTTCGGACAGGACGGGTTGGAGTATGGAGAGTACAATGTGCTTAAATGAATAAAGTTCAAGCTTCCCCGGTGGCGCAGTGGTCTAAGCGCTGGCTCATGATCATTTGTCGGAGTTGGGTCCGGGTTCGAATCCCGCTGAGGCATGGCTGTTGTGTTTGTCTTACAGCTCGGGCACTCTGCCTTCCTTGGAGCCAGTGGCTGTAAATTAGGGACAGGCGACTGCTTATAGACCATTTGAGTTGCTCGCAGCGGTCGTTAAATCCTCGATCAAACAAAGAAAAAATGTCATAGATAAAATATTCGCTTTATTTTCGTAAAACATGGTGTTATAATATGAAAAATAAATACATATAAGTATTTTTTTGTTATTGGAACGTTAACGACCACCGTGAGCAATTCAGTGGACTAGAAGCAGTCGCCCGTCCATAATTTAGGGCCACTGGTTCCAGGGAAGGGAAAAAGCCAGTGCCATAAGACAAACGCAACATCCATGCCTCACCGGGATTCGAACCCACACCCCTTTCGGACGAATGATCCAGAAGCCATAGCTTAGACCACTGCGCTACCGTGGCGGCATATAAGTATTTACGCCCAAGATCCAAACCATAATTGTTAGCGGGTCTTTATGCAATTTGAAGGAACTGTAGGTAAATTACAGCGCGCGTGTTAAGGTCATGAAACGCTATAGAAAACACCTGATGCTGAGCTCTTAACCAGTGTTATTCTCGTTCTTGAATTGGATTCCTTCTGTGAACTCGTACATCCTTCTCATGTGGACTTAGCGAGTTTGATGACAAAGGCCAAATGGTAATGCCCAGACGACTGGGTCAGAGCATTTCCCACACGGAAAGGCTTGTGGTGTTTCTCACTGTCATTCGTGGTTAGTAACTTCAAAAAGTGGTCCGAGGAGGTTAAAAAAACCACGTACTTCCGGCAAGCTGTGAGCCGATCACCGCTGATGGATGCTAGAAGTGAACGAAGATTATCCCCAGTGGTAGGAGTTCACAGAAGGAATACTGTAGCGCAACTCGCCTGTACTTTGAAAGCTGGTGACGGGAGTAATGACAGTGTATCGAGCATTGCTGAAAATGGGGCTGCTTAGCCCTAAGCCGCTCCGAGTCACGCGAGTATCATAACTGGACATTGAATGATTGGAAGAAGGTCGTCTGGTGCAACGAATCTCGTTCTGTTGCTCCAGGTAGATGGCGGGCACGTGTTTTGTCGTTTTGGCACCAGGGTGCACTGCAGAACGAAGAAAGCAAGCGGTGTGAGAAGTTATGTTTCGTGCAATGTTCTGCTGGGAAACGCTGTGTGGCGTAGTGGTTTAAGCGGTGGCTTCTGACTTTTGATCATTCGTCCGAGTTGGGTCCGGGTTCGAATCCCGGTGAGGTATGGAGGTTTTGTCTTACAGCCCTGGTCCCCTCCCTTCCCTGGAACCAGTGGTTCTAAATTAGGGACGGGCCACTGCTTATAGCCCACTGAGTTGCTCACGGTGGTAGTTACCTATATCCCCAGTAATATAAAAAAAGAAAGTAGAGAGACCCTAAGTCCAGTCATTCATGTGCAGGAAACTATGATGCCTCCTTCATAAAGATCATTGCAGACCAGGTACACCTTTTCATGGCAACGGTATTCCGCTCTAGTAGTGCGTTCTTTCAGCAACATAACGCGCCATACCAGTGCCACACTACCGAGATTATTCGAAAATTGTATATGAAGACTTCCAGGTATCGCCCTGGCCTCCAAATTCCGCAGACATTCATTCAATGGAGCACATGTAGTTTATGTTGGAACAATAAATCCTATTTGCCGTGGCTCAACCACATAACTTTCAAGAGTTAAAGGATCTGCTGGTAACTCGGTACCAATACCACACAACATCTTTAGAAATCGTGTAGCGTCTACCCCTCGCCGGGTAAGAACGTTTTAGCTGTACGTGGTGGACCAACATCATAGTAGACGGGTGGTCATAACGTTTTGGCCTTTCGGTGTACACTGAAGAGCAACTGAATTAGAGACAGCTGGCGTTATGCAAATGTGGCGCTGTGGGCGGCCCTGTAAACGGAAACAACATGACGTATGCAGCGATCCGACAAGAAATCGCTCGGCAATTTAACCCTGGTGCGCAAAAACGTTAAGCAGCCACAACATCCAGAACCATCTCCTCGCTATGGGGTACAGAAGCCATCGTCCCACGAGGGTACCGCTGCTGACCGCACATCACAGGGTGCAAAGATTAGCACGGGCACAGGAACATCGCCACCGGACCCTAGACATGTGGAAAAATGTTTTCTGGACTGATGAGTCGAGATTCACATTGCTACATGCGGATGGCAGAATACGAGTACGGCGCAAACCACATGAAGCGATGGATACTTCTTGCCAGCAGGGTACTCTTCAAGCTGGTGGGGGTAGCATTCTCGTCTAGGGGCTGTTTACGTGGACTGAAATGGGACTCCTGGTACGTGTGACATCGTCCTTCACAGATCAACGTTACCGGGATATCCTGGACGACCCTTTGCACCCGTTTGTGCGTCTTCAACATCCCACTGGGGACCTCATCCTGCAACAAGACAATGCAGCTCCCGAATTGTATCCGAATGGTTAGATGAACACTCCACCGACGTGACCTCGCTTTCTTGGCCAGCTAGGTCACCTGACCTCAATCCCATCGAGCATATCTGGGATACCATCGAGAGAGATGTTCGAGGCTCTGACCCGCCTCCATCAAATCTTCGTGAACTGTGGGAGCTTGTTCATGGGTCGTGGATCCGTATGGCTTCCCAACGCTTCCGGTGTCTTGTCGAGTCCATACCGAGACGAATCGCCGCCGTCATCAGGGCTAAAGGTGGCGCAACCCGTTACTAGACAGGCATCTCTAATGCAATTGCTCTTCAGTGTATGTATGTAAGGATGAATAGTAAGCACAAGAATGTTTGAGACTAAAACAAACCTCTACGAAAGATTCGATTAACAGTCTCGTGAGCATGATGTATCATAACATAAAATCCAGAGTTCTGCGTCGAAGATGATCAGGGTATCAAATAATGCTTATTACAAGAGGATGTAGAGTGACACAAGACAAGCCGCCCCGGTGGCGCAGTGGTCTAAGGCGCTGGCCTCTGATCATTCGTCCGTCTGGGGTCCGGGTTCGAATCCCGGTGAGGCATGGATGTTGTGTTTGTCTTACGGCACTGGCTCTCTCCCTTCCCTGGAACCAGTGACCCTAAATTAGGGACGGGCGACTGCTTATAGCCCATTGAGATGCTCACGGTGGTCGTTAAACCTCCAATCAAAAAAAAAAAAAAAAAAAAAAAAAAGACACAAGACAAAATTTGTTTTAAAGTCATGAACTAATAACACAGGAAGAAGACTCTTATTCAGGTAGTATATGAAATTGTGATTCTCTCGAGTAGATCATGAGAGTGTCAGATGAATGAAGCCAACAGTCAATTTAATCAGAATATTCGTGTGCAACGAAGTTTGGGGTGTTGAGCAGAATCACAAAGACAAGTAAACTGAGCCGCCACGGTGGCGCAGTGGTCTAAGCTCTGGGTTATGACCATTCGTCCAAGCAGGGTCCGGGTTCAAATCCCGGTGAGGTATGGATGTTTGTCTTACGGCCCTGGCTCTCTCCCTTACCTGGAGTCAGTGGCAAGAAATTAGGGACGGGCGACTGCTTATAGCTCATTGAGTTGCTCACGGTGGTCGTAAAACCTCCAATCAAAAAAAAAAAAAAAAAAAAAAAGTAAACTGAGTGATACACTAACTGATCAAAAGTGTTCGGACACTAGCCTATCCAGCGGTTTCTCTGGATTTTTCAAGTTTTCACCAACCCATTCGCCGAATTCAGTTTTTTTTCCGCTAAATATAATCTGAAGTCGCCATTTTTTTTTACTCCCCATTGGAATTACAAAAATGTGTCGGCTATTGCGTCACTTTTTACGTAATCACTTTCCATCTTACACGCTATGTAAATAACATTAATAACATTAGAATTTCATTTTTCAAATACCAAATCAAAAACAAATAATTGAAATTTACCTTTTTTTTATATACATCATGAAAGGTACCAGTACCAGAGTTCTTCCAGTCCTCCCAGCAGCAGTTGCACATGCAATCAAGAACATGAAGCGGGGAAAAGCTCCAGGAGAAGATGGAATTACTGTAGAAATCATACAAGAAGCAAGTGGAGAAATCGAAACAGTACGCGCCCAGATTTTCATTCGATGCCTTAATGAAAGGAAGATTCCTGAGGATTGGAACAACGCTACAATGATCCTGCTACATAAAAAAGGTGACATTGAGGATCTCAGGAACTACAGACCTATCAGCCTCCTATCAGTGGTTTATAAAATCTTCAGTAAAGTTCTTTCACGCCGCTTGAAGGTAACACTGGACATGGCTCAGCCGAGAGAACAAGCTGGATTCAGGAGTGGCTACAGCACAATAGATCATATCCATGTACTGAGAGAACTAATTGAAAGAGCGAGGGAATACGAACTTCCATTGTGCATGGCTTTTATCGATTATGAAAAAGCCTTTGATTCGGTGAAACCATCAGCAGTTACAATGGCTCTGAAATCCTGCGGTATTGAAGATGCGTACATTACTATTATTAATAACATCTATGAAAATGCAAGAGCAAAGATTCAGCTGTTTGAAAATACAACACACATAAAAATTGGAAAAGGAGTGAGACAAGGTGACACCATATCTCCGAAGCTCTTTAATGCCACATTGGAAAATGTCTTTCAATTACTGAACTGGGAAAACAAAGGGATAAAGATTAATGGAGATTATCTAACCCACCTTCGTTTTGCTGATGACGTAGTCATTTTTGCAACTACCGCATCAGAGCTGCAGAGTATTATCCAGGAACTTGCTGACAAGAGTAAAGAAGTGGGATTAAAAGTGAACTTTCAGAAGACAAAAGTGATGTTCAATGCTTTTACAAGAAATGAAGATTTATCGATTGATGGAGAAAAGCTGGAGATAACAGACACGTACGTTTATCTTGGACAGCAGATATCAAGTGAGGGTCACATTGATGAAGAAATTAATCGGCGTACAAAACTTGCCTGGAGAGCTTTTGGAAGAAACAGCATAATTTTTCAAGAGCAATATGCCATTATGTCTTAAAAGAAAAGTGTTTGATCAATGCATCCTTCCAGTGCTTACGTATGGTGCAGAGACGTGGACCTTAACTAAAAGAGACATACAAAGGCTGCAGACAACTCAAAGCAGCATGGAGAGGTGCATACTTGGTGTAACCAGGAGAGATAAGAAGAGGAACTCGTGGATCCGAAAAATGACAGGAGTGGAAGACCTCATGATCAGAGTTTAATCCCTGGAATGGCAATGGGCTGGACATACTGCCAGAAAAACAGACCATCGATGGACAGCCGAAATTTTAGATTGGATTCCAAGGGACAGGAAAAGACCCAGAAGAAGGCCACATGGTGGATGGAATTCGAAAGTATGCGGGAGTGACATGGAGGAGACTGGCACAAGACAGACCGTTGTGGAGGAAATTTGGGGAGACCTTCGTTCAGCAATGATGATGATGTTGATATAACGTTCAAACAAAAACAATCTCCAATACTTTCGTCAAAACTTTTTATCAATCGCCAAAAAGATTTTTTTCGCAAATAGCGAAGAATGCGATCTGCAGCTCAACCCTTCTGTCCATAAACACCATATAAAAAGGAAAGAATTTAATATCTAGTTGATTTACCCTTTTCCTGCCATTGCAGGCTCCACCCACTCTACTGAGAAAGCTTTGCGGTAGATTTTTTTACGTTTCCGCGAGAATTACCTTCCATTCTGCCACAAGAGGTCAGGTCGGTCACCGATGTAAAGCGGTTAGGCCTGGCACACAGCATTTCAGTTCGTTCTATAGGTTGTGACGTGCTACAGCGATGAAGCACACACATATCAAGACGACAAATCTGCAGCGACACATTCTGTGAATGTAGCTTAGTCGGTTATTGCAACTCACTCCGAAGAAACGAAACGCGGGTTCGATGCTCGTCACCTACAAAATTCCTGTTTTCACAAAGTGTTAATAGAGTTGAGATTACTACTGTGTGCAGGCCAGCTGAATTCTTCCACACCCGTCTTATCAAAACATTCTTTCATGAAAATCGCTTTGTGGACGGCAGTATTGAGCAGTTGTTTAAGAAATGGGAATTCAACGAACCGTTGCCATAATGTTGGGAGCACAGTGTAGACGAGAAGCTATTCTAGGCTGAAGCATTTAGATTCCCGGGCACTGGAACGAGGGGGCCCAGCCCTAACAATGAAAAACAGCTCCTCCACCAAACTTTACAGTTGGAACAACACAGTCGGGCAGGGCCGCCCTGGTGGCGCAGTGGCCTAAGCGGCGTTGTCAAGCAGAACATCCACTGCGACGCAAATCCGAGCTGCCGTTGCACCTGAGGTGACTGTGCGAACAATCCGCAACCGTCTACTGGATGCAGGACTACGTGCACGTGTGCCTCCGGCATGTGTACCTCTGACTCCAGCCCACAGTCCGTAACGGCTGCAGTGGTGTCGCCAACGTCTGCACTGGAGAACGCAATGGCGATCTGTCGTGTTCAGCGATGAAAGCAGATTTTGCTTGGGAGCCTCCGATGGCCGTATGCGTGCGTGTTCGCAGACGCACAGGGGAGCGTCTCCACCCTTCTTGCATCCGCCAGCGACACACAGGGTCTACACCTGGTCTCCTGGTGTGGGGAGCGATCAGCTATCACTCCCGTACACAACTAGTGTTTGTACCGGGTACGTTAAACAGCACCTCCTACATCAACAGGATCATTCAGCCCGTTGTTGTGCCATTTGTAAGGTCGGTCCATCGTGGTGTTTTCCAGCAAGATAACGGACGCCCACACACGGCACGTGCAACGCAACATGCACTTCAGGGTGTGAGACAACTTCCATGGCCTGCACGTTCACCGGATTTGTCCCCCATTGAGCACGTGTGGGATTTTATGGGACAACGACTTATCAGGTCTCTACGGCCAGCCACGACCATCCCCGATTTACGCGTCCAGGTTGAGGATGCTTTGAACTCAATAGCCCAAACTTACATCCAACATCTGTACGACAGACTCCATGCCAGAATTGCACAGTGTGATGCAGTTCATGGCGGTTCAACCTCGTACTAACCATGTTACATGGAAATGTTATTTTTCAATTTACGAGCAAATACAGCTGTATTTTGCCATAATGTTTTGATCACGTTATCCTCTGTATTCCGTTATTATGCTGTATAAATGTCGTTGGTGTCAGACGTCTCCTTCTTGGTGTTTTTTTTTTTTTTTTTACTTTCCGGCAGTGTAATTCACTAATGTGCTTTTTCTTACGCATATTACTAAAATTTCTACTCTGTCTTACATAAAAGTAATACAGTATTTTACTTTCAACAACGTGATTTTTCTTACAATATATATCTTGTTCCCCTAATTCTTTTGAGCAGTGTATATTCCGACTTCTTTATTTTGACGTTGCTTTTTCGCTTTATAATGTGAATAAAAACGTTTTCGGGAATCTGAGTTGTGAATTAGGTCGCCAAACCTAGCTCGCTGCATAAGATATGTTTACGAATCGCGAATTTTTTTCTACGTAATGGAACCCACGCAGCTGGCAACGAGCTGTCGTATGTTTTTGATTTCTACACTCAAACTTTGGAAACGGTTCTCATAATTTTCATGATTTCTAGAAGCCACTATTCTTCTCAATCTCTGATATTACTGAGACCTAATTCTACGCAATCTCATTTAAATCAGTAGCAAAAATAAAAGGCGGAAGGTCTCTCTTGCTGATTACATTAGAGATTGGCCGGAAGAAGTCCGTACGACTACTAATAAGTTAAGAGAACAACAGATAAGAAAAAGAAATATGCATAGAAAAAAAGACGTCTTCCGTAGGGAGGGAAGTAGAAGACTACTCCCGTCGTTCCTCGATTTTAAGCCACGTGCCACGGTCAGTATTCACAGCGTTTTCATTCATTTTTTTTCCCTCTATCGTATTTTGCATTTATTTTTTTTCGCTTTCGCTTCTTTAAGTAACACTGCAACATAAAAACGTTACTCGAGGAGCTGATGAGCTTAGGATTTATCAACAGAAAGAAAAAAAAAAAAAAAGGGTTGTTAACTCATTCTTATCTTTTGTGACAGGCAATGCAAAGAATTAAGCTTTACTCAAACTAGATCACCGTGGAAGAAAGGCATTTTGAAGCTGCTGAATTCAAAATGACGCAAGCCTAAGTACTCACGCCATTCATCGTTCTTGAAAAATGGCTAACGCGTAACTCCAAAAGAGTAAACATATAATCGAACGATGTTTACGCATAATATCACGGATTAGTCTTTCATGAAACTTAAATTGTGGTATTTAAATTCCTGTGCTCCAAAAGCTGATGACAAAATAATGTTTTGATGAAAGGTTTACGGTGAATTCTGGAACTGAAAGAATTTTCTTTCCATATTTGAACAAATAAATTTTGGACCAATTATAATAAAGAAAGAATTACGATTCATTACATGAGACTTTGAAAGGAGAATTTTTAGTTGTTTTGCATTACTTAATTTGCCTGTCAGAGATTTTTGAGAATTATGTATAAGATTTTACGAAAGGAGTGTCTGATCCCAGGTCTTAAACAACCCTTAGAAGTAGATTTTACGAAGAGAGTGTCTGATAACAGGCCTTAAACATCCCTTGGAAGTAGATTTTACGAAGGGAGTGTCTGATCTCAGGTCTTAAACAACCTTTAGAAGTAGGTTTTACGAAGGGAGTGCCTGATCACAGGTCTTAAACAACCTTTAGAAGTAGATTTTACGAAGGGAGTGTCTGATCACAGGTCTTAAACAACCCTTAGAAGTAGATTTTACGAAGGGAGTGTCTGATCACAGGTCTTAAACAATCCTTAGAAGTAGATTTTGCGAAGGGAGTGTCTGATCACAGGTCTTAAACAACCTTTAGAAGTAGATTTTGCGAAGGGAGTATCTCATCACAGGTCTTAAACAACCTTTAGAAGTAGATTTTACGAAGGGAGTGTCTGATCCCAGGTCTTAAATAACCCTTGTAAGTAGATTTTACGAAGGGAGTGTCTGATCCCAGGTCTTAAACAACCCTTAGAAGTAGATTTTACGAAGGGAGTGTCTGATCACAGGCCTTAAACAACCCTTGGAAGTAGATTTTACGAAGGGAGTGTCTGATCCCAGGTCTTAAATAACCCTTGTAAGTAGATTTTGCGAAGGGAGTATCTCATCACAGGTCTTAAACAACCTTTAGAAGTAGATTTTACGAAGGGAGTGTCTGATCCCAGGTCTTAAATAACCCTTGTAAGTAGATTTTACGAAGGGAGTGTCTGATCCCAGGTCTTAAACAACCCTTAGAAGTAGATTTTACGAAGGGAGTGTCTGATCACAGGCCTTAAACAACCCTTGGAAGTAGATTTTACGAAGGGAGTGTCTGATCCCAGGTCTTAAATAACCCTTGTAAGTAGATTTTGCGAAGGGAGTATCTCATCACAGGTCTTAAACAACCTTTAGAAGTAGATTTTACGAAGGGAGTGTCTGATCCCAGGTCTTAAATAACCCTTGTAAGTAGATTTTACGAAGGGAGTGTCTGATCCCAGGTCTTAAACAACCCTTAGAAGTAGATTTTACGAAGGGAGTGTCTGATCACAGGCCTTAAACAACCCTTGGAAGTAGATTTTACGAAGGGAGTGTCTGATCCCAGGTCTTAAATAACCCTTAGAAGTAGATTTTACGAAGGGAGTGTCTGATCACAGGCCTTAAACAACCCTTGGAAGTAGATTTTACGAAGGGAGTGTCTGATCACAGGTCTTAAACAATCCTTAGAAGTAGATTTTGCGAAGGGAGTGTCTGATCACAGGTCTTAAACAACCTTTAGAAGTAGATTTTGCGAAGGGAGTATCTCATCACAGGTCTTAAACAACCTTTAGAAGTAGATTTTACGAAGGGAGTGTCTGATCCCAGGTCTTAAATAACCCTTGTAAGTAGATTTTACGAAGGGAGTGTCTGATCCCAGGTCTTAAACAACCCTTAGAAGTAGATTTTACGAAGGGAGTGTCTGATCACAGGCCTTAAACAACCCTTGGAAGTAGATTTTACGAAGGGAGTGTCTGATCCCAGGTCTTAAAATAACCCTTAGAAGTAGATTTTACGAAGGGAGTGTCTGATCACAGGCCTTAAACAACCCTTGGAAGTAGATTTTACGAAGGGAGTGTCTGATCCCAGGTCTTAAACAACCCTTAGAAGTAGATTTTACGAAGGGAGTATCTGATCACAGGCCTTAAACAAACATTGGAAGTAGATTTTACGAAGGGAGTGTATGATCACAGGCCTTAAACAACCCTTGGAAGTAGATTTTACGAAGGGAGTGTCTGATACCAGGTCTTAAACAACCCTTTGAAGTAGATTTTACGAAGGGAGTGTCTGATCACAGGCCTTAAACAACCCTTGGAAGTAGTTTTTACGAAGGGAGTGTCTGATCGCAGGTCTTAAACAACCCTTAGTAGTAGCGGATATTTGGGTTAGAGTGCTCGACAGGAAAGTCACGCAGAAGCGAGATAAAAAAAAAAAAAGACCCTCATATTTATAACTGAGGGGGCCGACGGTTTAACGTGCCCATCCGACGCTTGGCGGATATTTAGTGGTTCGAGCGTTCGTAACTGTCTGGGATAGATCCTGACACTTTCCCGTGGCAGCCACGGGCGTTGACAACTACACGACGACCGTTAAAATGGGCCACTTTAGGTCATTCCAATGATTCATTCCTCTAAGGAGTAGTGAGAATCAGAATCAAAGAACTTAAGATAAGAGACCGATAACTGAACAATGAATATGCACTGAATTAACAAGTTATTAGGAACACCTACCATATGACGTATTTAACAGACGTTGGCCTTCACAACAGCCACGATTCGATGTTGCATGCAATCAACAAGGGGCTGATATCGCTTTACATGCATATTCAGCCAAGCAAATATGATGACGTCCATTAAATGCCGAATATTCTCTGGTGGAGGATTTCTATTACGAATGAATCTGTTTCATCCCACAGATACCCAGTTGCGCTAAGATCTGGGATAGATACCCAGTTGCGCTAAGATCTAAGATCTGGGGTATACTTTTGAAGTCATTAGTTCTCCTGGAAGCACTATGTGACTATACGAGCCTTGTGGCTGAAAGACATCATCCTAATGGAAGTTGCCTTATCCACCAGAAAATATCATATGCAAGGATGTTGGTGGGCCACAGTGATGTTACGATACACTCGTGATAAAAATCCGCGCGCCAAGAAGGCGGCGTCGGATTGAAATGAGATTTTAGTAGTGAGATGGTACATACCAAGGACAGAAGTGATTACAATGTCACAGCAGCTGGACGATTTCCCGCCGACATACGGTACACATTCCGGTTGGCGTTAGTACCGCGTCGGACCGCCTCTTGCTCGGACACATGCGGTGATACGGTCCGGCATGGAGTCAAAGAAACGCTGTATGTTATCCTGGGACAGATTGGCCCACACTTCTTTCAACTGACGCTCTGAATCACGAAAACTGGGACATGGAGAAAGCTGGTATCCCATCTGGTCCCACACGTGCTCGATGGGCGAAAGATCAGGCTATCTGGTAAGCCACGGAAGCGTCGAAGCATGACGTAGACAGTTTTGGGAAACTAGAGCCGTGTGCGGACGCGCGTTATCCTGTTGGAAAATGGCTCGGGGACGCCCACCAGGAAAAGCAACACATGGGGCTGCAGGATCTCCTGTAGTATCGCTGGGCTGTCAGTGTCCCTCGGATCCCTGCGAGGGCAGTCCGGCTGTCATATGCGATGTCTCCTCAGACCATCCCACCTACAGTTAGGGACGTGTGCCGCTGTACAGTGAGGCTGGGATTGTAGCAGTCACCTGCGGCCCTCCACACTCTGTTACGGTGGTCGTCCGTTCCCATACAGAAGCGGAATTTCTCGCTGAACACCATACGTCACCAGTCCGTAGCATTCCGCGTTGCTCGCTGCAGACACCACTGCAGTCGACGCCGACGATGGTCCGGTGTTAACGGCAGAAAACTTAAGGGTTGTCGAGAATGCAAACTCTCCTCTGTCAGGAGTCTGGAAAATGGTTCTGCCGGACACAAGATTTCCTTGTACAGCCGCCACATGTCTCTGAATATTGGACAAGGACGTCGTTGCATTTGTGCGTGCCACTCTCATGATCCCACAGTCCTCTCTGCTGGTGGTGTGCCTGGGTCGTCCAGAACCAGTCCGCCGTGTCTGGGGGTGCCTTCTCGTGTCCATTGCTCCCAACACGATCTCATCGTACTGTTCGACCGGTCTGTGGGACCAACAGGTGGAAAATAAACTGCATCGTATTAAACCTATTCTTGGAATCTGTAAATCATATCGCCGGAACCCACCCCTTGTACAGTTGTATTAGCACGTCTCCGCATTGGGCACTGTCGTTTCACTCGCCGCTTTTTTCTGTGTGGCGACACTGCACTGATGTGTGTGAGGCGTGCAATTGTCGACTCACTGTCACTCATATTGTCTGTAGTTCTTTTCGTTCTGTGCGTTTTCACTTTTTTCATTTGTTGAACAACGATGCAGCTACGTTGCAGCGGCTTCTAGACGACTACTGAGATACATTCGCTGTTTTCTGCTTTTTTAATCGTATCTAGTTTTCAAACTTCCTCATTCTCATTTTTCACTTTTACCGAATCAGTTTGATTTTAAGCACTATACCCCGTTTTTAACACTGTTTGTTTAATTATCTTGTGTCTGGCGCTCTTTGGCCATACATGGCCCTTGCGCCATAAAAATTCACCCACCAACCAGCCGATTCGGCACGCCGGCCACCCTGCCTCTCTCATCCCGACGATACGGCCTCGTTTAAACTCCGTCAGTTGCTCTTACGCACATCTACGGCGGCTCCTCGGCATGTCTATCGTTCAAGGATCTCACCTTAATTTTACCGTGTACTTCGGCACGAATGTGGAGTCCCCTGCGCGGCGCCTTTATGAGCTCCAATGATTCGAATTGAGCGGGGCATGCGGAATCGCACGAAACTTTAATCATTTGCATATCTGCCCTCCCCGTAGCTATTCGACTAGTTTTCACGCCGGTTTTTTTCTTGGTGCGTGGATTTTTATGACAGTGAGTGTACATCATGGCATTCCAGAGGTATGAAGCAATTCAATGCCTGCCCAGAAGGAAGACCCCATGGGAGATGGATGGATGAAATTCGACAGCATGCCGGGTGACTTGGAAGAGACTGGCTCAAGACAGACAATTGTGGAAGAAACTTAAGGAGACTTTCATCCACCAGTGGATTGATAATGGTTGACAATGATATATGTACACTGAAGAGCAATTGAATTAGAGATACCTATCTAGTAACGTGTAGCACCACCTTTCGCCCTGATGACGGCGGCGATTCGTCTCGACATGGACTCGACAAGACACCGGAAGCGTTGGGAAGCCATGCGGATCCACGACACCTGAACAAGCTCTCACAGTTCACGAAGATTTGATGGATGGGGGTCAGAGCCTCGAACATCTCTCTCGATGGCATCCCAGATGTGCTCGATGGGATTAAGGTCAGGTGACCTAGCTGCCCAAGGAAGAGAGGTCACGTCGGTGGACTGTTCATCCAACCATTCGGATACAATTCGGGAGCGATGGCACGGTGCATTGTCTTGTTGCAGGATGAGGTCCCCAGTGGGATGTTGAAGACGCACAAACGGGAGCAAATGGTCGTCCAGGATATCCCGGAAACGTTGACCTGTGAGGGGACGATGTCACACGTACCAGGGGTCCCATTTCTGTCCACGTAAACAGTCCCCAGGCGAGAATGCCACCCCCACCAACTTGAAGAGTACCCTGCTGGCAAGAAGGATCCATCGCTTCATGTTGTTTGCGCCGTATACTCGTATCCTGCCATCCGCATGTATCAACGTGAATATCAACTTATCAGTCCAGGCAGCATTTTCCCACATGTCTAGGGTCCAGTGGCGATGTTCCCGCACCCATGCTAATCTTTGCACCCTGTGATGTGCGGTCAGCAGCGGTACCCTCGTAGGACGATGGCTTCTGTACCCCATAGCGAGGAGATGGTTCTGGATGGTGTGGCTGCTTACACGTTTTTGTGCACCAGCGTTAAATTGCTGAGTGATTTCTTGCACTGTAGCCCGTCTATCCGCTGTTACAATGCGAGCTAGCCGACGATGACCCCGCTCATCCACACGCTGGTGTCCACGGCAGTTGGCCCTTGCAGGGATGGGTTTACCGGATTCGATATACTCACAGTGCACCCGTGACACAGTGGCTCGTGAAAATCCAAGTGCCTGCACGACTTCCGAGATAGAGTGACCCATTCGTCGGGCCCCGACGATTTGCCCACAATCAAATGCGTTTAGATCCTACGTCTTACCTATACTGCGTCAGACTCTTACTGATTCCCGTCGCATCACTCCTTATATTGTCGGATCGCTGCATACTTCATGTCGTTTCCGTTCACAGCGCCACATTTGCATAACGCCAGCTGTCTCTAATTCAATTGCTCTTCAGTGTATAAACACACACAAAAAAATCATATGGTATATAGAATTATACACTGTATATAGGATTATACATAATCATATGTATCATAATGTATATGATTAAGCAGGGGATGCGCTGACTTTTCTAAAGTTTTCGCCAATTTAGACACCAAATTCAATTTGTTTTGCCAAAGTGTTATAACACAATGAAAAGGTAATCGCCAAAGCGTGTTTTCCATCGCCAAAACGATTTCTTTTTAGCAAATTGCGAAGATGGCGATATGCAGCGCGATCCCTGTGATTAAGTATATTTATAAACTGAGTTTCGAATTTATAGTTCAAAGCAGATTTGTCCGGATAGAGTCCAATTATGTGACGTCCGAGTCGGGTCCGGGTCTAAAAATGTTTACCCGTTTCCAACTCTGGTCACGACCTGTTTCAAAACAAGTTCGAGTGGCAATATTATTTTGTATGCGATCGTACAAAATCAGTTACTTATAAAAGCTTTGGGGGAGGGGGGGCAGGGCAAAGACCACTCGTTGCGCTTATAAGTAGTTGCCTGTGCCTGATTTAGGGCCACTGGTTTCAAGGAATAGAGATAGCCAGTGTGCCGTAAGACGAGCACACCATCCATGTCTCATCTAGGACTGAAACACGGGCCCACGCTGATGAACGGCGACAAGCCAGCACTTATTTGCTTCACCGGATGATTTAAAAATTTAATTTTGTGTGAAAACTACCAGACAGACAAATTTCAGCATCGTTTTCGTTATCGAAATCAATAAGAAACATGCAACAAATCAAATGTCTGTTTAATCTCCGTGTACAAAGTAGTTCTTCAGAATGACCTCAGCAAATTAATTTATATTACTCAAGAAGTCTGAATCGATGTTTTCAAGTTGTTTGTACGAAACGCTACTTGAGACAAGCATCGATTTCTCGAGCACTGTGGATGCCATGTAGGGGGATTTTGACGTTCCGAAGGCATGTCACGCCATTAGCTACGTTGTGAGTGTGTAGGTGAATTACGCGTATTAGTCAAATTGACTTGAACCCCTTCTGAGATGCACAGTTGGAGAATATGAACCTTGGGGTCATCTACTAATTTGAGCGCATGATGAAATATATTCCCGGAAGGAGTAGACTTAGTCAGTGCTTTTAGGTGCCTGGCAAATAATGACTGAAACATGAATGCATATGGGCCTGTTCGCAACATAATATCCACCACAAGAGGTAAAAGGTGCCGATCGTTCATCAAGATGAATACCGGAGGACATTCACCTGACGAAGACTTATGTCTATCACGCCTGTCTTGCAAATGAGGAATGAGATAATAAACCCCTGGTATATCTCGGCTTTCCGCTTTCAACTGTTACTGCAAGAAAAGCATTTCTTAGGTATAGTAGCCGTAGTTTTAGAAATAGTGCTGTCTGCAAATGCAATGCGCAAATGGAAGACGGTTTTTATATGGCATCTCTGCGCGCTGATGTGCAGGGCCGGATTAAGGCCTTAGTGGGGCCCGTAGGCTAAGACATTTGAGTGGGCCTTCAAAGAATTATGACGGGAATCATCATGAAAATTAAAACACCAAACTGTAGCAATATGCTTGTGATAATACGTGACGATTTTTCAAACTAATAAATTATCTACGGAGTTTTCATAATAAGTCACTGTATTTTCTATTGTCCTCATAAAAACATGAGTTAATAGCTTAAGATTCCTAAATTTCGTCTTGAATATTTTTAATGGTTTACCACTGTATACTTTTCTTGGTGCATCTGTTTTGTTATGCAGTGTGAAGCCACAGGGGACTTCGACTATTAACGGTTCCAAGTGAAAATCTGGAGTTGTGGGTAGATGGTAGTGAAAAAGCTAAAATCGTTTCGACAACCCCGCTGTACACAGCAACATGAAACCTTTTTACCCTTTGTAAGTCATTGCCTTGAAATCTGTTCGTCTTCCAGCCTCTGTTTCTGACCAAGTGGAAATCATGGGAGACAAAAGTGAAACTATTTTACAAACTCTATCACTTGCTCAGGCGTGTCTCCTGGGCCCTTGGTCATGGTGGGCCCCAAGGCTATAGCCCCTATAGAACCCTCCCCCTTAATCTGGCCCTGCTGATGTGTATGCCTTGCATAGAGGCATTTCATGTACATAAGTATTTCGTTCAGGAAGTTCTCCTCATTGACAATATCCCTGGCTTTTCATCCACGATAATATCAGGAAAACGGTATTGTTTTCTTGGAAAAATTGCACATTACAGTACGTATATGTACGTATGGTGCAGAGACGTGGGCCTTAACTAAAAGAGACATACAAAGGCTGCAGACAACTCAAACTTGGAGAGGTGCATGCTTGGTGTAACCAGGAGAGAGAAGAGGAGGAACTCGTGGATCCGAAAAATGACAAGAGTGGAAGACATCATGATCAAAGTTAAGTCCCTGAAATGGCAATGGGCTGGACAATACTGCCAGAAAGACAGACCATCGACGGACAGCCGAAATTTTAGATTGGATTCCAAGGGACAGGAAAAGACCCAGAAGAAGACCACATGGGAGATGGGTATATGAAATTCGAAAGTATGCGGGAGTAACATGGAGAAGACTGGCAAAAGACAGACCGTTGTGGAAGAGGCTTGGAGAGACTTTCGTCCAGCAGTGGATTGATAATGGTTGACAATGATGATATATAAAGTAAAAGAATATTAACATACAAGCAATCTACCCTCATAAACAAACAAATAGGGCCAAAAACCTTTAGAAAAAAAAACTGAAGTGAATAACAATATGACGAAACAATGTTAAGAAAATATATATAAAAAAACGTTTACTCAGAACCCCCGGATCACTCTTCAGGGAAAGACATCCAGAGGCCCTGAGCACACAAGTTCAGTTCAGGTTTCATGAGAATGCAAAAATCTCAAAAAAGCAATAATGGATATCCAATTTGAAATTGTGTTGTAAATTTTGATGCATTCTGTCTTCCCTACCTGAACTATAGAAAATACAAAAGAGTCACTAGGATTAAAATTGAACTAAAAATGAACTATAAAGCACCTTACCAAAACAATAATGTTACATGTACAATTGTATAAACGAAAAAGGAACAAAACTAAAACTGAGTCAAAATTCTCCCTACAAGATTAAAATATAGTAACAGTAACTAAAATCTTTCCACGAAACCCATCATGACATAAACAAAGTCATTCTTAGAGAGTCGCGGTTAAGACGTAAATCCAAGTTGGAAAATTAAACTATTTAATTTTCCAACTTGGATTTACGTCTTAACCGAGAAAAAAAGTGTTACGAAGTATTTAATAACAATTTAAGTAAACGCTAATTGAATAAATGTTGCTAACCTTATTATCTAGCAAAGAACAGCTTCTTCTGCTAATTAAGATGGATTATAATTGTCATTCCTAAGTAGAAGAATATGAAAATGAGTCTTCTATTGCTTTGCCAGAATCGGTAGACAATTTTTCTTACAAAATCTGCGTTTCGGTACACCCAATTTAGATGGATACTCATTATACTACATAAAGACCATCTAGTGTCTTCTCGGTCACAGTTACTACATAAAGACCATCTAGTGTCTTCTCGGTCACAGTTACTACATAAAGACCATCTAGTGTCTCCTCGGGCACAGTTACTGCATAAAGACCATCTAGTGTCTCCTCGGTCACAGTTACTACATAAAGACCATCTAGTGTCTCCTCGGTCGCAGTTACTACATAAAGACCATCTAGTGTCTCCTCGGTCACAGTTGATTTCACCCAAAACTTCACGCTAGGCATGGTACTGAAAGATGTTTCAGTGATACAGGTTGTTGCTGGGAATGTGGCTGCAATTTGTAGCGCTTCTGAAACTACCGGGGGAAATTTCTCCGCTTCCTGCATACTTTCTGAAAGAGAAATCTTTTCTGTTCCTGCTACCGACTTGTCTATCCAAAAGTGGTACCACGACCTTGATTGTGCGTATAAATGATCACGATACACGCTTTACGTTAGTGAATTGCCAGCAAACTCCTTCCAGTTTGTTATCTAATTCCCAGAGGGTCACTTGAACCTCCTCGACCCTCTTGCGTGCGCCCACGGTGACAGTGCAGTGTACAAACTTTCTCTCGATCAAATTCCACAAAAAAGGAGACTAAAGTTTTCTTACTTTTTTTTATTTCAAGTACTCGGTTTTAAATTTTCATTCAGATTTTATTGTTTGGTTAGTTATGTCAAGTGTTTATCTTTTTTAACCTTCGGTGTTTGACTTTTCACTTCTGTAAATTTGCCTGTTTCTCGTTATGCTCTTCACACTGAACATTACGTCGGAACTACTATCAGTTTTTCTTTGCGGATATGACTAACAGCCAGTCAAGTAATTTTGTGTGTGTGTCTTAGGAGTGTTGGGGTTTAAACCACCACCATGAACTATAAGTCGTCGTCCACCTACTCCCTATAGCTCATGATTTAACCACCCGAAGAGCTATAAGGAGTCGTCCGTCCATAATACTGTGGTCACTGGTTCCAGGGAAGGTAAAGAGCCGGCGCCGTGAGGACGAACGCACTACCCATGACTCTTCCGTGACTCAAGCTCAACACAGACGTGTAACCAGAAGCCTACGCCTCTGACCACTCAGGCACCGAGACAGCAGTCAAGTCACTCGCACTGATATAAATACAGGGACCTGCAACCACAGTTGTAGAATATAGACGCACACGCGTACGCCGTACGCGGATAGTTTCCAAATTGTTAGCAGATTTTGCAGATAGTTTTTGCTTGTAGATTAAAAAAATAAAAATGTTATTTACAGCAATTAAAACATTTACTCATCAAGGCTTTACTCAGATTAATATATTTAATTCTCTCTTAACGTGAGAATGTTCAATTATTTTTCATATCTTCCTATAGTGAGTTTTTTTTGTTTGTTTTTACAGACATTTCTGGCCTCTTGATTTTATCAAGGCCTGTTCTCAATATATAGGAACTGTAACAAAAGTTTCATTTACACAGAAAGACTTTAAATTTTTATTGGCAGGTTCCTGTTGCAGTTGCCAGTTATTAAATTAAAATCTTTTCCTTATGTATTTTATAAGTCTACTATTTTTTAATTTTGTTGAAAATGCTATATATAATTTTTGAAGGTTCATTAACGGAACTGCTTTTCTAAATATAAGAAATTTCTTTAACGAGTCTCTTGTTTTTATGATGTTTATAGTCCAATATTTGAAAATTTTGGCCTTAAGGTCCATTTTACACACATTTTTGCGGATTCAGTCGTAATGTACTTTTGTCCTCTCTGGATTCTGTAATGTTCTAATAATTATTTATTGTTATATTAATTTTTCTTTAAATTATCTTATTCTATTGTTACCGTGATATGCGGGTTTGCAGCAAGTTTTATGTTTCAATGGTTGTGTACGCAGATACATGTTTTTTGTATAAAACTCTGCCTACAACTAAAACGTCTGACTGATTGGACACCTGGATCATGTCACAGTATCTACTACTTCCACTATTATTACACGTATTACTAAACTACTCTCTCATAGCCAAACGTGTGATGAACCATTCCCAGTGCGTTGTAGAGAAATTTATACCATTAAAAAGAAACGGAAATCTTTTTCTAAACTAGCCAAATTTGAAAGGAAAGAACGGAGTTTTGTGGAAATGTAAAATTCCATTAAATGAAGTCTTCAAGCCGACCACAAATGATATGCAAAATTTTGCATCTTCGCGTCTTGTATTCAGAACTCACCTGCTAACCGAATTCTGTTTATCCATCAGTGTTTTTTTTTTTTTTTTTTGATTGAAGGTTTAACGACCACCATGAGCAACTCAATGGGCTATAAGCAGTCGCGCGTCCCTAATTTAGGGTCACTGGCTCCAGGTAAGGGAGAGAGCCAGTGCCATAAGACAAACACAACATCCATGCATCACCGGGATTCGAACCCTGACCCCTTCCGGACGAATGATCAGAGGCCATCGCTTAGACCACTGCGCCACCGGGGCGACAGTGTTGTTTGGTCTATTTACCCTTTAAGCGGCCGATGTACCTGAACCAAATGGTGCTCAAATTGTTCTGGTCACCCCAGCAGAAATGTCTATACAGCAGACGATTTTTACAAAATCCACGACAAAGCAATTCTTCCATTTTTTTTGCACTCTCTCATCCCAGCAGTGCCGACCGTAAACCTGTCCCCAGTTATATAAGAGCTTGCATCTAGCTCTGTATTCTCTACTCCATGATCCAAGGTAAGATGGGCAAGGACTAGTCTCTCTGACAAAACATCATGTCGCTGGAGTAGAAAGTGAGCGAAGCATCTTCTGTCTCCATTTTGAGGTTCGTCCCCTTGTTAAAGCCTCTTTAGCAAATAGCGAGTCTTATAACGGATTAGTGTCAATCATCACCCTAAGTGACCACATTGAATAACAAAGCTCAGTAACTCTTTCTGATGTGCAGGTTCACTCATTCCAGCTTCGCTCTGACTGTTCTTTAGGCAGCGAATATATTCGTTCGGGATGATTTCAGCTTATATTATTAACCCCCAGTTAATTCGTTCTAGCTGGTTGATGGGTTAAAATTAAATGCAAGAACAAGGATATTCCTGTATTTGTCGCTGCTAAATTACCTCCCAAAAGGCCATGTTAAACTAGAAAGTTGGAAAAAAAAAAAGAAAAAAGCAACAGATTCATTATTCTTTAATCGTAAGATAATATCGTACAATCTGTTTGTTGTCTGTGTTTTTATATACGAATTTTGATCACACAAAGTGACTACACACTGAGAAAAACGTTTTGTTAATTCAACAAAAAATTTTGTCGATATACAGTCAAAACATTTTTTTGTTGAATTTGCAAAATTATTTTGTTGAAAATTATTGATTTAACAAAATTTATTGTTATCACGACAAAACGTTTTGTTCATTTACCCAAAAATCAACCTAATCCTTTTGTTATTTGTTTGGTCCAACAAAACATTTTGTTATCCTGACACAATATGCTTTGTTGTAGCAACATAACATTTTGTCATGATAACAATGTTTTGTTGGATCAAACAAACTCCCAAAAATCGACAAATCATTTTGTTAAATGAACAAAACGTTTTGTCGTGATAACAAGAAATTTTGTTAAATCAACAATAATTTTCAACAAAATAATTTTGCAAATTCAACAATTTTTTGTTGACTGTATATTTAGTTCATTCACACTTCACGCAAACTGAAACAGCTCTCGCAAAACAGTGACTAATGTAGTCCGAGGTCTTCTTGTTTTTGAGCGAATCGTTGCACAAAGCAACGGCCCATTCACTTTTCACCCGCGCATTCATGTTGTCATGGAAACGAAGACTCGGGTAGAGCTGTTTTCGTTACGATGACAGCTGTTTGCGTTAGGACTGTTGGTGATTCTCGCTCGCCAGACTGATTCTGTTAGCCAAAAGAAACAAATCCCCTCTTGTTTTTTTCGCAGCGAAAGCATCGACATAAATTAATACCTTTTGATAATTGACTAATATTTGTGTATATTTAATTGACTTTTATTTGTGTATATTTAATTGACTTTTGTTTGTGTATATTTACTTGACTTTCATTTGTGCATTCTCTGGGCTTCGCAGCTAGTCTCTAATGTACGCCACTGGTTGAGTGAGGTCTATTTCGGAATTCATTGTAACATAGATATTTTAACTGCATTGTTTCTTTTTCTGAAAGTTAAAGTTTTAGGACTCAAAAGTTGTCTCGACACTTAAATGCAAAGAAGGTAGTCTTCGATTCTCAAATATGTAAATAAATACTTGGAACTTCCTCATCTCAGTTGTAGCAACGAATGACCCAGAAGTTCGTTTCGGTTTCGAAAAGCTGATAACTCTGTTTATGTACACATTTCATGGAAAACAAAAAAGGCCACGTATTTTAGTCGCTAAAGCCAACGACGTGAAAACGGAATTTGTTTCCAACCTTAAAAGAAAAATAAAGCGTCCCGTTTCATACTTTTATCATATTGAATGACTCATCGGTTTAAACTGTAATTAATCAATGCATCCGGTGGCAAATTCGTTTCACACAGTGAACTTCGCCATCTGATTATTTAGAAAGTCAGTCTTCATTTTCAGTGGCGTAACTACCATCCCCGCAGCTCGGGGGAGGGGGGGCGCAGGTAATCAAGGGGTGTGCTGCATTTCAAAATTGTCTTTATTCTTCAGTAAAAATAACATTTCTATGTACATGACAGTGGCATTCTGCCAATAAATACAGTGGGTATATAGATCAACTGGAAACTTCCAGTGAAACGTAAAACAAAATATTGTTAAAATCATAAAATTATTTCGCCACGTAAGGCGAAGGAGAGGCAGACAATAAAGCACGAGTGATACAAATGAAAATGTATACCTACAGTACTGTAGACAAGGAAAGACATGATTCTATACTATTTACAAATTCCAGTCAAGCATTACTACCACACTCAAGATTAAACATGCACAAGGTACTAATTCACATAAAAGACCATGGGTGAGAAGGAACTAACAGGTGCAACAGTATTTAGAAATATGACAGTAATGGTAGAAACAATTAAGCACAAATATTTATCATATGTACAGAATTATGCAGTGACAAGAGAGAAATACGCTAAACGAACCCAGGAGGGCAACTTTACAAAAAAAAAAAAAAAAAAACAGAAATCGAACAGTAATGCAATGCACAAGTGTCATATCATATGTACAGAATTATATACAACATCATAAAATCCAACATTATCGAGGAGAACATGGGAAACATGGTGAGCTATCTCCAATAGCACATTAAACAGAATAATCACAAATAGCGAACCATGTGGGTGAAAAGGAAACCATCTAGGAGCCTCATACCACCAAAATTAACACGAAAATCATGAGTTGTGACAGTGAACGTGGGCGACAACAAAAATCCCACCTATAAGTTGAGATGTAGCTGCAAATTGTGGATATCGGACCACCCAATCTGCTGGGCCCAGGTGGATTGAAAAACGCTATCGGTGTTGTTGAGGCAGCACGAGAGTGCTCCATTTGGAGACCATTGCTTAACCGTGCTAGGAAGCGTCTCCGAATGATAACACTTGCCTCCTGAAGAGGTGGAGTAAGAGCAGGGAGGTGTTGTTGAAGATGGAAAGCATATACAGTGAACTTCACAAGAAGAAAAATGTAACTGCACACAGGAGGCAAGTGAGTAGGTGGATGCTTAGTTTGGAGTAGCCAAGCATATGCAAGAAATGGTAACGATCGAGCACAAATTCGATCAGCAAGACGAAATGCTGTGTTTAGGACTGGCAGGAGTACGGGGCAGAATAGGTATTGATATTGGACGTCACTGACTTCAGGGCAAAAGGAGCACGGTGGAGAGGTGAGAAGGGTCATGCGAAATAGTACTGATGGGACGGGGAGACGAAGGTGAAGAAATTGCCAATGGACATTCAGCTTCCAGTTACAGTTTTTTGAAAAATTCGAACACGCACGAAGACAAACAAAGAAATAATTAACCCAAAGATTCAGATTTTCTTTCAGCTTTGCCTAAATAAATGTCAAGTTTCACTTTTAAAAGCACTCGATGTCCTACAGATTGAAGCTATTCGGCCTTTTGGCTCCAGGTTGCCGGACGATCGCTCTCCAATCGCCCTCTCTCTCTGCGCTGCTGAAGAAAAACGCCAGGCCGCATGGGGATTCCCCATGGAGAATGTGTGAAATCAGTCAGTCAGTCACCTAGGATTACGTAATTTTGTACGAAACAACTACTTGTATTGTTAAATCTATTACTTAAAAAGTTAAAACTACAGAGCTCTAGGTACCAACATTACTTTTCCAGACACTCTCTCTTACTTCCTGACCGCCTCCCATCCACCACACACACGCAGCGAAAAACGCATCCTCCCTCGTGCTTGAAATCCTGGGAAAATTACTGCGCTTAGCGGCGCTGAAGTAATTCTTGCGAGGGGGGGGGGCACATTCTGCTAGTTACGCCATCGTTCATTTTGTGAAACGAAATGATTTATTTTAATGCAGGAGAAAAATGTTTAACCTTCCAGTACAGGCTCGGGCCCTGAGTTTTTTACATAACTGATTAAAAAAAAAAAATCCTGTTCCGGCCGAAGGGCAGGGTGGGGCTTGGGATTTCCGGGCGGATCCCGTGTAGAACTCTAGTGTGAGTTCCCTAACAGTGTTTTTGCCTGTAACGCTCTAAAGTTTGGAGGGGAGGGATAATATTAATAATAACATTAGTATTATTATTATTATTATTGTCAACCATTATCAATCCACCGCTGAATGAAGGTCTCCCTAAGTTTCTTCCACAACGGTCTACCTTGCGCCCGTCTCCATGTCACTCCCGCATGCTTTGAAATTTCGTATGTCACCCCGGTGGCGCAGTGGTCTAAGCGATGGCCTCTGATCATTCATCCGTAAGGGGTCCGGGTTTGAATCCCGGTGAGGCATGGATGTTGTATTTGTGTTACGGCACTGGCTCTCTCCCTTCCCTGGAACCAGTGACCCCAAATTAGGGACGGGCGACTGCTTATAGCCCATTGAGTTGCTCACGGTGGTCGTTAAACCTCCAATAAAAAAAGAAATTTCATGTACCCACCTACCGTGCGGTCTTGGTCTTGTTTTTCTCCTGTCCCTTAGAATCCAGTCTAGAATTTCGGTTGTTCATTGGTGGCCCGTTCTTCAGGCGGTATGTCCAGCCCACTGCCATTTCAAGGAATTCACTCTGATCATGATGTCTTCCACTCTGGTCATTTCTCTTATCCCAGAGTTTCTCTTCGTATCTCTTCTGGTTACACCAAGCCTGCATTTTTGCATTGATTAAACACTTTTCTTTTAAGTCATAATGACCCAATATTGCTCTTGAAAATCGTACTGTTTCTTCCAAAAGCTCTCCAACCAAGTTTCATACTTAGATTAATTTCTTCATCAATATGAATTTTGCATGATATCTGCTGTCCAGGGCAAATGCAGGTATCAGTTATCTACAGCTTTTCCCCATCAACCGATAAATCTTCATTTCTTGTAAAATCATTGTAAACCAGTTTTGTCTCCTGAAAGTTTATTTTTAATCAAACTTCTTTACTTTTGTCATCAATATTACTAGGCCCCCGGTAGTGCAGTGGTCGCGGAATACTTATTTCATCGTCTAAATGGATTAACAGTGATGTTGCGTCCCCCTAAATTTAAGGAACCCAATCTCCAAGTTTACGGACCTCGCTTTGTGTTTCATATAGGTTCGTTACGAGGTATTGGTAAAAAATGCCGCATATTATGACTCAGAAAAATATACACTGCCTAGAAAAGTTTGCAACACCAGATAAAGTAATTAACATGTTTATTGTAAAGAAAAATACGTTGAATCAAGCAGCTACAGCATTTAGGTGGAGGCCAAATAAATTTACGTTAAATGAAAAGGATAAAATTATCCATGTTGACTGGTCCATTGCTGTATAAGCCTGTTACGCCCCTGAGTTTAAAATTAAAATAAATCCATCAATCTAAGAAGAGGCATAGCGACCGTGCATATGCACATGCAACTTTGGAACTTCAATTGAGGAGAACCGACGACTGTGATTCCGCGCAGCTCGTATCGCCTACTAAATCTTTATGGACATTATAACGAAGTAAATTTCTCCGTCATTTTTGGTTCACGCCGGGGATCGAACCCGAGTCCACTTATTCCGGAACAAGTCGCTCTTCCAACTGAGCTACGCAGACGTTCGTTCTTGCTGCTATCTGCCTTTATGTCGTGTGCGTCCTGCGGGGCAGGCACGTCACAACATCTACTTTTTTTTTTTCCTGTCCGCTTTTTACTGACCTTTTAAACTCGTATATAGACTCTGACTACAAACTGTGCCTCATTGGCTTGAACTGCCTGTCATCGACTTTTTGACTTCAAGTCCCTTATCTCGACTCTGGATATGACAATCTCTATGGCTGGCTATAAGTACATTATAAAACTCATATTGTAAGTTAAATTATTTCTGTGTATATATCTGAGTCCCTTTAATTTCCCACGTGGTAGGCGCGTGCCCTCAGCCATCCAGGGGTTTTCTGTCTGGGGCCTGGATTGGTCAGCTGAGTTTACCAGTGCTTGACCCTAGTCATTATTGGTTGGCCCATGACCCACTCAGCTACCCGCTAGTAACAGCTGGCGTTATGGACAGGTGGTGGTTTTCGTACTTTAAATGGTACATATTTTCTTAGGCCTAGTGAATAGCAAAAGGTTACGGTGGTTTACGTATGACAGAGTTACGACTTCTTTGTGACCCCGCAGTGCATTTTACGACTTTTGCTGGTGCCTACTTCTAGAGGAGATGGTCGTAAAACGTAAACTTGACTAATAATCTGACTGAGATTCGTACTTTGCAGTGTGCATTCTTAGATACCAGAGGGTTTGTCCACCAGCAACGCTAGCACTGGGGACGGACTTATCATAAATTTCGTGAATACCGTGCTTCTTCTCACGAGAGTGAAAAGCAGAGAAATTCCTTGATCATTCCCACGGGTGTCAGAGGGAAACGCCATAAACTGCCTTGACCACTTGGGCTTTATTCTCCAATGCGGAAATGGGGATTATATATACTGTATATACACGGTAGAGTCACATTGTGACCACCAGCTAATATCCAGAATCACCACCGTGTGCAACGCGGACAGCAGCTAGACGGGCTGGGAATGACTGAGTAAGGTACAAGAAGGTGTTCACAGGTATGTGGAGCCATGCTGACTGCAGTGCAACTGGTGGGGGGGGGGGAGGTTCCATAGAGCGAATAACACGATCGAGGTGGTCCCACAGATACTCAATTGGGTTTAAGTCTGGGGAATTAGGGGCTAGGGAAGTACTTTGAAGTCTTCATCGTGCTCCTCCAACCACTCCGACAATTTTAGCCGAGTGACACGTCGTATTGTCGTGCTGGAAGATCCCATCCGCCCCAGGGAAGACAATCATCATGTATTGGTGTACGTGGTCTACAAGGATGGATTCATAACGAATTCGATCCATAGTGCCTTCCACAGGTATGAGTGGACCCACAGAATGCCACAAAAACATTCCCGCCGCCCTGGTGGCGCAGTGGTCTAAGCGATGGCCTCTGATCATTCGTCCGAAAGGGTCCGGGTTTGAATCCCGTGAGGCATGGATGTTGTTTGTCTTACGGCACTGGGTCTCTCCCTTCCCTGGAACCAGTGACCCTAAATTAGGGACGGGCGACTGCTTATAGCCCATTGAGTTGCTCACGGTGGTCGTTAAATCTCCATAAAAAAACAAAAAAAAAAAACATTCCCCAGACCGTAACACTGCCCCCACCATCTTGGTTTTTCCAGCAGTGGTTGGAGTGTTTCTTCTCCGATGTTTCTCGCCTTATAGGTCAACGTCCATCCGTTCGATGAAGCAGAAAACGTGACTCATCGGAGAAGTCAATCCTTTGCCAATAAGCAGAGGTCCAATTTTGATACTGCCGTGCAAATGGTGAGCCTTTTCTGCAGATGCACCTTCGTTAGCATAGGTGCAGTGACCATCTGTCTGCATTGGAGCCCGCCCCATACGTAGCAGGGTTCGCCGAACTGACGTTTTAGACACACTTCTGGTAGCGCCCTGGTTCATTCGGCCAGTGAATTTGCTCCACTGTAGCGTATCGATCGGCCCTCGCGCATCTTCGAAGCCGACGGTCACCTCTCACATCATCAATGGCACGTTGTGCTCCGCAGTTTGCACGTCGCTTATTCGTAATGATGCCATTTCTCTAATCACGATACACTTTAACCACAGCAGCACGTGAACATTTCACAAACCGCGTTGTTTCAGAAATACTGCCACCCTTGGGCCCAAAGCCGATAATCATCCCTTTTGCAAATCTGATAAATTTCTCCTTTTATCCATGACAGCAACGAGGAATGTTTTCAGAACGCACACCTTATATGCCCCCCAAGCCAGCTCACAACACGTGCCTTCTTTCATTGGATACTTGCTGTTGACGTCAAAAGTAAGAGGTGGTCACAATAATGTGACTCGACACACACACACACACAGATAAGGTCCATGTACTCATGGTGAGTGTGACTCTATTTTCAGTTTTTGCTTGAGTACCTTAGTTGCACTCCATGACTGTACGTAGAGTACTACTTTGCCGGTACAGTAGTTTAATGATCTGACTTTACTCGTCTGACATGAATCCGGATTAGAGTTCCACTTCCACATAAGGATCTGGTTCTCTTCCTTTCCTAAAACTATTAAGAAAAGCGACTCCGTATAGCATCAGATGCCCTTGAATGTCGTTAACGGCGAAACAAAAGGAAACAGGAAAGAGGACATTGAATTCTCGGGTGCAAAGAGCACAGAATTTATTTGACTCTTTTCCTATGCAAAACAAAATTTCAAAGGGGATTTTGAGAAAAGGAGGAAATCAGCAGGAGTTCATTGTATTTCCTACCCCCCCCCCGCTTAAAAACTAGAATTAGTTACGTTTCACTCAGTATGAAGAACATTTTTTCAACGGAATGTCTAAAATAGGTGAAATATTCTCAAGTAGAAAGTTATTTACTCCCACTTGCCGCAGGAATGTGCAGTACGAAAAATCATATGTCGTACGAAAATTTTATAATTGCTTCCAATAACATCTGCATTTGCGCCCCCCTAGCGATGAAATTGTGCATCAGGAAAAGGCCAAGGGTGATGATGTATCAACGTTCTCACAGTTCATGCTTCCGAGTACAAAAATAATTTTTCAAATTGGACTGATAAGTACAGAGGTATGTCCGAAGACGGATGAACCGAGTTACACGGGGGTGCTATATAAGCATGTTATATTTTTCAAAAGATGTGCTAAAATTCCATCAATGCTTTACAAACGTAATGTCGAACGACTATTTTAAATAGAGCACGCAACTCGACGATTGTGTATATGTTATTTATATTTAAAATAGGCGGGAACTACTTCCCTCCAAAATTACATACATATTTTTAAGAGCTGTTTCGTTGGTGAAGCGGTTCAGGAAAAGTCTGTTCTAACTATATAAAGGGATGTTCTTACGCAACTGTGAATTGAGTCATCTCATAATCAAGTAAACACACAGCTGCCAGCGGTGATTTCTTGCAGGTCTCGAAAGTGAGTTTTGACGTTACGTCAATATCTCCCCCAATTCATGAGAGTAACGCCAAATGAAACACAGAATCGAACTAGCGGATGTTCAGACTTTGCTGTGTGTGTGTGTGTTTACTTGTTTATGAGGTTGATCCGTGTTCGTTTTACAAATGGCGCCTGAACTAGAAAATGACATGACGGCAACAGCAATATGATGTTGATCCACTTTCATTTCCTTTGCGGGTGCCTTCAATTACGGAGGCGGAGTGGATTCCGGAATCACTGATTCCATTGGGATTTTCTGGATTTAGGCTCGTGGCTGCTTTGTATTCCTGCTCCCCCCTCCCCCCGTCCGTATATTCTGAGGTTGTGAGATTTCCACGTGAGTTAGGCCGACATTCTGTTTCATACTGTATATACATACATATAATCTTTTTATTTTCCAAAGATATATATGGCACGAAACAGAATACAGAGGCTGCAGACAACTGAAAGAGGCATGAAGAGCAGCATGCTTGGTATAACGAGGAATCATAAGTAGGGGGAACTCGTGGATTTGGAAAATGACAAGGGTGGAAGACGTCATGAACAAAGTAAAATCCCTGAAATGTCAATAGGCTCGATATATTGCTACACGAACTGACCACCGAAAAATAACTGAAATACCAGACTGGATATCAAGGAACAGTAAAAGACCCAGAGGAACGCGGTATGGGAAACGGGTGGATGAAGTTCGAAAGCATGCTGCAGCGACATGAAAGAGACTAGCCAAAGACAGACAGTTGTGGAATTTCACCTAGATTTTCACCTTGGGTCTCGCCCTTTGGGTTTAACTGCTATAATATATATAGCTAGTGCCGTTAATGCCCACCAGATGGAGACGTCTCAGTAGCTGAGCCCATCTTACAGATTTATGATGTCAGAAGCTGACTTAAAAATACACATAGCACCGTGGATTGTTGACCACCGTGGTGCTCGACTAGATATAGAGAGTTCCGTGGTTCAGTTACACAGCGGCGGCTGAAAACAATTTTTCGGTTGCTATGTGTTTCTGGAACGTGGAAAGAGCGATGTATTTATTTATTTATAGACACTTGAGGAGAACTTCATCCAGCACTGGATTGACAATGGTTGTTGATACAATTTTTGTAGATGACAATCCGATTTTTGGTGTAAATGTGACAAGGATGGTAAAATCGGATTGTCATCTTCAAAAGTTGTATTATATGGTGTAATCCCGTATTTCTTTCATGATGGTTGTTGATGATATACAGAGGCATTACTAGACAATTTCAGGGTGCTGAAGTCCCCCAATTGTATCTGAAGCTCTCCATAATTTTACAGCATCTCAATGTTTTTTAAGTTAAAAAAAGTTCGAAACCTTCGCTGAGTTTTGAATATTATTATATATTTTCAATAAATGATGAATCATCAAAAAATAAAGAAAGAAAAGTAAAAAATCAATGACAGATTTACATGTGATAATTCCATGTTAACGAAGGATGCATATGGAACCATCTCTTGCTTATAATAACACGCGCGGACGATCTTCGGGTGTTAATGTGATTCGCATCCCCCCCCCTTTTTTAGCCATATAATCTTTTCAGGAGTTGGCAATACTGTATGCGTCTGGCAGAGGTGGACATCAATAGGACGTTTGCAGATTTTTAAGTCTTGTAAGCTGAATTTGACGTTACATGGGTAGATTTCTTCCCCGTAGGTACTTCGTCTTTCCATCTCTCTCTCTCTCTCTCTCTCTCTCTCTCTCTCTCTCTCTCTCTCTCTCCATCTCTCTCTCTCTGTCTCTCCATCTCTCTTCCCTCCATCTCTTTATCTCTCTTCTCCATCTCTCTATCTCTCTCCTCCATCTCTTTATCTCTTTCTCCATCTCTCTCTATCTCTCTCCCCATCTCTCTCTCCCCCATCTCACTCCATTTCTCTATCTCTCTCTTCCCCCATCTCACTCCATCTCTCTATCTCTCTCTCTCTCCTTCTTTCCCTCTCTTAATTGCCGTTAACTTTGGATGTCTCGCCTCCGATGCCTGGCATTCCGTGGCGTCATCACCCCAATAATAAACAAGACCACCCAACCAGCACACAGAAGACGTAGGATCAACTGTTCACTCTATCCCTCGTTTAAATTGCGGGTGCTATAGAAATAATGGTTTTGTTTCCATACTCTCTGCATAGGACATCTGATGGTCTTCGAACATAGGCCACAATAAAAAAATCCTCCTAAACAGAAGAAAGAAAAGCAATCTATAGCGCTGCTCACAATACTTCTAACTGAAGCAAAACAACTGGGGACTATATCCATATTCTCAAAAACCCATCGGAGATGGGGAAAAGATTAACATTTAAAAAATATTAGTGCTGCGCTCAAACTAATCCTAAAACTGAAGATCTCGGAGTTGTATTGGTTTTAAGCGAAATTAAATTAATTTATTATAAATTTTAAAGGCAATTAAATTAAAAGTGGAAGCTATCAATTTTAAAATTTTGCAGTTTTTTTTTATTTTTTCAATAATAAATAGTGGGAGGAGTGAATACAAGGTAGTGAAAAAAAAATTAAGCCCTGTGTCTCGTGACGCACCTGATGATATATACTGTGTATACAGGGTGTCTCAAAAATACAAGGCAAAACTTCAGGAATGAGTTCTTCATAGGTAGATAAGAAAAAAGTTTATATTAACATAGCTCCGGAAATGCTTGGTTTCCGAGTTATGAAGGTCTGTCTATGACACTTAGTTGTTCACATTACCTTATAGTAATTGTTCAAAATGTCCACCTTCTGCCTCAATACAAGCCTCACATCGATATCTCACGGACTCGCGAACACGCTGTCAAATTTCTGGCATGTGTCGTGTTGTTTCACAACCTGCCACAATTTGATTCCGGAGAGTTTCCACATCTGCTACTGGAGTCTAATACACCAATGATTTTAAATTTCCCCACAAGAAGAAATCTAGAGGGTTTAAATCTGGTGAGCATAGAGGCAAGGCAGTTGGTTCACCTCTACCTACCCACCGACTAAAAAACTTTCGATTCAAATAATTGCGAGCTAGGTGGCTAAAATGCGCGGGAGCGCCATCGTTCATAAAGCGTGCTTGTTGGTCGGAAAGGAAAACCACCAGATTCTGTCAGCACTTTGTGATGAAGGGATTCACCTGCGGGAGTTAAAAACATTCCGGTGAATAACTGGGGCCGCCCCGGTGGCGCAGTGGTCTAAGGCGCTGGCCTCTGATCATTCGTCCGTAAGGGTCCGGGTTCGAATCCCGGTCAGGCATGGATGTTGTGTTTGTCTTACGGCACTGGCTCTCTCCCTTCCCTGGAACCAGTGACCCTAAATTAGGGACGGGCGACTGCTTATAGCCCATTGAGTTGCTCACGGTGGTCGTTAAACCTCCAATCAAAAAAAAAAAAAAAAAAAAAAAAAAGAATAACTGGGAAACCAAGACAGACCGGAGTCAGGTAGTGTGAACAGTTAAGTGTCGTAGACAGACCTTCCTAATTCGAGAACCAAGCATTTCCGGACCTAAGTTCATATAAACGTTTTTTCGTATCTACTAATGAGGAACTCATTCCTGCAGTTTTGCCGTGTATTTCTGAGACACCCTGTATATGTCTTGACTTATGGGGAAACATAGTCCAACTATAAAATCAGGACGAGCTCCTAACATGTTATCTGCATGAAAGGGTTCCATTCCGAATTTTGGTTCTGTAATGTTGATTAACCCTTAATCACAGAGGTGTGCTCGAAATGCAACATAAAATCAGAAGTGCTGTCGCGCATACAGTGGGTTTTTCTTTTAAAAGTGATGACTGTAGAATATGGAAGTATTTGCGCGATAGTATTTTATGCAATGCACTACAGTATCAATAGTAATGTGAAAAAGAATTTGAGAAAAAAAAAACCACGTAATATATTACGGAAATGGTTAACTTCCACCATGTGGTGGTAGAAACGTTGTTAAAATGGGACAAAACATTGAAGTGAAAAATATCTCCCAAAATTGCAATATTTTAATACTTCAAAACATTTCAACATACAGCATCTATTTAGCACAGTACTCAATATCTCATTTGTTACATATCTTGCGTACAATTTTGAAAAACTTTTCTTCTATGGCGTCTTCATCATATCTAATTCATCGAGTTCACTCAATTCATCACACTTTTATGAATCTATTTTTGAAAAGCATCTTGAAAGTCAGGGGATCCGAAACGTTAACAGTTTATCTTGCCGATAGTTCCGTAAGCGAACTCAAGAGGAAAAGATGCACAGAATTGCGATCTGGAAGATTCAACAGCTTCTTTCTCGGGAACGAAAGCAGAAAATCAGACACGACAGCGTCATGCGATCAACTGAATTTTGGCTAGAAAATAGGTCGACAGATAAAGAAAAAACAACTTTGGTTGGAATCAGTATTTTAGCTTTATCAACGACCTCAAGGCAGTCTCGCAGACCACCTGTGTGGTCTGTGAGTCTGCTTTGAGGTCGTTGATAAAGCTAAAAATGAAGCTACTACTATAAAGCTACTACTGTTCGAGGACTGTGCTGGAAGGAGCATAAGCCTCGAACGTAGTTTATTTCACGGAGGCTTCACTATACTGTATATTTTAGAAAACAATGTATGTTTCTGTGCAGAAAGCCTGTTCTGTGTTTAGGCCCATTCTCTTCGTTTAGGAAGGAGAAACACAGAACAGGAAAAGATGAAACCGAATTTTCTGATGTAATGAGTACGTCTCCTGAAGCTTTTCCGACATAAAGAGAAATTTTCCAAGCGGATTTTTAGAAAAGGAGAAAATCGGCAAAAAAGAATATGTATTTACCCTCCCTATAGCTGAGAAATTGCACATTATTTAAAGTACGTGTCCCTAGTGAATGGTATCAGCTATGAAGATGTTTTTTAACGTAACATCTAGATATCTATTTAACATGCATCTAGATATCTATTTAACATGCATCTAGATATCTATTTAACATGCATCTAGATATCTATTTAACTTGCATCTAGATATCTATTTAACATGCAAATGTAAACCATTTGCATGCATAAATAGATATCTAACCTCAATATGTACTAGAGTGAGTCAAACGTTCGTCCGTTTTGAGCTACACATAATGTTGGGACTTTATCTCTGCGTAAAACGCGCCAGAGTCGACTGTATACTGCAGTGGGGTGGGACACACGAGGCTAGTGACGTGCATTTGGCATAGAGCCACATTACGATATCAGGTGAACAGAGGATAGAGGTCGAAGAATGTGCTGTTTGGGTGCTCCTACGTCGTTATTAAAAGAAAAGGGTTAAACACTGCAGCAGCGACAGAAATTTGTGTAATTGAAGGAGGCGAGTAAACAGTGTACAACAGTACTGTACGAAACAGATTCCTGTGTTTCAGTGCTAGAGGCACCAGTCTCTATGATAAGCCGAGGTCAGGACATCCAACGACTACCGACACTGGCATGCAGGCAGGCCCGTAGACAGACATAGAAGCTGAGAAGGGAGGTGATGAGATTGAGGTCGGACAAAAGGTATAAAAGAGGTCGGGCACTGTATTATAGAGTGAATCGCTTGGACGGGCAAAAAGAAACGCAGGTCGCGCGCTGTTCAACTTGCTCCCTTCCTAGCTACGGTCCTACCCCCAGGTCGAAGCTGTGCTGGCGAACCCGGTGCCTGTATACAAAAGATGAGGTAGAGTCGTTTCAATCCACCATAGTTAGTCGCCTGCACTAGCTTGGTTTCTCCGCCGGGCGCCATCAAAATGTTCTCAATGAATTGACACTTCAGCAGTCGAAACAGTGTGTCGCTTTCTGACGTAGATTGCTGTCAACAAATTTACAGGACGATAGGTTTTGGCGTCATACTGTAGCAAATGAAGAAAAGTGAATATTCCTGCGTTATTCTACCACTGGGAACAAATGTCTCAGACTATGTCAGGAAGCTAAGCTAGTAGTGCATAGAGGTGGGGGTCGAGAGGAAAGTCTTGGTGTGCATTTGGTGGAACTGTGCGAGTTCTGAGCAGTGGGAACTCGTGCTGCCAGATGGTCACGTTGTGGACGGGAACCTCTGTGCTGAACAACTACAGCGGGTTCATGATGTTCTGCCCCAGCGCTCATCAATAGCAAGCGGGCGTTGCTGCAAGTGGATAACGCCTCGAGTTACAACTTCAGATTGGTGTATATACCGAACTGCAGCGGGTCCACAATACTCTGCCCAACGCTACCCAGCGCTCATCAATAGCAAGCAGGCGTTGGTGCAAGTGGATAACGCCTCACGTTACAAATTCAGAGTGGTCCGTCGAATACTACAGGAATTGGAAGGGCTGAGATCCTACCACATTCTCCATATAAGTTGGATCTTGCTTTTGTCCGACTACCAGTTGTTTCGCTTTATGGCCCATTTTCTACAGGAACAGCATTTGTTTATTGTAGTGGGGAATCTGGCATCAGAGCTGTTCGTGCATACAGTATACGGCTCGCTTACTGAACGCTATATACGAACAATTCTTAAGTATACTTTAGTTAAAATGCAACAGGAGTCACACAAATTAGTCCAAAGATATAACTTACAGATCTTTTCTTTTATTCTGTCAAAACCTCATGATTACGGTTAACGCAGAAGATTACTATTCAAACTTGAATTAATCACACTGGTATTAACATTTCAAAAACTAACAAATATTAGAAGGCATAACACTTTTTAAATCCGAACGCTCTATACACTGAAGAGCAATTGAATTAGAGACAGCTCGCGTTAAGCAAATGTGGCGCTGTGGGCGGCCCTGTAAACGGAAACGACATGACGTATGCAGCGATCCGACAATATAAGGAGTGATGCGACGGGAATCAATAAGAGTCGGACGCAGTATGGGTAAGACGAAGGATCTAAGCGCATTTGATCGTGGGCAAATCTCGGAAGGCCGCCCCGGTGGCGCAGTGGTCTAAGGCGCTGGCCACTGATCATTCGTCCGTAAGGGGTCCGGGTTGGAATCCCGGTGAGGCATGGATGTTGTGTTTGTCTTACGGCACTGGCTCTCTCCCTTCCCTGGAACCAGTGACCCTAAATTAGGGACGGGCGACTGCTTATAGCCCATTGAGTTGCTCACGGTGGTCGTTAAACCTCCAATAAAAAAAAATCTCGGAAGTCATGCAGGCACTGGGATTTTCACGAGCCACTGTGTCACGGGTTCACCGTGAGTACATCGAATCCGGTTAAACCATCCCTGCAAGGGCCAACTGCCGTGGACAACAGCGTGTGATTGAGCGGGGTCATCGTCGGCTAGCTCGCATTGTAACAGCGGATAGACGGGCCACAGTGCAAGAAATCACTCTGCAATTTAACGCTGGTGCACAAAAACGTGTAAGCAGCCACACCATCCAGGACCCTCTCCTCGCTATGGGGTACAGAAGCCATCGTCCCACGAGGGTACCGCTGCTGACCGCACATCACAGGGTGTAAAGATTAGCATGGGCGCGGGAACATCGCCACTGGACGCTAGACATGTGGGAAAATGTAGTCTGGACTGATGAGTCGAGATTCATGTTGGTACATGCGGATGGCAGGATACAAGTACGGCGCAAGCCACGTAAACCGATGTATCCTTCTTGCCAGCAGGGTACTTTTCAAGCTGGTGGGGGTGACATTCTCGTCTGAGGACTGTTTACGTGGACTGAAATGGGACCCCTTGGTACGTGTGACATCGTCCTTCACAGGTCAACGTTACCGGGATATCCTGGACGACCATTTGCTCCCGTTTGTGCGTCTTCAACATCCCACTGGGGACCTCATCCTGCAACAAGACAATGCACTGTGCCATCGCTCCCGAATTGTATCCGAATGGTTGGATGAACACTCCACCGATGTGACCTCGCTTCTTTGGCCAGCTAGGTCACCTGACCTCAATGCCATCGAGAGAGATGCTCGAGGCTCTGTGTCCCCCCTCCATGAAATCTTCGTGAACTGTGGGAGCTTGTTCAGGGGTCGTGGATCCGCATGGCTTCCCAACGCTTCCGGTGTCTTGTTGAGTCCATGCCGAGAAGAATCGCCGCTGTCATCAGGGCGAAAGGTGGTGCTACACGTTACTAGACAGGTATCTCTAATTCAATTGCTCTTCAGTGTATGTATATAATTACTCGTAACACGTCGCCTTCAAGTACATCAAATTTCAAAATGACGCAGCCTCCACAATTACAACATCACAAGAGTTTCTGTCCTCTAAACCTGTTGAGTTCCGCCGTGGGATCTTTCTGGTGGAACATTTGAAAATTACTATAGAAAACAGTCGCCTGTACTTTGTAGAATGAGGTGAGCTTGTAGGGCTTTCTTGCATCATTAATCATTTTAGCTGCAAACGAGACGAACTTTTGACTCTCTCTGGTAGAGAGAGAGAGAGAGAGCGCGTGCAAGCGTACGTACGTACGCTGTGGATTGGTTCTTGACTGTTCTCCAGGGTGGAATGTGCTAAGTCATACGGCGCTTCTCAGGATTCTCTGTCTACTGCATTGTCGAGTTTTACGAAGTACAGTAAATGTGTGTTGAGTGCCTTTTGTGATTTTTCGGCTTTGTGAAAATGTTTGCTTTCAAAGAACAATGCGTGTGCATTAATTTTGTTTCTCCAAATGGGCAGGAAAGTGTTGCTGGGCAGGAAAGTGTTGCTGTTCTGTTTCGGCGTTGTATCCGTAAACCCACGATTCGTCGCCATTTATGACCTATATAGGACAGAGACAGCGCCGTGTTACTAACACACTACCAATGCCTCATGGGAAAGTGGGGGAGGGGGGGCTTGAACTTAGGCCGAACTCTGCCGACTAGCCAGAAACCAACGCCTCCGGCCCCACGGGTGACCTTAAGAAATTGGCCTCACAGCGTATGTTGTATGTTTATATTCATACATTTGAATGCATTTTGGTCTCCCCGGTGGCGCAGTGGCCTAAGCGCTGGCATATGACCATTCGTCAGAGATGGGTGCGGGTTCGGAACCGGATGAGGCATGAATATTGTGTTTGTCTTACAGCACTGGCTCTCAAGTCCCTGGAACCAGTGACCCTAAATTAGGGACGGGCGACTGCTTATAGCCCAACGAATTTCTCACGACGGTCGTTAAGGTGGTTCCGCCTAAAACCTCTGCTTTATGTTTCCAATGGTAAAACTTCAGTACATATTTTCTTCGCAATTAATGTATTCCCAAGGACGAAAATTTGCATATTTATAAAACTAACTCTTAGTTATAGCATGGGATACTTAATACTTGCTAAAACATAACCATAATTATATTAAAAATCAATAAATTTTCTTTCAGTAATGTTCAGACCTGTTATTAGATGGCGCAATCTATCTGTACCTTGATGACGTCAGTAGACAAACAAACGTTGGATTGCTTAATTATGGTTATGTTTTAGCAAGCATTAAGTATCCCATGCTATAACTTAAAGTTAGTTTTGTCGATGTGCAAATATTCATCCTTGGGAATGCATTAATAGCGAAGAAAATGTGTACAGAAGTTTTGCCATTGGAAACATAAAGCAGAGATTTTAGGTGGAACCATCTTAAACACACACACACACACACACACACACACACACACACACACAAATGCATTTTTACAATAAGGGAATTCGGTGACGCGAAATTATGACCCTTTGGATAGATTGTGTTTCTGTCTTCCAGCTTGTTTTCAACGCGATGTTCCCAAAAGAAAAAAAAAAAGCATAAATAAAAAAGGCGTCGTTTCAACTGTAATCGCAGAGAAATTCCGCTGGTATTTCAAATCGCTTGGAATGTCTGTCCATCCTCATTAAATTAAAAGCATACGCACGACTGGGGCAGTTCTCTCAATCGTCAGACAGACATGCGTGACGTTACTCACGTTTTTGACTTGCAGTTATCACATGGTTTTTAAGGTGAAAAAGATGAATTCTGCGATTGTGAACAGGAGGATGGTTTTAACATTTTTCCCGTAAATGTGGAAGCCACACCCACGATAGCAGTGAGGAAAAGTTTTATCAAAAGTGAGAATCAAAAATGAGGCACATCGTGGAAGCGCAATTTCCCGCTCGAGTGTGTTCGACCGCCAAAAGATACTTGAGTGGGAAATTTTTTTATTATTTATTAATATTAACGAGAGGGGGAGGGGGCATTTTATTTATCGAACTTAGTCTTTATTATTTTTTTTTTGACCGCCAAAGACATTCGAAAAATTTAGCCACAGATTTTTGAAACTGCAAATTCCCAACATTCTAAGTTATTAGAAGTGGAGCGATTTTATTTTCATTTGGTTCATCAAGTTACCACCTTCAAAATCAAATATTTCAGTCTTTCCGCCAGTCTGAGTTTCTAATTAACTGCCGAAATTAATTCAGTTCCAGATTCCTGTCTTAACTATTTGCGTTTTTCTTTCTATTACACTGGTCACAAAAAGTCAAGGATATTGCGGTTTCGAAGGGAAAACGTGGTGATACGCAAATTTAGGTACTACTGGAGATTGGTTATTAGTATGGGTAGCTACGTCATATGTATATATCAGCACGTGGCGTGCGAGCTCCAATAAAAGTACTCTGTGGGAAGTGGAAAACGAGTAGTTTCATCGCTTGATCTGGAAGTTTGCTGAATGTATTGCATTCAGTATGGGATAACCTGAAATGATGTCCACACCAGAGTTGGAAACGGGTCAAAAAGTTTGGGCCCGGACCGGACTCTGACGTCACATAATTGGACCCGACCCGAACAAATCTGTTTTGAACTGTAACATTACATAGGGAGTTCAAAATGTCCCTCCGCAGTGGGGGTCTTAGGTTATATGGAAATCAAACAAATGTATTATAGGAACGTATCATTTACTCACTTACTTACAGGAAGTGCGGAAACTGTCGTCCTTCTTTTGCAAGACATAACGTGACTGCTTTACACGTGTTTTTCAAACAGATGTGCCAGAGTCAAGAAGTCCCTCCTCTGTAATATTAAGGCTGTTCCGCCAATATTCTCTCTACGCTAAGGTGACCAGACGTCCTCAATTTCAATGCTTTGTCCTCAATTTCGTAAAACCTTATTGAGAACGTCAAATGTCCTCAATTTCTTAGTTTTTGTCCACAATTTTTGAAATTTCCCTCCAAAAATTGAAATAGGTAAAAATGTGTTAAACAAAAGGTGTAGAATTCAATTGAATTCACCAAATGCAATCAAATTTAGCATCAATTTCTTATTTTATTGCTAGGAAGTGGTTTCATAAAAGAAAAGTATGGAACTATTTTCCGAAGCGGATGAATTTTTCTTTGAATTAAGTTAGGAATCATGCAGTATTAATGCGAGACATGCCGAAGCATCGAACAAAGAAAGTCATCTCGATAAATGTGGTGTTACGATTTCGTTTTTTTTTTTTTTTTTTTTGGAATAGAGGTTTAACTACCACCGTGAGCAACTCAATGGGCTATAAGCAGTCGCCCGTCCCTAATTTAGGGCCACTGGTTTCAGGGAAGGGAGAGAGCCAGTGCCAAACACAACATCCATGCCTCACGGGATTCGAACCCGGACCTCTTTCGGACGAATGGTCAGAGGCCATCGCTTAGACCACTGCGCCACCGGGGCGGCATTTCGTTTCTGTTTTAAGTACTTCTTTTTTATTTTAACTGGATTTAACTAAACTATTTTTATGATGGGAAATGAATCTCATCTTTGCCGCCCCGGTGGCGCAGTGGTCTAAGGCGTTGGCCTCTGATCATTCGTCCGAAAGGGGTCCGGGTTCGAATTCCGGTGAGGCATGGATGTTGTGTTTGTCTTACGGCACTGGCTCTCTCCCTTCCCTGGAACCTATGACCCTAAATTAGGGACGGGCGACTGCCTATAGCCCATTGAGTTGCTCACGGTGGTCGTTAAACCTCCAATCCAAAAAAAGAATCTCATCTTTCTCAGCATCCACTCTCTTGCAATTAAATAAGTAATTGATGTAAAATTTGGTTACATTGGGAGTTCCGCAACTTTTGTTCAGTACCACTCTCTTGCAATTAAATAAGTAATTGATGTAAAATTTGGTTACATTGGATAGATTGCATTGGGATTTCCACAACTTTTGTTCAGTACATTTTTCATTAAACTGTTTCTTCAAGTGTGGCTATTGTACTTGGAATATTCTTTCTCATAGAGATAAAACATGCAGCTATTCCATGATTTCTGCTCGGTCAGCGTATAGTAATTTTCTGGCTTCAAATATCTATTTATGTACAGAATCACAATGAAATTTCAGTACAAATTCAAAATGTAACTGTTTGAAAGTGCTGCCCCCTACAAGTAAGATTTAAAATGTATCGGAAGCAATATTCTGCATGATTGTATTTTATTGCTGTTTTATACTTATTTCACATGAAATTCATTCTTCCGATTCATCGTATGTTTTCCAATGAAACTGGACAATTATGGGACATTTCATAACATTCTTTGCTAACCTTTGGCTTTGCCATAATGTGTCAGACGCGGTCCTCAATTATGTCCTCATTTTGAAGCGAAATTGTCCACAATTTTGCATTGAAATTCAGGGCAAATGTCATTTTGCCCTCAATTGCATTCTCAACAAGAAAGTTGACACCAAATTTTCGGGTGTAATAAGCACGTCTTTTGAATCCGTTCCGACGCAAATTAAATTTATCAAAGCTATTCAAAGTCAATGGAACCGGTATGGAAAACAATAGATCTGACCAAAGAAAGAAGATTTTCAATCGGGTTTTTATTCCCTCGGATATTGCTGTAAACGGAATCGTGAGCTTACGAACTCTTAGAAACAGAGATATCGACAAAAATAAGATGTGACTTTACGTCCCCTGGCGGGAAAACCATGCATTATTTTAGGAAGAAAGTGTTCTCAAAAGGTTTATCCGTATAAGCGGTACCGGTCGAAGAAAAAAAAATTAGTCAAGTTTTCAGGAGCCCAGATTTTGCAACAAATACTTCAGAAGCAGAAATTAACACATATGACCCCTGGTGGCTAAACCATTCTTTACCAAACATTAGAAATTATGTGAGAAATATTTTCCATTAGGTCTTGTATGCGATACAGGAAGAATTTTTCAAATCAGAGCTTTAGGAGCAGAAATAACGCAGAAAACGCAATTTACCTTTGTGCCCCCTAGCAGAAAGTGTATGATTTACTTGAAAAATTTGAATTTATAGGAAAAAACATTTCGCATCGGAAACACTATCCAACAAAGAAGGAATTTTTCAAATAGTACTCTTAGAAGTAGAGATATTGGCAAAAAAAAAAGATATACATCTACGCCTCCTGGCGTACAAACCATGCATTTTTTAAAGAAAGTTTTCCTAAAAGATTTGTCGACATGAGTAGTATCGGTCAACAAACGTATTTTTCAATCGAGGATTTAGAAACTCATATTTTGCTGCAAATACAACAAAAGCGGAAATTAAGATTTGTGCCCCCTGGTGGCCAAACTATTTTTTTTACAAAAATTAGAAATTATGTGCAAACGATTTTCCTATTAGGAACTGTATCCGGTGCATAAAGAATTTTTCAAATCGGAGATTTAGAAGCAGAGATATAAGGGGAAACGCAATTTACCGCTACGCCCTCTAGCGGAAAGTCTATGAATTACTTGAAAATTTTGAAACTATATGAAAAACATGTCACACGGAAAACACTATCCAACAAAGAAGGAATTTTTCAAATCGGACTCCTAGAAGTAGAGATATTGAAAAAAATAAGATGTACATCTACGCCCCCTGGCGGAGAAACTGTGGAATATTTTAAGAAGAAAGTATTCCGAAAAGGTTTATCGATGTGAGTAGCATCAGTCCACGAAAGAATTTTTTAATCGATATTTTAGAAGCTACGATTTTATGGCAAATACATCAGAAGCAAAAATTAACACTTACGCCCCCTGATAGCCAAAGTATTCTTTACCAAAAATTTGAAATTATATGCAAAAGATTTTCCATCAGCAGATGTATCTGCTGATGGAAAAAGTTTTCAAATCGGTGTTTTAGAAAAAGGGTTATCGGGGAAAATGTAATTTACTTTTACGCTCCCTAGCGGAAAATCTTTGCGTAATTTGAAAAAAGTAACTATATCTAAAATACTCTTCGACATAAATGGAATCGAAAGATATAAATTTTTTTTCAATCTGATGTTTAGAAGCAAATATGTGAAATAAAACGTATTTTTGAATTCGACATCATCTGCATTTACGCCCTCTAGTGGCGAAATTGTACATCGTAAAAAACAGCGAAATAAAGGATCATTTGCATATTTCAAGCTACCTAATGAAAAAGAATTTTTCAAATCGGACTAATAGTTGCTGAGATATCGTGGGTACAGACGGACGGACGGACAAACCGATAACAGAAGCGCGATGTTTTTTTTACAAAAGACGTGCTAAAAATCTGGTCACCTTACTCCAAGTGGCCGTGGGCAATGTGCGCCTAACCCAATGAGCGGCAGGCATCAAAACCCCTTGAGCAAAAAACTTTATTTTCTCAGCTTCTTTTACTAATGCAGTATTCCCTCTAAGCGGCCATGGGCAATGTGCGCCGAACCCAATGAGGTGGGCAGGCATCAAAACCACTTTTGCAAAAAATTTTATTTTCTCAGCTTCTCTCACTAATGCAGTAGAAGTTGGAACTTGGATTGGAACCCTTATTTTTCCTAATCCTTCCATTTCTATCACCGTTCTTTCCGCAATAGATTTTAAACAAAAAAAATATTAAAAACATTTCATAAATTTTTTTTTATAAAAAGTCAGGAGCTTTGAGCAAAACGTTTTTACCAGCGGCTTACAATTTAACTGACCGGAATGCCTTTTCCCCGACAACTAACATGGGTGCATTAGTTAGTATAATAAACTTGGTTATGGTTTGCTGTGATTGGCTGGCGCCAATGTTTTGTTTTCAGAAAAGACTCGGTATCTGCCTCTTTCACGGCGTGGGAAAATCACTAATCCGCTTCTCGCGTTCAGTATAAGCTAGCAAGAGGCAACTTTGCAAGGAAGCCTTTGAGAATGAAGACGGCAATGAGACGAACTTAGAAGAAGACAAACGGCATTTAGGAATAGTGTTATTTTGACTTTTGAGAGCCCGAAATTTATTTATTATTGTTGCAGGTAATTGATTTTGGATTTATGAAAATTAATTAGGGATTTGGGAATTTTGATCTAAAATGCTTAGTATGCGGATGATATTTCAGCTGCGCGGAGGAAGTTAAATCGCTGCGCTGCCGCACGCGCGCGCGGCTTAAGAGGAACTTTGTGTTTGACCTAAATTTTGATGGCGCTACAGTCAAAATTTTTGAATTAAGCAACTTGTTGTGTGTTTAATTTCAGACTGCTGTGTTTTCTTGATAACATATCAAGCTTAGAATATGTTTCACAGCAACACCAATTTTCACAAGTTTATAATGAGCTGAAAGTTTCCAATATATGTGGATGCTGTTTTCATCATTACCCCTCAGAAGGAAAGGGACACTCTTCCTTCATATTGCATGACAAATCATTTTACAGTCCTCTGGCAGAAGTATCGAGCGCAAAATTCCAAAGTGCGCATTTTTCTTTGAATCTAAAACGCAAATAAAACTGGGTTGAAATCGGGTCAGGAACACTTTGACCCGACCCTTTTGACCCGACCCTTTTGACTAGCTAGAAATTGTCGACCCGTTTGACCAGCTAGAAATTGTCGACCCGTTTGACCAGCTAGAAATTGTCGACCCGTTTGACAAGCTAGAAATTGTTGACCCGTTTGGCCAGCTAGAAATTGTCGACCCGTTTGGCCAGCTAGAAATTGTCGACCCGTTTGGCCAGCTAGAAATTGTCGACCCGTTTGGCCAGCTAGAAATTGTCGACCCGTTTGACCAGCTAGAAATTGTCGACCCGTTTGGCCAGCTAGAAATTGTCGACCCGTTTGGCCAGCTAGAAATTGTCTACCCGTTTGGCCAGCTAGAAATTGTCGACCCGTTTGGCCAGCTAGAAATTGTCTACCCATTTGGCCAGCTAGAAATTGTCGACCCGTTTGGCCAGCTAGAAATTGTCGACCCGTTTGGCCAACTAGAAATTGTCGACCCGTTTGGCCAGCTACAAATTGTTGACCCGTTTGGCCAGCTACAAATTGTCGACCCGTTTGGCCAGCTAGAAATTGTCGACCCGTTTCCATCTCTACTCCAGACGACGTTTAAGCATTGACAGCAGAAATGGGGCTGTTGCCATGTTACTAGTAGGTGTACGCAGATCGACGTGGCTGATGCTTTAGGAGTTTCGCAAAGTGTAGCAATTCGGCTACACACAAAATGTCTACGGCTTGGAAATGTTGCAGATCGACCCAGGAGTGTTCGCCCGAGGATAACCACCAGGAGGGAAGGTTATCCTCGGGCGACCACTCCTGGGTCGATCTGCAACATTTCCGACCACTCCTGGGTCGATCGATAACCACAGTAAGTGCTCGGAGAAAACCCCAATAATCACTTCGAGATGCTTCTGGTGTCACAGTATGTACTCAAACGGTATGGAACCATCTTCATGAGTATGGACTCAGAGCCAGGAGGCCGCTGAGATGTATAGCATTGACACCAACTCACCGGCGTCAAAGATGCACCTGAGTCGAATAGTTTATGTCATGGAATACAGAGTGGCACCCTGTTCTTTTCACAGACGAACCGTTTCGCTCTTTATCCCGATACTCGACGAGGACACACGCGGAAGAGATCCCGCACACGAATACAACCGTACTATGGCAGTCCGTTCACCCTTACCCGGCAGTCAATTATGGTATGGGCAGGAGTGTGTTCCACTGGCTGTACTTCCTTGTGTGTTTGTCAAGGTAACATGAATGCCTCAGTGTACCGAAACGAAATGGTTGTACCTATGTGACACTGTTTCACGCTGCTATGAGACATGCATTCCGTTTTCTCGATGAAATGCAACTAGTCACCGTGCCTGGAGCGTGCTTGAATTGGAAAATCATGGAATTGAATCGTTACAGCTGCCTCCGAGGTCTCCTGATCATAATTCCATTGAGAACACTTGGTACGCTGTGCAGTGACGCCTGAATGACCACGTTCCACACCCCAGCACACTGGCAGACTTCGGTAACGTGTTGTCTGTAACATGGGATGAGTCGTCCCCAGACACTCATCAATAATGCCATTGCAAGTATGCCTCGTGGACGTTCTTCGACACAGAGGTGGTGTTACCCGGTACTGGAAGCCAGAGGTATGGACGTTCTCCGCATTTACCATTTTGTCTATAATACAGTGCTGCTTTGTTGTGTGCAGAAATGGCACAATAAATTGTTTTTGTAAACGCACTCTTTATCGTTTGTGTTACGTAACCTCACAGATGTTATTTCAATACGCGTTACTTGAGTCAGATACATGCATCCTTCATTTCATGCGATATCTCTAATTTTTTGTGTCCAGTGTATGTAGCTCCGCTCGCGTTTTAGACTAGCTAACTTATATATACATAAGAAGTTCTCCCGTTTCAGACTTTTCTAACTTACAGATTCACCTGATGTAAGCTCAACGTTCAAGGCTCGACACGTTCTTGTTCTGAGGCTGTGTCAGTCTCAACTTCTAGTGTGATCGTTGAGTTTAGCTAAAATTAATGAAATTGCCCGATTCGTGTTGCATTTTCACGCCTTCCGTTCCCCTCTGTGATATTAGTAATTCTTACAGTTTCTTAAAGGAAACAAACAACGGAAAATATCTCGGGAAACAAAATTCATTTGATTGTTTCTGTGTTCGTTGTTTCAGCTGGATGGGAGCCGGGAAGTATAAGTAGTTGTGATGGGAAAAGGAAGAGACAGGTACATTTCTGAAAAAAAAAAAAAAATCTAAATGAAATGGCTCTTAAAAATTTGCGATGGGAGGAAATAAATCACCTATCGAGTGTAAAGCAAATTTATTTTATGCCGTCCCGATGGGCGAGTGGTCTGAGGCACTGGCTTCTGACCATTCTTTCGAGATATTCTCGGAAGACACTTGGGCGGTGCGATTGTGTATAGCGCTGGGCCTGTCGCTTTCCTGCAACCGGTGGACCTAAATTAATTAAGGATGATCTACTGCTTATAGTCCTTTGAGTTGCTCACAGTAGTCTTTAAACCCAGGAGAACACACACACACACACACATGTATATATATTAAATCAAAATAGAATAAACAGCCAAATATTATAAAAACAAAGCGAATCCTGTGATGGTTATAGTCAATTTGATCAGAAACTTGAGACTTGGTCGTTCTGGGTGGTGTAGTGGTTAGCATACCCGGGCGCTATCTGGGAGACGCGGGTTCGAGTCCCGCTCCAGGACGATGAAAATTTTCAAGTTTTCGGATATTATCTGACTTACCATCCTTGTCACATTTACGCCAAAAATCGGATTGCCATCTTCAAAATTTGTATTATATGGCATAGTCCCGTATTTCTTTCATGATTATAAAAACCTTTCAGTAGCGCGCAATGGTCGGCGATGTCATTCCCTGACGATTGGTCACAGACTGCTGACTATCTTTTGAATTTGCATTTATTTTTTATTGTTTTAATTATTCATAATTTGAGGTTTTTCTTTCGTTTACTATGTGGTTTTGATATTTATTTATTTTGAGGGTTCTTTCCCTGGTGTTTTGTGTGTTCGTGGGCGTTGTGATTTGGAGCGAACATGAATTTTATATATAAGGACTTGAAAAGCTTCATGCTGATTCATCAGTCAGGCAAATTTCACTCGCCAGCTGAAAATCGACAGCCCCACAGAGCTGTCCATTTTGTTTCATGTCTTAAAGTTTGATTTGTTAAAAATTGTACACATCTCTTGAACAATAGTTTATCGCTAACCTAATTTAAGCGATTACACAGTGTATAATAACTCAACTCAGTTTTGTCCCTCTAGTGTATATGATGCAAGAATCCTTCAATGTTTTAGGACTTTCCTAACAGCTTCGCGGAAACACGGATTCCCGTGCTTGCCTTTTGACCTACGACACCAATTGGTTAAGCGGCAGCTCGCGAGGCGCATGTGATTCTTACACTGCCTATCTTTTCACTCAGCGTTTGGGGAAATCATTCTACCGGGCTTGGGGCATCTTGCCTCGTGTTCCTTGTTAAGCGCACCGAGCCCGAATGCTTTGACTTAGGACACTCGCTGTCCGATTTCTTTTGGGAAGAGAAACTGGTTTCTCATGCTGGGGCACAATCACGCATCACTTCTGTAAAGGAAAATAAGCTTTATTAAGAAACTGATAGTTTTACGTATCCAACAATAGGCATAACGTATAAGTCATTGCCGACTTAATTAAAACTGCTCTACTGAATTTTTTACTCGTCAACCAAAACTTTTCGCTCGTCACAGACGGAAGGTTGGAAGGTTTACCGAGGATTTTAGGAAGGGAGTGTCTGATCCCAGGTCTTAAACAACCCTTAGAGAAAACTAGGAGATTTGGGCTAGAGCGCCCGATAGGAAAGTGACACGGAAGCGAAGTAGAAAGGGGGAGGAAGACGCCATTATTTATTACCTGGGGGCCAGTGCCCGGGGTCCAACGGCTTAACGTGCCCATCCGACGCACGGCGGGTATTTAGCGGATCGAGCGTTCGTACCTGCCTGTAATCGAACCTGAGACCCTTCCCGTGGAACTCACGAACGTTGCCCACTCGGCCACCCACGGCCCTTACTCGTCACAGACGAGCAGACGACCCCATGTTTCAAGACCTGTATATACATACACACACACACGCGCGCGCACACACACACACACACACACACACACACACACACACACGCACATACACACTCAGCGGAACCTCGGTTACTTGGTGATACGTTTTTCTAGGGCGTGACCTTAAAATCATAAATGTAAAAGAACATTTGAAAGAAATTTCAAAATGTTAAATATTGTAAAATTTTGAATGCCTCCAAGAAGAGAAAAAAAAAAAAAAAAAAAAAAAAGGCTGGAAAGAAAACTCGCAATTTTAGATTACACTAATTTATAATGTAAGAGTAAGACATGCATGCATGAGTGAATACTTTGTTTGCTACCTTAAACGCATGTCTATTTTAACTTATTCTAATTTCATTATAAAAACCAGGTTAAAACATTATGTACGATTTCATATTTTCAATGTATGAAAAAAAATACCCAAAAACCTCCCTTATCTTTGCAATACTTGGTAGTAAATCTGAAAACTATATTATTTTATATATTCAAAACCCCTACTACACGTTCTTTACTTATAAGCATTAGTGTTGTAGCTCTGTTAGCATTAGTGCCGAGTAAAATATTCACTAATCTTTGCTTGTTTCAAATTTCGTGAATTCAGAGGAAAAAATAAAACCGTGAACTTTGTTTAGTAAATACTTAGCTGCATCATCTACTTCATGTTTGCAAAAAAAAAAAAAAAAAAAAAAAAACGCTGCCTCAATTTTCTCAAATTTGTTACATAGCGGGTTATGTATAAAAGAATCACAAAACCGTATATATTTGATAATCTGAAATTCAAAATTTGATGTATAATCGCAAAAAACGTTTAAATGAATTACGTATGACAGAATTAAAAAAAAAGTGATAGAAAACTACAGTAAAATATCAGATTTATATAAGGTATTATATATATATAATTCTAAAATGTTCAAAACGCAATACAGAACAAGCCAAAGTGAAATTGATGAGTTCAAGGTCGCGCTAAGCCGCAGAGCTAAAGGCACATCCTATATAGTAAAATATGCATATCACCTTTAAAAAACGCACGCATGTAGTGAATAGGAACAAGTAGAATATGTAAAAAAAGTTTTAAATTAATAAAAAAACCTACCCAATAATGAAATTATAGCTCAAATTCTCCATAATCCGCAAAAGTCCACATCGCAAAACCATCATCAAAATAGTATGAGAGTGCCAACCTCGAAATTAAAATTATATTTACAATGAAACACATGAAGGTACAAGGTAAAAAATCCAACCGTAATCTTCAGGGAAACACCGCTTGGGGCCGGAGATGGTTTTTTATATCCCTACAAATGCTGGACAAACGTGGGAGTGTATATATATAAAGACTAATTGAGATTGTTTATCTCACCGTTTTGCTGATGACGCAGTCATTTTTGCAACTACCCTTTCAGAGCTGCAGAGTATGATCCAGGAACTTGCCGACAAGAGTAAAGAAGTAGGATTAAAAATAAACTTTCAGAAGACAAAAGTGATGTATATTGCTTTGACAAGAGATGAAGATTTATCAATTGATGGGGAAAAGCTGGAGATAACTGATACTTACATTTATCTTGGGCAGCAGATATCAAGTGAGGGTCACATTGATGAAGAAATTAATCGGCGTATAAAACTTGGATGGAGAGCTTTTGGAAGAAACAGTACAATTTTTAAGAGCAGTATGCTATTATGTCTTAAAAGAAAAGTGTTTAATCAATGCATCTTTCCATTGTTTACGTACGGAGCAGAGACGTGGACCTCAACTAAAAAAGACATACAAAGACTGCAGACAACTGAAAGCAGCATGGAGAGATGCATACTTAGTGGGACCAGGAAAGATAAAAAGAGGAACTCGTGGATCTGGGAAATGACAAGAGTGGAAGATATCATGATCAGAGTAAAATCCCTGAAATGGCAATGAGCTGGACATGTTGCCAGAAGAACGGACCAGAGATGGACAACCGAAATTTTAGACTGGATTCGAAGGGGCAGAAAAAGACACAGAAGAAGACCACATCGGAGATGGATGAAATTCGAAAGCGTGCCGTAGTAACATGGAAACTGGCTTAAGCAGGCTCAAGACAGACAGTTGTGGAAGAAACTTGGGGAGCCCTTCATCGGTGTCCCGAAAATTCGTCGCGTGCGTCAATTCGTCGACTACGTCAATTCGTCGCCTGCGTCAATTCGTCGCGCGTTAATTCGTCGACCACGACAATTCGTCGCGCGTCAATTCGTCGCATGCGTCAATTCGTCGCGCGTTAATTCGTCGACCACGACGATTCGTCGCGCGTCAATTCGTCGCGGACAAATTCGTCGACTACGTCAATTCGTCGACTACGTCAATTCGTCGCGTTTACAGATTTTGGTTACATAAAAAACGAATTCAGGAAAACGTACGATTTCGAACGTCTTGCTCCCTGATCAAATTTATAAAATTTGGACACGCAGACAGGATATCAAATTTATAAAATTTGGACACGCAGACAGGATAGGAATATTACGTTTTTCTTTGGCACTAAAAATATTAGACGGTAAACGGTTTTTGGAACGGGGCAGGGCCCGGTTGGTCAGAGCCCCCCATATACAAAATTTTCGTAAAATCTACAGTTTTCAATTCAGAACCACCAAATCTGGTATACTATCTCGTGGTATTCTAACTTAGACTGTAGACGGTTTTGGGAAGCGGTTGCAGAGAGGAGGGGGGGGGGGTTACAGCCCCCCCTACAGAATTGCCGTAAGATATAGTTTTCAATTTAGAACTACCAAATTTGGTATATTATCTCATAGCGCTCTAACTTAGACGGTAGACGGTTTTTGGAACGGGTCAGGGGCCCGGTTGGTCAGAGCCCCCACACTACAGTTTTCAATTCAGAACCACCAAATCAGGTATCCTATCTCATAGTACTCTAACTTAGACGGTTGTCGGTTTTTGGAACGGGTCAAGGCCCGGGGAGTCGTAGCCACCCCCCCCCTCCCCCCATACATACAAAATTTTCGTAAAATCTAGTTTTCATTTCAGAACCATCAAATTTGGTATCATGAAACTCTAACTTAGACGCTAGACGGTTTTTGGAAGGGGTTGGAGCCCGCGGGGTCGGACCCCCCCCCCTCTCATAAAAAATTTCGTAAAATCTACAGTTTTCATCTTAGAACCACCAAATTTGGTATACTATCTTATGGTACTCTAACTTAGACGCTAGACGGTTTTTGAAAGGGGTTGGAGCCCGCGGGGTCGGGCCCCCCTCATAAAAATTTCGTAAAATCTACAGTTTTCATCTTAGAACCACCAAATTTGGTATACTATCTTATAGTACTCTAACTTAGACTGCAGACCGTTTTTGGAACTGGTCAAGGCCCGAGGGGTCAGAGCCCCCCACATACAAAATTTTCTTAAAAACTACAGTTTTCAATTCAGAACCACCTAATCTGGTATACTATCTCATGGTACTCTAACTTAGACGCTAGACGGTTTTTGGAAGGGGTTGGAGCCCGGGGGGTCAGACCCCCCGAATAAAAACTTTTTCCTAAAATCTACAGTTTTCAATATAGAACCACCAAATTTGGTATACTATCTTATGGTACTCTAACTTAGACGCTAGACGGTTTTTGGAAGGGGCTGGAGCCCGGGGGTCATACCCTCCCCCGAAAAAAAAACTTTTTCGTAAAATCTACAGTTTTCAATTTAGAACCACCAAATTTGGTATACTATCTCATGGTACTCGAACTTAGACGCTAGACGGTTTCTGAAAGGGGTTGGAGCCCGCGGGGTCGCGCCCCCTCATAAAAATTTCGTAAAATCTACAGTTTTCATCTTAGAACCACCAAATTTGGTATACTATCTTATGGTACTCTAACTTAGACTGCAGACCGTTTTTGGAACGGGTCAAGGCCCGGGGGTCAGAGCCCCCCATATACAAAATTTTCTTAAAAACTACAGTTTTCAATTCAGAACCACCTAATCTGGTATACTATCTCATGGTACTCTAACTTAGACGCTAGACGGTTTTTGGAAGGGGTTGGAGCCGGGGGGTCAGACTCCCCCGAATAAAAACTTTTTCGTAAAATCTACAGTTTTCATCTTAGAACCACCAAATTTGGTATACTATCTTATGGTACTCTAACTTAGACGGCAGACCGTTTTTGGAACGGGTCAAGGCCCGGGGGTCAGAGCCCCCACATACAAAATTTTCGTAAAATCTAGTTTTCATTTCAGAACCATCAAATTTGGTATCACGAAACTCTAAATTAGACGCTAGACGGTTTTTGAAAGGGGTTGGAGCCCGCGGGGTCGCCCCCTCTCATAAAAAAATTCGTAAAATCTACAGTTTTCATCGTAGAACCACCAAATTTGGTATACTATCTTATGGTACTCTAACTTAGTCGGCAGACCGTTTTTGGAACGGGTCAAGGCCCGGGGGTCAGAGCCCCCACATACAAAATTTTCTTAAAAACTACAGTTTTCAATTCAGAACCACTTAATCTGGTATACAATATCTTATGGTACTCTAACTTAAACGCTAGACGGTTTTTGGAAGGGGTTGGAGCCCGGGGGGTCAGACCCCCCGAATAAAAACTTTTTCCTAAAATCTACAGTTTTCAATTTAGAACCACCAAATTTGGTATACTATCTCATGGTACTCTAACTTAGACGCTAGACGGTTTTTGAAAGGGGTTGGAGCCTACGGGGTCGCCCCCCCTCATAAAAATTTCGTAAAATCTACAGTTTTCATCTTAGAACCACCAAATTTGGTATACTATCTTATGGTACTCTAACTTAGACTGCAGACCGTTTTTGGAACGGGTCAAGGCCCGGGGGTCACAGCCCCCACATACAAAATTTTCGTAAAATCTAGTTTTCATTTTCAGAACCATCAAATTTGGTATCATGAAACTCTAAATTAGACGCTAGACGGTTTTTGGAAGGGGTTGGAGCCCGGGAGTAAGAGCCCCCTCCCATAAAATGCCGCGTAAAATCTACAGTTTTCAATTTAGAACCACCAAATTTGGCATACTCTCTCATGGTACTCTAACTTAGACGGTAGACGGTTTTTGGAACGGGTCGGGCAAGGGGTCAGAGACCCCCCCGCACATAAATGTTTTTCGTAAAAACTAAAGTTTTCAATTTAGAGCTACCAAATTGGGTATACTATATAATGGTGTTCTAAATTAAACGGTAGACGGTTTTCAGAAGGGGTCGGGGCAAGGGTGGTAACCCCCCCCCTACACACAAACTTTCGTAAAATCTATAGTTTTTAATTTAGAACCACCAAATGTTGTATACTATCTCATGGTACTCTAACTTAGACGGTAGAAGGTTTTTGGAACGGATCAAGGCCCGGGGGTAAGACCCCACCCACATACAAAATTTTCTTAAAATTTTTATTTTTCAATTCAGAACCACCAAATTTTGTGTCATGAAATTCTAACTTAGCGGGAGACGGTTTTTGGAACGGGTCGGGGCCCGCGGGGTTAGAATGCCCTCCCCGACAAAATTTTCGTAAAATCTACAGTTTTCAAGTTAGAACCATCAAATTTGGTATACTATCTCATGGTACTCTAACTTAGACGCTAGACGGTTTTTGGAATAAGTCAAGGCGCGAGGGGTAAGAGCCCCCACATACAAAATTTTCGTAAAATCTATAGTTTTCACATTAGAACCACCAAATTTGGTATCATGAAACTGTAACTTAGACGGGAGACGGTTTTTGGAACGGATCGGGGCCCGGGCGGTAAGAGCACCCCCCCTCCCCCCAAAGAATTTTCGTAAAATATACCGTTTTCAACTTAGTACCACCAAATTTGGTATACTATCTTATGGTACTCTGACTTAGACGGTAGAGGGTTTTTGGAACGGGTCGGGCACGGGGTAAGAGCCCCCCCCCCCCATAAAATTTTTCGTAAAAACTAGTTTTCAATTTAGAACGACCAAATTTGGTATATTATCTCATGGTTCTCTAGCTTAGACGGTAGATGGTTTTTTGGAAAGGGTCGGAGCCCGGGGTTCAGAGCCCCCCCCCCATATAGAATTTCTTGAAATCTATAGTTTTCAATTTAGAACCACCAAATTTGGTATGCCATATCATGGTACTCTAACTTAGACAGTAGACAATTTTCGGAACGGGTTGGGGCCCGGGGTTAGATCGTTCCCCCCATACAAAATTTTCGTAAAATCTACAGTTTCAATTTGGAACAACCAAATTTGGTATACTATCTCATGGTACTCTAACTTAGATGGTAGACGGTTTTGGGAACGGGTCAGGCACGGGGTCAGAGCCCTCCCCATAAAATTTTTTCGTAAAATCTACAGTTTTCAATTTAAAACCACCAAATTTGGTATACTATGTCATGGTACTCTAACTGAGAATGCAGGCGATTTTTGGAAACGGTTGGAGACAGGGGTTCAGAGCCCTCCCCCCCCATGCCAATTTTTGTAAAACCTACAGTTTCGAATTTAGAACGACCAAATTTAGTACACTCCCTCATTGTATTGTAACTTAGACCGCAGACGGAAAGGGTCGGTGCCCGGTGTGAAGGGGGCCCATTCAAAATTTTCGAAAAAATTACAATTTTTACTCTTAAGAACTGCATCCCAATACAGCACTCCATTACCGCACCTACGGTCTAGGTTAGAGGCCGTAGATAACAATAAAGTGAAAAAATATCCGGTTCATGATGTATTAAAAACACAAATTAATAAACGTTAGCTTTCACCACCAACGGTTGCCTTATCAGGCAGAAATACAATGTACTGTAAATAATGTAAATTCTTTTTTGCTTCGTATAATTAAATTAACTAAATCAAAATATTTAAAATAAGTTTCCTGGAAATTTACGGAAATAGCTTTTTCATTCATTAACTTTCACCCGCTGAACTTGGTGATTTTAGAAATAGTAATATTTACCTGGGAAATACCGGGTACCCCTGCTAGTAAGAACTAAAGATAATGTTACACTTTTAGTCAGGTACAAAACAATAATTAGAAAACCCTAGGACTGGGCCTGTTTAGCAATTTTCAGTGTGCCGTGCTAATTTTCATAATGTTTTCATAGAAGTCCAAGATTTTTGCAATGCGCTTTTCTGAGGTTGGAACTATTAAGCAGACCCTAGGCCTAGAGATTTTTGATAGTTTTCAGTCCTCCGAGCTGATATTTATGTAGTTTTCATAGAAAATAAAATGAATTCTGTTTAAATGTTACTCGAGCACAAAGCATTAATAGCTACGCCCGAGACCTAGGCATATGCATTTACAGTAATTTTTATAATGCTGTGATTATATGAGGTTTGCATGACAAATCAATTTAAGAGTGTTACGCTTATCAAAAATTATTTAAAAGGCCTAGGCCTAGCGGCCAATAATTAGCATTTGGTGCCTAAGTGAAAGCGCAACATTATTAACTTGATTTGTTATGCAAACCTTATAAATACGACCACAGCGATTAAAAGTTACTAAAGAGTCCTTGTAAGTAATATTTTTTGACCGAGTGCAAGTACAATTTACGAAATGTCAACAGGTCAAAATATCTAAAGTAACAATGAAATTTGGAATATTTCTTTTTCTTTCTTTTTATTTCAGTTTTGACACTTGTATTAAGTTTTAAAAACATATATTTCTCCTATCGTATACCTTCATTGTGCTTTCAACAGAATTTCTTACCATGTTTTGGGTATTTTGTTTCGTGTGGTTGCAGTTTTTTTAATGTTTTGGGCATTTCATTTTGTGAAATCAATTTTACTAGAATATGCAGATTCTGTAGTTCAGTGGTTTGAGGAAAATTATGTTCTTGGAAAATTTTGTGGAAGCAGAAGAAACAATCCAAGCAGAAGCCCTCCGCTGTTCCCGCCAACAATTTGGTCAGTTAGTGAAAACAATTTATTTGGCTTTCCCAGAACACAAAACGAACTTGAAAGATTAGACAGACGCTGGAATACAATTCTGGGAGAGAAAAAACTGTGACTGTACGAAATAATCAGTGAAATTGCGAAAGAGCAGAGAACAACTATGGCTAAAATCGAAAGAGTGATAGCACAGATTCCAACAAATCCACGCAGAAGAGAAACGCTGGCAAGATAAAAAGGAATTCGAACTTCTTTGGTGCACAGAGACAATGTTAACATGCTGGACATTTTAAGAGGAATTTCATATAATTCTACCCTTTACTAAAATGTGCTGGTATTTCTCACTAATTGAATTATACCTTTTACTAACTTGTATTTGAATTTTTCAAGAATGTAATTCCGCCGAAGATGCAAGAATGTAAAACCAACGCAAAATTAAAAAAGACAAAATTTTCAAAATAGCATGTCAAAAACATAAAATGTCAAAAAGTAATCCAAAATGTGAAACATATAAAAATTCAAAATGCAATCCAAAATGTGAAACAAATAAAAATTCAAAATGCAATCACAAGTCACAAGCATTACAAAAATGCGAAACGCTATGTAACAAGTACAACACAAAATTAAAACAAATGCCAAAAAAAAAAAGTGCATACGCTTTGTAAAATGTACAAAATAAAATAAATGCCATATTCACAAGGATTTCATGACGAGTCATGTTAAAAATGAGTTTTTATTTAGACTTCAAATAATAATTACTAGCCTCTACACCTTTTTAAGTCGTTAATAAGTGCAACATCATTAACCTGACTTGTCATCAAACATTATCAATATGACCATAGCATACAATCACTTAAAAGACTTGTTAATGGATGAATTGAGGAATCACCAAGTTCAGCGGGTGAAAGTTAATGGCTGTTTATAGTTTTGTACTCGAGTAAATGCGCAACACAGTAAACTTGACTTTCTCTGAAAATTTTATGTATATGAGCACGGTTGATTGAAAACTGATAAAAGGGCTTAAGGCCTGTTTATTAATTTTTGTGCCTCAGTCAAAACGCAGTACCATAACCTTGGCATGTTATCGAAACCTTATGAATACGTCGGACTAAAAATTCCTAAAAAAAGTTTACGCCTAAGGTCTTGTAACTAAAGTTTTGTGACAGGGTAAAACTGCAACATTAATAACTTGACATGTTATGTTAACGTTGTGAATATGAGCACGGCGGATTAAAGATTTCAACAAATAGCCTTCGGGATTAATGTGTTGTAGCTGAGTAAAAATGTAACATTATCTTGATTTTCTATATAAACCAAACTACGTGCTGAAATGGCCCAACTATATATACGTATACTTCAACCATATACCGAAGCGCTGACAAGGTGAAAACAAAAATGCAATTTTGTACGGTCTCCTAACATTTTATGGCCAGCCTACATGGAAGTGGACACCTTGATATCAAAAACATACTTTTTGTACGGTCCACAACAAATAGCAATGGACACGTCGCAATCTTTGGGAAGGGGGGGGGGTTAACGACCACCGTGATCAATTCAGTGGGCTATAAGCAGTCAGACATTCCCAATTTTGGGCCACTGGTTCCTGGGAAGGGGGACAGCCAGTGCCAGAAGTCAAGCACAACGTCCATGATTCACCGGGATTTGAACCAGGATCCTTCTCGACAAGTGGTCAGAAGCCAGCGCCTAGATCACTCCGCCGCCGTAGCGGCACACGTTGAAATGTATTTTTCATACGGCCCCTAACGCTCTTATGGACATACTAGATTGAACTGGACGCAAATAAATCATTAATATAATTTGTACTAGCAGGGATACCAGTTATTTGCCAGGTAAATATTACTATTTGTGGAATCACCAAGTTCAGCGGGTGAAAGTTAATGAATGAAAAAGATATTCCTGCAATTTTCCAGTAAACTTATTTTAAATTTTTTGATTTAGTTAATTTAATTTTGCGAAACAAAAAAGAAAGAAAAAGGAATGGGAATACTTACCTTCTAGGAGACATCTATAGAACTGCCGTACATCTGGCGTGTGCTTCTGTGAATCCCGCGACACAGAAATGCAATGTACCTATGTGATGTCGCATGCATACGACTTCACATTGGCATTGATCATCAAAGGAATGGGAATACTTACCTTCTAGGAGACATCTATAGAACTGCCGTACATCTGGCGTGTGCTTCTGTGAATCCCGCGACACAGAAATGCAATGTACCTATGTGATGTCGCATGCATACGACTTCACATTGGCATTGATCATCTTTTTCTTACCGTTTTGAATTTTGAATATCTGGAACTCTCTGTTTACATTACATCATATTTCTTTCTGATAAGCCGTTCGTTGGTAGTGAAAGCTAAACTATATAGATTTGTGTTTTTAATACACCATTAAACGCATATTTTTGCACTTTATTGTTATCTACAGTCCCTAACTTAGACCGTAGGATAGTTAGTTGGTTGGTTGGTTGATGGTTTATGGTGCAAGGCCCTCAAAGGGCCAAAGAGCGCCTTAGAACGTAAATAGGGTATTCTTAAGAGTAAAAAACGGAACTTTTTACGAAAATTTTGCATGGGGCTACCTTGACCCGGGCCCCGACCCCTTCCAAAAACCGTCTACCGTCTAAGTTAGATAACCATAAGTAGTATACCAAATCTGGTTGTCCTAAATTGAAAACTGTAGATTTTACGAAATTTTTATGAGGAGGGGGAGGGGCTCTCACCCCGGGGTTCCGGCCCCTTCCAAAAACCGTCTAGCGTCTAAGTTAGAGTACCATGAGATAGTATACCAGATTAGGTGGTTCTGAATTGAAAACTGTAGTTTTTAAGAAAATTTTGTATTCGGGGGGGGGGCTCTCACCCCCGGGTCTTGACCCTTTCCAAAAACGGTCTGCTGTCTAAGTTAGAGTACCATAAGATAGTATACCAAATTTGGTGGTTCTAAGATGAAAACTGTAGATTTTACGAAATTTTTATGAGGGGGGGCCGACCCCGCGGGCTCCAACCCCTTTCAAAAACCGTCTAGCGTCTACGTTAGAGTACCATGAGATAGTATACCAAACTTGGTGGTTCTAAATTGAAAACTGTAGATTTTGCGAATTTTTATGAGGGGGACCCTTACCCCCGGGCTGCAACCCCTTCAAAAAATCGTCGAGTGTCTAAGTTAGAGTACCATGCGATAGTATGCCAGATTTGGTGGTTCTGAATTGAAAACTGCAGTTTTTAAGAAAATTTTGTATGTGGGGGCTCTGACCCCCGGGCCTTGATCCGTTCCAAAAACGGTCTACTGTCTAAGTTAGAGTACCATGAGATAGTATACCAAAGTTGGTGGTTCTAAATTGAAAACTGTAGATTTTACAAAACAAATTTATTCGGGGGGTGTCTGACCCCCGGGCTCCAACCCTTCCAAAAACCGTCTAGCGTCTAAGTTAGAGTACCATGAGATAGTATACCAAATTTGGTGGTTCTAAATTGAAAACTGTAGATTTTACGAAAAAGTTTTTATTCGGGGGAGTCTGACCCCCAGGCTCCAACCCCTTCCAAAAACCGTCTAGCGTCTAAGTTAGAGTACCATGAGATAGTATACCAGATTAGGTGGTTCTGAATTGAAAACTGTAGTTTTTAAGAAAATTTTGTATGTGGGGGGCTCTGACCCCCGGGCCTTGACCCTTTCCAAAAACGGTCTGCAGTCTAAGTTAGAGTACCATAAGATAGTATACCAAATTTGGTGGTTCTAAGATGAAAACTGTAGATTTTACGAAATTTTTATGAGGGGGGCGACCCCGCGGGCTCCAACCCCTTTCAAAAACCGTCTAGCGTCTAAGTTAGAGTACCATGAGATAGTATACCAAATTTGGTGGTTCTAAATTGAAAACTGTAGATTTTACGAAAAAGTTTTTTTCGGGGGGTCTGACCCCCGGGCTCCAACCCCTTTCAAAAACCGTCTAGCGTCTAAGTTAGAGTACCATGAGATAGTATACCAAATTTGGTGGTTCTAAATTGAAAACTGTAGATTTTAGGAAAAAGTTTTTATTCGGGGGGTCTGACCCCCGGGCTCCAACCCTTCCAAAAACCGTCTAGCGTCTAAGTTAGAGTACCATGAGATAGTATACCAGATTAGGTGGTTCTGAATTGAAAACTGTAGCTTATCTCCACGCTTTGCTTCTTCCTCGCGCATCCGATGCAGCCTGCAGGATGCATTTCTTGCATCTCTCCCCTACAGCTGATTCTCACGATTACTTAACCGCCTTGGAATCTCAACATCGTTCTGCTACATCTTTGCGTCATCTTCGCCTCCAGGATGGTTCCATCACTTCGAACCCATCGAAGCTATGCACTTTCACCAGACAGTATTTCATCGCCAAGTACAGTGCGGTAACGCAGTCTTCATCCTCATTAGCTTCTCCTCTTCTCTCCTCTCTTCCTCAGGTCCCCTCTACTTTATCTACTTCTTTACTCTCTCCTTTCTCTCTTCGCGAACTCCGCGAGGCGTTCGCTACTCTCAATCCTCATGCCGCTCCTGGACCTGACGGCCTTCCTCTGTCCTTTTATCGTGCTTTTCTACCGTGCCTTCTGCCTTTTCTGTCTGCGTGTTTCTCGTCTGCTTTTTCCTCTCCTGCGTTACCGCCCGACTTTACTTTGGCACACACCATCCTCCTTCCTAAGAAGGGTGACCTCTTGGATCTTGGAAACTGGCGCCCTATCTCCATCCTAAACACTGACTATAAGTTCTATACAAAACTCTTATCCCGTCGCCTTAATTCTGTTCTCTCTTTCGTTATTTCTCCTGACCAGACATACACTGTGCCTGGTCGGACTATTTCCACTAACGTTTCTCTTCTCCTTCATCTTCACTTCCTCGCTCGCTCTTTTTGTGAACCTCTTGCCTTTCTCAATCTGGATCAAAAGTCCGCTTTTGATAACGTTTCTCATTTTTATCTCTCTGTTGTCCTTTCACAATTTGGCTTTCCTCCTACCTTTTCTTCCGCACTCTTGGCCCTTTATCAGGGCGCCAGTTTCCATGTTCGAGCGGCCACATTTCTAACCGCTCCAATTCCGTTTAAGCGAGGCATCCGGCAAGGATGTCCGCTCTCCGGCCAGCTATTCGCTCTCGCTTTTGAGCCTTTCCTGTTAGCAGCCCGAAGATCACTCCTGGATGTCCTACCGCCGACAGTGGCTAGTACTCGTCATCATCGAATAATTTTCACCGCCTATGCTGATGATGTGACCTTTTGCGTCCGGGATGAATCTCAATTTGATCGCCTGTATTCTGTATATCAACAGTATGTTGCATTATCTGGAGCAGCGCTGAATGCCACTAAAAGTACTGGCTTATGGTGCGGGGCATGGGCTGCCCGCACTGATGCTCCTTGGGGTGCGCAGTGGACAGCCACTACACAGAAGATCCTCGGTGCGTATGTCGGATTGCCCTTGGCTTCTGCATCTGCCACCTGGACTGCTCTTCTTCCCCGGATACAACGGACTGCTGCCTACTGGAGTAAGGCCCGCCCTTTCACATCGTTCCGTCAACGAGCAGCCGTTGTTCGTCGACAACTTATCTCTCTATGCGAATACTCTTGGATGTCGACGGTTGTGCCCGTGTCACAAATGATGACCATCACTCGCCTCTCAACTTCCGTCATCTGGTCTTCACATCACTGGGTTAAACCTGCCACGCTTCATCTGCCAGCCTCTTTGGGTGGCATCCAGCTTCCTGATCCAGCTTTCCTTTATAAAACTCATCGCATTATTCATTTCATTCGCCTTGCCACTTCAACTGTTCCGTCCCTTACCACTACCTTGAATGTTCTAGCTTCTTTCCGTGACCCATCTTTCACCTTCCTACTGTTTCTGAAGATGGATGCATACTCTCTTCTCCCGTCCCACCTCCCTCCTGTCCTGCGAGAGGGCCTTTCTCTCTTTCGTTCGCTTCCTCTTCTCCGTTCATTTCCTTCTTCAACTCTTGATCTCCTAGATGAACCTCTCTTCTTCTCTTCTCTTATTCACCCTCCTAACCTCCCTTACTTTTACTTTCCTCATTGGATCCGCTCTGGTGTGATAACTGTCCGTTCTCTCGTAACTTCTGATCTAACCTGGAGACCTCTTTCTTCCCTGTTTCTATCTCCAACCATTACTCTTGCTAACGAATATCTTCTTCTTCGCACAGCGCTTTGGAGCCTCTTTCCACTCCTCGCTTCACCTGATGGTCTCTTCTCGGTCCCCTCTGCTCCTCTTTCCCTACCGTTCTTTCTCCTCATTCGTAGCTCCCCGGTTCTAGTTACTTCTCTCTCCTCCTCTTCTCTTTATTGGCTTCTTCTTTCCCCTCCCGCACTTCCACTTTCTGTTCATTCTGCTCCTCCTTCTCTTCTCCCCGCCATCTGGACAGCATCTACCTCTGCCCTTTCCTCCCCTCTTGAACTCAATGTCCATTGGCAATTTCTTCACCTTCGTCTCCCCGCCCCATCAGTACTGTTTCGCATGACCCTTCTCACCTCTCCGCAGTGCTCCTTTTGCCCTGAAGTCAGCGACGTCCAACATCAATACCTATTCTGCCCCGTTCTCCTGCCAGTCCTAAACACAGCATTTCGTTTTGCTGATCGAATTTGTGCTCGATCGTTACCATTTCTTGCATATGCTTGGCTACTCCAAACTAAGCATCCACCTACTCACTTGCCTCCTGTGTGCCGTTATATTTTTCTTCTTGTGAAGTTCACTGTCTATGCTTTCCATCTTCAACAACGCTTCCACGCTCTTATTCCACCTCCTCAGGAGGCAAGTGCTATCATTCGGAGACGCTTCCTAGCACGGTTAACCACTCGCCTCCAAATGGAGCACTCTCGTGCTGCCTCAACAAACACCGATAGCGTTTTTCAATCCACTTGGGCCCAATCGGCTGGGTGGTTCCATATCCACAATTTGCAGTTACATCTCAACCTATAAGTGGGATTTTTGTTGTCGCCCACGTTCACTGTAACAAATCATGTTTTTACGTATTAATTTTGGTGCTTCGCTATTTGTGATTTTTCTGTTTTAATGTGCCATTGAAGATAGCTCACCATGTTTCCCATGTTCTCTTCGATAATGTTGGGTTTTATGTTGTTGTGTATAATTCTTCCTTCTGCACAGTTTACTGCCCACGCAATGTCCCCTTCATTATGTTGAATATTTTTTTAAAATATTAGTCACTGTGTGTATAATATAATGTAACAAGATGCCCTTCTGAGTACATTTAGCGTTATTTCCCCTTGTCACTGAATACTTCTGTACATATGTTGTAAATTTTGAATGTAGCATCACTGATGCATTTCTGTGAATTAGTACCTAATGTTTAATCTTTAGTATGGTAGTAATGCTTAATTGGAATTTGTGCATAGTATAGAATCATGTCTTGCCCTGTCTACAATACTGTAGGTAAACATTTTCGTTTGTATCGCTCGTGCTTTATTGTCTGCCTCTCCTTCGCCCTACGTGGCGAAATATTTTTTTTTATGATTTTAACAATATTTTGTTTTACGTTTCACTGGAACTTTCCAGCTGATGTATATACCGCTGTATTTATTGGCAGAATTCCATTGTCATGTACATAGAAATGTTATTTTACTGAAGAATAAAGGCAATTTTGAAATGTAGTTTTTAAGAAAATTTTGTGTGTGGGGGGGCTCTGACCCCCGGGTCTTGACCCGTTCCAAAAACGGTCTGCCGACTAAGTTAGAGTACCATAAGATAGTATACCAAATTTGGTGGTTCTAAGATGAAAACTGTAGATTTTACGAAATTTTTATAAGAGGGGGGGGGGCCCGACCCCGCGGGCTCCAACCCCTTCCCAAAACCGTCTAGCGTCTAAGTTAGTTTCATGATACCAAATTTGATGGTTCTGAAATGAAAACTAGATTTTACGAAAACTTTGTATGTATGGGGGGAGGGGGGGGGGCTACGACTCCCGGGCCTTGACCCGTTCCAAAAACAGACAACCGTCTAAGTTAGAGTACTATGAGATAGGATACCTGATTTGGTGGTTCTGAATTGAAAACTGTAGATTTTACAAAACAAATTTATTCGGGGGGTGTCTGACCCCCCGGGCTCCAACCCCTTCCAAAAACCGTCTAGCGTCTAAGTTAGAGTACCCTGAGATAATATACCAAATTTGGTAGTTCTAAATTGAAAACTGTATATCTTACGGCAATTCTGTAGGGGGGGGGGCTGTAACCCCCTCCTCTCTGCAATTGCTTCCCAAAAATCGTCTACAGTCTAAGTTAGAATACCACGAGATAGTATACCAGATTTGGTGGTTCTGAATTGAAAACTGTAGATTTTACGAAAATTTTGTATATGGGGGCTCTGACCAACCGGGCCCTGCCCCGTTCCAAAAACCGTCTAAGTTAGAGTACCCTGAGATAATATACCAAATTTGGTAGTTCTAAATTGAAAACTATATCTTACGGCAATTCTGTAGGGGGGGGGGGGGGCTGTAACCCCCTCCTCTCTGCAATTGCTTCCCAAAACCGTCTACAGTCTAAGTTAGAATACCACGAGATAGTATACCAGATTTGGTGGTTCTGAATTGAAAACTGTAGATTTTACGAAAATTTTGTATATGGGGGGCTCTGACCAACCGGGCCCTGCCCCGTTCCAAAAACTGTTTACCGTCTAATATTTTTAGTGCCAAAGAAAAACGTAATATTCCTATCCTGTCTGCGTGTCCAAATTTTATAAATTTGATCAGGGAGCAAGACGTTCGAAATCGTACGTTTTCCTGAATTCGTTTTTTATGTAACCAAAATCTGTAAACGCGACGAATTGACGTAGTCGACGAATTTGTCCGCGACGAATTGACGTAGTCGACGAATTTGACGCGCAACGAATTAACGCGCGACGAATTGACGCAGTCGACGAATTGACGCGCGACGAATTGTCGTAGTCGACGAATTGACGCGCGACGAATCGTCGCAGTCGACGAATTGACGCAGTCGACGAATTGACGCACGCGACGAATTGACGTAGAACCCCCTTCATCCAGTAGTGGATTGATAATGGTTGACAATGATGAGCAGTTCTTTATCTTTCTCATACTACTGATCTAAATCATCAGATCTGGTTTGTTATTTGGGGAAGACGGAGGGGGGGGGTAACGACCACCGTGAGTAACTCGATGCGCTGTAAGGAGTCTCCCGTCTCCAATTTATGGACACTGGTTCTAGGGAAGGAGGGAAAGCCAGTGCCGTAAGACAAACACAATAACTGTGCCTCACTGGCATTCGAATCCGGACCCATCTCGAGCGAATGGTCATAAGCCAGCAGTTAGACTACTGCTCGACATTTCCTAATTTAAATCAGTACTAAGGGAAGATAAAGAAAATATTATATCAAAATTCAGTTTCTATTATCAGAGCAGAAATGTTGTGTACTTTAATCCAGCTTCTCACGACGCGGCCCTTTCTCTTCCCTGGCTCTTAACTAAATCAAAAATGAGTAGATCACACCGGGCTTGGACTTCACTGGCAGACTTCTAAATCTGCCCAACAAACTACAGAAAGGAAATTTTCGAAACTTTGCATCAGAGCAGTCAACAGCGAGCACAAAGAAATTAAAAAAAGGCAAACATGCTTTGCCTGCTACTTGTGAACTTTGTGTCAAAAGCATACAAGTTTTCTACGATGCCTGAATGACTATAACGCAGTTGCTGTTTGTCACGAGGCTTCATTCTTACTCTTTCCAGCGATAACTTTATGAGATCCAGGAAGGAAAAAGGAAGAGAAGGTGTAACGGTTGGTGATCTTCAAATGCCGCTTCGCTGTGCTGGAGAATGGCGTTACCGTAGCCGTGAACTATCAAGTAACGTTAGGAATGTGCTGCAACTCACGCGGCTGTGTTGACTTTGGTAGCACCTGCGAGTGAACGGGTAATTCAGTTTCAGGAACTCATTGGCCTGGAAATAGGGGCATGCTGCTCGCTCAATGTTTCTCCGAGCCGAAGAACGGCCGTTGGGAACGCCGCACACAACGAATCTTCGCAGCCCGCGTGCCACTGAGTTAATGTATTCCCAGTACACGTGATTGGCGAAGCATTTCGCTATCACAGGAAGCACGTAGTGTGATGATGAAAATGGTATAGTAACTATCTCGAAGAACAAACTCTGAGGGGGAAAGTGTGAGATACATCGCGCATAAAGAAACTTATTGTTTCTTCACGCTTTCGTGTTTCTCATAAATATGGTAACGTATTCGTATCGTTTTCAAATGAAGCTGTGACCAAGAAGCAGCAAAATCACACACACACACACACACACACACACACAGAGTAAAACGTAGCAACAGATTAAATTCGTTTTTCCTTTAAGCACGTCTTAAAAAAAAAAAAAAAAAAAGCTGATGGCTACACTTTGTCCAATTGTTCTTGCGTTCAAGGCCAGATTAAAGGAGGGGGGGTCTTATAGGTGCTATATAGCCTTGAGGCCCACCATTATCAAGGGCCCAGGAAGCATACCTGGGCAAATAATAGACAGATAGAGGTTTATAAAATTTGTCTTCTATGATTTTCATTTGGTCAGAAGCTGGAAGATGAACAGATTTCAAGGCAGTGACTCACCACAAGGGTAAAAGTTTCACGTCACTGTGTACAGTGAGGTCGGAAAGACATACACACAGTTTCACCTTTTTCACTACCATTCGTCCACACCTCCCAATTTACACTTGGAACCGTTATCGGGCCAGCCCATTGGCGCAGTGGTCTAAGCGATGGCTTCTGTTCATTCGTCCGGAAGGGGTACGGGTTCGAATCCCGGTGAGGCATGGGTGTTGTGTTTGTCTTACGGCGCTGGCTCTCTCTCTCTTCCCTGGAACCAGTGACCCTAAATTAGGGACGGGCGACTGGTTTATAAGCCCATTGAGTTGCTCGGGGAAGTCGTTAAACCTCCAATAAAAAAAAAAACCAAAAAAAAAAAAACCCGTTAACGGTCAAATTACCCTGTGGCTTCACATTGCATAGCAAAAAAGATTTACTAAGAAAAGTATACAATGCTAAAACATTAGAAAATCCAAAACAAAACCTTGGAATCTTAAGCTTTGAAATCATTCTCTTGTGAGAACAATGGAAAATACAGTGACTTGTTATGAAAACTCTGAAGAAACTTTATTAGAGTGAAGAATGCGCTACGTATTAATTATCACAAGCATAATGATTCTCCGTCATAAGCTCTTTTGTGGCCCACTCTGATGACATTTGCGTAGGGCCCGGGGCCCTACTCAAATGTTTTTGCCTAGAGCCCAATAAGGCCTTAATGTGGCCCTGCTTTCGTCCGCTCGTATCTAAACAAGGTATCTCACCACCAGTACCGTAATTAGATTTTCAGCACTTAGGCAATATCATAAAAAACAATTCCTTCCCCCGCTTCTGTTCTATTTGCTAAATAAAAAAAAATGTATAAAAATTCAAATGCATGCATTTTGACTTGTAAAAACATTTATTTAATTAAGAGAAATTCTAATATTTTTATAATGATATTCAAATAAAATATTTTTCTTCCTACTTTTTGCATTGGTAAAAGTACCTGATTAAATCTTTAGTGTTTAGTCTATCTGCCTCTTGAGCTCAGTGGCAATTAGTGAAATATACTTCAGTTGTTCCTGACTTATTGTATTTCGCATATAGTTTTTTGTTGAATGATTTTTCAGAACTAGCTATTGTAACAGGTAGTGTTAAATATAAACCAGTGCTGTAGAGACGTCCGGGTAAGTACATGACAAATTCTTCAACTTTGTTTTTAACAATTGGGCGAGTTCTTTTGTTGAATTTATTGATTAATTTCTTTTCTTTTATAAAGCTACCTAAAACTATTTACAGAAGTTGAATCGAGAATTTTTTACTTTGATCTTATGTATTTTTTGGAAATTGTCTACATGTTTTATAATATCACTTCCTGTTATAAGCAAGTTCCGAATCCCTAAAAGTGCAAAATTATTGACAATCTTTTGCATACGATAAATTTTTTTTCCGCTTGTTATACACATCTAAAAATTGTATTAAACATTTTTACTCTGAATACGTCTTCAGCTTCAGCAATCCAATTTTTGATATCATGCCAACGACGGCCCCTGCACAGCTGACTCCACGGAAGACTAGCGAACTGAAAAAAAAAAAAGCCTTTCTCTCCATCTATCTTGCTGTTTACAGTTTGTTTTTTCTACCTGCATCTCTCATAGCTTTTTGTCGGTAGATTTGCGTTATAAATGGTATTTTTTGAGTTAATAGTAGTTAAACCACTGCTCAGCGTCTATACATCTGGCGGAATAAATTTTTAAATATTTTTTGCGCTGTATTTCGTTTTTCATGCTGCTTTGTGAAAACGAAGATTCATGCAGCTTTGAATTTTAGTACAGTACAATTTTCCTGCCGGAGGAAGAAGAGAGAAGTCGTGAAACTTTACATCACCTAATCTATTTGTCCGTCCACCTCTGGACGGCACATCTTCGCATTTATACGTAGCACAGTTGGAAACGGGTAAAAAATTCTGGACCCGGACCCGGTTGTCACGTAATTGTTGGACCGGAGCCGGACCTGACCAGGAAAAATCCGCTTTGAACTAGAAATTCGAATTCATCAACATCAATCCACTGCTGGATGAAGGTCTCCCAAAGTTTCTTCAGTGGACTGTCTTGGGCCAGTCTCTTCCATCCACCCATATCACACGTGGTCTTCTTCTGGGTTTTTCCTGTCCCTTGAAATCCAGTCAAAAAATTTTGGTTGTCCATCGGTGGTCCGTTCCCCTGGCAATATGTCCAACCTATTGGCATTTCAGGGATTTTACTCTGATCATCATGTCTTCCACTCTTGTCATTTTTCTGATCCACGAGTTCCTCGTCTTATCTCTCCTGGTTACACCAAGCATGCATCTCTGTATGCTTATTTCAGTTGTCTGCAGTCTTTGTATGTCTTTTTTACCTGAGATCCACGTCTCTGCTTCGTACGAAAGCACTGGAAGGATGCATTATTTAAACATTTTTCTTTTAAGGCATAGTGGCACATTTCTCTTAAAAATTATGCTGTTTCTTCCAAAAACGCCAATTAATTTCTGCATTAATGTGACCCTCGCTTGGTATCTGGTGCCCAAGGTAAATGTAGGAATTGGTTATCTCCAGTTTTTCCACATCAATTGATAAATCTTCATTCCTTGTAAAAGCATTGTACTTTTACAAAGAATACAGATTTATCAATTGCAGTTTTGTATTTTGAAAGTTCATTTTTAATTCCATTTCTTTACCCTTGTCAGCAAGTTCCTGGATCATACTCTGCAGCTCTGAAGTATTATTTCAAAGACCTCTGAAGGGTTCTGTGAATTTTTTTTCTTTTCAAAAACAAAACAGAAATAAGACCGGGTCGAAATAGGGTCAGAGAACACCTTGACCCGACACGTTTGACCCGCAAGAAATTATCGATTCGTGACCCGTTTTCATCTCTGATACGCAGAACAGAAAAAAATTTTTTTCTTGCTGGATAAAGCCAATTATGAGGACGATGAAATCATAACAAACAAGGTTTACTTATTGCTGAGATTGAGAAGTACTTAGGTAGGTGAATTAATGAATGTTATGAAAGGAAATATGTGAGTCATTAAGGTAAATACTCATTAAACTATGGCGACGGCAATAGTAGGTATTTCGACTGTTTAATTTTTCAAAAACACAATATATTATTCAGATTTACACGAGCGGAAGAAATGACCCTGACACCTATGAAATGCGATGTAGTTAAGAAAGTCCATCTGCCCATGCGAAGCTGAAATCTGATCGCAAGATAGAAAAAAGCAAAGCTGAATCGGAAGTGCGTTAGTAAGAAATTGGTTACTTTTGGTCTAAGATATCTACAGGTTACAACACCCCATGGTGTTATAAGTCATTTTAAAGCGTTCATCAATAGCAGGTACTGACGAAAGCTTAAACTTTTTTTTGTGTGTGTGTGTGGGGAGGGGGAGGCAAATTTTGCTAGTACGCACCGTTTTCATAGCATCAAAAATGCAAATCTTGAAGATGACAATCCGATTTTTGGTGTGTGACAAGGATGGCATGTCAAATAATATCCGAAAACTTGAAAATTTCATAGTCCTGGAGCGGGACTCGAAACCGCGTCTTTATATTATATTCAATTTTATTCAAACTAATCGGAAACTTGAGACTTGGTCGTTCTAGGTGGTGTAGTGGTTAGCATACCCGGGAGCTATCTGGGAGACGCGGGTTCGTGGACGATGAAATTTTCAAGTTTTCGGATATTATCTAACTTGCCATCCTTGTCACATTTACACCAAAAATCGGATTGTCATCTTCAAAATTTGTATTATATGGTGTAATCCCGTATTTATGTCATGATTTATCTGCTCCTCCAGGCAATCACGTGATAGGATTCTTAACCTCCAAATTCGCTAAACATGAATGCCGGTTGTTTCGACTAGCAAATCCTGTGATGGTTATATTCAAATTAATCGGAAACTTGAGACTTGGTCGTTCTGGGTGGTGTAGTTGTTAGCATACCCGGGCGCTATCTGGGAAACGCGGGTTCGAGTCCCGCTCCAGGACGATGGAATTTTCAAATTTTCGGATATTATCTAACTTTGCCATCCTTGTCACATTTACACCAAAAATCGGATTGTCATCTACAAAATTTGTATTATATGGTGTAATCCCTTATTTCTTTCATGATCAAAAATGCATTTTTGTCATGGCTTTTATCACATTTAGCATTAGACTATCGTAATTTACACAGATTGCAATGAGATATTGTTACGTTTGTGCAAAATGTTGAATAATGTTCGGAGATAATTTAGCAAAATACATTGTTGAGCAACTATGAAATTACCTGTTGTTGCATCACTTCATGGAACAGAAATTCAAAAATCAGATTTCAACAATGGTTTTGAACTCTTCCGTTACCCTTTTTCGTTACATCGAAATTTTTTACTTGAGATTTGCTTTACTGCTGTCGGGAAAGACGCGTAGCATCCAAACTTTCTAGTGAAAACGTTGGGGCTTGTGAAGTAGACTCGCTGGGTGTTCCCATGCATATTTAAAGTAAGTTTAAAGTAAGCTTGGTTAAAAATGTATAGAAACTTCTTTTCTAGAATTTTTTTGTCTAGCTCAAATAAATTAGCTTTCGTACCGCTTGGGTGAATTTCATGTGCTCTCTCAAACTAACGTTTTCATTCCCCACCATCAGAAATGCTTAAGAGTGTGTTTTAATTTAAGTTGTAGGAAAACATTTTCTTTCACGGTTTTATAATTCAGGAAAATCAGCCGTAGAATAAATTTTCTTTTATTATGAAGTTGGGAAAATTAATAAAAACATTGAAAAGTGTACTACCTGAAGCATTAAAAAAAGCTTTCATTTTTCGAGCTACTATCATATTAGTTACACTTCGACAAAAACTTAATGGGCAGATTAACAGCGTTTGCCTTTCCGAACTTGATCAGACTGTTGTTGGTTATTTTGTTCTTCCGGCATCCAAGCTTTTGATGCTAATTTTTCACGCGCAAATGGGGATACCTCCGTGTTTTATTCCTCTTTTCGTTTTCCGGATGAATCATTTCAGAACCTTTCGTTCCCCCCCCCCATGCATCGCTTCTTTTAGCCATCGTTCAGGAAACGACGATACATCACTCAACATTTTTTAGGATAAATGTTTAAGAATTTACTTACCTCAGTAGTTTCTTTTTAAAAAGTGTATGCTCTTCATATGTTTTCTTCCAAATTATGAACGGGAATCAGAAAATCTACAGACTTGCAACCTCAACGTTATTTAGTGCTTTGTATAATAAATAAGTTAAAGATTGGTTGAAACTTAACAGTGTATCTTGTGTGAGAATTATCATTAAATTGTAGTAAGTTTAAGTACTTAATGATGTGTGTCTGCTAATGTTCGTAGTGTACTTTGTGAACAAATATTTTATTTCAGGAAATAACAACGGCCAGGGCTAAAGAATCAGCATTTACTATTTAACGAACTCTTCCTTTTTAGTGTTCCACTCATAGAAACATTCAATCGGCATTAATGCAGACAAATCTCACAATGCTTATTATACTTGCTCGCTGATAATATAAATCTCAACAGCTTTTATATCAACGTTTCACTCTCCAACGAACATACATGAGATTCTTCCGCCTTTTATGCAATCATTTGGGTTATTCTCAAAATCGATGCATAACTAAAGAGAAATTTTGGAGGATAGTTGGCGAGGGGGGGGGTGAGGTCGTTTTTTGGTCTGGGGATGCGTTTTTCAAAACTTTCGAAAATAGAAATTAAACTGAGTGAAAAATTTTCTCGTAATCGTGATTTCTTTTTCTCGCGATGTTTCTTCGGCATAGTAGTATTGTTAAATATAATTTTATTGCATAAATATTTGCATTTCAGCTTGAAAATGGAAGAAAAATTCCGAAAACGGAAGTTGGCGTGAAAATTTCTCTGTGATCTTCAGGCACGAGATCCTTAAGTGGATTCGAAGCATTCTGCCTTTTACATCGTCATTTCGATGGTTCTCGAGATCGATGCAGAACTGAACAGAATTTTGGGAGGGATTGGTGGAGGTATTGAATGGTGGTGGGGTCGTTTTTCATCGATGGGCGGAATTCCAACTTTCAAAACTTTCGGAAACAGAAGTTAGACGAAGTGAAGGTTTCTCCCATAATCGTAATCCTTTTTTTCTTGCGATGTTTTTCCTACCCAGTAGTGTTGTTAAAGATAATTTTATTCCATAAATATTTGTTTTGCAGCTTCAAAATGGAGGGAAACTTTCTTAAATCGAAAATCGGACAGAGCTTAGATTTTGCTGGTAATCATAATTTTTTTTCTCTGCGATGTTACATTTAACCTGTGTTTCTGTTAAATGTAAAATATGTATATATATATTTATGAATACAGTGATGTTAATATTTACGTAATAAATTTCAGTGAGCAATTTTGTCTTGCTCACGCCGCGTTATATTCATGCTGTTTTGCAGCACGTTCTTATTTTTCACCCGTGCGGTTAAAAAGTTCAGCTTTTTTCTCCTTCGTCAGTCTCGTGTATGAACAATAACTGTCGTAAATAAAGCGCTATTTCGCTATCGTGCATAAATCTTCACACTTCAAATCAGGTGCAACTACAAATAACCACATGACATTCAGTCTGATCATTTTATGTTGCTCTGACTCACTGTCAGTGTTGAGAAATTGTAAAAACTCTTCGGAAAGCTAATGTGTCGTTCAGTCAGAAAACGTTTAACGATAAGTAACAGCATTTACGTATTAGCAAACAACTTAAAAGGAAGGTTGTTTAGATCGCAGAGAAGAAGAGACAGATTTAATTCTCTTTTTAGCACGTCTTTTGTAAAAAAAGATCGTGCTTCTGTTATCGGTTTGTCCGTCCGTCCGTCCGTCCGTCTGTACCCACGATATCTCTGCAACTATAAGTCCGATTTGAAAAATTCTTTTTGCATTGGGAAGATTGAAATATGCAAATGATGATCCTTTATTTCGTTTATTTTTACGATGTACAATTTCGTCGGTAGAGGGCGTAAGTGCAGATAATGTCGAATTCAAAAATACGTTTTATTCCACATATTTGCTCCTAAACATCCGATTGAAAACAAATTTTTATCTTTCGATTCCATTTATGTCGAAGAATATTTTAGATATAGTTACTTTTTCAAATTACGCATAGATTTTCCGCTAGGGGGCGTAAAAGTAAATTACATTTTTCCCGATAACTCTTCTTCTAAAACTCCGATTTGAAATTTTTTTCTTCAGCTGATACATCTCCTGATGGAAAACTTTTGCATATAATTTCAAATTTTTTGGTAAATAATACTTTGGCCACCAGGGGGCGTATGTGTTAATTTTTGCTTCTGATGTATTTGCCATAAAATCGGAGCTTCTAAAATATCGATTAAAAAATTATTTCGTGGACTGATGACACTCACATCGATAAACCTTTTCGGAATATTTTCTTCTTAAAATATTGCAGTTTCTCCGCCAACGGGCGTAGATGTACATCTTATTTTTGTCAATATCTCTACTTCTAGGAGTCCGATTTGAAAAATTCTTTCTTTGTTGGATAGTGTTTTCCGTGTGACATGTTTTTCATAAAATTTCAAAATTTTCAAGTAATTCATAGACTTTCCGCTAGGGGGCGTAGCGGTAAATTGAGTTTCCCCCCTATATCTTAATTTCCGCTTCTGTTGTATTTATTTGCAGCAAAATATGAGCTTCTAAATTCTCGATTGAAAAAAACTTCGTTTGTTGACTGTTACTACTCTAGTCGACAAACCTTTTAGAAACATTTTCTTCTTAAAATAGTGCATGGTTTCTACGCCAGGGGGCGTAGATGTATATCTTATTTTTGTCAATATCCCTACTTCTAGAAGTCCGATTTGAAAAATTCCTCCTTTGTTGGATAGTGTTGCTAGTGTGACATGTGGTTCATATAATTTTAAAATTTTCAAGTGATTCATAATAGACTTTCCGCTAAGGGGCGTAAATGTAAATTGCGTTTCCCCCTATATCTCTGCTTCTAAATCTCCGATTTGAAAAATTATTTCTGCACCGCGTACAGCTCCTGATGGGAAATCGTTTGCACATATTTTCTAAATTTTGTAACAAATGATTTGGCCACCAGGTGGCGTAAGTCTTAATTTCCGCTTCTGTTGTATTTGCAGCAAAATATGAGCTTCTAAAATCTCGATTGAAGAAAAAGTCGTTTGTTGACCGATACTACTCATGTCGACAAACCTTTTAGGAAAATTTTCTTCTTTAAAAAATGCATGGTTTCTACGCCAGGGGGCGTAGATGTGTATCTTATTTTTGTCAATATTTCTACTTCTAAGAGTACGATTTGAAATATTCCTTCTTTGTTGGATAGTGTTTCCGATGCGAAATGTTTTTCCTATAAATTCAAAATTTTCAAGTAAATCATAGGCTTTCCTCTAGGGGGCACAAAGGTAAATTGCGTTTTCTGCGTTATTTCTGCTCCAAAAGCTCTGATTTGAAAAATTCTTCCTGTATCGCATATAAGACCTGATGGAAAATATTTTTCACATAATTTCTAATGTTTGTAAAGATTGGTTTAGCCATCTTAGGTCATAAGTGTCAATTTCTGCTTCTGAAGTATTTGTTGCAAAATCTAGGCTCCTGAAAACTAGACACATTTTTTTTTGTCGACCGATACCGCTCATATGTATAAACCTTTTGATAATACTTTTTTCCTAAAATAATGTATGGTTTTTGCACCAGGGGACGTAAAGTCACATCTTATTTTTGTCGATATCTCTGTTTCTAAGAGTTCGTAAGCTCACGATTCCGTTTACAGCAATATCTGAGGGATTAAAAACCCGGTTGAAAACCTTTCTTTCGTCAGATCTATTGTTTTCCATACCGGTTCCATTGACTTTGAATAGCTTTGATAAATTTAATTTGCGTCAGAACGGATTCAAAAGACGTGCTTATTACACCCGAAAGTTCGGTGTCATCTTTCTTGTTTTTTTTTACTAGCGCTGATGTGGTAGGACATGGAACTACGTTAGCGTCTGTCTCGTACGATTCCTGTGCCTACTTGAGCAGCATCGCGAAGAGAGTTGTAACTCTTGAAAGGAAAAAATAGAAAAAAGAAGCTCGACTTTCACGGTTACGGAGCATTAGTTCCATGTTCATCCATTGGCACGCTGTTCTATTGATATATATATCATCATCATTGTCAACCATTATCAATCCACTGCTGGTCGAAGGTCTCCCCAAGTTTCCTCCACAACGGCCTGTCTTGTGCCAGTCTCCTCCATGTCACTCCCGCATATTTTCGAATTTCATCCACCCATCTCCCATGTGGTCTTCTTCTGGGTCTTTTCCTGTCCCTTGGAATCCAATCTAAAATTTCGGCCGTCTATCGATGGTCTGTCCTTCTGGCAGTATGTCCAGCCCATTGCCATTTCAGGGATTTAACTCTGATCATGATGTCTTCCACTCTTGTCATTTTTCGGATCCACGAGTTCCTCTTCTTATCTCTCCTGGTTACACCAGACATGCATGCACCTGTCCATGCTTCTTTGAGTTGTCTGCAGCCTTTGTATGTCTCTTTTAGTTAAGGTCCACGTCTCTGCACCATACGTAAGCACTGGAAGGATGCATTGATCAAACACTTTTCTTTTAAGACATAATGGCATATTGCTCCTGAAAATTATGCTGTTTCTTCCAAAAGCTCTCCAGGCAGGTTTTGTACGCCTATTAATTTCTTCATCAATGCAACCCTCACTTGATATCTGCTGTCCAAGATAAACGTACGTGTCTGTTATCTCCAGTTTTTCTCCATCAATCGATAAATCTTCATTTCTTGTAAAAGCATTGAACATCACATTTGTCTTCTGAAAGTTCATTTTTAATCCCACTTCTTTACTCTTGTCAGCAAGTTCCTGGATCATAATCTGCAGCTCTGGTGTGGTATTTGCAAAAATGACTACGTCATCAGCAAAACGAAGGTGGGTTAGATAGTCTCCATTAATCTTTATCCCTTTGTTTTCCCAGTTCAGTGATTGAAAGACATTTTCCAATGTGGCATTAAAGAGCTTCGGAGATATGGTGTCACCTTGTCTCACTCCTTTTCCAATTTTTATGTGTGTTGTATTTTCAAACAGCCGAATCTTTGCACTTGCATTTTCATAGATATTATTAATAATATTAATGTATGCATCTTCAATACCGCAGGATTTCAGAGCCATTGTAACTGCTGATGGTTTCACCGAATCAAAGGCTTTTTCATAATCAATAAAAGCCACACACAATGGAAGTTCATATTCCCTCGCTCTTTCAATTAGTTCTCTCAGTACGTGGATATGATCTATTGCGCTGTAGCCACTCCTGAATCCAGCTTGTTCTCTCGGTTGAGCCATGTCAAGCGGTGTGAAAGAACTTTAGTGAAGATTTTATAAACCACTGATAGGAGGCTGATAGGTCTGTAGTTCCTGAGATCCTCAATGTCACCTTTCTTATGTAGCAGGATCATTGTAGCGTTGTTCCAATCCTCAGAAATCTTCCCTTCATTAAGGCATCGAGTGAAAATTTGGGCGAGTACTGTTTCGATTTCTCCACTTGCTTCTTGTATGATGTCTACAGTAATTCCATCTTCTCCTGGAGCTTTTCCCCGCTTCATGTTCTTGATTGCATGTGCAACTTCTGCTGGGAGGACTGGAAGAACTCTGGTACTGGTACCTTTCATGATGTCTGGAGTACATGTATCATCCCTTTCATATAATTTGGAGTAGAAATCTTTCACTCTTGTCAAAATTTCGCCTCTATTTCTTGTTACAGAACCATCTTCTTTTTCTCAGTTCCATAATCTGTTTTCTTCCCTTACTGAAATGTCCCTTTGCTATCTTTAGGCTTTGGTTGTTTTCAATTGCTTTCCTCACTAGTTCACGGTTGAATTTCCTTACATCTTCAGTGATACTTTTTCGTACTGTCTTGCATAGCTCTATATATTCCACTTTGGAAGTCACATCTTCTTTAGTTGTCCTCATCTCTCTTCTTTTTTGCATCAACATTTTGGTTTATATATATATATATAGTATACGTAAACAATGGTTGTACATATATGTAGTGTACGCCTATAGTTTATATACGGTTGTGACGTACGTCGCTCTTAATCGTTTTGGGGCTTTTTGGAAGAAGACACCATGTAATAGAAAACACTAATTTTTTGAACATGTAAAATAATATTTTTGAATGTTTAATTTGTGACGTACGTCGCTCTTAATCTCTTTGGGAAGAAGACACTGTGTAATTTTTCGAACATGTAAAATAATATTTTTAAATGTTTAATTTGTGACGTACGTCGCACTTAATCTCTTTGGGGCTTTGGGAAGAAGACACCATGTAATAGAAAACACTATGTCAGATACTATATAATTTTTTGAACATGTAAAATAGTATATTTGAATGTTTAATTTGTGACGTACGTCGTTCTTAATCTCCTAGGAGGGAGCTTAAGCCCCCAAAGCCCCCTCCGTGGGTGCGCCAATGGTTACAGAAAGAACTTTTCACCTCCTTAGGCTAATATTTAAGAATGAAAAATAAAGAAAACGCTTTAACGAAAAAACTAATCTTCACATTTGGATGAACGCTTGTCACTGAAAGCTAACATACATCCCACTGATCAGAAGTGTCTTCTTTAGGAATTTAGATGAGGAAACGATTTGCGCAGGCGTGAACCATCATGAATTTAATTGCTAGCATGAGGTTTTAAAGGATTTGAAAGTAGTATAACAACCAGATATTATACTAGTTCGGTCCACTGACACAGCAATAAAAAGATAAGAGAAAATTGAAAACTATAGTGAAAGGCATTCGGAGTCACCGCGGACAACCTTCCGTAAAAACGCTGTCATTCCTGCAAATGCCTACCGGTGGGACAATAAGTGCTTCTACTATTCGCAGGAAACTTCAAAGATTTTATGTTTAATGTTAACTGTATTTCAACCACGCACGACGGGACGATAATGTTCTCTTTAAATGACGCAAAATTACTTCTGCATGTTTTAACCCTTCATCAGCATGCTTTAAACATTTCGCAGGATGAGGAAAATGCGAATGTACAAAGATTAGTCACTAGTCGCCAGACTTTATACCATGAAAATAACACATCACGGAACGACAGTTCTCTCTTTACTTAAAACAAAACTATTAGTCATCACTTCTTAAAACATGTTTCAACTCCTTACAGGCCGTTTATGTGGCCGAGTGGTCTGAGGCTCTCGCTTCTGACCATTCTTCCGAGTTGGGCTTTGCTTCTAGTCCGAATGAGGCATGAGTAGGTGTGCTTGTCTAATGCTTCTGGCTCTGTCCCTTCCCTGGGACCAGTGGTCCTAAATTAGAATCTGATACCGCGTTTAGTCCTGAGAGCTGCTCATGGTGGTTTTATCCCCCCCCCCCACCCTTTACAAAAAAAACCGTCATTCATTGGATGATAAGTAGAAGCAAATTCTATAGAACGATAGGTCACGCGTCGTTAGCCCTACAGAAATATCACATTATGAAATGATAGTGTTCTTTTTATTTTATGCAAAACTACTCAACGTTCATAGAACATGTCTCAACCCCTCGCAGTGACTGAGTGGTCTGATGCGCTGGCTCCTGACCATTCTTCTGAGATGGACTTTAGTTCCAGTTCCGGATGAGGCTTGAGTGGTGTTCTTGTCTAATGCCTCTGGCTCCGACTCTTCCTAGGAAACAATGGCCTTAAATTAGTTGCTCATGGTAATTGTTAGATTCCGGGGAAATAAACCCCTCACAGAATGAATGGGAAAAGTAAAAAGAGGTTATAGGGAACAACGCGTCATGTGTCGCCAGTATTTTTTATACTGTTGGAATATCTCATCGTGGAACGTTAGTGGCGGTCTCCTTACCTAACGCAAAACTAGTCATCACTTCATAAAACACGCTTCAACCTTTCATGCTATGTGGAATAGAAACATGTTTTATGGAAGTTATCAGTTGCATGTCGCTATGCTTTGGACTATGAAAAAATTGTAATATGGAAAAATAATGCTTGCCTTGCTTTAATGCACCTCCTCATAATTCGGGTCTAGGTATAGCAGCCTTAACGATCAGAACACTGCTCTGCATACCAGTCGACCAAAGGAGGGGACAGGATTTCCCCCTTTCTTGCAAATAATATGAAGTAAAAGCGTCATGGCTGGAAAATAATAGTCTTCCTTTCAGAGTTAACGACCATCATGAGCAACTCTAAGGGACGTAAGCAGTTGTCCGTCCCTATTTTGGAGCCACAACTTCCAGAGAAGGTAGCAAGCCAGTGTGCCGTAAAACAACCACCCTTGCTTCATCTGTGACAAGAACCGGGCTCGAGCTTGGACTACTAGCCAGAAACCAGCGCTCCTAACCACTCGATCACCGGCATCGCACAACCGTTTCTGACAAGTGTGAAACTGAAAAATATTTAATGTGTATGAACACGAGAAAAAAAGAAACTAGTTTTCTCCTTGAGAGCACATTTCCGTTGATTTGAAGCATTGTTTTCATTATAACCCTATTAGTTTGGAGGTCGGGAACTTTTGCAATTAATCAATGGCAATACAGGTCTCACTGAGTGAGGCTCCAACGCTGAGGAACCTGAAGTGCATCACGGAAATGACGAGAGAGAGAGAACTTTCTTGTGTTTTCGGACTTTCTAAGAAGTCTTGGACGAAGTAATCATGTTATGTTCGTCCCTTCTTTTTCCTGTCTCGCATTCATTTCTTCATGCCGCAGTATTCTATGCCATTTATCACCGCATTCCACGTCGTATTTCTTGTTCTGCCTATTGCCGTATTGCCTCTTGGTAAATCCATTGAATTCTTTCCTCTTCCTGAACTGTGACCATTCCGTGTCATTTGTCAGGTCTTAATGATGTAGAGAGAAGTTCGTTTTCTCAAAGCAGTTCTTTTCTTAAAGTTTTTTTCAGCTACCGGTTTAAGAACCACGTGTTCTTCTCCACACTGACATTTTGAAAATCTGAAGCATCTGTTTTCCGTATCTTTTCTTCAGTTTCTTTAAGAAAATTGAAGACCTTACTGCAACAATGGGCTAACCAACAACGTAGCAGAACATGCGATAATGGTGGAAAGGGATGAGTTACAGCACCCTCTATATTTGTCCTATTGGTTGGGCTAACCCACTGTTATCCCAAGGTATCTATTGTATGCTACCATCCGGTCAATCCCTGAATATGTGACTGCAATTGTGTTTTTACGAAATATGGGTCAGCCCACTATTGCCATAAGATATTTGTTTTTGGCTATGACCGCGTGTTTTGGTCCATATCCCAAAACCTGCCATTTCATAACATTGTGCTTTATAGGAAATATAAACTGCAGTGTCAGGGGCTGTGGGAATCAGAAATTTTCACGCCGTCCGGAATATGGTGGAATACATAATAAACCCATCCTCGATAATATTGTACCCGTCTGACAAAACATATTTTACGTCCCACATGAACCCAGTAAGCCACTGTTCTAATTTCATAACTGTAAAGAAAGCATGATGTAATAAATAAAAATGGAAGCATACTATACTGAAAAAGTTACCTTTCTGATACACAAAAGTAGCGCAATTCATAATTGTCTGTATTACTCTGTGTGCCATCTACCCGGCCCTACGTTCAACCAGTGATTAATAGTCAAACTACGGTCAAATTCTAATAGTTGTCAGAATTCGACCCTTGTTATTTATTGAAAGGTCTGCTGTGTGGGGAACGGGGGAATGAGTTGAATTGTTCAGTGCTGTCATTCATCAACATCCTCTTCTGGTTAGCTCTGTTATAACAAGGAAATAGCTTAACTGTAATTAACTTCGTCACCGTTCAAAATTTGTTATATATATGGCATCAAGTGTACTTTTGTGAGAAAACCGCTAGAAATGTTCGGAATATTTTCTTCCGTTCAGGTTTTGCAAAACTTTGCGCATGGTATGAATTCCAACTGCATTACAAAACTAATAAATAATGGAAAGTTTATTATGACCGTCTGATTTTCGTACCACCACCTGTAGTATTTTTTAAATCCTGGGAATCAACCAAAAAGAAAAGAAAAAGACCAAGTTTTGAACTCCATTATTTATTAGTTTTGCAAACTACTTCCGGATAGTTACTGATAACTCTTTATCGGAAACAGATCAGTGGGCAACACATCTAAAGACCTCATGCATTCTAGCAACCCCAGTGGCGCAGTTGTCTAAGCGCTGACTTCTAGCCATTTTTCCGAGATGAATTCGAATCCTGCCGCCACGGTGGCGCAGTGGTCTAAGCGATGGCCTCTGATCATTCGTCCGAAAGGGGTCCGGGTTCGAATCCCGGTGAGGCATGGATGATGTTTTTGTTTTACCGCACTTGCTCTCTCCCTTCCCTGGAACCAGTGACCCTAAATTAAGGACGGGCGACTGCTTATAGCCCATTGAGTTGCTCACGGTGGTCGTTAAACCTCCAATCAAAAAAAAGAAAAAAGAAAGAATTCGAATCCAGGTGAGGCATGGATGCTGTGTTTGTCTTAAGGCACTGGCTCTTTCCCTTCCCTGGAACGAAACGGCACCAAATTAGGGACGGGCGACGGCTTATTATAGTCCATCGACTTGCTCATAGTGGTCGTTAAACAAACACACACGCACACACAAATTCTTAATCGGAATTCATTCATTATTTAATTTTTTGTTATTTATTTCTGAAAGTAACTCCAACTCAACGATTCCTACGGTGTTAAAGAAGGGCGGACTAATTCAGACAATACGCAGTAGCTTAATACTAACAAATGCACCCTGGTATTTTCTTCAACGAAGTGAAAACGTACACAGAAACAGTTTCGAATATAGAGGGTAATCCGTTTGGGTAGGGATAATTTTAAAATGCTGCGGTATGGCTTGTAACAGATATAATAAATCAATATTTGGCAGAAATTATCTTTATGGATGGGAGTTTTTCTACGCTTCTACATGACTCCATTTGCGAACTCGGCAAAATTCATACCGGGTGCGCAATATTTGCCACGTGTTTTCTAACATCTGTGGAATAATTCGTGCGAACGCTGGAGTACGGAAGTCAAATTCTATCAAATGGGAGTTTGATACGCTGAACTCGGTGAGCACATGCCAGAACAACGAGGAAAGAGGGGAGTTTGATGGGCTGTAGTCAATGCTCACGCGCCTTCGTAGCGTCATGGCAAAAGTAAAAATGACAGCGGCCGCTCAAGAACGCGCAAAGTGTGTCCTGTGGTATGCAGAGTTTGAGACTTACGACTGTTCAACGAGAGTTTCGTCCTGGTTATAGGGCCTGGAAGGGGCCTAAGTACGAGAGCGTAATGCTTTACTATCGCACATTTGGGAGAAATTAAGCCAAAGTCCGGTGGCTGTAAGCTTGAACCTGAGAAAGAAGCCCTTGTTTCTGTTTCCTTAGAACGTAGACCGCGGGAAAGTCTACGACGCTTATTCTTGGAGATGACAGTGCCATACTCAACATGTCACGCATTGTGCGGCGTTACATGAAAATGTACCTGTATCGCTTACAGCTTATACAAGCACTATGGGAGCGTGATCACGTAAGCCGTTTCGAGTTTACCTGTCTCATGTGCGACCGGATGGAAACGGATGCCACTCTTTTGAATCGATCACTATTCACAGACGAGGCTTCATTTCATGTGAACGGAAGAATGAATACGCACAACACTATCATTTGGGGTACCCAGAAGCCCAATGCTTTCTACGAAGTGGAAAGTGGAACCCCCAAGGTAAATGTGTGTATCGGGGTGAGTCGTTACCAGCTATACGTTCCGTTCTTCTTCTCTAAATACACTGTACGATCAGGACGATGCCTGGGCATGCCACAGATCTTCTTAGTATCACAACTGGATAACGATGTCACTTTACAACAAGACGGGGCCCCACTCCACTGGTCACTGGAAGTCAGGAACTTCCTCAACGACACATTCAATGATTTTCATTGAGCTAGAGATCGACCCAATCGAATTGCCTGCTAACATTGTTTTCAATTACCTGCAGATTCTCAGTCAGAAAAAGAAACGTCCTACTTTCATATGATATTAGGAGTCTGCCATGAAAATACAAGATTAAGCGAAACTAAAAAAACTAAGAAAAGAAAGATTACACCAAATTTTCGAGTGTAGTGAGCACGCATTTTGAATCCGTTCTGACCTGAATTAAATTTATCAAAGCTAGTCAATGGAATCGGTGTGAAAAACAGTAGTATCTGACTGAAGAAAGAAGTTTTTCATTCGGGTATTTAATCCCGCAGATATTGCTGCAAACCGAATCGTGAATTTGCGCCCTCTGGTTGCAGACTTGTGGGTTAAGGAAAATGTGAAATTATATGAGAAACATTTCTCAGCGGAAACGCTATCCAACAAAGAAGGAATTTTTCAAATCGGACTCTTAGAAGTAGAGATATTGACAAAAATAAGATATATATCTACCCCCCCTGGCGGAGAAACCATGCATTATTTTAAGAAGAATATACTCCTAAAAGGTTTGTCGACGTGAGTAGTAGCGGTCCACAAACGAATTTTTTCAGTCGAGATTTTAGAAGCTCAGATTCCTCTGCAAATACATCAGACGTGAAAATGAAGACTTATGCACCCCACCTCCCCCTGGTGGCCAAACCATTTTTTTTATAAAAAAAAATTATATGCAGAAGATTTCCCATTAGGAGACTTATCCGCTGAAGAAAAAAAAATTCAAATCGGAGTTTTAGAAGTAGATATTTCAGGGGAAACTCAATTTACCTTTACGCCCCCTAGCGGAAAATCTATGCGTAACTTTAAAAAGTGACTATACCTAAAATAATCTTCGACATAAATGGAATCGAAAGGTAAAATAATTTTTTTAATCGGAAGTTTAAAAGCAAATATATAGAATAAAATGTGGTTTGAATTCGAAATTATCCGCATTTAAGCGACGAAATTATATATCTATGCGGCGAAATTATATATCGTAAAAAAAAAAAAAAAAAACGAGGTGAAGGTTCATTTGCGCATTTCAAGCTTCCCAATGGAAATAGAATTTTTGAAATCGGACTAATAGTTGCAGAGATAATATGGTGTCCATAGACGGACAGACCGACGGACAAACCGATAACATAAGGACGATCGTTTTTTACAAAAGACGTGCTAAAAATTTATGTCCTGGTGAGCATTACAGAATAAGTAAATAAAAGGTGAACCTATCAGTATGTTACCCACAATTTTATTTCTAGTTCGTATCACTACTGCAATAGTTTTTATGCTCACGTTTGCTCATTTCCATGTAGAGTAACAATGCAGCAGTTGCTGTGCCCTGAATGTTTCACTCAGAGCAACGAACTCGCATAAATCGAGAACTTGTTGATCTTCGTTGCTCTTCTCGGGTGAACATGGATCAGAAGAGCGTCGTGTTTAGAATGACGTAACAGCAAGCCTAGTGCTGTGACGTGCCGAGCCCGATTCGGGTTAGAAAATACAAGGTAACGATGACATTAGAGACGTGAATTCCCCTTTTAGTGACGTCATACGGAAACCCTAAATTTCTGATTGGTTTTAAAGGTTATCGTATGACGTCAGATATGATACATGACGTACAGTTCGGGTAACATGAGAGTGACGTCACAAACAGAGGAACTTATCTCTCTAATGTGGGTTTTCGAGACGGCCGTGGATCACGTGGGCTCAGACTGCATAATATTTATTACTGTCCGGGCTAGGGCTCTGAATTTTTTTCTTGGTTTTATATATTTTTTTAACTATATATGATTTATCATTCGGGACTTTTATTACACACTTTATTTGGTACAGAGAATTATTTGACAACTGAGTGAAGAGTACGGACCAGAAAGAGGTATTTATTCTGTGCTTGGGGTTGCAAAGCCATAGGCCATGCATTACTGGATTTCTACAAAGAAGGAAAAGCTTCAAGGTTCTAGTTAGTATAGATACCACGCCGTCGAAATTACGTCTCCCTCCTCCATGAGGCAGCTCTGTACTAATTTTATCGAGCAACATACGTACACACATCTGCCACTAAATTAGGAATCGGTATGTAAATGTACGTAAACGTCACTTACGCAGCATATATACAAATTACGTGTGTGTTTGAGAGCTATTTAATACTGCCACGCTAAACGCTGGCTTATGACAATTCGTCCAGAAAGGTCTGGGATCGAATCCCGGTGAGGCATGGATTTTGTGTTTATCCACTGGCCTTGCCTCTTCCCTGGAACCAGTGGTCCTAAATTAGGGACGGGCGACTGCTTATTATTAGTCCATTGAGTTGCCCACGGTGGTCGTTCAACCTTCAATAAAAAATAGGCTGCGCCGCCCCGGTGGCGCAGTGGTCTAAGCGATGGCCTCTGATCATTCGTCTGAAAGGAGTCTGGGTTCGAATCCCGTGAGGCATGGATGTTGTGTTTGTCTTACGGCACTGGCTCTCTCCCTTCCCTGGAACCAGTGACCCTAATGCTCACGGTGGTCGTTAAACCTTCAATCCAAAAAAAAAAAAAAATAGGCTGCCACTCCTTTTGATCACAATGGGGAAAACAAAGGATCTTTCGGAGTTCGACAAAGGGCATATTCTAGGTACCCGTCTGGTTGGGGCTTTGATTTTGAAAACAGCAGAGCTGTCTGGTTCCTCCAACGGTGAGATATCCAGGGTGTTTAATCAGTGAAAAAATAACCTACATCGTTTGTATAAGAGGCAAAACTGTGGTGCGGCGACAGTCTGTCAGGAACGAGATCGCCGTCGTCTGAGAAGGCTTGTACGGAGAAAGGACATACTGGAAAAACAGTCATATGGTTCAATGAGTCGCCGCGATACACCTTGTTCTGTACCTACGGTAGGCAGAAAGTTTGACGGGAGCCCCATGGAGGACTGACCTAGCTTGCCTTATAAACACCTCTAGATTCTGGGGGTATCGTTCACTTGATCGAAAGGTCACTTGACCGAAAATCACTTCGCCGAAAATCACTTGATCGAAAGATACATTTCACCGAATGGTCACTTAAAAGTTCATTTCATCGAAAGGACATTTGATCGAAAAGTTTATTTCACCGAAGGATTACTTTACTTAAAAGTTCATTATATCGAAATATCATTTCACCGAATGGTCAGTTTATCGAAAACTTAGAATTTTGTTGTCAGAGATCTGTTGGAGTGTGGTGAGGATTTTTGAAAAACTGGCCACCTAAACATTATCGGATTGTATAAAAAATACACTTTTAATTTCTATGAAACACCTCCCCACGAGTAGGTTCTTCGAAATATAACATTAATTATTTGTCAAATTTTAATCCTCCGCGCTCATATTCATAAGGGTTACATAGCAAATTAAGTAAATAATATTCCACTTTTACACCACCACGAAACATTAATTTTTTGACCGTAGGCCTAGATACAAGCCTTTTTAACAGATTTAAACCGTACTCATATTCATAAGCATTACATAAAATGAACAGTAAATTTTTTTATGTAAACCTTATGAATATAAGCTCGCACATTTAATATTTGCTAAAGAGGCCTAAAGCTCTAAACTTGATTCTTTTTGCCTGAAAAAATATGCAACATTATTAACTTGACTTTTCATTTAAACTTTATGAACACGAGTTCGCATGATTAAAATTGGGTAAAAAAGCCTAAGCGAAGACCTAGGGACCTAAATTGATTATTTTTGCTTAAAAAAATGTGCAACATTATTCATTTTACTTTTTATGCAAACCTTATGAACATGAGCACTGAACGTGACTTTTATGTAAACCTTATGAACATGATTAAAATTTGCTAAAAAGGCCTAAGCCGAGGCCTATTGTCTTAAAAAAAGATTTGTTTTAAACCTAAATCTTTGCTTTCTCTGAGACACGGAGAAATAAAAAGTGCAATTTGAGTATGATCCCCTAACGTTTTGGTGGTCTGTGTGCCGAACTTCACCATGCTTCAACAGATCCTGTAATGAAATCCAAAGTTTTCGATCAAGTGACCCTTCGGTGAAATGATCTTTCGATCAAGTGACCCTTCGGAGAAATGTATCTTTCGATCAAGTGACCCTTCGGTGAAATGATCTTTCGATGAAATGAACTTTTAGGTTAAGAGACCTTTCGGTGAAATGTACTTTACGATCAAGTGACCCTTCGGTGAAATGTATCTTTCGACCAAGTGACCATTCGGTGAAATGAACTTTTCGATCAAGTGACCCTTCGCTGAAATGTACCTTTCGATCAAGTGACCCTTCGGTGAAATGTACCTTTCGATCAAGTGACCCTTCGGTGAAATGATCTTTCCATGAAATGAACTTTTAGGTAAAGAGACCTTTCGGTGAAATGAACTTTTCGATCAAGTGACCCTTCGGTGAAATGTACCTTTCGATCAAGTGACTCTTCGGTGAAATGTACCATTCGATCAAGTGACTCTTCGGTGAAATGTACCATTCGATCAAGTGACTCTTCGGTGAAATGTACCATTCGATCAAGTGACCCTTAGGTGAAATGTACCATTCGATCAAGTTAGTTAGTTAGTTAATTGATTTTAGTGGCGCAAGGGCCAGGTTTGGCCAAAGAGCGCCAGACACAGAACAATCAGTTAAAGATATTTAAAAGCGGGGTGAAATGATTAAGAGCAGACAGGCTTGGCAAAAGTTAGAATAGAGAATGATAAAAGCTGTGAAGACTAGTTAGTCAATTAGGTTTATAAATAAATAAATAAATTCACCAATTCACTGTTATAATCATTATAAATTATTATTATTATTATTATTATTATTTTTTTTTTTTTAAATAAGTTTTAAAAAGTCTATCTGCTTTAAGAACGAAAACACTGCGAAAGTGTCGCAGTGGTCGCCCAAAAGCTTCTGCAGTGTAGCTGCGCCGTCATCCAGTAGATGAGACTGAAAATAGTGAAACCGATGATTACAAAAACGAACACAACTACATAAAACATGAGAGATGGTGAGTAAACAGTCGCACGCCTCACACATTGGGGCAGCGTCGCCACACAGCAAATAGCTATGCGTGAAGCGACAATGCCCAATGCGGAGACGCGCAAGAACAACTTCTTCCCTACGGTTCCGGCGACACGATGATTTCCAGATTCCAAGGTTAGGTTTTATACGGTGCAATTTATTCTCCACCTGTTGGTCCCACAGACTTCGCCACGTTTGTCTGATATGATCGTGAACAAGAAAGCGAAAATCGTGGTGAAACAGTGGCAAGGGTGTGACGACCAAAGAAGAGGCAGATCTAGCAGCAGCATCGGCAGACTCGTTCCCTGGGATCCCAACATGCCCAGGAATCCAGCAGAACCGAATCTGGACATCAGCCTCGAGCAAAGAACGAAAAAGTCTCCGAACGGCAAAAAGAAGTGGGTGGCCAGTGAAATCCAAAGATGACAATGATTGCACAACACTCAACGAATCAGTGTACACAATAGCACGCTGATGAGAGCTCGACTGCACGTGAACAAGTGCAAGATACACAGCATGTATCTCCGCCGAAAAAACCGTGGCCTCAGGAGGAATGCGGGCAACAGAAACTTCGTCAACGCAGACGGCGGCGGATCCAACAACACCAGCCGCCTTAGATCCATCGGTGAAAACAGGAATAAAGTCTGCATTGACGTAACGGTGTTCAGCGAAGAGCTGCTGGTACACTGACGCAGGGGTTGAGGACTTGTCAAAAGATGTAAAGCTGGTATCAACCATGACACCAAGAGGATGCCATGGGGGATCCTCAAAGCCCCTGGTCTCTCCAACGAGTGACAAGTCGAGCCCTGCATCACGAGCAACTGCCGCCATACGAAGACCGAAGGTTCGAATGCACGAGGAACGGATCTCGAACAAACGAGCATGCTGGGGATGAAAAACTGCATCGTATAAAGGATGGTCTGTGAGTGATTTAAGTTTCAGGTAAAATTGAAGAGACAGCTGCAGACGGCGTAAATGAAGCGACGGTTCGTTCGCGTCGGCATAAAGGCTGGGAATGGGTGACGTACGAAAGGCTCCCGTACAAAGACGCAGCGCTTGATGGTGGATGGTATCCAACGGCCGGAGAACGGTAGGACGCGCAGAGCCATACACCATACAGCCATAATCCAGCTTAGACCGAATGAGAGAATGGTAAATACGGAACAAAGAAGTCCTGTCTGCACTCCAGGAGACTGAGGCAAGGATCTTAAGGATTGACAAGGCTCTCAGACAGGAAGTCCTTAGCCGTCGAACGTGCGAGCGAAAGATGAGAGCACGGTCAACGGTCAAACCAAGGAACTTGGTTTCCGGCAAAACTGGAATGACTGCACGGTCCAAATAGAGCTCTGGATCAGGATAGAGGCCACGCCTCCGGCAGAAATGGACACAGGCTGTCTTGTCGGGAGAAAGAACAAACCCATTATTGTTAGCGGCTTTAACAATCTGGGTAATTGCAGACTGCAGCTGCCTTTCAACGAAATGCATGCTGGATGACGAACAGAAGATGTGAAGGTCGTCAACATAAATGGTAGCCGAAACCGTAGGAGGAAGATTTTTGAGTAAACAATTAATGCGGAGGATGAACAGAGTCACCGAAAGAATGCTGCCTTGAGGAACGCCTTGTTCTTGATGGAAAAAGGCGGACAGCGTTGTACGCAGGCGCACCTGGAACACACGGTTACGAATAAAGTTGGCAATGAAGGTTGGCAGGTTTCCCCGCAACCCACTCTCGTGGAGGTCACGGAGGATACCGTGACGCCACGCTCTATCGTAAGCTTTTTCGATGTCAAAAAATACAGACACCAGGTGCTGCCTACGTACGAACGCCTCACGAACAGACGTCTCAAGGAGCAGGAGATGGTCAGGAGCTGAACGATGACGACGGAAGCCGCTTTGTGATGGAGACAGTATTCGATGTTCTTCAAGAAAATAAATTAGCCGGGAATTAACCATTCGTTCAAGGATTTTGCACAGACAGCTAGTGAGGGCAATTGGCCGATAACTAGAGGGAGACTTGGGGTCTTTGCCAGGCTTGGGAAAAGGTAAAACAAAAGCTCTTCGCCAAGAATCCGGGAAACTGTGCTCCAACCAAATACGGTTGAAAAGCACTAACAGATTCTCGAGAGACGACTGCGAGAGATGACGAATCATGTCATAGTGGATGCCGTCAGGGCCGACAGATGTTGCGCCGGACCGATGCAGAGCCACCCGTAGTTCAACCATGCTGAAGGGGGAGTTATACTCAGTGTTATAAAAAGGCGCAAAGGAGATTTTCTGGCGTTCCGCGGTTGTTTTAATCCTCTGAAAGGACGGGAGATACGCCTGAGAACTAGAAACTGAGGCAAACGCTTCGCCCAAGCAATCCACAATCTCCCCAACTTCAGCATACGTGCAGCCGTTATTCTCAAGAATTGAAATTTGGCGGGAACTATAGTTTCCCCGAATCTTACGAATTTTTTCCCAAACAGTTTTTGAACTGGCACGTGAATTGATAGATGAAACGTACTGCATCCAAGACTCCCTCTTGCTTCGTCGACGCACCAACCGAGCGTAAGATTTTGCTCTTTTAAATTTAACAAGATTAGCATCGGTCGGATAACGCCGAAAAGTACACCAGGCCTTATGTTGAACTCTCCTAGCCGCTGCGCAATCAGGGTTCCACCAAGGCTTCGGACGTCTTGGGAGCGTCGTTGATGTTTTTGGGATAGAGAGATCTGCAGCCTGAATGATACACGTTGTGACATCAGTAACAGCTGCGTCAATTGACCCCCGGGTCACCATGGCAAAAGATATCATTGCCGACGGTGTGAAGACCTCCCACTTGGCACGATCCATCCTCCAACGAGGAGGGCGGGAGGCAGAAGATGGTACGCTCACATTATACCTAAGTACAATTGGGAAGTGGTCGCTTCCATGGAGGTCGTCACACACCGTCCACGACCAGTCGGCCATAACCGATGGTTGACCCAAAGATAAATCGATTGCACTGAAACTTCGTGTAGGCTCGTGGAAGTAAGTGTCAGCACCGGTGTTAAACAGGCACAAAGAGGTCGAGGAAAGAAGAGATTCGATCCTACGGCCTCGTGTGTCTGTTCTGACACTACCCCACAATGGATTATGAGCATTGAAGTCACCCAGAAGAAGAGCAGGTGACGGCAGCTGCCCAACTAAGCTCTCAAGAACGGACACGCTCACGTCCTCATCCGGCGGCAGATAGACACTGCAAACAGTTAGAGGCACAGGCATGGAGATACGCACCGCAACGGCTTGTAAAGATGTTGAGACCGCAACGGGAGAAACTGGAACACTGTGGGGGACAAGGATGGCAACTCCCCCGCAAGCTATATCTCCTGAAACATTATCTTTCCGAAATGCACTGTAGCCTCGAACTGAAAGGAGGTCTGATGGTTTAAGTTTTGTCTCCTGGAGGCAAAGGCACACCGGAGAGTATGACGAAAGCAGATGTTTCACGTCGTCATGTCTTGTCCGAAAGCCTCGACAGTTCCACTGAACGATTTTATCCATGGTTTGAATTGTGGTGAATGAGAAAAAGAAAAACGAAAAACAAAACCCGAGAAAAACTGGGACAACTAAAAGTTGTCCGATTCCATCATTTCGTCTGCAATGTCCATTTGCGCTTGGGACTGTTTTGTCCGACGCCCTGTAGTCTCTGGTGGTAAAATGGGGCGGTATTTTGGTTCCTGTGTCGCAGATGATCTTGCCCGATCCTGGTTCTTATTATGGGAGTTTGGAGATTTCTTCTCCTTTTCTTTTTCCTTTCTCTTTCCTCCCGGGGTTGTTGAAGTCCCGGTGGTGCTGGTGTTAGTTGCAGCAGGTTTAGGCACAGTGGTTGTTGGAGCTTTCGCGTCCCTAGCTCGGGATTGTAGTGCTGCCAGACCAGCAGCTATGATGTCGTCTAGCTTGTAGGGACAGTTCACTGGGATTTGGCTATCAGTCTGGGTACCGACTGTAGTCCTTGCAACAACCGCTGATGCATAGGATCGCCGATTTGATTGGTTTGGAGCGACCTTTCTTCTGGCCTCTGGGTAGGAGATTCCCTCAACGGTCTTAATGCGTTGGATCTCTTTTTCCTCTTTCCACTTTGGACAGTCTCTTGATGATGCTGCATGAGATCCCTTGCAGTTGAAGCACAGCTCGGCTTCGGCATGGCAATCTTGCAAAGTATGGTCGGGTGCAGTACGACGCCCACACCGAGCAGTGCTCCTGCAAGACTGCTGGGAGTGACCATATGCTTGGCATTTGAAGCATCGTAGAGGACTTGGTATGAAGGGGCGCACTTCAAGGTGTAGATACCCTGCCTTGATTGAAGTTGGCAGGGATGGGGTGTTAAAGGTCAGTATGATGTTTCGAGATGGGACAGATTGGCCATTTCGCCGAAATAGGATGCGCCGGACTCCACTCACTTGTTGGTCTTTCAGTTCCTCCAGAAGTTCTTGGTCACTGCACTTCAGAAGGTCTTGAGAAGAGATAACACCTCGTGAGGAATTGAGGTAGCCGTGAGGGGTAACTTTTACAGGGCAATCTAAAAAAGAGGTGGTGTTTAAAAGCACTGTAGCATATCTGGGACTCGACATCTCGACAAGAAGATCTCCAGATTGGAGCTTCTTAACGCTCTTAGGAGAGCTGGCAATTGATTGCAATGCTTTATTTATCCAGAAGGGGCTTCTGGTGTTTAATGGGTTTGAAGCGTCCAAGGAGTGGATGCAAAAGAACCGAACATTGGCAGAATCAGGTGTAGGTTTCTTGTTGGGAGGGGGTGACCCTTCCTCAATGGGCCGCTTTGTTTGAAGTTCTTGGGAAATTTTTTGGTTAGCCATGAATAGAAGTGAAAAGTTCGTCCGCCGATTTCCCCGCCCACAACCGAGCCCAACAGGGGAGAGCCGGAGGTCCGCAAGCCCAATTGGACGCAGGACACTACTCTAGGGTTAAGCAACGGATATAGCATGTTGATAGTGCAGACATGCGCTCAGCGAGTACCGAGACTTTCCCAGGTCTCGGTAACACCCCTTTGGCATGCCCGCACTATCCCCAAACTCACCCTGTTGTACGAAACAACAAGCCGATTGACTAGGAGTGGGTTAGTTCCTAGCCGCCCGTTTAGGGTGAAGCAGGGGGCAAAGAGGAGTGTTGGCGACTGGCGACTGGCGACTGGCGACAACAACAACCTGGCCACCAGAAACCTCAGCCTCCAGCATCCCCTTTTCCACCTTACGGGTCACAGCACACGGCAAACGTGCAGGTAGGTCTAGCAAACCAGCCCGGAAAAACAAGAGAGGAACAGAAAATGGAGAAGCAAGTCGAGTAGAAAATGGAGTAGAAAAGAAGAACAGGTAGTGGAGAAGAAAGTAAAAACAGGAAAGGGAGAGGAAAGCTAGAGGAAAGGAAAGGGCTGGCGCATAATCACAACCTCAGCAACCAACAACTGAGGCGGGTACTGTCAAGGTGGTGGCAACACAAAGTTGTAACGGGAAGAATCAAACATAACAAGTCGGCTGGGGCCGTGGGGTCGCTACTCCCCATCAGCTGGATGAACAGCTGTCCCTGCGGAAACGTATAAGCGCAAATACAAAAAAGCAAAAAAAAAACCGTCACAAGGTCAGCTCGGGCCGTGGGGGCGCCGCTCCCCAAATAACTGGAAAACCAGTTATCCCCGTGCGGGACATTCGATCAAGTGACCCTTCGGTGAAATGTACCTTTCGATTAAGTGACCCTTCGGTGAAATGTAGCTTTCGATCAAGTGACCCTTCGGTGAAATGTACCTTTCGATCAAGTGACCCTTCGCTGAAATGTACCTTTCGATCAATGACCCTTTGGTGAAATGATCTTTCGATGAAATTAACTTTTAGGTAAAGAGACCTTTCGGTGAAATGTACCTTTCGATCAAGTGACCCTTCGGTGAAATGTACCTTTCGATCAAGTGACCCTTCGGTGAAACAATCTTTTCGGTGAAGTGAATTTCGGTCAAGTGACCCTTAGGTGAAGTAAACGTCGGGCAAATGAACCGGATCCAGATTCTGGATGTGGTGCCATGGTGTGGGGGACGTTACGGTGCGGAATGGGTCCTCTGATATTGCTGGAAGGTCGGGTTCCCTCCTACGGAATAGGTCCTCTCGTATTGCTGGAAGGTCGGGTTCCCTCCTACGGAATAGGTCCTCTGATATTGCTGGAAGGTCGGGTTCCCTCCTAGGGAATGAGTCCTCTGATATTGCTGGAAGGTCGGGTTCCCTCCTAGGGAATGAGTCCTCTGATATTGCTGGAAGGTCGGGTTCCCTCCAAATATTTGTCTGAACATTGTTAACGGTCAAATCCATCCTGCAATGTTGACTTTTTATCCGGCAGATGACGGCTGTTTCATGGACGACAATGCTGCTGTCCATCGCACAGGATGTATTCAGCAGTGGTTCAGCGAGCATGACAGCAACTTCCACCATCTTCCCTGGCCACTGCAAACCCGGATCTGAACCCCATTGAGAATGTATGGGGGCATGTTAGAAAAACAGTTCCAGGGAGAAAAATCCTTTTCCGTTAAAACTGAGCCAGTTAAAGGACCGTCTAGTGGACGCTTGGCATTCTGTAGATATAGGTACACTCCAATACCTTGTGTAATCTATGCTAAACCGCATATGTGCTGTAATTCGGGAGATAAGAGGTCCAATCCAGTACTGAATAAAAGTTTCCTATTCAGTTGTGTAATCTGCAGCGCCGCCGTGTTTTGCCGGAAAACGGGTCGTCCGAAGTATTTGAGCAGAAAACGAATCAGTAATGGTGCGATGTACTATAGAAACAGCAATGTACTATAGAAACAGCGATGTATATGTACTATAGAAATACCTTTTCCTGTCCCCAATTGAGAAGGACATCGGTTAATTGCAGGGAAAGGAGAGAGTGGAAGTCTGTGATTGGAGATTTTCGTTTTGTCTTTAAAGCCTCAGCAGATTAGCCACTGTTTTTTCGGGCACATTGTGGCCCGGGCTCGATTTTACGATATAAAATTCGGTCTCGGACTGACGTACTTTGGACTTGAGCACTTAAAACTGAACCCGAATTCAACACTGCCTGGCACCTGCTGGAAGAAATACTTTAAATTCCATAAAAGATGCGGTTTTCATTTGCATGTGAAACGAAGCGAGTTTCTGTTTGGTCCTTGTACATGCGGTCACTAAAATTTGAAAGTGCAAAGGGCTTTACGAAAATACTGGTTATCGGTTAGTTTAACCATGTATTTTGAAAGTTGTGTCGCTGTTTACCCGCTGTTTTTGCTTTGGCAAAAATATTTCATGAATCATACAGTCTTCTGATGGATATTTGCATAATAAAAGAAAACCTTTGGACTACGAAAGAGCGAGGCTTGTCTTTAATAAATCTTTTCTGGGTCACGATATTTTTTTTTTATTTGCAGCTAAAAGAAGGATAAGGCGCTCAACGAAATATGAAATTATCTCGGGTGTGTAAAGATGCTCACATACTACAAAAAGTAGCTTCTCGCGCTATTATTTTGATACTCATTTTCTCGCCGAAACCTGCTGAGAACAGAAATATTCCGTCTAACATCTTTCTTGGTGGATGCGAACGTTGCAGTACATGAATTTTATGGATAAAAGCGATACTTTTTTTAGATATCTTCTCCATCAAGGCAGCTGCGAAACTTCAGCAACTCAAAAATTTCCATTCATATTTTTAAAATTTCACACACTACTGGTACGAAGCTGTAAACCCAGCTTGCTTGTCGCTAAGATTACATTCTTTAAAAGGTTGCGAAACTTCGCTTAAATAAAAGGAGATTTGTAAAGTTTGATCAAAATTTTGTGCACTGTCCCAACCCAAAGCACTGTTTTTGGTTACTGATGCCATAATAAGTACAATTACGAAGGCTAATTGTTTGCGTTAGTTAACCTAGAATTCTGATTCTATTTTATAATCTACCATGTAATGTCAAGTACTTCATCGCATAAAGCAATATCCATTCTCGGTCCGTTGCTGGACGGAGGGCTCTTCAAGCCTCTTTCACAACTCTGTCTTGAGTGACTCTTTTCCATCTCATGCTTTCGAATTTCATCCATCCATCTCACACGTTGTCTATTTCTAAGTCTTTTTCCTTTCGTTTGGTATTCAGTTTAGTAGTTTAGTTGTCTAACTGTTGTCAGTTCTAGCAATATTCCCAGCCCATTGCCCCTTGAGTGTTTTTATCATACTTTGATCTTGATGTCATCCATTCTTGTAATTTTCCTGATTATGAGTTCCTTTTCCGGTCTTTATTGGTTACACCAAGCAGGAACCTCTTCATGCTTGTCCGCCGCCTCTGTATGGCTATGTATGCCTATAATTTCCTGATTATGAAGGTAAGTTTTCATTGATAACAAAGGTATTTAACCCTGCGATGATTTCCTGATTTCGGTGTTCTCTTCTGGAGGAATTTCCTGATTATGAGTTAATTTTCCGGTCTTTATTGGTTACACCAAGAAAGAACCTCTTCATGCTTGTCCGCCGCCTCTGTATGCCTTTCCTAGTTAAAGTCCATTTCTTTGATCCATAAGAAACAACTAGAAGAATGCACTGACTGAACTCTTTTATTTTAAGACGTAATGGAAAATTGCGCTTCAAAATTGTAGCGCTTTTTCCAAATGTACTTCAGCCAAGTGTTATGTGCCTATTAATTTCTTATCCCATGTGACTTTCGCTTGATATCAGTTGTCCGAAGATGATATAGGTATCACTTATTCCTGAACTTTTCCCCTCCAACTTTTAAATGTTTAGTTCTTGTAAAAGCATTGTACATCAATTTTGTGTTTCCTGTAAGATCATACACTGAAGAGCAATTAAATTAGAGATACCTGTCTAGTAACGTGTAGCACCACCTTTCGTCCTGATGACGGCGGCGATTCGTCTCGGTATGGACTCGACAAGACACCGGAAGCGTTGGGAAGCCATACGGATCCACGACCCCTCAACAAGCTCCCACAGTTCACGAAGATTTGATGGAGGGGGGTCACAGCCTCGAACACCTTTCTCGTGGGCATCCCAGATGTGCTTGATGGGACCTAGCTGGCCAAGGAAGCGAGGTCACATCGGTGGAGTGTTCATCCAACCATTCGGATGCAATTCGAGAGCGATGGTACGGTGCATTGTCTTGTTGCAGGATGAGGTCCCCAGTGGGATGTTGAAGATGCACAAACGGGAGCAAATGGTCGTCCAGGACATTCCGGTAACGTTGACCTGTGAGGGACGATGTCACACGTACTAGGGGTCCCATTTCAGTCCACGTAAAAAGTCCCCAGACGAGAATGCCACCCCCACCAGCTTGAAGAGTACCCTGCTGGCAAGAAGGATCTAACGCTTCATGTGGTTTGCACCATACTCGTATCCTGCCATCCGCATGTACCAACGTGAATCTCGACTCATCAGTCCAGGCAACATTTTCTCACATCTCTAGGGTCCAGTGGCGATATTTCCGCGCCCATGCTAATGTTTGCACCCTGTGATGTGCGGTCAGCAGCGGTACCCTCGTGGGACGATGGCTTCTGTACCCCACAGCGAGGAGATGGTTCTGGATGGTGTGGCTGCTTGCACGTTTTTGTGCACCAGCGTTAAATAGCCGAGTGATTTCTTGCACTGTGGCCCGTCTATCCGCTGTTACAATGCGAGATAGCCGACGATGACCCCGCTCATCCACACGCTGTTGTCCACGGCAGATAGCCCTTTGCAGGGATGGTTTTACCGGATTCGTTGTACTTACGGTGCACCCGTGACACAGTGGCTCGTGAAATTCGTAGTGCCTGCAGGACTTCCGAGATGAAGTGACCCATTCGTCTGGCCCCAGACAATTTGCCGACGATCAAATGCGCTTAGATCTATACTGCGCTCGACTCTTACTGATCCAGTTGCATCACTCCTTATATTGTCGGAGCGCTGCATACGTCATGTTGTTTCTGTTTACAGGGCTTGTTTCTTGGGGTGAATATTGCGTTTCGGTGTTGAAGTCGTTACTTCACCGGGGCCTACTTAGTGTTTTTTGCATTTGGGATTGTCGTACCATATCCACTTTTCATCACCCGTAACGATTTTCCACAGGAAATACTTCCTGTGTTGTTTATTGAACAGATTCAAACACTTCATGACACGCTCATCCTTATTCCTCTGGCTCAGGTCATGTGGCACCCATTTTCTTTCCTTCTTAATCTTTCTCATTGCTCGTAAACGATTGGAAAGGGTTTGTTGAGTTACCCCCAGTTGTTCAGCTATTGTTTTTGCGTTTGAGACGAGTATTCATCCAGTAATGCTTGAAGTTGCTCATGGCCGCCCCGGTGGCGCAGTGGTCTAAGCGATGGCCTCTGATCATTCGTCCGAACGGGGTCCGGGTTCGAATCCCGGTGAGGCATGGATGTTGTGTTTGTCTTACGGCACTGGCTCTTTCCCTTCCCTGGAACCAGTGGCCATAAATTAGGGACGGGCGACTGCTTATAGCCCATTGAGTTGCTCACGGTGGTCGTTAAACCTCCAATCAAAAAAAAAAAAAAAAAAAAAGTTGCTCATGTGCAACCTTCTGCGCGGCGCCGCTACGTTCTCGATCGCTAACATCAAAATCACCTACTTTAAACCGTCTAAACATAAACTCACACGTGCTTTTAGATACAATATTCTCCCCGAGAACAGATCGATGCACATGCTTTTGCAGCACTTTTTCCTTGATGAAATTCTTAACGAATGCAGTGTCGAATAAATGCAGTATCGTTGTAATCTTTCACCTACCGATGTGCAAGTGCGTTTGACTGTTGGGCAAACTTCTGTGCCACATTTTATACTCTGGACCAGTTACGGTCTTATGACAACAACGCGGGGGAATGTCAGATATATAAATTAGCGGTATACGTCACACAAAAAAAGCTTTAAACCTGATTTGTACACCTAACACTTACAAAAATGACTGTTTCAGCTAAAAGAAGGTAAGTTAAATTACACTGCCGGACAATTGCTAAGGACGGATGACAATAGCAACCATAAAATGGAAGGCAGGAAAATGTGGAAATTAGCATAAGTGCGGGATACAGTAAGACGTGTTGTGCGTATGCAAATTTTGGATTGCCGAACTTGTTCGTGACGTCATAGCGCTGATAAGAGATATAAAGGATTTGACGCGTATTGACCGTTGTTGTTCAAACGCAAAGTTGAAAGGGAAAGAATCAATTGACGAACTTGCAATTTTCAGTATGTCTTCCCGACATCACCTAAATGATTTTACGCGTGGCCGTATTATTGGCAAGATTGAAGAAGGGCGAAAAATAACAGATGTTGCCAGGGAGTTCGACGTCAGCCACAGTGTTGTTTCAAGGCTTTGGAAATCATTTCAAACAAATGGAGAGTGTAGCAAACGTCACGGGGAGGTCGTGTTCGCAGTACGACACCTGCAGAAGATCGGTACATAGTGCTATCAACAAAAAGACACCGGCGCAGCACAGCTAGTGAGGTAGCAAATCAGTTTATGGTTGCTACTGGCAAGCGGATCTCCCGAAAAACTGTCGCCAGACGTTTGCATGAAGGAGGACTATACGCCCGCCGTCCTGTTGTGTACATCCCACTGTTCAGACGTCACCGTACCGCCCGTTTGCAATGGGGCCATCAACATCGTAATTGGACTGATAACGACTGGTCTGCTGTCCTCTTCTCAGATGAGAGTAGATACAGTCTATCGTCTGATTGTCGACGACAACTGATCTGGCGTGATATTGGTACTGCATATTGTCCAGCAAACATACAGGAATGGGACCGATATCCGACATGTAGTGTCATGGTATGGGCTGGCATCATGATCAATGGTCGTACGTCCCTCCATGTGCTTCCAACTGGGACTATGACTGGCCAACGATACATTAATGATGTTCTGCTACATCATGTTCGCATGTTTCGTGGTGCTGTCGGTGATAGATTCATTTTCATGGACGACAACGCAACATGTCATCGAACAGTTGCTGTCCAGGATGTCTTGAGAGAGAGGATATTCAACGCCTGGTATGGCCAGCACGTTATCCAGATCTGAATCCCATTGGAAATGTGTGGGATGCTTTGGGGAAGAGTCTTGCTGGTCGCCAATGCCCTCCAAAAAAAACAAGGACACCCTCATTCGTGCACTGACTGAGGAATGGGATAAATTATCCCAACAGCTGCTTGATAATGTTGTGCAAAGCATGACACGACGTGTGGAATCTTGCATCGCCGTCCATGGTGGCCATATCCCATATTGACATCTTACGCCGGAACGCCTGCGGACGGTAATTGCATTTTTTTCACGTTTACGTATTCTGCACAAAATGGCCTGTTTGTCCCTTGAACACGTTCCAAAGCCTTCTGGATTTCAGAGCACAATAAATTGTCTTTCTTGTAATGTCCTGGCATTCTGACATTATTTTATTTCACTTGACATCCAACCACACTTACTTTTTTATGCGCTATATAGCTGTTTATGATCCGTCTTTAGCAATTGTCCAGCAGTGTATTAATATCTCCATTAATCATTATTCCCTTGTTTTCCCAGTTCAATTATTGAAAGATGTCGCTGGAGTGCATTTTCAGTCCTCAATGTGCATTGAAGAGCTTGAGAGATACTGTCACCTTGTCTCTCCCCCGTATGAAGTTTAATTCGTGCTATTCCTGGAACGATTGACCCCTTGCATTTGAATTTTCGTAGATATTATCGATAATATTAATTTATACGTCTTCAACACCGCGGCATTTGCAGCCTCCCAGATCTGTACCTGGTGTTTCACAGGAATGGTAACCGCAATTTATTTCCTCAGTGGTGTGTCGTAGACATGTGGGAAAAGTATCAGAATGAAGCATAGAATTCTGTCAAGGCAGTTTCACTACCATGAGTGGTATTTGCATATAAAGAGGAAATCTAAATTTTTTAACGGACCCGCAGCTAACAATATCCATTTAAAGACAGTTGCGCGGCGTTCTACTTAGTCTAAAGAAAGCAATTCCGTCTTTCTAGCTTCAAAAGAAACAGATATTAGCGATATGAATTACGAGCATGTGTCGTGTGAAGCTCTGTATAACCGGTCCCGGTGACTGTCTAAGCTCTGGCTTCTGACCGTTCGTCCAAGATGGGTCCGGGTTCGGAACCCGGTGAGGCATGAATGATGTGCTTGTCTGACAGCAGTGGCTCTTTCCCTTCCCTGGAACCAGTAGCTATTAATTATGGACGCGCGAATACTTATAGCCCACAGAGTTGCTCACGGTGGTTGTTAAATTCCAACCCTTGCCCTTCCTAAAAAAAAAAAACGTATATTAAGTGGAGTTATAGCACGTTTATCCACAGAGTTTTCTGATGAATATTTTGTTAGTAGAGAGCTTTAGGTTAGGGATGGCAAACCAGTGGTCCGTAAGAGATTTAGGTTAGGATAGCATACTGGTAGTCTGTGATATAAGTTTGCATGGCCCCTTCGTCAAATTTCCCAAGTGATAAATTAATTGAAGGCAAATATGAGACAACAAATGTAAATTTTATTTGATTGACAAATTCATTCAACCACTTCAGTAAAGACAATAGTCCAGGTTCGTGATTTTTTTATTCTTTTTGACTGAAGGTTTAACGGGCACCGTGAGCAACTCAATTCACTATAAGCAGTCGCCCGTCCCTGATTTAGGGTCACTGGTTCCAGGAAAGGGAGAGAGCCAGTGCCGTTAGACAAACACAACATCCATGCCCTACCGAGATTCGAACCCGGACCCTTCAGGAACGAATCATAAGCCTGCGCTTAGACCACTGCGCCACCGGGACGGCCAGGTTCGCGATGAACAGCACGACTGCACCCTTTTTCAGTCGTAAAATGTGAGGCGGAAGTCCACTCATCTCGATCGTGTGCAAATATTCAACTGGATAACGCACTCTTTCACTATTGTCTTCAGGCACAAATGTGTTTGTAAATGTTGTTGGAATGAGATTCGCGTCGCGAATACTCTTCACCCGTCTGAATCGACGGCTAGTTTTTTTTTTTTTTTGAAAATAATAAACTCATATGGAGCAACAAATGTAAACTTTATTTGATTGACAAATTCATTCAACCACTTCAGTAAAGACAATAGTACAGGTTCGTGATTTTTTTTTTTTTTTTTTTTTTTGACTGAAGGTTTAACGACCACCGTGAGCAACTCAATGGTCACATAGTTGCCCGTAATATTTTCACTAACAATGGTCAACGGAATGTTTATTTACATCTTTACATAATGGGAAACGTCTTACCTACGTGAATAAACTGGATCGAATGAATATTAAATTGTATATATACATCACACAGTCCAACGGCATAACGCAATCAGGTCTTAGAGAGTGTTTGCTGTTCCAATGAGAAGAACTTTGATAGCGTTTAACTTGATATAAGTTTCCACGTATGTGTTTTTGAGTAAATTCTGTACGTATGGAATTCTGGTGATCATATTCTGCTGGGGTTGAGAAATAAAAATAAATGCGAAAGGTTCAACGCTTAACTCCTTAAAAAATAGTGCTTACATTTCCGATGAACCGTCCCATGGTCTGAGGACGGGTACGTATTTGTAGAAGTCCCTAGGATGAATAGGCTGACCTCTCTCTTAAAATATGGCTGCCCTCCTCCTCTCCCTCGAAAAACAAAATTAGGTTTTCAGTTCCTCGACTCCAGCATACTGTTGTAATTTCTCCTTTTGTTTTCTCTTTCTTTGCAGTATATTGTTACTTCTTAACGGAAAAACTGGAAGTTGAAAATCTTAGCCCATCAAATCTGGCCAAAGAAATTTTTTCCAAAGCGTTCTATCTGTGAACGCAAATGCCGTGATAAGTAAACAAACAGTGCGGCAATTAATTAAACTGATTTTGAAAAAAAATTGGAAAAGCAAGAAAACTTACGTGAATATATTTTATTCGAAGTGCATTCCTTCTGCGTTAATACAAGAAGCGGCACGATCAGCCAACGAAAAGAAGGACTTGCAGAGGTCATTTTTTGGAATGGAGTGAAGAGCTGATATCACATTTCTTTGTATGTCTTGATATTTATTCGAAGTACATTCCTCCTGCGTTAATACAAGAAGTGGCACGATCAGACAACGAAAGGAAGGACTTGCAGAGGTCATCTTTTGGTATGGAGTGAAGAGCTGATGTCACAGTTCTTTCTATGTCTTCATATTTATTCGAAGTACATTCCTCCTGTGTTAATACAAGAAGTGGCACGATCAGACAACGAAAGGAAGGACTTGCAGAGGTCATCTTTTGGTATGGAGTGAAGAGCTGATGTCACAGTTCTTTGTGTCTTCATATTTATTCGAAGTACATTCCTCCTGTGTTAATACAAGAAGTGGCACGATCAGACAACGAAAGGAAGGACTTGCAGAGGTCATCTTTTGGTATGGAGTGAAGAGCTGATGTCACAGTTCTTTCTATGTCTTCATATTTATTCGAAGTACATTCCTCATGTGTTAATACAAGAAGTGGCACGATCAGCCAACAAAAGGAAGGACTTGCAGAGGTCATCTTTTGGTATGGAGTGAAGAGCTGATGTCACAGTTCTTTGTGTCTTCATATTTATTCGAAGTACATTCCTCCTGTGTTAATACAAGAAGTGGCACGATCAGACAACGAAAGGAAGGACTTGCAGAGGTCATCTTTTGGTATGGAGTGAAGAGCTGATGTCACAGTTCTTTCTATGTCTTCATATTTATTCGAAGTACATTCCTCATGTGTTAATACAAGAAGTGGCACGATCAACCAACAAAAGGAAGGACTTGCAGAGGTCATCTTTTGGTATGGAGTGAAGAGCTGATGTCACAGTTCTTTGTGTCTTCATATTTATTCGAAGTACATTCCTCCTGTGTTAATACAAGAAGTGGCACTATCAGACAACGAAAGGAAGGACTTGCAGAGGTCATTTTTTGGTATGGAGCGAAGAGCTGATCTCACAGGTCGTTGTGTATGTCTTAATGTCTTGGAAAAACTCTTCCTTTTAAAGACAGCTTTAATTTAGGAAATCAAAAGTAGTTACACGGAAAACCATAATCTTTGAACACTCGTACCAGAAATCTCTGAACACTAATTACTGTGTGTGTTGGTGAAGAAGGAACCATTGCCGGTTTTTGTTCTTTGGCATGACACGGACAATCCTCTTCCGCAATCGTTCCAAACTAGATGTGTAAGCATTGCCAGTGACAGTTGTACCTTCAGGAATGAACTCGTGATGCAGAATTCCCTTGCTATCGTAAAACCATTCAAGCATTTGCTTGATGTTTGGACTTCTGTTATCTGATCTTCTTCCTTTTGGGTGACTGTGGCGACTTCCACTGAACACTCAGACGTTTCGTTTCAGAATCGTAACGAAAGCATCATGGCTCTTTACCTGCCACAATGTTTTGGAAAAATTTTTGAATTGCTGCTGCAGTCTTCACAATATCTTTTGCATACTCCACTCGTACATGTTTCTGTTCGTCTGACAAAACGGGAAAAAAACTTTTTTATCCTCCAAATCTTGCACTGAAATTCAGATCATATGTAAAGGATGTTAGGAAGGTAATGTCTGATCCCAGGTCCTAAACAGCCCTTAGAAATAGGAAGGTAGGAGATTTGGGCTATAGTGCCCGATAGGAAAGTCACACGGAAGCGAGGCAGAGAGGGAGAGGAAAACGCCCTTCAAGGTCCTATGGCTTAACGTGCCAATTGCACTGAAATTTGACGAATCGTCTCCTTATTAGCATATACAGGGTGATTCATAAAGAAGTAAACAGTTTCAACGCACTATAAAACGAGAACAATGTAAGATGTTTTATGTTTCCTGTAACAGAATTGTAGGGGAATGTTTCAAGTTTTTTTAGGCGGTCACAGATTTTATATGTGTGCACTCTTAGTCACACGACACACATCTAGCCGGTAATCCATTTCCGCCCAAACGCGAGGTAAGATATCTAAATCAAGTGCAGTGATAGTGGTTGTGATACGCTGTATGTATGGAATCATTTTCAGCTTCTTTTCTCAAAATTCTCCAGACATTGGGCTGTGAAATCTGCACTTCACGACTCACCCTCCGCGTTGATTTTCCCGGGCTACGTTGAATGGCTGTGCAAACACTATCGACGACTTCTTCCGATACACGCGGTCGTCCAGGACTTTTAAGTTTGCACAAACAGCCCGTAGTTTCAAATTTTTTTACGCCAATCGTAGATAGATTTTCTGGTTGGAGGTTCTTTTCCGAATCGTGATCGAAAATGCCGTTGCACAAGTTACAGATTCTGTTTTGCTCAATTCAAGAACACAAAAACGACTTCTCCCTGCAGACGCTGCCATTTTCACTGACTAGTCACGTGACACGCGCGCTATCGCCTACGTCACTTCTCTCAGTAGCGGGAACTTTATGAGTACGTCTACCTAACGGTTCGCAGTTGTGGTATGTGTCTTCAACCGTTACTGTTTTACAGCATCTGGAAACTGCATACTCCTTTATGAATCACCCTGTATATCACGTTCCAGCGTCCTCAAGGCCACACAACGATCACTTTTTATCCATTCGCGAACTTTCTCAATGAGTTCAGACGTGCAAGCTGAAATCATGCGTCCGAGCCTTTCATCGAGATCTTCCTGCCCATCCTTGAAACGTGCATACCATCGGAATATTTGTGCACGAGATATGCAATTATCCTTGTACACATCACGCAATAATTCAACGGTCTCAGATGCAATTTTACTCATTTTCAAACAGTACTGGATATTTGCTCTGTGAAAGTGTTCTTCCACCAAATGACGTCACACACAGCGTAAATAATAATCTGCGCAATTCTCACGTAAACGCTGTTGCCACCGCATAGCTGATAAATGATTTATCCCAAAACCATGCCTTCTGGACTCGTGTGTGTGTGTGTTTTTCCCGGAATTTAATAAAAATCATTCTCATTACTTAATTGACGAACTGTGTATAAGTTTATACTGCTAAGGGAGAAAAATCCACTTATTAGGAAATGCGTGGGAAAATTTCAGGCATGCGTGCCGCTATACGGTACAAAATAATTTTTGTTCGTACATGTATATTGTGACAATATAGTCAGACAGACCAATTAAATGGAAAATATTAGTCATTACTCTGATTACTCATTTCTTCACGTCAGGAGAAAGTTCGGAAAGGAAGGCGAACCTCTCTATTCTAAAAAAAAAAAAAGTTACTGTCTCGGCCGCTGTTTTAGAAATTTCGCGACACTCGGGCTTTCCTACCTCAGAGCGCAAAAAGTATTGAACACAAAAATATGAAATTTACATCGTTTGTAGAGAAGTAAGTGTTCGGAGAACGCGATGAAATAAACCGTTTTTCGATTCTGGCGATACTTCAAGAGCTATTGTATTTCAAAGTTAAGGTAAGAAAAAATGTTTTATCAGTTCACGTTCCGGACAGCAGCAGAACCACGAAACTTTGTAGGCATGTAGGGACATGCCTACAAAGCAGCAGAACCACGAAACTTTGTAGGCATGTAGAGACATGCCGAATTTTTGCACTTCGTCGCTCTTTTTTTTTTTTTTTTTTTAAATTTCAATTTAGTTTACGATAAATTAAAATTTTAAATTTCACAGAATTCTCTATTTCGCAATGGGATCCATTTAAGAAAAAACGAATATATGGTAAACTATAAATCATAACGCATTGTAATTTTTATAGCATAAACTCACAACCCCCTTTTACCAAAAAAAAAAAAAAGTTTAAGAAAAAGTTATTTTCTAATATTTAAGCATTTCTTAAAGACGCTAGGGAAAGAAACGAGTGGCTTACTCTGCCTTTAGCCTTAACCAAACAAGAAAGTTCTGGTCCCGTGACCTGCTGCCACGGTGACGCAGTTATTTTTAGCACTCTCTTCTTATTGGGTGATAGGACAGGCTAGAGTCAAACTGGTAATGACGCAAGGCTTAATTACGTAGCAACGCTTTCAATTTTCATCGTTTTCTGCCGGCATATGTGAATACTTGTGTAAATATAGGCTTTCGCCTCGCATATACTCGTAAAAAGCAGAGAGGGGAAATGCGAGTGTGTTCGTCCGCGAATTGTTCGACCACTTCTAAATGATCTAGAGATCTGAAATTTGACATGCTGGTAGGTCTTAAAGTCCGGATACCTGCAAATGTCCGAAAAAAAAACATCGCTTTGAAACATTATCTGTTTTAATTTTTCTACCACTTCTACAACTAGAAAAAACTCTGAAAGCCAAAACATTCAAAATGGTGGCTTAGCTACACTGTTTCAAAATGCTGATAGGTTTAAAGAAAATTTTGTCAGAATTACTGAAATGCTTTGAAAATTTCAAATTTTGATTTAAAATTAAGGGGCGCCTAAGCCTGCTCCGTTTTACGTTAAACCGTATGCGCAGACGGTCATGACGCTGTTCTAAATCGTAAAACAGTTACCGATTTTAAATTAGTTTTCTTTCACTTAATTACCTTTCCCTTTCTTTAATCTTATGTTCAAAAAATGATTTTATAGATTCACCGTTCGGAGAACGGGCATGATTGCTAGTTGATAAAATATTAGCATGAAGCGCGCATGTGTGTCCAAAGACAGGCTCGAAATCAAATGTTCCAGAAGTGGATCGCAAGTAGTAGCTAAGTTTCACATAATCCGCTTACGTAATTTATACAACTGGCGTTCTTAAAACGCCAAGGAAAGAATTGATTCCGGAAGTTAAAAAAAAAAAAAAAAAGACACTGTCTAGTAAAATTAGAAACGAGCCCTCTTTCCTCCGTAGCATTCGTTCCTAAAACTGCGGTTTTGGCTTCGCATTGGTAACGGATTCACGTACATTGAAGTCCACTAATTTGGTCTCAATTCTCCTGCTTCGATTTGAAAAAAAAATGATCTCGTCACATTCAACTTCAGGTTAGGCCTTAAATCATCATTTAAATGTTTAAAGTTTTTTTTAATGTGGTATAAATATTCTAAGAAAAGTAGCGAGATAATTTTATATTTTTGTGATTCCTGAAGATTTATAAGGTGGATAATTAATTCATTTGTACATTTTTTTTAATAGTAAAAGAACCCGCAGAAATAAAGGTTTAACTCACGACAGATGAACAATGTAGATGATGGGAGCGATCTTACGTATATAGGGGCATATCGTGCTTAATATCTTACAGTTTGAGGAAAAAAGGAACCATCGTGCACAACAGGCTATACTGATGTTCATAGACTACTGAATACGTGGTGCATAGCAAGTGTTTCTAAACTGTCTGGCCAAAGTTTGCGAACTTGTTCTACCACCGATTGTGATGCATAAAAGTCATACCGTATATGTAAACATAGGGCAGGGAAAGCTTTCGTACAGTATATGTATAAGAAAATCGCGCACCAACCACTGCAGGTGATAAGCGGATGCTCATAACAATATGAAACTAACGAGATTGGTGTATGTACTCCCCAAAAAAACGATCTTCTCAGCTTGACTTCAGCGTCCCTAGCGGTATATTTGGGAACCTAGCTCGCCGAACTCGGAAAATATGATAATGCAAAAATGTCAATTGCAAAGTTGTAGAGCATCATTCGCTGGCTACGAGTCGGTCGTTAAAAGTGCGGGTTCCACGGGCGAATTTAAGCTCTGCACCGATGAGGCCAATATAGGATAGTGATATAGGAGGGATATAACGGACTGCTGATCAATGCTTGGTCATCACATCCAAACGAATTATGTATGGAGATTAAGCTTTGGATAGCTTGTATTTTATGTGATTATTTATATAGCTGAATAGTGGACAACACCCTGGGACTTACATAATGTTTACCTGCGGTTTTGAACTGGGTGCGGCGTTATTTCCGATAAAAACAACGACAACGAGAAAAATGAAATTCCGGCGTTATACTAGGTGCGGCGTTATTCTCGGAAAGTACAGTCAATTATTTACCCGAAACGATTAAATTATAGAATAGATCTGTGCTGGGAAATATGGAGGCAGGCTGTACAGATAATAAAGTGGTTAATTTACTATATTCATGTATAGGAATTATTTATATTGCTCGCAGGTTTTCGGAAAAGTTGAGTAACATACATATTGAGTAAAGGTAACAGTTTTTAGAATAAAATGAAATGTTACAGACGGATAGAAATATTGATGTTGCGCAAAACAACCAACTTACCTTCGCTGGCTTTTCCTTTATTAACTTTTAGTTCTTGTTATTTACACTTGTCTACACTTTGTTTTATAGGTAACATGATATTAGTGTGTTTGGTATATGTAACATTACTAATGTGTTTGTGATGACAATTGTATTGGGTGTAGTGTATGTAATGTTATGTTGTTTGATGCAATATTACTGTTTACTGTAATGCTTGCATTTTGCTTTTATTTAGTGTAACTAATGCGTTTAGCTCAGTTAAACTAACTTCGTTTTATTTTATTCCGGTCTTATCTGAGGCTGCCATGTGCTTGATGTGTATAATATTAATATGTACTTGGTATGTGCAATGATGGTTAAGTTCCTAATCTTTGTGGAATATTGTCCATTAAAGTAACTAATTAAAAATGATGGAAATGATTAATAATCCTTTTTGAATTATATAAGAGAAAAATTACCCTTAAAAGGGCCTTAGCAACTGTTTATTTATAATAGCCCGTAAGAGGGCCGTTTCGTTTTATTATTTTTCATTTCTACATGTGAGTATTTTGTTTCTCGCTGAGGGAAATTTGCCAAGAGTTTTTATTGCTGAATTTATTTAAATCTAAGTGATGAAATACTGATATCTCTTTGTAAATACAGAGGAAATGGGCTGGAAAATCACAGTGATTGGATGCTGCGATCTCTCTGTAAGTACAGGGAAAATATGCTAGAAAATCACAGTAAATACTGTGATCTCTTTGTAAGTACAGAAGGAAGTGGCTGGAAAGTGACAGTGATTGAATACTGTGACCTTCCTGAAAACTCAGAGGAATAAGTTGAAAGGCTTTTACTTGGGTCTCATAGTGCTTTAAAAGCAGCCCCTTTGCAAAGCAATTTGAAAACACGGATCCACGAAGTGCACTCAATGACCAGCTAACCAAGGGGTGCCAGCGACACAGAAACCCAAGATCCAAAGGCGTTGCCTCGATGAACAAGGTTGGCGAAAAGAAATTCCACCAGCAACGAGGACATCACACGGGGGCAATGTAGTATTAATTGACAGAACATCTCAGCTTTATATACGTACCACCCCACTCACAGGCACCTTCCTGCGCAACCGTTCTTTGCACTTATGCCAATATGAGGTAGTGTCCGAATACTTTTGATAATACAGTGTATTTGTGACCTTATCATCCATTTTCATTAGTTGAAAGTGTGAAATGATGACTGCCTTTTCTGGGCACTTAGCACTTGTGGTTGTTTTGATGAAAACAAGTACAGTTGAACGTGTTTTACTCCATTACTGCAATATAATTAAATTTCGCGTTACTCAGTGTCTAATACGATTGTTTTAACTGCCATAAAACTTTTACTTCTTTTCCAAGATGTGTTTTAATTCCATTACGCTGTGTTGTTTTCTCTTTTCCCAGTTTCTTTTCGTCTTTTTTTTCTTTTGATTTTTTTTAGTAGTCTAAACTTACCTCGATTTCGTTAATGCAGAGCATCAGATTTTGTAGAAGATTATTTTGTTCTTTGGGTGAGAAAATCGAATTAATGCAGAGTTAAATTAGAGAAATCCCTCGGTAACGCATAGCAGAGCTTTTCTTGGACCATTTTCAGATGTTCTACTGCAGACGGCCGTTATTTATTTTCTTCATCGTGGAAAATTTCTTAACGCTCAAAAGAATTTAATTTCTTTTAGCATTATCTGTTTTTATCTTTTGATTCTGACGCTCACACAAAGTGATTCTTTTGGTCGTCACCGATGTTCAAAAGATATGTGGTTTCAAAGAAAATTGATGCGGCCAGGATATGGCTATATTTTTGCAAAGAAATCAGAGAAACGCGGTATTACTAAAAGTACAAAATTAATGAAAACAGCTACACCGCTTGCTTTCAGAACCCAAACGTATTTACAAAGAATAATAAATTTTTCGTTTTCAAGCGGAAAAAATCAGTTGCTTTATCACTATTGAAGCAATGTAGACCTCGCATATTCTGGGGACAATGATAACATTGCAGAAAAAAATGAAATAATATCCAGTTCACATGGCACACATAAATCTGCAATGGAGGTGCCGGAATAAACTCTTCCGAAATACAATTTCTACGCAGAAAATTCGCGAGAATGCTAACGTTTGTTTCAATGCGAAATTTGTATAAATTCCTAGCGGCTCGAATGAAATGCGTCTTTGAAATTAAAGTTCAAGGAACTCCAGTTCTAATGTTTTAATCTACTACTTCATCGAGTTCTTTAAACAAAAATTGAAGGGGCATAATGTTACACATGGTACAAGCAGGGCCGTAGCTAACACGGGGCTGGGGAGAGATAGGGCTGAGGCTTGAACGGCAAGCAAGCCCTAGCCTTGGAAGATGGGCATTGTTGTAAATTCTCTGAACTATTACTTTCAGTCGCTCAAAAAAACTGCTTTTGTGTTTCATTATAAGCATAAATACCTTATTTATTCGTATATTGATTTAAAAAAAAAGCGAATTTGAAATGATACAGCACGAACGATAAATCACTCAAAAAAAGTTACTTCTTGGGGCGAATCTGTAGGAACAGTTGCGACAATGATTTTCAACCACACAAGGCATTGCTTGTTAGTATTAAGTGTCGTGGACAAGAGAAATGCCCCCCCCCCCTTTTTTTTTGGGAAGAAACATGAAATATGAAAGAACGGTTACCCACTTCCCGAACAGAAAAAAAAAAGAAAGGAAAGTAATAATAATAAAGAAAACAGAAGCAGAGAGGTAGATGCATAGTTGCGCAGAAGGGTAAAACTCTATTCCTGACTTTATAAGCGACTATGAGATAAAAATCTACTGTTAAGAAACTTCCATGTAGTTAATTGCCTGCAAGTAATGTCGAGTCGAGAGGATGTGGGAGAGAGAGAGAGCTTTCAACTTCTTCCTATTCATTATTTTGGGATCAGAAGGATCGGTTTTACAATGAGTGTTGTGAAGGGGGGGGGGTAAGGAAGGGAGAATGGTTTGTTGGCGTAAATTTGAAGGCTCTTGGTTTTTGAGTGGGGAAGGGAGAGGATTTGGCTGTTTATCACAGTAAGAAGAGGCGCCAGCAAAGGAGAATGCATGATAAAAGATGGAGAAAAAAGTGGAATCAAAGAAGGTGAATAGAAAGCGTCAAAATAAAATATCAGTAACTCCTGGATGCTGTTACGCGGATCCACAGAATAGACCAAAATAGTAAACTAAAAAAATTAGGTAGTTTATTCAACAAATAAGGAAACCGCAATTAAACCACAATCAAGTAAATTAAGTGCATGTGATTTTCTTTATATTTCAAGAGTTCAATTTTCTTTCGGCATCCTCTTTTCTTCGCATTTAAAAAAAAATGTTTTGGAATTGGAAAAATTCTCCAATACAGTAAGTCAGCAAAGGGAGCGAAAAACCAAAGAAAAAACTTGCGTCTATATTCGTGGAAAACGTTAGTTTGTAGTTCAACACCGAGCACCCTCTCCCCCCCCCCTCTCCCCGATGATCCTTCAGCCCATCCCCTGGGTCTGGGACCTTTCTACAGCCTGGGAACAAGTAGTTATTGCTAGACAAAAAAATTCAAATTGTACGGGGATAAAAGGATTAAGGAGGAAACTGCAGTGTTCAAATAAGTCTAGCGTTTTTTTTGGGGGGGAAAAGAGGACGTCGGTGGAAAAGGACCACAGTAGAACAGAGTCGAACACTGGGGAAATTTGGGATTTTGTGCGAATTAATCGGACACTAATTGTACGAAACATAGTAGACGATTGACAGAGAAACAAAAAGGTTCGTGATGTAGGTTTGAAGAAAGGAAAAACTTGCGGGAAAATGACACCCAGAACTTTGAGTGACGTAAAAACGAAGATCTAAAATTTGCACTGACGTTTTCGAAAGGAAGAAAACAGACCCTTACTGTTGGTAATGAGTGAATGAAGATTGACCAATACGATCCAGAAACCAAATATCAAGCGTTCTAAAGAAGAAACGGAAAACTTTCCCTGCTGCTAAAAATTCCGAATGTCAGCGTCCAAATAGAAAACAACTCTTTTATTCTACTGCAAGTGCATGAGAAATTGATCCCTGTAGGATAGTAGTAAACCGTTCGTATTATCTGGAAGCTCCAAAAACCAGTAAATAAAAACTTTTGAAGAAAACTATCGGAGAAGAATATTTTTTGTAGCTGTTTGGCAGATTCCTCCCTGTAATAATCCTCATAGTTCTAATTGAGCATGTCTCACAAAAAATATGTTCAGTTTACAAAGTTTTCTACTGGAACATTATTTATATACAGATGTCCAAAAATAGTGAGATGATAATGATTAACACAAAATGATTTAAAAGTTATATTAAGAGCATTTTCAGAGAAATCACACTTATATTCCTTTGGAGTTCTGACCAAACAACACACAGGCTTCCTCTCTGTTAGAGGGGTTTTTTTTCTGTTTGTTTGGGGGTTTAACGACCGCCGTGAGCGAATCAGTGGGTTATAAGCAGTCTCCCATCCCAAATTCAGGGTAACTGGTTCCAGGAAATGGAGAGAACCAGTGCTGTAAGACGCACGCAACATCCATGCCTCACCGGGATTCGAACCCAGACTCATCTCGGGCGAATGATCAGAAGCTATCGCTTAAAATCACTGCTCTCCCAGGGCAGCAAAGAAGGGTTGAGCTAAGCGAGGTTTCCCATTTCCGCAAGAATACCGATTTTAGCTCCCCCAAACTGATGACCCAATTCCGCACGGGTTTTATAGAGCAATTTCCCGTGGTTTTTTATAGCCCAATTCCGCATAGGTTTCATTGCCAGAAGTTTCTGTGGAAGTGATTATTGTATATGTTCATTCAATGAGCAAGGATTTGCAAAAGCAAAGGATTTAATCGTGCTCAAATCTTGAGAATATAATTTTACAAAAATTATCGGGCAGTTGTTGTCGAGGTTGGAATCCCTGAATTTTTACGTACATTCGTTTCTGTGGAAGTGCGTACCGTGCGTACTTTTATATGTTGTGTTAATGAGAAAGTATTTGTTGTGTACTGTGTATGTTGTATGTACTGCGTACAGTGTATGTTCAGTCAATGAGAAAGTGCATAACGGATAAATAATCCTTACTAGACAATTCCTTGCTAGATGTGGCCAGACCGTTGTTGTCGAAGTTGGAATCCCTGAAATTTGTATCCCAGACGTGTCATATAGTGCATCTTATCAATCTTATTGTTTTGATACTGAGAAAAAGCTACTGTTAGGAACTCCTCTCGTTCTCTCTCTTTTCCCCTTAAAAAAAGACGTGTGGAATTGGGCTATCAGATTGGGAGGGGGGGGTTAAATCGGTATTCTTGCGGAAATGAGCGATCTCAGAGCTAAGGTTACCTTACGTAGGGAGAATACTCTTGTACTGTGTGATAAATGTTTCTCTTTTGGCTCGGACTTTATTTGGAGATCTGGGGAATGACGACACGCAAGTTACGACGGTACCTCGTTGCTCCGCTCCATGAAGCGGAAGTCCCAAACTCAGGAAGAACTGATTATCTCCCTGGGTGAATTCAGTTTAGTCGCGAAGTTCAATTCTCTTACAGAAGCGATTGGAACGTTCTGCTGAAAGCAAATTGATTTTATTAAATTTGCATCCCGACTATGCTTCAACATACACGGCTTTAACTGTGAGGCAGTTTAGGCTGATAAGTCGATTTCCTCATGTTTTTCACCTCATCTAGCACCGTGTGATATTCTAAAAATTTCTTTTGATAAAGAAACACCTCAAGGGCACACATTTTCAATAAGTGAATACTCAAAGCGACATGATTGTGGAATAAGAGCAATTTCGGAAAGTAAAACCTAGAATTCTTTCCAGTGAGAAGAAAAACTAGCTGTAGCATCACATGGTGGTATTTTGAAGATCATACCCTTCGCCGAAAAAAAGCTACGTACCAGCGTCTACAGGGTGTGTACACGACTTAACCGTCATACAGGTTAAACTGTAGCTTATGTGGGTATGTTTGTTTCTTGTTCCCGTAAAAATGGAATATGAGATGTGTAATCTTTATATAATTTGCACTAATGGCTCCACCACACACACATACAAATAGTACCGTAATTCGTACTTAAATGGTAGTCACTATGGCGGGAAAAAGCCGAAGAATAACAAATCAGGAAGTAGTTTTCCCTGTTTGTTCCAGAGTTCATTTTAGGACCGTAAAAATACAGATTTAGGGGCCACTCATTGCCTATTAAACGGTGTGGCACAGACTTTTTTTTTAATTGGAGGTTAAGCGACCACCGTGCGCAACTCAATGGGCTATAAGCAGTCGCCCGTCCCTTATTTAGGGCCTGCCTAAATAAGGTGGTCTAAGCAATGGCCTCTGATCATTCGTCCGAAAGGGGTCCGGGTTCGAATCCCGGTGAGGCATGGATGTGTTGTGTTTGTCTTACGGCACTGGCTCTCTCCCTTCCCTGGAACCAGTGGCCCTAAATTAGGGGCGGGCGACTGCTTATAGTCCATTGAGTTGCTCACGGTGGTCGTTAAACCTTCAATCAAATAAAAAATAAAAAATTAGGGCCACTGATTCCAGGGAAGGGAGAAAGCCAGTGCCGTAAGACAAACAGAACATTCATGCCTCACCGGGATTCGAACCCGAACCCCTTTCGGACGAATGATCAGAGGCCATCGCTTAGACCACTGCGCCATTTGGTTTTTATGGCTGGCACATACTTTAAAAACCAAATAGCACTTTTATTTTTACCCAGAAAGGCATTAGTTCTTTATTTATTAGCTAAACTAAAAGGTGTAATGTTGCCGATAACAGTTTACAGGTACGCAGAAGACTTAAATCAGAACCGTCGGGATGAGATTTTTTAAATTTGAATGTCTGTAGAAAACATAATTTCAGCATGAGGACAGACAGGGCGGGATTTCACAAGCTTAAGGGCAGGCAGGGTGCGATATTTTGAACCATAGGGCCACTCATAATGAATCCATCACGAGTATCTCATACCTTCAACAGAACGTCTCGATTGCAATATTTAGACCGGCGGTTGAATTGCAAGAATGTGAGTTAAGGATTCATACGACGATGAAAAGACATGCACGTACGCACGACACGCATCTGCCGTTAGAGCAAACTGGCTTGACTGCTGATATATATCTCATTTTCCAATAAAAGCGTTTCGGCCACAATGAGGAAGATATCATTCACTCGCGCGCATACACACACGTGCGCGCATACACATCGCACATGTGGAAGTTCAAGGAACTGTATCAGATGTGATCGTAGAAAAGCGAATGATGATCCTCAGGTGGGTAATAAACGACATAGGAAGCCATGCAGCCGAATTATCTGTGAAATCTCAGCGCATTTCCTTTCCAGCAATGCAGCTGTAAGGAAGAATTTACAACCCACTTAGGTATCTAACTTCGCTGATGTTGAAATCTTAAAGCCGCGAATGGATAATAATGAGATAAAACTTTTTCTGTTCCGTAAAATACGTAGCCGCCGCACCGGTGGCGCAGTGGTCTAAGCGCTGGCTTGTGAACATTCGTCCGTGAAGGGTGCGGGTTCGAATCCCGGTGAGGCATGGATGTTGTGTTTGTTTTACGGCACTGGCTGTCTCCCAGTGACCCTAAATTAGGGACGGGTGACTGCTTATAGCCCATTGAGTTGCTCACAGTGGTCGTTAAACCTTCATTAAAAAGATACGCAAATATAGTCCGCCGCCCCGGTGGCGCAGTGGTCTAAGGCGCTGGCCTCTGATCATTCGCCCGTAAGGGGTCCGGGTTCAAATCCCGTGAGGCATGGATGTTGTGTTTGTCTTACGGCACTTGCTCTCTCCCTTCCCTGGAACCAGTGACCCTAAATTAGGGACGGGCGACTGCTTATAGCCCATTGAGTTGCTCGCGGTGGTCGTTTAACCTCCAATCCAAAAAATCCAAATGTAGTCCGGAGAAGTCTACAGTGGCGTGAAATATCAAGTGGGATTGAAAGCAAGCTAAGTGATTTATTGATGGAAAGGGAGTTAACGACTACACCCCAAACAACTCAACAGACAGTCCCCAATTTGGGGACACTCTTTCTAGGGAGGGAAGAGGGCCACTGGCACACTTCTAACATGCCTCGCCGGAATTCAAAAAGGGACCCATTTAGGACGAGTGATTAATAAGCCAGTGCTTCGTACCACTGACAGAAATTTGAACATCACTAATGCTGAGAAGATCATAGGATAAAACTTAAATGTAAAGTTTAGATTAGATATGGCGTCGGTTAGGGAACAAAACATATCTCCGCACTTATTAGCCGGATTTCAGAAATCGCTGTTTGACTTTGGTAGTTTGAACTATGAAAACGCCGCCCCGCTGGCGCAGTGGTCTAAGGCAGAGGGTTCCCAGTCTTGTGCGTCGCGACTATAAGAAAAAAAAAACATAATTTATAGTGAAACGCAACATGCAAACAGGCAGATTTTGGAGCACCTATCTCAACTCAACGTTTAATTTGACAAATATTTCTCTCCACAAACAGATGAACCCAAGTGGGTTACAGACCCGTTTACAGCAGATTCATCATCAACTTTCACTACTGCTGAGCAGGAAGAGTTAATAGACATTTCTTCATACTCCACACTAAAAATGACATTCTCTTCCGGAACTCTGTCACAGTTTTGAAACAGTGTGGCAAAGGACTACTCAGAATGGAGTAAGAAAGCTGTTAGAGCAATTCTCCCTTTTGCGACACTCTACCTTTTGCGAGGCAGGATTTTCAGCTCTGGCGATCAGGGGCGGATTTCCGACTAGGCGCCCGCCTAGGGCCCTACAGCTTGAGGGCCCCCGAAAACGTATAATTGGATTTCCAGTTTTGTTTTTGTTCATGGACCGAAGGTTCTAACACAGATGTGGAAAAAGTAGTGAAATTTTAAATGGGCAAAATTTATACAAAACACAAAAAATAGTGAAATTTTAGATGGGCAAAATTTATACAGAACACAAAAAGGAGTGAAATTTTAGATGGGTAAAAATTTAATGAATGTTAATGTCCTACCATTCGCAAAAATAGTGTTTTAAAAATCTGTGAAAACCAAATTCTTTGTACTTGGCGCCTCTAGCAGGAAATTAAGAAACTAATTGGAAAATTTAAATATTAGAAAGGAAATAATAAGCTTAACCTGAGAGACACAGAAATATTTAATTCCTCTGAGTTGAACAGTTTCTTCACAACAGAAGTATATTTTTTTGAATTTTTGACTTTGACAGCCCTTAGCGGGTAAATTCGTGAAGTATATGGATATTTAAAGTGCCAAACTTAATGTCCTTTAAATTCGTATTAGCAGCCCCGGTGGCGCAGTGGTCTAAGGCGCTGGCCTCTGATCATTCGTCCGTAAGGGGTCCGGGTTCGAATCCCCTCAGGCATGGATGTTGTGTCTGTCTTACGGCACTGGCTCTCTCCCTTCCCTAGAACCAGTGACCCTAAATTAGGGACGGGCGACTGCTTATAGCCCACTGAGTTGCTCACGTTAGTCGTTAAACCTCCAATCAAAAAAAAATATGAAAACGATAACCCTTAACTTTTTTTTAGAGCAGGGTCTTGCCGCTAAATGTGTAAACGCATATGGCCTTTCACCTTTATCTTATTCCACATTACTTCTACAATTCTTAAGTAAATTCTTTCTGAGATGGCTTGCCATTTACTATAATGAAAAGTTATGGTACGTTTTCGGTTTCAAATAATGCGCCGCGATTTCGCTAAGGGGTGTAGTGCTATATTCGAGGGTTGTACCGAAAGTAATGCAAAAGTGGTCGTAACTTTTTTATTAACTGACTGAGGTCGTTCAAATTGCACGTTTGTAGAGTAACTGTTTCTCTATAGAAAGGTACTACTCAACATAGTCTCCATCACAAGCGATGCATTTGCGCCATCGTTGAACCAAAATGTCAAATCCTGTTTGAAAAAAATTCAGGTGTGGACTGTCGTACCCATTTTTTCACAGCCACTTTTACCTCTTCTATGTCATGAAATTGTTGTCCCGGCAGACTGTCCTTCATTGGACCTATCAGGTGGAAGTCGGAGGGCGCCAGATCTGGACTGTACGGTGGAGGGGGGGGGGAGCCTCCGACCAACCTAATTTGCTGATCGCCTGACTTGTTGCCAAAGATGTGAGTTGTCTTGCATTGTCACAGTGAATGTAAATCCTTTTCAGATTCTTGTTCGGTCTCTTCTTCCTCATGGCTTCTCTAAGCTTCTTTAGTGTGTGAATGCACCGCTCGCTGGTAATGGTACGGCCACGTTCCAGAAAATCAAGGAGAATGACACCCCTGTCATCACAAAGAACAGTCATCATGACTTTTTCTGTGGATCGCTGGCTCTTGAAGTTCTTAGGCCTTGGTGAAGAGGTGTGATGTCATTCCATGGATTGATTCTTCATTCTGGATCATAAAGATACGCCCACGTTTCATCACCTGTCACCAGATCGAAAAACAAAAAGGTGTTTTCATTGGCTTCAAATTCTTCCAGCAGATCAGAACAGACTTTGACCCTTCTCTCCTTCAAATCGGGTTTCATCCGCCGAGGTACCCACTTTGCGCACATTTTCCGTTACCCTAAGTCTCCCATGTTCTGTATGGTATTGTGACCACTGTCCGATTGTGCAACAAGCTCACGGATTGTGACTCGTCTCTCTGCGCGAATCAATTCATCCACTCGCTGGCGATTCGTGTCAGTGGCCGCAGATGACGATCTCCTACTGCATGGATTGTCTGCAATGCTGGTTTATCCTTTTTAAACTTCATCCATCTGTGCACATTGCTCTTTTCAATGGTGTCATTTCCGTAAACATTCTGTAGCTTTGTTTGGATGTCGGACAGCCTGCACCCTTCCTTCGTCAAGAACTCGATGATGGCACGTTGCTTCTGCTTGGAACCCATTACACTGAAGAGCAATTGAATTGGAGATACCTGTCTAGTAACGTGTACCTTTCGCCCTGATGACGGCGGCGATTCGTCTCGGCATGGACTCTACAAGACACCGGAAGCGTTGGGAAGCCATACGGATGCACGACCCCTGAACAAGCTCCCAAAGTTCATGAAGATTTGATGGAGGGGGTCAGAGCCTCGAACATCTCTCTCGATGGTATCCCAGATGTGCTCGATGGGATTGAGGTCAGGTGACCTAGCTGGCCAAGGAAGCGAGGTCACGTCGGTGGAGTGTTCATCCAATACAATTCGGGAGCGATGGCATGGTGCATTGTCTTGTTGCAGGGTCCCCAGTGGGATGTTGAAGACCCACAAACAGAAGCAAATGGTCGTCTAGGATATCCCGGTAACGTTGACCTGTGAGGGACGATGTCACACGTACCAGGGGTCCCATTTAAGTCCACGTAAACAGTCCCCAGACGAGAATGCCACCCCCACCAGCTTGAAGAGTACCCTTCTGGTAAGAAGGATCCATCGCTTCATGTGGTTTGCGCCGTACTCGTATCCTGCCATCCGCAGGCACCAACGTGAATCTCGACTCATCAGTCCAGGCAACATTTTCCCACATGTCTAGGGTCCAGTGGCAATGTTCCAGCGCCCATGCTAATCTTTGCACCCTGTGATGAGCGGCCAGCAGCGGTACCTTCGTGGGACGGTGGCTTCTGTACCCCATAGCGAGGAGATGGTTCTTTATGGTGTGACTGCTTACACGTTCTGTGCATCAGCGTTAAATTGCCGAGTGATTTCTTGCACTGTGGCCCGTCTATTCGCTGTTACAATGCGAGCGAGCCGACGATGACCCCGCTCACCCACACGCTGTTGTCCACGGCAGTTGGCCCTTGCAGGGATGGTTTTACCGGATTCGATGTACTCACGGTGCACCCGTGACACAGTGGCTCGTGAAAATCGCAGTACCTGTACGACTTCCAAGATGGAGTGACCCATTCGTCGGGCCCCGACAATTTGCCCACGATCAAATGCGCTTAGATACTTCGTCTTACTCATACTGCGTCCAACTCATACTGATTCTCGTCGCATCACTCCTTATATTGTTGGATCGCTGCAAACGTCATGTCGTTTCCGTTTACAGGGCCGCCCACAGCGCCACATTTGCATAACGCCAGCTGTCTCTAATTCAATTGCTCTTCAGTGTATTTGCCTGCAATGAAGAAGAATGTTACTGTAGAGGAAGGGGTACTCTAGCAACATGTGCAATTTGAACGACGTCTATCAATAAATAAAGTTTTGCCCACTTTTGCATTATTTTTAACAAATTTCAAGGGGCCAACAGTCTTGTACGTAAATCGTGGAATTCTCTAAATCTGGAAGCCTTTCGAATGAAACATTCAAATTAAGCTAATGTTTATAACAGGATACGTAAGCAGTTAAGTTCTCTTTAAGTGAAATTTATATTATGTATAGTACTTTTAATTACAAAATTTATTACCAAAACTGATATAATACGCACATATTTACTCTGAATGTTAAATACATAATTCGTAGATATTAGACTTCGTATGTATCATTAAAATTTAAGCGTACTTTAAAATTGCGAGAAAAATGCGATAGTTGATTTTTTTCCGAGAATTTATTTTCTGAAATAACGATTTCAGTATTCGAACTGCATGAAACAGAACATCAATTACTACTAATTAACTTGTACAAACAGAATATGCGTTGATTGCCTTTTTACACTGTAGAAAAGAAATGCTTTAGAGAAGATTGCTTTTTTTTCTCTCTGAATGTTTAGCTTTATGAATTGCAGCTTCAATTTAACGGAAATAAACCGGGTCGAAATCGGGTTAGGAACACCTTGACCCGACCCGTTTGACCCGCAAGAAATTGTTGACCTATGGCACGTTTCCTTCTCTGGTGTCATGCACATGCTTCCTCTTCATGCGGTGAGGCAATCATTTTCTGTTGGTATTCCTGCTTTATCGATATACTGTATGTGTATGCCCGTACCAACTGTCATTAAACTTTGTCGTATGAATTTTTTAGTTATTCGTGATTTTGTGTTTGTCACGTTAATTTTGGACGACAGTGTATATCAGCTGGCAAAACTGTAGGGATGGCCAGTTTTGCTAGTTTGAATGTACTGATTCACCTGCTACATGATAAACTCCTACATAAATACGCAAGTCGAGCGAGTGGCCACCACAGAAGAGTCACACGTGATACGTAACTATCCGATATTTGGTAATTGTAGGAGAACATCGTTTTTCAGTGCAGGCATGACGACGTGAGATTCTCATGCATAGGATCTAGATTGGCATCAGGTAACTCGACCACGAAACAATGCTAGTTTTCAAATGCTTTTCTGAAAACTTATTGTGAATAATAACTTCAAATGCTACATTTACAAATATGTACTTATTTTTAAATAACTCCTTCTGTGTGACTTTCCAAACATTAAATAGACAAGTTGTTTCGAATTTTCAGTTTTAATAAAACTGCAGTCATCTCTTTCACAGATCCAACCAAATCACCGTAGGGCGTATTTTAGTACTTGAGATAGCTCAGTGCATGGGGATATTGCTTTACATAGCTCGATAACGGAAGTGTCTCATTTTGATCGAGATAAACTCGAGGCTAAAGTAAACTTGAATGAAGAAATTAGGATGTAGGACAATGGGAACATAATTGTATGCTTCATAGTGCTGAATAGATGATCATCAAACACATCCGGCGTTGAAGCAAGTGCCATTGCGTGTTTTGTCTGCGCCTTTGTTGTCAGTTCACTAAAGACTCCACCAAAGCGCTGTTTCAGCATGTTTTAATGAGCTTAGAACAAAAGAGGGAACTCTGTCCTTTTCTAAGGCGTCCGGAGCAGTTGAACACGATTCGCTTTAGCAGGAACATCCCCTCGATTTTAAGCTCACATCTAAATTTACGTTAAGTAACATATTTTTCAAGACTTGTCCTTCAAACAGCTAGACAAGCATTAGAAGTACTTTATACTCGTTGTTTTTATGTCGTTATTATTTATGTGTGTGTTATAAACCGGTCAAGAAGGCAGTAGTAGTAGCAGCACTTTTATATTAAAGGTACAAGTGAAATCACAGTTAATTAGAAATACGCCGTTAATTTTAAAATGTATAATCGTTATACTGTGTACTTTTTTTTGTTTAACCCATTAAACGGCCGATGTACCTGAAGGAAATGGTGCCGAAAATTTTGTGTGTTCCCCCAAACAGAAATGTACCAAATAGCGGCCGGGTTTTACAAAAGCTACGGTAAAACAATAACCGCCGTCCCGGGGGCGCAGTGGTCTAAGCGATGGCATCTGATCATTCGTCCTAAAAAGGTCGGGGTGCGAATCCCGGTGAGGCATGGATGTTGTGTTTGTCGTTCGGCACTGGCTCTCTCCCTTCCCTGGAACCAGTGGCCTTAAGTTAGGGACGGGCGACTGCTTATAGCCCATTGAGTTGCTCACGGTGGTCGTTAAACCTCCAATAAAAAAAAATAAAACAATAACCTCCTCATTTCACAGTACCGACTATGACACATCTGCCACTGGTGATAAGCGGTCCTTGTTACCCTGACACGGACATCATGCCACTGCATAGAAATAAGTGACTCAAACATCTGCTCTCTTTCTCTCTCTCCTTTTTTTGGCTTGTCTCTATTGTTACAGCCATTTTAGCACGTAATCAATTAGAAAGTGTTAGTTAGTGTCACTCATCCTCGTAAATGACCACTTTGAATAACAAAGTTAAGAGAGCAACGCTTTCGGAGGCGCAGATTCACTCGTTCCACCAGCGTTCGGCCCAATTCTTAGACAGCGAATATATTCGTTCGAAATGATTTCAGCTCATTTTGCAAAGCCCGAGTTAATTCGTTCCAGCCGGTTAAAGGGTTAGTACTCCCAGAATAAAATTCGAAAGTCGTACGCTGTTTTAAAGCACTCTCATAGAAGTGAAGTTTGTGTTTACATGTAGTTTGTACAGTGAAACTTTCATTAACGGACACTTCTTAATAGCGAACATCTCTCTATAACGGACAATTTTTTATTCCCCTGCAGAAATGCATGGCTTCTTATGGGGCATTCACTTCTTAATAGCGGACATTCTAAATAACGGACACGGACACATTTAAAATACGATATAACGGACGATTTGCTTTCGATTCTAGGAATTCCTACGGGTGTGGTTCGCCCAAAGTCGCATTTTTTTTTCTTTTTGTTATTTTACCATTCCTCATTCTCTATTTTAACAGTTTTGTTCCCGAGGCCTAGTCAATTTTAAGGTGCTAAGTGCCATGTATCCCGGGTAAGTGGCCGAAATCGCTGGAAAAAGGATCCGACCCTCTCTTTGCATACATACATCTGACCAGGAGAAACTGCCCTCTAGCTCACCAAGTGCTCCCAATTGGGTGAGACCTCAGAAACGGGGACCAGCGCTCAGGTGGGGCGCCCGGGACTCTCCCCTCCTCTCTTTACGGGCTTGGCCATCGTTTTTGTGACGTCACGCTAAGCGATGGAGTTGTGCACCGAGAAAGTACAGTACCATACACTGAACTGCCGGAAAAACTGGTACACCAGTCTAATACTTGGTAGGTCCCTCACGGGAGCGCAGGACTGCAGAAATACGACGGGGCATGGACTCCACTAGCTTCTGGAAATATGCTGTAGGCAATGCACACCATACTTCCTGCAGAGCGTTCCACAATTCGGGTGTATTCCAAGGTCTCGGATTCCTGTGTTCGGTAGTGCGTTGCATGGCATCCCAAATGTGTTCTATCACGTTCCGATCTGGGGACTTGGGTGGGTATGGCAACACTCCAAACTCAGATGAATGCTCATCTAACCATAATGTGGTGTCCCGGCACTTGTGTGGAGGTGCATTGCCCTATTGGAACAGGCCCAACCCATCAGCATGAATGCAGGACATGAACGGGTGTACCTCGTCAGAAAGGATGCGCACATAGCGGTTGGCCGGTCACAGACGTTTGTAGACGTACCAGGGGTCCCAGTGAAGTCCAGCTAAACGCACCCCATACCATTACTGACCCCTCACCAGCCGTACAGTTCCCTGTTGACAGGCGGGATCCATGGCTTCATGGCGTTTGCGCCACACACGAATACTTCCGTAATCCCGATACAGTTGGAAACGTGACTTGTCAGACCAGGCTATTTGTTTCCAGTCATCAAGTGTCCAGTGGCGATGTTGCCGTGCCCAAGCGAGGCGCATAGCTCTGTGTCGTGCACCCATCAAGACCTAAGGCCCATATCGTGCAGGGTGCGTTGCACAGTACGGACGCTGATGCTTGTTGAGGCTCCAGCATTGAATTCCGATGATATATGCGAGAGTGCTGCACGCCTATCGCGTGAAACGATTCTTGACAGCCGACGATGGTCACGTTCACCCAATGTCTTTTTACGGCCACACTGATATCGTAGGTTGTAGATTTTGCCGGAATTCTTGTAGTCACGGTACACCCTTGCAATGATCGCCCGTGAAAATCCTAAATTCGTTTCTACCTCCGAAATACTATATGGCCCATCTCACGAGCGCCAACTATGACACCGCTTTGAAAATCGCTTAAATCGTTATTACTTGTAATTCTCATGCCGAAAACAGCTCTGACAGCTGGCAAGGATGTCTATCGATTTTTATACGCACTGGCGGACGCAACCAAGTACGCGCATAGGTGACGTTGCTATGTATTTTGCATAAACACGTCTGTACCAGTTTTTCTGGCACTTCAGTGTACTTTTCTGGGCATTCAATCGTTCTTAATGCTTGAAGGAACAGCTGAATAAAGTCCATGTTTTAGTTTTCTGCAAATTATTATATGACACAGAAGTTCTACCGAAATTTAAAAAGAGAAAAAATTGCGTCTGCTTTATCTTTGTCAAGAATCTCGCTATTTCTGTTCTGTACGAGTATAAACGGTTATACTAAAAACTGTTAAATGCAGTCTTAAACAGACGCAGAAAATAACTGAAATGCAATCTGTTAGTACGTTGACGTACTGGTACATTGCAATTTGCATCTGTAAAAGAAAAACTGGCGAAAAATTAATAAAACAGCATCCAAAATTGTATTTTTAGACCCTAACTTTTTCTGGTCAAATAACATTGCTTTCATCCAAAAAAATGAAAAATTTGAAGAGGCAAACTGTTCTAAAATTAATATTTTGATAATATGAAAAGGTAATTTACAAAGCAGAAAAGTTATGATAATGATGCACCAGGTCAATGTTGCAGTACATACAGAAGTGAATAAAAATTGGTGGAGGCCAACTATGTACTAAATTAATACTGAGAACGTATTTGGAAAAGTCAAAAAAAAAAAAAAAAAAAAAAAGAGGGGAAGAAAAAATGCTACTACAGTTTATATTTGTGTGTGGTTTTAACAACTTAGCCTCTTCCCCCACCCCTAGTCTATTTTGAAATTGAAGGAATTAGAGATATAATCTTACTATTTATCTGCATAATGTTGCAGGACATACAGATATATACACTATAACGAAGTAAATTTCTCCGTCATTTCTGTCCATGCCAGGATTCGAACCCGGATCCCCTCATTCCGGAATAAGTCACTCTACCAATTGAACTACGCGGACGTTTGTTCTGACTACTATCTGCCTTTATGTCTTGTGCGTCCTGCTGGCAGGTACGTCACATCCCCCCGCGAAAGAGGGCCGGGGGCATGGCCCACGGGTCAGCCGTGACCATGAATCGTTGCAGGCAGCCATCCGCTATAGAACGTGCACTCGAGAACTCCTAGTCAATCTAGTGTGTGGAAATCAACATCACACATTTTTATTTTTCGAAGCGCTGGAGAAGGGATTCTCTGATTTTTCCTATCTCGCGGTGTGGAAAGAACATCACACCAATGCGAGAGTTTGAACGGCCGGTTATCCGGAAAGTTCGGGCGCCATTATAACGAAGTAAATTTCTCCGTCAATTTTGGTCTACGCCAGGATTCGAACCCGGATCCCCTCATTCCGGAATAAGTCACTCTACCAACTGAGCTATCCGGGCGTTTGTTCTGACTACTATCTGCTTTTATGTCGTGTGCGTCCTGCTGGCAGGTACGTCACAGTACATATGAAAAAGTTTTGAGGCTGGCAACTAGACTAAATTGATACTGAGAATGCGTAACTCTCAGCACAATGTACGCACAGAAATAAATAAATGAAAAATAAACTTACCTTGTACCGATTTTGCCACCCATGGTTACGAGCATGTGTTAGAACATGCATACTTGATAATTTTTTCCCACACATAAAATGAAGATTGAAAATATATAAAAAATGAAGATTGAAAATATATAAAAAATGAAGATTGAAAATATATAAAAAATGAAGATTGAAATATATTTATTTGTATAGGGCTTAAAGTAGTTAGACTGGGGTTAGGATTTAGTTCCCCTGTTATGATGAATATCAAATGTCTTTGCCAAAGTTTCAAAATATTCCCATTGTTAGTGAGGCAAAGAGGAAGACCAGATTCATTAAGTAGCTACTGCAAATATAGCATATTTTCTTTTCCCTGACTTGTTATTTAAGGAGTGATTTGTTTAACTTTGAGTAGTTATTTAAAAATTTCCTTAAAAATACACAAGCGCACTTTAGTCCCAGTTCAAATTTAGTTGATTACATTTTGAACATTTTCCGTTTAATACATTAAACTCTTCAACCTTCTCTGCCACTAATTTTTTTAATAGAAATTTTACGTTTTGTACATGGAGTAACTGCTCACAATCATCAGTCAAAAGGAATTTAAATAATTTGAAGCAAATAATGAATATTTTCACAATGTCTTCAGCTAACCATGGGCATGCCCATCGCTTAGCGTGTCGTCACGAGCAAGTTCTTAATCCGGTGGCCAGGCCCGTAAGCATAGGGAGCAGGAGTCCCGGTGGCCCCTTAGCGCTGGTCCGGGAACGGTAATCGGATTGATACACATGGAAACACAATTCAGGTGTAGGTACATGGGACTCACCTTTGTTGTTTGGTCAGTGCACAGAGATCAATTTCAAGTCCAGATTACTAGAAACCACATTTGTTTGCAATAATCATGTAGGTTTTCCTCATCAAGGGAGCTGTGAAGCAAAAAATTCTCAAACATCGATTTTAAAAAGTCGTACAAACGCAAGAGCTTGACTGTAAAAGAGAAAGTTGAAATAGTGGAGCTGAGTGAAAGGAAAAGATTAAGTGTGCGCGTTTAAGAAGATAAGCTGGGCCTTGGAAAAACACAAGTGAGTGAAATCTTTGAAGTCTTGGCAAGATTGTAATGGCAACCAGAAAATTAAAAGAGAGCTTCCCCTAAAACTGATGGTTTAGCTGTGGACACTCTTACCTATGAATGGTTTTGCTGCACTAGAGCCAACAACATTCCTTTATCAGGGACTTTAATTCGTCAAAAGGCTTTAGAAATCGCAAATGAATTAGAGTTCGCAGAATTCAAAGCTTCAGGCGGCTGGCTAGAAATTCATTTAGAAAACAAAATTTCACAAAAATGTAATAGTCAAACAATGCTTGATTATTTTGCTTCTTAGGTTTTGATGGATATTTTTTAATAAAAGTTAGTGATCTATGTATTGCATTTACGTACTTATATTTACTTATCTTTTAAACTGTTTTTACGTTATAAACATAGCATGCTGTCAAAAAACATGACTTTCCCAATAGCGGACATTTCTAAGTAACGGACAGTTTTTCTTTCCCCTTCGATGTCCACTATTCGGAAGTTTTTCTGTATTCGGAATATCATTTATCGCTGCATAACGCATATTGATCAAAATACACTAAAGAGCAATTGAATTAGAGATAACTGTCTAGTAACGTGTAACACCACCTTTCGCCCTGATGACGGCGGCGTTTCGTCTCGGCATGGACTCGACAAGACACCGGAAGCGTTGGGAAGTCATACGGATCCACGACCCCTGCACAAGCACCCACAGTTCACGAAGATTTGATGGAGGGTAGAACATCTCTCTCGATGGCATCCCAGATGTGCTCGATGGGATTGAGGTCAGATGACCTAGCTGGCCAAGGAAGCGAGGTCACGTCGGTGAAGTGTTCATCCAACCATTCGGATACAATTCGGGAGCTGCATTGTCTTGTTGCAGGATGAGCTCCCCAGTGGGATGTTGAAGACGCACAAACGGGAGCAAATGGTAGTCCAGGATATCCCGGTAACGTTGACCTGTGAGGGACGATACCACACGTACCAGGGGTCCCATTTCAATCCAAATAAACAGTCCCTAGATGAGAATGCCCCCCCCCCACACACACACACACGAGCTTTAAGAGTATCCTGCTGGCAAGAAGGATCCATCGCTTCATGTGGTTTGCGCCGTACTCGTATCCTGCAATCCGCATGCACCAACGTGAATCTCGACTCATCAGTCCAGGCAACATTTTCCCACATGTCTAGGGTTCAGTAGCGATGTTCCCGTGCCAGTGCTAATCTTTGCACCCTATGATGTGCGGTCAGCAGCGGTACCCTCGTGGGACGATGGCTTCTGTACCCCATAGCGAGGAGATGGTTCTGGATGGTGTGGCTGCTTACACGTTTTTGTGCACCACCGTTAAATTGCCGAGTGATTTCTTGCACTGTGGCCCGTCTATCCGCTGTTACAATGCGAGCTAGCCGACGATGACCCCGCTCATCCACACGCTGTTGTCCACGGCAGTTGGCCCTTGCAGGGAAGATTTTACCGGATTCGATGTACTCACGGTGCACCCTTGACACAGTGGCTCGTGAAAATCCCAGTGCCTGCATGACTTCCGAGATGGAGTGGCCCGTTCGTCGGGCCCCGATAATTTGCCCACGATCAAATGCGCTTAGTTCCTTCGTCTTACCCATACTGCGTCCGACTCGTACTTATTCCCGTCGCATCACTCCTTATATTGTCGGATCCCTGCATACGTCATGTCATTTCCGTTTACAGGGCCGCCCACTGCGCCACATTTGCATAACGCCAGCTGTCCCTAATTCAGTTGCTGTTTAGTGTATGTGTAGCACTGATTAAGGCTTAACAACAAATCTTTCTCACATTTCCCATTCTTTATTTTTAAGCAGAACCATATGAAAATATCTGCTTTTACGCACCATATTTTTCGTGCATTTTAAAGATCGCTGTAGCATCGAAAAGCTAGAAAAATATCCATAGTTAATGTATGGTTACTAACTGCCAAGAAAGTGGAGAAGCAAAGTGAAAGAACGAACACACCTTTTTGTCTCATCACATGAGATTCAATGGAGACCTGTGAAATTTCTCGTTGGAATTTCAGATGCTCACTCTCCGTAAATATAAAGACATTCTGACTAGAGCTGTACACACTGTGAAAAACGTTTTGTTTATTCAGCAAAAAAATTGTTGAATCAACCAAAACGTGTTTTGTAGATATGCAGTCAACAAAAATGTTTGTTGAATATACAAGCCGCCCCGGTGGCGCAGTGGTCTAAGGCGCTGGCCTCTGATTATTCGTCCGTAAGGGGTCCGGGTTCGAATCCCGCTCGGGCATGGATGTTGTGTTTGTCTTACGGCGCTGGCTCTCTCCCTTCCCTGGAACCCAGTGACCCTAAATTAGCGACGGGCGACTGCTTATAGCCCATTGAGTTGCTCACGGTGGTCGTTAAACCTCCAATTAAAAAAAAATATATATACAAATGTATTTTGCTGAAAATTATTGTTGATTCAACAAAATTTATTATTATCTTGACAAAACGTTTTGTTCATTTAACAAAATACCTAGGTCGATTTTTTGGGAATTTGTTTGATCTAACAAATAAAACATTTAGTTGAATTAACAAATTATAGCCAACGAAATAATTTTGTGTTGCCAACAAAACAATTCCGATGGAGTTTGGCTAAAGCTACAAAATAAATCGAATAAACAGCTCAACAAAACTATTTTGTTGTTTCAAACAAACTTTTTTCTCAGTGCACATTTACTGTTATGCAATCATCTTGTTATTATTATTGTTTTTTTTTTTTATGTCAGTTCAGAAATATTTTAATACGTTTCCAGGGGTGCGCTGGCTTTTTTAAAGTTTTCACCAACTTCTACCACAAATTCAAATTTTTTTTCGTCAGTGTATTATAACAATACAAAGCGGTAATCGCCAAAATGATATATTTTTCGCAAATTGCAAAAAATGGCAGCGCGACTCCTGCGTTTCTGAGTGTTTGAAAATTCCTCCGATATACCTACTAAATAAGACATACAGTATTTATGAAATTATTGTTTTAATCGCAAAAATTAGCCTTCCTTGTGGAACCAAATTTCCCGGTGGCGATATCTAACCCACATCCTTCTCTTACGGAGCCGAATGTTTCCCAATTAAGCTACGCCGGCAAGAGCTTATCAATGATACTTGCCGTCTTAATATGTGCGTTACCTTTGTAGTACGTCACATCCTTTCCCCGTTTGAAAAAGGGTTTGGACGGAATCGTAGGTTTCCGGGTGAGCCGGCAAACCATACTTGAAGGAGCTCTGGAGGAAAGAATTCTAATTTCAGATTATGTGAGGAAGAAGCACCACATATTTTCGAAGTAAAGAAGGCATTCTCATTAATTCCAGACGATGTGTGGAATGAAAATCAGACATTTTTCGAAGAACCTAACTGCCAGTAGATCCATTTTTACATTTGGACACAAATGTGAAACCCAAATTTGCCAGTGGTGGGACTCGAACGCACGTGCTTCTGCTCCGGATCCTAATGCTTCCGCAATTAAGTTACATCGGTAAAGCTTATCGCACCAACTTTGCCATCTTGACATGTGTTTCACCTCTGTAGCAAGTCAAGTCCTGTAGGACTCAATATGAATTAATTCGTTTGGAAGTGTCATCATATTTATGTTAAGGAAGTTCAATAAAAAACGGGTCTTATCTTGATTCTTAATAACTACAATAAGCAATTTCCAGAAGAGGCAGGATCTCTGTACTAGAGAGCGAATGTACACTGCTGGCCACCCACAATGCAACACCAAGAAGGACACGAGATAGCAAAGCCAGATGTACTGGACACATAACAACAGATACAAAGATGAAACGATTGAGCTTACAGATCCGTGCGACTTGCGGAACACGCGGACATCAATAGTTCGTGTGGCCCCCATGGCTGGCAATAACGGTCGCTACACGCCGCGGCATTGAACGAAAGAGGTTTTGGATGTGGGCTTGGGGTATGTCGGTCCAGGCTTCTTCCACACGTTACCACAGTTCATCAGGCGTAGCCGCGGGTGGTGCTTGCCGGGCCACTCGGTTGCCGATCAGCGACCAGACGTGTTCGATGGGCGACATATCGGAAGAACAGGCGGGTAACGGCAGCAGTGACATCTGGTGGGTCGTGAAGAATTGTTGCACGATGCGTGCCACGTTCGGGCGAGCATTGCTCTGTTGAAACATGACCACTGGCAGGTCCTGCAGGTAAGGGAGGACTACAGGCACCAAAACGTCGGAGATGGTGCGGTGGCTGTTGAGTGTACCGTCGATGCGTACCAGAGGGGTGCGGGTGTCATATGCAATTGCGCCCCAAACCATAACTCCAGGCGACGGACCGGTATGGCGATGCATAATGCAGGCGTCATACAGTCTCTCGCCGCGATGCCGCCACACGCGGATCCGACCAGTGTGATGTTGCAGGCAGAAGCGGGATTCGTCGGAGAAGACAATGTCGTGCCACTCCGTAGTCCAGGTGCGGCGTTCAACGGCCCACTACCGCCGTACTCGCCGGTGGTGTAACGCCAATGGTAGTCGGAGCAATGGCAGCCGTGCGACAAGTCCCCGCTACTGCAGACGACGTCGAACGGTACGTGCCGGCGCAGGTTGTTGCGCAACACACGTTCGTGATGTGGCGGTGCGAGCCGTCAATGCCCGCCGCACAACATGCCGGTCCTCTCGTTCGGGGGCGTGCCGTGGCTGCGGCAATTGCTCACGTCGGTCCTTCCGTCCCTCCTGCACCCACCGAATCCATACTTGCCTCACTGTGGCTGGATGTCGTCCCACACGGGCGCCGATGTCTCGGTACGATAACACACTGTCGCGATATGCCACTATTCGTCCTCTGTCGAACTCCGAAACGTGCTGGAATGACTGCCGTATTCTGCAACGAGGCATCAGGAAGCTTCCCACGCACAGGTCCGGCAGCACAACACACTTCCACTAGTTACACCCCGCCTTCTCCCTGCACCCTTCTTATAGTGCTTTTTGGTGTTGCATTTTGGGTGGCCAGCAGTATATATTACACCTACGATCCGATTGAAATCATGAATATTGTGTTTGTCCTAACGACTCTGGTTCTTTCTCTTCCGTGGAACCAGTACCTTTAAATTCCCACCATTATCCTTCAATATGAGAAATAAAGTATTCATCTATATGGTAAAACTAATCTTCGATTTTCAAGGTGTCAGTGAAGAGAACGCGCGATTTCTTGTTTGAAATGTTCGATTGGCTGTAGAATAAGAATTGTTTCTTTGTTGCAAGGGATGATCAAAGCTTTATACGAAGTAACGAAACAGACGATTTTTATGTACAAAAAAATGTAAACTGCAACATTTCAGTAGTTGCTGTCATAAACCTGCATAAAAATGGAGCCTTCGTAGTTACAAAACCAGTCTGCGAAACGATATATAGAATTGTTAGAAGAAATGGCGGACAAAAATCTCTAACTTTCTCAATTCTGAAGGAAGAAATATTCATAATATGTACATGGGAAATCGATAGAATATTCACAGCAAACAGAATATATTCTCATGAATGGAATACGGGATTACACCATACAACACAAATTTTGAAGATGACAATCCGTTTTTTTTTTTTTTGTTTGTTTGTTTTTTTATTGGATGTTTAACGACCACCGTGAGCAACTCAATGGGCTATAAGCAGTAGCCCGTCCCTAATTTAGGGTCACTGGTTCCAGGGAAGGGAGAGAGCCAGTGCCGTAAGACAAACACAACATCCATGCCTCACCGGGATTCGAACCCGGACCCCTTTCAGACGAATGATCAGAGGCCATCGCTTAGACCACTGCGCCACCGGGGCGGCATCCGTTTTTTGGTGTAAGTATGACAAGGATGGTAGGTCAGATAATATCCGAAAACTTGAAAATTCCGTCGTCCTGGAGCGGGAATCAAATAGCACCCGGGTATGTTAACCTTTACCATCCTTGGCATATTTGCACCAAAAACGGATTGTTATCTTTTAAAATTTGTAGAATACATTCTGTTTGCTGTGAATATTCTATCGATTTCCCATATATTATGAAGAACATTTCTTCCTTCATTGATTTATCTATGGTACTGGTGGTTTCTGACCTACATCCGTTTCCGGATGGGAGCTGGGTCAAAAAGCTATGAGGAAATAACGATGATTCGATTAGTGAAAATCTGATGATGTTCAGATTCCTAAGCTAAGTTTGCTTAGTCTCAGTTGGTTGGAATTTCACTGTACTGTGTGGTGTAACGGTTTAGCATACTCGGACGGAAATCGGGAAATGCGGGTTCGATTTCCGTTCCATGAAATTTTCAAATTTTCTGAGAGGTGTTACATGGAAGACCAGTAAACGTTACAAGGAAATTCCGAATTTATATTCTGTTTGCTGTGAATATTCTATCTCTAACTTTTTCTTTGTGTAGGTTTTCGTGTTTTTTTATTCCATTGGTTACGAAAGCACTCTTTCATTGCCGGTGTATTTTCCAATACAAAGAGAGGAATCATCCTGTCATCATAAACATGGAAGAATTATAAGAAGAATCATCCTGTCATCATAAACCATTTTCAATCCATTACTGGATAAAGGTCTCACCAAGTGTCTTCCACGAATCTGTATCTTGATCAGTTCTCTTCCATGCCACTTTGGCATGCTTTCGAAATTTATCCACCCGTCTCCCACGGTGTATTATTCTGGATCTTTTCTTGTTCCTTTGTCAGTCTAGTATTTTAATTGTCAAACGGTGGGAAGTTCTTGCAATATGTCCAGCCCATTTCCACTTGAGGGTCTTAACTTTCATCATGAAGAACAGGAGACAGAGGGGAGCCCACAGGTGTTCCCCAAATTTAATAATGTCATCTACCAACAACAGGGGGGAACACCTATGGGCTCCCACCTGTCTCTTGTTCTTTCAGAGTTTCTCTTACAGGAATTAGAAAATGCAGCTCTTTCAGTTTTTCCTTTCAAACCCCTTCTGTATGTATATCCGTTATGTAGATGACATTCTGCTTTTTTGGTCCTCTTCTGTTGAACAACTTCATTCCTTTACAGATTTTTTATCCTCACAGTATCCTACGATTAAATTAACCATTGAGTTGGAACATCAAGGCTCCCTACCTTTTTTAGACTTCCTTCTTTCACATAGTTCTACAGGTTTACAATATTCCGTGTACAGGAAGCCTTCTGCGTGTCCTGTACTTATTCCTCGCGACTCTTCACATTCATGGAGCCATAAGCTAGCTGCGTTTAGATTTCTACTCATACGCATTATTCCCATTCTTCGAAACCCTCTTTACAACGTGCACAATTTCAACTTTTGACAGTTGCTTCCACGTTTGGCTACTCTCACGATGACATATCCCGTCTGTACGGAAGGATGAATCGTCTTCAATTCACAGCATTGCTACGGGAGTTGCAAACTGTACGATATGTGGGTACGATTGACTACAACCCAACCATTGTCAACATCCTTGGGAATGTCTGCGCTAGGTTCCATATTTCTTTTGGAATACGCACCTTCAATTTATTCAATTTGCTGCGCAAGGACCGTGACAAAATTCACCCACTACATAGATTTGGTGTTTATAACATCTCACTCGTTTTTTATTCGCCGGATTCTGAAGACACCTCCTATATAGGCTTTACCCTACGCTCAGTGCAAGTACGGGTGGCAGAGCACAAATATGCAGTTCGTGTTGTCTCTACCTCTTCTGCCTTAGCCCGCACAGTGGCGCAAGGTCAACATTACTCAGACTGGAGTCGTACCACACTGATTGCCTCTGCACCTGATAAACATTCTTTATTGCTTGCTGAAAGTTTGTGTATTACTCGGTTTGCCTCCAGGTTTTGCAATGACGATTTGCCTGTAATTATACCTCGCCCTTGGATTCTGCTGTTGCACCAGCTAAATGCTTCACCTGTTGGATCTCCAGATGTGAGTTAAATTTACATGTAATTATTTGTAACATGCCACATTTCCAGTTTGACACCACCATTTGTTATTCCATGATTTTATATAAATGCCTGTAACCATCCTTTCGCGCAATTGGGCCCGACGATGAGGCTAAAGTAGCCTCGAAAGTGCTTGCCAGTGTAGCTGATTTTATTTTTAACTTGTAAATTAATATCGTTTTTTTAATGCAAGTTTATTCAATCGTGCATACGGCAGCCGCGGATTCTTCATCATACCATTTGGCACGCAGTCTTTTATTACTTAGGGTATGAACTGTTACGAAAAAGAGCATTCGTGATTTTTCACAGTGGAAGTAACAGCACTTCAAATAGAAAACAAAAATTTGTTTTCCTTCTTTCCAACGCGTTTGTACTTCATTCATCCTTTTATTTATACTTTTTTCATGATTTGATAAGACAAATGAGTTTTTCCGACTAATAACTAATTCATGCCTTGAAAAGTATATTTCTAGCTGGAGTTCATAATCCGTATCATCCGCTAAGAACGAATATTAAGCGCACGTAAATAAGATAATAAAGGAAAGAATATTCTAGATTTTTTATAGTAACTAGCAGCTAAGCCCGTTCTCCGAACGGTGAATCTATAATTTTTTAAATAAATTAAAGAAAGGAAAAGTAATTAAGGGAAAAAAGTAATTTAAGATCCGTAACTGTTTCGCGATTTAGAACAGGGTCGTGACGTCAATGCATACGGTTTGACGTAAAACGGATCAGGCTTTGACGCCCGTTAATTTTAAATAAAATTTTCAGGGAATTTTTTACAGCATTTCAACGTTTCTGATATATCTTTAAACTTATCAGCGTTTTGAACAGTAAAGCTAAGCCTCCCTTTTGAACTGTTTGGTTTTATTTTAGGAATCCGTACCTTAAGGACTATCAGCATGCGGATTTTCAGATCTCGAGGTTATTGAGAAGTTGTCGAACAACTCGCGAAAAATTCAAGCAGAGAATGTTCCAAAACCGTCATTTTGATTTTTGTTTTGTTTTCGGACTCTTCTAGGTATTCGGACCTTAAGACCTATCAACTTGACAATTTTCAAATCCCCAGGTCATATAGAAATGGTCGAACAATTCGCAAAAATTTCAAGCAGAAAAATATTCCATAGCCACCATTTTTATTTTATTTTATGCCGGTGGAAAACGCTGAACTTTAAAAGCGTCGCTACTTCTTTAAGTATTGTGTCATTACCAGTTTGATTGTAGCCCGTCCTTTCACCCAATGAGAACAGAGTGCTAACAATCGCTGCGTCACCATGGCAGCAGGTCACGAGACCAGAACTTTCCTGTGTGGTTTCTGTTGAAGACAGAGGAAGCCGTTCGTTCCTTTCCGTCTTTAAAAATGCTTAAAAATCAGAAAACGAGTTTTTCTTAATTTTTTTAAAGAGGGATGATAGTTGTGATTTTATGCTGTAAAAATTGCAGTGCGTTATGATTTATAGTTTGCCATATACCCGTGGGTTTTTTTAATGGATCCCATCGCGAAATAGGGAATTTTGTGAAATTAATTGCCTCCCCACAGTGGCGCAGTGGTCTAAGCGATGGCCTCTGCTCACTCGTCCTAAAGCGATCCTGGTTCGAATCCCGGTGAGGCAAAGATGTTGTGTTTGTCGTACGGCACTGGCTCTCTCCCTTCTCTGGAACCAGTGACCCTAAATTAGGGACGGACGACTGCTCATAGCCCATTGAGTTGCTCACGGTGGTCGTTAAACCTTCAATCAAAGAAAAAGAAAATTCTCGTAAACTAAATCGAAATTCAAAAAAAAAAAGGCCGACGAGTTGCAAAAATTCGGCCATTGCCCTACATTCCTACATAGTTTCGTGGTTCTGTTGCTGTTAGTGTGTCCGGAACGCTAACTGATAGCACTTTTCTTGCTTAACTTGAAATACAATAGCTCTTGAAGTATCGCCGGGATCGAAAAGCGGTTTATTTCAGCGTGTTCTCCAAACGATTCTCTACAAACGATGTAATTACATATTTTTGTGTACTCACTTCGTGGATGGGAAAATCTTCCTTTAATAAACCTGTGTATGGTTCTTTGGGAATAGATTTGACTTACGTAATGCAGCATGCTCAATCCAACGCTTTCAGTGAAGTTTTGTGAATGGACTTAGGCTTCGTAAATCCAGTAGGAGACTGTAACAGTCAGTGTAAAAGAAAAGGGAAGCAGCTATTTAGGAACGAATTATTTCCAACTGCTGCTGGAAACAGCGAGTGCGCGATATTTTCTCTAAATAATCGCCTACACGCTGTGAAACAAAAACAGGATGTAATTTAATTTCTGGAGGAGATTGAATTACTTCATTTGTGGAGCGGTGTTTCTTTACAAAACTATCTGGCGCATTTTGTTTATGACAGTGGTTTTCCGAAATCTCCACTTTTAGCTTCGATTTAGAGCGACAGAGTAATCTCAGCGCCAAAAATTACGGTCACCAAAACGCCACAAAAGTAATTAGTGAGGGGGAAACTCCCCGTTTGTGCGGAACGTCTCGGACACCAAAAGCAACATAAATTGAGCGAAATTGTGTTTCTTCTCTCCAAGGAAAAATTTCAGCTTTTTTATTTTTGCTTAAGCCTACTGAGAACATGCGCTTCACTGCTAACGTGCATTGTTCTTGTTCGTGCGGATAAATGCAGTTGCAAAGACAAGTAAGGCTGAGCAGTTTTATAATATGAGCGTTAAGGGTTAGAAAAGAAAAGAGAGAGAGAGAGAGAGAGAGAGAGAGAGAGAGAAACATTAAATTAAGCAGAACAGCATAGCACGAATTTCAGGAGATTAACTGGCTCACCTTGTTGGCGGAATGTATATCCTGTATATACTCTTTTCATTTTACATCTTTTGTTTTACCAATTAAACTGTGTTTAAAGTTGGAGGAATTTTTACGGAACACGCTGCTTCGTCCACGAAAAGAAAGAAAGAAAGAAAGAAAGAAAAAAAAATGTACGTTTTTCCATTCTGTCGGTTGTTTTGTTCAATCTTAAGCAGAATCTTAATTACAGTGGTTGACAAAATTTACGAAAAGTGCGTATAGCGTTAAGAAAACGACGCACATTCAAAGGAACGTAAGGTGAAAATCTCCCAAATACGTGGAGACAACGTATATAGACAAAGTCATCGCTCTTTCCACGTTTTCTTTAACCAACACACAACAGCCGAAAAATGGTTATTCGACACCACTGGGATCGAACCCCAGATCTCTCAATAACTAGCCGAGTGCGTTCGCCTTACGCTACGGTGTCAACAATTCACGGCGCTGTGTAGTTTATCTGTCACTGTAGCGTAAAGCGAACTTACTCTGCTAGTTATCGAGAGATCTGGGTTCGATCCAAGTGGTGTCGAATGGAACTTTTTCGGCTGCTGTGTGTTGGTTAAAGAAAAATGTGGAAAGAGCGATGACTTCGTCTGGAACGTAAGGTTTGAAGAAATATGCACTAAAAAGTCAAAAGCGGATTGTGAAATTGGTCTTCACATGTCGCCAAAACAGCTGTTACCCGGCGAGGTGTGAACGCTACAAGATTACTAAAGGTGTCGGTGGTATCTGGTACAAACACGTTACCAGAAGATCCTTTAAAAGTCATGTAGCTGATCCGCCGTAGATCGGATTTTAATGTTCCAAAACAGACCACAAATGCTCGATTGGATTGATATCTGGGAAAATTTGGAGGCCAGGGCAACACCTGGAAGTCTTCCTCATGTTCCGCGAACAGTCCGAGTAGAGTGGCACGGCGCATTATCCAGCTGAAAAAAGGCACTACTGGAGGAGAATACCGTTGCAATGAAAGGATGTTCCTGGTCTGAACCCACACAGCACAAAACGTTTGAGATATGTATCAGTAATGTTACAATCTCTCATTTTCGTTACACTTTCAGAGATATCTTACAATTACGTTTCAGCAAAATCTATTTTGAAACATAACTCTTTGTACATTACGGTTACGTTAAAAATAGCATTCACCGATACTACTGTTTTGTAGTTTCCATTGTACATAGTTGCTATCTTGATGTTAAATAACTGTGATATTTAAGATTTTTGGTTTGGCAAAGGCGTGGATGCGCATGCGCATTTATGCCATTTTACCGAAGCACTCTCGTAGTCGTATTTCCATGTGCTACCAGTGGCGCTGCCAGGGCGGGCCCGGTCAATAATATCAGCCGATATATATTTTTTTATTTGATTTTTTTATTTGGCATATGTGCGATTGTTGTGATGTGTCTTAGAAAGTTCCTCTGAGTAAGTGGTCCGGAGGTCCTAATCCCCAACAAAGCTCCATAGGCATTGTTTCTCTTTTGTTTGTTCCGGGAAGCGGGAAGACCGCGATTCGAAATTTCGGGCCCGGTCAACGAACTTCACTTTCCGCCGCCCCTGTGTGCTACTAGGGTATTCTTTGGTGATACTGTCGTACTCGAGTTAGCTATCTAGTTAATTTAATATTTATATATATATATATATATATATATTTTTTGTGATCCAAGATCATCTGAAAGTAAGTAATTGTTTTCATTATTATAATTTTTAAATTCTAAAAAGCATTTTTATAAAATCTAAGTAGATGGCTGTGTTGTTGTATTAGTATACTATACCAGCATGTTCTTTTTACTTGAAGCTGAGAAATTTCTTATTGGTAGGTCATTAGAGAAATGACGAATTTGATTTTTTTTCGCTGAAATATAGTCTATTCCACATGCATAACAGAAATTCGACACCCTCATTTGGGACCGATTTTTAGTTCTTTTTTTATCAATATATGAACGCCGCTACTGTTCCCAACGGATAGCGGACTGCGTTGAACCTGTGTAAACAACTCGTGATAAGACTGTTGTTGCTTTCGAAACAGCTGTGGAGTGTAATATTTTTTATTGTGATTTTACAAAGTTTATAAAAGCTATAATGTTCAACGCAGTAAATATGTAACAGTAATATAATGATTTCACAAATATCTTTCAAATACGTAACAGTAATGAAACGAAGTTACAATTATCTTTCATATACGTAATAGTAACATGAAGTTGGTATGTTGAAGTTACCAAGACCTTTCACTGTAACGTATCGGTTATGTTTCAAAGTTATGTAACGTTTGAGGACATTTTGACGTAACCGTAAGGTTTCTGAGACATTACTGTTACATTGCGCAACGTATCTGAAAAGTCTCAGTGTTTCATACTTCTAACATATACATGTATGAAATATTCTGTGCTGTGTGGGAAATGATGTTGCACGAGAATGAATGGACCCAGGTGATTCCAGCATAACATTATCCAAAAAAAAATAAATAAATAAAAATGACACATTCTTCACCACCTTGTTTTCGTCCCACGGTGCATTCTAGCGCCAACACTTCCCAAGGTAAACGACGCACACGTACCCGGCCGTCCACACGATGCTACAGGAAATGGATTCATCGGACCAGACAATATTCTTCCATTCATTCAAGGTACGTTTTTGATTCTCTCATGGTCATTATAGGCGCTTTCGACGGTGAATCAAGATTAGCATGGGCGCTTGGAGCGTCCTACGGCTATAAGGTGCGTCGCATAAATATAGAGACAGTCGACTTTGCGCCGTGAACGCAATGCGAATATTGGTAGGAAGCTGAAGTGGTACCTAATTAGACATAGCCCTACAACAAACGTTTCGATCCGTCCAGATGACCGGATTGTGTGAAAAGAACACCACAAAGTGAAATAGTGTAATTTTAGGTGTCTCATAAATATAAAGACAACTATGTAAAGTAGCCACATGCAAATGAGATGTACAAATTAGCATGTTGTACGCACGCGCATGGGCCGTAATTCGATCCAGCCTACAAAAGACAGCGGACCTGCCGTCAGACATGCATTTGCCGAAATGCCACGCAACAGTCAACTTTCTGGTGCGGAGGTGCAGAAGATTTGAAGACTGAGAGCAAATGGATTGCCTGTAGCGAAAATTTGTAAAGTCATGGGGAGCAGTAGGGCAGTTATTTATAAGACTTTATCGGAACGCGCTGCGTTGACTGCCAGAAAACAGCCTGGAAGGCCTCTAATAACAACCAAACGAGATGATCGTGCCATCATGCGTTTAGTTTCATCCCAAAAGTTATCACTACGTCAAGTTTCTCGGACTGTTGGTGTCACCGTCTCAAAGGACACAGTTCATCGATGAATCAAGAAAAGTTGCAAGATTGTGCTTCGTAAAATGCACCGTCTGCCACACCTCACGCGGCGCTACAAGGAAGCTAGGTTGTTATGGGCAAGCAGCCACATGCATTGGACGGACGAGTGGATCACAACTATTTTCTCCGATGAGAAAAAGTTCAACCTGGACGGCCCTGACTGTTGGAACTGCTATTGGCATGATTTATGACGCGAGCCAGGCACCTTCCTCAGCAGACAGACAGAAAGGAGGGGATCTGTGATGGTCTGGGGAGCTTTTGCGTTCAATGGGACAACGGATATCGCTTTTCTGCAAGGCAGGCAAAACTCCGAAACGTATCAGGACATACTCAGCAGCCACCTTCTACCGTTTGCAGAAACTCTAGCAGGTGTTGATTATCTGTTCCAGCAAGACAATGCCTCTATCCATCGGTCTGCATCAACGAAAAGCTGGTTTAACACTCATCATGTGACTGTAATGGATTGTCCAGCACTCAGTCCAGATCTGAACCCTATCGAGAACCTCTGGGGTATCCTAGCTCGTGATGTGTATGTGAATGAACGGCAGTCCTGAAGTGTGGTGGCATTGAAAGAGCAGATTGAACGAAGCTGGTACGCACTCCGTCCAGAACACTTACATCACTTGGTGGACAGCATGCCCAATCGGGTTTTCAGTGTTATTCGGAACAACGGCTCCACTATTCTTACCGGAGGTGCTCATAATTAGTAAGTCTTTATATTTTTGAGACAGCGTATTTCTGTTTTTTTTTTTTTTTGTACATGGCGTTGGAATTCTTATGTTTCCGTCAAACTATTGTGCAGCTGCGTGTCCTATGCTATTTTTGCTATAATTATGAGGTGTATATTTCAGCTCGTTGTTGTTTCTTTTTTTATTCGAGAATTTGTTCTGTCTCTATATTTATGCGACGCACTATACAGCTCCATTTTCAGCAATTTTCAATACACTGTGTGTCATGATGCATTCCTCCCGTCAGCAGCATTCAAATTGCCAGCTACTTGCGACACAGTATAGCTTCTGTTGGCTCCTACCATACGGGATGGCTCACCAGAGTTAGAAGCGGGTCAAAAATTTTAGACCCGGACCGGACGTCATACAATTGGACCCAACCCGGATCTGTAACTGACAAGGCCCGGACAAATTTGCTTTCAACTAAAAAATAAATACAGGGCGTTCAAAAAGTCGCTCTTCGCAGTGGGTATCTTAGGTTACATGGAAATCAAATAAATGTACACAGAAGAGCAATTGAATTAGAGATACCTGTCTAGTAACGTGTAGCACCAAATTTCGCCCTGATGACGGCGGCGATTCGTCTCGGCATGGACTCGACAAGACACCGAAAGCGTTGGGAAGCCATACGGATCCACGACACCTTAACAAGCTTCCACAGTTCACGAAGATTTCATGGAGGGGGTCAGAGCCTCGAACATCTCTCTTGATGGCATCCCAGATGTTCTCAATGGAATTGAGGTCAGGTGACCTAGCAGGCCAAGGAAGAGAGGTCACGTCGGTGGAGTGTTCATCCAACCATTCGGATACAATTCGGGAGCTGCATTGTCGTGTTGCAGGATGAGGTCCCCAGTGGGATGTTGAGGACGCCCAACGGGAGAAAATGGTCGTCCAGGATATCCCGGTAACGCTGACCTGTGAGGGACGATGTCACACGTACTACGGGTCCCATTTCAGTACACGTCAACAGTCCCCAGACGACAATGACACCCCCACCAGCTTGAAGAGTACTCTGCTGGCAAGAAGGATCCATCGCTTCATGTGGTTTGCGCCGTACTCGTATCCTGCCATCGGCATGTACCAACGTGAATCCCGGCTCATCAGTCCAGGCAACATTTTCCCACATGTCTAGGGTCCAGTGGCGATGTTCCCGCGCCCATGCTAATCTTTGCACCCTGTGATGTGCGGTCAGCACCGGTACCCTCATAAGACGATGGCTTCTGTACCCCATAGCGAGGAGATGGTTCTGGATGGTGTGGCTGCTTATACGTTTTTGTGCACCAGCGTTAAATTGCCGAGTGATTTCTTGCACTGTGGCCCGTCTATCCGCTGTTACAATGCGAGCTAGCCGGCGATGAACCCTCTCTTCCACACGCTGTTGTCCACGGCAGTTGGTCCTTGCAGGGATGGTTTTACCGGATTCGATGTACTCACGGTGCACCCGTGACACAGTGGCTCGTGCAAATCACAGTGCCTGCACGACTTCAGAAATGGAGTGACCCATTCGTCAGGCCCCGACAATTTGCCCACGATAAAATGCGCTTAGATCCTTCGTCTTGCCCATACTGCCTCCAACTCTTACTGATTCCCGTCGCAACACTCCTTATATTGTCGGATCGCTGCATACGTCATGTCGTTTCCGTTTACAGGGCCGCCCACAGCGCCACATTTGCATAACGCCAGCTGTCTCTAATTCAGTTGCTCTTCAGTGTATAATTTACTCACTTAATTATAGCAGGTACTGTGAAATTACCGTCCTTCATTTGCAAGACATAAGTGGGCCGTCCATAAAGTACGTCCGTGATTTTTTTTTTTTTTACTGTTTTTGGACCCCCCCTTCCCTCCTCATGTCACATTTTGTCCGATTGTTGACACACCTCCCTCTAAAAAGTACGTCCCAATTCTCGCAACCCCTTTTTATTTTTGACGACTGCTTTTAGAAGTCCATTGAGAAACAGAAAAAACAAACAAACATGTAATTATTTAATGCAATCTTCCATATATTTACACGTTTGCTTCAGAAACTATTTATTTAGGCATTAATTTATTCCCAAATGCTACCCGAACTTTATCATTCTGAAATAAAGATCTACAAATGAACGCACGCATTCAAGGTTGCAACACTCCCGATTATACCATCTACAAAACATGATAGATTTGGTAGTACAGATGCGTGAACTTAATATTCTGATTTAGCTAAATATAAACAGAAATCTGAAATATCTCATACCCTAGATAAAAAACGGGTAGTAGTACGCCAAACAACTAGGTAAAAAACGGTAATATCCGTTTATTGGCATAAAACAGTAAACAACTGGTTGCAAGCTTTCAGCACCCTACGTCTAAGCCTGAAGAAGGCACCTGCCGCCTCGGTGGCGCAGTGGTCTAAGGCGCTGGCCTCTGATCATTCGTCCGTAAGGGGTCCGGGTTCGAATCCCGGTCTGGCATGGATGTTGTGTTTGTCTTACGGCACTGGCTCTCTCCCTTCCCTGGAACCAGTGACCCTAAATTAGGGACGGGCGACTGCTTATAGCCCATTGAGTTGCTCACGGTGGTCGTTAAACCTCCAATCAAAAAAAACAAAAAAAAAAAAACAAAGAAGAAGGCACCCGCAATGGCTGAAAGCTTGCAACCAGTTGTTTACTGTTTTATGCCAATAAAAAGAATATTCACTATATTTTTGCTGCTGGACGTCTGAATTACTAAACCGCCCCCCCTCCTCCATATCACGTTTGGTCCGGTTGTCAGGAACATCCCCCCTCTCCCCCTGTATGTAATCTTGGACGTACTTTATGGACGGCCTCTAATCTAATTGTTTTACACCTGCTTTAAAATACATTTGCGAGAGTGAAAAAGCCCCTCCACAGTAAGGAGAAGGATGTCCTACCTAGTTTTGATGGCGCTACAGTCAAATTTTTGAATTAAGCAACTTGTTACATGTTTAATTTCAGTTTTTGCTGTTTTCTTGATAACATAGCTGGCTTCAGAATATGTTTCACAGCAACACCAATTTTTACAAGTTTACGATCAGTTAGTTGAAAGTTTCCAAAATGTGGATGTTTTCATCATTGCCCCCTCAGAAGGAAGGGACACTTTTTCCTTCTGAGGACACTCTTCACACATATAGCATGGCAAATCATTTTTCAGTACGCGAGCACCAGTATCGTGCACAAAATTCTACAATGCGCATTTTTCTTTGAAAAAAAAAATTTTTTTTTCCTTTTCAAAAATAAAACTGAAATAAAACCAGGTCGAAATCGGATCAGGAACGCTTTGACCCGACCCGTTTGACCAGCCAGAAATTGTCGACCCGTGACCTGTTTTCCATCTCTGTTGCTCACTTTCAGCATCTACACTGAAGAGCAATTGAATTAGAAACACCTGGTGTTATGCAAATGTGGTGCTGTGGGCGGCCCTGTAAACGGAAACGACATGACGTATGCAGCAATGCGACAATATAAAGTGATGCGACGGGAATCAGTAAGAGACGGACGCAGTATGGGTAAGACGAAGGATCTAAGCGCATTTGCTCGTGGGCAAATTGTCGGGGCCAGACGAATAGGCCAGTCCATCTCGTAAGTCGTGCAGGCACTGGGATTTTCACCAGCCACTGTGTCACGGGTGCACCGTGAGTACATCGAATCCGGTAAAACCATCTCTGCAAGAGCCAACTGCCATGGACAACAGCGTGTGAATGAACGGGGTCATCGTCAGCTAGCTCACATTGTAACAGCGGATAGACGGGCCACAGTGCGAGAAATCATTCGGAAATTTAACGCTTGTGCACAAAATCGTGTAAGCAGCCACACCATCCAGAACCATCTCCTCGCTATGGGGCACAGAAGCCTACGTCCCACGACGGTACCGCTGCTGACCGCACATCACAGGGTGTGAAGCTTAGCGTGGGCGCAGGAACATCGCCACTGGACCCTAGACATGTGAGAAAATGTTGCCTGGACTGATGAGTCGAGATTCACGTTGGTACATGCGGATGGCAGGATACGAGTACGGCGCAAACCACATGAAGCGATGGATCCTTCTTGCCAGCAGAGTACTCTTCAAGCTGGTGGGGGTGGCATTCTCGTCTGGGTACTGTTTACGTGGACTGAAATGGAACCTCTGGTACGTGTGACATCGTCCCTCACAGTTAAACGTTACCGGGATATCCTGGACGACCATTTGTTCCCGTTTGTGCGTCTTCAGCACCCCACTGGGGACCTCATCCTGCAACAAGACAATGCAGCTCCCGAATTGTATCCGAATGGTTGGATGAACACTCCACTCGCTTCCTTGGCCAGCTAGGTCACCTGACCTCAATCCCATCGAGCACATCTGGGATGCCATCGAGAGAGATGCCCGAGGCTCTGATCCCCCTCCATCAAATCTTCGTGCACTGTGGGAGCTTGTTCAGGGGTCGTACGGCTTCCGACGTCTTGTCGAGTCCATGCCGAGACGAATTGCCGCCGTCATCAGGGCGAAAGGTGGTGCTACACGTTACTAGACAGGTATCTCTAATTCAATTGCTCTTCAGTGTATGAGCTGTGGTCGGCCCACACCATGTGGGCGGTTCGTCGTCTGCCCTCATCGGATCACTTTTTGAATGTACTAACCACGGCTGACCGTAAGCAGCCCACAAGCCTTGCCATCTCAGAAATGCTCTGACCCAGTCGTCTGGTCATTACAATTGGCCTTTCTCAAACCCACTCCCATCTGGAGCAGCAAGAATAATACTGACTAATAGAACTCAGTATCAGGTATTATTTGTACCGTTTCATGGCCTGCACACGCCACGTCGTTTACCTGCAGTTATCTCGCTTTCCCCAAAGACTGACTAGTCATAATGTTTTAGCTCTTCGGTGTGTGTGTGTGTGTGTGTGTGTATATATATATATATATATATATATATATATATATATGCACTATATTGACAAAAGTCACCGGACACCTAGAGGAGAAGCACAACATAGCATTTATTGACATACATTAGTACGATGTCGGTCCACCTTCGGCCCTAATGCATACACTGACCTTTCGAGACATGCTTTCGACAAGGTTTTGGAACACAGCGATAGGTATGCGCTTCCATTCAATACATAATATAATGCTGCCGCTAACTGTTGCTTAGTAGTAGGCCTTGGTTCCAAACTTATGGGATTAAGATCAGGGCTCTGTGCTGGCCAGTCCACACACGATACGGAATTACACGCCGTAACAGTCCTTGCTTTATAACTCGGTGCATTATCCTGCTGGTCCCAACAAGGCTCGGTTCTATAGTATTTGCCACAGTGTTGGTAGGGCATAATTGTCCAGAATATCGAGGTAGATGTGCTGGTTAACTGGTTTGTCTACGATAACCAATGGGCTGAGACCATACCACGAAACACACCCCCACATGAGTACACTCCCAGCTCGACTTGACCACGGTACACTGTGGTAAATAGCGTTCCCCGGCTGCCGCCATACCCACACACGGCCATCAGCCTGATGGATTGTGTATCTGGATTCATAAGTCCATAGAACCCGTTTCCATTGATCTACGGTCCACGAAAAATGTCCTTTACACCATGCTAAACGACAAGTAGCAGTCCGAGTGGAGATGAAAGGTTTATGAGCAGCCGCAGCACCACGGTAACCCATGGAATGAAGTTCTCTGCGAGTGGTACGTGTACATACCGAGGTTCCACCATTTTTACTCGCCTGTACACTGAGGTCTTGTGCAGCATTCCGTCGATTAGCTGTAACGACTCTTTTGAGACTTCGACGTCCTCTATCACTGATTTTCTTTGGTCTGCCGGTACGTTTTGCTGCTTCAGGCACGCCATGTGTTTTCCACTTATTTATTACATCCAAAACAGTTGACTTGGGTATGCTTAAACGCCTCTCGGTTTCTCTTATGTACAACCCACTATTATAACACCCAACTATCTTTCCTTCTCAAAGTCAGTTCTCTCCCGCCGCGACATTTTCACTCAACTTCACAGTGCGATATGATCGCGGTCAGCTGCAGGCTTCTTTTTATACCGTTTGCAGCTGTGTTGCGCATCTTAACAACGCAGCGGATCCGTTCAATTGTATGTGAAGGTGTGTCCGGTGACTTTTGTGAATGTAGTGTATGTCTGTGTGTGTTTGTCTACATATACATACAGTATATTCTCGCGTATATAGTGGTGGGAATGTGCAGTCACGAACGCTGGCCACTAGTCTATCCACTTGTAGAGGCATAGGCCTTCTCTAAAGTACTGCTACAATTTTGGTAGTGCATAATTGTGGAGCACGTCTAGGTAGAATGCAGAATTCATGGTTTTATCCAAAATTACAAATATACTCAAGCTGAACCACGAAAAACAATTCCATACCATCATTCTACCTCCAACAAACTTCACTGTCCTAGACGATACAGTCAAAAAGCTACCTTTCACCCGGCATCCGCCACGCCCAGAAACAAGCGTAAGACTAGAAGATGTGAATGCTCACAGCACAGTCTTCCAATGGTGTAGAGTCCATGTTCGCCGCCCCGGTGGCGCAGTGGTCTAAGCGATGGCCTCTGATCATTCGTCCGAACGGGGTCCGGGTTCGAATCCCGGTGAGGCATGGATGTTGTGTTTGTCTTACGGCACTGGCTCTCTCCCTTCCCTGGAACCAGTGACCCTAAATTAGGGACGGGCGACTGCTTATAGCCCATTGAGTTGCTCACGGTGGTCGTTAAACCTACAATAAAAAAAAAAAAAAAAAAAAAAAAAAAGAGTCCAAGTTCGACGTTCTTTACACCACGCTAATTGGGGTGTAGGATTAGTCGAAGTAATTAGCGGTTTGTGGATGGCTGCCCATATCGTTCAGCGTATTGTACTGGTGGTATCATCAGTTCCAGTTGTCTCACATAGGGTTTGCGTGATTTTAAGAAAATGTTGATTTGCATTATAAGTGTACAGTTTTTTTTTTTTTTTTTTTATTTTTAATTGGAGGTTTAACGACCACCGTGAGCAACTCAATGGGCTATAAGCAGTCGCCCGTCCCTAATTTAGGGTCACTGGTTCCAGGGAAGGGAGAGAGCCAGTGCCGTAAGACAAACACAACATCCATGCCGGACCGGGATTCGAACCCGGACCCCTTACGGACGAATGATCAGAGGCCAACGCCTTAGTCCACTGCGCCACCGGGGCGGCACAGTTCTTTTCAACCAGCTCTTCTGTCATGTTCTGTTACCTTCGGAGTTATACTGGGTCTTCGTTTTTGGCAGATTCAGCTCAAACCGTCAATCTGTCGGATCTTCAGTGCAGCTGAAAGTCACGTACGGAGCGATTGCTTGTGTGGCACCCTATTATTAATCCGCACTGGAAATCAGTTGACTCTATCCATAGAGACATCGTGCATTTACAGTAGTGCCTATTGTCGTATCATAACCCCACGAGCATATTTATAGTTGGATGGTGCTTACGTACGACCGAATTCACTATCAATTGGAAAGAGGGTGTCAGAATGTTAATGGTAGGGTAGTGTAAATACAAGTATGAGAAAAATTGTCTGATTAATCTGATTTTTCTGGTATAAGGGTCTCTCTCGAGCACCAAGCACGATGGCTTATAACTGAAGCAAACAAGAAAACAACTTCAAAATGTATTAAGAAAAAAATATATGTTGAGGGACACAAACGAAGCATGGCACGGTGAAAATAGTCGGCATGGAGACCACGGACTACGCAAACTGAAAAACACCAATACGTGAAAGAGAAAGGCACAGAAAGTACATCGTACTTGTCGTTTAACAGGCTACCCAGTGTGTTTTTGGTTCGTATGGTAGTTAAAAAAATGTCGAGCACGTTCGCGACAAAAACGACGAAACACGAAAAAAGAAACATACACGGCAATTAGAGGCTAATTGTACGTCTCACACATGGGGAGTTCCTAAAACTTTAATTTCATTTACAGTGCTCCCCGGATATAACGCCGTCGTTCATAAAGCGGGCCTTTCCTGCTTCCCGTGCCTGACATTATACACTATCTACCAACAAGTAATTGGACACCCCTGCAATCGACGATATCTGCGGTCCTGATACACGTCACGGCCTCCGCCGTTGAATATCGTGTGGGAAACAACAACGCAACCAGTCGCATGCAAGATGTCACGCAGTTCGGAGCTCTCTGATTTCGAGAAAGGTGTAATCGTCGGGTATCACAGAAATGGCCGATCCATACGTGACATATCCAGCCAGTTGAAGTACCCAAAATCGCCAGTGGCCTACGTGATTGGCAAGTGGAAGATGAGAGGTGACTGTCGGAATGTGCCTCGACCCGGCAGACCCACAAAACTGGGAATTAGAGACCGACGGGTGCTGGCCAGAGAAATTCGGAAGAACCGCACCAAATCGATGGGCCACATCCGCGAGGAGTTTCAACAAACATCCGGGAGTGTTCTTTCGATGAATACCATCCGTAAGGAAGCCCATCTGCTCGGTTATCATGGACGTGCTACAGCCCACAAGCCTTTGATCACCAAGTCCAATAGCGCTGCTCGGCTAACGTGGTCCAAGGATGTCGACAGTGGACCGTTGAACAGTGGAAACATGTTCTCTGGAGCGACGAATCAAGGTTCATCCTCTACCGTTCGGATGGCAGGGTCTGGGTTTGGCGTCTGCCTGGAGAACGCCTCCTGCCGGAATGTATTGTGCCAACTGTGAAGTTCGGCGGCGGTGGAATTATGCTATGGGTGTATTTCTCCTGGTATGGCACGGGACCCTTGGTTGCAATTTCTGGTAGACTCAACGCCGAGACCTACTGCACCATTTTGGATGACCATGCGCTTCCTACGTTGTGGCAGTTTTACGGGGTGGACCCATGTTACTTTCAGGATGACAATGCCACCTGTCATGTTGCGAGGTCCACCATGGCTTGGTATGGTGACAAAAGGGGTTAATCGAATGGACTGGCCTGCGCAGAGCCCGGACCTTAACCCTATCGAGCACCTCTGGGACGAGTGGGAGCGTCGACTTAAGGGGTGCCCCCACCGTCCGAAATCGGTGAAGGAACTGACCTGTCTTCTCTAAGCCGAGTGGAAGAAAATACCGCTAGCCGTCGTACAACGTCTGGTTGAGAGTATGCCCCGGAGGGTCGCAGTTGTAATCGCCGCTCGTGGAGGCTCCACCAACTATTGAAGGTGAATAAACTTCGTTTTCCTTTGTTATCACAGGTATCCAATTACTTGATAGTGTACTATTGTAGCCGTAGGTTCTAGCGCAGTTGTCTTACATAAACGGTTAGATCCCTACTCCGAAAACCCGCATCATAACCGGTGAGCGGTGTATTTCAACATATCTTGCTGAAACAAACCTATTAAATAATGCTGTGTAGCAAAATAAATAAATTAATTAATCATAAACTAAAAGGATGCATGTCGCACTGTATAGGAACATCGAAGTTTACGAGAAACATAAAGTTCATAGATGTTTACAGAGCACCTCTTCTTCGTCCATTCATCTGACGTGGCTTCCCATCTGTGCCAAACACGTCTTCTGAACTCAACAAAGTAAGCTTGAGTGGAATATGTTGAAAAAGTACTTCCAGAAAATTGAACTGATATGATTGTACATGTAACACGCATTTTGTAGATGCGAACTATCATGTTACAGGTAGAAAAATACAGTACCTGACATTAATTCACCAAACATTCTTCTTTTATTTGACTATGCCCACTATGCTTGCAACATTGCCAAAATCACCGATCTGCCTTAGTAAGTGCGACTACCCAGTATTTGAATTAAGAGTGTGAAATATACTTCTAATTTAAATTACTTTTGAGTTTCTGTTTTCTTACGTAAATCTTTCGTTATTTCTCGGTTAAAGATTTTTTTCACTGAACGACACATTACTTCCCCTAACGTAACAACTTGTACATTTTGGTAATGCTGACAGTGAGTCAGGAAAAATAAAGACTGTGTTGAATGAAAAAGCGTGGAGATAGTGAATAAATATAGTGGGATATGTTGGCGATTTATACCGTACTTGGAATAGCGAAAGAGGTTATCATTATCCTATATTTATGTAAATCGATGAATATGTGTAGTTATCTGATTAAGTATATATTGATAGAAGAGGTATGACAAGAGTAAAGAAGTGGGAAAAAAAATGAACTTTCGCAAGACAAAAGTGATGTACAATGCTTTTACAAGAAACGAAGATTTATCGATTGATGGAGAAAAGCTTGAGACAACTTGATATCTGCTGCCCAATTTATCTTGGGCAGCAGATATCAAGTGAGAGTCACATTGATGAAGAAATTAATCGTCGTATAAAACTTGGATGGAGAGCTTTTGGAAGAAACAGTGCAATTTTTAAGAGCAGTATGCCATTTTGTCTTAAATGAAAAGTGTTTAATCAATGCATCCTGCCAGTGCTTACGTATGGAGCAGAGACATGGACCTTAACTGAAAGAGACATACAAAGACTGCAGACAACTGAAAGGAGCATGGAGAGATGCATGCTTGGTGCAACCAGGAAAGATAAGAAGAGGAACTTGTGGATAAGGGAAATGACAGAAGTGGATGACATCATGACCAGAGTGAAATCACTGAAATGGCAATGGGCTGGACATGTTGGACCACCGATGGGCAACTAAATATTTAGACTGGATTCCGAGGGACAGGAAAAGACCCAGAAGAAGACCCCATGGGAGATGGGTGGATGAAATTCGAAAGTTTGCTGGAGTGACATGGAGATAAACTCAAGACAGACAATTGTGGAAGAAACTTGGGGATGCCTTCATCCAGCAGTGGATTGATAATGGTTGATGATGATGATGATGATGATAAGAGGTATACAGGGTGATTGTAAACTCCTTCAACAAAACAAGAGGGGTGATAGTACACATCGAGACGAACAATATTTGAAATGTGACCTAGGGCTGCATTCCACTCCTAGTGCCAGAAAAGAGCACGTTCGAAAAATGTCCAGCAGGCACACGGAGTTCCAACCAGTGCATGAGAAGCACAAGATGCAAATCAAGTGCGCTGAACACGTGCGTAGACGACGAGGAGCAAACATTAAAAAACGCAGCCGAACCCGTTCAGCGGTATTACCGTGCGAACATCACATGAGAATTGACGTATACGTCTGACCGGCGCAGCGTACCGTGTGTTCCTGGAGCAAGTACATCCCGGTCTGTTGCAGGATGTTTCGCCAACCATACGGAAGAATATGTGATTATGCATGATGGGGCTCCAGCACACTTTGCTACCCAGGGCCGATACTTTCTGAATGCGTGCGACCTAACCCGGGAGGTGGATTGGACGCGGTAAGGCCACTCTACCGGGACCTTATTCCACTGCACTTCTTCTCGGGTGCACATGAAACCCTTGGTGTACGAGACACCTGTGGACTAACTGGAAGTTCTCGTCGCGCGAATCGCTGTTGCTGCGGACAAGATCAACACCACACCGGGAGTCTACGAGAGGGTGCGACAGTCCTTCAATCGCCGGTGTGGGCTGTGCAACGACGCCCTTGCACGCCAGTTTGAGCAGCTCCTTTGAGTCTTTCTCTGATGCGATTGGAATTGTGCAACTCATAAATTAGGTATGTCTCTTTGTTTTCACTGTTGAACGCTCAACGTGGATACTCTTTTCTGGCACTAGGAGTGGAATGCGGCCCTGGGCTCGAATATTGTTCTTCTTGCTGTGTACTATCACCCCTCTAGTTTTGTTGGAGTTTACAATCACCCTGTGTACGTATAAGTGTCAGAGGTACGATTTGATGATTATATTGAATTGGCGACTTGAAATTCCAGTTCGTCGAGAGTAAACAGTTAACGTCACGTAAGATTTTACTGATTCTTTCAACGCGGCAGGTTGAAAGAAACATATCACGTAGTTATTTCTATTTATTATCTAGAAATAACTTCGTAGAAATTACTATTAACACTCTAGAAATAAATGCTACACTCGTGTCCAAAAAATATAGATTAATGACAAAAGGCTAAATTTTGGACTCGCAAGTCGTTAGTTAGCGGTAAAATAATTCTGACGTCATCGAAACACGTAACTGTAAGCTATGTGAGAGAGTTTGGTCATATGCAAATTGCCAGGAATCACGTGACAGCTGTGTACTACCGATCGGCGATAAAAGCTGAAGCGTGAGTGGAAGAAATCTTTTGTAAGGGTTGAAGTGTGGATCTTACTTTTTTATTGTTATGGCGACTTGTAGTACATCTAAGAGAACTCGTCTGGATGATTTTACGCGTGATCGAATTGCTGGTAAACTGGCGGACAACGAGATGCGTAGCGAAGGAGCTCGTAATTGCATAGAGCGTAGTAACACGGACCTGGAAAAAAATTCTGAACATGGAATAACTGCCAGAAGCTTCAGAAGTGATCGACCACGGAAAACTACTGCTTCAAAAGATCGTTCGTTATCTTGCTGTAACGACTGAAAGATCCCGCCGAATAACTGCTGGTTAAGTTAACAAATTAGCTGCAGTCAAGTACGGGTATTAAAATATCGTGTCAAGGCGCTTGAATGATTTCGGATTGAATGTGTTGACATTTTTTTTGGGTGGGAAGGGGGTGTTGGATGAATGAAAATTTTTCGAAGGGGTGAACATTTTTGAAAGTTGAAAATTTTTACAGTGGAATGTTTAGTATTTAGGCATTAAACCTAGAATTAAAAATGGGAAAAACTTCAAAACATGGAGAACGGCTGAATTTAAAAAAATATAAACGGGTTTTTCCCCCAAAAAACTGCATTCGGTTACTTTGTTTTTGTGCTGTTTTTTTTTTAATTAATATTTTTTTTACTTAGCCTAGGTGCACGTCAACTGTGTATTTATCATTCATTCGCCTTCTAGTTATTTGTTCAGTTGCTGCTGTTCATCTTTGGTGAATCCCAAGCATTATGCGGGGCTCCAAAAGAAGCAACCCGCCATGTGGTTTTGTAGTTTGTCGTTGGTGAGTCTAGGAGAATTTCGGGGCCGCGGTGGAGGCGTGTCCGGCGCGTGGCTGCGGGGAACCCTGGGTTCGATTCCCGGTGGCGGTCGATGAGAGTTTTTCCGTGACTCAATTGTAAACGTGGAAAGAGCGATGACTCCTGTATAGTGTGTTTCGTAGATTCCAGCACGCAAAACAACTGGCTATCGATAGTGCCGTGAACACTCCGCATGTTATGAAGAGCAGTTGACCCCCATGCTCTGTTCACAGACGAAAGCCAGTTTTGTTTACCGTTTAACTTTATGCGGCAATACATCTGGCGAGAACACCCCCACTGCCTGTTCAGCCAGAAACATCGTAGAAATTGAGCATTACAGGGGTGGTGGAGTAATAGTCCGCTCTGGGATTATGATCAATGGGCGCACAGAGCCTCTAGTGTTGAGGGAAGCGCCAACGAATGCCCAGAGTTATTGTGAAGTCATTTTAGAACCTGTATGACGTATACTCTAATAATTTTAATCTTCCATTTTTAGTTTCTTTCTCTGTGTAAATTTTTAGTTCATTCTCTTTAAGCGTTTCAAACCATAACGTTATATTGTCTCAATCGCATAATATATGTTGGCAACAGTCTTGATGTCAGGGTGCGTGACGTGTGTGTGTGTGTGTGGACAGAAGAGCAATGTTGTAGCAAGCAGCAAAAAATGTGGTGTGGTGTCGTAATCGTGGAAGCTGCATTACTCTGAAGCGGTGTTCACTGCCTGGGGACCAGTGATGGCCGTGTGTTGGTTAGAAGGAGTCCAGGTGAGCGCCTGCAACCAACCTGTCTGCGGCCGAGACACACTGCACCTACACCTGGAGTTATGGTCTGGGGAGCAATTTCCTATGACAGCAGGAGCACTCTCGTCGTTATCCCACGCACCCTGACGGCACAGTTGTACGTCGGTCTGGTGATTCAACCTGTTGTGCTGCCATTCATGAACAGCATTCCAGGGGTGTTTTCCAACAGGATAACGCTCGCCCGCATACCGCTGTTGTAACCCAACATGCTCTACAGAGTGTCGAAATGTTGCCGTGGCCTGCTAGATCACCAGATCTTTCTCCAATCGAGCACGTATGGGACATCATTGGACGACAACTCCAGCGTCACCCCCAACCAGCATTAACCGTCCCTGTATTGACCGACCAAGTGCAACGGGCATGGAACTCCATTCCACAAACTGACATCCAGCACCTGTACGACACAATGCATGAACGTTTGCGTGCTTGCATTCAAGATTCTGGCGGTTACACCGGTTATTAATGTACCAGCATTTCACATTTAAAATGGCTCTTCTCGCGCTTACATTAAGCTGTGATCTTGAAACCTTAATCGATTAAATATGTTACCTATACAAATGTATTGCAGCCATTTCATTCCTCTACAACTATTTTTTCGTGGTGTTGGGATTTTTTTCCCGTTAGGGTATAACACAGTTGTCAACACTAGTTAGCATCTTCATGCATTCTCCAGCTTTAAATTGAAATATCTTCTATCATACTGCAAACTGTCTCTCTCTCTTTTTTTTTTTTTTTTTAAGTCTGTACAGCAGTCATGTTCCTTTTTCGGTTTTATCATGTTTAATTCGTAAGATTTTTTTTTTTTTTTTTGATTGGAGGTTTAACGACCACCGTGAGCAACTCAGTGGGCTATAAGCAGTCGCCCGTCCCTAATTTAGGGCCACTGACTCCAGGGAAGGAAAAGAGACAGCGCCGTAAGACAAACACAGTATCCATGCCTCACCGGAATTCGAACCCGGACCCATCTCGGACGAATGATCAGAAGCCTTCGCTTAGACCACTGCGCCATCGGGTCGGCAATTCGTATGATTAAATAAAGCCAGTCATTGCAACCATAAAACATTTGTGTCTCTTCGTTTTATTTTGTTACAGATTCTGTAGATATACATCTGAATCATTTCAGCATGCACAAGATTTGTTAAAACGTCTCTACTGTTTCAGCAACACATGTTGCTTAGGGGAAGCATTTAGACATGAAAGATAGAAAAACAAATAAAATAAAAAAAAAACAGCGCAAAAACAAAATAACCGAATGTAGTTTTGGGGGGAAAAAATTGTTTATAGCTGTTCTTAACTATAAAAAAATTCAGCCGTTCTCCATGTTTTGAAGTTTTTCCCATTTCTAATTCTAGGTTTAATGCCTAAATATTCCACTGTAAAAATTTTCACCTTTCAAAAATGTTCACCCTTCGAAAATTTTCCATTCATCCTTCCAATTTTACCCCCCCCCTCTCCTTATGAAGTTCCTAAACTGCGTTGGTTATCACGAACTGCACTGAATCATGTACGATTAATGAGTCCTACAGACGAAGAGAAATGTAAGATTAAAACATATGCTGAAATTTGCATACATTTTTTTGTTTGTTTGTTTGAGGGTTTAACGACTACCGCGAGCAACTCAGTAGAATATAAGCTGTCAGCCGTCCATAACTTAAGGACACAGGTCTGGGGGGGGAAGACAGTGCCGTATGACAAGCAAAACCCATGCTCCACTCAGGACTTTAACCGGGCCCATCTCGGACGAGTGGTCTTACACCATTAAGCCACAAGAGCGAAGTACAGCATTAAATGCGTAGTTTCTTTTACTAACCTGATTGAATGTCTGTCCTGAAAACTATACTTAATTTTGTATTATTCGTATTTGTTACAAAACAGCTGATTTATTCAAATATAACGAGACAGAAAAAGATCTAAAGCATACTTAATCCTGTGACATCTAATATGACATTTTTAATTATTTATTATCTTTTTTTCAAAAACACGAATACTTATGCTTTTAGTTTGCACAGAAAAATGTTAAGGAATAATTGCGTGGGGAGAACGAAGCTTTCGCTTTCTATTCGGAGGAAACAAACTGAATAAATTTTCTCACGGGAACGCTGATCTGCAATTCAAAGCCGTATTAAGACGAATTTATCTTTTCCTGCTTGATTTCTTATAATATATATATATATATATATCTTTTCTCACTCTTTGTCTCCTCTGAGTAATGCCTTTCTTCCCCGGAACGCCCAGATTCCTGAGCGCAAAATTAAAAGTGCAAATTCCTTCCCAACAGAGAGAGATGCTAATTTAGGAGGTAAATGATTTATGAAATGAATGGTAGTAAAATACGATATTCTCCTTTCCTCTGGAATCTTTCCTAAGTCATAATGGCATTCATATTATGCATTTTTAAATACTTTGCAATAATAATCTCTCTTCGTGATTAATATGAAGAGCATTATTAAAAGACTCGTTCCCGAGAATTAAAAATTCATTTCATTGTTATTGGTGGAGTACTTAAACTAAACGCCATGTCCTGAGAAATTCATGGCTCATCAAAACATGCTACGAATTCGTGCGTATTTTTTTCCCTTTCTTTTTTATTTTCATGGCATGAAACTTTTGCTATTCACACTGGGATACCGAAATGCTAATCCTAAAATATAAATTCCTCTCCTCAAGATTTTATAGTGCAACGAAAATAAAGGCTGTTGTAAAATAACACTGTTACGATCTCTACAGAACAACGTGTTACGACCAATAAAAACATCGCATTTTTTTTATTCTTTGTGTTTTTTAATCAAGATTGAGCAATATAGCAGACGTTAATGAGAATTCTTCTGATGATCGAAATCATGATTTATTACCATAACAGTTTCCATGAAATAGAGTTAAGTTTTGTTCATTAATGAGAACAGGGCGTAGGGAAAAAGTTTTCTGAAATAAGTAATATATTAACTTTAGTTTTTAGAATAACACAAACTAAAAGTAAAATCGGAATAATTGAATAAAATACTGCGTAAATGCATCGCGCATTCCCGGTGAGGCATGCATGTTGTGTTTGTTTTACTTTGCTGGCTTTTTCCCTTCCCAGGAACCAGTGGCCCTAAATTGGGGATGGGCGACTGCTTATAACCCATTGAGTTCCTCACGGTGGTCGTTAAACCTCCGATAAAATAAAAAAAAAATAAAAAAAAAGCTTTTGTGGCCTGTTGTCCGTGTGGCCAGCTTTCCAAACTCCGTTTAAATCATCTTCCATTTTCTTAACGCTTATATGGAGACCGTCCCATTTTCCCCAATTTCGTGCAGCTGCTTTAATGATGCAGTACGCTCTCTTTCGTTTCCTAACTATCCGATCCGAGGGATTTGCAGAGTTCGGCTTTATGACTTTACTTTTCAGCGAGAAGGGGGGGGGGGGGTTAGTGACAATGATCTTTGTAGGGAGGTTTCAAGAAATTCTCACATCTTCTGCTTAATGGAGGTAGTTTTCATGGTTCAAAGCATGGCGTTCAACAAAACATTTAGTAAAATCATGCAATGCATTGATTATGATACGCTTTCCAACATACCAGAAACCATTACTCAAGTTATGAGGATGATGGCTGTAGAATAAATCTCGCTCCTATGACCCGACCTTTGACCTAATTTCGATGATATTCAACAGAACCGGTAAAGTACACTTCCGGAACAACATGAAAAGTTTTGTCTGAATTGAAGCATTTTTACGTAAGTTATAACGCATAAGGGCAATGGATCCCGATCCTATGTCCTGACCTTTGACCCCATTTCACCCATTTTCAATAGGGTTCGTCCCCAGACGGTCCCCTACCACATACTAAAATTTCATCGAAATCGAACCATTTTTACGCGAGTTATCGTGCGGACGGACAGATGGACAAAGCTGGAGCATATACGCTTCTTCAACCTACGGTTGGAAAGCGTAAAAAAGAGTTATGGTGATGATTATCGTGCGGACGGACAGATGGACAAAGCTGGAGCATATACGCTTCTTCAACCTACGGTTGGAAAGCGTAAAAAAGAGTTATGGTGATAATCTCGAAGCACAGTTGATAGATCAGGGGTCAAGAGTAGAAGACGCACAAGAAGTAAGGCGTGTTAAGATAGCGTGAAACAATGGGTCACGGGGTTGTCCGAGAATGCAGAACAAACCAGGGCTTCTGATCGGGGCTCTGGAAGAGAGCAGTTGGTAAGATTTTCCTCCACGTCGTCCTAAAAAATGGTGGAGGAAGGAATGTCCGCAGTCGTCAAGGCTGAATGAAAAACAGAGTGGGATAAAGTAAATTTAGCAGCGAGATAATTGAGAAAGCAGCCCGATAAAATAATAAGCAGAAGCGGATTTTCCAGTTAACAATACAAGTAATGGTAAATAAAGCACAGGACAAAACTTTGGAGGCTCCTCTCCTTAATTAATTGAATAAACTTATTATTCGCTGCAAAGAACGACGTATAATCTTAGCAGATATATTTTGTTTCATCATCCGGTGAAAATACAGGTAAAACCCCGGAAATTCGAAATTCGTTACGAGCGAAGGTCTAACGAACCATTGACAACATAACTCAGTGAACAGCCGTGTAATAATGTTAACGACCACCCGAGCAACTCTGAGGGCTATGGATCCGTCCCTAATTTGGTGCCACTGCCCACTAGTTAGAGGGTACAGAGTTATTGCTATCAGAAAAACGTACCACCCATGCCTTAATCCATCTTTATGGTCAGAAGCCAGCGCCTCAGACCACACGGTAACCGTAGTAAGCGTTTTTAATTTCTCTTGTGCTTATAAGGAGACCTTACGATGTTCCCCTCAGCGATTTCAATAATACTGTTTGTGTGGGTAAGCCTCGGTATGAACCTTTATTGAGCAAATGGAATCTTCGAGAAAATCGAAGTTAAAAAAAAATACAGGTAGGCTTAGTTCTGATTGAGCCGTCAGTTTGAAACGTAGGACTTCGACTTGCAGATCGGAGAGTTGAAATGAGCTAGTCGAGTATGGTTTCAAAGCGTTTATTTAATTTGTTATAACCAACACAGGTCTATGATATGAAAAGTAGCTTACATAATTTTTACAAATAATGCTGGTTACATTGCAAACAAAAAGCAGATCGATACACGAATTACCCAATGCGGTGCTCTGTCTTCTCGGGCTTCTTACATTCCTCATCACAATCTTTGGGCTTTTTACATTCCTCTCGTTTGGTTTTCTCCACTTTTGCTTGCGTTCATTTTGCGAATTCCGCGGCATTGTCGTAAATGTTAACCCGTTCACACGGAAACAATTTTTTAAATGTTTAGTTCAAGCCACAGCGAAATGTTCTTCGTATGTTTGAATAGATCACGTCGAGAGCTTTAAAGCAATACCACGCACAGTCGTGTTGCGCTCACGGTTGCCGAGATAGACTGAGTCAAACGCGGCTGCACACCCAGAAATATTGCACCATCTCCCCCGCGCACAGGGAGCGAGGGAAGCGTCGCGCCCACCATGTATTGCGCAGCACGCGAATTGGACTCCATGCTGTTTACGAATATGCTAACACGATTAGTGTGTCGCACGCATTTTTAACGCTATAATGATTTCGATTGGGACCTAATTTTGTCACAGGCGGTAGGCCGTAAGTCGCTCCGTACTGTCTGCGGAGTTTGACGTAGTAGTCTTACGTCAGAATCCCGAGCAACTTATGAGAAAGTTTTGCGAAGCGTTTCACGGAAGACCGGCGGCAGCGTGCCTGACTCATGGTTGATTCTACGTTTGATGAGTGAACTTTTTGTTTTATTTTTCAAATCAGAATGCAGTTTGTACATAAAATAATTGTAAATCACATGGGCTCATTCATTTTGTCTATTTTATATTGAAAATGTGCATTTTCCCTTTTGCACCCTCTTCCTTGTAAATTCGTGTTCGGAATTGCTCTCTATTAAAAATAAATTTAATTAAAGATTTTTTTTTTCTAAAAATTAACGAATTTAGACAGGTGATTGATTGGTATATAAAACACAAATGTTTTATAGGAAACAGATGAACCAGTACATAACACAGGATGATATTGGTCATACAAGCAAGATAAACAATAAGTCGCATGATATCTTTCGTATCGTACCTGCTTTTTTACACTCGCAGGGTTTGTTTAGATGATCAAGTGGAAAACACACTTCTGATCTAAAATATAAAACTAAAAGTTCACCCGTCGAGAGTCGAACCAGCGATCTCGCGAATATGAGTCAGTCAGGCACCCTTCCGCCGAGCCAAGCGCTCATCAATGAAACGCTTTGCAAAACTTACTCATAATTCGCTCGGGATTTTTTAACTTCGATTTTCCCGAAGATCTTTGACAAGCGTGTTTTCTTCCTTTGCTCAACAAACGGACGGCTTATCCACACAAACAGTAATATTAAAATACCTGAGAGGAACGTCGTCAAGTTCCCATGTTAGATGTAAGAGAATTGCTCTTTTCCGATCTAAAGTTATAATAAGTTCATCTGCATATTATCAATACTGAAGGATTCGGTACGATTGAACTTCAGGTTACTATAAAGAACGAATTAAAATTTACAGCTTTTAATAATTTCAGCATACCTATGCTTAAAAGTGATGTGTGTAATATATAAGTGAAATAGAAACCACAATGGATGCGTCGAAGTTGGTTACTTGGGATAGTATAATTTATGTAACACTGAAGTATCCTTGTACACTGCCGGACAATTGCTAAGGACGGATGACAATAGCAACCATAAAATGGAAGGCAGGAAAATGTGGAAATTACCATAAGTGCGGGATACAGTAAGACGTGTTGTGCGTATGCAAATTTTGGATTGCCGAACTTGTTCGTGACGTCATAGCGCTGATAAGAGATATAAAGAATTTGACGCGTATTGACCGTTGTTGTTCAAACGCAAAGTTGAAAGGGAAAGAATCAATTGACGAACTTACAATTTTCAGTATGTCTTCCCGACATCACCTAGATGATTTTACGCGTGGCCGTATTATTGGCAAGATTGAAGAAGGGCGAAAAATAACAGATGTTGCCAGGGAGTTCGACGTCAGCCACAGTGTTGTTTCAAGGCTTTGGAAATCATTTCAAGCAAATGGAGAGTGTAGCAAACGTCACGGGGAGGTCGTGTTCGCAGTACGACACCTGCAGAAGATCGGTACATAGTGCTATCAACAAAAAGACACCGGCGCAGCACAGCTAGTGAGGTAGCAAATCAGTTTATGGCTGCTACTGGCAAGCGGATCTCCCGAAAAACTGTCGCCAGACGTTTGCATGAAGCAGGACTATACGCCCGCCGTCCTGTTGTATGCATCCCGTTGTCCAGACGTCACCGTACCGCCCGTTTGCAATGGTGCCATCAACATCGCAATTGGACTGATAAGGACTGGTCTGATGTCCTCTTCTCAGATGAGAGTAGATACAGTCTATCGTCTGATTGTCGACGACAACTGATCTGGCGTGATAGTGGTACTGCATATTGTCCAGCAAACATACAGGAAAGGGACCGATATCCGACATGTAGTGTCATGATATGGGCTGGTATCATGATCAATGGCCGTACGTCCCTCTATGTGCTTCCAACTGGGACTATGACTGGCCAACGATACATTAATGATGTTCTGCTACCTCATGTTCGCATGTTCCGTGGTGCTGTCGGTGATAGATTCATTTTCATGGACGACAACGCAACATGTCATCGAACAGTCGCTGTCCAGGAGTGTCTTGAGAGCGAGGATATTCAACGCCTCGTATGGCCAGCACGTTCTCCAGATCTGAATCCCAATGAAAATGTGTGGGATGCTTTAGAGAGGAGTCTTGCTGGTCGCCAATGCCCTCCAGTAAACAAAGACACCCTCGTCCGTGCACTGACAGAGGAATGGGATAAATTACCCCAACAGCTGCTTGATAATGTTGTGCACAGCATGACACGACGTGTGGAATCTTGCATCGCCCTCCATGGTGGCCATATCCCGTATTGACATCTTGCGCCGGAACGCCTGCGGACGTTAATTGCATTTTTTTCATGTTTACGTATTCTGCACAAAATGGCCTGTTTGTCCCTTGAACACCTTCTGGATTTCAGAGCACAATAAATTGTCTTTCTTGTAATGTCCTGGCATTCTGACATTATTTTATTTCACTTGGCATCCAACCACACTTACTTTTTTATGCGCTATATAGCCGTTTATGATCCGTCCTTAGCAATTGTCCAGCAGTGTATTGCTAAATACGTGGAGGATATTTTTTATTCTTCCTTTTAGCGGTTCTGAAAGTTTTTGGTGGAATAGCTAATTACTGAGATCTCGTAAAAATTTGATTTTCGTCAACCTAGTAAAAAAGGAAAATTTGAAGCTCTTTTTTGGATCATTCATTATGCTTGGAAAGCAGCGAGCAGAAAAGCAGTTAATAATAAATATTTTTTTTTACTATCATAGACTTTTCTTATTTTGTGGATGTCCAGAAAGAGTAATTAAAACTTTTTCTGCACGACTCTCAAGTAGAAGCATGCGCTCGCAAATGAACGGGATTAATTGATTTTCGCTCAATCGTAAAAATAAATTGTTACATCATTAGCTTCATATGCACTTCTTATTGCGCTTACTGTTTACAGAAAAAACGTTCTCAATACAATTATTTCCGGAGCTCGCCACTCTGTTTAGTGCAACACCGTACATTTTCTCTTTTCTTTTCTTTTTCTTTCCGGTAAAAGTGGGAGAAAAAGTTTGTCTTATTTTTGGAGCCGTGTAAGTTTTTTCAACCAGGTACCTTTCGGCCGCGTGCTAACAACATGCCTGGTACTTTTTCTTTTTAATACCTCGGAAACTGACTTTATCTTTCATCGCGACGATGTCACATGTACGACGGTTGTTCAAAAAGCAATGTCTTTCTGCAGATAACTACCCTGTCAGTTTATAGCGAATGTGCCCTTAAATGCCCCGTTGCCGCAGTGATCTAAGCGCTGGCTTCAGGCCATTAGCCCGAGATGGGTCTGTGTTCGAATCCCGGTGAGACATGGATGTTGTGTTTGTCTTACGGCACTGTCTCTCTTCCTTCCCTGGAACCAGTGGCCCTAAATTAGGGACGGGAGACTGCTTATAGCCCAATGAGTTGCTCACGGTGGTCGTTAAACACCCAATAAAAAGCAACCTTCCTTTTCCAAAAGCTCAATAACAGCCTCCTGCTTTAGGCAAATATCCATCCTTTGCTCTTACCAATCTTAACATAAAAAGGTTTGCATTTATTCAGAAGGTCATTATAAATTTATGCAAAATTTTACGTAAATATTTCCAAAATTACAGGAGTTACTGATCTGAATGCAAACGGTCGTTGACGCTACAAGGAAGCATCGGATTGCTTCGACTAACGCGAGTATGAACAGTATTTAAATTTCTTACTTACATCTACTAATCTTCAGTTATTTGGTACTTCGTAGTCGTGGTTGGTGTAAAGGTAGCATAAAGGACTGCACGAACATTAATTTGAAAAGCCCGGCCCGGCCTGGCTTATGCGGCCGACCCGAAAAACCCTTTTCTGAAATGGAAAAATCATTACCCAGGAACTTTGAACTCCCAGGTCTCCTATGAACTATGCTGTGACAAATTATATAATTGCAATTTTTAAAGAGTATTGAAAATTATGTAGGCATTTTGATACCTACTTTGAAACATAGATAACATTTTAACTGCGTCGTTTCCTTTTCCGAAATATTTTGATTTCGTGAAACTGAAAACTCTGTCATACCCTCTCCGAAACAATTGATTTTTTCATAATACAAAGCGTATAAATACACGCATTTTTACTTTTCTTTTTCATGTGGTCCGTAAATCTTTTTCCACTTTGTCATCTGGTCTGCGATTCAGAAAAAGTTGAAGACCACCTGATTTAAGAGAAATAAAGCTGCTTTACTGAACTGAACTAAACTACCGCAGTAATAAATGGAATGGAATGCAGAGAAACGTGCCATTCCTCTTAGGAATTCATCTATAGATGATGTGGTGTAGACCTGATTACCTATTCTGTTTCAAATATAAATGCATTTCCGTTTTCTCACTTAAGTATAAACATCGATTTCCAAATATGTAAACAAATACTTCAAACTTCCTCATCTCCGCTGTAGCAAAGAATCTTTTTGGTTTTGGTTTCATGAACCTGAAAACTGTTTATGTAAACATTTTTCGGAAAATGAAAAAAAGTCGCGTTTTTAGTCGCTAAAGCCAACTGTAACGTATACTCTAGATTCAGTTTCTTTTTGATTTTACTATCTCTTGTTATTTTGTTTTCCTATGCAAATTATTTTCTCACTTAACGAGATGTTGTTTCTCCCGCTGAATTATATGTGGCAACGAGTGTAAGTCATGACGTGGTGGTATGCAGTATATATAGGCGCGCTTAAGTATACCAGAGCTTCGTTTTTATATGTGATAGGTTCTTCCTGATTATTGATATGCGATTTACCTACTTTTCTACGATATTACGATAGTACGAAAGTTCGGGCTATCAGTAGTTGTGTTATTTTGGAGTGTGTATTTGCGTAATACCAGGAGCTCCCCAATAAAAGGTTAAAAGTGAGTACGCTTTCTTAGTTCATTTTTTTGTCAGACCTCTGTCTGGCCGTTAAGTCTATTTCATTGAGTGTTTACGTTAAGTTCAGGGTATATTGTGTTTACCGCTCTAATGAGGAGCCTTCAAGGTACTAATGTACTAAAACCGAAGTTATATTACTGATATTCAAGATAATGAGGAACGCTGAGTAAAAATAAATTCCATATTCTTGGAATTTATTGCACGTGCGTTTCTTACCTAAACAAACTCTAGCACTTTGAAGATTAAGCACACTTTAGCTACGTCAAGTAACCTTTCAATAACCCTAACGTGACTTAACGTAAGCTTTCCTGCACTACACGTCCAGCCGGAGAATTTTATTCATTATAATTGGCGCCCGAACATTTCTTGAACACGAGGTATTGACACTTATTGACTATGTCTTCATTACCTGAGAAAACTTCACTATTTCAACCTGAATCAAGTTTCGGTGGAGGTGGGGTTATTTTCGGCAATTTGCAGGAAGCCTGTGGGTCTAACTTTGATGTCAATGATTTGCACGTACCCAGGCATTCCTCACAATTTCGTCATTCACCAGCTTCATACCACTCTGAGTCGCGGGTCGTACCTGAGGTATTTCAATCCTCTCACAGAGGCAAAATGCTTGCACATTTCGTGCCGCATGAGGGAGCAATTACTTTCAATGGTTTGGAGGGGTCGTTGAAATTTCTCGAGGATTTGGAGGATCATTTCGACTTATACAATATTCCTCAAGATTGCAAAGTGCAAATAGCAGGCACTTGCTTGAAAGATGCCGCTAGGACCTGGTATCGGCAGTGGAGAGTATCGAACCCGGATTCTCGTTATGAGAATTTCCGAGCGGAACTTTTAGAAGTCTTTCCTTTCGGCCTCAGTCGAGCTGGCCTTGCACAACAACTTTTTCTTGTAAGCAAGGACCCAACGATAGCCCTGTTGCGTTTGCTTTAGAAACAACACGCTTGTATAAATTATGGGATCCACATGCCAGTCATGTCGACATGTTGGACACCCTATTGCAACAGCTCGATCCATTTCTACCGGATTTTATTGTGTTCCGACACCCTGCTACAATACATGAATGTCTTCGCCTCATACGAACGTATGAGGAGCGACACGGCAAACATGGACTAACTAAACATGCTCGAGAACCCCGGGAGGCTTATCACGAAAATCCTCAGCAGCATAATAGGCCTAATGACTTTCAACACGAGCGTACGCAGGTGCAAGTCCAAGCATCATACGTACCACCGCATAGAAGAATGGTACACCAACCGCTAGTTTCTAAACAATTTTCTGGGTACAGTACAAATGCACAGTATGCTCGACCCCGTTCCAATCCACAGAATTCGGAACATTTTTATGCTAAGGGCAATAATGATTTTTCTGCCCGTGCTGAGGGAAGAAATAATAGAAATGGAAATTTCAACAGAAATGGGGAGTTCCCGCAGCAGTTTTCACGAAGTTTTTCTAAGCGTGAAAACTTTACCGATACCAGGCAGGGCCGAGGTTTCAGACCGCATGCAAATACAACCAGGAATCCTTTAAAACTTCCAAAGGAAGTAGACCAAGGGTCGGCACTGCTTCCTGATACCAAGAATTCTGACCCTAAAATAGTATTATTGACTGCCCAAACTCCTCAGTTGCCTGATGTGTTATTGACAATTGAAGATATTATTGTCGAGACAAAGTTCGACAGTGGTTCTGAAATATCAGCCCTAAATACGAAGTTTTGCACTGAAAGTTTTCCTGCAATACAAGTCCAGCCTGCGACGCAGTATTTGCGAGGTGCAAATAACGAAATATTCAGTATCACAGGAACTGTCACATTATCTCTAGGGCTGGGAAAGGCTCGTTTTACGCATTCTTTCCTGCTCGTAGACGACCTACCTGTTAAATGTCTAATGGGCATAGATTTTATCAATACTTTTAAAGTTACCATGAATTTCGAACAACATGTTATTTCCTTTCCGGAACCTGTCGAAGTGATTCCTAAAGATCCTATAGACATAACGAATTTGTTACTGAGTAAACAACTGAATGAGAAACAACGAAACCAGCTTTCTCAACTTTTGAATGAAAGACCTGGTTTATTTTCCGACCAACCTGGTTTCACACAAGTGGTTTATCACGTCATTGACACTGATGGTTCGAAACCGATAGCGACGATACCTTACCCTTGTGCTCCCCATAAAAAAAATGAAATGCAACGTCAAATTTCAGAGATGATTAAACAGGACATAATAAGGGAATCCACAAGCGCCTGGGCCGCACCTGCTTTTCTTGTTCCAAAGAAACAACCCAACGAATTTCGTTTCGTGACAGATTTCCGCAAGCTAAACCAAGTCACGAAAGCGATAAATTATCCACTACCTGTCATGTCGCATATTTTGCATGACCTATCGTCAACTAAATGGATGTCAACCTTGGATTTGGCTAGTGGATATTGGCAGGTTGCGGTACATCCAGACTCCGTAGATAAAACAGGCTTTGTGACTCCTTTTGGGGCTTATGAATACCTACGTATGCCCTTTGGACTAGCCTCTGCACCTGCTACTTTCCAAAAGCTTATGGATACGGTTCTCAGACCTGTTCTAGGTCCCCATGTGCATGTATATTTGGATGGCATTATTATTACATCCGAGACTTTTGACGAGCACCTTTCTCCGCTCAAACAGGTGTTCCAACTCATATACAATGCTGGCTTGACGTTAAAACCTAGTAAATGACAGATAGCGAGGGACGAGAATGTATATCTGGGGTTGAAAATCACTCCCCACGGCTTATTTACGGATGATGAAAAAATCAGGCCTATAGTTGACTTTCCACGGCCAAAAACAGCCAAAGAACTATCACGCTTTCTGGGAATGACCGGATGGTATCAGCAGTTCGTCCCCGCTTATGCTACAATCTGTGAGCCATTGTATGCTTTGAAACGTAAATACAAGAAGTTTGTTTGGACACCTGAGGCTAACGCAGCGTTTGAAGCACTAAAATCTGCGTTGACTCAGCCTCCTGTATTAGCTTTCCCAGATCATACTAAGGAATTTGATATTTACACTGACGCATCCGGAGTTGGTCTTGGTTGCGTTTTGTCACAAGCTGGGCATCCAATAGCTTTTGCGTCCCGTACTTTAGCCAAAGCTGAACGCAATTATTCAGCCACGGAACGCGAATGTCTTGCTGTAGTGTATGCTCTTGAAAAATTTCAATGTTGTCTCAACGAATTGACAATTAATATAATTACTGATCATTCTGCCCTTCAGTATTTGAATTCTGCTAAGCACCTCTCTATCAGACTTATGAAGTGGGCTCTTAAGTTACAAGAGAGCAATATCAAAATTTCGTACGAGCCAGGTCATAAGAATCAATTACCGGATGCATTATCTCGCGTCCCGATTAGTGGGGTTCCCACAGAAACTACTCCTGGATGTCAGCCTTTACTTTTAATAGCTGATATAACATCCAGAGAGCAGATAATGGCAGAATTAGTAAATGATCCAGATTTTAGGGAAACCTATAATTTTTTGCTTGCGGGTTCACCACAACAAAGTGACCCTTCTCTGGCTGGGAAGTCACAGCATTTTGAAGCCATAGAGAGTCTTCTTTACTATACGAAATCTAGGACTACTAGGGCAGAGTATCGCCCATGTATTCCGCGAACTCTTAGAATGGCCCTTTTAAACGAATTATATGACAAACCTATTGCAGGCCATTTAGGTATTCGCAAGACCCGTTGTAATGTACGCAAGACCCGTTGTAATGCACTTGTGTCAGATTTATAATTACCGTAATGTAAGACCGGCCGGTCACTTGAAATCTAGTTCAAGTTCTCACGTTTTTGACATTATTTCAATAGATTTATTGGGACCTTATCCTTTATCTGTTAAAAACAAAGCTCGTTACGTTTTAGTATTAACCGATAATTTCTCTAAATGGGTCGAGGTCTTTCCCATTAAAGCCGCTACGGCGGAAGTTATTTGTAGTGTATTAATTAATGAAGTATTCTCTAGATATGGTGCACCTAATCAAGTAGTTTCGGATAATGGTCCCCAATTTATTTCTGACATTTTTGAAAGAATGTGCGAGACTACACATAAAGCATAAATTCATTTCCCCATATCATCCCCAGAGTAATCCCGCGGAACGAGTAAACCGCACGCTAGTTAAAATGATCGCTACATTTGTCATGGATCATCACGAGCGGTGGGACGAACATCTTGAGCTTTTTTTGTTCGCTCTCCGCTCGTCTGTTCACGAATCTACTAAGTTTACTCCCGCAGAACTTTTTTGGATCGAAAAATTAAGACCCCTTTTGAAAATTTAACGGGGATTATCGACGAACTAAACCAGCGACCAACTCCGCAATCAGTACGAATCATGGCAGAGAAAGCTCGTGTTGCAATGATAGGAGCACAAGCGGCTCAAGCAAGATACTATAATACTAGGCGTAGGGAACCAGATCTTGTCGTTGGAGATCTAACTCTCTTGGAGACACACTTCCAGTCTTCTTTTTCTCATACTTCAGTAAAGAAATTTGCACCCAGCTACGAAGGTCCATATCGGGTGGCAAATGTGTATGAAAATAACATATTATCTTTGAAAAACCTGACAATCAATTTCAATACGTACACGTTGCTCAGTGTCGCAAGTATCATGAACGAAATATAGATTTTATAATCAACCCTACTCAATCTTCTGTTCCACAGACTCAAGAGTCTATATCACACGATCAACCTCCAGAAATTTTGGACGAACCGACAAACCTTTTTGAAGAATCTCCAGTGATTTTTTCTTCACCCTCTACTCCACAAGACTGGCTTCCAAGAACGCAACCTGATTCTACCATAAGACGAAGGCTCGAATCAAGTTCTTCAAATTCTAGTATCATTCCCTTTCCTCCAACCATTGCCGAGACAATTGCTGCACCATTCCCTAATAACTCTGCACCAACACAAGCTCCTACTTCCTTGAATACCTCGTCAGAGAGTATTCCAATAGGCAGAAATAAACATCGCCCTGCACGACCACTAACTTACAGCAGCGACTCAGAGTCATCACATATTTCTGATTTACCAGATATAGACAATAGTTTGACGATTCCTAAACGTCAGACACATATTACAAACCGTCCAGCAACACCAAAAGGCTGGTCGAAAACGCAACTTGTCTCCCCAATCTGCTGCGCCGCAACAGCGACGAAGGCAGAGATCCTTGCATCCGCCCGGGTTTCGCCCCTGGAACTTACGCTCAGGGCAAACAGGGCCGATGCCTGCTTCTACTGTCATGCCAAAAAGTAGAAAGAGAAAACAAGCGATGTGGCCGGAGCCACGTCCCTTCAAAAGAATGCTGGAAGGACAACACGGGCCCCAGCACAAAGGGACAACATATCGAAAGCCTGGGGGAACCCTCTCCTGTCAGACGCAGGGAGTTCCTGACCGACAAACTTCAGCCGTTCCTCACCGTTCCTGTCAGACGCAGGGAATTCCTGACCGACAGACTTCAGCCGTTCCTCACCGTTCCTGTCAGACGCAGGGAATTCCTGACCAACAGACTTCAGCCGTTCCTCACCGTTCCTGTCAGACGCAGGGAATTCCTGACCGACAGACTTCAGAATTTCTTGACCGACAGACTTCAGAATTTCTTGAACGACAGACTACAGATGTTCCAGATCCATTCAAGTCGCAGAAAAGATCGGCGCCACCAGAATTTACCAGTCCGATTAGGCCTGGAAAAAAATATCGTACTAGGGTTTTTTATGCGTCCTCGAGATAAGTAAGTTCTCGTGAACAGGTTATTTTCTCGTTATGTTGTTTTTCCTGCACGACCAGTTGGCGTGACAGAATTTTTTTTTTTCCGTGTGGGCCTACGCATTCTTTTTGTGATATATGTAGGTTTTTTTTTATATATATATTCTATGTCCGTCTACTAATCGGAATTTTTTTTTATATATATGTGTGTGTTAGGGGTAAAATAGTGAAAATTGTTACTGTTAGGCAGCTACAGGCAATCTTCGCTGCTGATACAGTTTGTTTGTAATCAACGATAAATATAATATAGAGTTGAAAATATGAGGAAGTAAAATGAAATCAAAAAAGTGATTCCTGCTGGGCAGAATAAAAATAAGGTATGCCGATGCAAGTTTGTTCTGTACACGTATAAAAAGTGTTTCCTGCTTCACAGACTACAATAGATGCAGACACAGGTTTACTGAATTTGTTATGCCAAGCTTGAAGTTGTAAATACTGCTGCCACACACACACACACACAAAAAGTAGGACGATAAACGTCAGTCAGCGAAATGTAAGACTACACTCAAAATTTGATAGTTTTTTCAAAAAAAATATATATATAAGGGGGAGATGATGTAACGTATACTCTAGATTCAGTTTCTTTTTGATTTTACTATCTCTTGTTATTTTATTTTCCTATGCAAATTATCTTCTCACTTAACGAAATGTTGTTTCTCCCGCTGAATTATATGTGGCAATGAGTGTAAGTCATGACGTGGTGGTATGCAGTATATATAGGCGCGCTCAAGTATACCAGAGCTTCGTTTTTATATGTGATAGGTTCTTCCTGATTATTGATATGCGATTTACCTACTTTTCTACGATATTACGATAGTACGAAAGTTCGGGCTATCAGTAGTTGTGTTATTTTGGAGTGTGTATTTGCGTAATACCAGGAGCTCCCCAATAAAAGGTTAAAAGTGAGTACGCTTTCTTAGTTCATTTTATTGTCAGACCTCTGTCTGGCCGTTAAGTCTATTTCATTGAGTGTTTACGTTAAGTTCAGGGTATATTGTGTTTACCGCTCTAATGAGGAGCCTTCAAGGTACTAATGTACTAAAACCGAAGTTATATTACTGATATTCAAGATAATGAGGAACGCTGAGTAAAAATAAATTCCATATTCTTGGAATTTATTGCACGTGCGTTTCTTACCTAAACAAACTCTAGCACTTTGAAGATTAAGCACACTTTAGCTACGTCAAGTAACCTTTCAATAACCCTAACGTGACTTAACGTAAGCTTTCCTGCACTACACGTCCAGCCGGAGAATTTTATTCATTATACAACGACGTGAATTTGAACATTAAAAAAAAATTCTTTTTGACTCTCATCTTGCCGATTTCAGCTGTAAATTAAACATTGCATCCGGTGGCGGATGGGATCTTTTGTTTCACTCGGAGATCTTTGCCATCTGAATTTATAACAAGTCAGTCTTCGTTTTGTGAGATTTTTTTCTTTAATCCAGGAACAAAACGTTAAACCTTCCAGTACAGGCCCGCGGCCGAAGTGTTTTGAACGAAAAAAAAAATAGAGAGCAGTTAATTTATGCTGTGCATCTTTCGAATGTCAAGATCTTTATGGATGTGAAATAAAACTAGTTATTTGAGAATGTTCATTTCTTAACGTACAACGCATTGGATTTCTTCGCGTCACTCACGACCGCACCGAGCCACAGTCTGGTGCATACTAAGTAGGATTAAATCGTAACAACAAACAATAAGGTTTACTAATTCCTGATATTGAGCAATGCTTGAGTAGGCGAATTAATGAATGTTATTGTCGTAAAACCAATGAAAGAAGATATGTGAGTCATAAAAGTGAATATTTATTAAACTACTGTAGAGCGACCGCAGTAGTAAAAATCGTTTGTTTTGTTTATTTTTAAAAAATAAACATTGATTTTTTAAAAAAGGAAATGTTTCTTTTTAAAAATAAACATTGCCTTTTTTTTAAAAGCATGTTTACTTTTATTGTTATGCATTCAGATTTAGACGAACGTAAGAAACGACACTGACACCGATGAAATGTGACGTAACTACGAAAGTCCATCTGCGCATGCGCAAGCAAAAATCTGAGATCAAGATAGTGTGTTGGTGAGGTATATTGGTAACTTTTGGTCTAGAAGTTCTACGAGTTATACCGCATAGTGTGTTATAACTCAGTTTAAAGGTTTTGTCAATAGCAGGCAACAACCTCCCCACCCCCACCCTCTTTGGCAGGTCGAGAGGAAGCCAAATTTTGCTACGATGCATATTTTACTACTGTGGGAAAAGATGCATAACATCAAAATGCATTTTGGTAATGTCTTTACATTTAGCATGTTCACCGTAATTTACGCAGATTGCAATGACATATTGTTACGTTTATGTAAAACATGATGAAAAATAACGTTCGGCGATAGTTTAATAAAATACGCATATTGTTGAGTAACAATAAAGTTAATTATTCTTTTGTCGTTTAGTGGGACATCATTTAAAAATCGAGTTTCAGCAATGGGTTTGGCAGCCTCCGTTACCCATTTTCATTACATAGAAATGTTTTACTTGGGATTAATTAACTTCACTACTGTCGGTAAAGAAGCATAGAATTAAAAAGCCCGACCCAGCTCGTGCATACCTCTATCGGTAGCATACTCCAGCGAAAATCGGGAGATGGTGATTTGATTCCCAGTCTTCGGCAATGCAATTCAAAACATTTCTGAAGAGAAGACTAGATGGGGAAGAGTGAAAGTACGGCACCCTTGTGTCGATAATGGCATTTGTATATACTTCTAAAGTTAGTAGAATATCTCTTGAAGGCAGGGGCGTTTCGTCATTAGGGGCCAGAGAGGCCGAGCCCCACGTAAAAATTTCTATTTCTAGAATTTTTTTTTTTTTTGCCCTGATTCTTATTCTCTCTCTTAACTACATGGTGATAAACCTTTCCCTTCAAAAACCATTACCTAAGGGAAAAGTTTCCTTCAAAAACAAAAAACTATTCCCTGAGTAAAGAGATCACGTTCAGAGTGTGAGGTTATTGGGGCCAGCTCCAACAGGCCCCAGTAACATCTCTACGCAAGCGAAGAGTAGACGATTTCCTCCCCGTCTCATTCAGTATGATGACCAACATACAACACTGCCTTAACCGCGTGTGCAAAAAAAAGCTGTGGGGGCCAGATAGATCTGGCACCGCGCTAATTTGATTGGCCGGGAGAGTATGCATTTCCTTAACGCCGTGGGTTGACAGAGAAGCTTAAGTGTCGGGAGGGTTTCAAATGTCGTAGGAAAGGTCAGTTAGTTGTTTTTTCTGTGTGTGTCTCTCTCGGTGATGTGTTGAAAAACTCGGTGCTTATCAGCCCAAGAATTTGAGTTTCCAAGAGTATGAAGTTTACAAAGCGCTTTGCAGAACTAATTTCAGTTTTAACTAAGATGATTTTCTATGTTAAAAATAAATAAATAAATGAGAAAACCTGTAAGTATAATTTGCACATGAGTACATATATGTTTTTAGGTTTCACAAGTTCTTTAAAAAAAAGGTTAAACCTTTCAAATAATGCAAATGGTAGTATGGTACTCATTCTATATGGGACAAAATTCATGAAACATTCCCTCCCTGCATATATTTGGAGTTATTATTTTTTCACTACATTTTTTTATCCTGTGAATCCTGTGATTATTCCTCAGTTGAGAAATCTGAAGAAACACAAAGCACAACTAACATAAATTAATGCTCATGTGTTTTAAGGTAAAAATTTTATTTAAGGAGTTTGAACATTTTTCTGTTAATAGTTATGCATTCTATTCTGAGGAAAATTTTTTCGTGTGCAATACAATAGTTGATACATTCTTACCTGATTTGGGCATTATTGTGAGTCAAGGGGGTAAACAGAGGCAGAGTAAAGGAGTCTTATGAGGCGGGGGGGGGGGTCTGAATAGTTGGCCTAATAATGACAGTTTTTTTATTTCATTATTTGACTTCGGCTACTGGCCCTACCTGTTTCAGTTGCCACGAGCCGCCACTGCTTGAAGGTATATGCAAAATTTCAGCGTTTTCTGTTTCATAGTTTTGTAGTGCTTATAAATTTGCAGTTCTGTCTAGTGAGAGATTTAAATGCTAGTAGCATTAAACATGGCAGGTTATTTAAACCACCCAACAAGTAGTGAATACAAATTTTGAAGATGACAATCCGATTTTTGGTGTAAATGTGACAAGGATAGTAAGTCAGATAATATCCGAAAACTTGAAAATTTCATCGTCCTGGAACGGGACTCGAACTCGCGTCTCCCAGATAGCGCCCTGGTATGCTTTCTTTCATGAAGTAGTGAATGTTTTAATTCATCAAGACGTTGCAGCTAATACTTGTTATTCTTCTTTTACAGAATATACTGGAGAGATTCAACCCATGCGCACGTCAGTTAATAGCAGCGGGAAAAGCCTATCTGAAAGCATTACATGGTAAGTACATTTCCAATTTTCAAAAGCACACGGGAAATCTTGTGAGCCAAGCAGTTCCACGGAAGTCTGTCTCTCTTATGTTGAATTCACGTAGATAGCAGCGCCGGCGGAGGAACTACCGTGATTTAATTTGATTAGCTAAAAACACACAGTAGGAACTTTGCGAAAAGAACAACAGCAGGACATTGAGGAAATTTCTAAGGTAGGGATGAAGTCATCATTTACGTAAATAACCCAAACAGAAGTTTGTCAAATTTCCTGAAATGGTACAGATAATTAAAGCCAGAAAATTCGTTAAATAAATTCTGAAAACAATCAGCGAAACAGCACACAAAATTTACTGCTGTAATAAATGTTAAGTAAAGGAGAGGGTGATAACGTTAAGTGGAGTATGGGAGGTTTTTAAGTTACTTGTGGTAATCGAACAGTCAGTTAAATCAAAATACTTGAACTCTTGCACTTCATGATAACGTAAACGGTTAGAAAACTATAAACTAAGAAGTAACTTGTAGATTTTACTAGTGAATCTTCTTTTATTCATCTCTGTGATGTATATAACTCTATTTAACCTTCTTTTTGAGTTTGTTTTCTTATGTAAAAAATTCGTTATTTTTTGGTTAAATATTTTCTTACTGAATGACACATTACTTCCCCGAACATCTTGTACATTTTAAAAACGCTCACCGTGAGTCAGAACAGCATAAAATGACTACGTTAAATGTATGGTTTTGCGAAGATGTAAAGGAATCGGGAATAGATTGTGAAGTGTTGATAGTGAGAAACAGATTTGAGCCTGCTTGTTGTATTAGGTGTACAAATAAGTTTTTTTTTTTTTTTTTTTTTTGGAATCGAGGTTTAACGGCCACTGTGCGCAACTCAATGGGACTATAAGCAGTCGCCCGTCCCTAATTTAGGGTCACTGGTTCCAGGGATTTACATATCCGACATTCCCCCTCGTTGTTGTCATGTGACCGTAACTGTTCCAGAATATAAAATGTGACACAGAAGTTTGCCCAACAGTCGAAAGCACTTTCACATCGGTAGGTGAAAGATTGCAAGCGATACTGCATTCGTTACGAATTTCATGTAGGAAAAATTGCTGCAAAAGCATGTGCAACGATCAGTTCTGGGGGAGAATATTGTATGGAAAAGCACGTGTGGGTTTTGGTTTAGACGAAAAAAGCAGGTGATTTTGATGTTAGCGATCGAGAACACAGCGGCGCCCTGCAGAAGGTTGCACATGAAGAGCTGCAAGCATTGCTGAATAAAGATTCGTCTCAAACGCAAAACGAACTAGCTGAACAACCGGGGGTAACTCAACAAACCATTTACCATAGTTTACGCGCGATGGGAAAGATTCAGAAGGAAGAAAAATGGGTTCCACATGACCTGAGACAGAGGAACAAGGATGAGCGTGCCATGAAGTGTTTAAATCTGTTGAATAAACAACACAGGAAGTCTTTCCTGTGGGAAAATCGTTACGGGTGATGAAAAGTGGGTATGCTACGACAATCCCAAACGCAATAAAAAAAACAAACACTGGGTAGACCCCTGGTGAAGCAACAACTTTGACACCAAAACGCAATATTCACTCCAAGAAAGTTCTGCTGTGCGCCTGGTGGAATATGAAGGGTGTGCTATATTATGAACTATTGGAACAGGGTCAAACTGTTACTGCTGATCGCTACAAGCAACAATTGCTGCGATTGAACTAGGAAATCTGTCGGAAACGTCTATTCACAGGCAAATGATCGCCGTCCCGTGAAATTACTGCATGACAACGCTAAGCCGCATGTCGCGAAATCGGTCAAGGAAACTTTATTGACGCTTGGCTGGGAAGTTTTGGAGCACCTGGCGTATAGTCCCGACATAGCTCCTTCAGACTATCATTTGTTTCGATTGATTCAACATGGTTTGTCTACTGCACGGTTCCGGACATGTGACGAAGTGCAAAAATAGTGCAAAAATGCTTCCACCCCTACAGCAACAATACGAAGACCATTTTACTGGCCGAAAACTCTCTAACAAGAAGAACCTTGTACTTTGGTACCCTGTCGTGGAAGACGAGCCAACTCCCGTCTTCTGGGCACTTGGGCCACATTAGACGGATTCTCCGCAAGAGATACTTCAAAATGTTCAGATACTAGACAGTAGTAACGCTTTGGCCATTGAACGTACGGACCCTTTGTGCATAATTCCCTCGTTATCGATGAAAGTTATGAGTGTTGTTTTTATTATAGACCTTTCTTCACAAAAGTTTTTGGCTTTGTGAGAGTCTGCCGATTTCTACTCTGCATCTTGTTGCCTCACTTTGGGGTTGTATTGAAAGCACTATATCACGTGATCCGTAGCCATCGAATTCAAGAAGTTCGGTTTGCTTTGAGTGGCCTCAATGAGGTCTTTACGGTGTTCAACTCTCGACTTATAGGAAACTAATCACGCACAAACCTTCGATTTCTTCAAATCCTGGGATATTATTTGCCGAATGATTTCCTTATTAACACACAGATCGCCTGTAATCATTCGGAACGTTGCACTATGGTCATTGGTAATGATTTCCAGCATTTTTTCAATCAAAGTCTGACGTTCAAACCGTTTTGACTGGACCTGGATGGTTGTCTTCTTCCACTGATTCCCTTGCTTGCCAGAAACGTTTACGCTACTCGAAAACACGGTTACCGTGATAGATAATTCACTCCATACACTTTCTTCTTCATTTGAAACTTTTCGTTGCATTTTTGTTCAATCGAATACCAAACTTAATGCTTCTTCCGTTGTCACTTCACAACACAGACACAGGAAAGACGTGCAGTTAATCTCACACTACGTTTTCAAATGCTGCTATTTCCAAAGACCTTCTCTGCCATACTTGACGAACGTAACTCTTTCAGTTCATGTTTACTTATAGCAGATTTGCAGTACCAGCACTCGTACCATGACATCGATCATAACATCGATCACGTTTCTCAGTTGCTGCGCTGTGTGGTGAAAGGTGTTCGACGAAGAAAACCTCCGAGTTTATATATTAAAATATATATATACTTTAGTTGTTATTACCAGAAGAATCTGAAACAGCAAAAGTCTCCTTTGTCTGCAGAGTTTTTAATATCTGTGTTGTTTCTTAAATAACTGAAAGCTTTTTGAAGTCACGTGATCGGCAGAAGAGCCATAGTGCGTCAAAATGCCGACAGCAGTTGTCCGGAAGATGAAAGAAAAGCCCCCTAATAAAACCTGTATAATAGGCTACGTCTGTCTCTAACGCTCTGACTTCATTCAGTACTTGCAGTACCATCTGCTTTTATCCGGTGGCCGAAATCGGGACTAAGCTCACCGCTATCGTACGATACGTTAAATCAAGGAGAAATAAAGTTAGTAAGACAAACGACTTCATCTGTGGCAACACGCACGTGCTCGAATAACTATCTGTCGACATTTGTTCCGTTACGTAGGAGTTATGTCGTGTTTTACTTCATTTTCTTCGCATGCAGAGTAATTTCGTAAAAAGGAATAAAATTGCAGACGAGGGAGGGAACCCCAGAAACCAATGAAGGTGAGGTGTACACACCTCCAAGAAGCGAGGACACGCGTAGAAGCACGGCAGAAAGCGAAAACGAAACTAAAATAATTTGCGAAAACTTGGAGAAATCAGGATTGGTCGGTTGGTGGTTGTTGTTGGTTGGTTGGCAGAAATGCTTGCGTCCGTGCGTGGGTCAAAAAGTCGGACTCACAAATTTCGTAGCATATTAGATACCATTGGAAAGTAGCCGGGCAAAAGAAGTCAAGTTCATGGTAGAATCTGTATAAGGGTCAAAAGCTCCCAAGCTGCGTTTCTGTCCAAGGAGGATACCAGCCCCTTATCCTTTACCGCCACGGGATGTGAAGACCCATCATCAACTCCCGGCGCAGGGACGAACAGTAGAAGATTCTGTCATATCATCCAAATATTTCAATCCCTTGCATGCAGAGTAATCATTGAAATTTGAAAATGAAATATTATTGCTCACCTCGTAGGCCTGCTAGTTGGATTGCTAGGAAATGTTATAGGCTTTAACCTTAGCCAATTTTTTGCATGATGTATTAATTTAATTTGATCTGGTCCCACCATTAATTTGTACCTAAATTAAGAAATACGTTTCAATAAATGTTATAGTTGTTTCTTTAAACAAAAGCGTTTTTCTTCGCTGCTGCTCTGCAAAAGAATATGAGTGTCGGGTTTTGGTTTATTTTAAAGTAAACAGTTTTTCTTTCTGTGAAGATATCACGATTCAAAACATGATACTGAAAGGTTAATTTTTAAACTTAATTTCTTTGCGGCATATGAGTTCTTGCGACAACCTCGTACGAGCTCGTATGAAACACAACGCGTACAGGTCCCAACGATCAGATCACATGTAGAGGATTTTAGGAAGGGAGTGTCTGACCCCAGGTCTTAAACAACCCTTAGAAATAGGAAGCTAGGAGATTTGGGCTTAGAGTGCCCGATAGGAAAGTGACACGGAAGCAAAGTAGAAAGTGGGAGGAAGACGCCCTTATTTAATACCGGGGGCCCAGTACCCGGGGTCCGACGGCTTAATGCGCCCATCCGACGCGCGGCGGATAGTTAGTGGATCGAGCGTTCGTACCTGCCTGGGATCGAACCTGAGGTCCCTTCCGCGGCAGTCACGAACGTTGCCCACTAGGCCACCCGAGACTGGGTCGCCTATACTAGGAAACCCAATGTCATTGTTGCCACTTAGTCGATCGGAATTAATTAACAAAATTTATGCCAGCAAGTTCCCAAACGGGGCTTCGCGCGATAGTGGGGTGTTCCTCTCTAAGTTTAAATTACCGGGGTGTGTAGTTTTTGTCCTTTTGATATTGCATAACTTCGATGAACTGAATATGCTCATTCATTATATTACCACGCCAAGCCCCGTTTGGGAACTTGCGGGCATAAATTTTGTTAATGGATTTCGATCGACTATAGTGGCAACAATGACATTGGGTTTCCTAGTAAGAACTAGCTGATGACCATTTGCCTGCGCCGTCCAAATGCGGACTCCGCAGGGTTTGGGTTTCCTAGTATAGGCGACCCAGTTTCATGGTTGGGACCTGTAAGCGTTGTGTTTCATACGAGCTCGTACGAGGGTGTCTCAAGAACTCATATGCCGCAAAGAAAAACTAACCTTTCGGTATCATGCTTGAAATCGTGATATCTTCAAAGAAAGAAAAACTGTTTACTTTAAATTAAACCAAAACCCGACACTAGGGGTTGCGCTGGCTTTTAAAAGTTTTCGCCAACTCATTCGCCAAATTAAATTCTTTTTCGCCAAATGTAATCTGAAATCGCCAATTTTGTTTTCACTCTGCATTGGAAATATAGAAACCATAAAGCGTTACAATAGTAAAAAAGCAATACGTTGCAGAATTTTTACGATTAAGCAGCAAAATATTGTCATAGATCCTGAATCCTAATACAAAGAAATATGGACACTTAATTTTGAATTCATTACTACCTATAAAATTTCTAAACAAAGAATTGTTGGCAGGTTAAGTGTCAGACTGATTGAAAAATTGGGTATTACAGTCAAACCCCTATTTAACGGACTGAGATTTTACGTACATTTTATGTGGTCCGGACGGAACCACATTGAAATTAATGCTTGGCTTTCCCGATTTAACGAATACATATCCTCAATTTAGCGAACATTTTTTTTATACCGCCAAACTATGATAACCAGCATTTTCACGTTAAAAGTCAACTATTAGAAAGAGAGCTTTGCGTAACAGGAAAATTTTACACATGCAGTTAACCAACGTTTCAAAGAATACCATCTGCGACACAGCTTGACGGAATCATAAATCAGTTCGCCTTTCCTCCGACTATCAAGCGTAAGCTTCTTACAGGGGAAGCAAATGACTAATAAGTTTCAAAGGAGCTCGACGTGTTCTTGCATGGGTGGGAAGCAGGAAAAAAAGGCGGTGTAAAGAAGGAAACCGTGAGTACCCTGGGAATTCTTGTTTTCGCTACAGACAGAACAATAGCACTCTGTGGAGTCAGGGACACACATGGTGCGTACCCATTCCTGAACATCTGGAATTCTTCGCCAAATCGCGCTTTTTTTCTTCTTCTCAGTGTTAAATCTACAGCTCAAATTAAACAACACAGCTCGTTTACGGATAAAGTTTTGATGAACACAGGTAGCACTAGAAAAGTTAATCACTGAAAGAAAGAGAACATAGTCACTGAAAGAAAGAGAACATAGCTGCTTACGTATTTTATTATGAACACTAGCTTAATTTGAATGTTTCATTCGAAAGGTTTCATCGATTTAGCGAATTCCGCGATTTTACGTATAAGACTGTTGGTCCATTGAAGTTCGTTAAATCGGGGTTTGACTGTAGGCTACATTTATTCTGTGGCTTGGTTCTAAAAGGGCCTGTGTAAAAAAAAAAAATTCAGATGTTGAAGTATTGCACCTTATTACTTATAGAACTTTCATCTAATAACTATTTTCATATAAGTCGTGCAATATTGGTTGATGGTTCACATCAAAACATAAGAAATCCACAAATATGATCGCATAAAAAGATTCTATATTAATTTTTAAAATATCATTGCTATTGCCAAAGCAAAATTTGGCATTGGCCTGTTTAGTACCAAGCCACAGCATTATTCAAAATACATAAATCAAGCATAGACTAATCAAAATACTGAATTCTGTGGGGAAGTTCAACCCATTGTCTATACGCTTCCTCAAAATTTAATTCTTCCATTTTGGAACAATTAATGTTTATAGCCATTAAATATTCCAAATTTATCACTTTGAGTCTTCTCCTTAAGTGAGATTTTATCAAGTTTTGGCATGAAAATCGCCTTTCACAATCCACTGTTGATTGTGGCAGCGTGAGGAATATCTTCGCACGACTAGCCAAAATAGGATATATCTCGTCATTTTTTAGCACAAATCTAGTATTTTCTAAAACCGAAAAATCTTTGTTGCTGTTGCACAACACCCTTTTTTATGCTTTGGACCTCAGTCATAAGTGTATGTTTTTCCAAAAATATATAAGAGTGTTTTAAGTGTTCCTAAACAGTACACACACACTTCTCTTTATCTTGGAAAGAAAGGACCAATGGTATGCTGCGGGCAACTTCACAGTCTTTTTCTTCAAAACGTGCATGTAATTGTTCAACAAGCTTTAGCCCAAACAATGAACTTACAACCTTAGATTTTAATTTAAGATCTTCACTGTATTTAACTGTATGCCTATGGAATGATGCATTTCCTTCATTATCAACCACAATTTCTTCCAGAAAGGTTTTCGGTTTTAAACCTTGTTTTGATGCGGTTAATTATGTGATAATATCTATAGTTGAAGACAACAGGAAATTTACAGTTGACAAATCTATTTTTGAACTTTGAAAGCTTTTACATAAAATATCTACATGATTCAGGACTCACAGAGCAAATGTGGGACATAAAGAAACACACATGTGCTGATACTTTTGTTACAGGGCTTGGTGCTGACTTAAATTGCAGCGCCCTGTGTGGAGGGTTCGTTTGATGCTTGCTCTGTATATGGGGTTTAACCCGTAGTATTTCTCCCGGCAGATGCAGATAAATCGAATACAAAGTATGAAAAAATCGACTAAAGTTAAGTTTTGCTCTTGCAGTGAGGAAGACTTTTATTCAGATGTTGCGGGGAATGTCATCAAGCTTTTGTCCGTCATTTTCGTACTTTCATTGTTTTATTAACACCTCAGATCGCCTTCTGTCTCTCCAATCATCGGCCTCATTGCTTCCTACTTATCTTCGTCCCCCGAACTCGCGAACCCTTCGCACCTTGCTAAAAACTTCCTTCTTCCTGCCAGCGAGTGTCTTCTCCTCTTGCTCGGAGAAAACCCCCTAAAAACTGTCCCTTCGCCGAAGAGTGAAGACCAACGCATTTCTAGAAAGCGCAGCCACACCCTGAAATACCTTCTCTCTGAAAAACACTAAGTTCTTAATTGCTTCGCTGCCCCATCTTCTCTTAATCAATCGCAGGAAAGGGCCCACCTAACAACCCCATCTCTTGCTTGAGACGGCTGTAAAGCAATAATGTCCTGTTCCCCTTTTTCTCACATCCACGAAACTATATAAATCTAACACCCACTTATTTGAAGGGAGGCATGAAGAAAAGCGCACTTGAACAACCGTCGCCCAGCTCAACAAAATGGCTGGAATTGAAGGAAAATTATTCCAATTCTTTATTTCTAAAAGGATTACTGAACCTCACTTCTGATAAATATGGAAGCCCTGGTTACACTTTTTACCAAGCTAGCTGATTTTGCTGACTTGTCTTCCAGAAGAACACCAACTAACGCATCATAATTGCATAATATTGCCTGCACAGTACCCTCAAATGATAACCATCCAGTGTGGAATATTTGTTTGAATCTGGTTGAACATTCTGCCTCTGTCTACACAGCTTGTACGTTTTCCAACTGGGACATATTCTTCGGGTACAAATGAAAATAACTGAAAATACTATTCACAATCTCAATCTCTTAGAATCCAGGCGGAATGCTAATATCGGAATGACCACTTTACCGGAAGAAGTGCGAAACAAATCACATGACGTCATCGATGGCGTCACGAGACTAAAACTTCTTGTAGTGTTCAAGAGAAGTGAAGATGACACACGAGGGTCGACCAGAGAATTGGGTGAACGCGAGATATGGACATTGGACAGACGGGAGCATAGAAGAGAAGGGGTCTTATGTCAGCGATGACGCCACTATTTTCATGCAATTGCTTTCCGTCTCACACGCCATGTAAAAAAGAAAAAGGTAACTAACATTCGAATTCCATTCTTAGGTTACCAAATTGAGTAAAAATTAAAGATTGTTTTTGCTTGGGCGACATTAAAATAGGTAATCGCCAATATTTTCGCCAAAACATTTTATCAGTCGCCAAAACGATATTTTTTTCGCAAATGGCGATCGGCAGCGCGACCCCTGGTTTAAAGGAACAAATATAGAATTTATTTTAACATATTTCTTAATTTATGTACAAACTAACTTTATTACCTGGCTTTGCCCTGGATTTAGGCTTTTTAATTTCATATTCCCTTATATGTCACTGAAAAAATCGGTGGAAACATTGATGCTTGCAAGAAAGAAAAAAGCTGTTTTCACAAATTACAAATTATTTATTCATATAGTGTCATTATTTCAGCACTTGGATGTACATTGCTGTCACAAATATTTGTCGAGAATTAAGGCAACGAAATGTACAGAATGTATGGAATCTGTAGAATCAAACAGACCAAAAGCGTTACGAATTATTTAACACGCGTCCAGGAGACACAGCATTAGAAGAGCACTGACTAAACAAAATTCGTTAACAATTTCTTATCGACGATCAAATGTACCACGTGCTTTAAGTTTCAAACGTCTTTGAGGGGGCGAATCTCTGGGATAAGAAAGTTAAAAACGTATCTTTGTTTCTGTGCATATATTTGTTTACCAATGAATTAAAAATACTATGCCTATTTTTCAAAAGTTTTAACCGGATTCCGGTGAAATTTTGAGGGACTCCGCTTATTACCAATTCATGGTGTTGATAAAAATTTCAGCCCGTTTCGTTAAGATTTCGCAAGTTCGTTTTTGCATTTTTGTAATGCACAGTTCTCAAAGAATAGAAACACCTGTGGATGTGCCGCAGCGAGGAATGCAGTCACGTGCTTTCAGATTTCGACCGGGATAACGATGACGTTGCGAACGACGCTGACTTTATTAATTAGTTTATTAATTAATTAATAACTCGGGAACGGAACAACGTAGAGATCTTAAACTAGTTGCGTTAACCTAGAAATGCCAGTATTAATAAGCTATGCAAATTTCACGATGCTACAGTTCGGCATTCGAGAGTTTTTGCTGCTTCAGACAAACAGACGTTTTGTGTTTTATATATAAGATTTGATGGTAGGACCAGATTAAGTTATACAGTATTAAGACATCGCTACAAAAAAGTTAAGGTTTAGCCTAAGATTTGTAGAAATAGAAACGTTTCTAGCAATCCAACTAGTACGAGGTGAGCAATAATATTTCATTTCTAAATTTCAGTAATTACTCAGCATGCAAGGGATTGGAATATTTGAATGATGTCTTACCCCGCCGCCCCGGTGGCGCAGTGGTCTAAGCGATGGCCTCTGATCATTCGTCCGAATGCTGTCCGGGTTCGAATCCCGGTGAGGCATGGATGTTGTGTTTGTCTTACGGCACTGGCTCTCTCCCTTCCCTGGAACCAGTGACCCTAAATTAGGGACGGGCGACTGCTTATAGCCCATTGAGTTGCTCACGGTGGTCGTTAAACTTCCAATAAAAAAAAAAAAAAAAAAAAAAGATGTCTTACCCTAAAATCTTCTACTGTTCAACACCGATCCGAGGGTTGATGATGGGACTACTCCTTCGTCAGCTGTTCTTGTGTCCCCGATCTTGGGGCTGGTATCCTCCGTGGATAAAATGCAGCCCGGAGCTGTTCTTCTTGTGTCCGCGATCTTGGCTCCGTGGATAAAACGCAGCCCAGGAGCCCTTGACAACTGTATAACTTCTCTAGACTCTACTTTGCAATTTTCACTACTACCTTCCTTTGGTACCTAACATGCTACCCAATTTGTAAGCCGACCTTTTTACCCACGCACGGCCAAGCATTTCTTGCCAATCGACGACAACAACAAATCCACCCCCCCCCCCCACGATTTCTCCAAGTTTTCGCATTTTGTTTTCGTATCGTTTTCGCCTTCCTCGTGCTGCCAGGCGTTTTCACCCCTCTTGAAGGCGTACCCCGCAATTTCATTGATTTCTGGTTTAACCCTCCTCGTTCCTCAGTGGTCTGCCGTCCGCTGGATGTTGTCCAGTGGCTATTTCAAGCAGATGTTCTCCTGGCCAGCTGACCATCTGCTGAGCTCAGCCCTTTAAGATGGTTCCACCTAAAATCTCTGCCTTATGTTTCCAATGGTAAGTGGGACCACCTTAAAGGGCTGTCCTTTAAGGTGGTCCCACCTAAAATCTCTGCCTTATGTTTCCAATGGTAAGTGGGGCCACCTTAAATAAAGGGCTGCCCTTTAAGGTGGTCCCACCTAAAATCTCTGCCTTATGTTTCCAATGGTAAGTGGGACCACCTTAAAGGGCTGAGCTCAGCCCTTTAAAGTGGTCCCACCTAAAATCTCTGCCTTATGTTTCCAATGGTAAACCTTCTTTACATATTTTCTTCGCAATTAATGTATTCCCAAGGATGAAAATTTGCACATCGATAAAACTAACTTTAAGTTATAGCATGGGATACTTAATACTTGCTGAAACATAACCATAATTAAGCAATCCAGCATTTATTTGTCTACTGAAGTCGGCAATGTACAGTCGCGCCATCTATTAACAGGTCTAAACATTACTCGAAGAAAAGTGATTGATTTTTAATATGGTTATGTTTTAGCAAGTATTAAGTATCCCATGCCATAACTTAAAGTTAGTTTTATCGATGTGCAAATTTCATCATTGGGAATACATTAATTGCGAAGAAAATATGTAAAGTTTTACCATTGGAAACATAAGGCAGATATTCTAGGTGGAAGCACCTTAAAAATTTATTTGGCCCTGGAGTTCTATTATCGGACGTCTGAGAAACCCTTTTTAAATCTTTAAGTATGCTCGAAGGCACGTATGCGCGACTGAAATATGTTCCCCGACACAGAGCCTGGGTGACAGTTATTACATAAGCTTTACCTTCTTACCAGATTTAGGATTCTTTCTTGGACTTTCGCCGTATAGTCACCACTGGCCTATTGTTAGCTAAGGCTGCATTATGTAATCCGCAGTGCTGGTTCTTCGCAAATGCCAGGCAATAAAAAATACCTTTCACTTCGTTTGCGGAATTTTGCGTTTCTATCTCCTTCCCACGCGAGGGGAAAGCAAGAAAAAAAAACACAAAGAAAGAAAAGAAACCAGCGAATCCTTATGCAGCCTGGGTCGGGATAATACTTCCTGCACCCAATTAGGAATTACTCTAATTAAAAAAAAATATTGATTAATTACGTTAATTAATTAACATAATTATGTAATTAAATCCTGATTTGGGTATTTCTTTACCGGAAGCAATGTGCCAAAAATTAGAATTTTCGTGGCAACATGTGTATAAAAGAAAACACAGACGTATAAAATGTGTGTGTGTGTGTTTCAGAGAGAGTCCACTCAGATTTTAAACAATAAAATTTGCGTTCCCCTAAAAACAAATCGTTCACCTTCACCACTACCTTTGGTATTCATAAAATGCATAATCTTCATTTCTTCCTAATGAAAATGTGTAACTTTTGCAGTCTACCCCTCGTCAGAAAAAAAGGGGGAGGAGGCAAAATATCCTGTAGCGAAAATATCGTGTAAAATAAAAGACCTCAGTGGTATAATGGCTGCACATCATAATCTCTTCCTATAGCTGAAGCTTTCGACGTAATATTGTGTGAAGAGAGCACAGCAGAGACATTCATTCGAAAATAGCGGAAGTCATTGTTTTTTGGGTTTGTCCGTCGGGGGTGGGGGTTATCTGTTATTCATAAGTGGGAAACAAATGATGCGTTAGAAAAGCACTCAGATTCGATAACATGGGAGGGGTAATTGTCTCTCTTTCACTAGAAAAACAACCTTCCCGCATTTGAGTTCCCCCATTCCCCTTTGCATATGACTAATTCAGAGGCTTTGAGCTATGGGCCTCAATCTTCTTCCTCCGTGTTTTCTATCCGACGACGAACAAAGTTCCGGGCATGGCCCTTGTTGATCGTAACCGAATTACATTGGGGAGAATGTCGGGAGGCACTTTGCCAAGGAACTTTGTTTGTGTAAGACGCCTGTGTTTCTAGTAGTCGCCCTCAGATCTTCACAGATAAGATGAATACCGCAACCTAAACAAAGAGGGTTATTCTTCCAAAGAAATATGTTTAGAGAGCGCAAAATATGACACTGTACCAATATGTGTCTCAGCTGTGTTCTCCGTGACCTTATCACAGACGTCACGAAAAAGGAACAAGGAAAAGAGAGCGCAAACCTGCTCCCGGAATGCACCTTTCATAAATTTATCACAAATCAATATTTCGGGGGAATCCGTTTCGCTGTTATTAAAAGCCAGGGTAACGCATATGCACAGGAGTTGCGCTGGCTTTTATGAAGTTTTCGCCAACTCATTCGCGAAATTCAAATAATTTTTCGCCAATGTAATGCAAGAGTACAAAAAGGTAATCGCCAAAACTTTTTTTTTCCTTCGCCAAAACGATTTCTTTTTCGCAAACTGCCAAGAATGCGATCTGCAGCGCGACCCCTGCTTATACTAGAAGAACGAAAAGGACTAGGAAAAGATCCTGAAGTTGCTAACAAAAGAATGCCAACGAATTTTCGGTCAGCCCCTATTTTGACCCAAAAGAAAGAGCAATACTATAAAATGCAATAATGGTCGGACGTTTATTATCACATGAAACTTATAACTAAGGATTTATAACATTTTGCTAAATGCTTATCATAATGCAGTTTGAACTAATAATGGTTTTGCTTTCACAACCTTTTATAGTAGATAAACTACACTGAAGTGCCAAAAGTCATGGGACAGCACTATGCAAATTTTTAACTGGCGCTGTCGCGTATAAAGGCTTCGACGCACACCACAATTTTTTATCAGTTGCGAGGTGTAATCTCATGAGTCAGGTTGAACAACCGCCGGTGGGATTATGTCAAGCCGACGAGAATTATCGGAGTTTGAACGAGGCGTCGGAGTCAGAGAGATGGGACATTCAATTTCCGAAGTTGTGCGAACATTCAACATTCCTGGATCCACGGTGTCACGTGTGTACCGAGAATACCTCATATGGAAGGCATTACCACCCACCGTGGGCAGCGCAGTGACCGACCACGGATGTTGAATGACCGTGACCAGCGGCGTCTGACCAGGATTGTCCATGCTAACAACCAAACGACACTGGCTCAAATAACATTCACATTCAATGCAGGAGGTGCCAGAGACATATCCATCAGGTCAGCGCAGCGTTATTTAGCGTTCATGGGGTATGGGAGCAAAAGACCCACCAGAGTGCCTTTGTTAACACCACGACATCGGACGCAGGGCCTCACCTGGGCTCGTGAACATGGTAGTTGGACCCAAAAAGACTGGCAACATCTGGCGTGGTCTCATGAGTCACGCTACCAGTTGTTACGAGTTGATGGTAGGGTTCGGTTGTGGCGCAGATCCCACGAGGCCATGGACTCAAGCTGTCACCAGAGCACTATGCAAGCTGGTGGTGGTTCCGTACATGTGTCGGGTGCCTTTACGGGGCACGATTTGGGTCCTCTGGTCCTCGTAAACATGTCATTAACCGGTAATCGCTTTCTTGCTCTGCTGGGTGATCATTTGCAGCCCTTCATGTACCTCAAGAACGATGGGATTTTCCTGACGAACAATGCACCATGTCATCATGGGGCCCAAGATGTCCAGAGTTGGTTCGAGGAGCATTCTGGACAGTTCCGACGGGTAGTGTGGCCACCACGTTCGCCTGACATTGAATCTAATAGAGCACTTATGGGACGTGGTGGAAAGTTCCATTCACACCCAAGATCCCGCACTTACAAATGCCAGATGGCATGACTCAGCATTATTCCGACGGCATAGCTCAGCATTGCTCTAGAAGTCTTCCCGGCCACTTGTGAAATCGATGCCACGTAGAGTTGCTGTTCTTCGCCGGGCTAGAGGATGTTCTACACGATACTAGGTACGTATTCCATGGCTTTTGGCACTTCAGTGTATACAGGGTTACAAGGGAAGTCGTTGATCAGCCCAATATCTCACGAACTATGGCAGTTAGCGATTTACCTCTTGTGCAGTCGTATAGGAAACCCCCTATGGCGCACACAATAACACCACGAAGAATCCCCTCGCCCACTTTTGGGGGTGGAGAGGGCTATCGCGCCGCCCTTTGCAGATAGGGCAAAAAGTTAATTACAAACTTGTTCAGCGAGGCAAAAATAGTACATAAATGTTTTTGCCTAATAACAAAAGACGGAAGGGGACCGGGAATGTGGCCCCAAAGAAATCACAACATCCAGAAGCAACGGCAGAGTATTTAAACAAGAACTTGTTATTTAGAACTTAACTAAATTGGTAAGTTCTAAGTAAATGAAAGCACAAAGGAAAAGTTTTCCTACAAACCTTATCAACAGTTCCTGTTCTGAAATAAAACGCAATTCCTTCGCATATTCAATATGAGACTTTGATGTTCAATACAGTAAAAAATACTCTGAGACAAGGAGAAACAGTATAAAGTGGAGAGTCCCATAAAGTGCGAAAAGCTTTCCGCTTTTTTCTCATTTGGGGAGTCTCCTTCCATCTTTTGTTATGGGAGAAAGGCATTTATATACTATTTTTGCCTCGCTGAACAAGTTTGTAATTGATTTTTTAGCCTTATCTGCAAAAGAGGGCGCGATAGCCCCTTCACACACACACAAAGGGGGGGATTCTTCGTGGTGTTATTGCGCGCGCCATAGGGGTTTCCTATACAACTGCAGAAGAAGTAAATCGCTAACTGCCATAGTTCGTGAGATATTGGCCTGATCAAGGACTTCCCTTGTAACCCTGTATATACTGTACATTTTCTGACTTTGCGATAAAACTGTGTATTATTGGAGAGCTAAAATGCACGCAAAATGTTCATTATAAAGAAAGCTGAACTTCTCCAAAAAAAAAACCTTTTAGTCCGATTTTTTTAGCGCAGATATAGCGGTAAGCTGAAATAACCTGCTTGACGTAGAAACTGCCACATCGTAAAGAATGCACGAAATGAGACGAAACTTATGACATATGTCGACGAATCGATGGGAAAGAAGTGATTTAAATTTTGAAGGATTAAATGAATGCGATGTGCAAGGAGACAGTATAATATGGCCTGAGTCAGTAGGTCGTGAGACCCCTATGCTGGGCTGTACATTCACTACCATGGCGCTGCATCGAGTGGAAAAATCGGGCATGGGTCATTTGCACTCATCCATATATCTGATAGGTCAGTTGCACTCAAAGAGGAAGACACCAAAGTGTCTACTACACTCACCCAGCGTTTGGTTACTAGAGGGGAATGTAAAAAACGGAGTCTCCTGCGTGACGTGCTCTCTGCTGGACACTGAATACCCCACCGACTCACTGAAAAACAGTGGCATCATTGCATCATTCACCAAGCAGCACGATTATAAAGATATTAGAGGTAGCGTGGATATATGTACAGCGAAAATAAATGGTGTGTGTAGATAGATAGACAGACAGATAGACAGAAAGAAGAGGAACGCGTGGATAAGGAAAATGCAAGAGTGGAAGACATGATTATCAGAGTAAAATCGCTGCAGTGGTAATGGGCTGAACATATTACCAGAAGGACGGACCACCGATGGACAACCGAAATTTTAGACTGGATTCCCAGGGACAGGAAAAGACGCAGAAGAAGACCACATGGGTGATGGGTGGATGAAATTCGAAAGCATGAGGGAAGGACATGGAGAGGACTGGCTCAAGATAGACCGTTATGAAAGAAACTTGGGGTGACTTCCATCCATCACTGGATTGATTATGGTTAAAAATTATTGTGATCATCATTTTGATAATGGTTGACAATGATGATGAACATCACATCATTGTCAAACATTAACAGTCCACTGCTGGATGAAGGTCTCTCCAAGTTTCTTCCACAGCGGTCTGTCTTGAGCCAGTCTCCTCCATATCATTCCCGCATGCTTTCGAATCATCCACCCATCTCCCATTTGGTCTTCTTCTTCTCTAGGTCTTTTCCTGTCCCTTGGAATCCAGTCTAAAATTTCAGTTGTCCGTCGGTGGTCCGTTCTTCTGGCAACATGTCCAGCCCATTGCCATTTCAGGGATTTAACTCTGATCATGGTGTCTTCCACTGTTGTCATTTTTCTGATCCACGAGTTCTTCTTCTTATGTTTCCTGGTTACACCAAACCAAGCATTCATCTCTTCATGCTTTTTTCAGTTGTCTGCAGTCTCTGTATATCTTTTTTAGTTAAGGTCCATGTCTCTGTTCCAATGACTGACCACCGATGGACAACTGAAATTTTAGACTGGATTCCAAGGTACAGGAAAAGACCCAGAAGAAGACCACATGGGAGATGGGTGGATGATTCGAAATTATGCGGGAATGAGGAGACTGGCTCAAGACATAACGTTGTGGAAGAAACATGGGAAGATCTTGATCCAGCAGTAGATTGATAATGATGATGATGATATACATGTATTTACCCACACGTACTTAGGATTGGAACAACGCTACAATGATCCTGCTGCATAAAAAAGGTGACATTGAGGATCTCAGGAACTACAGACCTATCAGCCTCCTATCAGTGGTTTATAAAATCTTCACTAAAGTTCTTTCACACCGCTTGAAGGTAACACTGGACATGGCTCAACCGAGAGAACAAGCTGGATTTAGGAGTGGCTACAGCACAATTGATCATATCCACGTACTGAGACAACTAATTGAAAGAAGGAGGGAATATGAACTTCCATTGTGCATGGCTTTTATTGATTATGAAAAAGCCTTTGATTCGGTGAAACCATCAGCAGTTACAATGGCTCTGAAATCCTGCGGTATTGAAGATGCATACATTAATATTATTAATAACATCTATGAACATGCAAGTGCAAAGATTCGGCAGTTTGAAAATGCAACACACATAAAAATTGGAAAGGGAGTGAGACAAGGTGACACCATATCTCCGAAGCTCTTTAATGCCACATTGGAAAATGTCTTTCAATCACTGAACTGGGAAAACAAAGGGATAAAGATTAATGAAGATTATCTAACCCACCTTTGTTTTGCTGATGACGTAGTCATTTTTGCAACTACCCCATCAGAGCTGCAGAGTATGATCCAGGAACTTGCTGACAAGAGTAAAGAAGTGGGATTAAAAATGAACTTTCAGAAGACAAAAGTGTTGTTCAATGCTCTTACAAGAAATGAAGATTTATCGATTGATGGCGAAAAGCTGGAGATAACAGACACGTACGCTTATCTTGGACAGCAGATATCAAGTGTGGGTCACATTGATGAAGAAATTAATCGGCGTACAAAACTTGCCTGGAGAGCTTTTGGAAGAAACAGCATAATTTTCAAGAGCAATATGCCATTATGTCTTAAAAGAAAAGTGTTTGATCAATGCATCCTTCCAGTGCTTACGTATAGTGCAGAGACGTGGACCTTAACTAAAAGATACATATAAAGGCTGCAGACAATTCAAAGCAGCATGGAGAGGTGCATGTTTGGCGTAACCAGGAGAGATAAGAAGAGGAATTCGTGGATCCGAAAAATGACAAGAGTGGAAGACATCATGATCAGAGTTAAATCCCTGAAATGGCAATGGGCTGGACATACTTACTGCCAGAAGGACAGACCATCGATGGACAGCCGAAATTTTAGATTGGATTCCAAGGGACAGGAAAAGACCCAGAAGAAGACCACATGGGAGATGGGTGGATGAAATTCGAAAGTATGCGGGAGTAACATGGAGGAGACTGGCACAAGACAGACCGTTGTGGAGGAAACTTGGGGAGACCTTCGTCCAACAGTGGATTGATAATGGTTGACAATGATGATGATGATGATGACTTACTGTATAAGTGCAATTGTTCAGTAGCGGAAAAGACTTGGAAGGAGTGACTGAGCGCCGTAATCTCTCTCCAGGAAGAAGCTCTGAAACTGGAGTGGGGGAGGGGGCACTCTTAAGTGCAGTTAGCGCATGAACCGGGAGAAGCTGTGAGTGCAACTGACCCTTTTGGAAGTTTCTTGAGTGTAACTGACTGACATCCGAAAAATCCCCGTATGATGACCTTAAGTTTCACTGACCATGAGTAGTGGTGACTTGTTTCTACAATTCATCGACTTTGTGACGGGGGTCACGAAGAGGCAAGTCATCTGCCAATGACGTCCCACGCGTTCTTTGTTGTTAAATCTAAGAATTGCACCGGCCAGAGCAGTACCTGGACACCTAATAGGTAGTTCTTACTGATGATGGCAGTGTGCGGATGGGCGTTATCTTGATGAAACTGGGTATCAAGGATACCACTGTGAAACCGCAACAAAACGAGCTGCAGCACCCCATCGACGTATCGTCGTGCTGTGATTGTACCCACTATGCGAACGAGCGGAGAGCGGTTGTTGAAACTGATAGCGCTCCAAGCCATCACACCAGGCTGAGGAGCCATGTGATGCTCACAGTCTCTTCTCCAGCAAGTTGGGTAGCGATGCGTGACCCTCTTTGGACCATTTCCGCCACACCTTCACTACTTCAATCCTCAAACAACCAACAAAGCCTGCGGTTGCCGAAATGCTGTCTCCTCACGCCGATAACAATTTCCTGTTCAAATTCAGACAAGTCCTTCTCTTTCCCCATTGCTCGGGTTTCGTACTAGTGAACTAACACTCTCTACCCTTGCCGTCTGTATCTACAGTATTACGCGCTGGTGCGTGACATCAATGCTAAGTGCTGTTGCGGTTTAATAATTACACGAGTGTATATTTAAAAAACTAAATAATTTATGGAAAAATTATTAAGAATTAAATTAATCTAGAGTCAAATTATACCTTCCGTTATACGTGGATGCGGATGAGACTCCTAGACTTATTTGCTTATGACTTGGAAACCTTGTCGTCAGATATTAAATTATTAACTACTTACCCACCTGTTGTGGCGGTGGTTTTCTTGCCTGGGTAGGCATCATTACATACGGCCACACCGACCTGCATGCACATCTTTCAGAGTGGGCTCGGTGACCATCCAGAGATAATAGAGATGAGATTCTGGGCCCCCTCTGTTCGGCTGTCCGGTTGCCATTGGCCCAGAGGTAACCGGTAAAATCCCCCATAGGTAAATTCCTCCATATTGGAAAACTCTCCCATAAGAAAATTTTCTCCACTTTTTTCAGTCAGGGACCCCACACAAATTGAATTTTACATAAAATATCAAATGTGGGAGATTTCCGTGGCCACCATTTCCATTTTCAAGCAGTTTAAAACAAACTGCAGCCTTAAAAAGTAGCACAATTATCAGCATTTCGACTTTTACAGCAGTTTAGAAGTAGCAGGCTGGCAGGGTGAGGGAAATTTCCGGGGTTGGCATTTCGATTTTTACCGCAGTTTACAGATGTTCCACAAGTATCAGTAAAATGTTCGGGGAAATTTCCGGGGTCGGCATTTCGACCTTTACCGCAGTATTATAGAGTAACAGGCAGTCTTAGAAGTAGCAGGCTGTGAAAAAATTTCTGGGACCGGCGTGTTTCAATTTTTACCGCAATTTACAGATGTTCTACAAGTACTAGTAAAATGTGGGGGAAATTTCCGGGGTTCCCATTTCGACTTTTACCGCAGTTTATAGTAACAGACTGTATAACGAAGTAAATTTCTCCGTCATTTTTGTCCACGCCGGGGTTCGAACCCGGGTCCCCTCATTCCGGAATAAGTCGCTCTACCAATTGAGCTACGCGGACGTTCATTGTTGCTGCTATCTGCCTTTATGTCCACGTTGGGGCTCGAACCCGGGTCCCCTCATTCCGGAATAAGTCGCTCTACCAATTGAGCTACGCGGACGTTCATTGTTACTGCTATCTGCCTTTATGTCGTGTGCGTGCTGCGGGTCAGGCACGTCACAACTGTCTTAGAAGTAGCAGGCTGCTACTTCTAAGACCATCTGTTACCATAAACTGCGATAAAAGTCGAAATGCCGACCCCGGAAATTTCATCCTTATTTTAGTTGTACGTACAAAAAAAATATGTAAATTGCCTAAAAATGGAAATGCCAACCCTGGTAATTTCCTCCACATATTTGCGCTACTTTGTATAGCTGCAGTTTGATTTAAACTGCTTGAAAATCGTGATAATGACCCCGGAAATCTCCCCCACATTCGATATTTTGTGTAAAGTTCAATTCGTGCACCGTCCCTGACTGAAAAAGGTGGGGAGATTTCCGTGGGGGAAAATTTTCTCATTGGGGAGTTTTCCAATGAGGGGGAATTTCCCCGGATATAAGGGAATTTACTTGTGAGAGACTTTACCGTCATTCCGGCTTAGATTTCCTTCTGATGGATGATAACGTAGAGGTCTTCACGAGCCTTAGTTTGAAAGCCTGGCCCGTTTCAGACTGTCATCAAACGTTCTCTCCCACTCATTGCAAATACCGCAAGGCTTCCTTTAGAGCAGGGATCTTCAATCCGTGACCCGCGGAGTACTTTTTTAATGGCCTGCGAGACGCCCACAATGAAAACTCTAAAATGAACAAAAAAAAAAGTCATTTTCGAAATGGAGAAATAAATATCCACATGCTTCGGATGCATGAGCTTTGAATTCCCAAATCTGCTATGAGCTATACTGCGATAAACTGTATAACTGAAATTTTTAGAGTACTGAAAAATATAGGCATATCAGGTACCTAATTCGGAATTCTCTGTAACATAGATATCATGTTAACTGCATCGTTTCTTTTTCCGAAAGTTAAGTTTTTAGGAATCAAGGTCGCACTGAAATAATCGATATAAGCACGTGCATTTTACTCCTCTATTTCGTGTGGTCCGGTGGTGCTATTCCATTTTGTCATGATATCCGCGATTCAGAAAAGGCTGAAGATGTCTTGATCTACAACAAAGCTGCTTTATTGAACTAACTTACTTTAGTAGTTAAAGGAATGCAACGCGCCAGTCTACATACTTCTGTTACATATACGTAAATGATTTTTCTCTTCTACATTGTGGCGTGCCCAGAAATTTTTTCGAGGGGGAGAGGGTTATGAAATTTATGTTTTATACTGTACAATTAAATGTGTTATGAGTGCATTTATTGACAATATATTTTTGAAATATCGAAAGGTTCCAACTTTTTGGGGAGGGGATAGGTTAACCCCGCCCCCTCGAGCACGCAACTGTACACTTAAGTATAAAAAGGTATCCCTCGCTCCCCAAATACCCGTAAACAAATACTTCGAGCTTCCGCATCTCCGTTGTAACAACGAATGGCGCCTGAAGTTGGTTTTGGTTTCGTGTAGCAGAAAACTCTGTTCATTTAAGTATTTCTTGGAAAAGAAAAACAGCCATGTGTTTTAGGCGCTAAAGCCAACGAAGTGATGAGGGGAATTTGAGTTTCAACCTTTAAAGAAATACATCGTCCCATTTCAGACTGTCATCTCCGGTGGCGGACGGGGTCGTTTTATCCTGTGAACTTCGCCATTTGATTAGTTAACAAGTCAGTCTTCGTTTCGTGAGACGAGACGATTTGTTTCTGATGCAGGGTTAATTACTAAACCTTCCAGTACAGCCCCCCCCCCAGCCCAACCGGTGCAGACCTCTACGATAACGGCAGACCTCATCGCACTCAACTGGCGGATGTCTGTCGAATGGATTGGACAAGAATCCTATTTAGCCTGTCTGGGATGCCTTGGGAATGCGAGTTGTAAGACGCCAGCCCCATGTATGGCCCTCCAGGTACACCGAGTCAGGGCCGGATTAAGGCCTTAGTGGGCCCGACTGGACTCCAAGACTAAGACGACTGAGTCGCCCCAAGGCTGAGACATCTGAGTCGCCCCAAGACTAAGACATCTGAGTCGCCCCAATGCTAAGACATCTGAGTCGCCCCAATGCTAAGACATCTGAGTCGCTCCAAGACAGACATCTGACATCTGAGTCGCCCCAAGACTAAGACTTCTGAGAGTCGCCCCAAGACTAAGACATCTGAGAGTCGCCCCAAGACTAAGACATCTGAGTCGCTCCAAGACTAAGACATCTGAGTCGCCCCAATGCTAATGCTAAGACATCTGAGTCGCCCCAAGACTAAGACATCTGAGTCGCCCCAAGACTAAGACATCTGAGAGTCGCCCCAAGACTAAGTCATCTGAGAGTCGCACCAAGGCTAAGACATCTGAGAGTCGCAACAAGACTAAGACATCTGAGTCACCCCAAGGCTAAGGCATCTGAGTCGTCCCAAGGCTATGACATCTGAGTCGCCCCAAGACTAAGACATCTGAGTCGCCCCAAGACTAAGACATCTGAGTCGCCCCAAGACTAAGACATCTGAGTCGCCCCAAGACTAAGACATCTGAGTCGCCCCGAGACAAAGACATCTGAGTCGCCCCAAGACTAAGTCATCTGAGTCGCACCAAGGCTAAGACATCTGAGTCGCACCAAGACTAAGACATCTGAGTCGCCCCAAGGCTAAGACATCTGAGTCGCCCCAAGACTAAGACATCTGAGTGGGCCCCAAAGAACTTATGACGGGGAATAATTATAAAGTCCGTTAAAACACGAAACTGTAGCAACATTCTTGTGATAATCAATACGTAGGGCATTCTTCAAACTAATAATTTTTTTTTTCTGCTGAGTTTTCATAATAAGTCACTATTTTCCCTTCTTCTCATAAGAACATGAGTTAAAAGCTTAAGATTCCTTGATTTTCTCATGGAGTTTCTAATGATTTATCATTGTCTACCTTTCTTAGTTCACCTTTTTTTTTTAAATGCACTCTGAAGCCGCAGGGGATTTCGACCATTAACGGTTCCAAGTGCAGGCTGGGTGGTGTATGGGTGGATGGTAGTGAAAAAGCTGAAACTGTCTCACTGACCCGCTGTACACAGCGACAAGAAACCTTTACCCATGGCGAATCACTGCCTTGAAATCTGTCTCTCTTCCAGCCTTTGTTTCTAACCAAGTGGAAATCGTACGAGACGAAAGTAAAACATTTTAACTATCTATTTCTATATTTGCCTACGCATGCTTCCTGGGCCCTTGGTCATGGTAGGCCCAAAGGTTATAGCCCCTATGGACCCTCTCCTCCTTAATCCGGCCCTGCACCGAGTAACCCTTTTAGAGGAGTGGCGGTTAATTCCTGAAGTATCAATGACAGTCTCATTAACAGTATGAAGAGTCGTTGCAAATGCTCTATGTTGTTAGAAGGACACATACCCCTTAGTGACTGTTCCGGACAACGACAATGGAGAACTGTTTTACTCTTCGTGTTCACATGTGCTTGTTTATGATTTAACTGCGAAGTTCTGCAGTATGTAAATGTTGTAACATGTCTTAATTAAAGTACCTGTCAAATTTCATTGCATCCTTTCGTCCATCGCGAGCGTTATAGGATTATGTAGATTATCCTTTCATTTTGTAAACCAGTGTGTAAAAGAGGACACGACTCCTGTGCCTCTCTACCTCTGTAACTGTCCTTGTTTATTATAATACTATACTGTGCAAATTAATTGGGACAAAGTAAAAAAATCACTCTTTTTTCCAAAATTATGCCTTCATATACACTGATAAATACCTGTATTAGTATGAAGTATGTCCTCCTTTAGCAGAAATGACCTCTTGAATTCGTTTTGGCATTGACTCCACTAATTGAGTGCACATATTTTTGACTTCATAATCGTGGAACCACGCTTTTATAGCATTCGTTATTATGCGTTCTTTGGTTGTACAGTCCATTTTACTTAAAGGTCTCTTCAAAATATGCAAGTTTTCTATGGGATTTAAATCTAGTGAATTTCCAGGCCAATCAAGCAAATGAATTTGATTTTCCAGCATGAAATTCTTGACCAATTTCGAATTGTGACAAGTCATGTTAAAATATCCCGTCAAAAGTGTGCAAGAATGGAACAATCCTACGTACTTGGCTGAATTCATCATACCTTGAACAGGAACTAAGCTTCCAATGCCATTTGATGTGAAAAAAGCCCAAAACATATGTTTCAGAGGGTGTTTTACAGTTTGTTTGACATGCTCAGGTCTTAAGGGTTCACAGTTGCTTTGTCTAACGACATTTGCTTGGTAACCCTGCACAAATAAATGAGTTTCATCACTGAAAATTACCTTTTTCCAGTCGTCAGCAGTCCATGATTTATATTTTTTGGCCCATGCTAAACGTTTTATCTTCATTTTCGCATTCAAATATTGTTTTTTCGTTGGTCTTCTTGCCTTCCGTCCAACTTCCAGAAGCCTACGGCGTACAGTTGAATCACTAACATCACAACCACTAGCCAATAAATCTCTTTGAAGGTCGGTGCTTGTTTTTGTTTTTTGGTTTTTTTTATTCATTTTACTATTTCTGATTAGATATTTATCGGTTCGTGGAGTTGTTTTTCGTTTTCTTCCACATTTACCTCTCTTTTTTGGAGACGATGATCCAGATGCATTGTATCGCGTAAGCAGTCTTAATACACTTGATTTGCCTACGTAACCAACTGCAGAAGCGATATCTCTCACTGTCATAGAAGTGTGAATCTTCATAGTAATTATTTTTGCACGCTTCCTTGGGGAAATATTCATTTTTCAATACACGAAAGCAACACATACTCACAGAGAGCAAAAACTAACATCCACCTGTCACACACGAAAGCTCACAACTGAAGCTGAAGTGCCTATTTCCTGTTTAAAACCGGTCAAACCTCATTCTTACTATCAAATTCTAACAGTCACACCACCTCACAGCTGATAAAACCGGTTTACGTATGTTTCCGACATCAACTGGCGATCACATTACAATTCTGAGAATAAAATAGCTTGTCCCAATTAATTTGCACGGTATGATCATGATCATATGTAAAAGATTTTAGGAAGGGAGTGTCTGACTCCAGGTCTTAAACAACCCTTAGAAACAGGAAGCTAGGAGATTTGGGCTAGATTGCCCGATAGGAAAGTGACACGGACGGAAGCGAAGTAGAAAAGGGGAGGAAGACGCCCTTATTTATTACCGGGAGCCAGTACCCGACAGCTTAACGTGCCCATTCGACGCACGGCGGATATTTAGTGCATCGAGCTTTCGCACCTGCCTGGGATCGAACCTGAGGTCCTTTCCGTGGCAGTCACGAACGTTGCCCACTAGGCCACCCGCGGCGATTTGCACGGTATAGTAACTTCTGGATCTTTTAAGGAATCCGGGAACACAGTGAGTGAGTGTGCATTTCCGGTAATTATGGCAACCATAGGCGTAGCCAAGGGGGTGGTCTTCGGGTCCGGACCCCCTCCTTGAGGGAAGATTATTTAGTATGAATTTAATGCGATATACATGTATATATGGGGATTTCACCAATGAACCAAACCCATGGACACCCCCCCCTTTAAGAAATTTCTGGCTACGCCACTGATGGCAACTAATTTAATTTCAAATTATTGATGCATTGGTGTATTTTTGCAATTTATTTTTTTTAACTTCGGAGAATGTTTGATAGAAAATTTCGTTTTTGCCGTGAATACAGGCAACTTGAGCTCCGTTCAACAAGAGGGTGAGAAACGGGTGTGACAGGGGAGGGAACGTTTACGGTCACTGCCAGAGGTCGTAGTTCATTAACGCAGAACTCACTCGCATTTCATCCCTGAACCGTCACTATAGGAAACAGTCAGTTGTAGTAATATGATACAACGATCTCGTCTCCAGATTTCTTTCATCTGTCATCCTGGCGTCGTGAAACGCTCATGCCATAATGTAAACAATCTTTCTTTTTTTTTTTTTTTTTATGGCGGAGTGTTGATAAAGAACTTGATCTAATAATAATTGGTTCCTGTTATTTCATCTATCGCAAATACCAGAAATATATTTAAACAGAGATTAAATATGTTATGTGCAACAGAAGGAGTTGAAATCTTTTATTTTTTTTGTACTGCTGATAAAGTTTCCGTATTTTGTTTATTAACTAAGTTCATTTAAACTCATTACTTTCAACTTAGCCTTACCCTGCAAGTTTAATTTTCTTTTGAAAGCGAGAAAGTTATCGAGTTTTCTTTCTTAAAGTGGGGAATAATCTATGGAGGAACTTACGCTTGGAATTTTCGCTCTTTTTTTTTTACGCGTCTTACTTGCTTCAAAAGGGATTAAGTAGCCTTTAATTACACGTATCTCTTACTTACTACCCCGTCGAGCTTAGAATGCATTTATCTCCAGTAGTCATACTGAAAGCAGGTGCGATCAGCCGAGCACTTTTTAAATGAAATTAAGAATATCAAGATTCGATCAGCTTCTCCAGAGCTAAAATTAACTTCTTCCCAAGATTTAAAGCTCGCGCTTTCTCTAGCAGATGAACGCGTATCAGTTGTTATGCTGATAAAACGAGTAGTGCTGTCATTTTTTTAGCCCCCCCCCCCAGATAAATTGCAGTTTAATGACGTGTAATAATGTAGTTCCTAAATCACTGCGTCATTGGCTTTTCATCGTCGTTTTCATCTTAATCGGAGAAGTGACGTTGATTGTTCCTCGTTCGTCTAACTGTAGAGTACGCGCACAACAATTGAAACACAAATTTCTTGTTGGCATTACATTCCTGGTCTCGTAGTTTGCTGTCTTGTAATGTTCCTCAATGTTTTATGTAGCTTAGGGAACGTAAAGTTTTTTCTATTCACTCACTTTGAGTGAGACTGGAGTCAAATCAAGTTCAAGAAAAGGCTACTTATAGTTCGTCTTTTATTCAGCCGAAACTCAATAGGCACTTAGTAATGAAAAACTTATAGATAATTACTCCAACAACAGCAATAGTTACTTACTCTTATTAATGTGAGTTGGTAAACACAATAGTAGATTAACGAACTCTAACACGGAAGGTATAAACACCACAGATCTACCTGCATGGACCGCCCCGGGGTCTAAGCGATGGCCTCTGATCATTCGTCCAAAAGGTGTCCGGGTTCGAATCCCGGTGCGGCATGGATGTTGTGTTTGTCTGACGGCACTGGCTTACTCCTTTCCCTGGAACCAGTGAACCTAAATTAGGGACGGACGACTGCTTACAGCCCATTGAGTTGCTCAAGGTGGTCGTTAAACCTCCAATAATAATTAAAAAAAACCTACCAGCATGCAAAAAAACAACCCCACCAGCATGCAAAAAAACTACCAGCATGCAAAAAAAAATACCAGCATGCAAAAAAATACCTGCATGCAAAAAAAAACGAAAAAAAACTACCAGCATGCAAAAAAAAAAAAAACCTACCAGCACGCAAAAAAAAAAAAAAAAAAACTACCAGCATGCAAAAAAAAAAAAAAAAAAAAAGGGACCGCTTACGGCTTAATCCCGAAGTGGCGTCGTGCGGCCCCACGGACCGCATCAGTTATTAATGTATGTCAATATGTCAAGACAGACAGTTGTGGAAGAAACATGCAGCAGTGGATTCAAATGTTTGATGGGAGATTCAGTGTCTCTTGTTGGATGTTTCAGGTTAGGTTTAAATGATTGTTTGTAGTAGTTGCAAGCAGCAAGGTTTCAAAGCTTAATGATGAACTTGTAAAGAGTAATATCTAACACTCGTAAGTACGAAAACGGTCTTCAGGGATGGCGAACCTTTTCCAACTAGCATGCCATTTAAAGTTTGCTTTACTGCTTTCAAGTGTTTAGTATGCCACCTCTTGTTTGCTCTTTTTTAAATTAACATTTTGTCATGAAACTATTTTTGCGAACACCATAAAAATGGCGTTAACAGAATAGGGGAGTAAGTAAGTTTTAAGACTAAGACAATCTCAATTTTAACCTGATTTAATTCGTAAGAAGATAATTGAAAAACCATACTTACATAAGGTGAAAATACTCCAAATACGTGGCGACAGTTAATAAATAAATACATCGCTCTTTCCACGTTCCAGAAACACACAGCATCCGAAAAGTTGCCGCTGTGGAATTGAACCAACAGAACTCACATATGTACATAATTTATTTTTTTATAGAGGGTTGCTTCCTGCAGATGGCTCTCTTTGGCCTTCTGAGGCACTTGCGCCAGTAAATCACACCAACCAAATAGATAATACGTCATGTCACAAGAATAAGATTATTACACAGTTGTCTACGACAGTGTGTCTTCAAAGTGCTAAAATGACCTCCAGAGTTCCAGATCTTAACCAATTGAACCCTTGTGAAGGAAAATTGAGAGAGCCGTTCATAACATACTAGGGGTGTTCAAATGAAAAGGTACGAAACGTCATAAGAACGTAACCGTTAACATATTAGCCTATGCCGCTATGGGAGAACGTAGCGACACATCTAGGGATGCGATTGGAGTCGCCGGCGTGGATCGGAGCATGCGCGGGCGCCCTCATGCGCAGGAGAGAGCAGAGGCTCTTATAAAGAGCGCCGTCCAATTGACGCGGCAGTGCGTGTGAGGACAGGATGGCGTTCGCATTACAAAATTAGACGATTGAGGAGCAGCGAGGCGTTATCCGATTTCTGACAGCGGAAGGTGTTAAACCGGCCGCTGTTCATCGCGGAGGGTGTGGTTCTGCTCCATGATAACGCGCGTCTACACGTCTCCAGGGTCACACGCGCGGAACTGGCCAAGTTCCAGTGGGAGGAGCTTGACCATCCGCCCTACAGCCCGGACATATCGCCCTGAGATTTCCATGTGTTTGGTCCCCTGAAAAAAACATCTGAAAGGGAAGCGCTTCCACTCGGACGACGAACTCAAGGACGCTGTGCAGGACTGGGTCTCGTCACGGCCACAGGAATTCTGCGAACAAGGAATCCTTCGGCTCGTTAATCAATGGGATCGTTGTGCTACGGCCTATGGTGTATACTTTGAATAAAGTCTTCATTTATACCCACAGTGTCGTTTCGTACCTTTTCATTTGAACACTCCTTGTAGGTCCTCCTCCATCGAACACTCACATCTGCTTGGCCTAACATACCTGTAGAATAATATCAGTACCTCATTGAATCGGTGTCATGAAGACGGACTGGTGGAAATCGTGGCATTAGCGGACGGTACGGTTATGCCATGATAAGAAACACCCACGCCTTAAAAGTAAATAAATACCTGTATACTTCTAATGCGTTTTGGTAACTAGCTTAAGACTCTCATTCATTTTCCCAGGTCATTTGAGCGCTCGAACTCCATAATAGTATTTTCGATCCGAGTCTCCAACTGAGTTTATTTTTTTTTACTTTTTCTTCCTACTTGTCCTAGTTCTTTAGCTTTCAAACTCTGTGAAACACTTGTTGCTTTTTGCCTTAAAATTTTCACTAACAACTGCACATTTGGTTGTTTTTGGCTAACAGTGTTATTTGATTTTGAATTCCAACCCTCTACGCCATTATTCTTCCTGTGTCTGTTCATAAATATTCCACATTCATTTTGATAGATACATTTGTGTTGTCCAGCCACTGTTCAACGAAAGAGTCAAGAAATTTCCTACTCATCGCATGATCGTCCGCTAATGCCACGGAACCATTGAATCCATGCGACATCTAATCGACACTGCTTTGAAGGGAGGGGGGCACGTTATTACGTAGGTGTTCCTAATAATTTTCAAATTAGTGTGTGACAAAAGAAAATGTAGTGTCAACCGATGTTCACACCGCCGACAAAACACGGCTTTTTCTAGGGTCGTTCCTAAAGCTCGTTTCAACGTGATACAAGAAAACTGTGCCATTATTATTCCTTTCTGCATATTTTTAAGGTAAGTTGTAAGGGTCGCCCGCAATCAGGCTATCAGTTACTAATTTATTTAATTTTAATGTTGTGATAAACACGTGCAGACACGTTTCATTCAGCCATTTTGTTGTTTCAACTAAGAACTGACATGACATTCATCACCACGTGGAACAATTTTAATCCTATGTGAGGATTAAGGGAGTGGTGCATGAACGCCTGAGGCATCTGACCTTGAAGAGTGGGCTGGCTGCTCGAGTGCTTCTGTTAAAAAAAAACTTGTCGTACCGCTTTTGGTACGTACAAGGTTGTAATCGCCTGCGGGTATCCGACGACATTCCTGAGCTCAGGTATTTCACGTGCTGACCGGGTTAACGAGTTTTTCTTGCGCATGCGTGGTAAAGGACCGAAAGGTCCAAGAGAATTTAGTGAGAGGCAGTTGAGCTTCGGTCGTGAAGAAGAGAGGGTCCCAGTTCGGACACCGGTTTGACGGAAGGGCTGCGGGTATCGCAGAAGTACAGCGTGGTGAACGGAAAGGAGGATTCCTTCGTCCACCGGGTATCGCGGAAAGAATTGTGAAAAAGTAGCACGGGGACCCTGAGCGGGAAGCCATCGGAAACTCGTGAAGCAAATGTTATCGGAATAATAAAATCTTGCTGTTTTTTTATTTCCGTGTACTGGACTGAGTTTCGTCGAGGTAATTATTGTTCTACGCAAGGACGCCTTGATAGCCAGATCGTATAGTAAAGGCGAGGCGGTAGCTCTCTATACGGCGGGAAACAAAAGGTTTTATCTAAGAATTGATATGTCTGGCCCTACAGTAGTTCCTGGAAACGGCGACGCACTTTACTCTCGGATGCTCTACTGCTTTGGTTCCGGTGGGAATTTTTTTTTCATCTTGGTGTTCCAACCGCACACACACCCATAGCTTGGGAAACAAGTAGTTACCGGTGGAAAGTTTTGACGAATAAGGGAGCTACTGAAGAAACTCAAACATCCTGCAGTCTCTGGCGGTTTTTCCAATCTGTGTGGTGTGACCAAGTAGGTACTTGGTCTTGAAGGAGGAAAACACCTCTTCACAGTTTTCCACGCCTCTTTTCCGTGATGCTGCACTAAGTTGGCCTTAGGTTGGCGTATTATTCATCAGTGACAGTGCTTTCCATAGTAGCCACAAACTATTGTCTTGAAATGGGATGCTGTAACAGTTGTTGTTAAATGAACAACAATGAAGATTTCAAAATTGCCATTGTGTCTGTCTTGTTTAGGAGCGAGTGTTCTTGCTTGCGTAACAAATATTTATTACCGTATTACACAACTAAGAATATAACCTTCATACTGATTGGTTGTTCAGGTAGCAGATGATCTTGTGCGAGTTAAGTTATCGCGGCCTTGCTTCTATTCGTCATCTTTGGGCCTTTTCGCGAGCCAATATTTTATTTGAATAGCTGTGTGTGACATCTTCTGGAAATGCATTGCTAGAAGAATACATATTTTCTTTATTCGCTCAGTCTAGTTTAAAAATTAGCTTGATAATTGTCTGTTGCGATCTATGTAACTAATTCAACCACTGATTAATCCGTCACTCAAGTTAAACATTTTGAAAACCCAATGTTATGTCACAAATACAAAAATTCAATTCAATTCATTTTATTTTGCTAAGCGAAAAACAAAAGAACAGTACTACAGATAAAGCAGTTGAAACGATGCCCAGCCAGGAAGCAGGGGGAAAAGGCCAGCCAGGCCTGACAAGGTCCCATGCTCCCTAGATCAGTTTTACAATGAGGGCCGTAGTTTTAAATTACAAACAATGAAGGTATCATTATGAGAATCAAAATACCAAAAAAATTAAAAAAAATTAAAAAACTAGATAATATTTTGATACAAAAGTCATCATATGAAACCTAGTTCCCATCCACTGTGATCACCAAGTGGAGGTGCCGCAATTCATTATAGGTTAAAGTTATTTAAGGAAGTTAGCTCCATGGGTAATGAGTTCCAATAATATGGGCCAATGTAGTTTAAACTTTGCTTCATGGCTTCCGTTTTCGGAAGAATAGGCCTAATATGTGATTTAGTGCGTGTGTAATGCGTGTGCATCTGGGGTGTAATATGTATAATATCGGAACGTAAATTATTCTTAATGCGCTTGTACATAATTTTCCCAATATTGTAGTAACATAATTGGTTAATCGTTGATCACAATACTCAGATCACCAGACTTAATTACACAATCATAATAAAAATATTAAAATGAATCTGTTCGAAGTACGAGATTTTATCGTGGCCTGCCGTAAACACATAGCAGAGAAATAAAAAAAAAGAAAAAAAAACCCTACTAAACAGGAACATTTCTTGTCACATACACTCCAATCTTAAAGATATACGAGGGGGTATCAAAAAGTTCGTGCAATCACCCAAAATCATTAAAGCTACGGAAACTATTTTTGTTTTATTTTGTTATATATACATTCAGTATACCGTGCAACATAAATAATATTTAGCAAACGGAACCGAAAAGTCCATGATCATGGAGAAAGTGAAATTTCACAGTGTGATCAAGTTCTTTCATCTCCAAGGAAAGTCAGCTAAAAAAAAACATAAAAAAATGTTAAATGTATATGGAAATAAGTGTCCAGCATACGAGACTGTGGCAAAGTGGAAAATAAATTTTCAAAGTGGTCATATGACCATTTTTGACGAACCAAGGTCCGGATGGTCATCTTTGACAGATGATCAGACAGTTGTGACCAAAGTAAAGTTAATCCTTGAAGATAGACGCACAACCATTGAAATGCTTTGTCAAGAAGTTCATTTAAGCTATGGGTCAGTGTGGACAATCATACATGACCAGTTGAACATGTCCAAGGTCTCAGCAACTTCTCACCCATTTCAAAAGGAAGCTCGTACCTAGACTTCTCACCCCATTTCAAAAGGAAGCTCGGGCACAATCTGCGCAATGGCCGCGGGTGGCCTAGTGGGCAACGTTCGTGACTGCCACGGAAAAGACCTCAGGTCCGATCCCAGGCAAGTACGAACGCTCGATCCACTAAATATCCGCCGTGCGTCGGATGGGCACGTTAAGCCGTCGGACCCAGAGTGCTGCCCTACTCCCGGTAATAAATAAGGGCGTCGTCCTCCTCCTTTCTACCTCGCTACCGTGTCACTTTCCTGTCGGGCACTCTACACTCTAGCCCAAATCTCCAAGCTTCCTATTTCTAAGAGTTGTTTAAGACCTGGGGTCAGACACTCCCTTCCTAAAATCCTCTACATATGATCTGATCTGATCTGCGCAAAAATGTTGAATCTTTGTAACGCGAATTCCAAAGATTTTTTTAACCATTTTTTTTTTTTGATTGGAGGTTTTTTTTTTGTTTTTTTTTTTTATTTATTGGAGGTTTAACGACCACCGTGAGCAACTCAATGGGCTATAAGCAGTCGCCCGCCCCTAATTTAGGGTCACTGGTTCCAGGGAAGGGAGAGAGCCAGTGCCGTAAGACAAACACAACATACATGCCTCACCGGGATTCGAACCCGGACCCCTTTCGGACGAATGATCAGAGGCCATCGCGTAGACCACTGCGCCACCGGGGCAGCATTTTTTAACCATTTGATTACTATGGATGAGTGTTGGTTATATCTCTGTGATCCAGAAACCATAGAAATGAGCAAGCAATGGAAACATCCCTCTTCACCACCGCCAAAAAAGACAAAAGTGCAAAAGTCTGCCGCTAAAGTGGTGCTCTCTGTTTTCTGGGAGAAAAGAGGTATTATTTTAACAGACTACCTTCAGAAGGGTTAAACTATTACCTCTGACTGCTACTGCAACCTACTGACCAAACTAAGAGAGCGAATTAAAAGCAAAAGACGCGGAATGATCACAAAAGGGGTCCATTTGTTGCACGACAACGCACCAGCTCATTCAGCAGTCAACACCATCATCACTGCGAATCGTCTTAAATACAATATATTGTCTCATCCGCCATAATCTCCTGATATGGCACCAAGTGACTTCTTTTTGTTTCCCGAGATGAAACGTCAACTACGTGGGAAGCGATTTGAGGGCACTGATAACGTCATTTTTGAGGTAGAACAGTGGTTTCTGGCACAATCTGAGGTTTTCTACACTGAAGGAATAAAGGAGGTCAAGCGAAGGTGGGAGAAATGTGTGTGGCACTAGGTGGTGCCTATGTAGAGAAGGCCCAAGTACCTGAATAAAAAAAAAATTGTAGCTTGTTTATTTCTTGGTGATTGCACGAACTTTTTGATACCCCCTCGTATCAAAATCTTAAGAACTGAAATACTCGCGGAAACATGTCAACACACTAGTTACTCCCTGCAATGGCGGCTTTCAATGTATACCGGAAGTAGCATGCTTTTTGCCAGTCTATTCTCCTACAATGTCTTTGATTGGGACAGCCAAAAAGTACAAGTCAGGTGAGCTGGCTGACCAGGACTACGAGTGCCTTCCAAAATTATGCGTTTATTGCCGAATGTTCGACTGAGCAATTTCTTCACCAGCCGACCGACATGTTGAGGTGCATCATCTTGCACGAACACGGTAGTTGCCCAAACACTGCCATTTCCTTTTCTTGCATTTCAGCAGTGACGCTTCTGCTGTACATCACAGGTAATCTCTTGTCATGTCTACCTTATTGAGCAGATTTTGTCCTGAAACGTTTATGTTGTCAGTAACCAGAAAATTCCCGCATGTGAGTGTTGTTTTCTTACTTCTGCCCTAGTGGAGCTGTTTTGAACTACGTATTTTGTTTTCCCGCTAAATCGTTTTCCCATGCCCTCAACAGACTACTAACCGAATTTCGTCGCGATATTTCTATTACTCACTTTTATAGAGACTCGAGAATAGGTATACTTATTTGATAACCACAGGAGGTATAGCTCTCAACCGCAGATGTTTTTCCATACAAAAGCTCTAACCGCTGCTGTTTTTTTACCCCACGTATGAGCGTTTTAAGTGAGATGTACAATAACGAAAGATACTGTGTGTGCGTTTCCTCAAGGAGCTCACTCTAGTGAGTACGGGAGTGGCGAACCCGAAGTACCTGATGCTGAACCATGCCTTACTTCGTGTAATATACGTCTGTCATATTATCTGTAGACTGGTTCCTATTCTTCTTTCTTCTTACTCTTCTTGCTTCTTCCTTCCAATGCTATTAGAGTATTCGAGAGCTAGGGATGAATCTTTCCTATTGTACTTTTCTTTTCTTCTTAAGCAGTGGAAGTCTGCCTTCTCTCCTAGCTGGCAGAAGCTATAAAATGCATCCCCCAACGCGTCTGGTCAGTGTGGGGGATTAGACAGAATTACCCCCAAGTGAAATGAAACGGAAGAAGTTGGAAAAGACTGAGGGAGGCCTATACTCTGCATTGGGTGCCAACAAGCTATGGAGAAGAAAAAGAAGACTGTGTGTGTGTATGTCGGACATAATTCATTAAAAAATCGTAGATGGTATTCCAGTGATGTAGTTCTAAATAAAAATGCGCGTCAACGGTGGACAAAATAAGAAAATCAACCCTCAAAGTCCTGTGAAATATAATTTGCTGTTTTTTATTATTTAGTATATTTTATTAAATTTTAATTCTAATTGCCTTTATCAATTTATATTAAACTTGCTTAATTTCGACTATTATAAATAAAAGAATGTTACTTGGGCAGTCATATGCTGAGAATATCAAATTTTCATATAAATACCGCTCTGTCTCTCTACATGATTCCTATACTATGAATATAATGCTTGTTAGTTGTACTAAACAGATACAAATAACATAATCTAATACTCCGATTTCGTATGATTATGAGGGAGATATATGTAGATTTTTTTGTGTTACCCAGAAGGAATCAGAGTGGTGAATTTCAGGGATTGTTTTTCTTAGAGCCGATAGCCAGTGTCGAGCAGTTTAGTAGAAATGCCTTTCACTACTGTAAAACACTTGTCACTTAGCTTTCCCGATTGTTTAATTATTCTGTGTTGTTTTCTCTCCAAGTAGTGCAATCTTAAGCCCCCACGAAGATTCATCGCCTGTAACTTTATTCTGACTGTCGTCAAGACAAGAGTTCACATTGTGCTACCACTAAAATCCTTATGATTCGTGATAAGTCCTACTGCGTGACCTTATGTATCGTCTCATCCCTAACCCTGAGAGAGATGAACTGTCCTAAACCTGTCGGGCCGCCCCTGTGGCGCAGTGGTCTAAGCGATGGCCTCTGATTATTCGTCCGAAAGAGGTCTGGATTCGAATCCCGGTGAGGCATGGATGTTGTGTTTGTGTTACGGCACTGGCTTTCTCTCTTCCCTGGAACCAGTGACCCTAAATTAGGGACAGGCGACTGCCCATTGAGTTGCTCACGGTGGTCGTTAAACCTTCAATCGCACTAAAAAAAACCTGTCGGTTTGGCTGTTACTAAAAGCCGCCAGTTTTTTTCTTTTTTAATTGTATTTCGGTGATCACAATACAATTAAGAAAGAAAAAAAAAACTAGTCACAAAAAACAACTTGAAAGTTATAAATGTCCGCCCCTAATTTAGGACCACTGGTACCAGAGAAGGGAGAGATGCAGTGCCGTAAGGAAAAACAAAATCACCATATATTCCTCATCCAGAATTCGAACAGGTGTCCAGCTCGAACAGTTACCCAGAAACCAGCGCCTCTGACCTCTTGGCCACCAGGGAATCCACCCATTTGCCTCCCATGTTGTCTGTCATCTTTTTTCCCCCTTAGATTGCCTAAGAGTTTGCAATAATGTACGTAACTATATTTTTTCTTATGACCAGTAAATGTAGAAAATGCTGCGCGAAACTTTAAAGGGAGTTTTGCCGCCCCAGTGAAACAATGGTCTAAGTGGTGGCTTCTGACCATTTGTCCGAGATGGGTTCCGGTTCGAATCCCGGCGAGACAGGGATGTTGTGTTTGTCTTACGGCATTGGCTCACTCCCTTCCCTGGTGCTCTTTGTCTCGTAGATGCCCTTACGCCATTAAACACGTAACAACCACTCCATTCCCTGGAGCCAGCTACTCTAAATTAGGGACGGACAACGGCTTATAACCCATCGAGGTGCTCACAGTGGTGGTTAAAATTTCAAATGATAATAATAATAATCACAATAAAAGGAGTTTTGCGTTACTTCTACGTAACTAGAAGTAACTCCAAACTCTGTTTTAAAGACACCTCTCTTTCACGGAGAAAAAATAAATGCCATGAGAGTGTTCTTAAATGAGAGACTTTTTTCTACAGAACAACATTAACACACAATTATTACTCATGTGACCGTGTGCTTGAGATATTGGATGTTTCTCTGTTGTTTTCGTATTCGAAAATTTTCAGTTGCTGTTTCCTTTTTAAGTTAGCCTAAATAAGAGTCTGATAATTATCTTTACACTATTCTTATAAGTCAGTGTCGCAGTGAATTAGAAAAAAAAATCAGTATTACTTTCGGGTATTGCTAGGTAATCAGGCAGAAAGCTAAGGCATGAGTCAATATTTTTTTAATGTGCGTTTAAATTACTTCTCTTCCTTACTTTTCCCATCACTCGCCGTGATGTTGATCATGACTGTACGAGTGACTGGAACGGCAAAAATAACAAAATTATAAGGAAAACCATTTGGTATGTTCTTTAAGTAGAAGTAAATAAAGCTATTGACACAAAACAACTCTATTTTGATCAAACAAAGCGATTCCGCTGTACTTGCAGGGACTTCAGCTACTGCGAGTAATCTCACAAGGGAATGAGGGCGTGGTTGATTATGCGGAGTCGCCTGAAATTTACATAGCATGAAAGAAACCATTCAGGCGAGCAGAGTAATTGCACTGAACAACACCTGAGCTGCGCGTACACAACAGAACAAAACACACATGGAGGATGTACCTGAAAACCAAGATCCTAAGCATGGAAGTTAAGATGAGCTCTGATTACACATTGAGAGAAGCAGCACTTACGACGCTTGGAACACACAATAAATTCGTATACAGCTCTTGTTCTTCAGCCAATGAATTTCAGTGCTGCTTTTCAACATTTTGCACAGTTTGTTTTTGCCTTTCATGCAGTTTTCTTTAAAGATATATGCCTTTTCTGCTGTTTTTTAAGGACCACCTCGAGCATCTAAAACCAGAAGTCCATTCCTGCCACTGCTTTCGAGGCAGCCCCCCCCCCCGGCAGCGTAGCAGTCTAAGCGCTGGCTTTCGACCATTTGTCCGAAATGTGTCCGTGTTCGAATACCGGTGAGACATGGATGCTGTGTTTGTCTTACGGCATTGGCTCTCTCCCTTCCCTGGAACCAGTGCCCCAAAATTATTCACGGGCGAAGGCGCAGTGATCCAAGAGCTGGCATTTGACCATTCTTCCGAGTTGGGTGCGGGTTCGGGTCCTGTGAGGCATGGATGTTGTGTTTGTTTATGGCCCTGGCTCTCTCCGTTCCCTAAAACTAGTGGCCCTAAATTAGGGACGGGCGACTGCATATAACCCATCGAGTTACTCACGGTGGTCGTGAAACCTTCAATCAGAAAAAAAAAAAAAAAAAAAAAAAGTGTGAGTCATGGATGTTGTGTTTGTCTTACGGCACTGGTTCTCTCCCTTCTCCTGAACCATTGACCCTAAATTAGGGAGAAGAAACTGCTTATCGCCCATCAAGTTGCTCACGGTGGTCGTGAACTCCAAACAAAACGAAACAAAACAAAAACTGCTTTAAAAAAAACAAAACAAAAAAAAACGATAAAACAAAAGCGATAGAAGTAGAACCAGCGAGCCGCCCCGGTGGCGCAGTGGTCTAAGCGACGGCCTCTGATCATTCGTCCGAAAGGGGTCCGGGTGTTCGAATCCCGGTGAGGCATGGATGTTGTGTTTGTCTTACGGCACTGGCTCTATCCCTTCCCTGGAACCAGTGACCCTAAATTAGGGACGGGCGACTGCTTATAGCCCATTGAGTTGCTCACGGTGGTCGTTAAACCTCCAATCAAAAAAAAAAAAAAAAAAAAAAAAAGAACCAGCGAGCGCACTAGGGCAGACACAACGTTCATGTTTTACCCCAGGACTCGAGTCGGGGTAAAACATGAACGTTGTGTGCGTGTGGTCTCTCTCTCTCTCTCACACACACACACACACACACAAAACAACTTAAAAACAACTTAGTTTCACAATATCTACATTAAAAAATACAACAAAAACTGTTCATGAAAAATGGCATCGTTTATCCTGGCTCCTCGATCGCCAACAGGAATCCACATCGAGTCTGCTCGTTACCAGGCTCCTTTCCTGACTGCCCGGACGGCGCATTTTGAGCGCCCAATCTGCGTACCCCCAATTAAGTTACTAACTTGCATATCCCCGTAAGTTTATGTTACTGTTTACAACATATTTGCAGCAATATGTGCGGATCTAAGAACCCAATGGAAATAATAATATTTTCGTCTTACACCGCTAACTACGAGAAAGCATTTATACTGACTTCCTGCCCAAAGTAATTCACAATTTTTGCAAATATGCAATCTATTTTTCTGGATATTTCTGCTTCTAAAAGTCTGATTTGAAAAATGAGTTTGCCGCCCCGGTGGCGCAGTGGTCTAAGGCGCTGGCCTCTGATCATTCGTCCGTAAGGGGTCCGGGTTCGAATCCCGGTCAGGCATGGATGTTGTGTTTGTCTTACGGCACTGGCTCTCTCCCTTCCCTGGAACCAGTGACCCTAAATTAGGGACGGGCGACTGCTTATAGCCCATTGAGTTGCTCACGGTGGTCGTTAAACCTCCAATCAAAAAAAAAAAAAAAAAAATGAGTTTAACACCGGATGCCAATCACTTTGTGGAACATTTTACATGTACGCTTCGATTTTTGTAGTTCATAGTTTTGTCGCTAGGTGACGCTAGTGTGTATTTCTGTTTGACACTGTATATTCGTTTCCAAAACTCCTACTGAAGAAAAAAATTATTGAATGCAATTCCCAATAGTAAAGATTCAAGATATTTCCTCCGTGTAATGCACATCCCCCCCTCCTGCTAGTGTGTACATTTAAAAGCTTTGCTCCTCCCGCTGCTTGCAGGAATCGTATTTTAAAAATGCTCATTCCTTCGCATAACTTTTGCTATGAAGATTACTTTGCGCATGTTTTCTACTTCAATTTGAAACAGTGTCTCCGATTCTAAAATCCCCTCACAAAAATTTTCTGTTATTAAAATACTCTTGAGTACTATTTTGCACACATTTATTTTCCCTTTCAGTAACGCTCAGTCTTTGCGCTCGCAGGCGTTGCGTATCTCTTGCTCTCACTTTTCGACTTTTTTTTTTTTTTTTTGATTGGAGGTTTAACGACCACCGTGAGCAACTCAATGGGCTATAAGCAGTCGCCCGTCCCTAATTTAGGGTCACTGGTTCCAGGGAAGGGAAAGAGCCAGTGCCGTAAGACAAACACAACATCCACGCCTCACCGGGATTCGAACCCGGACCCTTTACAGACGAATGATCAGAGGCCATCGCTTAGACCACTGCGCCACCGGGGCGGCCTTTTTCGATTTGAAAAATCCCTTTTACGTTAGGTATTATTTGCTTGCAAGAAACGTTTTGTGCAGGGGATGTGTATGTCCGGGGATTTGCATACGACCTCGAAAGAAAGCTACAGTCAGTTGCATGGGTTGGATATAATTCGCTGAAGGAATTGCCTCACCAAAAGCCTCGAACCCAAACACTGTAGGTGATTTTTTTTCTTTACTTTTTTTTTCTATTTTGTATTGTGCACAAAAAACTTATTCTAGAAGGAACACAATTAACTTTGAATTTTACAGAGGAGTGACTGACAGATTGTTGAAGAGAATTCCGCTGTCCCGGTGGCGCAGTGGTCTAAGCGGTGGCTTATGACCATTCGTCCGAGAAGTGTCCGGGTTCGAATCCCGGTGAGGCATGGATGTTTGTGTTTGTTTTTCCGCACTGGCTCTCAGTGTGTTATTTGTCCAACATTAGTTATCTGTGTTCATTGGTCGTTTAGCATACTGTCAAAATCCATGTTTATACTTGTTCACAATGTGTTACATGATCAACACTGTCTATATCTGTGTAAATTGATCATTGCCGCCCCGGTGGCGCAGTGGTCTAAGCGATGGCCTCTGATCATTCGTCCGAACGGGGTCCGGGTTCGAATCCCGGTGAGGCATGGATGTTGTGTTTGTCTTACGGTACTGGCTCTCTCCCTTCCCTGGAATCAGTGACCCTAAATTAGGGACGGGCGACTGCTTATAGCCCATTGAGTTGCTCACAGTGGTCGTTAAAAATCCAATAAAAAAAAAAAAATTGATCATTTGGCATGCTGTCAACCATGTATGATTTGTACTTGTTGCTGTGAAATATCTGTCTCCTTATGTCTGCCTTGTATGCCTTTGTCCTACCAAGTCCAATAAATCATTAAAAAAAAAACTAACAAAAAAAAAAAAAATCCCGTTTTAGGCTGGACGACCCCGAGTCAGGTGATTGGTTTAACAACGCACCTTTATAGAACACCACCATCGTCAAGCAGTTTCTTGCACAGAACTGCGTTACAGTGCTTCACCATCTCTATTTGCCGCATTTGGCACTTGCGAATTATTTTCCGTTCCCCGTAGTGAAATCCCATCTGAAGAAGCACCATTTTCACAGCGTTTCAGAGTTGTACAACAATATGACGAGATAATTAAACTGGTTACCTAAACGCGCAGTTCCATAGGTCCGCACAGGGTAAAGAGACGTATCGAGTTTGGAGGAATGTGCTTTGAAGTTTAAATTGTAATAATTTTATTCCTTGAAATTTCGATTTTTTTTATGAAAATAGTCTTGAAAAATTTCACAGAAACCCTTTATATTCATAGTAATAATCTCAAAAATATACTAAAACGTATGGACTTGCAGAGGATGTTCGCACATTTTAAGAACGTTTTTAATAAGAAATCACAGAAAAAAAAGTTCAAAAAATTGAAACTGGCAACAGCGTGTTAGATGAACGCAAAAGAAACATCTGCTACAGTTAAATATCGTCTGCTAAGAAAATGGCGACTTAAACAAGCTGTGGATATAAGGTTATGTTTTTGCTCTTCACGAAGAGAGATATTCGTATTCTGTAATAACAAAATTTAGTAAAAATCATGGAATTAGCATATCTAAATGTTAAATAAACAATATTATTAATGATAGAGGGTAAAATCGTCAAGCATTGCTTTTAACAGGAAAAAAAACACCAAACGAATGTCGCAAAAAGATACGTACTTTTACGACTCTTTCAAAGTAAGGCTGTCTTAAAAGAAAATCCGCCGACCCGAAGAGCAATCGCTAAGTTTTTAAAACATCTCTGTATGATCTGTAAACAGGGTAATAAATATAGATTTGAATCTGAAAAACAAACAAAACCATAATGTTCACCGTCTTTTGGCTAGACACGTGGCTGACCCCAGAACACGGTGTAGACTTCTGTATAAAAATCACGTGCCCGGAGACAGATGGAAATTTATTGTGATTATTGATGAAGCATGGATCTACCTAAACGACTGTAACAAGAAAGGTCGATTTACTATCGCAGAAGAGCAGAAAAAGACTTACAAACTTATTTCCGAGAATCCAAAGAAATTTTCAGTAAAGGATTCATGATTGTTGCTGGTTTTTCGTACAGTGGAAAATTAAAGTTAAGAAAAGTTGAAAAGAATGTTAAAATCAATTCTACGTATTACCAAAATATTGTCTGAACTCCTATATTTAAAGAGAAAATATCATTTCTTTATCTACAGAGCCATCAAAGACTAGAACTCCATCAGATAAGGCTACCAGTCATACATCCAAATCTACCACTCTATTTCTCAAAAAACTGAAAAAAGAGACTGGAATCAAATCTATACCGTTTACTCATATTACTTCAAAATCCCCTTATGACTATTGCGCCTTCGGACTGTTAAAAAGAATGCTTTCTAAACGCAGACCTAAAACAATGACTGGACTATGGAAAGCAGTGGAAGAGGAGTGGAATAAAATACCACTACCAATTTTAAGAAATGCTCTGTTATCTAGGAAATCTAGATGCAGGTTCATTCATATCCAGAGAGTAGGCTATCAGATAGAATATTTAAGAAAAAAATAGTTTTATTTTGAACATCAATTATATTTCTGGAAAATCGTTTTAAAAATGTATGAGCATCCTCTGTATTATTCAACCTATTGGGTTGTCAGAAAAGTCATGACGTATTTTAGCCACGTTTTGCAAAAGGTTATTTATTGATAGAAAGAACAAAATTCAATCAATGATATAAAGCTCGTTGTGTTCGATAACCTTTTGCCATCTTTCAGTGAGATGCAGAATGCCTCGTTCATAGAAGGACCTGTCTTTCGTGGCGAAAACCTGTACAAGGTGCTGATTTACAGCTTCATCTGAATTGGACGTTATACCACGCAAGGACTGTTGAAGAGAGCGAAACAAGTGGAAGTCTGACGGCGCAAGGTCAGGCGAGTATGTTGGGTGTGGCAACACATCCCACCCAAGCTCCAATAATTTTTGGAGGGTGATCAAACTTGTGTGTGGTCTCGCGTTGTCATGATGGAACACAGCACCTTTACGATGAACGAGCTCTGGACGTTTCTGGATGATGGATTCGTTCAAACTGTCCAATTGCCGATAGTACACGTTCGAATTGATTGTTTGGTTCCGTTTTAGGAGCTCGAAAAACAAAACACCTTTAAAATCCCACCACACTGAGACCAGAACCTTCCGCTGATGAATGTCTGCTTTGGATGTTGTTTGAGGCGAAGCAGCACGTCGGGACCAAGACCGTTTGTGCAGCACATTGTTGTACACAATCCACTTTTTGTCACCAGTTATCAGTCGCTTCAAAAAAAGATCGTTTAATGAGCATATCGCAGATGTTTATACGCGCCGTCAATTGAGCTTCTTTGAGTTCATGAGGAACCCGCACATCGAGCTTGCTTACGTATCCCAGCTTCTTCAGGTGGTCGTGAACGCTTGAATGATGGATGTGCAAATGTGTCTGCAATCTCTCGTGTCGTGTAACGTGGGGTTGACTCGATCAATGTCTTGATTTGGTCGTCATCAACCTCGGTTGGCCTTCCGGACCGAGGAGCATCGTTGAGGTCAAAATCACCAGCACGGAATTTTGCGGACCACCGCTGGCACTGACGTTCTTGTAGAGCATTATCACTGTACACGTTACGCAACTTTTCACAAGCTTGACGCGCGTTCTTCCCTTTACGGAAGTAAAACAGTAAAATATGGCGAAAATGCACAGTTTGGTCTTCCATCTTCAACTTGATGTCAAATCTCCGCAAATCAACCAAATAGCTCACTATTCCTTTTAGACTGCAGCTAGAACTGGCACCTGTCGAATGTCATAGCGATAACAGAGCTGCGCATGCCTCTAGTACTTCCAAAACCGCCCAACCGCCATCGGGTGCCCGAAATACGTCACGATTTTCCGACAACCCAATAGTACTACAGCGGTGTTTTTCAAAGGTAAGTCCGGGAATTATGAAATGTGAGGTAATTGTTTTGTGAACTCTAGTTTTTGTGACGTGAATAAAAACGCATTTACATTTGCTCAATTTATTCAGTGTATTTGGCTGAAGTTCTATTTTTCAGTGAATTAACACAACCGCCTCTTTTATTTATCAAAATCGTTTTGTGTTTCTTCGATCTAGGAGCAGTTGCTGCATCCAAAGCCTATATCGACACCTTAAGCAAACTAGCACGACACGCGCATCAAGGGACATGGGGCGGATGCACCGATATTGGTAAGTGAAAACACGTTCGGGTGATTAATGTTCATTATTGTGAAATATTGCATTTCTTAACGATGAAATTTCATCATGTGTTCAATAGAACGACCAGGACTGATGCAAAAAATTGAAATAACTTTTTTTATGGAGTTTTGAAACATTTTGAATTTTGTATTTTCGTTGCTGTATTTCTTTCATATTGTTTCATTTGCTGGAAAGAAAACCACCTAGGTGGCGCAGCGCTGACTGCGAACTATTCGTCAGAAATAGATTGGGTTCGAATCCCAGATGCGTGGTTGATTTGATTTTTATGGCACAACGGCCATTTTTGGCCAAAGAGCGCCATACACAAGACCATCAAAGAAATATATTTAAAAATGCCTGTTTAGGGTGAAGCAGGGGGCAAAGAGGAGTGTCGGTAGCTGGCGACAGCACCACCCCGGCCTCCAGGAACCTCAGCCTCCAGCATATCCTTTTCCACATTACGGGTCACCGCACACGGCAAACGTGCAGGTAGGTTTAGCTAACCAGCCCAGAAAAACAAAGAGGAAAACAGAAAGTGGGGGGAAAAGGAAAGAGAACGAGAAATTAAACTCCGGCGCTAGCGCATACTCACAACCTCGGCAACTTACAACAGATGCGGGTGCCTGTCAAGATAGCAACAAAAAGCTTAAAAATGGGAAAACATCATACACAAATGTTGGCTCGGGCCGTGGGGTCGCCACTACCCATGAGCTGAATGAAGAGCTGTCCCCTGCGGTGATGGTATCGTGTAAAGACGAAATGACCAGATATGTAGTCACAAATTCAGCTCGAGTCATGGGGGAGCTACTCCCCAAATAACTGAAAAACTAGTTATACCCGTTCGGGGCAATCCCAGATGAAGTATGAATGGTGTGTTTGTCTTACGGCTGTCTCCCTTCCTTGGAACCAGTGTCTCTAAATTAGGGACGGGCGACTGCTTATAGCCCATCGAGTTACTCACTGTGGTCGTTAAACTTGCAAATAAACAAATAAATTGACTGGAAAATACGAGGAGTCTGCCGCCTGGGTTTTGTGCCACCGCTCAACCGTCATCTTCAGGCCATCGTCGTCATCGAACCGCTGGTCGGGCAGAAATCGTTTCAAGTGCAGAAACAAATGATAATCACTGGGTGCCAGGTCGGAGCTATATAACACAGAGTTGGTCAAAAATTTGGACCCGGACGTCACATAATAGGACACTGCCCGGACAAATCTGCTTTGAGCTATAAATTCCAATATATCATCATCATCATTCTCAGTCATTATCAATCCACTGCTGGATGAAGGTCTTCCCAAGTTTCTTCCACAACTGTCTGTATCCGGCCAGTCTCCGCCATCTCCCACGACGTCTTCTTTTGGGTCTTTTTCTGTCCCTTGGAATCCAGTCTAAAATTTCGGTTGTCTTTCTGTGGTCCGTTCTCCTGGCAATATGCCCAGCCCATTTCCATTTCGGGAATTTTACTCTGATCATGATGTCTTCCACTCTTGTCACTTTCCTTATCCACGAATTCCTCTTACCTCTCCTGTATACCCCAAGCATGCATCTTTCCTGTCCCTTGGAATCTAGTCTAAAATTTCGGTTGTCCATATGTGGTCTGTTCTCCTGGCAATATGTCCAGCCTATTTCCATTTCGAGGATTTTACTCTGATCATGTTGGTTTCAACTCTTGTCACTTTCCTTATCCAAGAATTGGTCTTATCTCTCCTTTATACCCCAAGTATGCATCTCTCCACGCTTCTTTCAATTGTCTGCAGTCTTTGTATGTCTTTTATAGTTAAGGTCATCCTCTCTGCTCCTTCCGTAAGCATTGGAAGGATGCACTAATTGAACACTTTTCTTTTAAGACATAATGTCATATTGCTCTTAAAAATTGTAGTTTCTTCCAAAATCTCTCAAACCAAGTTTTATACACCAATTAATTTCTTCATCATTGAGACCCTCGCTTGATATCTTGATATTTGTTATCCAAGGTAAATGTAGGAATTGGTTATCTCCAGCTTTACCCCATCAATTGGTAAATATTCATACCTTGTAAAAGCATTGTACATGAGTTTTGTCTTCTGAAATTTCATTTTTAATCCCACTTCTTTAGTCTTTTCAGCAAGTTCCTGGATCATACTCTGCAGCTCTGAAGTATTATTTCAAAGACCTCTGAAAGGTTCTTTGAAATATTTTTTCTATTAAAAATGAAACGGAAATAAAACCGGGTCGAAATCGGGTCAGGAACATCTTGACCCGACCCGTTTGACCCGCAAGAAATTAGTGACCCGTGAGCATATCGGGTATAGGGAGGGTGAATCAGCTGCTCCCATCCAAATTTGGTGACCAGGTTTCTCGTCACATTCGCGGGATGAGGCCTTGCATTGTCATGGGGAAGAACAACTCACTTGCTCAGCATACCGCGCCATTTGTTTTGAATTGCGCGACGCTACCTTCTCAGTGTCTCCCGGTAAACAACCACGTTTACTATCGTGCCTTTAGGCAGGAATTCCACCAACCAAATTCCTGTCCCAAAAAACAGAGCACATTACCTTCCTCCTTGACATCATCTGTTTGAATTTTTTGGCCGTAGGCGAGGCCGTGTGTTTACGTTGCAGGGACTGCTGTTTCGATACAGGTTCACGTGATGTGAGAGACCCAAATCTCATCTCCCGTCAGTATGCGGCTTAACAATCATCGTCTTCCTTCGCATACCGCCCCAAAAATTCCGAAGCAGATCCCATGCGCTTCGTTTTGTACTCTTCCGTCAACATCTTTGGCACCCAACGTGCACACACTTTGCAGTACTGAAGCTTTTCTGTGATGATTACGAAACTTCAGGGAAATGTTCTGAAAGATCAGAAATTGTGAAGCGTCGGTTCTCCCTAATGTGTTTTCATTCACTCTCTCCACCAAATCTTCCATGACCATAGAAGGCCTACCAACCACTGCGTAATTCTTCATGAAGGCTCTGTCGTCCTTGATTAAACATTCGAACCCACTTCCGCAACATTCCTGCACACACTGCGTTTTCTCCGTAAACTTTCGCAAATTTGCACATGACTCTCACTTGGTCTGAAATTTCTGTCTTTCAAAAACTTTTCACTGACCGGATTTCGCAGTCGGTGGGCCGTTCTATTAAACATTATTTACGCACAGCACAAACCTTTAACATAAGCACAAGCTCACAAAATGGCGTCAGGACATAACTAATGGACGAGGCAACACTGCTGCGCATGCGCGACTCTGAAGCTAATACTTCCGGGGAAATGATGAGTGAATGTTACGTACTTTCTTGGTGGCTTTAGGAGGCACAATAGTATATTCAGAATTGTGACGAAAAATTGTAAAACCAAATTTTTTTCACTTCTTGTTTAGTAGGATGAACCTTTAAGATCCTTGTCTCCAAGCACAGTCTTCCTTAACCTTTTTCTGTGTAGCACAATCCTGATCCACGCTTCTGTACTCAGTTGTGTTAGATTCTTTTCCATATTGCCTGCCCATTTTCTTCGAGGCCGTTCTCATGGTCTTGTACAGTTGTGGACCACTCGTCTACATTCGGTTCTGTTAGACCCTTTTCCCATTGTTGCCGCCCCTGTGGCGCAGTGAAGGGTACGGGTTTGAATCCCGGTGAGGTATAAATGTTGTGCTTGTCTTTCTGACTCTCTCCCTTCCTGGAACCAGTGGCCCTAAATTAGGGACGAGCGACTGCTTATATAGCCCATCGATTTGCTCACGGTGGTCTTTAAACCTTCAATACAAAAAAATTCCAATCGCTCGTCTTTTTTTTTTTTGTATTTTCCTATTATTGTCTATCTTCTTCGAGACAAACGTCTTGGTACTGTCCAGTCGTGAACTACTTTCCTACGTTTAGTTCTGTTAGAACTTGTTTTCTTATTGTATCTCTATCTTCTTCGAGACCGTCCTCTTCGCCTTGTGCAATCGTGAACCACTCTTCTGTATCAAATTATGTCAGATCCCTTTTAACGTTGTCTGTCCATCTTATTCGAAGCCGTCTTCATTGCCTTGTGCAATCATGGACTACTTTTCTCTGTTCAGTGGTTAGACCACTTTCTACATTGTGTATCCATCTTCTTCGAAGACGTCCTCTTGGTTTTGTGTCGGTCGATGTCATTTTTGAAATATCTCTTTGTCATTTTGTGCTCTGTTTGTTTGTTTAGAATAATGAGATAAAATAATATCAAAGGTCAGCTTGGACCGTCCGGACGCTTCCTTTCCCCAATCAACGGGTACTCCATGCGGTTCATTTCTTCCTTCATCCGGTTTTTCAGCGTGACCAACTACAGATCTCAGTCTTGACGACTTGACTCTCAACAGCTATTAAAAGATTCCTAAAGACGACTTAAGGTTTTTAATTATATCTATTTTTCTCTTTCCTTCCTCCCCCAATCAACGGGCAGGTCAAGCTCACTCCGGGCGGTTCATTTCGTCCTACTACCCAGTTTTTCAACATGACCAACAGATCTGAGACTTGAATTGAAGTTTTGACTTGAACAACTATTAAAAGATTCCTAAAGACGATTTAAGGATTTTGATTTTGTCTCTTTCTTTCGTTTCCTCATCTGTGATAGGTTCAAACATTTTCCATAGGATCATCCATTTGAAATATTGTAAGAATTTTTCATCGCTATGTGTAAGGCATCAAAAAGTGCTCAAGTTACCTGGCGCAAATAACTTAAATCAGGGACATTACAAATGTAAGCAACCGAAATAATACAAGTTACGCAATTAAAGATGGAGAGAATAATGTTAGGTATTGCTGTGAACAAACAATAAGAAAAAATCCTAGATAAGATAACAAAACAACACCGTGAAATGTAAATGGACAGGTTACATTACATTATAAAATGCAAGAATGAGTATTTTAAGATGGTTCCACCTAAAATCTTTGCCTTATGTTTCCAATGGTAAAACTTCTTTACATATTTTATTCGCAATTAATGTATTCCCAAGGATGAAAATTTGCACACTGATAAAACTAACTCTAAGTTATAGCATGCGATACTTTATACCTGCTGAAGCATAATTATAATTAAGCAATCCAACATTTGGTTGTTTACTGACGTCATCAATGTACAGGTCGCGCCATCTATTAACAGATCTGAACATTACTCAAAGAAAAATGATTGATTTTTAATGTAATTATGGTTATGTTTTAGCAAGAATTAAGTATCCCATGCTATCGATGTGCAAATTTACATCCTTGGGACTACATTAATTGCAAAGAAAATATGTAAAGAAGGTTTACCATTGGAAACATAAGGCAGAGATTTTAGGTGGAATCACCTTAATTATGTTTTAAGGAAGGTTAACACACATGGACGATGAAAAAAGAAATAATATAAGTTTTCAAGAAATTGGAAAATTTTTTGAAACAATTTATTGAAATGTGTCGTTTACGGTAAACACTCTAAATCAAAAAGGTATGGACATATGATAGCCATTTTGCATCACTATATGTGTATGTCTATTATCTATGCATTAAGCAAAAAGTTAAGCGATGTTCCCAAACAATGCTGAGATACAGTCGTTCATTTATGCATTAGTGTGAATTTCCGACAAATTTCATTGTTTTGAATGTAGCTATAACTTAACTTTGAACTTACACACAGCAAAACCTTTAGTTCATTGCATGCGCAACATTGGAAGAACCATGTATAACTAAGTTTCATCAATTTATGTACATACCTTTTACAGTTATCAGATATTTTCGTAAAGATTTCAGCTCGAAAATCTCATTCTTCAAAAAACGCGTTTAAAGTTTAAAATACAAAGGTAAATTGCATCAATAATTGCAACCAAAGGTTTTGCCAGATCTGTAAAACTTTAAAAATATAAGTATTTGCTGGATTTTACTATAATTTTATGGAAAAATAGTAAGACAAACCTAATTATTTCCCAACTTCCGGCCTTTAAAATGTCACTTCTTTTTCTTTTGACAGCTGTGTTTTATATTAAAATTGCTCTGTATCTATTCATTGTAGACAAGAAACAAAGACAGTTTTGGAATCCTACATAATGAGGCTTTAAAATGAAATAATTTTTTAAAAAGTGTGAAAATTTTTGACTAAACGACCTTTTCAACGTAGTCGGATACCTTAATTTCCCAAGCATAAGGGTCTCCCAAATGAAAGTGAGACTAATAGTGTCACTGTATCACAGAGCCGTTCATGTGCGCCATTAGATGGCGTGTCATGTCAGGAAACACGCTGTTATCGGCGACACGTGTCAAGTGTGCTGTTTGCACGTACGGCGGCAAGTTGACTACGTAGGGTCGTGACACGTGTTCGTCCAAACAGGCCTTGCGGGAAGTTACGCAATTTTTGGCAGCAGAAGGTGTTAGTGGAGCCGAAATTTATCGTATGAAGGATGTGTATGGGCAGGGGTCGCGCTGGCCTTCTTAAAGTTTTCGCCAAGTTCAATTTTTATCGCCAAAGTGTTATAACAATACAAAAAGGTAATCGTCAAAGCTCTTTTTCCATCGCCAAAACTATATTTTTTCGCAAATTGCAAAGATGGCGATCGGCAGCGCGACCCCTGTGTATGGGAATGAGTGTCAGGCACGGTGTACAGTGTTCCGCTAGTGTAGTGAATTTCGTAAAGGACGTGTGAGCACGGAGGGCATGCCGAGACCTGGGCAAGCACTCGTGGCCATCACCATGGAATCGATTGCTGCCGTGGACAACCTTGTAAAGGAGAATCGCCGAATCGCCACCAGCGAACTTGCGGGAACATTGTCCGTGAGCTGTTAACACCATTCTCCATTGCCGATTGGGATACAGCAAGGTTTCCGCACAATAGGTCCCCAAGCATCTCCAGGAGGAGCAGAAGACTCTGCGAATGGGTGCTTACCTGGAGCATCTGCATCGTTGCCACGCAGGAGGGCAGTTTCTTTCCAAGATTGTGGCCGCAGAAGAAACTTTGTGCCAGCACCTCGATCTGACCACAGAACGGGTGAGTATGGAATGGCGGCATCCCAACTCTCCACGCCCAAAAAAACTTTAGTCTTCCTTAAGAGCTGGAAAAGTGATGCTCACGGTTTCCTTCGATAAAAATGGCCCATTGCTGCTGGATTGGCTGGACGCAGGAAGTACGGTCAAGGCAACCACATACTGCGATGCGTTATGCAACCTCAAAACGGCCATCAAGCGTAAGCGACCCGGTGTGTTGTCAAATGGGGTTATTCTGCTGCACGACAACGCACGCCCGCAAGTGGCGACAGTGTGCCAATATCTGCTGCGGAACTTCCACTGGGAGGTCCTTGACTATCCCCCTTATGGCCCCGATCTATCGCCCTGTGACTACTACATCTTCGGGCCACTGAAAAAAGCTCTCAAGAGCCACCGGTTTACTAACGATGCTGAGGTCCGGGACGCCGTTGTAGACTGGTCCCACAGCCAACCACGGACGTTCTTCGCTCAGGGTATCCACAACTCGTGCCGCGCTGGGACACTTGCTTGAACCGACAAGACGACTATATGTGTAGCGGGTATGTTGCCCATGTATCACATATTATTTCCTTCCTGTATGTTCACATATTCCAAACTATAAACCCTTATGAAAAAAAAACCCACGGTCTCAATTTCATTTGGGCGACTTTTATAGTTGGGCGAACCCTAGAAAAAAGTACCTTATGGTCAAATTGTCGGATAAATGGTTTATTCCTCTGTAACTTGGGTCTTACGCCGCTGTAGCTTGAAGGAGATGTAATAATAAAATATTCGAACTTTTCACCCCAACACTCTAAATATAGTTCAAACTTAACAGCATGTTTGTATAGACAACAGCAAGATTGCATAACTTAAGCAATCACATACGGTGCGCCGAGCGGTATGAGACGCTACTTCCAAACATTTGTCCGAGATGGGTCCGGTTTGGAATCTCAGGTGAGGAATGGATAGTGGTGTGCGTGCCTTATGTCACTGACTCTCCCCCTTCCCTGACACCAATGGCTTTGAATTTGGGATGGGCAGCTACTTATAGCCGATTGAGTTGCTCATGGTAATCGTCAAACCCCGAAACAACAAAAACAAAAAGGACAATCGCACTGGTCAGAACATTGATGTAGCACATAGACTAATCAATTCTTGATAAGCTGCTCAGTCCTATATTGAGGGAAACTTTGGTGAATCTGTTTGTGGGTTTAGCGACTGCCATTAGGAATTCAATGAGCTATAAGAGGTCGCCCGTCCCTTATTTACAGCCACTGGTTCGAGGGAAGGGAGAAACATAGAGAGAGAGAGAGAGCCAGTACCGTAAGATAAGTACACCATCCGTGTCTCATCGACAGTAAACTCTTGTGAGTTCAGATATGATGCTTTTCATACGAACGTATTAATTATGAGACCCTTGATTTTTTCAGTTTAGCGACTACCATGAGGAACTCGATGAGCTATAAGCAGTCGCCTGTCCCTTATTTAGAGCCACTTGTTCGCGGGAAGGGATGGAGAGACAGAGAGAGAGCCAGTGCCGTATGACAAACACACATTCCGTGCCTCACCGACGGCAAACTATTAGGAGTTGAGATGTGACGTTTTTCATCCGAACGCACTAATCTTATTTACTCCAGCACCATTTTAACCCTGGCCTAGATCTGATGAGAAGCCAGCACCTCCGATCACTCGAGCACCTGTTGTCTCAAAATGAAGGAATGTTGCCTGATTTAGATGAAACCTTGAAGAAAATTATCCAACTGTTCTAGTAGCATGGCTAAAAATTACGGATTAGAAGCGCAAGGGTCTCATGACCGATAGAGACGAGTTGTTTCCAGAGCCAAACTACACAGCGCTGTCAGATGGACTCTGTTTGAACGAAAATAATTGGTGGGCTATTTCTCCTGTGGTCAGTCCGTAAGGGCAGATCTTAAGAAAGTCGGGCCCTAAGGCATGATTTCAAGTCCCCAAGTTGGCAGCATACCATTAGTGATTCCACGCCTTTGTGGCATCCTTCACACAAGTGCTTGCAATTTATACTTAGTAGACTATATGCAATTTTGAACTGGGGTACTGAAAAAGTGGAAGGTCGAATATAGAAATTGTGGATTAGATAAAAAGTGAAACTACAGGATGAAAATGAAGATCACGAGACAGAGGCATTTGGAGAGGCCTTCGTCCTATAGTGGACCAAGCCGGACCCCAAAAGAAGGAGATAAAGAATTGCCTGTTGTACTTTTTACTTCTAATTTTTTAAGAGCAAGCTGCTGGTGAAAAACTTGCCTCGTAACGAATTATTTTTAGACCACGTAAATAATTGTTTTATCTTGGTCTTATGAGCCACAAATTTGTTACACTACGTCTACCCATAGGTTTATGATACTTACCATACATACTCGCATATAATCCTGCCAGCATATACGCCGACCCTCTCTAGTTTAACATTTAAAAATTGGAAAACAAAAACTGGGATGCGCGTATAAACCGATCTTAATGTAAAAAACACATTCTTCAAATAAAATTATGCAAATTTCTAAAATTATCTTTTTTAAAAACCTTGCAGGAAGTTTCCAAAAGTTTTTATAGTCCATTTCCATTAAAGTTGCGTCATTAGCATAAACATCGCTGTCATGAAAGTCATTGTGGCTGTTTTCTTTTTCATCTGAATCATAAACCAAATCATCTGTACCTCGTAAACTGTACCATTCACGGTCGTATTTCGCGGGGGCTAATTCCCCATCAGGAAAAAAGACGTTGGAAGTTCTGTGAACTTATATTTTCGGTGATTTATGAAAATTTAAGTAAAGTCCGTTTATAGCAAAATCGCGGATTTAACTAGCAAAACAATTATTTTTATTTGGTATAATATTAATTGCTAATTTGATAATTTTTAACTAACATAATTTAATTAAATTCCGGGATTTGACGGGGAAGAAAAAAGCTAAGATGATCACTTTTCACAAGCGAAGAGACAAAATTTAGTGAAATTCCATATTTAACTAGACAGAAGAAACCTGCTTTCCACTGACCTAGAATGGAGGAATAGAAATGGTGACGTGCATTGCTGTAATTACAGCATTGTAGTGGATTCTTGGTGTACTAGTTGAAGAATATTGATAGAAAAGAAGTGGGAAGGGGGTGCATCAAATGTTCAGCAAGCGAGTTGTGAAAGACTATCTCCGACACCCACTCCAAGGGACTATCTATGCCTTGGGAGTAATGCGTGAGCAAAGTTGAAAATAGACTCCTACTCCTAGGCAAAAAGAGGATGGGTGAGGTAGATTAAGTGGATTTCTGCGAGACGATTGCAGAGAGGAATAGGAGGGAATGGGGATGTGGCCTGAGGGGGGGGGGGGACAGGATGTAACACTTCCTGGAATTGTGTCCATTGCCCCTTTCACCCTCCAACCGAGCGTTGCATTGGAAAGATCGGTGCTGCTTTTGCTGTGTCGTTAAACAACTTTAACTCACGTAGCCGTCAAGAAAAAAATCCTAAACTTTTATAAGTAACAAAATGTCTGAGATCTGTAAACGAAAGAGTATCCATTATTAGAGAACTAGGAAAAGGTGGAAAAATGTTGTTATATGTTATGATATATATAGATATCTAAACATATATAATTTCCTTTGTTCTAAACGTTTGTTCCGTTTTGTTGGCACCTCCTGGTGCTTGCTTGTTCTAATTGCCCCAGCAAAAACAGTCTTGCTGGCCCAGCACTATGTTGCCGCTGCCGAACCGTCAATAAAATGTCAGGGCGGCCAACAGAAGGGCCAGCAGTTCAGGCCAACAGCTGGCCAACAGTTGTCACCCCATCAGTTGTCATATGCCACAACAGGACCATCAGTGGGCCATCACAGGCAGTAGCAGCCACAAGTGGCCCTTCAGTGGCCCTGCAAGCACGTGCCAGAAATGATGGCTAGCCTAATGTGGTCCGCTAGTGGCAGCCGGCAACCACGTGACGTAACTGGTGGCTTGCCGAATCTTGTCCGCCAATTTCCCAGTAGTAGCCATAATAATAATAATAATAAAAAAGATAACCGCAGGTACCCAAAACTACAATTTTTTTTTCTACCCTTACGAAGGTTGTGAATTAACGAACTGCGCTGGGGAAATTTTCTCAACATATCGGAAAAACACCAGTTTGTATCTGAGTAGATTTGAACCTGGGCCGTTCGCATGATAGCAAAGCTCTCAACCGACCGGACTAACTTGCCACGTCGAGCGTACGCTTAAAGCTGTCTGTTTAGTATTCAATGTGTAATCGAATGCTTCTCTCTTTCATTTTACAATATTGCTAGGTATTTTTCATAAAAGTCAGTTTCATATAATTGATAAATTAATTTTTTCAACGTAACGATAGTTTTTTTTTTCTTCTAACCTTAAGGGAACTTTACTCATTTTCAAGGCGTGTACATACTTAGAGTCGCTTTCCAAAGTTTTGTACTGTCCTTGCCGTCTTGAAAAGAGATTGTTGAATAAATATATATTTACCCGGGTTCGTGCCACATTCTGTTACATTTTTAACGTTGTGTCTTTCCTTTCCGTTGTCCGAAGCTACATTTGTTTTAAAGCGTAAAAGATATTTTATTTTACTTCTCGTTATTTTTAGAAGCGAATTCCTCCCAGTGTTGTGTATTCAACCCATGGATGAGTACCCCACACAGCGTTGCTTTTTTTTTCTTTCAAATAATTAATAAATTTTGCACGCGTATAATTTTTTTTTTCCAACAAACGTTGTTTTAATGGTTTTCCAGGATATTTGTTTCAAGCGGTTTCAAACCTTTTCTTGTTATTCATCCACTCCATTCCATGAATTGTTATTCATGGGAATGGAGTTGGTGTATTTCATGGCTGTAATCTAGTATTTCACGGCTTAATCTGATATCTTCGTCGACGTAAAATTTCATTAGGAAATTAATTCGTCTCTCCACATATGAATTTTTTTCTTAACATCCACTAAAATAACACGATGGCGATAGCGTCATCTTCAACTAACTGGTACCATGAGAGACACAGCAAGTGTTGCTTCTGCGCATGCGCAGTTCCGTTGCTTCCACCTGCTGTTGGGGGTTACATTGGTTGCCAGCAACGGGCCACTAGTGGCACTTGCTTGGAGGCCCACAATTCACGGCGATGCTGCAGGGCCATCAATGGCTCGCCAACTGATAGCGCTGCCACCAACGGACCACTACCGGCCCGTGAGCGGCAGATTTCATCCAGCAGTGACCCATCACTGCCAGCTGGTGGCCAGCAGTTTCCCAGCACTTGTGTTTTTGCTGGGGCTGAATCTCTGCCTTAAACAATATAACTTCTTTATTATTGTAAAGTCCATGTTCATTTTTTTAGTGTTCATTGTTTCACATTTGGAACATCTGTTTCACTTTGACGAAACATTGTTTCGTGTACTTTTGTGACACTCCATATCAAGGTAAGATTATTACAGCAATAAAATGTGGCCAATCAGCACAGCGCACGCGTGTACCACTTTGTGCTCATAGCAACAAAAAATCGATTTTCCACTGCTGCTGGTGTGACGTCATTTCACCCAAATCATTCTGACGTGACGTCAGAGATGCGGTGCGTCACACGATCACTGTTTAGAAACAGAAAAACGTTACGTCAGGAATTTTGGTTCTACCTGGTTGTTCATAAACGAAATACAGAATTTTTCATTTAGGATTCTATCGTATGAAATTTAGGTATAAGATTTCCCTTGCGAAACTAAGTTGATTATTTTAGATTGTCGGACCAGTTTCTGTTCTCATTTAAGTCTAAAAATTGAGCGTTCTAATACAGTACGTAACACTGTGTTATTATTATTTCATGCGTATGTTGAAGAAAAATGATTTTGGAACTTTCTTTTTCCTTAAAACACGAAATTCTCACAATATAACTAAATTTTTTTTGCAGAATATAACCAGGTATTCTTTTATTTATATCTGTAAAAGGAATGAAAAAGAAAGAAAAAAAGAAAAGAAAATGTACTGTTTGTGCTTCTGCGCATGAACCACCATAACATTTTAACATTTGCAACTGCTCAATTCGAAGTTCACAAACAAACAGAAAATACCCGGTTATTAAAAAATTGCTGTATAAATCGTATTTTCCCCCGTCATTGTTGACGGGCTTTCACCTAGTAAAGCCTATATAACAGCAAACCTGCCAACTGTTACGATTTTGTCCTATTTAGTACGATAAATAATGCTGCAGTACGATAATATGATTTTGACGCCAAAAATACGATTTTTTCAAAGTAATGTTTTCCCCCCTTTTCAGACAAGTAGGGAAAAATTTACGTGTAATCTATTTTTCTCCCTTCGAAAGATTCTCTGAGAGGTTTTCAATTTTTCTTAACAAATTCATCTGCCTGTAGTTTCCCAACGGAAATAGAGTAAGTCAACTGCAATCAGCAACCAATGAACGAATCCCGACACGTTTCGTATAACGTTCGAGACATGATTCGTATTTTGGACTCTTCGTCATACTTAAAGCTGCTTGGTCGGTGCTGGAATGTGGACGAGTGTGTGTTTATTCGAAGCAACCTCCCTCCCCTTACACCTGCAACTATCAAGAATTTATATAGCTACACCTTACACTATCGAGAATTTATATAGCTGAAATAGGCATAAAAAAATTATCAGCACACGTCATGTTATGATTTTTCTATTTGAGTGTTACGTTTTTTGGTTTTGAGAGGTTGGCAGGTCTGTGTAATAGGCTACGTCTGCCCCTAAGTCTCTGATGTCATTCAGTACTTCCAGCGCCATCTGCTTTTATCCGGTAACCGAAATCGGAACTACGCTCACTGGTATCAGATGATATGTAAAATCAAAGAGAAATACCGGAAAATAAAATGAAGTTAGTAAGGTAAACAACTTCATCTGTGGCAACACGCACGTGCTCGAACAGCTGTCTGCGACGTTTTGTTCTGTTACGTAGGTGTTATGTCGTGTTTTATTTCATTTTCTTCGCATTGCAGACCAATTTCATTAAAAGGAATTGTAGAGTAATTTCATAAAAAGAAATGAGCGTTATTTTATTTCATGATTGCCTAAGTCTCTGATGCCATTCAGTACTTCCAGCGCCATCTGCTTTTTTCGGGTAACCGAAATCGGAACTACGCTCACTGGTATCGGATGATATGTAAAATCAAGGGGAAATACCGGAAAATAAAATGAAGTTAGTAAGATAAAATAACTTCATCTGTGGCAACACACACGTGCTCGAACAGCTGTCTGCGACGTTTTGTTCTGTTACGTAGGCGTTATGTCGTGTTTTATTTCATTTTCTTCGCATTGCAGAGTAATTTCATTAAAAGGAATTGCAGAGTAATTTCATTAAAAGGAATCAGCATTATTTTATTTCATAAAAAAGAACAAGTAAAATTGTAAAAAAGTAACTGCAGGCGTAGTTTTGATTCACTGTGATGTAAATTTAAAAGATTATTGGTTCCGTGGAATTTTTTCTTTGTAGTACAAGATGGAAGAAGATAAAGCTGAAAGAAAAGGTCGCTTAAATTAAGATCGGCGATGGCGTGGAAACCAATCTTCTAATACTTTGCATAACTTGAACGAAGGTAGAGCTAATCGCAGACGAAATGAAACTTTTGAAGAAGCACGAGCCAGACATATTACTGATGCTCTTGCGCGTGCTAAATGCCGACAGCAAGAAACTCCTGAATAACTACAAGCTCCCCATAATGCCGCTGCTCTCTCAGACGCAATTCACCGGCAGCAAGGAACTCCAGAAGAACTTCAGGTTCGACGTGCTGCAAATACTCACAAGCAAATCATCTCCAGCGGGAGACAATTGAACAAGAATATTTTGATCAAGTTATTCGAGAAGAGATGTATGTAGATGCATTGTAACTACGTATGATAATATATTATATATTTCGAGATACACTCACGGATAATGAAATTTGCGCACCAAGAAACAAGCATCGGATTGAACTGAAATTTTCGGGACGTAATAATACAGGTGAATGATACACATGATTGCAAAAACAGAGCTGCAGGACAATTACAGAGGGATCTGTGGCACGCAGTCCGGTTATCTTCAATAGCGCGTCGCAACGCCTCGTGCGGCGATACATGCTGCAATACGGTCCGGCACCGAGGCGAACAGACGCCTGATGTTGTCCTGCGGCAGACTGGCCCACACGTGTTGGACGGTGTGCCCCAAATCCCGGATAGTGCGGCACGGCGGCAGCCGGCGTTTACACTGGTCCTACACATGCTCGATAGGGGATATGTCCGGGAAGCGGGCAGGCCATGGAAGTGTCTGGACTTAGGGAGTCCTGGACATAGAAGTGTCTGGAGAGTAGGGAGTCCTGCACAAACCCAGCCGTGTGAGGGCGGGAATTATCCTGCTGGTATAGCGCACCTGGAATCCCGGCCAGGAATGGGAGCACATGGGGCCGTAGGATCTCATCCACATACCGCTGGCCCGTCAATGATCCACGTACCACTAGCAGAGCTGATCGGCTATCGTAGGCTATGGCTCCCCATACCATAATGCCTGCAGTGAGGGAGGTGTGGCGCTCGATGGCGAGATTGGGCGTTGATCCTGGGACCTCCACACCCGAACACGATGATCATCTGTCCCCAAAACGAAGCGGCACTCATCGCTAACGACCACATGTCGCCAGTCTGTGGCGTTCCACATCGCTCTGGCCTGTCAGCACTGCAAACGGAGCCGGCAATGTTCCGGTGTTGATGCAGCACCTCGTAAGGGTCGCTGGGATCGCACATACGCTTCCGCGAGGAGTCAGGAAATGGTTCGTGGGTACATAGGAGCCGCTACATCTGCCTGCATAGTGAACCAGGTCCCTGTGGGATCCGTTCCTGCCTGGCGCACAATCTGTCGATTCTCTCTGCCGGTGGTCCTCCTGGTCCGTCCATAGCCGCTCCGCCGTGTGGAAGTGCCGTCACGTGTCCACTGCTACCAACACAGTCGGATGGTACGGTCAGAACGATCCACGTGGTGGGCTATACGGCGCGCCGACCCACCCAGCGGTTTTCCGCCCGATGATCAGGCCTCTCTCAAAGTCCGTAAATCGACGTCTCTGGCGTCTACCCGGCCTTCTTGTCACTCTTTGCTCTTGCTTGCATTGGCCGGTGCTTTTCGCTTTCATGGGGCATCGACTACACGCCGGTTTAAAAGGCTGCCGGTTCGTGCTTGCAGCGCCACCACCGGGTGTGCGGTCATGCGCACTCGCACCAAACGTGGATCATTTGCATACCAACACACACTCTAGCTATTTTGCAAAGTTTCGCGGTTGTAGCATGTTTTCTTCTAAGTGCGCAAATTTCATTGTCCGTGAGTATAGTACTGTATGTTCCGAGTTCCACGTGAACGAAGTCGCGGGCAAACTCTAGTATAACATAAACGTACATGCCTTACTGTCATGTATACAAATTTTCACATGGTGGGATGTTTTATTCGAAAACGGATTTAGCGAGCATCCGGGTTTAAGGAGGATTTCCGATGGTCCCGAGCTCCATTATAAGCTGACTCTACTGTGTTTGTAATTGTTCCGTCTGTAAGCCGATTCTTTCACTTTGGAAAAAAGAATTCCTTCCAAAAACTTTTCGACATGTACGCTAGTATATACGATTTCTGAACAAAAATGGACTCTTGGATATCCTTCATTTAGACTTGAGTGCATAGTTTGTTTCTTCGTAGTTTCATCTGTGAATTCCACGGAAGAAAAAGAATTTCGTGTTAGAGGAAAGTTTTACTCTAAATCTGATCAAGGTGAAAGCCGAGGAGTGAACCACTTCGAATTGCGTTTCGATAAAAAATAAATAATAAAAAAAAAATATATAAAGGCAGAAAGGAAGATTTGAGTTTAACTTTGGTTCTTGAGCCTCAGGAATGCATTCCTTTTTTTTTTTTTTAGATAAGTGTATCTGCGGTGCATCAAGGCGTCATCGTGATGACACTCATTAAGACCGGCACTCCGTTTGAAGGAGGGGATGAAAGAGAAAGGAAACATCTCCCAGAGTATTGATAAAGACGAAGCCTCTTCAGGTGGGAAGATCACAACTAAAAGCCTGTCAACAGGATTTATTAAGAAAACTCAGTCAGAAGCAGCACTTTATTCCCTTCGATTTCCTTTTTTCTTTTACGTGAAATTCGATAAAAGCTGTAACATTTCTCCTGCATTGAATGCAAGTTCTAATAACCTTCTCAAACTGTTTTAACAATGATCTGTAATTTTCTTAGGAACTATTTATTGACTTCGCTGGCATCTATCGGGGAAAAAAAAAGATTTTTTTTTTATACAGCTGAGTCAAGCTAAGCTCCTTCCTTTTATGTAAGAGTTTAAAATGTATAATTCTCAGGGCAAGTTCCGCTCGAGTAATTAATAAACTGTGGTCCACTGCATCGCATATTTGAAAGAATATTCTGTGATGTATATCTCTAAATACACTAGCGGAAAGTGAAAAAAGAAAACCAAAACGGAGACGTCTGATACCAACGAAATTTATACAGCATAATAACGGAATACAGAGGATAACGTGATCAAAACATTATGGCAAAATACAGCTGTATTTGCTGATAAACTGAAAAATAACATTTCCATGTAAAATGGTTAGTACGAGGTTGAACCGCCAGGAACTGCGTCACACTGTGCAATTCTGGCATGGAGTCTGTCGTACAGATGTTGGATGTAAGTTTGGGGTATTGAGTTCCAAGCATCCTCAACCTGGACGCGTAAATCGGGGATGGTCGTGGCTGGCCGTGGATACCGGATAAGTCGTTGTCCCATAAAATCCCACACGTGCTCAATGGGGGACAAATCCGGTGAACGTGCAGGCCATGGAAGTTGTCTCACACCCTGAAGCGCATGTTGCGTTGCACGTGCCGTGTGTGGACGTGCGTTATCTTGCTGGAAAACACCACGATGGACCGACCTTACAAATGGCACAACAACGGGCTGAATGATGTTGTTGATGTAGGAGGTGTTGTTTAACGTACCCGGTACAAACACTAGCTGTGTACGGGAGTGATAGCTGATCGCTCCCTACACCAGGAGACCAGGTGTAGGCCCTGTGTGTCGCTGGCGGATGCAAGAAGGGTGGAGACGCTCCCCTGTGCATCTGCGAACACGCATACGGCCATCGGAGGCTCCCAAGGAGAATCTGCTTTCATCGCTGAACACGACAGATCACCATTGCGTTCGCCAGTGCAGACGTTGGCGACGCCACTGCAGCCGTTCCTGACGGTGGGCTGGTGTCAGAGGTACACATGCCAGAGGTACACGTGCACGTAGTCCTGCATCCAGTAGACGGTTGCGGATTGTTCGCACAGTCACCTCAGGTGCAACGGCAGCTCGGATTTGCGTCGCAGTGGATGTTCTGCTTGACCACGCCGCTCTTCTTATGCGTCGATCGGTCCGGTCACAGTCCGTCTGTGACTCCCGGTTCCACGTCTTCTCGTGTGGGAATATTCCTCGGACCATCTACGCCACCATCGTACCACTACCGTCTATTTTAGTGTTTTAAATTTATCAAAAATATGGCTGCACCAACGGCTAGGGGATCCAAGACACCCCCCCCCATGGGCGCCCTTGGACATGAACCCAATCGAATATTTCTGGTTCGACTTGGAAAAGCGTGTTCGCGCTAAATCACCATCATCCCGAAATGTACGGGAACTGGAGGACCTACTGTTGACATTATGGTACCAGATACCCCAGGATACCTATCACCACCTCATCGAATCAATGCCTTGCCGAGTGGCCGCTGTTTTGTGGGCTAAATAGAATCCTACAGCTTATTAGGCAGGTGGTCATAATGTAATGGGTCATCGGTACATCACTAAACAGTACTTTTTTTTTCTGGAGAAAAATGCGCTGGAATTTTTAAACATATGTCGTTTTATTGTAAAAATGGGGGGGGGATGGGTTGATCTAATATAAAGCAGTGAAATTTCTTGCACATTATTGTTCCTTAAGCCGCATTGTTTCACTGTACTAAATACAAAAACATAATTTACACGCTCGTATTTCATTAAATTATTATACAAGGTGGTTCACTCGGGACTGGACACTTATTTTTCTAATTCACTCACAATTGCAAAGGCGCATTTAAACGGTTCACTGTAAACCGCCACACAGGAAGACTGCCACACATCTTTCAGCAACTTGGAAAACCGCCACAGATCGAAAAACTGCCACACGCTTTTCATTAAGGGAGCGGGCACAAATTGCTGTTCCTCCGCGAAACGCTTTGAATGTGTGGCAGTTTTCCAAGGCACCTAACGACGGGAAGGAGCTCTTTTTTTGTCTGAATTTTCATGTCGGTTCATACTTAAAGCAGCTGGCCGGAGAAGTTCGAGAGAGGGAGGGGGGGGTTTATAAAGATCGCCGTTTCTTGGCCTATATTGAGAATGAATCGGGAACTCCAAACAAATTTCGAGAATACGTAAACCAAGCGAAAATTGCTGTATTCAGAAAATACGGTGGGATTTTTTAATAACGCTGCACTTTTACATAACATGCCAAATTTGTAATATTTGTCTTTTACTTAATTAATTCATAGGCCCTACACCTCGGCCTTTTTTTACAGCTTTTTATCCGCCGACTTCGTATTTTTAACGTTTACGTATCTAATCAAGTCAAAAGCATTGCACTTCTACTTAGGCATTAAACATTAAAGTCATAAGCCCTAGGCCTTTTAACATCTTTTATTCTACCAGTATCATATTCACAACGTTTACACATCAAATCAAGTTAATAACATTGCGCTTTTATTTAGGCACGAAATATTTATTCACTGAGCCTAGGACTGCATGGGCTTAAGACCTATGAATTAATATTTCGTCCTTAAGTAAAAACGCAATATTATCAACTTGACTTGATATGTAAACGTGGTGAATATGGCATTGGTAGAATAAAAACTACACTGCTGGCCACCCAAAATTTAACACCAAGAAGGAAGCATCCGATTGGTCTGAAATTCGCAGCATTCGTCGCCCGCTAGACGACATGCAAACGATTAGCATTGCAGGGCATATGCAAATCATATGCGCCCGGCACGGCACCGGTAAGCACTATAAGAAGGGTGCACAGAAGGCGGGGTGTAAGAAGTGGAAGTGTGTTGTGCTGCCGGACCTGTGTGTGGGAAGCTTTCTGATGCCTCGTCGCATAATACGGCAGTCATTCCAGCACGTTTCGGAATTCGACAGAGGACGAATAGTGGCGTATCGCTACAGCGGTTTATCGTACCTAGACATCGGCGCCCGTGTGGGACGACATCTAGCCACAGTGAGGCGAGTGTGGATTCAGTGGGTGCAGGAGGGACGGACGGACAGACGTGAGCGATTGCCGCAGCCGCGGCACACCACCGAACTAGAGGACCGGCATGTTGTGCGGCGGGCATTGACGGCTCGCAACGCCACATCACGAACGTTAGCGCAGGAATTAGGGTGTGTTGCGCAACAACCTGTGTCAGCACGTACCGTTCGACGTCGTCTGCAAGAGCAAGGACTTGTCGCACGGCGCCCATTGCTCCGATTACCATTGACGTTACACCACCGGCGAGTGCGGCGGCAGTGGGCCGTTGAACGCCGCCCCTGGACTACGGAATGACACGACACTGTCATCTCCGACGAATCCCGCTTCAGCCTGCAACACCACGATGGTCGGCACCGCGGCGAGAGACTGTGTGACGTCTGCATTATGCATCGCCATACCGGTCCGTCGCCTGGCGTTATGGTTTGGGGCGCAATTCGATATGACACCGGCACCCCTCTGGTACGCATCGCCAGTACACTCAACAGCCACCGCTACATCTCCGACGTTTTGGAGCCTGTAGTCCTCCCTTACCTGCAGGACCTGCCAGCGGCCACGTTTCAACAGGACAAGGCGCGCTCGCACGTGGCACGCATCGTGCAACAATTCTTCACGGCCCACCAGGTGTCACTGCTGCCGTGGCCCGCCTGTTCTCCCGATATGTCACCCATCGAACACGTCTGGTCTCTGATCTATAACCGAGTGGCCCGGCAAGCGCCACCCGTGGCTATGCCTGATGAACTGTGGCAACGTGTGGAAGCAGCCTGGACCGACATACTCCAAGCCCACATCCAAAGCCTCTTTCGTTCGATGCCGCGGCGTGTATCGGCCGTTATTGCCAGCCATGGGAGCCACACGAACTGTTGATGTCTGCGTGTTCCGGAAGTCACACGGGCCTCTAAGCTCAATCGTTTCATCTTTGTATCTGTTGTTATGTGTCCAGTAAATCTGGCTTTGCTATCTTCTGTCCTTCTTGGTGTTGCATTTTGGGTGGCCAGCAGTGTATTAAAAAGGCCTAGGGCCTGTGGATAAATATTTCGTGTCTAAGTAAAAGGACAACATATTAAATTGTGCCGATATGTAAAAGTTATAAATACGACACAGTCGGAATAAAAACTGTTAAAACGGCCTGGGCTTAGGGCCTATGGATTAATATTTAGTGACAAAGGAAAAGCGCGATGCTATTAACTTGAGTTGATGCTTAAACGTTATGAATATGAAGTCGACGGATTAAAAACTCCAAAAGGCCTAGGGCCTATGAATTAATATATCGTGCCTAAGTAAACGCCTATTGTCAACTTGATTTGCTGGGTAAACGATGTGAACAGGACATTGGTAGAATAAAAACTGGTAAAAGGACCTAAGTCTGGGGCCCGTGAATAAATATTTCGTGCCTAAATAAAAGCGCAATATTATCAACTTGATTTGGTGTGTAAAGGTTGTGAATATGACACTGGTAGAATAAAAAATGTCAAAAAGGCCTAGGGCCTATGACTTTAATGTTTAATGCCTAAGTAAAAGTGCAATGCTTTTGACTTGGTTTGCTATGTAAACGTTAGAAATACCAAGTCGGCGGATAAAAAGCTATAAAAAAAGGCCGAGGTGTAGGGCCTATGAATTAATTAAGTAAAAGAAAATTATTACGAATTTGGCATGTTATGTAAATATTTAGTGCCTAAGTACAGCGTTATTAAAAAATTCCACCTTATTGTCCTTTCCTGAACACAGCAATTTTCGCTTACATAGAACGTTTTCCCGAAATTTGTTTGGAGTTCCCAATTCAATTCTCAATATAGGCTAAGAAACGGCAACCGACATGAAAATTCAGACAAACAAAAGAGCTCCTTCCCGTCGTTAGGCACCTTGGAAACTGCCACGCACAATTCGGAAACTTGGAAAACTGCCACACATTCAAAGTGTTCCTCGGAGGAATAGCAATTTGTGCCCGGCCCCTTAATGAAAAGCGTGTGGCAGTTTTCCTGTGTGGCGGTCTTCCGCCAACCCATTTAAACGAAATTAATGTAAGACATACCTTGATCCGTGAGAAAAAGGAATGTCTTATAGAAGATGCTGGAAGTGCCCACCGCCAGCGTTTAAGCATATCTTCATCCGACGCTCCATATTGGCGAATGTGCGATGCAACGTAGCGACGTCGCGTCGATGGTAGCAATTTAACGTGTGATGTGGTCTTTCAGTTCCTCAATCGACATTGGCTTGTTTGCATTAAGCTTGCTTTTTAAATGTCCCTAGAGAAAGAATCTAGGGGTGTCAGGTCGTTCATAGCCGTGATACGGTACTGCTAAATGTTCGCCTGCTCTTTGACATGTCGAATACGATCGTCCAGTCTCTTGGGATAGCCACTGAATAGATTTTCGTGGGTCTGCCAATAACCGCTGCTTCACATTTTCTATTGTGTCCTCCGCCATCTGGGGTCGTCCGTCCGTATACGGATCCACCAAGCTACCCGTTCTCTCCAGCTCCTTCGCCAATTTCGAAATGGTGGCTCTTTTGGGTGGTTTACGCCCACAAGATTTCTTCAGAAACTCCTTCTGACATCGTTTGAAGGAACCGGTTACCCAGTACTGACGCACAATGAACACACGCTCTTTAATTGAGTACACCATATTCATTCGACCTCCTTGCTTAAATTGTCTGCGGAGACACACTATGTCCCCACCACTACTAGACAGATGGCGCGTCAGTGCGGTGCAACCCAGCTGCCGGGGACATTCACAGATAATGCATGTCGACTGCTTCATCAGGGAATGAAGAACCGCTGCGTTCCGGTTTCACGCTCATCGTATATCCCCCATCTCATATATTCCACATAATAAGCGTTCAGTCCCGAGTGAATCACCCTGTATGAAAAAAAAAAAACCCGCTAGTATTCCGTAATGGTTTTTTTAATATTAAGGTGTCCGGAAAAAATCGGCGTTTTTGATGCAAGTTTCACTTACCAGGAACCCGAGAAAAATCCAAACTAAATTTCAAATTTCCAGACGCTGCTTTCCTGGTTTTCTTCTGGATCGTAATGATTGATAAAGCCAGGTTTCATCAGCTGTGACAATGAAATTCAGGAACGCTTCACAGTGCTCAGTAAGTAGGCCTTTGAAGCTCTTTACAGACATCCACACGCACCTCCCTGATAAAAACGTTTTAATTCAACAAAAAAATTTGTCCATATACAGTCAACAAAAATTTTTGTTGAATTTTCAAAATTATTTTGTTGAAAATTATTGTTGATTTAACACAATTTATTGTTATTACGACAAAACGTTTTGTTCATTTAAGAAAATGATTAGTTCGATTTTTGGGGATTTGTTTGATCCAACAAAACATATTGTTATCATGACAAAACAACAAAACATATTGTTATCGTGACACAATATGTTTTGTTGCAGCAACAAAACATTTTGTCATGATAACAATATGTTTTGTTGGATCAAACAAATCCCCAAAAATCGAACAAATCATTTTCTTAAATGAACAAAACGTTTTGTCGTGATAACAATAAATTTTGTTAAATCAACAATAATTTTCAACAAAATAATTTTGAAAATTCAACAAAATTTTTTGTTGACTTTGTATATCGGCAAAATTTTTGTTGAATTAACAATACGTTTTTCTCAGTGCTGTTTCTGCTCTGGTATCAATAAACGCGGAACCCAACGTGCACGGACACGCCTCATATGCGAATGCTCGTGTAAAATAGTCCATGCACTGCCATGTGATATGTACGTCTTTGTTCATTTCTTTTTTTTTTTTTTTACCATGTGCGCCTTTGTTTATTTTTAGATCATTTACTTAATATTCGTAACTCTACCTGTAAAGTTAAAATATTTTTTTCTGGACCTTTTGAAAATAAATCTTTTGCAGATAGCACTACCTTATATTTCGAGAATTCCATTCCCGTTATTATTTTTAGGTGGCAATTTAATGATCTTCGTAATTCGAGGCCATCGATTTCTAAGTTATGTTGCCAAATATATCTTAGGAATCTCTCTCCGAGAAACTAAATGCCGTTATCTCTGTGATATGAAGTGTCGTTCGTCTTTCTGATAACGACTGATCCCAAAGGGTAAGTAGATCTCACATGAGTGAAGGGTAAAAGAGGAAGGGAAAGAGAGCAGCAGGTGGAGGATGTTGCTGACGTCTCCGTGTTCCCCGCAAGGAAGTCGGGCAGCTAATGAGAACGTGCAATGTAATCTTTAGGGATCTTCTCGCCTTCCCCTGGGCACGTATTCTTCGCCCACGAGACGACAGTACTTCTGACTGCTGACCACATTTCATGTCACCCGTGACGGAGCATCGTTGACACTACTGCTCCTGCTGTGTTGAGCTAAGAAAAAGACATTGGCTGCAGAGCTAAGGAGTTTTGGAAAGTAAACTGTTTTTTTTTTTTTTTTTGTAAAATACATAATAGTAAATCTACTCCCTAATTAAAAAAAGAATGTTTTTATATGTTGATATCGATGGAATATAATTTCTAAAATTACTTCTGAGAATTTCATATAGAATTTTTCAGAAATACACTGGGAGAGGAAACACCAAATCTGTGTCTTTTGTGCGCAGGTGCGGTTTCTCGACTAGGCGCGCCTAGGGCCCCAGAGTTTGAGGGACCCCGAAAACTTATAACTGGATTTCCAGTTTTGTTTTGGTTTTCACGGACCGAAACAAATGAATCCTTAAAGCGACTACTTTGTATTGTCAATTGTTATTTTACTTTCTCATATTAGTAACATATATTTTTAGCACGTCTTTTGTAAAAAAAGATCGTGCTTCTGTTATCCGTATGTCCGTCCGTCCGTCCGTCCGTCTGTCTGTACTCACGGTATCTCTGCAACTATTAGTCCGATTTGAAAAATTATTTTTGCATTCGGAAGCTCGAAATCTGTGAATGATGATCCTTCATTTCGTTTTTTTACGATGTACAATTTCGCCGCCAGAGGGCGTGAATGCAGATGATGTCGAATTTAAAATTACGTTTTATTCCACATATTTGCTTCTAAACATCCGATTGAAAAATTCTTTTATCTTTCAATTCCATTTATGTCGATGAGTATTTTAGATATATATATATATTTTTTTTATATAGTTTCTTTTTCAAATAACGCATAGATTTCCCGCTTGGGGGCTTAAAAGTAAATTACATTTTTCACGATAACTCTTCTCCTAAAACTCTGATTTGAAATTTTTTTTTTCAGCGGATACACTTCCTGATGGAAAATCTTTTGCATATAATTTCGAATTTTTGGTAAAGAACACTTTGGCCACCAGGGGGCGTAAGTGTAAATTTTTGCTTCTGATGTATTTGCCATAAAATCTGAGCTTCTAACATTCTGATTGAAAAAATTCTTTCGTGGACTGATGCCACTCTCATCGATAAACCTTTTCGGAACATTTTCTTCTTAAAATATTTCACAGTTTCTCCACCAGGGGGCGTAGATGTATATCTTATTTTTTGTCAATATCTCTACTTCTAGGAGTCCGATTTGAAAAATTCTTTCTTTGTTGGATAGTGTTTTCCGTGTGACATGTTTTTCATATAATTTCAAAATTTTCAAGTAATTCATAGACTTTCCGCTAGGGGGCGTAAAGGTAAATTGCGTTTCTCCCTATATCTCTGCATCTCAATCTCCGATTTGAAAAATTCTTTCTGCACCGGATACAGCTCCTGATGGGAAATCGTTTGCACATAATTTCTAATTTTTGTAAAAAAATGGTTTGGCCACCAGAGGGCCGTAAATCTTAATTACCGCTTCTGATGCATTTGCAGCAAAATATGAACTTCTAAATTCTCGATTGAAAAAAACGTCGTTTGTAGACCGATACTACTCATGTTGACAAACCTTTTAGGAACATTTTCTTCTTAAAATAGCGCATGGTTTCTACGCCAGAGGCGTAGAGGGGCGTAGATGTATATCTTATTTTTGTCAATATCTCTACTTCTAAATGTCCGATTTGAAAAATTCCTTCTTTGTTGGATAGTGTTTCCGATGCGAAATGTTTCCCCCATAAATTCATAAATTCAAAATTTTCACGTAAATCATAAACTTTCCGCTAGGGCGCATAATGGTAAATTGCGTTTTTCTTCTCCTAAAACTCCGATTTGAAAATTCTTCCTGTATCGCATACAAGACCTGATGGAAAATATTTTTCACATAATTTCTAATGTTTTGTAAAGAATGGTTTGGCCACTAGGGGTCATAAGTGTTAATTGCTGCTTCTGATGTATTTGAAGCAAAATCTGGGCTGCTGAAAACTCGACTAAATTTTTTTCTTGGACCGATACCGCTCGTATGGATAAACCTTTTGCGAATACTTTCTTCCTAAAATAATGCATGGTTTTCCCACCAGGGGACGTAAAGTCGCATCTTATTTTTGTCGATAACTCTGTTTCTAAGAGTTCGCGAGCTCACGATTCCGTTTACTCCAATATCTGTGGGATTAAAGACCCGATTTGAAAAACTTCTTTCTTCCGTCAGATACCATTGTTTTCCATACCGGTTCCATTGACTTTGAATAGCTTTGATAAATTTAATTTGCGTCAGAACGGATTCAAAAGACGTGCTTATTACACCCGAATATTTGGTGACATCTTTCTTGTTTCTTGTTGTTGCTGATAATCCGAATTTTCGAGTTCTTATCGATGTACTTATTTTGAAAGGAATGGTTAAAATAGGTTTGCCTTGCATTTAGTGGTAGGTAAAGGAAGTATTCACGCTTCGCACGCTTTTCATTGTTTAAGGCAAATTCTTAACTGTCCTCCTGTGCTATAAATTGCTTTCATGCTACTTCCAGCCAAAGGAGCACATCTGTGTTGGAACCTTCCCCCCGAGTTGCGATGAGGAGTACTTATAAAAACTTTCCTGATGATCGGGGGTGTTTGCTTTAAATTGTTTTTATTCCTTCGTGGTAAGATAATCAAGTTGCTTTTCAACCGTAATCCATCTAAACCAGCTTACCTAAACCGAAAGAGTTAATATTTAGGCTGAAAAAGTAAGGAAATACGAGAATATCACACTATCTTTTTCTTATTTAATAGTGTTAAAAGTAATTTATATTGTAGTGCAACAACATTTTCTTATTATTTTCTCTCCCCCTGGTTTATAGTGAGAATTATCAAGTATTCTTACGTTTCCTATTTCTTAAATCCACATAAACTAACTTTTGAAAAAGCAATAAAAAGTTTTATTGATACTCTTACACAAAAACCTGTGGTTACTACTTTTCCATTTTCAAACCAGATCTTTTGCATTTAATTCTTATGCTTCTGTTTTGGATAACTGAAGTGCAGGTATAAAAAAAAATATCACGAATCTTTTTGACAGAATAAAAAAAATGCAGACCTTCTCAATTTTCATATGAAAGAAAACAATAAGAAAAAATGCTTTCGAGAAACTCTTCCCATTCTTGCTTTCCTGCACTGACTGATGAAATTTTTACTGTCTAGCTTTCTTGGTCCATGGCATTAATTAGTCTGTGCCATGGACGACTGAATTTCTTCGATTTAGTGAACTGTTCGCCACAGGATCAGATCATATGTAGAGGATTTTAGGAAGGGAGTGTCTGACCCCAGGTCTTGAACAACCCTTAGAAATAGGAAGCTAGGAGATTTGGGCTAGAGTGCCCGATAGGAAAGTGACACGGAATTCAGGTAGAAAGGGGGAGGAAGACGCCCTTATTTATTACCGGGAGGCCAGTACCCGGGGTCCGACGGCTTAACGTGCCCATCCGACGCACGGCGGGTATTTAGTGGTTCGAACGTTCGTACCTGCCCAGGATCGAACCTGAGGTCATCCCTATGGCAGTCACGAACGCTGACCACTAGGCCACCCGCGGCGTTCGCCACAGGAAAACTCCTCCACGGAAAGTCATCCACCCTTTTCAAGTGAAGTGCACAAATTGCATTTTACACGAATTTTCTAATGTGGAGCACTTTTCCGGTTGCCAGTGTCTTCAAGTATTTTATTTTTGCTTGATACCATGTTCGTTGCCTACTAATTTCCTCATAACTTAAAAACAAGATGACTTTCCAAAGTTGAAGCAGTAGAAAAAGCACGTTTTGTAAATGAAACACATTCGAATGTTATGGCAAATAGGCAAAGTACTGATAAATTTAGAGAAATTCCATTTTCAGCGCGCTTAGCGTTAAATTTACCAAGTAACTTACAAATGAAAGGCTGCTGAAGTAATCAGTTTTGTCTAACGTATCAAATTCAAAAATAACTTTTGCTGTAACTGAAATAGTCTTTTCATAACGTGAAGCTAAAATTTACTAAATTTCCACTTTGAGAACTCCTAGCGAGAAATTTATGAACTAGTAGTGACATTTTAAATGGGCAAAATTTAATGAATGTTAGTGCCCTACCATTAGCAAAAGTAATGTTTCAAAAATCTGTGAAAACCAAATTCTTTTGACTTAGCGCCTCTAGCACAAAATTAACGCACTAATAGGAAAATTTAAATTTCTGAGAAGGAATAGTTAAGCCTAATCTGAGAGGCACAGAAATATTCCCCCCTCTAAGTTGAATAGTTTCTTCACAATAGAAGTTAAATTTTTTGAATTTTCAACTTTGACGGCCCTTAGCAGTAAATTCATGAAGTACATGAATATTTAAAGTGCCAAACTTAATGTCCTTTGACTTCCTATTAGCCTCAATTTTTTTTAAATATCTCTAAAAACAAAAGGGTTGATGTTCATGGACAGACAAAATGATTACACTAGCACTGTTTCTCACAGAACGTTCCAATAATGAGATAGAATGGCATTTTAAAAAGCGTAAAAATCATTTTCTTGAATCCACCCCCACTCCCTTTTTTGTTAATCTGATGGATGAAGATTTTTGGGGCGATATAAAGGGGTAGGGGGCCCCTGAACCTTTTACAACCTAGGGCCCCAAAAGATGTATAGTTGCATCTGTTTGTGCGTCTGTGGGGGTGCTTCGCATCCCCTAAGGCAGTGATTCTCAACCTGTTGGGCGCGAAATATCTGATGAGAGGGGGCGAAGAAAAGTGGAAATCGAAGGAAAAACTATTTATTGAAAAAAAAAAAAAAAAAAAAAAAGCCGTAAGATACATTCTGAAAATAAAAAAATACCTTCCCCGTGGCAATAAATGTACGCGCACCCCAAGCATGGTTGTTATAAACAGCAAGAAAAGCGGACTCGTTCGCGTTTGTAAGGAAACCTGTTTAATAAACAAAGTACTGAACTTGAGCTGTGGTTTACAGGAAAAATAGGTACAAAAAATGTAACATGCTCCTCGAGATATGCCTGGAAGTGTTACTCCTCCCAAAACTCGAAGGCAATAAATATCAGCGCACCCAGCTCCAGGGCCGGATTAATTATAGGAAAGTCTATAAGGGCTAAAGCCTTGAGGCCCAGCATGACCAAGGGCCCAGGAGGCATGCCTGAGCAAATAATAGAGAGAGAGAGAGAGAGAGGTTTATAAAATGGTTTCACTTTTGTCTCGTATGATTTCCACTTGGTCAGAAACATATGCTGGAAGACGAACAGATTTCAAGGCAGTGACTCACCAAGGGTAAAGGTTTCATGTCGCTGTGTACAGTGACAGTTCTAAAACTAGAGACATTTTCAGTGTACGATTATATGATTTCCACTTGGTATGAAACAGAGGCTGGATGGAAGACGAACAGATTTCAAGGTAGTGACTAATCAAGGGTAAAGGTTTCATGTCGCTGTGTACAGTGACAATTCTAAAACTAGAGACATTTTCAGTATACGAGTATATGATTTCCTACTTGGTCTGAAACAGAGGCTGGAAGACGAACAGATTTCAAGGCAGTGACTCACCAAGGGTAAAGGTTTCATGTCGCTGTGTACAGTGACAGTTCTAAAACTAGAGACATTTTCAGTATACGAGTATATGATTTCCACTTGGTCAGAAACATAGGCTGGAAAACGAACAGATTTCAAGGCAGTGACTCACCAAGGGTAAAGGTTTCATGTCGCTGTGTACAGAGACAGTTCTAAAACTAGAGACATTTTCAGTATACGAGTATATGATTTCCACTTGGTATGAAACAGAGGCTGGATGGAAGACGAACAGATTTCAAGGTAGTGACTAATCAAGGGTAAAGGTTTCATGTCGCTGTGTACAGTGACAGTTCTAAAACTAGAGACATTTTCAGTGTACGATTATATGATTTCCACTTGGTCAGAAACAGATCCTGGAAGACAAACAGATTTCAAGGTAGTGACTCACCAAGGGTAAAGGTTTCATGTCGCTGTGTACAGTGACAGTTCTAAAACTAGAGACATTTTCAGTGTACGATTATATGATTTCCACTTGGTATGAAACAGAGGCTGGATGGAAGACGAACAGATTTCAAGGTAGTGACTAATCAAGGGTAAAGGTTTCATGTCGCTGTGTACAGTGACAATTCTAAAACTAGAGACATTTTCAGTATACGAGTATATGATTTCTACTTGGTCTGAAACAGAGGCTGGAAGACGAACAGATTTCAAGGCAGTGACTCACCAAGGGTAAAGGTTTCATGTCGCTGTGTACAGTGACAGTTCTAAAACTAGAGACATTTTCAGTATACGAGTATATGATTTCCACTTGGTCAGAAACATAGGCTGGAAAACGAACAGATTTCAAGGCAGTGACTCACCAAGGGTAAAGGTTTCATGTCGCTGTGTACAGAGACAGTTCTAAAACTAGAGACATTTTCAGTATACGAGTATATGATTTCCACTTGGTATGAAACAGAGGCTGGATGGAAGACGAACAGATTTCAAGGTAGTGACTAATCAAGGGTAAAGGTTTCATGTCGCTGTGTACAGTGACAGTTCTAAAACTAGAGACATTTTCAGTGTACGATTATATGATTTCCACTTGGTCAGAAACAGATCCTGGAAGACAAACAGATTTCAAGGTAGTGACTCACCAAGGGTAAAGGTTTCATGTCGCTGTGTACAGTGACAGTTCTAAAACTAGAGACATTTTCAGTGTACGATTATATGATTTCCACTTGGTATGAAACAGAGGCTGGATGGAAGACGAACAGATTTCAAGGTAGTGACTAATCAAGGGTAAAGGTTTCATGTCGCTGTGTACAGTGACAATTCTAAAACTAGAGACATTTTCAGTATACGAGTATATGATTTCTACTTGGTCTGAAACAGAGGCTGGAAGACGAACAGATTTCAAGGCAGTGACTCACCAAGGGTAAAGGTTTCATGTCGCTGTGTACAGTGACAGTTCTAAAACTAGAGACATTTTCAGTATACGAGTATATGATTTCCACTTGGTCAGAAACATAGGCTGGAAAACGAACAGATTTCAAGGCAGTGACTCACCAAGGGTAAAGGTTTCATGTCGCTGTGTACAGAGACAGTTCTAAAACTAGAGACATTTTCAGTATACGAGTATATGATTTCCACTTGGTATGAAACAGAGGCTGGATGGAAGACGAACAGATTTCAAGGTAGTGACTAATCAAGGGTAAAGGTTTCATGTCGCTGTGTACAGTGACAGTTCTAAAACTAGAGACATTTTCAGTGTACGATTATATGATTTCCACTTGGTCAGAAACAGATCCTGGAAGACAAACAGATTTCAAGGTAGTGACTCACCAAGGGTAAAGGTTTCATGTCGCTGTGTACAGTGACAGTTCTAAAACTAGAGACATTTTCAGTGTACGATTATATGATTTCCACTTGGTCAGAAACAGAGGCTGGAAGACAAACAGATTTCAAGGCAGTGACTCACCAAGGGTAAAGGTTTCATGTCGCTGTGTACAGTGACAGTTCTAAAACTAGAGACATTTTCAGTGTACGATTCTATGATTTCCACTTGGTATGAAACAGAGGCTGGATGGAAGACAAACAGATTTCAAGGTAGTGACTAATCAAGGGTAAAGGTTTCATGTCGCTGTGTACAGTGACAATTCTAAAACTAGAGACATTTTCAGTATACGAGTATATGATTTCCACTTGGTCAGAAACATAGGCTGGAAGACGAACAGATTTCAAGGCAGTGACTCACCAAGGGTAAAGGTTTCATGTCGCTGTGTACAGTGACAGTTCTAAAACTAGAGACATTTTCAGTGTACGATTATATGATTTCCACTTGGTATGAAACAGAGGCTGGATGGAAGACGAACAGATTTCAAGGTAGTGACTAATCAAGGGTAAAGGTTTCATGTCGCTGTGTACAGTGACAATTCTAAAACTAGAGACATTTTCAGTATACGAGTATATGATTTCCACTTGGTCAGAAACATAGGCTGGAAGACGAACAGATTTCAAGGCAGTGACTCACCAAGGGTAAAGGTTTCATGTCGCTGTGTACAGTGACAGTTCTAAAACTAGAGACATTTTCAGTGTACGATTATATGATTTCCACTTGGTCAGAAACAGAGGCTGGAAGACGAACAGATTTCAAGGCAGTGACTCACCAAGGGTAAAGGTTTCATGTCGCTGTGTACAGTGACAGTTCTAAAACTAGAGACATTTTCAGTATACGAGTATATGATTTCCACTTGGTCAGAAACAGAGGCTGGAAGACGAACAGATTTCAAGGCAGTGACTCACCAAGGGTAAAGGTTTCATGTCGCTGTGTACAGTGACAGTTCTAAAACTAGAGACATTTTCAGTATACGAGTATATGATTTCCACTTGGTCAGAAACAGAGGCTGGAAGACAAACAGATTTCAAGGCAGTGACTCACCAAGGGTAAAGGTTTCATGTCGCTGTGTACAGTGACAGTTCTAAAACTAGAGACATTTTCAGTGTACGAGTATATGATTTCCACTTGGTCAGAAACAGAGGCTGGAAGACGAACAGATTTCAAGGCAGTGACTCACCAAGGGTATAAAGGTTTCATGTCGCTGTGTACAGTGACAGTTCTAAAACTAGAGACATTTTCAGTATACGAGTATATGATTTCCACTTGGTCAGAAACAGAGGCTGGAAGACGAACAGATTTCAAGGCAGTGACTCACCAAGGGTAAAGGTTTCATGTCGCTGTGTACAGTGACAGTTCTAAAACTAGAGACATTTTCAGTATACGAGTATATGATTTCCACTTGGTCAGAAACAGAGGCTGGAGGACAAACAGATTTCAAGGCAGTGACTCACCAAGGGTAAAGGTTTCATGTCGCTGTGTACAGTGACAGTTCTAAAACTAGAGACATTTTCAGTATACGAGTATATGATTTCCACTTGGTCAGAAACAGAGGCTGGAAGACGAACAGATTTCAAGGCAGTGACTCACCAAGGGTAAAGGTTTCATGTCGCTGTGTACAGTGATAGTTCTAAAACGAGAGACATTTTCAGTATACGAGTATATGATTTCCACTTGGTCAGAAACAGAGGCTGGAAGACAAACAGATTTCAAGGCAGTGACTCACCAAGGGTAAAGGTTTCATGTCGCTGTGTACAGTGACAGTTCTAAAACTAGAGACATTTTCAGTATACGAGTATATGATTTCCACTTGGTCAGAAACAGAGGCTGGAAGACGAACAGATTTCAAGGCAGTGACTCACCAAGGGTAAAGGTTTCATGTCGCTGTGTACAGTGACAGTTCTAAAACTAGAGACATTTTCAGTATACGAGTATATGATTTCCACTTGGTCTGAAATAGAGGCTGGAAGACGAACAGATTTCAAGGCAGTGACTCACCAAGGGTAAAGGCTTGATGTCGCTGTGTACAGTGACAGCTCTAAAACTAGAGACATTTTCAGTATACGAGTATATGATTTCCACTTGGTCTGAAACAGAGGCTAAAAGACGAACAAATTTCAAGGCAGTGACTCACCAAGGGTAAAGGCTTGATGTCGCTGTGTACAGTGACAGTTCTAAAACTAGAGACATTTTCAGTATACGAGTATATGATTTCCACTTGGTCTGAAACAGAGGCTGGAAAACTAACATATTTCAAGGCAGTGACTCACCAAGGGTCAAGGTTTCATGTCGCTGTGTACAGTGGGGTCGGCGAGACAGTTTCAGCTTTTTCACTACCATCCACCCATACCTCCCGATTTACACTTCGAACCGTTAATGGTCGAAGTTCCCAGGTGCTTTGCATTGCATAAGAACATGCACTAAGAGAAGTATACAATGCTAAATCGTTAGAAAATCCAAGACAAAATCTAGGGATCTTAAGCTTTTGACACGCGATCTTATGAAAACGATAAAAATAATACAGTGTCTTATTATGTAAGCTCTGAAGATAATTTATTAGTTTGAAGAATGCACTAGGTATTAATTATCGTACGCATATTGCTTTAGCTTCGTGTTCTTAACGGACTTAATAATGGTTACCGTCATAAGTTCTGTAGGTGGCGCACTCAAATTTCTTATCCTAGGACCCTACTCAAATATCTTATTGTTAGCCTAGGTGCCCACTCAAATATCTTAGCCTAGGGTCCACTAAAACCTTAATCCGGCCCTGCCCAGCTCTCGTCAGACGTTGCTCGGTTGGACTTGGAAGAATTCACGACACGGTAGGCTGGTGATGACGATCAGAAATTTGCAACGATGCATATTTTACGAACCGGACGACGATCTATGCATACAGTGGATCTTGAATAGATATTTTAAACAGATCAATACTGAAGAAGATGTGTAATGTAAAATTTATACTGCAATTACCGTGTTCAGATAGCAATAGCTAACTAACCCACGTAAGAAGTGTGGTGTTTTGGCAGCGTCCCGGTCAGTGGCAGACTTAAGTGGCAAAAAGTGAACAATTGCCGCCTGGGCCCCTGTCCAAATAGGCCCTAGTGCCTTCATTGGAAGGTATACAGTATGTATTTTAACACTTTGCTGATGCTGCACGCCTCGCAGATGGTCCTTTGTTTTCCCCGCATCATGTGACTCAGATGTACGAATCCTATGATAGAAAGCACACATTCTTCCTCATCACTTGGCTGTGACGTAACGTGAATATCGTCCAGTGTTGCGCGTTGTTTAGATTGTTTCTAACACTACCTCACCACAGTGAGCGCCGAAAGAGTAACGAGAGTTCCCTGAAAAGAATTAAAGAGTATCGTCGTGCTACTATCACGGAAGAAGGACTCAATGTCTACTGCCTACATTACATCGAAAGAACAGTTGCCAATAAAATAAATTTGGATTCTACGATCAAAATATTCGCCAAACAGAAAGCAAGACGAGGATATTACAACCACGTTAGTAAAGGTGAAAATGTGCAATGTGTAGTTTCGACAATTTTCATTTGACACTGATTTTTAACGATTTTGATTGTAATGTGCTGATGGTTTTGTCTAAATGTTAGTAAACATTCCGTTGACGATTGTTTTGGTGGTCGTTAAACCTTCAGGGGAAAAAAATCACGAAACTGGACTATTATCTTTACTTAAGTGGTTGAATGAATTTGCCAATCAAATAAAGTTTACATTTGTTGTTTCATATGAGTTTATTCTTCTCAAAAAAAAAAAAAAAAAAAAAAAAAAAAACTGTCGATTCCGACGGGTGAAGAGTATTCGCAACGCGAATCTCATTCCAACAACATTTACAAACACAGTTGTCACTGAAGATGAGAGTGACTGTGTGCGCCATTCAGTTGAAGTTTTGCACACGATCGAGATGAGTGGACTTCCGCCTCATATTTTACTACTTAAAAAGGGGGCAGTCGTGATCATCATCACGAATCTGGCCGCCCCGGTGGCGCAGTGGTCTAAGCGCTGGCTTATGATAATTCGTTCGTAAAGGGTCCGAGTTCGAATCCCAGTGAGGCATGGATGTTGTGTTTGTCTTACGCCACTGGCTGTCTCCCTTGCCTGGAGTCAGTGGCCCTAAGTTAGGGACGGGCGACTGCTTATAGCCCATTGAGTTGCTCACGGTGGTCGTTAAACCTTCAGTCAAATAAAAATAAATCACGAACCTGAATTATTATCTTTACTTAAGTGGTTGAATGAATTTTCCAACCAAATAAAGTTTACATTTGTTGTTTCATATGAGTTTATTCTTTTAAAAAAAAAACAAAAAAAAAAAAAAACAAAAAAAAAACCCCGGTCGATTCCGACGGGTTTCGTCTAGTATGTCTTTTAAAGGAACAAAATAATCTGTATTGCTTCTTACACGCATTTAATTGTTTTCTAACACCAGTATGAATAAGAATAAATTATCAACGGTTATTCACAATTAAAAACTTTATTAGCATCGACTATAGTTTTGCAGAGCTTCTGGCTCGGCTTCATCAGGACGAATGGAGCGAAACATTCAAATCATTCCGACATCATCAGAGTTCTGACAGTCACGGTTTTTGGTGAGTTGTTTCCATGCGCTTGAAAGAAATGTAGTTGACGTCATGTCGTTAACAAGCAGTGAAGAATTCCGGTATATGTGAAAAGCTTCTAATACATCAAGCTTGATCATGGAATCAGGTTTATCAATCTGCGTAGCGTTTCCAAACAGAAATTAATGGTTCTTTTCGTGACAATGCTGGGCTATAGACGACTTCTTCAGTTAACAATTCCGTACGTAGGTCTTGTGCTCCTTCACGCGGAAATTTAAAGCCCTGCGGGTTTGTCCTATATATGAAAGTCCACATTCACAAAGTATCTGATAAATTCCCCAGGAATTTATGTCTTCGACGTAATCTTTTGATCCGAAAAAATTTATCTTGTTTATGGGTTTGAAAATAACTTTAGAGAATTTTTGAAATTCCAAACCAAATCTGTGGAGCAAATGGGATAACGCCCAATTCTGTCGTATTGTGTTGTCTACCGGCGTGAGTGAGCAGACATGCTTCGGTTTCCTAAATTTTTGGATAGCTTTATCTATAACAGAATGTGTATATCCTCTGTGTACTGCAATTCGTTTAAGGAAATCAAACTCTTTCTGCAAGGAATCCTCAGCTGAGCATATATGTATTGCACGATATACGTATGTGTAGAAGGCAGAATTTTTTTGTTTCCATGGGTGATTTGATTTTGCATGGGGGGGGGGGTAAGGAAACAGCAAACGGTTTTCGGTAAACTGTTGTACTAAAGGAACCTTCAGAGCGTGACACAAAGACATCCAGGAATGGTAAGCAGCCATTATTTTTAGTCTCACATGTGAACTGTATATGAGGATCAATTGAATTGATAAGTTCAACTAATTTAGGTATTTCCGAATTCCTGCCATTCCAGAGGACAAAGGTATCATCTACATATCGAATGAATCCACAGGTCGAATGTAACGAGCTGAAAGTGTTTGTCCTCAAAGTGACGCACGTAGACTTCGCATAAAAGTGGCGACAGCGGGCTACCCATTGCAAGGCCTTCATTCTGTTGGAAAAATCTTCCGCGAAAACGGAAACTGTTTTGTTTGATACAAATTTCCACTATAGTCTCAAAATTCCTTCAACTTCCGGTTGGATGAAATGATGTTCAATGAGACTTTCTTTCAGCGATTCGAGGGCTCCATTCACTGGGATACTTGTGAACATGGATTTCACATCGAAGGATAACATGAACTGATCGTTTTATGGATGTCGTTTAAGCAGATTGACAAATTCAATGGAATTTTTTACGACAGTTTTGTTTGAAGAAGTCGCTAAGGTGGATAATTTTGGAGATAGAAATTTGCCCAACTTATTTGTAGCAGAGCCGATATTGCTCACAATGGGACGGAAAAGGACGCCAATCTTGTGTATCTTCGGAAGTACACAGAAACGCGGACAACGGGCATATGAGGGTTTCAGATAACTTTTTGAGCTTTGGTCAAGAGTAACGCAACTTGTTAACACTTTCCGAACTTCTTTTAAATGTTTCTCCGACGGATCATTTTTTATTTCTTTATACGATCCCTCGGAAATAAGTTTTTCGACCTCTGCTTCATAATGTTTTTTGTCTAGAATAACAACTTGTCCTCCTTTATCGGCTTTAGTAATGATGGTATCAGAATTTGACTGTAATTCTTTTAGAGCTTTATACTCTTCCTTGTTGAGATTGGGTTTAAATGGTGGAAAGAAATTTTATGTTATTACCCGGCTGACACAATGTCTAATCGTTTCTTTTTCATCAATGCTTAGATCGCTTTTTGTCAGGGACTCTTCAACTGACGCAACGACATTGGGTCCTCACACACCTTCGAAGCCGCCGCCGTTCACCTCTCACATCAATGGCACGTGGTGCTCTGCAATTTCCACATCGCATATTCGCAATGGTGTCATTTTCTCTAATCACGATACACTTTTACCACAGCAGCACGTAAACAGTTCACAAATTGCGCTGTTTCAGAAATACTGCCACCCTTGGCCCGAAAGCTGATAATCATCCCTTTTTGCAAATCTGATAAAACGCCCCTTTTATCCAATGACAAGCAAAGAGTGATATATTTTCAGAATGCCTACAGCACACCTTATATACCCTCCAAACCAGTTCACGACACGTGCCTTCTTTCATTGGCTACGCGCTGTTGACGTCAAAAGTTGGAGGTGGTCACAGTAATGTGACTCGACTGTGTATATAATAACGCCATAATTGATTCAAATCACTCTTTAACACACAGTAAATTAGAGATCGAGAAAGAATTAACTAGCAGCTTTTTTTTTTTCATCACTGGCCTTGACTTGCCCTCGTATATACACCAATGAGCTATTACATTATGACCACATACCTAATAAGCTGTAGGACCCCCTTTATCCCGCAAAACAGCGGCCACTCGGCGAGGCATCGATTCGATGAGATGGCGATAGGTATCTGGTGCCATAATGTCAACAGCAGGTCCTCTAGTTTCCTTACATTTCGGGGTGGTGGTGATTAAGCACGAACCCGCTTTTCCAAGTCGAACCACAAACGTCCGATTGGGTTCACGTCAAGTGAATGTGGAGGCCAGGGCATTAACAGAAAGTCACCAGCATGTTCCACTCCTTGACGGTTCTGGCAGTATGGTATGGCGCATTATCCTGTTGGTAACGGCCACCACCAGCAGGGAACACCCAGTTGCCATGAATGGGTGAACTTGGTCCGCAGTGATGTTCAGATACCTGACAGCTGTCAGGGATTGTGCAGGGACACCTCCGCCGCCGGCCTGTTTCCGCCCAGTAGTGCGTCCAGGTGCTATAGATTTTCTTAGTAACAGGCGTAACCGCGCTCGGCCGTCTACGTGATTATCGAGATTGGGCCGTGGATGATTGGAAGAAAGACTAGGCCACTTTCTTCCAATCACCCACGGCCCAATCTCGATGAACTCGGACCCATTTCATGCGTTGTTCGGGATGGCGTGCAGTGAGCATGGGGACCTAGCTGGGTCCTCGACTACGCAGGCCCATGCGCAGAAGGCTACGATGAATTGTGTGCTGTGACACATTTTCCTGATCACCACTGTTGTAGCTGCGGGTGATCTGTCGCACTGTGGCCCTGCGGTCGCTGTGAACAATGCGCGACAGTCTCCGCACCCCTCTCGCATCAATGAGCTGCGAACGGCACATGGCTGGACGACGGTTCGTCGTTTGGTCATCTGTGCACCACTTTTTATACGTACTCACTGCAGCAGCACGTGAAAAACAAGTTGCGCCGTTTCCGAAGTCGTTGTTCCGAGGCGAGGTGTCATCACAATTTGTCCTTTATCAAACTGCGATAAAACGGAAGCTTTTTTCATTCTGACTCCGAACAGTCTATTAACCGAACGCCGGTTCTTCGGTTGTATATATACTGCTCTGTGAACTTCACATGCGCCACCGTTCGGTCTCCAGGCGCGCTCATTTCTCCAAGCTGTGGGTGGTCATAATGTAATAGCTCATCGGTGTACAGTAAAACGTCGATTATCCGGGGCTCGGTTATCCGTGGGATCGGAATAACCGCGGTCCTCTGTAATTTTCTATGCACGTAAAATAACAGAAAAGAAACAAAAATTACTGACTTTATTCTAAATGAGTTTTAAAATGTTTAGTTTTGTATTTATATACCACAAGAATGTTTTTACAGGTTTTTTTTTTTATGTATTTAACTGAGTAAAACGTAATTTGGATTAACCTTGTTTTTCAATTGTCCGGGTTCTAACTTCCCCACTTAGCCGCCCCGGTGGCGCAGTGGTCTAAGCGATGGCCTCTGATCATTCGTCCGAAAGGGGTCCGGGTTCGAATCCCACTGAGGCATGGATGTTGTGTCTGTCTTACGGCACTGGCTTTCTCCCTTACCTGGAATCAGTGACCCTAAATTAGCAACGGGCGACTGCTTATAGCCCATTGAGTTGTTCTTCGCCTTTCATACTTTTCTATACTGTACGTTCGTATGCTGTTCTTCAACATACAATAGGAAATTTCATTATTACTTTCACTGTAAATTTCCCCCTTTTCTACAGGAACCTTCCAACGTTTTGCCTATTTTTACAGCATCCAGAAGTTCTACATAAAAAACAGCAAACAGAATTAATGTTATCGCTAAAATGTAATAACTTCTAAGAGCAGAAATGGTATCATACAATTTGCAGGGGAGGGCAAGTGCGCCCCCTCCTCTATTTGGGCGCCCATGCTGACGATTAACAGTAAACTAAAAGTCGCAAGTCCATTTCTTTCTCTCTCTCTCTCTCTCTCTCTCTCTGTTATAAAAGTTGCAACAGTAATTGAACCCAAAGCGGGAGAGAAAAGCCCCGCTGTCAGAAGAATCAATGAAATATTAAGGCCATGTCATCTGTGGAAATGTGCCGGGAAGTAGGGTAGTAGAAATACCAAGAAAAGGATGGTGGGAAAACATAATAAGCATGTGAAGAAAGTCAGGAAAAAAGGGAGTATTGTCGAGACAGATAACTTGTTCGAGCTGCCATAAAACATAAAACTTGGTTTTATGGCAGCTCGACCATAAAACTTTTTTTTTTTCTGTTTTGCTAAAACCTTACGAAAGGAAGAAAGGAAAACTACTAACTGAACAGTTTAATATAAAATAAATAACATTACGAAACGTGAGTTTATTTCAAGCTGCGTGTGAAGAAAACATACAGTCCCCTCTCCCTTTCAAAAAAGGGTTATTGCATTTATTTAGGAACAGAAAATTCGTCCTTTTTATTCCGTTTAAAAGCTCCTGTGGCATCAGTGTAGCAGGGACAAAACAACACAGCATACACCTGAAATTCCTGCGGTAATCAGTTTTCACAAGAGCCACAGTTTTTTACATACTCTTTCTGATATTAAAGTATTTCCTATCTTTCTAAGAAACTGAATTTCTTGTTTTAATGAAATTGCGTTTGGCCACATCCGCGTTTACCGTCGTCTTGATTGCACATAACTGGAAAAGCAAAGAAAGACGTAGACGAAAGAAAGAAAGATATACGGAATGAACAAAAAGAAAGAAGGGACAAGATAAAGGAGCCTTTCTATTTTGCTGGACATTCCCCTTTAGCACAAGCCGTTTCCTTTTTTCTTTTCAGACATCTATTCCTCCCCTTGGCGATCTTATCTCTCAGAAACTTTGTCTCAGGAGCAGGTGGTGTCCTGCCCGGTGGAATAGAAGCCGCGGAAGGTAGCGGGAGATTAAGATGCAAGGGAGGCTCCTGCAACAGCGAGGTTTACGAGTGCAAAGAGTATAGCTCACAAAGGTGCTCAGTTCAAGATTTACGAATATGTTTCCGGGAGGAAATTGAAACAACAAGCGTAGATACATTATGTAGGAAGTCCTTCGTGTACAGCGGCTTTGTCTTTCATGAAAGCCCTATTTATTTTATTGCTGCGTTGTTTTCTTTGTAAAAACATTTGCTTAGTGCACCATCCATCTTTTCCGGAGAGCAAAATCGAAAACAGTTTTTGTGTAAAACTATATTATTTTGCTTTGAATTCGTGCAGTACCTAACTGAAGCATACGTATTTTTTTATAATGTCTAAAAAATTATAATATCAATTTAAAACTGTTTATTTTTAATTTTTAAATATAGTTTGTGCACCATAAGTTTTTCCTTGCCACCATAAGTACAGGGTGGCAAGGAAAAATCATGCACTAGGCCAGAGAACTATGAAAGCTGGTAAACGGTAAAAATACCCCCGAAAAAAAAATACCCCCTGAGAAAATATCCCTGAAAACTGTAAAGCGGTAAAAATACCCCGGGAAAAAATACCCCCAGAACCAACAGTTCACTGTAAACTGCCACACAGGAACACTGATGTGTGGCAGTGTTCCGGTGTGGCAATTTACCGGCAACCCTGCCACGCACCTTTCAGCAACTTTGCCACAAAAGTTCAAGCGGGGGGTGGGGGGCTATAAAGATTGCCGTTTCTGGGGCTGTATTGAGAACTGAATTGCGAACTCCACACGAATTTCGAAATAATGTTTCACGTCAGCCAAGCGAGAATTGTACTGAATTTGAAGAAAAAATTGCCGAGGATACGAGGTACACTTGTTTTTTTTTGGGGGGGGGGGCTCTACCCCAACTTCCGTAATATTATATCCTGGGCCGCTGAGCTCTTAGAAACTGGTGTGTGTGTGTGGTGGTGGTGGGGGGAGGTTCACCCCACCCTCCTGAAAATTCATGGTCGTGTACAGAATCATTATATAAAGCATGGTACTAATGTTTATAGCTCTGCGTCCGTTTTAAGATTCTGGGGGAAAGCCCCCCCCCTCCCAAAGCTCACGGACCTCGCGGACGCTTCAAGGGCAATATCCTGGATACACTGACAAACTCCAGCTGCCCAGAATATAATATTACGGAAGTTGGGGGTAGGGCCTCCCCCCAATCAAGGGTACCTCGTATCCTAGGCAATTTTTCTTCAAATTAAGTACAATTCTCGGTTGGATTACATGGAACGTTTTCTCGAAATTCGCCATTCAGTTCTCAATATAGGCCCAGAAACGGCAATCTTTATAGCTCCTAGCTTGAACTTTTGTTGCCAAGTTGCTGAAAGTTGCGTTGCAGGTAAATTGCCACACCGGAACACTGCAGACATCAGTGTTCCTGTGTAGCAGTTTACAGTGAACCTTTTGTTCTGGGGGTATTTTTACCGCTTTTCAGTTTTCAGGGGTATTTTCTCCGAGGGTATTTTTTCCAGGGGATATTTTTACCTACATCCATGAAAGCTAGCCTGCTACTTTTTGTACAACTGCACAGAAAACTTGCTACGACCCTACGTGATGACACATCGTTGGCCCCGCCACCACAATTGAGAAAACTTGCTACGACCCTACGTGATGACACATCGTTGGTCCCGCCACCACCATTAAGAAAACTTGCTACGACCCTATATAACTAAGTAAATTTCTCCGTCATTTTTGGTCTACGCCGGGATTCGAATCCGAGTCCGCTTATTCCGGAACAAGTCGCTCTACCAACTGAGTTACGCAGACGTTCATTCTGCTTGCTATCTGCCTTTATTTCGTGTGCGTCCTGCTGGCAGGTACGTCACATCTCCCCCCGAAAGAGGGCCGGGGGCATGGCCCACGGGTCAGCCGTGACCATGAATCGTTGCAGGCAGCTCTCCACTGTAGAACATGCACTTGAGAACTCCCAGTCAATCTGGTGTGTGGAATGCAACGTCACACACATTTATTTTTCGAAGAGCTGGAGAAGGGTTTCTCTGATTTTTCCTACCTCGCGGTGTGGAAATAACATCACACCATTGCGAGATTTGAACGGTCGGGTCATCCGGATAGTTCGGGCGCCATTATAACGAAGTAAATTTCTCCGTCATTTTTGGTCTACGCCGGGATTCGAACCCGAGTCCGCTTATTCCGGAACAAGTCGCTCTACCAACTGAGCTACGCAGACGTTCATTCTGCTTGCTATCTGCCTTTATGTTGTGTGCGTCCTGCTGGCAGGTACGTCACACCTACGTGATGACACATCGTTGACCCCGCCACCACCATTGAGAAAACTTGCTCCGACCCTACGTGATGACACATCGTTGGTCCCGCCACCACCATTGAGAAAACTTGCTACGACCCTACGTGATGACACATCGTTGGCCCCGCCACCACCATTGAGAGAGATGCACAATATGTTTGTGCCGAAATAAAAGATGGAAAAGAGCCAGGGAAAACCTCCGCCAATGCAATCAATCTACATACTGAATATTTTTTAGACAAGACCACAGTGCATGAATGAATTAAACGATTTTATGGCACATGTCCACCGTCCGCGAAGATACACGTCTGCACGCATTCAGTTAGCTCTGTTTTAGCATGCTTTCCAAAATATCTACTTCAACACTAGCACATGCAGCTATGACCTGCTGTAGATCTACATATTTAAAATATATCCACTTCAACACTGGCTCACGCAGCTACGATTCATCCACTGTTGAAAATCTATCTGTCTATCTATACTGTTGAAAATATGCATCTATCTAATCCAGTTCAACACTGGCACATGCAGCTATGATTCGCTGTTGAAGATCTATATGTACATAGGTCATTTCAAAACTTTTGCACACTGCGCAAACGCTGCCGCAGGATGACGCAATCGCTCCAATCGTTGCGCCAGTTGTGAGTCAGACTTCAGTATACAAAGTTGTGTCTACGTTTGCTGGCTAATTTGCTCCTGTTCCGAAAAATTCTGCTCAGAAATTTCGGAAGAAAGTGAGTCAGGTCTGATCTCGCGTAGTGACCAGCGATCCTAGATTAAAATTGAAATTCTGTGAGGAAAATCTCCTACCGAAATTCATGAAGCTTTGCGTAAAGTTAGTGGGGTTAGTGTAGCGGATCTAGCACAGTGTCACGGTGGGCTTCTCGTTTTCCCCCAAGATCGCGAAGTCATCCAAGACGACCTAAGGCGCGGCCGGCCATCAGATGCAACTGACAACACTTCTGTGATTTTCGTCAACAGCGTTTTGGAAGAAGATCAACGGAAAACGGGAAGAGATTGAGGTATGTAACGATTGGTCGACAGAAATTATTCGTCGACATAACGATTGGTCGACAGTAACGACTGGTCGATATAACGATTGGTTGAGATAAAATGGTCAACGGAACTTGGAAAAAAAATTGAATAAGTGCAAACAGTTTGGCGGTAAATTGCCCCACCGAAAGATTGCCACACATTTTTCAGCAACCCGGAAAATTGCCACACACAGAGAAATTGCCCCACCGGAAAATTGCCACATGGTTTTCATTAAGGGGACGAGCACAAATCGCCGTTCGTCCGAGAAACGCTTTGAATTTGTGGCAATTTCCCGGTGGGGCAATTTTCCGAATTATGTGTGGCAGTTTCCCCAAGGTGCCTATACCTAAAGTGGCCCCGGGCCCTTTCAGAAATAAAATCGTTCAGAAGGCCCTCTATATAGATTTCACTTAGAGTACAAAAGATGACACAGGGCCTATTCGGAAATAATATGTTATAATGCTGTACGTTCTGAGGACTACATTCTAAAAGACATTATTTCCAAAAAAAGTTACGTTTTGAGAGGTCAGTACGTTCTGAGAGGTACCGCTGCGAATGTAAACCATAATCCTCTGAACCAATGGTTATCTCGACCAGTCGTTACTGTCGACTAGTCGTTATGTCGACCAATCGTTACAGTCGACTAGCCATTACGGTCGACTGATCGTTATGTCGACCAATCCGGTGTCGACCAATCGTTATTCGACCAATCGTGCGACACCGAAGAGATTGCATATGAAGCAAACCTGTCTGCCTCTTCGGTTTTCAGAATCCTAACTGAAATATTACAGAAGAAAAAAGTGGCTACCAAATAGTTTCCGCATAATCTGAGAGAACAGCAGCAAGCAGTTCGCAAAGGGATCGCAGAAGAATTCCTTCAGCGGTACGAGACAGAGGGCGAGCAGTTTGTGAACAGAATTGTTGCTATAGACGAAACCTGGATACGAGATTTAAAACCAGAACTGAAATCTCAGTCCGCTCAGTGGAAACATCCAGAATCATCTCTCCAGAAAAATTCCTCAGCTAATAATCGAAGGTTAAGCTGGTGATGATTATGGCCTATGGCAAGGTTAGAGTGATAGCAACAGACAGAGCGCTGTGACAGCGAAATACTACAGAAGGTTTCTGCAAAATGTGTTTTGCGCCCTAAGATTCGCCAAAGAACGCTCGACGTGCTCGAAGCTACTCTCGTCATTTTGCACGACAGCGCTAGACTGCGTGTTGCCCATACAGTAAGAGGCATTCTGGAAAAGTATGGATGGGAATTGGTTCCCCACGCGCCATACAGTCCTGACATGATCCCACCAGAATATGACTTGTTCCCAAAATTGAGTAAGCCACTCCGCGGGAAACGATTCCGTATTCTGGTGCCATCATTTTACAAGACAACGCGAGGCTACATGTTGCGCTACAGTAAGAGACATTCTGAATAAGTATGGATGGGAATTGCTTCCCCACGCGCCATACAGTCCTGACATGAGCCAACCAAACTATGACTTGTTCCCAAAACTGAAGAAGCCACTCCCCGTAAAACGATTCAGTATTTTGGTGTCATCATTTTGCAAGACAACGCAAGGCTGCATGTGGCCCTACAGTAAGAGACATTCTGAATAAGTATAAATGAGAATTGCTTCCCCACGTGTCATACAGTCAAAACATGAGCCCACCAGACTATGATTTGTTCCCAAAACTGAAGGAGCCTTTCCCTGTGAAACGATTCAGTATTCTGGTGCCATCATTTTGCAAGACAACGCGAGGCTACATGTTGTCATACAGTAAGAGACATTCTGAATCAGTATGGATGGGAATTGCTTCCCCACGCGCCATACAGTCCTGACATGAGCCCACCAGACTATGACTTGTTCCCAAAACTGAAGAAGCCACTCCCCGTGAAACGATTCAGTATTTTGGTGTTATCATTTTGCAAGATAACGCAAGGCTGCATGTGGCCCTACAGTAAGAGACATTCTGAATAAGTATAAATGGGAATTGCTTCCCCACGTGTCATACAGTCAGAACATGAGCCCACCAGACTATGACTTGTTCCCAAAACTGAAGAAGCCACTCCCTGTGAAACAATTCAGTATTCTGGTGCCATCATTTTGCAAGACAACGCGAGGCTACATGTTGCGCTACAGTAAGAGGCATTCTGAATAAGTATGGATAGGAATTGCTTCCCCACGCTCCATACAGTCCTGACATGAGCCCACCAGACTATGACTAGTTCCCAAAACTGAAGAAGCCTTTCCCTGTGAAACGATTCAGTATTCTGGTGACATCATTTTGCAAGGCTACATGTTGCGCTACAGTAAAAGACATTCTGAATAAGTATGGATGGAAATTGCTTCTCCACGCGCCATACAGTCCTGACATGAGCCCACCAGACTATGACTTGTTCCCAAAACTGAAGAAGCCACTCCCCGTGAAACGATTCAGTATTTTGGTGTCATCATTTTGCAAGACAACGCAAGGCTACATGTGGCCCTACAGTAAGAGACTTTCTGAATAAGTATAAATGAGAATTGCTTCGCCACGTGTCATACAGTCAAAACATGAGCTCACCAGACTATGACTTGTTCCCAAAACTGAAGAAGCCTTTCCCTGTGAAACGATTCAGTATTCTGGTGCCATCATTTTGCAAGACAAAATAGTAAGAGACATTCTGAATCAGTATGGATGGGAATTGCTTCCCCACGCGCCATACAGTCCTGACATGAGCCCACCAGACTATGTCTTGTTCCCAAAACTGAAGAAGCCACTGCGCGGGAAGCGATTCAGAATGTTTCTAACCAGGTGACCCGAGTAATCCGACGCCTCAAGAATGGAGGTGTCCTGACTGGAGTACAAGACTTGCCGATACGTTGCGCCGCTGTCAAAAAAAAAACATGTTGATTACTTCGAAGGCCTGTAAAGGTATGTTGTGAAATTCGTTTTTAAGAGATAGCCCACAGTGTGCAAAACTTTTGAAATGGCCCTCGTATGTTCAAAATGTATCCACTTCAACACTGATACATGCAGCTATGATTCCACTGTTGAAGATCTATGTATATATTCAAAGCTTATCCAGTTCAACACTGGCACATACTGATGTTGAAGAACTGTTTCCCACATGGAACCGGGTTCGAATCCCGGTAGCCGCCCCGGTGGCGCAGTGGTCTAAGGCGCTGGCCTCTGATCATTCCCGTCTGGGGCCCGGGTTCGTATCCCGGTGAGGCATGGATGTTGTGTTTGTCTTACGGCACTGGCTCTCTCCCTTCTCTGGAACCAGTGACCCTAAATTAGGGACGGGCGACTGCTTATAGCCCATTGAGTTGCTCACGGTGGTCGTTAAACCTCCAATCAAAAAAAAAAAAAAAATCCCGGTAAGGCATGGATGTTATGTTTGCCTTACGGTACCAGCTTTATCCCTCCCCTGGAAACAAAAATTTGGGATGAGCAACTGTTTACAGCCCATCGAGTTGCTCACGTTGGTCGTTAAACCCCCAGAGAAAGAAGGAATGATTCTCTCAATCTCATCCCACAAGTGTTCAATTGTGTTAAGATCTGGGGACTGTGGGGTCATTTTAGCACTTCCAAGTCGCTGTCGTGCTCGTGGAACCACTGTGTAACGATCTTATTCTTGAGGCGTGACGTATTATCTTACTGGAAATAGCCCTCTTCGTCAGGAAACACCATGACCATGCGCATTTGCTGGTGTATCTCGTCTGAAATGATGTTAAGATTTCTCGTGGCTTCCAAATGCTGTTCCAGAGGTATTAAGAAACACAATGTCCGTCATGAGAACAGACCCCACACCACTGCACCGCCTCCATGATCTTGTACAGTTAACGCAAGGAAGATGAGACCAATCCATTAAAATGCTGTTGATCTATATTCTGGCCCGTTCACAGAGTGCATTAACTGGAAACGTGATTCATCGAACCAGGCGACCTTTTTTCAGTTCAAATCGTCCAGTTTTGTTGCACCCATGCCCACTGCGAACGAATTCGTCCGTTTGTAGCCGAGACGAGTGATTCACGAAGAGAGCGTCTACTGTATAGCCCATTCTCCCCAATGTGCTGCGGGGTTTTTCTGATTTTTCCCTTTTGGATATACAGCTGTTGTGTCGCACAGTTACTTTGCGCGATGGAGCAGGTGTGTTACCTCGTACAATCCTCTCCACCCGCCGTTGCTCCCGTTCATCAACCACTCGTTCCTGCCAACAGAAAGTCCCATGACTGCTTGTTTTGTTGTTTTTGCATCACTCATTGTACTCTCTCGGTACAATTTTTTGGTAATATCCTAGTACAGACAACTTTGAAATCCACCAGGAGGTGCAGCACAGTCTCGCGGCGAAGATCGCTGTTGCCGCCCCGGTGGCGCGGTGTGGTCTAAGCGATGGCTTCAGATCATTCGTCTGAGATGGGTCCGGGTTCGAATCCCGGTGAGGCATGGATGTGCCGCCCCGGTGGCGCAGTGGTCTAAGCGATGGCCTACTGATCATTCGTCCGAACGGGGTCCGGGTTCGAATCCCGGTGAGGCATGGTTGTTGTGTTTGTCTTACGGCACTGGCTCTCTCCCTTCCCTGGAACCAGTGACCCTAAATTAGGGACGGGCGACTGCTTATAGCTTATTGAGTTGCTCACGGTAGTCGTTAAACCTCCAATCAAAAAAAAAAAAAAAAAAAAAAAAAAAAAAAAAAAGAGAGGCATGGATGTTGTGTCTGTCTTACGGAAACACAACATCCATGTCTTACCGGAATTCGAAGTCAATTTGTAGTCCGGTGCGACATGGATTTGTCTCTCTCCCTTCCCTGGAGTCAATTTCCCTAAATTAGGGATGGGCGACTTCTTATAGCCCATTGAGTTGCTCACGGTCAAGGTTAATAGACAGCAAGGTTTGCTCATTCCGCCTTCCTCGCAGACGAATCGTCGTGACGTCATTGAATGACATCACCGTCCTAACATGTGAATTGTAGATTCGAGCTGTAGCTACAGAGGAAAATGTCTTGACCTCTTATTCAAAAACATGTTAAACTAGGTAATGTCATCTACCCAGATCAATGGAAAGGATATAAACATTTGTCAGAACGTGGTTTCACTCATTTAATAGTCAATCATACATTTTTTATATAGATACTAACAGTGAAGCTCATACTCAAAGTATCGAATGCAACTGAGAGCTCTCAAGCAAAATCTCAGAAGCCATATTAACAAATCGGAAGAACTATTGGCCGACGGCCTAATGGAATATTTGTTTCGACGATCTTGTAAAAAACAAAATTTAGATCCGTTTGAACAGTTCAGTGAAGTACTTCATTCTTTCGAGTGGAAAAAATGAATGTTAGACACATTAATTACGCGAAAAGGGTGTTGCATTTACTTTATCGGAATTATGATGCATAAATATGTGATATTAAAATGTGCTATTATTTTCCATAATAAAATAAATGCCTATAGTTATTTCCATTATATTAAGATTTATTTCGATGAAAATAGCAAAAGAATTCCGTATATTATCGTGAACTACTTCCTTTCACGTTGGGTGTCATCAGGTTGTATGTAAACAAAGCGGGACGATACACGAAAAATCGGGAGCTATTTGAAAGCGTTCTTTTCCGATAGTACAGCCGAATTTCTTTATGAGAAATAAAAAAATCTCGGCAACATTCCCCAAATTTTTTAAATTGAAAATTGAAAACATTATGCATTAAAAAATCTGGTAGAATTTATGACGATTATTCCAGATGGCTTACGAATAACAATTCCGACACGTTGCTATGGTGCAGATACAAAGAAACGTGGCGATTAGGTACTTCTACGATGGCGATTTGGACAGTGACGTCACAAGGCAATCACCGGAAGTGCAGGATGAGCACAACCTTGTCATCTACTAACCTTGGCTCACGGTAAGCGTTAAACACTCAATCAAAAAAAAAAAAAAAAAAAAGATCGCGCACCTCGCCGCTCCAGTGGCGCAGTTGTCTAAGCGATTCTTCTGATCATTCGGCGAATATCACGGTCGCCGCCCGAGTGGCACAGTGGTCCAGGCAATGGCTTCTGATGATTCGTCCGAGATGGGTCCGGGTTCGAATTCTAGTGAGATACGGATGTTGTGTCTGTCTGCAAACACAACATTCATGTTTCGGTGAAATATGGATTTGTCTTTCTCCCTTCCCTGGCGTCTTCCAGGTTTGTCTCTCTCTATTTCCTAGAGTCAATAGCCCTAAATTAGAGATGGGTGACTGCTTATAGCTCATTGAGTTGCTCACGATGGTCGTCAAACACTCAATCAAAAAAAAAAAAAAAAAAAAACTTACGTAAAAATGCTTCGATTGCAACAAAACTTTATCGTGTTGTTTCGGAGGTATAGTGAACCGGTTCTGTTGAATATAATCGAAATGGGGTCAAATGTCAGGGCAAAGGAGCGAGATTTATTCCACAGCCATTTTCCTCATAACTTGAGTAATAACTTAAGTAATGATTTCTGGTATGTTGGAAAACGTATCATAATCAATGCATTGCATGATTTTAATAACTTGTTTACGCTTTCTAACCGTAGGTTGAAGAAGCGTATATGCTCCAGCTTTGTCCGTCCGTCTGTCCTCACGATAACTCGCGTAAAAATGGTTCGATTTCGATTAAATTTTAGTATGTGGTAGGGGATAACCTGGGGACGAACCCTGTTGAAAATGAACGAAATGGGGTCAAACGTCAGGACATAGGAGCGGGATCCATTCCATCGCCCTTATGCGTCATAACTTACGTAAAAATGCTTCGATTGCAACAATACTTTATCATGTTGTTCCGGAGGTATGTTGAACCTTTTCTGTTGAATATCATCGAAATGGGGACAAAGGTCAGGGCACATGAGCAACATTAATTCCACAGCCATTATCCTCATAACTTGAGTAATGATTTCTGATATGTTGGAAAGCTTATCATAATCAATGCACTGCATGATTTTACTAACTTGTTTTCTTTTAAATATGGTATGAATAGGTATAATACATTAATACGAAAGGCAGCATGTACCATCAAGTGCATACCTGCTGATTATGAAAACCTAAGTTGCAAAGTAGCTTTATAAAATTTCTTTAGTTGTCTCACTGTTTTACGTGCTGTCAGGGTAATAACATTTTATAACTTTTTTGGTATTAGCCCATGGTTCACTCCGACAATCTATTTAAGATAGCATTAGCCCTAAGCTTTAAAACAAGTGGTATTACGTTTATGTAGTTCCATTAGTTCTGGAGATAGCCCTTTTTGTCAGCTTATTTGCATACACTGACCCCTTGGTTTTCTCACTTGGGCTCTCACTCGTTTTCCTGCTGCAGAACTGCTTGGAACAGGTTGCCTTCATCTGCAATATGCATTTGATGGCAGAAGTTGCTCCAAGCAGTTGTGCAGCAGGAAAACGAGTGAGATCACAAATGAGAATCTGACAAAAAGGGGCTATCTCCAGAACTAATGGAGCTCCCATCGAGCTTGTATTAGGTGGAGACACTACTCCTATCCCCGCAGCATTGGCCGCCATGAGTCACCGTCCATGCTGCAAATGACGTCATATGCAGGCACGACGCAGCCGCAGAAAAGAAGCGGCTTTGAAACCAATGGAACAAAAGCTTCTAGGCGTATAGACGGATAAAATGAGTGATTTAATAACCTTTATCAATGATGCACAAGCTTACTGTTTTATCAACTGTATAATTTAGTTCGTTTTTGCCTGCTTGTGACGTCACGCCACAGATTATTATTATTTTTTTTTTGATTGAAGGTTTAACGACCACCGTGAGCAACTCAATGGGTTATAAGCAGTCGCCCGTCCCTAATTTAGGGTGACTGGTTCCAGGGAAGGGAGAGAACCAGTGCCGTAAGACAAACACAACATCCATGCCTCACCGGGATTCGAACCCGGACCCCGTTCGGACGAATGATCAGAGGCCATCGCTTAGACCACTGCGCCACCGGGGCGGCCACGCCACAGATTAGCTGTGACCTATGGCGGCAGAGCCGGTGGTGTCTCCACCTAATACAAGCTCGATGATAGCCCTCTTTGTCAGATTCTAATTTGCGACCTCACTCGTTTTCCTGCTGCACAACTGCTTGGAGCAACTTCTGCCATCAAATGCATATTGCAGATGAAGGCAACCTGTTCCAAGCAGTTCTGCAGCAGGAAAACGAGACACCACTGGCTCTGCCGCCATAGGTCACAGCTAATCTGTGGCGTGACGTCACATGCAGGCAAAAACGAACTGAATTATACAGTTGATAAAACAGTAAGCTTGTGTATCATTGATATAGGTTATTGAATTACTCATTTTATCCGTCTATACGCCTAGAAGCTTTTTGTTCCATTGGTTTCAAAGCCGCTTCTTTTCTGCGGCTGCGTCGTGCCTGCATATGACGTCATTTGCAGCACGGACGATGACTTATGGCGGCCAATGCTGCTTGGATAGGAGTAGTGTCTCCACCTAAAACAAGCTCGATGGGAGCTACAGAAACGTAATACCGCTCGGTGTGTAGATAAAATAGCCACCCGGTAGAACTGGCCACAAAAATTTTGAGGTGCCGTATAAAAATTGCGTTTTTGACCGCTTCGTGGCCCTGTCCCCACAGGTTGGTTATCCGAGTCACATAAAGTTTCCGTAATTTCGTATTTTCTTAATTGCGATATTTAATGTAATTCTTTATAAAAACGTTTATAATCTGCAACTCAACAAAACAAGTTCAGGGTTTTATAAACTACAGCTCCACAAATTCTCTGCGGGCGTGGGCAAACGCAGCAAACCTATCGATCGGGATGGAGGGGCTTAATACCAAAAATATAAAATACAAGGAATTTCTAGTCCGATCGAGAGATTTTTGGCGCTTACAAACACAACTCAACAAATTTTCTACGGGCATTGCTCAAGCATGAAACTTGTTGGGAAGGGGTGTGGGGGGGGGGGTTTATACCAAAAATATAAAGAATTTCTGAACCCATCGGGAGATTTTCAGCGTTACCAACACAATTCCACAAATTCTCTGCGGGCATGAGCTAACGCAGGAAACCTCTCCGGGGGAAGGTGGGTGGGAGAGGTACTGGCGAAAATTTAAAAATTTCTGGTCCTATAGTAAGATTTTCAGCGTTTACTAACTACAACTCAACAAAACTTCTGCTGGTATCTGCTACCGCAGGAAGCATGTCTTTGGGAGGGGGCTTAACGCCAAAAATATAGAAGAATTCGCACTAAAATTCTTGTAATTCTTGAAATTTTCAATTATTTCAAGATAATTTTTCGTAATTAGTTGGTCTTCAAACAAATTAAATTTTAGCTCATTTGGAGTTCCTTTCTCACTAAATGGGAAGACATTTTAACAATTTTGAATTATGTAAACGCAATAAAATTTTTAAGAGTGCAAAAAAATTGTCGACAGGACATTCCATGTTTATTGCTGCAGTAACGGAAGGAAAGTTTTTTTTTTTTTTTTTTTTTTTTTTGTTCTTTACGTTAAATTTTACTAGGTACGGGGTATTGATTGCTGCAGTCCAGAAATATGGGGAAAATGGAAAATTTCGTTAATTAGTTATTTTCTCAACTCAAACACTACAGTAATTTTTAGACTTGAGTTGAAAGACGTTTAAACAGGAAATTGTGATGTTGAGATACAGTTAGTTTCAGGTTGCAGTACCTTAATAATTTTTCCAGGGCCGTTTATGGGTCGCCAGTACGCCCTTGATTATGCGTACTGCTTTCTATAAGGCATATATATTCTATGACTATTTCTTTAAGCTCATAGAAATGGTCTTAGAAAATCGATTATATAAAAGTCTGGTATAAAATATTCCCTATTTTGCGTAACTAATTGACGCAACAGCGAGCTACTCTCTACAGGAGAACCAGTGTCAGATTGTTTTCAGTGAAGTCATTATTGAGGTGTTACTTATAGTATGCAATACTGGCTTCCATGAATGAACATAAGATAAATGTCATTGCATAAGAACTTCCTTTTTTATGATTTCATTTTTGACAAAAAAGAAAGACCAAAAAGTTGCAGTCCATTAATCAATCAAAATATGAACCCGAATACCTCGTTTTGCATGATTTCAACTACTTTGTTTTGCAAGACGTCAAACTGTTGCTCTGGGGGGAGCTCCTTTCTTCGACAGTGTTAAATTTGGTTGTGATCGATCTGTCGAGTGCAGATTCTCGTTAACACGTGCTGTCGACATGTGAGAGGAGCTACCACAAACCCCTCCGTCACATAAATCACTTGGAGAACGGAGGCGCGTTATCGAGCTGTATGTGTGAGTGGGGCCCATCTTCCCACTTACAGGAGTGCTCAGCTTATCCTTCATTGTCCTTAATTTAGGCACTTCCGATGAAAAGCGTACTGCCATTTTTTATTTTAATCATCCACCTTCCCAGATGTTCGTCATCGCAAAGGAGTGGCGCGAAGTATGGGAAGAAACAGAAAAACGTCTGACGCTCTGCCGCTATTTTTCAGCCCGCGGAGCTTGTCTGAATCTAGAATTCAAGGCTTGTATGCAACAAAAAATAACGGGAACCACTCAACAACTTAATATTGCGCAATATGCCTGACCACACCACATGACAGTTTTACCAACGTGCAACTCAAGGCATTTTTAAAAAACTACAAAGGTAAATCACTTTTATTCTATTATCGAATTATTGCGTAATGCATTTATCTGTTTGTTTTATTTCAATGTGAGCATGAACTTTTATTTTATACCCGGCGATCTGGCTTTTCTGGAAATTTTCAGCTTTGGGAGTTTTTAACTGTCTTCCGAAGAAATAATTCTAATTTCTGCTAATTAAGAATTCTGGAAAGAAAACTACTCCCACTCAGTCTTTTTGCCAGTTTCACACGAAACAGTGCTCTCATTTATCTAGAGACTGATCATCTGAAGAGGAGAAATCACTTTTTTCAGCAAAATCACTCACTTATCTACTGAGACCAGTGAATTGTGGGTTTCTGCCAATTTAGTTTGCTATAAGGACAGATTAAATTGAAAGTTAAACTTGCCAAATTAAAAAGGGATTTTTAAAAAAACGAACACCAAATCCCTTTTTAATTTGGCAAGTTTAACTTTCAATTTAATCTGTCCTTATAGCAAACTAAATTGGCAGAAACCCACAATTCACTGGTCTCAGTAGATAAATGAGTGATTTTCTTTATGCTTGCCCTTGACGAAGGCATCGCAGAATCAGTCATTGATCTGCTTCCCTGCGTTCTTCCGTTTGTTTGATTTCCATCGTTAGGAGCTTGCCTTCTTCAGACGATTGGGGATTGGTAGTCGTTATTCTGCTCGTTCTCGGAATTTTTTGTCCGCTTTCTTTTTTTCAAAGTTTTACTCCTTGAGTTTTGCATTTTGTTTTTAATATTATGGTTTGATCTTTCTTTCACGCAGCCTCTGACGCTTTGGAATTTAAAATTTGTGCTTGGTTTTTGTTTAATTCTTCTTGTTGTTTTTTGCTATATATATGGGATGTAAGGTTAGGTGATGCGCAACATCACAGCCTCTCCTTGAAAAATGCCAACTCCGCCTTCTCGTAGTGCATCCTGTTCCCACTAAAGCGGCTAGACGACCGCCAATAACTGTATAACCATACCATCGGGATTTAAGGAAATGCTATCCCACGCTCATCAACCCGCTTGGCCAGCGTGGTGAGTTATAACTAAACCCCTCCAAAATGACTCCACAACTTAAATCTTGGCACTCAGTCTCCGGCAGCTGGAATTTACCTGGCCAAGGCAGCGGCCAGTACAACATGAAGGCAGAGGGTGCTAAGAATCCCAGGAGGACCGGATTAGGCTGCAATCTGATGCTGATCTTGGCTACGTATAATGGACGCTCCCTATCTTCTGATTCAAGGCTTCTTGAACTGGAAGAGGAACTACAAAGGATCAAGTGGGACATTGTCAGGCTAAGTGAGGTAAGAAGAAAAGGAGATCTCATTGAACTGAAAAGTGAACATCTCTTCTACTATCGTGGGACAGATACTGGCAGAACTAGTGGTGTTGGATATATAATAAACAAGAAACTGAAGGATAAAGTTGTAGAAGTTGAAAGTTCCTCTGACAGAGCTTCACGACTCGTTATCCAACTCTCGAGAAGATACAAGGCTCAGATTATTCAAACTTATACACCCACCACAAGTCATCCTGAAGAAGAAATTGAAGACTTTTATGAGGAAATTCGTCATTTAAATAATAAAGCTAAGCAGCACTTGAAGATAAATATGGGAGATTTCAATGCAAAAATCGGGCAACGGCAAAAGAATGAAACTTCAGTAGGTGAATTCGGTCACGGCAACAGAAACCAGCGTGGAAATACTCTCGTAGAGTTTGCAGAGGCAGAAGGGTTTTCATCTTGAACTCCTTTTTCAAGAAAAAGGCACACAGTAAATGGACATGGAGACATCCAAATGGGACGACAAGTGAAATTGATTTTATTATGTGTAACAAAAAGTTCGTCATAGAAGACTGCAGTGTGCTAAACAAGTTCAACACAGGCAGTGACCATAGATTGGAGAGATGTAAGATGCACCTCAACACTAAACTCCAACGTGGCAAGCTCATAAGACAAACAAAATGTATTGACATAACCAACCTTAAAAAACACCGTAATACCTTCAAGTTGGAACTGAAGAACAAATTCTCTGCTTTAGAAGGCCTAACATCGGAAGAAGTGGATATTTTTGAAGTTAACAGAAAAGTAACCAAAGCGCTTATGGAAACAGCAACAAAATTAGCTGGGTCTAAGAACAAGTTGCATGTGAACAAATTATCAGGAAAAACCAAAATGTTGATGCAAAAAGAAGAGAGATGAGGACAACTAAAGAAGATGTGACTTCCAAAGTGGAGTATATAGAGCTATGCAAGACAGTACGAAAAAGTATCTCTGAAGATGTAAGGAAATTCAACTGTGAACTAGTGAGGAAAGCAATTGAAAACAACCAAAGCCTAAAGATAGCAAAGGGACATCTCAGTAAGGGAAGAAAACAGATTATGGCACTGAGAAAAGAAGATGGTTCTGTAACAAGAAATAGAGGCGAAATTTTGACAAGAGTGAAATATTTCTACTCCAAGTTATATAAAAGGGATGATGCATGTACTCCAGACATCATGGAAGGTACCAGTACCAGAGTTCTTCCAGTCCTCTCAGCAGAAGTTGCACATGCAATCAAGAACATGAAGCGGGGGAAAGCTCCAGGAGAAGATGGAATTACTGTAGACATCATACAAGAAGCAAGTGGAGAAATCGAAACAGTACGCGCCCAAATTTTCACTCGATGCCTTAATGAAGGGAAGATTCCTGAGGATTGGAACAACGCTACAATTATCCTGCTACATAAAAAAGATGACATTGAGGATCTCAGAAACTGCACACCTATCAGCCTCCTATCAGTGGTTTCAGACCTATCAGCCTCCTATCAGTAGTTTATAAAATCTTCACTAAAGTTCTTTCACTCCGCTCAAAGGTAACACTGGACATGGCTCAACCGAGATAATAACCTGGATTCAGGAGTGGCTACAGCACAATAGATCATATCCACGTTCTAAGAAAACTAATTGAAAGAGCGGGGAATATGAACTTCCATTGTGCATGGCTTTTATCGATTATGAAAAAGCCTTTGATTCGGTGAAACGATCAGCAGTTACAATGGCTCTGAGATCGTGCGGTATTGAAGATGCATACATTAATATTATTAATAACATCTATGAAAATGCAAGTGCAAACATTCGGCTGTTTGAAAATACAACACACATAAAAATTGGAAAGGGAGTGAGACAAGGTGACACCATATCTCCCAAGCTCTTTAATGCCACATTGGAAAATGTATTTCAATCACTGAACTGGGAAAACAAAGGGATAAAGATTAATGGAGATTATCTAACCCACCTTCGTTTTGCTGATGGCGTAGTCATTTTTTGCAACTACCCCATCAGAGCTGCAGAGTATGATCGAAGAACTTTCTGACAAGAGTAAAGAAGTAGGATTAAAAATGAACTTTCAGAAGACAAAAGTGATGTTCAATGCTTTTACAAGAAATGAAGATTTATCGCTTGATGGAGAAAAGCTGGAGATAACAGACACGAACGTTTATCTTGGACAGCAGGTATCAAGTGAGGGTCACATTGATGAAAAAATTAATCGGCGTACAAAACTTGCCTGGAGAGCTTTTGGAAGAAACAGCTTAATTTTCAAGAGCAGTATGCCATTATGTCTTAAAAGAAAAGTGTTTGATCAATGCATCCTTCCAGTGCTTACGTATGGTGCAGAGACGTGGACCTTAACTAAAAGAGACATACAAAGGCTGCAGACAACTCAAAATAGCATGGAGAGGTGCATGCTTGATGTAACCCGGAGAGATAAGAAGAGGAACTCGTGGAACCGAAAAATGACAAGAGTGAAAGACATCATGATCAGAGTTAAATCCCTGAAATGGCAAAGGGCTGGACATACTGCCAGAAGGACAGACCATCGATAGACAGCCGAAATTTTAGATTGGATTGGAAAGGACAGGAAAAGACCCAGAAGAAGACCACATAGGAGATGGGTGGATGAAATTCGAAAGCATGCAGGAGTAACATGGAGGAGACTAGCACAAGACAGAACGTTGTGGAAGAAACTTGGGGAAAACTTCGTCCAGCAGTGGATTGATAATGGTTGACAATGCTGCTGCTGATGATGATATATCATCATCATCATCATTGTCAACCATTATCAATCCACTGCTGGACGAAGTTTTCCCCAAGTTTCTTCCACAACGTTCTGTCTTGTGCTAGTCTCCTCCATGTTACTCCCGCATATTTACGAATTTCATCCACCCATCTCCCATGTGGTCTTTTTCTGGGTCTTTTCCTGTCCCTTGGAATCCAATCTAAAATTTCGGCTGTCCATCTATGGTCTGTCCTTCTGGCAGTATGTCCAGCCCATTGCCATTTCAGGGATTTAACTCTAATCATGATGTCTTCCACTCTCGTCATTTTTCGGATCCACGAGTTCCTCTTCTTATCTCTCCTGGTTATACCAAGCATGCACCTCTCCATGCTGTTTTGAGTTGTCTGCAGCCTTTGTATGTCTCTTTTAGTTAAGGTCCACGTCTCTGCACCATACGTAAGCACTGGAAGGATGCATTGATCAAACACTTTTCTTTTAAGACATAATGGCATATTGCTCTTGAAAATTATGCTGTTTCTTCCAAAAGCTCTCCAGGCAAGTTTTGTACGCCGATTAATTTCTTCATCAATGTGACCCTCACTTGATATCTGCTGTCCAAGATAAACATACGTATCTGTTATCTCCAGTTTTTCTCCATCAATCGATAAATCTTCATTTCTTGTAAAAGCATTGAACATCACTTTTGTCTTCTGAAAGTTCATTTTTAATCCCACTTCTTTACTCTTGTCAGCAAGTTCCTGGATCATACTCTGCAGCTCTGATGGGGTAGTTGCAAAAATGACTACGTCATCAGCAAAACGAAGGTGGGTTAGATAATCTCCATTAATCTTTATCCCTTTGTTTTCCCAGTTCAGTGATTGAAAGACATTTTCCAATGTCGCATTAAAGAGCTTCGGAGATATGGTGTCACCTTGTCTCACTCCCTTTCCAATTTTTATGTGTGTTGCATTTTCAAACAGCCGAATCTTTGCACTTGCATTTTCATAGATGTTATTAATAATATTAATGTATGCATCTTGAATACCGCAGGATTTCAGAGCCGTGGTAACTGCTGATGGTTTCACCGAATCAAAGGCTTTTTCATAATCGATAAAAGCCATGCACAATGGAAGTTCATATTCCCTCGCTCTTTCAATTAGTTCTCTCAGTACATGGATATGATCTATTGTGCTGTAGCCACTCCTGAATCCAGCTTGTTCTCTCGGTTGAGCCATGTCCAGTGTTACCTTCAAGCGGTGTGAAAGAACTTTAGTGAAGATTTTATAAACCACTGATAGGAGGCTGATAGGTCTGTAGTTCCTGAGATCCTCAATGTCACCTTTTTTATGTAGCAGGATAATTGTAGCATTGTTCCAATTCACAGGAATCTTCCCTTCATTAAGGCATCGAGTGAAAATTTGGGCGAGTACTGTTTCAATTTCTCCACTTGCTTCTTGTATGATGTCTATAGTAATTCCATCTTCTCCTGGAGCTTTCCCCCGCTTCATGTTCTTGATTGCATGAGCAACTTCTGCTGGGAGGACTGGAAGAACTCTGGTACCTTTCATGATGTCTGGAGTACATGTATCATCCCTTTCATATAATTTGGAGTAGAAATCTTTCACTCTTGTCAAAATGTCGCCTCTATTTCTTGTTATAGAACCATCTTCTTTTCTCAGAGCCATAATCTGTTTTCTTCCCTTACTGAGATGTCCTTTTGCTATCTTTAGGCTTTGGTTGTTTTCAATTGCTTTCCTCACTAGCTCACAGTTGAATTTCCTTACGTCTTCAGTGATACTTTTTCGTGCTGTCTTGCATAGCTCTATATATTCCACTTTGGAAGTCACATCTTCTTTAGTTGTCCTCATCTCTCTTCTTTTTGCATCAACATTTTGGTTTTTCCTGATAATTTGTTTACATGCAACTTGTTCTTAGACCTGGCTAATTTTGTTGCTGTTTCCATAAGAGCTTTGGTTACTTTTCTGTTAACTTCCGAAATATCCACTTCTTCCGATGTTAGGCCATCTAAAGCAGAGAATCTGTTCTTCTGTTCCAACTTGAAAGTATTATGGTGTTTTTTAAGGTTGGTTATGTCAATACATTTTGTTTGTCTTATGAGCTTGCCACGTTCCAGTTTAGTGTTGAGGTGCATCTTACATCTCACCAATCTATTATGGTCACTACCTGTGTTGAACTTGTTTAGCACACTGCAGTCTTCGATGACGAATTTTTTGTTACACATAATAAAATCAATTTCACTTGTCGTCCCAATTGGATGTCTCCATGTCCATTTCCTGTGTGGCTTTTTCTTGAAAAAGGAATTCAAGATGAAAAATCCTTCTGCCTCTGCAAACTCAACGAGAGTATTTCCACGCTGGTTTCTGTTGCCGTGACCGAATTTACCTACTGAAGTTTCATTCTGTTGCCGGTGCCCTATTTTTGCATTGAAATCTCCCATAATTATTATCTTCAAGTGCTGCTTACCTTTATTATTTAGATGACGAATTTCCTCATAAAATTCTTCAATTTCTTCTTCAGGATGACTTGTGGTGGGTGCATAAGTTTGAATAATCTGAGCCTGGTATCTTCTCGATAGTTGGATAACGAGTCGTGCAGCTCTGTCAGAGGAACTTTCAACTTCTACCACTTTATCCTTCAGTTTCTTGTTTATTATAAATCCAACACCACTAGTTCTGCCAGTATATATATATATATATATATATATATATATATACAGTTTATATACGCTGAGTGGCCACTTTGTTATGACCACCTGACAGTTTTAAGCAAATGAGCTATGGCTGCACGCTGTTGCCGCCATAGGACGAGGCTAGTATAAAAAGGGAAAGCTTAGTGCTTGCGACAGTAGTAGAAGGGATTTCTGGGTGACGAGATGGGTAAAAAATGCGATTTGACGGACTTTCAACGTGGGATGATTGTAGGAGCTTGGAGCCATGGAGCGAGTATCACCGAAACCACCGCATCCGTGAAATGTTCCAGTGTTTAAAGACTGGACTGTCAGCCAAACAACTGGATCTCTACGTGCAACGTGTGGTCATCATCGACTAGTGACTGCTTGAGCGGAACAGAGAGTATACAGACTGGTAACAGACAACAAAAGGGCAACAGTGCAGCAAATTATAGACCATCTTAATCAAGGATTCCCTCAAATGATCTCTGCAAGCACTGTTCGCCGTACACTGCATTAGATGGGATATGGCAGCCGAAGGCCTGTTCGAACACCTTTGCTGTCTGTAGTTGACAAGAGAAAACGTCTCCAGTTCGCACAGGAGCACAAGGATTGGACAGTCGATAATTGGAAACAAATTATGTGGTCCGATGAATCACGTTTTCAGTTGCACCATGCCGATGGCCGAGTGAGAATTTGGCGGAAACAGCACGAAAGCATGGACCCCAAATGCATTGCTACAACCCTTCAAGCTGGTGGTGGCAACGTTATGGTGTGGGGAATGTTTTCCTGGCATGCTATGGGCCCTTTAATTCGTGTTGATCAACGTCTGACTGGCACATTATATCTAAATGTCGTTGCGGACCAAGTGCATCCTGTCATGTGGATGGTTTATCCCAATAACGATGACTACTTTCAACAAGATAATGCCTCCTGCCATAGTGATCGTATTGTACAGGATTGGTTTCAGGAACATGCCGGTGAATTTACTTTGCTTAGGTGGCCCCCACAATCTCCAGATCTCAACCCCATTGAGAATTTGTGGGATGAAGTTGAACGAGCTATCAGACAGCTAGATCCACAACCCTGCAATCTCACACTCTTGGAAAGGGCTATTCATCAAGCATGGTCTCAGATTCCACAAACCACGTATCAACATCTCGTGGAGTCCATGCCACGAAGAATCGACGCAGTATTAAAGGTAAAAATTGGCCGAAAGAAGTACTGTGGGGGTGGTCATAATAAAGTGGCCACTCAGTGTATAAGCACACCGGACAAAAGATTAGTCAGCCCTAAAAGTAATGATGGTAGGAAGTTTCCGGTTGCACAGCGGGCGCCGTGATAGCATTGTTGGAAATACATTCCACTGGCGTGGTCCTACAGGATCATTTCTGTTTGTCTGTTTGTTGCAGTGGTGAAGATGGTTGGTTGGTTGGTTGGTTGTTGGATTTTATTGGCGCAAGGGCCAGGTTTGGCCAAAGAGCGCCAGACAGAGAACGATCAGCCACAGATTTTTAAAAACGTGGAAAATGATGAAGATCAGACAGGCTTGGCAAAAGTTGAAAAAGAGTATGAAGAAAGCAGTGAAGAAAAGGTAGTTAATGATGTTTATTAAAAGTAACATATTTACTAATGGAAAAGGACGAACCGTCACTCTCCTCCCCCCACACTCCTCTGCAATGCTGGCAGAGGGCGGGGACGAACTGTCACTCTCCTCCCCCCATGTTCCTCTGCAATGCTGGTAGAGGCTGGGGACGAACTGTCACTCTCCTCCCCCCCGTGTTCTTCTATAATGTTGGGTGAGGGTGGGGACCTCGCTGAGGCCGAGACAGTTTGATGGACACCGCACACCTTTGCGGATTGAGGGCCGGGTCTTCCGCACGTGCAGGCTGTCTGCTGGAAACCGGAAGAGGCGGGCGTCTTCAAAAGAGAAGGCGAAGACGCAGCTGGTCGAATAAGCTGGAGCTCGGTGAAATCCACCTGTGTCGCTTGTTCAGCTGTAGATCGCTTGGCAAGTGCGGCGAGAGCTACAGGGCGCGGAACAAAAGGCTGCACGGGTTGTGGCTGAGACTTAACAACTGCGGCAAAAGTACGCTGTCGGGTGGTGGGTATACCCAACTTGGCCTTGGCAGCAGGGTACGAGAGGCCCTCCAGGGTCTTGAGGCGCTGGATAGCCATCTCGTCCTTCCATTTCATACAGTTGCGGGAGTAAGCTGCATGGGCCTCACCACAGTTAACACAGGAGGCCGCAGAAGTGCAACCTTCCCCGTCATGTTCACTGGAGCCACAATTAGCGCAACGAGCGGAACTCTTACAAAAACGTTGGGAATGCCCGTACCTCTGGCACCTGAAACAGCGCAGAGGACTGGGAATGTACGGGCGAACTCCACAGACCAAGTAGCCAGCCTTGATTTCGACCGGAACTTTCGGGGAGTTAAAAGTCAAGATAACATTTTTAGATTTAATCAAAGAGCCATCACGCCGGAACATCATACGACGTGCAGCAATAACACCTTGATCTGCAAGTTCAGTCACCAATTCTTCTTCACTGCATGGCAAGAGATCAAACTCCGAAATAACACCCCGAGAGGTGTTAAGAAACGGGTGAGGTGTCACTTTAACAGGAATGCCTTGAAGACTAGAAAGGTGCAGAAAAGTGTTACTCTGAGAAACACTGCAAGTTTGGACAAGCAGGTCCCCAGAGCGAAGCTTCCTCACAGACTGCAAGGGGCCAACCGCAGCGTCCAAAGCTTTAGAAATGAAAAATGGAGATCTGGTGGACAGTCTCTCATTCGGATCGATGGATTCCACAAGTAAGTGTGTAGCATGCGTAGTCACAGCAATCGAGGGTAGACGACGCTTCGGAGCAACTGGTACAGCAGCCGAAGAAGAGGTTCCACATTCTTGGTCAAGGTCTAAAGACCGTTTAAGGGTATGAGACTTGGTAGGTTGAGAAGACGAAGGAGAGTCGTGGTCAACTATCATTTTCTCAGGTGACTTAAATTTGGAGTTTTGTTTTTTGTGTTTACCCATGGAAAAAAGGAGGAAGATTCGTCTGCAGACTACTCCACCCACCACCGAGCCCTACAAGGGAGAACTGGAGGTCTGCAAGCCAAGAAAATGACGCTGGACACAGTTCTGGAGCTTATACGTCGCAGATATAGTCCGTTGGCTGTGATCACACGCACTCGGCGGACACTTCGGCCTCCGGGTACCGTCATGCCAACGCCTTTGGCATGATCCCACAGCCCCCGGGCTCACCCTGCCGTGCTATACGACAAAAAAGCCGCTAAAGCCCTGCACACAACTTGGTACAAGACTTCTGACTAGAGGTGGGTTAGTCTCTAGCCTCCCGTTTACAGCGAAGCCGGGGTCGAAGAGGAGTGTTGGTACACAGGAGGCACTTATCCGGTCTCCTGCGACCTCAGCCGCCAGACATCCCATTTCCGCCTCACGGGTCTCCGCACGCGGCAAACATGCAGGTAGATCTAGCACCCAAACCAGCTAAAAGGAAAAAAAGAAATCTAAAGAAGACAAATCCTGGAAGGGAACCTAAACGGAATCTCAGCAACCTACGAACTGAGCGGTTAATAGTAAATAGTTAGTGGTGGAGGGTAACAAAACCACAAGACCGGGGTGTTAGTACATAACGTGGTAGCGATTAGGTAAAGTATACAACACGGGCAACTAGCCAGTGGAGAAACTAAATAAAAACGAAAAAGCGAGACACAAGACCAGCTCGGGATCGTGGGGCCGCGACTCCCCAACAGCTGGATGAACAGCCGTCCCTGCAAACACCAACAGCACCAAAATAAGAAAAAAACAAGCTGTGGCATGACATCAGATGTTGACCAGTCACAAGGTCAGCTCGGGCCGTGGGGGCGCCGCTCCCCAAATAACTGGAAAACCAGTTATCCCCGTGCGGGGACAGTGGTGAAGAACAAGGTGTGTGTTTAATTTAGTCTGCTGCCCCGGTGGCGCAGTGGTCTAAGCGATGGCCTCTGATCATTCGTCCGAACGGGGTCCGGGTTTGAATCCCGGTGAGGCATGGATGTTGTGTTTGTCTTATGGCACTGGCTCTCTCCCTTCCCTGGAACCAGTGACCCTAAATTAGGGACGGGCGACTGCTTCTTATAGCCCATTGAGTTGCTCACGGTGGTCGTTAAACCTCCAATAAAAAAAAAAAAAAAAAAAAAAAAGAATTTAGTGTGCAATATGAGTCGTAAGACAGATGTTACTGAGTGGCAAAAAGGAGCCATCGTGTTTGGCCGTGGCCACGGACACAAAGTGAATGAAGTCACCCAATTTGTTGGTGTGTCAAAGCGTACTGTCCAGCGGGTCTACAAACAGTGGTATAGTTCGCAATCAACTGAAAATCGGCGGCGTAACTCTGGCCGGAAATGGATTCTTACTAACAAGCACCGCCGCCATGTTTCACACCTAGTAACTGCAAATGGGTTTCAAACCAGGTAACAACTGCTCCAAACAGTCATTGAAAGTCCACTCCAACCAGTTTCCGAAAGGACATAGCGACGAGATCTGCATGCGATGGTCATCTGGAACAGAGTACCACGGAAGAGATCGCTTTTAACAGCAAGTCACAAAGTTTTACGTTATTAATGGGCTCAGGGGCACCAAAACATTACTGTGGAGGACTGGAAACGAGTAATTTGGTCTAATGAGTCTCGTTTTTTACGTAATTTGGTCTAATGAGTCTCGTTAATTTCAGTATGTGGTAGGGAGCCACCGGGGACGAACCCTATTGAAAATGGGTGAAATGGGGTCAAAGGTCAGGACACTGGAGTGGGATCCATTCCATTGCCCTTGTGCATCATAACTTACCAAAAAATGTTTCGATTGCAACAAAACGTTATCATGTTATTCCGTAGGTATAGTGAACCGGTTCTGTTGAATATCAACGAAATGGGGTCAAAGGTCATTGCACAAAAGCAAGATTTATTCCACAGCCATTATTCTCATAACTTTTGTAAAACTGCTTCTATTGCGACAAAACTTTAGTATGTTATTCTTGAGGTGTACTGAACCGGTTCTGTTGAATATCATCGAAATGGGGTCAAAGGTCAGGACACAGGAGCGAGATTTATTCCATCCTCATAACTTGAGTAATAATTTCTGGTATGTTGGAAAGCGTATCATAATCAATGCATTGCATGATTTTACTAACTTGTTGTTTGTACTCTAACATTGGGAGGCGACAAGTGCACCGCAGGCCCAAATGAAGCCTTTAATCCTGATTGTGTCGAAGGTTTGTTCAAGAAGGAGGGGGTTTGGGGATGTCTTTTCGTGCCACGAAATGGACGCGCTCTCGTTGCAGTGACGATGAATTTGAACCAGCATGTGTACCTCAGCATTCTGAATGACGAAGTGTTGCCCTTTGCCCTAAATCTCCAGGAACAGCATCACATTGCTGCTTTTGTCTTATAATTGCTGTGGTCACAGGGCTAAAACTGTGTCTAAGTGGCTCGACGAACAATCAGCAACACTGCCTCACCTCGATTGGCCCACCAAATCCCCAGATTTAAATCCTATTGAAAATATGTGGGATAATTTGGAACAGAAGGTGAAACGCCGGAATAGAAACCTACGTACTCTGGCGGTACTTCGAAACCAGTTGACTCGCGAGTGGCTGCAAATCAATGTTCAATACATCCACAACCTCGTTGAGTCTCTACCACACCGGATTCATGCTATTATAAAGGGAAGAGGCACCGTCGCCCGTTATTAAGTAAGTTTTGACAGAGGTGAATAATTTTTTGTCCGGTGTGCTTATATATATATATATATATATATATATATATATATATATATATATATATATATATATATATGCGCTTATACACCGATGACCCATTACATTATGACCACCTACCAAATAAGCTGTATGACCCCTCTAGCCCGCAAAACAGCGGCCAATCGGCGAGGCATCAATTCGATGAGGTGGCGATAGGTATCCTGCGGTATTTGGTACCATAATGTCAACAGCAGGTCCTGCAGTTCCCGTACATTTCGGGGTGGTGGTGATTTAGCGTGAACCCGCTTTTCCAAGTCAAACCACAAATGTTCGATTGGGTTCATGTCAGATGAATTCAGAGGCCAGGGCATTAACAGAAAGTCACCAGCATGTTCCTCGAACCACTCCTTGACGATTCTGGCAGTGTGGAATGGCTTATTGTCCTATTGGTAATAGCCATCACCAGCAGGCAACACAGTTGCCATGAATGTGTGAACTTTGTAAGCAACGATGTTCAGATATCTGACGGCTGTCAGGGATTGTGCTATTAGGATAATGGGGCCTAAAGTTTCCCAAGAAAACATCGCCCACAGCATAACACCTCGGCCGTCAGCTTGTTTCCGCCCGACATCACGCCCAGGTGCCATAGCCTCCGTTGGTAATCGGCGTATCCGCGCTCGGCCGTCTACGTGATGTACCAGGAATCTTGATTCGTCAGACCTGGGCACTTTCTTCCAATCATCCACAGCCCACTCTCGAGGAACTTAGACCCATTTCATGCGTTGTTGGCGAAGACGTGCAGTGAGCATGGGAACCTGGCTGGGTCTTCGGCTACGCAGGCCCATGTGCAGAAGGCTGCAATGAACTGTTTGCTGTGACACATTGCCCTGATCACCACTGTTGTAGCTCCGCGTGATCTGTCGCAATGTGGCCCTATGGTCGCTGTGAACAATGCGCGACAGTCTCCGCTCTCCTCTCGCATCAATGAGCTGCGGACAACACACGGCTAGACGACAGTTCGTCGTTTGGCCATCTGTGCACCACTTTTGATACGTACTCACTAAAGCAGCACGGGAACAACCCTCAAACCGCGCCGTTTCCGAGATGATAGATCCCAGACGCCGTGCCATCACAATTTGTTGTTTATCAAACTCCGATAAATCGGCAGCTTTTCCCATTCTGACTCCGAAAGCCGGTCCTCGGGTTGTATATATACTGCTCTGTGAACTTCACCTGCGCCACCGTTCGGTGTCCAGGCGCGTTCATTCCTCTAGCCTGTGGGTGGTCGTAATGTAATGACTCATTATTGTATATATAGTCAGTTGACTTGGGTATGTTTAAACGCCTCTCGGTTTCTCCTATGGACAACTCACTAATATAACACCCGACCATCTTTCCCTTCTCAAAGTCAGTTCTCTCCAGCCGCGCCATTTACACTCAACCTCACAACGCAATATGATCCCGGTCAGCGGAAGACTTGTTTTTATACCGTTTGCAGCTGTACCGCGCATCTTAACAACGCAGAGGATCCGTTCATTTGCTTTTGAAGGGGTGTCCTGTGAGTTTTATCAATATAGTATATATTTAAAAAAATGGGTAGACGGGGTAAGGTGAATTTGCAATACAATATTAAATCAAATATTTAAAGAAAATCCCAGAATTTATTTCAAAAAACTAGAAACATATATGCACAGTCGAGTCACATTTTGTGACCTCCTCCAACTTTTGATGTCAACAGCGCGTAGCCAATGAATGAAGGCACGTGTCGTGAGCTGGCTTGGATGGTATGTAAGATGTGGTGTAGGCATTCTGAAAACATATCACTCGTTGCTATCATGGATAAAAGCAGCGAATAATCAGATTTGCATAAAGGGATGATTGTCGGCTTTCGGGCCAATAGTGGCAGTTTATCTGAAACAGCGCAGTTTGTGAACTGTTTGCGTGCTGCTGTGGTTAAAGTGTATCGTGATGGGAGAAATGGCACCATTGCGAATAAGTGACGTGGAAATGCTCTTGATGTGAGAGGTGAACGTCGGCTTCGAAGGTGCGTGAGTGCCGATCGACACGCTACAGTGGAGCAACTCACTGGCCGAATGAACTAGTGAGCTACCAGAAATGTGTCTAAAACGACAGTTCAGCGAACCCTGCTGCGTATGGGGCTCCGATGCAGACGGGTGGTCACTGCACCTATGCTAACGAAGGTGCATCTGCAGAGAAGGCTTACATTTGCACGGCAGTATCGGAATTGGACCTCCGCTGATTGGCAAAGGATTGCCTTCTCCGATGAGTCACGTTTTCTGCTTCATCGAACGGATGCACTTTGGCGTATAAGGCGAGAAACATCGGGGAAAAAACACTCTTCAACCATTGATGGAAGAACACAAGCTGGTGGGGCCAGCATTATGGTCTGGAGAACATTTTCGTGGCCTTCTCTGGGTCTACTATACCTGTGGAAGGCACTATGGACGGAATTCGTTATGAATCCATCCTTGCAGACCACGTACATGCATACATGCTGATTGTCTTCCCTGGGGCGGATGGGATCTTCCAGAAAGACAATGCGACGTGTCACCCAGCTAGAAATGTCCGAGAATTGTTGGAAGAGCACGATGAAGACTTCAAAGTACTTCCCTGGCCTGCTAACTATCCAGATTTAAACCCAATTGAGCATCTGCGGGACTACCTTGATCGTGCTGTTCGCTGTATGGACCCTCCACCACGCACCTTCCAGGTGCTGTCAGATGCACTGCAGTTAGCATGGCTCCACATACCTGTGAACACCTTTCAGCACCTTATTGGGTCACTCCCAGCCCGTCTAGCTGCTGTCCGCGCTGCACACGGCTGTTACTGTGGATATTAGCTGGTGGTCACAATAATGTGACTCGATCATGTATAACACACAGGCCCGATCCAAATCTTCTACGGAGGACATTTCAACAAACTCCACAAAATTTACTTAAAACAATAACATTCGCAAAAATATTGTAGCAGTGTGTAACAAGAAACCCCAGAATGAAGAATTATACCCTCAAAAACATGTGGCAGGGAAAATTTTGACGTAAAAAACGAATGCGTGTTTCCAGAACAAAAGAAAAGGGGGAAACTAACAGCTCGAAAGAACCCTGAAAAGGCAATACCCTATAAAAAGAATATTTTTTAGACAAGAAGCAGCTAACTGGTCAGCAGTGGCAAAAACAACGAATCAGGAAAAAAAGCGATTATTAAGAAAAACTACCAAAATGGCACACAACTTACCATGAGCGTCCATAACTAAGTTTTCAGGAGGGGGACAACAGAAACTGTAACTATGAATAACATATACAAACGCTAGATGAAAATTGCTACTGAGCCTTCTTGTTATCTAACCCAGAGGTTCCCAATGTGTGCGTCGCGGTGCCCCAGAGCGTCTCCGGTCTTGGTCCGAGGCGTCGCGACTATAAGGAAAAACTGAAACTTATAATTTATAGTGAAATGCAACATGCAGATTTTGGAGCATCTATCTCAACTCAACGTTCAATTTGACAAATATTTTCCTCCACATACAGATGAACACAAGTGTTCATCTGTATACTGACCCATTTACAGATCCACCATCAACCTTCACTACTGCTGAGAAGAAACAGTTAATAGACATTTCTGCAGACACCACACTGAAAATGACATTCTCTTCCAGAACTCTGCCATAGTTTTGGAACAGTGTGGCAGAGGATTACCCAGAATTGAGTAAGAAAGCCGTGAGAGTAATTCTTCCTTTTGCCACATCCTACCTTTGCGAGGAAGAATTTTCAGCTCTGGTGGTAATGAAATACGGATATACGTAGAAGCAAAGTTAACGTTGAGAAAGATATCCGCGTAGCTGTATCGAACATTATCCCCAGATTCGATCTTTCGTGTGACGAGAACGCAAATACCTCTGTTAGGTAGTTTCTGAAATTACTGTAAAAATGTGAAAGCCAAAGAAGAGTGTTACCATTGTGGAAATATGTCTATCTCATTAATTTCTTCTTATTCAGTTCTGTAATTTTATTCTAATTTTGTATTTTTACATTAAAAAATAATACAAGCTAGTAATGCAAATGTTTATTTCCTTCTTTAAAAAAATACCACAAACTTGAATTTGGGAATTTTTTTTTTAATTTTTGGTTCAGGGACGTCGCACGGAAAATATGATATGTGGAGGGCGGCGCGGTCTCAAAAAGTTTGGGAACCCCTGATCTAACCGTTTTTACCACACTATCAACACGAAAATTTAATTGGTAACCTGGAGACGCAAAAAATGTAACAAAGATGGGTAAATGAAATTAGACTGCATGTTAGAAGAAAATTTTTCATTCTTTTGCCCCTTTTGGCCACTTATGTCACATGCGACACAAAACCCAGAGATCACTCAATTGGTTATCAAGAATGAAAAAATATCTTCAAGACGAATTTCTGGGAAAATTTTCGACAGATTTTTTGTCCAGCAGAAAATAGTTGATGCAAAGTTTTCAGGTAATACCAGTTTCAGAATTCTTTGCCGGTCCACTGCTCCGAGATATTTTTCATTTCTTCGCCTTTCATATTTTTCCATACCGTACGTATATATACCGTTCTCCAACGTAAAATGGGAAATTTCATTATTACTTTTTACTGGAAATCCCCTACATTTTTCTTATTTTTACGGCGTACACACGCATCCAGAAGCTCTACAGACAGATTAGCAATCAGAATTAGTGTTATAAAAATATCTGTAGTACGGTCCAAAATCTGAAAGAGCATGATCTGATTTTCAGGAGAGGGTAAATGCCCCCCTTTTGCGCCCGTACACGGGCGCTTGTTCAACCTGCTCAGCACGTCATCCGAGCAGCTGCTTCAACGAACTACTACACAAAAATGGCCAACTGAACTCCCTCTCAACATAAAACTCCCCGGTTGCCCAGCTCAAAACTCCAGCTTAAGAAGTCAAGTAAAAAAAAAAAAACAAGTTAGTAAAATCATGCAATGCATTGATTATGATACGCTTTCCAACATACCAGAAATCATTACTCAAGTTATGAGGATTATAGCTGTGGAATAACTTTCGTTCTTGTGTCATGACCTTTGACTCCATTTCGATGTTATTCAACAGAATCGGTTCAGTATACTTCCAGAACAACATGATAAAGTTCTGTCGCAATACCAGCATTTGTTACGTAAGTTATGATGAATAAGGGCAATGGAATGGATCCCGCTCCTATGTCCTGACCTTTGACCCCATTTCGCCCATTTTCACTAGGGTTTGTGCCCAGGTGGTCCTCTACCACATACTAAAATTTCATCGAAAACGAACCATTTTTACGCAAATTATGACGCATAAGGGCAATGGAAATGGATCCCGCTCCTATGTTCTGACCTGTGACACCATTTCTCATTTTCGATAGGGTTCGTGCCCAGGTAGTTCCCTACCACATACTAAAATTTCATCGAAATCGAACCACTTTTGCGTGAGTCATCGTGCGGACAGACAAAGCTGGAGCATATACGCTTCCTCAATCTACGGTTGGAAAGCGTAAAAAAAGGCCCTAAGATGATACAACGTGGCCGTAACAATAGCAATCCAACCAGCAAAAATGCACCAAATAAAAAGTAACTTGAATTTCAGGACTGAGGAAACGCTCAACGGGATACAAGAAGAGTCCTATCAAAACCAGCTTTCTGTGTTTAATAGTTTCATGCGTGTATATATGTATATATACAATCAATTGCAAAAAGTAATAAGACCACCTGTTGGTATTAGATTTCTGCCGATTTCGTCAGCTACTACTGTCTGTATTACTCAACTTCCTGTCGGTGTTGCATCATCCTACAGCGGCAGCTGTTGATAGAGTTGGGGGAAGCGTGCGAGCGTCAGTTTGCTTCTGGTTTTCATGCTGATAGGTTTTGTACGTATATCCTATGTAGCGAAAAAGGTTAGAAAAGCGTCAATTAAGTGTTACTTAGCGGGCACAAATAGTGACTTTGTATCATGAAGGATATCGGAGGCTCCCAAGTATAATCTGCTTTCATCGCTGAACACGACAGATCGCCATTGCGTTCTCCAGTGCAGACGTTGGCAACACCAGGCAGCCGTTCCTGACGAATGGCTGGAGTCAGAGGTACACATGCCAGAGGCACACGTGCGCGTAGTCCTGCATCCAGTAGACGGTTGCGGATTGTTCGCACAGTCACCTTCAGGTGCAACGGCTGCTCGGATTTGCGTCGCAGTGGATGTTCTGCTTGACAACGCCGCTCTTCTTATGCGTCGATTGGTCCGCTCATCAGTCCGTCTGTGACTCCCGGTTCCACGTCTTCTCGTGTCGGAATGTTCCTCGGACCATCTACGCCACCATGGTACCACTACCGATACGTACCGTCCAATTCGCTTCGCAATATGACGATACGACAACCCGGCCTCGCGGAGTCCGATTAGACGACCTCGCTCAAAGTCCGATAACTGCTGAAATCGTACACATCTTCCATATCCAGGCATTGCAGCTTCTTCAGGGTCTTCGCACGTGTCCGTACGCCTACGACTGATTACATTCACTTCGCCGTACTCCTTAAATACCACCGACGATAATTTGCATATTAGCCGCCCCGGTGGCGCAGTGGTCTAAGGCGCTGGCCTCTGATCATTCGTCCGTAAGGGGTCCGAGTTCGAATCCCGGTCGGGCATGGATGTTGTGTTTGTCTTACGGCACTGGCTCTCTCCCTTCCCTGGAACCAGTGACCCTAAATTAGGGACGGGCGACTGCTTATAGCCCATTGAGTTGCTCACGGTGGTCGTTAAACCTCCAATCAAAAAAAAAAAAAAAAAAAAAATGTGCATATTATGCCGTGCTGTGGCGTTAGCGCTTACCGGTTGGTCCCGAAATTAACATCACACCTACGTAAACTCGACCTTATTAACATATGTAAGTTTCATGATCGGTGTTCTTATTTCACTTTCCGCCATTGTATATATATATATATTCACAAGCTATTCTATTTTTTATTTTATTTTAGAGTTAAAATAACAATTTTAAATATTTTAAACTTGTTTTAATATAAAACATTAAGACATTTTTATATATTTTATACGTTTTTTAATAACTTTTTGTTTATAAAGTTTTTTTCTTATAAAGAAACTGATTTTTCCATAGCACTAAAGGTTCCAATTAGAGAGTTAATAAACATCTGCTGAAGAACGTCTAAGAAGGCTTTGGTTCATCAGCCTCATACTATTAACTGTAACGATTTTAAATTAAGTCTACTAACTTAACTTTATTTTTAAGACTATTTTTCGCAAGACTGTTTTGATGAAATAACCACATACCTTTTTCAGAAGAAGATATTCTTTTAACGAATCAGTATATACAGATTTATTTATTTTTTTTGGCATTTTTAAATTGCAAATTTTAAGGGTTAATTAAAAAACACTTAAAAATATCAAATATCTTTCACAGATGTGACAAAGTAACCTGTTTCAGCTTCCCTATATTACTCGTTCAGTAAGGCCCGCGAAACGATATTTACCTAAAATGTTCATTAATACACTCATTGTCATAAAAATTCGTGCACCAAGAAAAAACCGTACGATTAATGCGAAATTCGGCGAATAGCTACGAGGAAGGCAGACATGTAAGCGATTAAAGTTTCGTACGATTCCGCATGTCCGCGCGTCCAACACCGGCGCTGCAATCGCAATCCTCGGAGCTTATAAGGCACCGCGCATTCGTGCGAGTACACGGTAAGAGTCAGGTGAGATACCTGAGCAATAGACATGCTGAGGAGCCGCCGTAGATGTGCGTACGGGCAACTGACGGTGTTTGAACAGGGCCGTATCGTCGGGATGAGAGAGACAGGGTGGTCAGCGCGCCGAATCGGCCGCCATTTGGGCCTGTTGGACAGTACGGTGCGATCGTGTTGGGAGCAGTGGACACGGGAAGGCACCCAGACACAGAGGACTGGCCCTGGACGACCCAGACACACCACCAGCAGAGAGGACCATAGGATCGTGAGAGCGGCACGCACAGACGCAACGACGTCCTTTTCCAATATCCAGGGACATGTGGCGGCTGTACAAGGGACTCCTGTGTCCAACAGAACCATTTCCAGACGCCTGGCAGAGCCGAATCTGCACTCTCGACGACCCTTACGTTTTCTACCATTCACATTCCACATTGCTCGCTATACGTGTCAGCAGCGAGCTAAATGGAATGCTACAGACTGGCGACGTATAATGTTCAGCGACGAATTCCGCTTCTGTATCGGAACGGACGACCACCGTGTCAGAGTGTGGAGGACCGGAAGTGAGCGCTACAATCCCAACCTCACTGTACAGCGGCACACATCCCGAACTGCAGGCGTGATGGTCTGGGGGGCCATCGCGTATGACAGCAGGACATCCCTCGCAGTGATCCGAGGGGTGTTGTCAGCCCATCACTACGTACAGGAGATCCTGCGGCCGCATGTGCTGCCATTCCTGGCGGGGCGGCCCGGTGCTATTTTCCAACAAGATAACGCCCGTTCGCACACGGGTCGGGTTTCCCCAGGGCTGTCTGCGTCATGTTTCTGTAGCCTGATCTCTCGCCCATCTAGCACGTGTGGGAGTAGATGGGACGCCAGCTTTCTCCATATCCCAGTGTTCGTACTTTAGAGCGTCAGTTGGAAGAAGTGTGGGCCAATCTGTCCCAGGATAACATACGGCTTCTCTTAGACTCCATGCCGAACCGTATCACCGCATGTATCCGAGCACGAAGCGGCCCGACGCGGTACTAACGCTGACTGGAATGTGTACCGTATGTCCGCAGGAAATCGTCCTGTTGCTGTATTGTAATCACTTCTGTCTTTGGTATGTACCATCTCACTACTAAAATCTCATTTCAACCCGACGTCTCCTTCTTGGTGTGCGGATTTTTATGACAATGAGTGAGTGTATATCAATCCTGCAGTAAGGCTACAGGAATAACCCGCACGACGTGACCGGTTGATGTCCGGATTAGGAAAGGATCCTGATTAAAGTAGGTTTCCTGTATAATAAATTTGAGCTTTATTCAGACCGGAACAAAACAGCTAACCGACCGTGCCACCAGGACGAGACCCAGTGTTGCCAGAGAACTTTTACCTGAAATCATTTAGAGCAGAGCTCAAATAATCAGTAGAAATCAGTAGATCAGATATATTTGCTTGAAATATGTACCACCTTAAAAATGTAATGTATTGGGTTGTTGTAAAAGTCATGACGTATTTTTGCATTCGATGGCGGTTGGACGGTTTTGGAAGTACCAGAGGCATGCGTAGCTCTGTTACTATGGCATTCGACAGGTGCCATTTCTAGCTGCAGTCTAAAAGGAATAGTGAGCGATTTGGTTTATTTGCGGAGATTTGACATCAAGTTGAAGATGGAAGACCAAACTGTGCATTTTCGCCATATTTTACTGTTTTACTTCCGTAAATGGAAGAACGCGCGTCAAGCTTGTAAAAAATTGCATAAAATGTGCGGTGATAATACTCTACAAGAACGTCAGTGCCAGCAGTGGTTCGCTAAATTCCGTGCTGGTGATTTTGACCTCAACGATGCTCCTCGGTGTCAAGCTTTCGAGACAGCAGCAGTATGCGAATGAATGTTGTTCTGTTGAAAATCGCACCGGAGCGAGCGTTCAGGAAAGGTAGGGCCACTGGTTGCAGGACCTCATTAACGTAACTGTCAAAGTGCCTGTAATGAACACCAAAGGTGATCTGGCATCGTAGGCAATTGCACCCCACACCAGGCCTTCTGGACATGTGACGCTCGACAACAAACCGTTCATCTTGGCGCTGACCACGATGCCTTCACACACGGATTCGTTGGTCGTCTCCTTCAAAACAAAAGCAGGACTCGTCACTGAATATCACCCGTTGCCATTCTGTGTGGCTCTTTGACAGTCTGGCACGACACCTTTGCAGTCTTTGGAGACGATGCAGTAGTGTTAAGGGCAGTCGTCGTAACGGTCTGCGGGCGTGTAATCCTACGTCCTGCAGCCGTTCGTCTAGGTCTCCCACACCCTTCCTGTCTCTGCTGCGTGCCTTGTTCTGTCCACTGCCGCCAACGGCGTGCTATGGTTATATCCACATAACTGGTATGGCGCTCAATACGGCGATAAGACCAATTCGCTTCCCGTAGCCCGACGATGCGGCCCCTCTCGAGCTCGTTCAACTGCTCGAATGGCTTCCGAACTTTTCTCCGAGGCATACGTCAGTTGCAAAGAATGCAACCAAAACAACAGCACGAGTCAGAATGGCAAGCATGTGCAACGGACGACCTTACACAGCCAGTCAGGCACAGCGCTATGACCCCTCCTCGCTGGCAACACATGCGCGGCCAAGCGTGATACTTGAACCATTTGCATGTCCCACGATGTCAAACCTACCCACCAAGTTTCATTCCTGTCGGTTGCTTCCTTGTGGGTGCAATATTTTTTTTTTTTTTTTGACGATGAGTGTATACTTATCAATTTTTAAAAAGCGCATATGTTTGTGAGTCATGAAATGCAAAACCGATTTTTGATCCAATCCGAAAGTAAACAACATACTCCTCTCTGGCGGGATCAAGGTTCAACTTTGGCTGCACTAAGGAGAAACACAACAAAACTGTCTCAATTCTCTCAAAGTTGTAACATACCGGGCTACGTTTAAAAGAATAAAAGAACCGTGTATTTTTCATAATCTGAAATTCAAATTTTAATGTATCTGAAAATTACTTACAACTTTAAGAGACAATCCGAAATTCAAATTTTATCTCTGAAAACACGGTCCTTGAAACTTGATTTAAACGTCCAGTCTCTCAAATCTCTCAAAGTTTTAACAACATACCTTGTTTAAAAGAATCGGAGAGCCGTGTATTTTTGATAATCTGAAATTCAAATTTTAACATGTAATAGCAAAAAGCGTATAAATGAATTTCGTATGACCGAGTTAAAAAAGCTATAGCCGCCCCGGTGGCGCCGTGGTCTAAGGCGCTAGCCTCTGATCATTCGTCCGTAAGGGGTCCGGGTTCGAATCCCGGTCAGGCATGGATGTTGTGTTTGTCTTACGGCACTGGCTCTCTCCCTTCCCTGGAACCAGTGACCCTAAATTAGGGACGGGCGACTGCTTATAACCCATTGAGTTGCTCACGGTGGTCGTTAAACCTCCAATCAAAAAAAAAAAAAAAGCTATAGAAAGCAGTAAAATATCAGGGCTAACGCAGAATTGCGAATAAAAGTGTAACCCGTATAACTGAGAAAACGTATAACCCAGGATTTTCTGTACTTGGTGAGGTGTTTTTATGCTACAACAGCTGTCTTTTATCATCATTTTACATGTAAAATATTCCAAATTAAGTTATTTTTTCATCTAAAATCTTCCCAGAGTTCGAAGCCGTTACTTCCATCTGCTTTTCATGAATACCTTTTATGAAGAATTAACGAGCTGTGTCCTTGTGTTTCCAGATGTATATTGTGAAATGCTACGTTAATATTGTACAACGATGTGAAATCGTAATTCGGCTTCAGATATGGTGACTAACTGTGGTGGAAACTTCCAGCCATGTCGAAAGTGTTCTTCATTTCATTCAGTCTCATTTTGTCGTTATGAACCAACAGCACTCTTAAGAAACACATTCACTTACTGATGGAGAAAATGTGCGTTTGTGGAGATGGATCAAGTGATTGATGATTATTGCCCATATCCCTTTCTTTCAGAGGAGTTAGTGGGTCCAGCTGTTCCGGAAAAAACATTTGCTGTCAAGAGTCAATGGGGAGGGAACAATTGATCTTCTTGCAATATCTTCATGCACTTCATACTACTCCAGGAAATGGCAGAACACTAAGAAATGAAACGAGAGAATCAAATTCGTTGTTTTTTTTTTTTTTTTTTTTTTTTTTTTTTTTTTTTGAGGTTTAACGACCACCGTGAGCAACTCAATGGGCTATAAGCAGTCGCCCGTCCCTAATTTAGCGTCACTGGTTCCAGGGAAAGGGAGAGAGCCAGTGCCGTAAGACAAACACAACATCCATGCCTCACCGGGATTCGAACCCGGACCCCGTTCGGACGAATGATCAGAGGCCATCGCTTAGACCACTGTGCCACCGGGGCGGCTCAAATTCGTTGTCTTATCTACTACATGGAAACCGAAATAAGGGAAACCAGTCTAAAAACATTTGCGTCCCCTTATTTTTAGAGTAGAAAATGCAGTCGAACCTCTTTAACACGAACACCTCAGGGACCCAAAAAATGTATTCGTATTGAAAGATAGTTCGTGTTATTATTAATACGTAATTAACTGAACAGCTAAATATGCGCTGAAATATGCAAAATTATACAGTAGCGGAAGCATATCCGGCGTGTAACTGGACGACCCTGGGTTCGACTCTAGGTGGCGGCCAATGAGAATTTTTTTTTTTATTGGAGGTTTAACGACCACCGTGAGCAACTCAATGGGCTATAAGCAGTCGCCCGTCCCTAATTTAGGGTCACTGGTTCCAGGGAAGCGAGAGAGCCAGTGCCGTAAGAAAAACACAACATCCATGCCTCACGGGATTCGAACCCGGACCCCTTCTGGACGAATGATCAGAGGCCATTGCTTAGACCACGGTGCCACCGGGGAGGCGAGAATTTTTCCGTGACTCACTTATACACTTGGAAAGAGCGAAGATCTTTGTTTGATGTTCCTGGTCCACGTTAAATGTCTGTATTAATTATACAGCGCAATTATAAGGAAAAGTGCGTAAATGCCTTTTGGTTTCTAAAACTTTAATTACCTTACCTGTTTCAAGAACTTCAGGCAACGGATACAAAATTATGCTTTCACTGAGTGATCACTGAATTATGGCCGTCTACCTAATACTTGGGGGGGGTTAACGACCACCATGAGCAACTCAATGGGCTATAAGCAGTCGCCCTTCCCTAATTTGATGCCACTGGTTCCAGGGAAGGGAGAGAGCCAGCGCCGTAAGACAAACACAACATCCATGCATCACCGGGATTCGAACCCGGACCCATCTCGGACGAATGATCAGAAGCCATCGCTTAGATACTGTAGATAAACTTGTTCCGCCCGTAGGCTTTACAGGGCTTATTGGAACTCACTTAAAGATGACGTTAGGACGGCAATCACTGAAATACGAACCCCAGACCCGGTCACCCGGCGAACTCCGCTACCATCGGTAACGCGGGATGAAAAGATGTTCCTTCACCCCCCAACTGGGAGACCCCCTCGCCCAACGGAAACACATTAAATGACTTTATTCATGAAGAACCAAAAAATTAATTACAAATTCGGTTAAACTTCCCGAGAAAAACATAGAATCACAAAGTGCTCAAGTTTTACCTGAGAAACAAAATTAACATCCACTTGATGACAAAAACAAAAGATAAATGAGAACTTTTTCAACAAGATCTAACTAAATACACAAAAAATGCATTCTTTTATCATTACATCGTAGAAATTTAAAATACGGACAACCGCTAATAGAATCATACCTCATCCAATACCACAAACAATTCATTTACAGATTCATCAAAATACCGTATCATATTAGAAATTTGGTTTAAACACTGTAACGAATGTAATATATGTGATTTACGTTTCCCAATTACTTTATCAAGGTGTTACAATCTAACATCATTAAAATTAATACAATCAAATAATAAATGTGAAATATCTTTTCTTTCTATGGCATAATTACATCCAACTCTTTTGATGCAAACCTCTTTTTACGTTTTCGCCAACCCTTTCGCCAAATTAAAATTTTTTTCGCCAGATGTAATATGAAGTCGCCAATTATTTGTTCACTCTCCATTGGAAATACACTTGTTTCCATAAATTAAGCAACAAGTGGAAAAATCGTGATAATAAAAAAGTATGCAACTGATTCAGATGAAATTTGGTGGTAAGCTTTATCACAACAAATGCAACAGCAACAAACAAACAAACAAACAAACAAACAAAAAACCTCGTAAGAACGTGTGATACGAAGCATTTACATTTTGCTTGAGTGATATCAACATGAAAATACAGAAATATAGGCATCAAGATGAAATAGGAAAAGGTAGTTCATTTCATTTCATTTCATTTTATTATTTCTGCTGTTACAGATTATTGAATAATGATAACAATTATTGACAGTTATAAAATAACAGCTAGGAAGCTCCAGGAAAAGGCCTCATTGAGTCCTGTCTAAGCCCGGAGCTCCCTGAAGGAAATTTACAAGTCAAGTACAGCAATGTACACCACCAGCCATTAGTATAACTCTTTATCTCCCTCCCCCTGTTATTCCCTTAAATAGTAGCTTAATAGGTATGCTTTTAATTTTTTCTTATAGAGGTTAAAGTTATTAATCAATGTCAGTTCTCCGGGCAATGAATTCCAAAACGCCGGCCCACAATAATTTAAACTTTGTTTCATAGTTAAAGTTTTAGGGAGCACTGGTATAAGTGCCTGTTGATTTCTTGTATTATATTGATGTGTCATCATCATCATCATCATCATTGTCAACCATTATCAATCCACTGCTGGACGAAGGTCTCCCCAAGTTTCCTCCACAACGGTCTGTCTTGTGCCAGTCTCCTCCATGTCACTCCCGCATATTTACGAATTTCATCCACCCATCTCCCATGTGGTCTTTTTCTGGGTCTTTTCCTGTCCCTTGGAATCCAATCTAAAATTTCGGCTGTCCATCTATGGTCTGTCCTTCTGGCAGTATGTCCAGCCCATTGCCATTTCAGGGATTTAACTCTGATCATGATGTCTTCCACTCTCGTCATTTTTCGGATCCACGAGTTCCTCTTCTTATCTCTCCTGGTTATACCAAGCATGCACCTCTCCATGCTGTTTTGAGTTGTCTGCAGCTTTTGTATGTCTCTTTTAGTTAAGGTCCACGTCTCTGCACCATACGTAAGCACTGGAAGGATGCATTGATCAAACACTTTTCTTTTAAGACATAATGGCATATTGCTCTTGAAAATTATGCTGTTTCTTCCAAAAGCTTTCCAGGCAAGTTTTGTACGCCGATTAATTTCTTCATCAATGTGACCTCACTTGATATCTGCTGTCCAAGATAAACATACGTATCTGTTATCTCCAGTTTTTCTCCATCAATCGATAAATCTTCATTTCTTGTAAAAGCATTGAACATCACTTTTGTCTTCTGAAAGTTCATTTTTAATCCCACTTCTTTACTCTTGTCAGCAAGTTCCTGGATCATACTCTGCAGCTCTGATGGGGTAGTTGCAAAAATGACTACGTCATCAGCAAAACGAAGGTGGGTTAGATAATCTCCATTAATCTTTATCCCTTTGTTTTCCCAGTTCAGTGATTGAAAGACATTTTCCAATGTGGCATTAAAGAGCTTCGGAGATATGGTGTCACCTTGTCTCACTCCCTTTCCAATTTTTATGTGTGTTGTATTTTCAAACAGCCGAATCTTTGCACTTGCATTTTCATAGATGTTATTAATAATATTAATGTATGCATCTTCAATACCGCAGGATTTCAGAGCCGTGGTAACTGCTGATGGTTTCACCGAATCAAAGGCTTTTTCATAATCGATAAAAGCCATGCACAATGGAAGTTCATATTCCCTCGCTCTTTCAATCAGTTCTCTCAGTACGTGGATATGATCTATTGTGCTGTAGCCACTCCTGAATCCAGCTTGTTCTCTCGGTTGAGCCATGTCCAGTGTTACCTTCAAGCGGTGTGAAAGAACTTTAGTGAAGATTTTATAAACCACTGATAGGAGGCTGATAGGTCTGTAGATCCTGAGATCCTCAATGTCACCTTTTTTATGTAGCAGGATCATTGTAGCATTGTTCCAATCCTCAGGAATCTTCCCTTCATTAAGGCATCGAGTGAAAATTTGGGCGAGTACTGTTTCAATTTCTCCACTTGCTTCTTGTATGATGTCTATAGTAATTCCATCTTCTCCTGGAGCTTTCCCTCGCTTCATGTTCTTGATTGCATGAGCAACTTCTGCTGGGAGGACTGGAAGAACTCTGGTACCTTCCATGATGTCTGGAGTACATGTATCATCCCTTTCATATAATTTGGAGTAGAAATCATTCACTCTTGTCAAAATTTCGCCTCTATTTCTTGTTATAGAACCATCTTCTTTTCTCAGAGCCATAATCTGTTTTCTTCCCTTACTGAGATGTCCCTTTGCTATCTTAAGGCTTTGGTTGTTTTCAATTGCTTTCCTCACTAGCTCACAGTTGAATTTCCTTACGTCTTCAGTGATACTTTTTCGTGTTGTCTTGCATAGCTCTATATATTCCACTTTGGAAGTCACATCTACTTTAGTTGTCCTCATCTCTCTTCTTTTTTGCATCAACATTTTGGTTTTTCCTGATAATTTGTTCACATGCAACTTGTTCTTAGACCCAGCTAATTTTGTTGCTGTTTCCATTAGAGCTTTGGTTACTTTTCTGTTAACTTCCGAAATATCCACTTCTTCCGATGTTAGGCCTTCTAAAGCAGAGAATCTGTTCTTCAGTTCCAACTTGAAAGTATTATGGTGTTTTTTAAGGTTGGTTATGTCAATACATTTTGGTTATGTCAATTATCAAAAAATATAGGAATGTTGGTTATGTCAATTATCAAAAAATATAGGAATTGTAAGTCATGTGCTGACAAATCTTACTGTTAAAACATTAAAATTAATATATTTTACTTTAGTTCATACACACCTTAACTACTGTATATTAACATGGGGTCAAACAACTCAATCTAATATTAAAAATTACAAATACTTCAAAACAAGTATATTGGATTATTAGACTTAAAATATAGTTGTAATAATGTTATTTCTTCTCAATCATGTATACATAAATATAAAGAGTTGACCCTAACAAATATAACATAATGACTATTAAACAACTATATAATTTTAACTTGGGTAAAATCATGTACAAAGAATAAAAAATAACATAGAGCAGGAATTAATTAAAATATCTACATTTACACATCAATATACAAAATGTATTGACATATTGATGTGTATATGTAGATATTTTAATTAATTCCTGCTCTATGTTATTTTTTATTCTTTTGTACATGATTTTACCCAAGTTAAAATTATATAGTTGTTTAATAGTCATTATGTTATATTTGTTAGGGTCAACTCTTTTATATTTATGTATACATGATTGAGAAGAAATAACATTATTACAACTATATTTTAAGTCTAATAATCCAATATACTTGTTTTGAAGTATTTGTAATTTTTTAATATTAGATTGAGTTGTTTGACCCCATGTTAATATACAGTAGTTAAGGTGTGTATGAACTAAAGTAAAATATATTAATTTTAATGTTTTAACAGTAAGATTTGTCAGCACATGACTTACAATTCCTATATTTTTTGATAATTTATTCAAAAGATTATCAATGTGTTTATTCCATTTTAAATCATTATTAAGTTTTAATACCTAAGTAAGTAAACTCATTTGCTATTTCAATTGATTTCTTGTCGAGAAGTAATGAATGGTATATTAATAAGTTGACTTGTTTGTTGTCTTGAAAAAAAAACTGCTTTAGTTTTATCTGTATTTAATACAAGTTCATTAGCAGCCAACCAATTTTTGTATTTTTGCAACTCAATGTTACTTAGTAAAATTATTTCTTCTGGATTAGTACCCTTAAATAACAATGTAGTGTCATCTGCATAGAGGATAATGTTGGATTCAGATTCGATGTTAAAAATATCATTAATATAGATATTAAATAATAATGGTCCAAGTATTGAACCTTGGGGTACACCCAGTTTAACATTTTCCATTGTTGAGTAATAATCCCCCAGTTGAGTAAACTGAATTCTGTTTGATAAGTAATTTGTAAAGAGTGCATGAGCAGTTCCCCTTATTCCTATATTATGTAGTTTTGCTAGTAATATGTTATGGTTTAATGTGTCAAAAGACTTTGTTAAATCCAAAAAATAGCAACAGTGAAGTTTTTTTCCTCAAATTTTTTCTGAATTATATCTTGAATACGGAGAAGAGCAAGATCTGTTGATTTATTTGAACACGGAGTGTGGTTACCCCGAACAGCAATACAGGCCCGACAGCAATGTTCCATGCTGTTAATTACGGTGTCGAGTAGTTCCGTGGGTAGCTGCGTCCATTGCTCGAGCAAAGCAGTGCGAAATTTAGCTTCAGTCGATTCACTTTTCTACGGTTTGTATTGTTTTTATCTGCTCCAGTTGGAATAATTAGGGATTAAACCACCGATACCGAACTTACGGCAAAGGAAGCACAAACGAATCCTCCACACAGGGTGCTGTTATAGAATTCAGCTCCAAGCCCTGTAACAAAACCCCTTCAGGGTTCTGGGAGAGGCCTGCCTCCCGAGAGCATCCCAGATGTACTACTCAATGGGATTAACATCGGGAGAGCTTGCTGGCCACTCCATACGGACTATAGTCTCCTGTTCCAGGTACTGGTACACGAGGCGAGCTGTATGAGGGTGGGCATAATCCGGCTGCGGTACAAATGTATCGCCAATTGTGCCGCATACGGACGAACCATAGGACGTCGTCTCTATACGTCTAAGCATTGAGATTTCCATGTGGCAACACATAGAGGTCAGTACGGTCGCCTAACTATATGCCTGCCCAACACCAGAACACTACCACCACCATAGGTGTCCCGTTACTGGATATTAGAGGGAAGATAGCTAGTACCGGCCTCTCTCCAGACGTAAACTCGGCGAGAATCACTCTGTAAACAGTATCGTGAATCATCAGTGGACATAACGGAGCTCCATTGGTTTTGAGTCTAGTTCACATGGATTCGTGCCCAATTGATTCCCTCCGGTGGCGGGGGCTGAGAGGCACGCATAAATACCGGTCGCCGAGCATGCAGTCCTTCTGCATGTAACCTTCTGCGTACCGTCGAAGCTGATACCGTCTGTCCGGTAGCTGCCGCAAGCACAGATCTGAGATGAATCGGTGTAGCCGTTCTGTTCCGCAGTGCCGAAAGCCACAAATACCGGTCATCCGCGGAGGTCGTCGCCTTTGGCCTACCTTCCGGAAGCTGCACCCGTGGCTTGGAACTGCTGACACATCCTGCTGGCCACAGAATGATCGACGTTGAGCCATCTTGCGACGTCCCTGCTTCGAGTCGGCCTATATCTCTGTAGAGTAACTCCGCTGGTAAATGATGACGTCTCAAAGCCATGGTAACAAAATCGCTATCTCAAAATCTTGTCATTCACTGACGCACATGAATTGGCGACTCCCTCCGAAACAGCTGGTTTTAAGATCTCGAACATTTGCATAAAGCGCTGCATCGTCCGTACATCGATGCTTGTATGCATCGATGACGATGCATACAAGCATCGATGTACGGAAGGCAAATGGGTGGTGCTGGCAGCGCTTTATGCAAATGTTCGAGATCTTAAAACCAGCTGTTTCGGAGGGAGTCGCCAATTCATGTGCGTCAGTGAATGACAAGATTTTGAGATGAAGATTTTGTTAGCATGGTTTCGAAATTTGCATACGTAACATATGCAAATTTCGTGCAATTTGAACTATATTTCGGCCAATTATCGCGATTTTTCGGTTTGTTGCATAATTTATGGAAACCAGTGTATAAAAGCCATAAAAAACAGAGTGTTATAATAGTACAAAACAAATGGTTATGGATTCTTTACAATTAGGCAACAAAATGTTATGTTGTAAAACCCGAATCTTAATAGAAAAAAATGTAGAACCTTATTTTTCAATTTCAAATTTATCACTACCTATAAAATTCCTAAACAAAGAATTATTGACAGGATGGATTTCAAATTGATTGAAAAATTTGGGTATTACATTATTTTGTGGCTTGGTTCTGAAAGGTTAAAAAAAAAAAATTACAGATCTTGAAAAATTTCCCTTTATTGCTCATAAAACTTTCAAATAATTATTATTTTCATATAAGTTATGCAATATTGGTTCAAAAGATAAAAAATCTATAAATATGATTGCATTTAAAAGATCCTATATTAATTAAAAAAATATTCTTGGCATTGCTGTAGCAAAATTTGACATGACAAAAATGACGATTGTTTTTGCTCGGACGCAATTAAAAAAGGTAATCGCCAATATTTTCGCCAAAACTTTTTTCCATTGCTAAAAACGATTTTTATTTTCGCAAATTGCGAAGAATGTGATCAGCAGAGCGACCCCTGCGTCAACTTTTTTCTCCATCTTCAAGCTTAGTCATAGTTGCTTTGCCGTTTACGGATAACACTTTTCTCTTCGAAATTTAGTCGCTCATAAAATTTTACGATTTCCTGCTTGACGGTTTTGTGAGATTCGCCTCTGTTTAATGGCGGACATGAAGCAAAAGTAGCACCGATCTTCCCAATGCAGCGCTCACTTGGAGGGTGAAAGAGGCAATGGACACAATTCCAGACATTATCTCATGTTTCCCTTCAGGTCATATCCCCATTCCGTTACTCCCCTTTTCCTCTCTGCAATCGTCACCCAGAAATCCACTTAATGCACATGAACTCCACCCATCCTGCTTTTGGTTAAAAGCAGGGCACCTGTTTTCAAATATATTGACACAGTACTCCCAAGGCATAACCCTTTGAAGAGGGTGGCGGAGATCTTTTCCAAACACGCTTGTTGAGAATTTGGTGTCATCTCTTCCCATGGCTTTTCTATCAACATTCATCCACTAGTACACCAACATTCCACTGAGCTGATGCAATTTCGTCCAGTGTGCCACTATTTACATTCTTCCATTCCAGAACAGCGCACACAGCAGGTCTTCTCTGCTCTCGTTAAATATGGAATTACATGAAATTTCATTACTTGGTTGTTAAAATTTATTAAATTCTTGGTTGGAATTCATTAAATTTTATTCCTTAAAAACGATCAAATTAGCACTGAATTAACATTATACCAAACAAAAGTTGATGTTTTGCTCGTCTATTAAATAAAATAAGTGGGTTCTACTAAATAAATCATACCATTATATAATTTCAGATTCATTTCGATTCTTTCTTTGATATTAATAAACTTTCGATCGCGATGAGCTTAAGCAACAAGTCAAAAATCCACTTCTTTCCTTTAATTTTTTTCCATCCTCATTTTATTCCCGTTTTCCTTTCACTTCTGTTTTTTTTTTTTTCACTTTTATTTCCACCTTTTTAATTTTGTTCATTACATTGGCACTCAACATTAGTTCATGATCTAACTATATAAGTCTTTATTATAACTTTTGAAATCAAACTAATTTACTTTTTTAAAGTTAATAAGCTTAGCACAAAGCTTATTAACTTTTTTTTCTTTTAATTCATCTGGATGTTCGTCAGAATTGTCTAAGAACTTGAAAAACTTCAAAAAATATTTCCCAGTGTTTGGCTTGCACCCAATTCATTATTTGATTTAAAAAAGTGACCTCTCTTTTAGTTTAAACATCCTTTTCTCATAGTTACTTATTGCAATAATTTTCACCAGGGCATTCTAACCTTCTGAAATTCAGCCACACTATTATTTTTATACAAAAATATTTTGCTTGACGATTGAGACTGCGTGAATTTCTGTTTCTATGAAACTTTAAGATAGGATAAAAATAAGTCCATGTGTGTAACACGGAATGAAGCTGATATTAGGCAAATGTACAGCAGAAGGCTCTGTCATGTGTCGCTCGCTGTTTGTTAGAAACAATACTCCATGTAGAAAACAGAGACAGGAAAAGAGCGATAGGGTAAACTCTATTCCTTCCGCTACAAGCATGACCGGCTTTCGTAGTTTCAATGATAGACCAGATCTCAAGAAGAGATTCAGCGCAGAGACATCCTCGTTGTGTGTTCCACACTGTCTTCCTGCCAGCAACGGTAATGCTTGTGAAGAGCAGGGTTCCCCGTCACCCGATTCTGACTTGCTGGTGATCGAGGCTTCCGTTTTCCCCCATGTAGATGGGTGGGAAGGGGAGGGATTCACTGTTGTTGGCTCTTGCTGACATCTCGTTTTGTTGTACCTCAAATTATTACTGCCATTTCCACTAATCTTTTCCATTATCCGTTTTGTACGGAGCCACAACAGATTCGCCATCAGACGATTTGCATGTATTGTGTTTACTAGGGGTTGTTCGGTTCTGTACTTGACGCTTGCCATTGACCGATTTTGACGAGCAGAAAAGGACGCTACTGACGCAGAAGAAAGCCTTATTGTAAGACAACGGAATTTAAGGGTGATTAAATAGAAGCTGTGTTTTCTCCATAGCCAGGGTTTTGCGTTTTGAAATATTAAACTTCGTAAATTCAAACTTTGTATAAATTAAGAGAAAACCAAAGGAACGATGACGAGTGAAGAACTTTTAGTATTGATCAGTCTGAATGGTGTAGAATGAAACCGGGTAAATGTGTTTTAGTATACTGTTCAGTAAAAAAGAATCATATTCTTTTCATGTCTTCCTCTTCCAACGCTTTTTATAGCCAATTGAGGCCATAGGTTACCGTTATCTCTTTCCAAATGTTCCTGTCTGGGCTTGTCTATTCCACAGCTTTCCTGCAGTTTTGTTTATATTGTCCATCTATCTTCCCTCTGGTCTTCTCACTCCTTCTTCTCTTTCCTTTTTATGGTCTATTACTATTTTGGTCCATCTATTATTTTCCATTCTTGCTATATGGCCAACCCATTTCCATTTTAAGTTGAGTATCTTTTCACCTATGTCTAAAAATTTGTTCTGGATCTTATATCTGTATTCCTTATTTTATCTTGAAGTCTTACATTTAGTAGAGATCTTTCCATTTTACTTTTTTTTTTTTTTTTTTTTGCAATTTGTGAAAGATGTTTTTCTAGATAGGCCAGGTTTCAGTGCTATATGTCATAACGGGTATTTCTCATTGATTGAAAAATCTTGTTCTTTTTTCCGGCTTTATTTTACTACACAGAATCTTCTTTCATTTCCCAAAAGCTGTCCACCCCATTTTTATTCTTCTGTCAATTTCTTCCATAATTCCCTGTTTCTTTGTGGTAATTAGTTTTCTTAGGTATATATGTATTCTTCCACACATTCAATTTTTTAATCATTTATTCTAATATTTTCTTGTGCTTCAATATTATTCAGTTTGTTTGACATTATTTTTGTTTTATCAAACAATAAAGGTACATTTTTAACTGTACCCTTATTAATCATCCAGATTTTGACGGGGTTTTATTTCAAAATATTCCCCATGTGGTGCAGGGAGCAGGCGAATTCATCGAAAACAAATTTATCGAATGAACAATTTATCGAAAGACGACTTTTTCGAAAAAAGTGAAACGAATTAATCGAAAACGAATTCGTCAAAAACAAATTTATCGAACGAGCAGTTTACCGAAAGACGACTTTTTCGAAAAAAAAAATGAGACGAATAAATCGACATGGCCACAGGACAACTGGGCACGGACAAGTGCAGACACCCACTTTAGGGGCCGCATAAAAATTGCAATTTCTTGGTTTCAGACGTGCGCAAAGGCCTAGGGATTCATATTTAATTCCTTAGTAAAAGGGCAGTAACATTAGTCTTTGTGTCTGAACCTTATGAATCTGAGCACGACGCATTATATTTATAACGTTTACATAATAAATCATGCTAATAAAGATTCGCTTTTACTTAAGCATCAAATATTAATAAACAGGCCTAGAACTTATTAACAGTTTTTCTTCCATTGTGTTATATTCATAATGTCTAGACACCAAGTCTAGTTAGTACCATTGCGCTTTTACTTAGGCATTAAATATTAATACCTTGGCCTATGCCTTTTAAACAGCTTTTCTTCCATCGTGTTCATACTCACAAGGTTTAGACAACAAGCTAAGTTAGTAGTATTGCACCTTGGCATTAAATATTAATGCCTAGGCCTTTTTAACAGTTTTTCTTCCATCGTGTTCATACTCACAAGGTTTAGACACCAAGTCAAGTTAGTATTATTGTGCTTTTACGTAGGCATTAAATATGAATACCTAGGCTTAGGCCTTTTAAACGGTTTTTATTCGATTGTGCTCATATTCATAAGGTTTAGACACAAGGTCAAGTTAGTATTATTGCACTTTTACTTAGGCATTAAATTTTATTGCCTAGGCCTGTTTAACAGTTTTTATTCTATCGTGTTCATATTCATAAGGTTTGTACACCAAGTCAAGTTAGCATTATTGTGCTTTTAATTTACTTGGGCATTAAATATGAATACCGTGGCCTAGGCTTAGGGCTTTTCAGCAGTTTTATTCCGTCGTGCTCATATTTATAAGCTTTGCATCAAGTTAGTAATATTGCGCTTTTACTAAAAAATAAATATTTCATACACTTGAACAAAATCTGTCAGGAAGGCCTGGACCAAAAGTCTATTGATTAATATTTAGTATCTAAGTAAAAGTGCAACAGTACTTAAATGGCTTGGCGTCTGAACCCTATGATTATGAAAGCGATGGAATAAAAACTGTTAAAAAGGCCTAGACCAAGGTATTAATGTTTAATGCCTAAGTAAAAGCGCAATAATGCTAATTTGACTTGGTGTCTAAACCTTATGAATATGAATCAACATGATGGAATAAAGACAGTTAAAGAGGCCTAGGCCAAGGTATTAATATTTAATGCCTAAATAAAAGCGCAATAATACTAACTTGATTTGGTGTCTAAACCCTGTGAGTGTGAAAACCATGGAAGAAAAACTGTAAAAAGGCCTAGGCCAAATTATCAAAGAGACTGGCTTTCTTCAAGCAATTGCAAACTGAAGTTTGAAGAAACTCTAAACTTGCGACCCTTCTGTCCAACTAGGTGGACAGTTCGTTTTTTATCATAGTCATCATGTTACTCAAACTACCAAGAACTGACAAACTTCATATTTGAGCAGTCACAGGAGGACCGTTGTGACGCAAGTGCAAAAGTTGGCGGCTTTCTCATTTAAACGCAATCTATTGATTTTTTCTTCCACTTAGCTTTGTTAAACAAGGTATTCGGTCATATTGACACAGTAAATAGAAAACCTTATGCTTTCAAGAAGCTTCTAGTATGATTGATACTTTGATGCAGATCTTGTGAGACTTCCGGACACATATTTTGCATTTTGAGAGGACGTTGAATGCGAAGTAAATGACCTAGGTTTTGCCAGAACCACGGCACCTCGTAAGAGACTCATTCCAAAACGCATTGGTGACGGGAGCATTGATCGTGATATTCATTCTTTCAATAGCCCCAAAGATATGTACCAGCGGATTTTCTTTAAAGTAATTTACACCTCGGTTCAGTGCATAGCTACTAGATTTGAATAAAAAGTGTCCAGTTTCCTAACTAAGGCTGAGCATTTTGTTATTGGGGCAACTAAATGACTTTGATGAGATTGCTGCGTTTTATAAGGATGACATTGATCCAGAAAGATTGCTTTTGCACAGAGACATGGTGATAGATATAACAACAGCTCCCAAAAGCAATTACAAATTGGACAGTTTGGCCCCTATTCTAGAGATTTTTAAAAAGGACACTTACATGAAGGATATGCTCCCAGAAATGGTGAAGTTGGTTCGACTGTTGCTGACGATCCCGATATCAACTTGCATAGCTGAAAGATGAAGAATTTAGTCGTCTGTGACTCATTGATGATCTCAAGTATGTATTGAGCCTTCAAGACAAGTCTTAGGAGGCTCAAGACATACTTGAGAACATCAAAGAGTCAAAGAAGACTAAATTCTACTGCTATTTTGAACTGTAATCGAACTCTCACAGTTTCACTAGATCTGGATGAAATAGACAACGAGTTCATCTCAAGAGTGGACATGAGACCCCAAACATATGCATTAAAAAAAGAAATAAGAACTTTCATGAGGTGGAGGTAGATAAATTTCATACATTGTTTTCCAATTTATAATATAATACTTGGTTAGGTTTTGAAATGGCAATATAATAATTTTGTTTTTGAGAATTCGATTCAGTTTTAATACTTCAGGTATGAGTATTTCATGTTTTTTTTTTGTTTTTTTTTGTGTGTGTCCAAGTTTCAATGTTAAATAGTTAAGTAGTTCAAAATTGTTGTAGCCGCCGTAATTGTTTTAATAATAAGTTTACATCAAATAAACAATATTACTTTACTTCACTTTACGAACTATTTCGGTTCAATCCCGTGAACACCAATACGACATTTCCAGGGAAGCTACAACCACGTCTTTAGCTCGCACAGTAACCCTTAATCAATTTACACCGTGTTGGAACGAGGTCTCTCATCTCGCATACACCAAATACAGGAAAGACACCTTGTTTACGGAAGCACTTTTTATAGTGTGGTTTAACAAATTATGCTGTAACGATGACCTGCCTTATGCCCTTCCTTTAACCTGGCAACGTATTATACGTTCACTTGAACCTCCATTGTTAATATGATTTTAATGTTAACCTTACAATTTATGTTTATTCACATGAACATTACTGTTACCATGGCGACATCACGTGACTATTATAAAGCATATAAGTCGTCGCCGCACCACATGTATTCACAGTTGGCTTGACAATGAGCACCAAGGGGTGACCCGAAAGATCTCGCCTCATGTAATTTTATCATTTTAACTGTAACATACTGGTTTTAATTGTAGTAAATCTTTCACTTCATCTTGCAACTAGTGTGTGGTTTTAATGAAGTTTTATCGTGTTTTAGACAGCATTATAACCTAATATATATGTGAATGGTAGCACGAATTCTCACACAGAACTTTGGATACAATATTACTTTATTATGTACTCATGTATTCACTGTTGCCCTATAATCTATAACAATTTTTAAAAATTGCGTTTCCTGCAAAAATGCATCCGTCGCCCCCCCCCCGCGCCCTAATAATTTGCACAAATCGGCGCCTATGGACATCGGTTTCGGGACAGCCGTTTATTTGGGACAATTCTTCAAGAACATCCCAAATTGGCTCGGCTCTTTGGGATAATGCTTCACATAATTGAGCCAGTCGCTTAATTGGGTCAAAAGTATCGTAGCCCCGATGTGCCCCAATTAACCGCAATCTACCGTATATATATATATATATATATATATATATATATATATATATAGATAGATAGATAGATAGATAGATAGATACATATATTTGTAAGCGGTTCAATACATTTCGGGGAACACTGCTTACATTGCGCATTTTAAATTATGCGCAGATGTTTTCTGGGAGGCGTAAGTTCATTCTCTTTTTCATCTAAAAATCTACGTTGAAATTTTTTTTTCGTGGTGGAAAGGATTCAAAAGACGTGCTCATTATACCCGAGAATTTTTGATCATCGTTTTTATTTTTTAATTCTCACAGCTGCCTCCGAAAATTGCTAAACCTTCCCCCTAAGACAATTGTACAACTAGAGTTGCCCCCCTGAAATCGTGCGTCCTGGGTTTGCTCTCGTTTTATTTAATTGTACTTCCAGAAAACCTTTTGAAAAGCAATCTCAATAGATTTATCTGCAAACTTAAAAAGAAAAAAAGAAGAATTTTGTTATCATTCTGTGCATAACGGAGCTGATCCTGGAAAGTTATAAAAAAAGCGGAAAAAAAAACCACAACAAAAAACGATTAGGATGTGCAGACCTTTCTTGTCCTCCACAAAACAAATGTGACACTCAAGTTGTCGGAAAATAAAAATGGCACAAAGTAAGAGAAACCTGGAGGAAAGAAAGGGAGGTAAATAAAAAGAAGTAGTCTTTTCTTTAAACTCTCCTAAAAATAGTTTCACGCATTTAGTATGGTGTCCCTGCCTTCTGTTTTCTTTCTTCTGTGCCATGAAAAAATTCTTGATGATTATTCAAACCTAAGGAATGACAGAGTTCCTTTGTTGCTTTTATTTTAATCCATTCTTTTCAGGAAATATAAATTCCGAGACGCCAACGAAACTTTTACTTTTGTGAGTGTAAAATTTCCATTCTCTTCTCTTCTTATGATGAAACCGGTGAGTTCCGAGCATGTCCTGAGGGTTTTGACACCGATCGTTTAGGGTAGAGGAGTCCTCCGTGCTATATTTGTCCCCTCCTCTCTATTTACTTCTGCGATCATCAGAAGTCACGACCTGAGTTTTCCCAAGTGCCAAGTGCAGCAACACTGAAACAGTGTCTATCTTTGTTTCGCTCATGTCGAGCACAAAAGACATTGCTCTCGCTGGTGGGGATCACAGAGGCAAATTGCCATCGCAAAAGCCGTCAGGACTCTGAATCAAGAAGGTAAATCACAGAGTCTCTTCCAAACATTTTTTGTTTGATATACTGCGTTATGGTATAGCAGCGCATTTGATATTACGACATCACAGATATAGTACACTGGCGTGCAAAAATTAAGGACGAGATGGTTTTTCGAATGTAACGTCGTGCAGAAGTGCTCCACATCGACTCAAATCATACCATAAGATCCCCAAGATGTAAGAATATGGGACAAGTGAGCAAAACTGTCCAAACAAGGAATCCAAAGGATACAAAGGCACTTTATTGAAAAGGTAGCTTCGAGCACAACTGGACAGAAGACAATGCGGCTGCCAAGAAAAATCCAGTCTTTAGTAGGGGATATGATCACCCCTGACTGCGTTGCAGGATTTACGACGTTAGTCGATGCTGAGGACGAGGTTGTCAAGCAGCTGTTGAGGCATCGCGCCCATTCCTCTTGTAGCGCCAATCGCAGCTGCGGAATCGTTGCTGGCGGCGTGCTGCCAAGCGTCTCCCGAGAAGGTCCCACACGTGTTCGATTGGATGTAGGTCCGGGGACCTTGCGGGCCAATCCATGCGTTGAATATTTTCACTCTCCAACAGCTCTGCGACTGCCACTGTACGATGAGGTGTAGCGTTGTCGTCCATGAAGACGAACTCAGGACCTACAGCACCTCTAAACAGACGCACGTGATGCAGGAGAACCTCGATACAATAGCGGACACCAGTGACTGAACCTCCTTGGAAGATGTGGAGGTCAGTACGGCTACCAAGCATGATACCGCCCAAACGAGAACTCCGCCACCTCCAAACCGGTCCCTTTCGAAGATGTTGGAGGTGTGATTGCGTGTTCCCTGCTCTCTCCAGATGTGTATACGTCCAGAATCGCTCGTCAGACTAAATCGGCTCTCATCCGTAAAGAGAACTCGACCCCATTGCTGATGTGTCCAGTTCTTGTGTTCCTGGCACCACAGAAACTGCAGTCTCCGATGAGCAGGCGTTAATGGCACACACCGTACTGGTCGTCGTGCAAATAGACCAGCTTTGTGCAGCCTCCTGGCCACGGTAAAACGCGATAACGGACGTCCAGTTCTCTGTTGCATGTGCCTTGCGATTTCTCCCGCTGTCTGTCGTCTGTCTCTTCTCGCCTGTAGGACAATATTTCGGTATCCGCCGCCGTGGTTGCTCGAGGACGACCACTGCTAAACTCTCCGACAGCTGTTCTTGTCGTTTGAAATGCTCTCGAAGCTCGTGAAACGATACTGTGAGTGATCCCGAACTCCTCGGCCACACCAGTCACACTTTGACCTTCTTCCAACTTCCCAAAGACGCGACCTCGGGTGAAGTCATCCAGATTCCGTCTACTGGATTGCCTGTTGGCCATATCACACAGTGCCAGCAACTCGACGTCGTTCAAACCGATGTACACCGTGCAATAGCTTTCACCGAATTGCTGAGCATACACCGCCCGTGTGCTTTATACCCTTCCGACAATCCCCCCCGCCCCACGTCATGCTGCATATATGCACATGCCCTACCGTACCGGACCCTAGTCTATCTCCTGAGTGGTCTTTCGGTCCGTTCTGCCTGCTCGTTTCGCTGTTATGCTAATTTCTCCTCTTCTTCCTTAATTTTTGCACACCGGTGTATTTCACCCGTTTGTCACTTTCATCACATATGTGTATTCTCTCTATAGATACCGGGTAGTCATAAAATAAGTAACCCTATTCTTAGGTGGCAAAAAAATCGAGATATCGCGAGAAACCTAATAAAATTGAGAGTATGGGGAAACGATTTAGCTGGAGAGGAAAAACTAGTTCAAAATTGCGCCGCCAGGGAAACAATGGCGCTGCAGACCCAAGAAAGGAAGGCACATGCGTGAATTTACTGTTTATTGAGAGCACAAACGCTTCAAAACAAAACCCTGCTCAATATGCCAGCTATTGCAAAACATGACATGCTGCAAGCGTAAAAAAGGTCTTTCAGGTATCCCCAAAGCCAGAAATTACAAGGAGTACGATCCGGTGAGTGAGCTGGCCAGGACTGCGGAAACCCTCGAGAAGTCATGCGTTCATTGCCGGATGTTCGACTGAGAAATGTCTCTGGGACTGCTGGGTATGAGTTCATTCCGGCTTGTCCTGTCGGCACTGGTAACTTCAACTTCATGCGCGGCATTTCCAGAAATTGGCGGTCGTCCCCTTCTCGACGCTATACCCAATTCTCCAGTGTCTTCGAACTTCCATGTCATCCTCCTGAACACCGTGGGACCTCTCTCTAATCCTTTGATCCGTTGACACGCCACTATCAACGGATCAAAGGATTAGAGAGAGGTCCAGCGGCTGACATGGAAGTTCGAAGACACTGGAGAATTGGGTATAGCGTCGAGAAGGGGACGTCCGTCATTTTGATTTTGAATATAAAATTTTATCAGTAGTACGCGTTCCTTCTTTGGAAGAGCCATAATGATTATCGGCAGCCTGATCATTGTCGCTTGTATCCTGCAGCATTCCGAATTTTGCTGCGAATATTTGCGTGCAAAACTTTCTATGTCACAGAGCCTACAATTTGTTGGATTTCAGCAGTGATGCTTCTGTTGTGTATCATAGATAATCTCTTGTGGTTCCCGAAAATTTCTTAATAATTCGATAACTTTCCTTCCAAATTTCCTCCTTTCATTGTCCTTACAGCGCCTAATCTATAATTACTGTAACAAACATTTCGCATAAGATTTATCGTGAACTAGTTCTTTCGCCGTTTCATTCTGGGTGTGAATAAGCTCTGTGTAAATAAAGCGGAACGATAACCGCGATGTTGGAAACTGCCTAATTTTCGCACTTAAGAGCAGGGGTACGGAGCTCATCTCGATTTTTTTTTCTTTTTCCAAACAAGTGCTCAGCGAACAGAAATTGTAAGCTCGTGTGTGATATTTTTCTCTTAGTATTTAGCACTGAGTTTCCCCCTGTTTTTGAATTATAAATTTATCCCTGTTAAGTTATTGAGAACGAGAGGAAGATCTATAGCAGGCATGTGTAACTTCACCAGGAGCGCGGGCCGGATAGCGAATTTAAAATATTACCGCGGGCCATGCCATATGACATTATTTTAAAATTTAAACACATAGGCATTCTACATCAAGCGTGTGCAACTTCACCAGGAGCGCGGTCCATGCCATATGTCGTTATTTAAAAATTTGAAGACATAGGCATTCTATAGCAGGCATGTGCAACTTCACCAGGAGCGCGGGCCGGATAGCGAATTTTAAATATTACCGCGGGCCATGCCATATGACATTAGTTTAAAATTTAAAGACATAGGCATTCTATAGCAGGCATGTGCAACTTCACCAGGAGCGCGGGCCGGATAGCGAATTTTAAATATTACCGCGGGCCATGCCATATGACATTATTTGAAAATGTAAAGACACACCATTCTATAGCAGGCATGTGCAACTTCACCTGGAGAGTGGGCCGGATAGCGAATTTTAAATGTTACCGCGGGCCATGCCATATGACATTATTTTAAAATTTAAAGACATAGGCATTCTATAGCAGCATATGCAACTTCACCAGGAGCGCGTGCCGGATAGCGAATTTTAAATGTTACCGCGGGCCTTGCCATATGATGTTATTTTAAAATTTAATGACATAGGTATTTATTTGACAAGAAATCTTTAATTTTTGTTAATTTTTTATTTGATTTTAGTTATGTCACTAGTGTAAAAAATATAGGAGTAGATTAATAGTAAAGCATACATTTCATGAGAACTTTATTCAGCTATTTATTATTTAATGTTTATTTTAATAAATAAAATTTTTGAAGTTCGCTTTACGAACAACATTAAGTTAAGCTTAAGACAGACAAGATGCATTAAATGGGACGTTTGGGATTTCATGTCTCTCACGAGATGACAAACTAGCATATTAAAACTTTAGAAGATGCTCAGTTCAATACTGACAGTTGTGGGCGACGGTACTGCTTACGTGCACCACGTACTATGAATAATAACAGCACAATGGCGATATCCCACCCGTTCGCTTCAGTCAGTTTCCTGCAGAAAGTCCTCCCACCCCTACAGCTTTCTCCTCCTCCTCCCATCAATCAAACACAATTGCACCTGTCGACAAGCTCTGCCATCCAACGGGGCTTCAGGCGTCCCGACCACGTACTTTCTCTTCCCATCAATCAAAGGGAACCGCTGCTATCGACGTGCTGCCATCTATCGGCGAAATTGTGCTACAGGCGACATATAAAGCTCGTTGATTACAGAAATACTTAACAATCCGTAGGTGACTGGCGGGTCAGGTTCATTGAAATTTGTGAAAGTCCTCGCGGCCCTGATAGAATTTGGGTGGGGGCCAGATGTGGCCCGCTGACCATACGTACCACATGCCTGATCTATAGCGTTCAAACCCTTTTCTGCCGGTGGTGGGGTTCGAAACCTCGTCATTTTCTCCGGAGTAGGATATTCTCTCAACTGAACTACACCGTTAAGACTTATCGCTGCAGCTGCAAGTTTAGTCTCGTGCGTCACCTCAGTGGTGCGGCAGAGATCCATCACCTCTACTTTTTCTCAGTGACTTGTCTCGGCGCATGAAGGAACATACACCGAGCGATCATTGAATTATGACCACCTGTAAAACGTGGATGCGGCCCGTTGACTTCGTGATTTCCCAGAGCGTCGCAATTAGCCGACTGACGTAGCATACATGAAGTGTGAGTGCAGCAGTAGGTAGCAAAATTCTGAGCCTGACGGGTAAACGGGAGGATTTATCGGACTTTGAGAAAGGAGAAACTGGGAGTTCGGAGAGTTGGTGCATCGGTTTCCCAAACGGCCGAACTGGCAGGTTGTTCGGGAGCCGCCGTAGTTAAAAGTGTATCAGAACTGACGTGAAAATGGTTAAACAACAAACCGGTGGCAAAAATGTACAGGACAGCAGAAGGTTGACGTGATAGGTGAGCGCCGGGTCCGACGATTTGTACAGGCGAACAGGTATAGCGTTGCTCAACAGTTGACTACCCAATACAACAGAAGTCAACACCGAACAGTATCTCTCATGATCATACGTCACACGTACGAGCTATAATAGCAGACGACCGTGACGACATCGTCTCCTAACCACGGTTCATCTGCGCAAAAGACTCGCGTGGTGCAAAGATCATGCAAGTTGGACGTCGGATTACTGGAGAAAGTGTGCTGGTCTGATCGCGTTTTTTACTCCACGCCGTGGATGGTAGTGTACGTATTTGGCGGAAACAACATGAGGCACTGGATACGTCCCGCATGGCCTCCATTGTGCAAGCAGGTAGAGGCGACTGTATAGTGTGGGGGGCATGTTTATCTAGTAAGAACTAGGACCCCTGGTGCATGTAAAACAACGTAAGACAGTACACTACCGTGACTTGCTTGCTGACTCCTTACGCCTAGCAATGTTGCAGTTTTTCCAGAATGGCGGTGGTGCCTTTCAAGATGACAATGCGCCGAGCCATAGGTCCAATGTTGTGCAGGAATGATTTGAGGAACACAGTTCAGATTTTCAGAATGTCGATTAGCCTCATCCACAATCCCATAGAACACTTGTGGAGCAACATGGAACGGCATATCAGGCATATGGAAACACCAATCACCTCCGTACCTGCAGTGAAGGCAACATTACACACAATTTGGTTGGTCATACCTCCGAACTTCTTCTGGCATCTCACTGAATCGATGTAACGTCGGATAGCTGCTGTACTGAGGGCGAAAGTAGCACTTAAATAGTATTAGGTAGACGGCCATAATTCAGAGATCACTCAGTGTATATGTCTTTTATTTGTACATCATGGTTTTTGAGCCTTCACATTCTCTCTTGTCCGGTTTTCCCTTGGTTAGAGGCCGGTTAAATTTGTCTCCGTTTTTGTGGACACTTTCTCTGTCACTGCCCACTGACACAGGACCTTATCGACCCTCCACTGATCCTCTTTCGTCTCCTTCCTACCTAGGAGGATAAAGCCAAGGACAGCAACTACCATTCGTGATGGAGTTGAGGCACATTTTTCTCATACATAATCATCAATAACTTAAGAGCCAAACCTAAATAGTACGAATTTGTAATAGTTGCCTACGTTTCTGTATCTCACACCCTGCAGCAGTTCTCAGAATTGAGCGTTGTTCCAGAAAACAGTATTAAATATGTTATCAAATGTAACATTCGTTTTTTCACATGGGCAAAAATTATTTTTATTTCTTTCCAGCACGTTTCTGCTTTATTCGTACATTTATTTATACATGTTTCAGAAACATTCTTGTATAAGAAACGGCTAATTAATATTTCATACTTTATTGTCATTTTTCAACTAAAATTAACACCGGTAATTCCTGCCGTGAAAACTGTATTTACAAACTGAAATTGGTAATCAATATCACCCTTTAAGAATGACAATTATCCGCAGATAATTAAATGAGATAATAAAGGAAGCGATGGCGCAGTGGTCTAAGCGATGGCATCTGATCCTTCATCCAAAAGTGGGTCCGGTTTCGAATCCCGGTGAGGCATGGATGTTGTGTTTGTCTTACGGCACTGGCTTTCTCCCTTCCTTGGAACCAGTGACCCTAAATTAGGGACGGGCGACTGCTTATAGCCCATTGAGTTGCTCATGGTAGTCGTTAAACCTCCAATCAACAACAACAACAACATATGTTTCAAGATCACAATCAATTTTGCTTTGGAGTTTGTTACAAATTCGTAGATTATTAGACGTTATTGTGACGAATTCGCAACCTCCTCGCCCCAGTGGTGTAAGCACTGACTTATGACCGTTCGTCCAAGTGTGTCCGGGTTTGAATCCCGGTGAGGTATAGATGTTGTGTTTGTCTTACGGCACTGCCACGAACCAGTTGCCCTAAATTAGTTATGGGGGACTGATTTATAACCCACTGAGCTTCTCATGGTGTTTGTTACCCCCTCCCCCCAAAAAAGTCGTTGATTGTTTATCAAATCATACGGCTTCTCAACTACCACACAATCAAATTTGCTGTATATGATGAAAAGTAAAAGCTCTCTGATTTGATATAAATGTTCTATAGAAGGGAAAATACATAGTTCGTGCTTGTCACGTGACATTTCCAGCGCTCTACATTTCTGAAACGTTTTGTTTCGATCGAAGCCTCTGCTATTTTCCTGGTCCTTGGCCCTCGAGTGTCTTCGTTAGGTGCTACCGCGCCGCGACTCATCCAAAAGAATGGTTGGGGCTTGCGCCTCTGATCACTTGGCCACAGGGACGGCTAACCTGGCATTTTTTCAGGGTTTTTTTTTTTGTTTTTTTTTTGTATTTTTCCCCCGGTTTAACGACCACCATGAGCAACACGCAGCGCCTTAGTTCACCGGGACGTCCCCTCTGGCTTTCCGGAAAACAATATTTATTTGGCGAATATCTGCTAAGGTGTTTTTTTCATTCGAATGTCTGACAAACGGTCTGGCTGATGCATGGAATTTTAAAAATAGTTCGCGGGAGCCAGATGCAACCAACTGCATACCCTCCCCCCCCCCCCTCCTTCACATTAATCGCTTGCATTGGGCCTAGTCTCGATGATCGAACGAGGCTAGACAAGGGAGGTGTGCTTGACCTACCGAGCTGGATACATCCCCACCCTAGGAACAGCGGATATAAACTAGGTACGGTCAATTACTAGCCTTACAGTAGATGCTGATGGGAATTGTTAAAGTTTTATATGAATCGAACCTTAAAGGAGGAATATAACCTGTTAGCGCCTAGTTTTAGGAAGAACATGTTGGGAAAGAGCGGTATCTGTATGCGCTGAAAGCTATTCAATTTGAGCTTTGTTGCCTACATTTCAGATATGCGTGTCATGCCAAACGGACTGCAACACAGAAGAGCTATGTAGTGTGACAGTCGTGGTGAGATAGAAACATAGAAACTAGAGTTCCACGACCTCTAACTGCAGTTATTTCCCTGTATGAAGGAGTAAATGCGCGTGAAACCTTCAATTGGTGCAATTAACATTCGCAATTTCCTTTATATTGCGGTCTTATCTTCCCCACTTTGTTCGTGAGCATCTCTCTCTCCCCTTTCTTCTTCTCAGCACGCGTACGTGTTAATTACTACAAAGCCCAGCAGTCGGTCAATAAATCTCGACCAGTTCGGAAACCTAATCCAAGAACAGCACGTCCGCAAGTGCGAACTTTGGCGAACAAATCAAGCGAATTAATAACTTGTAGCGGAAACATGATGAGGAGGAGCATCGCCTGTGATCCCTTGGTGGAAGTCCAAGACCTAATATCCCATTTCCGTGGCTAGGCACGAAGGCAACCCATTACATTTATTACCGTCGTAATCAGTTGGCCACACTCTGCAGGCATTACAAACTCCGCGATTTCCCGTGTTATTCATGGGAATTTTTATTGCGGGCTTTGCTTTCATGATCGTAAAAGCCGCCGTTTATTAATCCATATTTTGGTTTTTAAGGCTTGTCCTCGGTTTCATCGCCTAAAATTCTAAAAAAATTCTTCCAGTTTTCCATCCATAGTATAAAAAGGACATTATCTCCCGCTTGTTCTTCTGTACTCGCTTCTGCCCGACGGTCGACAACGCCAAAATAGAAAAGAAAATTGTCTGTGAGAGAAAATTGGGTCTACAACGGAATAAAGGTTAACAGAGATAAAAAAAATGGCTTTCTCTTATGAGAACAATCTTTTTTGTGCCTTTTTTAACCCTTTAAGCGGCCGATGTACTGTAACCAGCCAGTACCCAGATTTTCTTGCGCTCTCCAAACAGAAGTGTGCACATAGCTGCCATGTTTTACAGAAGCTTCTTCTTCTTAGCATTTTAGCACCCACTGCAGGGTATAGGCTTCCCCAGACCTTACCAACTTCCTCGATCCTTCGCCTCAGTCCACCATTTAACCCTCTAAATTACGGAAGATCATCTCTTCATCGTGTTCTCTGGCGCCCCCTTCGTCTCTTTCTATCTCTCGGTTGCCATTCTATTGTTATTATTCGTGTCCATCTTTCAGTCTTCCAACATGTCCAGCCCATCTCCACTTTGATTCTTTTATTATTTTTATAATATCTTTTATTCCTGTTCTTTCTCTTATAAGTACATTCCTAACTGTCTCTTCTTGTTATTTCCAACATTCTTCTCTCTAACTACTCTTATTTTTTCACATTGTCGTTCCGCGATACTCCACGTTTCACTTCCATAAGTAAATACGGGGTTAATACATGCATTGAAGACTTTTTTTTAAACACAATGGAAGTTCGCCGTTTAAATAGTCTTCAAGTCTCCAAAAAGCTCTACTATTACCTTGGATAATTCTTTTACTGATTTCTCTTTCTAGTCTTTCTTTAAACTCATTACTTGATCTAAATAAATGTATTCATCTACTTTTTTTATTTCTTTTCCTTCTATCAAAATCTTTTCTGTACCCTTTTCTGTATTGTGCATGTATTTAGTTTTTGCTGTGTTTATTTTTAGACCTTTTTTAAGACTTTCCGTCCATTAATCATCTATCATATTTTGGATTTCACTGTTGCTAGTGATTTAGGTACCTTCCAGTTATGCTTAATCCTTTTTCATCCCAGCTTAAATTTCTAAAAATACCTTCCAATTTTACGATAGCTGTGGAAAGACAATTCCTCTTCCTCACCTCATCTCAACAGTACTGGCCGCAAACTTGTCGCTAGTTTACAAGCGCTAGTCTTTTATTTTTTGCTCCATGACCCCAGCCATGATAAGGAAGGGCTAGTCCCTCTGATATGATGCTACTGGGTAGAAACAAGTGACTCAGCATCTCGCTCCTTTTTCAGGTTCGTCGCCATTGTTACATCTCGTTTAGCTGGAAATATGTCAGAAAGGATTAGCATGAATCATGCCCCTATTTGAATAACAAAGCAAACATGAAAGGCAACGCTTTCTGATGCGCAGCCTCACTCGTTCCAGTCGCATTCTGCCTTCTTCTTAGACAGCAAATATATTCGTTCTCGCCGGTTAAAGACTTAAAGACACTCATTTTCAAAGAAATTGCATCACCAGGAATGGATGCACGAAAGAAAATGTGTTAAAATTAACGAGCATTAATATGACGTTCCGTTACTCTCATTCGCAATGCATTCGACAATGCGGTGGAGGTATTGAGTCATACAGGTGTTGAATATCCGCTAGCGGTGGTTCTGCTGACCAAGTGGCTTGCACCCCATTTTGAGCTGGTTGCGGATAATTGTAAAGCTAACGTCTAACGATGTCCCATAGATGTTCAAATGGAGACAAGTACGGCTATCTTGCTGGCCAATGTGGGATATTGAAAGTCTGTAGACGGCGTTTAGCTATGCGTGTGCAGTGTGTACTCGTGCATTATCGTGCTATAGTAGGACCTCAAGTACCTATTCTATGAAAGGGATTGCGACGGGATCCATAAGGAGATTGACGTATCGCTGTGCTGCCAAAGTGACATCTATTAAAACTAGAGTGGAAGGGCTGTCATATCTGATCGCTCCCCGGACCACGGCACCAGGCATTCGAGCTGTGTTGCGGCAAAGAATAGCACGTGTCTTGTTGCAGTCACCGCTGCGTCGCTACACATTCATACGCCGATCATCTGATTCCGAACAGAAGCGAGATTCATCTGTGAAGATCACATGTCACCATTCCGTTGTCCAAGACCGTCAGTTGCAACACCACTGTAGACGATGAAGCTCATTTATGAATGATAGACGACGAACCGGACGTCGCGCATGAAGTTCACTTTCTACTAATCGGAAAATGGTTGGCTGACTAATAGAGCGACCTAGAGCCCCGCGTACGTTCTATTGTATGCGGGACAGACTAACTGTCCGGTTCGTCGTCTATCATTACAAATGAGCATCGTCTACAGTGGTGTCATGAATAACGGTCCTGAACAACTGAATGATGACATGGCGTCTTTACAGATGAGTCTCGCTTCTGTTTGGATCGGCGTGTGAATGTGTGGTGACGAACTGAAAAGCGCAACAATCCACGTGTCATTCTTAGTCGCATCACTGCAGGACTGGAAATCGCTTGTCGTCGAAGCAGACGATCTTCCCATGTTAACGTCATTCTCGGTCTTCCCAATTGCGGCCGTGATGCATCGGATCAAATGTAGATGATTTTAGGAAGGGAGTGTCTGACCCCAGGTCTTAAACAACCTTTAGAAATAGGAAGCTAGGAGATTTGGGCTAGAGTACCCAATAGGAAAGTGACACGGAAGCGAAGTAGAAAGGGGGGGGAGGAAGACGCCCTTATTTATTACCGGGGGGGTTCCCCCGGGTCCGACAGCTTAGCGTGCCCATCCGACGAACGGCGGATATTTAGTGGATCGAGCGTTCGTACCTGCTGGGATCGAACCTGAGGTCCTTTCCGTGGCAGTCACGAACGTTGTCCACTAGGCCACCCGCGGCCCGTGATGCCTCGGACAGATCTTCATCTGTTTTTATAGGTGGATAGTGACGAGCGATACCCGACTGTGTCTGCGACTTGGCATACATTTTCGTGCATTCCTTCGTGGTGTTTTTTTTCTTTAACTGAGTACATTTAAGGATGTTCGGAAGAAGAAGGGGATCTCTTAAATATTGCGCAACTTCATGCTCCTTCGGTTTTCCTTGAAAAAAATTTCCTAAAGATTTTAACAAGAAATTTACTAGCTTAGAACTTTCTTATCGTCGAATCTTCTTCTTTGTCCGCATCTGCGACCGGCTGGAATTGGATAGTCACAATCTCCAGGCAGAATAGTAAACGTGCAGTAGTATTTCATAAACATGCGCTAGGTAACAAAGGTAAAGGTTAAGAGAGATCTTGAAAAGAGATCTCGAGACCAAATCATAATGCCAGGAAAACGAAATGAACTCACATAACATAAATTCTGTCTCCCCCCCCCCTATATGCACATTCGGTAGCTGTTACGTACTCATAGCAAATTGTCATACGGTCTCCTCGTCCTGGGATGTCTTGTTATATCTTACGGCACTCCAATGGAAAAAGTAGACTTTGTTTTGGGGGAACGCAATGTTTAGTGTTTAAGGTCAAGATGGTTACTCTCTCTCTCTCTCTCTCTTTGGCACGCACATTTTATTTATCTCCGTTCTTCTATATGCACATAAATAAAAAAATAGAAATATTACAATGAATAAAAACTAAACACTGATCAATTTATAATTCAGCTAAAAATGCCTCTATCACAAAGAGCAGCTTACGCGTCAGCTGAAGGAGTTTTGTGTTTCTTAGTTGCGCAGCTGGAAAATAGTGAAAACGTTTGAAATTCACTAATTGTTTTCCTACCTAATTGTATATACACGGTCGAGTCACATAATTTTGACCACCAGCTAATATACAGAGTAACCGGCGTGTGCAGCGCGGACAGCAGCTAGACGTCATGAGAGTGTCTCACATGCTGGAAGGTGTTCACAGGTGTGTGGAGCCATGCTGACTGCAGTGCATCTGACAGCTGCTGAAGGGTGCGTGGTGGAGGATCCATGGAGCGAACAACACGATCGAGGTGGTCCCACAGATGCTCAGGGTTTAAGTCTCGGGAATTAGGGGGCCAGGGAAGTACTTTGAAGTCTTCATCGTGCTCTACTAACCACTCTCGGACATTTCTAGCTGTGTGACACGTCGCATTGTGGTGCTGGAATATCCCATCCGCCCCAACGAAGACAATTAGCATGTATGGGTGTACGTGGTCTGCAAGAATGGATTCATCATGAATTCGGTCCATAGTGCCTTCCACACGTATGAGTGGACCCAGGGAATGCCAAGAAAACATTCCCCAGATCATAACGCTGCCCCCACTAGCTTGTGTTCTTCCAGCAATGGTTGAAAAGTGTTTGTTCTCCGATGTTTCTCGCCTTATACGCCAACGTTCATCTATTCGATGAAGCAGAAAACGTGTCTCATCTGAGAAGGCAGTCCTTTGCCATTCAGCGGAGGTCCAATTCCGAAACTGCCGTACAAATGTAAGACTTTTCTGCCGATGCGCCTTCGTCAGCCTAGGCGCAGTGCCCATCCGTCTGCATCGGAGCTCCATACGCATCAGGGTTCGTTGAACTGTCGTCGTTTTAGACACACTTCCGGTAGACTTCCTGGTTCATTCGGCTAGTGTGTTGCTTCATGGTAGCGTGTCGATCGGCCCTCATGCACCTTCGAAGCCGACGTTCACCTCTCACATCAATGACACGTGGTGCCACGTCCCTTATTCGCAATGGTGCCATTTCTCCAATCTCGATACACATTAACCGCAGCAGCACACGATCAATTCACAAACTGCGCTGTTTCAGAAATGCTACCACGCTTGGCCCGAAAGCCGATATAATCATCCCTTTTTGCAAATCTGATAAATCGCTCCTTTTATCCATGACAGCAACGAGTGATATGTTTTCAGAATACACTTTATATAACCTCCAAGCCAGCTCAGGACACGTGCCTTCTTTCATTGGTTACGTGCTGTTGACGTCAGAAGTAGGAGGTGGTCACAATAATGTGACTCGATTGTGTGTAGTAATTATCGTAATGAATGAACCCATTCAGTTCGTCGACGTTATGCAGTATCAAAAGGATGAAAACTACACACCCAGTAATTTAAACTTAGAGAATAACACCTCAGAGAGTGGACGTTTATTTCAGGAAAGAACCCGCTGTTGTTAGACACCAGTTTTAAACAATTAGAGAATGCCATTTCTTCCTGAAGTCAGTGTGGTCTTGGTCAGCTGCTATGTACCAAATTCTTACAATTTAATTTTGTTCGGTATTCTAAAGCCCAGGTTAGTAGACTCTATTAACCTTGTTTTAAATCAAGCCTGTAACATTGTAATTAGTTCAACATTCAGCCCTACGGGAGAATGTACTAAATACCAAAGCAAAACAGTCGAATGCAAGCATCCCCTCTGGCTACGAGTCTTTTGCTAAGAGTCCGAAGAAAAATTTATTGTGCCGGGTCAAAAGCTCTGAAAACAGCAAAATCAGTGACAAAATTTTCAAACGTAAAAATCGTACGCAAGTTATGAATAGAATCCATAGATATAAACAAACTACGTGCCAGAATTTCCTCGGTATAGTTCTGTAACATATTTTTTTTCAATATTGCGTACTTTTGTTCACCACTATTTGGGGAGCGCCGTTCCCCTTACGCCGCTTCCCTCCATTCCCTCCCACTTTTACCACTGATGACAGTAGTGCGTATGTTATCAAGCTCTTTGTAGCCTCATTGACGTTCTGTAACCATTAGATTTTATGTTCATCGTATAGTTTTGGACAGCAGTGTACTTTCTTTGTTTGTCTGACAAGAATCATTTACAAAGGAGTTTCTTTTTTTTTTTTTTTTTTTTTGTTATTCCATTCCGGAAGTTTTCGTAAAGAATTTCTGTGGATACTCTATTGATGCAGGTCTGTATTAAACACTAAGAAGATTACAAAAGCATAACACTGCAGAGGTGTTTTTACAAACATCAGATACTTCCGATCAACGCAAGCTGTAATGTTTTATCAACTTATGCCTGACATTTGCACTTAAATTGGATGCGTTATCTCCTCTGGAGCTTTTCGGACGAAGTTATACCTCGGCCAAGATGAACGTAACATGTATGCGTTATACATAACCCTTGGATTTCAAGATGAGCTTTTCCAACTAACTTTTCGATGCGGCTTTTTTCTCTTCGGGGAATTGTGTTTGCGCCGCATATATATTAGGGGAATCTCAAAACAGATAAATGTGAAATTGAAGACACGACTCTGTAGTGAAAACAGAGAACATAGTTTGCTCTCTTCCCATTCTGGCAGTTTTTGAGAAGCGAATCGATACAGGACGGAAAAAAATCGGTCGTCTTATCGGATTTAGGCTGAGCGATGACTACAGGGATTTAAGGCGAAACGAAAGATCAGCTTTGTGCTCTTAGTCCCTCTTGTTTGCGCAAAAACGTATAAATTAGTTTGGAGATCACTGCTCTGCAGAAAAGAAATCTTGGGTAAGTTTGCTGGTGAAAAGGGTTTTTCTGGTTATTTTTATTTATTTTACTCGGTTTTAACAGAAAAAGTTAATTTTGTAAGCATTCAGCATTAACACAAGAAAAACCTGACTTATTCTGTATTCATTTTACTTCTGCTAATTACTTCGTGTGCAAATATAGTTTTTCATGAAAGAACGAGGGAGTACTTTGGTACTGTTTGTAGATAATGTATGCTATGCTTCTTTCACATGTTGACAATAACATTCAGAAGGAACGTGCACAGAGTTTTAAGGTAATGAGAACTGTATTTGAGAATTGCAAATTGTACAGAAAGTACTTTCTCTTTGATGTTTAATATTTTCTTCAGATGTTAATAGTATAAAGTTAGTGTAATTCGGCGAGCATTAGAGAAGTAGTGTACTGAATGGCAATAAATATTTATTAGTGAAGTGTTCTCAATAGAAAGACTAATAGTCTTTTGAACTAAATAGTCTCTGGAACCTCTCGTTTTTAATATTTTTTGTTCTGCAGCATCAAGATTGCTATAGATTTTTAGTGCATGCATCGAAGAGAAAACTAAACTACTCACATGAAGGCATGTGCACAGAGTTTTAAGGTAATGAGAATTGTATTTGAAAAATACACCTCATCAGATAACATTCTTTAATCCAAAACTAAGTATCGCTCAGTTTCACGAATTTGTTAACCTTATTGTTTGTTGTTAAACTTGGTTGGAGAGCTTTTAGAAGAAACTATAATTTTAAAGAGCAATATGCCATTATTTCTTAAAGGAAAAGTGTTTAATCATTGCATCCTTCCAGTGCTTACGTGCGGAGCAGAGACGTGGACCTTAACTAAAGTTAGTAAAATCATGCAATGCATTGATTATGATACGCTTTCCAACATACCAGAAATCATTACTCAAGTTATGAGGATAATGGCTGTGGAATAAATCTCGGTCCTGTGCACTGGCCTTTTATCCCATTTCGATGATATTCAACAGAACCGGTTCAGTATACCTCCGAAGTAACATGAAAATGTTTTGTCGCAATCGAAGCATTCTTACGTACGTTATGATGCGTAAGGGCTATGGAATAGATCCCGCTCCTGTGTCCTAACCTTTGAGCCCATTTCGCCCATTTTCAATAGGATTCTTCCCCAGACAGGCCCCCACAACATACTAACATTTCATCCAAATCGAAGCATTTTTACATAAGTTATGACGCATAATGGCGATGGAAGTGATTCCGCTCTTATGTCCTGACCTTTGACACCTTTTCGTTCACTTTTATTAGGGTTCCTTCCTAGGTGTTCCCCTACCACATACTAAACTTTCATCGAAATCGAACGATTTTTACGCGAGATATCGTGCGGACGGACATACGCACACAACGCGTGACGTAATGAGGCAGATGGGGATCGCGACCATCTGCTCCCAAGAGTGTGACGTCATAAAACTTTAATAGGATCCACACACAACGCGTGACGTAATGAGACAAATGGCGTGACCGCGCCAGCATCTAACGCGAGATTGTGACGTCATAAGATTTCTAAGCATGGGTAACATTAATGGGACGACGTCATGACACTAAACACGTACTAATTCGGGGTGTATATTTAACCCACTAAAGGAATTTTGCTAAAGTCGAGATCAAGCTAAATCGATCTCTAGTACCAGAAAACGGTAGGTTAACGACTTTCATCAAAATCCTTAGAGCCGTTTTCAAAATAAAATTTACATACATACAAGAAGTGCTCCTTTAATAGTATGGGATAAGGGCGATGGAATGGATCCCGATCCTAGTCCTGACCTTTGACCCCATTTCGTCCATTTTCAATAGGGTTCGTCCCCAGTTGTTCCCATACGATATACTACAATTTCATCGAAATCGAACCATATTTACGCAAGTTATGATGCATAAGGGCAAAGGAATGCATCCCGCTCCTATGTCCTGCCCTTTGACCCCACTTCACCCATTTGCAATAGGGTTCATTCCCAGTGATCCCCCTACGACATATTACAATTTCATCGAAATCGAACCATATTTTCGCAAGTTATGACGCATAAGAACAATGGAATGCATCCCACTCCTATGTCCTGACCTTTGACCCCACTTCACCCATTTTGAATAGGGTTCCTTCCCAGGTGGTCCCGTACCACATATAAAAATTTCATCGACATCGAACTATATTTACGCAAGATATGACGCATAAGGAAAATGGAATGGATCCCGCTCCTATGTCATGACCTTTGACCCCATTTCGTCCATTTTCAATAGGATTCGTTCCCAGGTGGTCCCCTACCACATACTAAAATTTCATCGAAATCGAACCATTTTTACGCGAGTTATCGGGCCGACAGACAGACGGACGGACAGAGAAAGCTGGAGCATATGCGCTTCTTCAACCTACGGTTGGAAAGCGTAAAAAAGACATATAAAGATTGCAAACAACTGAAAAAAAGCATGGAGAGGTGCATGCTTGGCGCAACCAAGAAAGGTAAGAAGAGGAATTCGTGGATAAGGAAAATGACAAGAGTGGAAGACATCATGATCAAAGTAAAATCCCTGAAATGGCAATGGGCTGGATATACAGGATATTTCAAAACTAATGAAACAAGAAAGATGACACCCGAATTTTCAGGTGTAATAAGCACGTCTTTTGAATCCGTTCTGACGCAAATTAAATTTATCAAAGCTATTCAAAGTCAATGGAACCGGTATGAAAAACAATAGTATCTGACGGAAGAAAGAAGTTTTTCAATCGGGTTTTTAATTCCTCAGATATTGCTGTAAACGGAATCGTGAGCTTACGCCCTATGGTTGCAGACTTGTGCGTTAAGAAAAACATGAATTTATATGAGAAACATTTCACACCGGAAACGCTGTCCAACATAGAAAGAATTTTTCAAATCGGACTCTTAGAAACAGAGATATCGACAAAAATAAGATGTGACTTTACATCTCCTGGTGAGAAAACCATGCATTATTTTAGGAAGAAAGTATTCCAAAAGGTTTTTCTATATCAGCGGTATCGGTCCAAGAAAAAAAAATTAGTCGAGTTTTCAGGAGCCCAGATTTTGCTACAAATGCATCAGAAGCAGAAATTAACACTTATGCCACCTGGTGGCCAAACCATTCTTTACCAAACATAAGAAATTTTGTGAAACATATTTTTCATCAGGTCTTGTATACGATACAGCAAGAATTTTTCAAATCGGAGTTTTAGAAGCAGAAATAACCCAGAAAACGCAATTTACCTTTGTGCCCCCTAGCGGAAAGTCTATGATTTACTTGAAATTTTTTTAATTTATAGGAAAAACATTTCGCATTGGAAACATCATCCACCAAAGAAGGAATTTTTAAAATCGGTCTCCTAGAAGTAGAGATATTGACAAAAATGAAATATACATCTACGCCCCTGGCGTAGAAACCATGCATTATTTCAAGAAGAAAATGTTTCTAAAACGTTTGTCGACACGAATAGTATCGGTCTAAAAACGACGTTTTTTTCAATCGAGATTTTGGAAGCTCATATTTTGCTGCAAATACACCAGAAGCGGAAATTAAGACTTACGCTACCTGGTGGCCAAACCATTTTCTACAAAAATTGTAAATCATGTGCAAAGGATTTCCCATCAGGAGCTGTATCCGGTGCAGAAAGAATTTTTCAAATAGGAGATTTAGAAGCAGAGATGTAGGGGGGAAAGCAGTTTACCCTTACGCCCCCTAGCGGAAAGTCTACGAATTACTTGAAAATTTTGAAATTATATGAACCACATGTCACACAGGAAACACTATCCAAGAAAGAAGGAATTTTTCAAATCGGACTCCTAGAAGTAGAGATATTGACAAAAATAAGATATACATCTACGCCCCCTGGCGGAGAAACTGTGGAGTATTTTAAAAAGAAAATATTCCAAAAAGGTTTATCGATGTGAATGGCACCAGTCCACGAAAGAATTTCTTCAATCGATATTTTAGAAGCTCAGATTTTATGGCAAATACATCAGAAACAAAAATTAACATTTACGCCCCCTGGTGGCTAAAGCATTCTTTACCAAAAATTTGAAATTATATGCAAAAGATCTTCCATCACATGGTGCATCCGCTGAAACAAAGATTTTTCAAATCGGAGTTTTAGGAGAAGAGATATCGGGGAAAATGTAATTTACTTTTACGCCCCTTAGCGGAAAATCTATGCGTAATTTTAAAAAGTAACTATATCTAAAATACTCTTCGACATAAATGGAATCGAAAGGCAAAAGAATTTTTTCAATCGGATGTTTACAAGCAAATATGTGAAATAAAACGTATTTTTGAATTCAACATCATCTGCATTTACGCCCTCTAGCGGCGAAATTGTACATCGTAAAAAAATAAATAAATAAAGGATCATCATTCGCATATTTCAAGCTTCCCAATGCAAAAAGAATTTTTCAAATCGGACTAATAGTTGCAGAGATAGCGTTGGTACAGACGGAAGGACGGACAAACCGGTAACATAAGCACGATCTTTTTTTACAAAAGACGTGCTAAAAATTGTAAGGGGTGATAGAACACACCGAAACAAGCATTTTTCGTCATAAAATGCATGGTCGCAAGTTACGTGGTTAGGCGCTGGAGGGCGCTTTCCATTTCTTCACACACGCCGTCTTTCGCAACGCAAAGACAGGAATGGCACAACCAATCAAAACAAAGCTTTATTGCAGACAAAATAAAAAACAAAACGTGACATCACAAAATTACATCAAATTTGCAAACATTTTCAAGTAAATACTGAAATTAATTACATTTACAAAAGCTGCTCAAAAGGGCGACAGCCACTCCTGATACACGCTTCGCATCGTCGACGTAAAGATACCCTTATGTTGTGGAAAATATCAGGCGTTTCCCGGACAGCTGCAACAGCTACTGAAAGTCTGGCAACTAGTTCCTCATTAGAATCAATGGGAGTACCGTACATTACGGACTTAAGATGTCCCGATAAAAAGAAATCCAGAGGGGACAGATCTGGTGGTCGTGGGGGCCAAGCGATGGGTCCAACTCGGCCAATCCTAGAAATGTGGCGTTAAAGTAATCACGCATCTGAGTGCCGAAATGAGCTGGCGCTCCATCATGCTGTAACCACATTTTACGACGGACGGCTGCTGGTACATGCTGGATCAATGCAGGCAAGACTTGTTGAAGGAAAATAAGGTACGTCTTCCCATCGAGACGTTCCGGTAAAGGCTATGGGTTTTTGTGTTGCGAAAGACGGCGTGCGTGGGGAAACGGAAAGCGCCCGTTAGCGTGTAACCGCGTAACCTTACAACCGTGCATTCTATGAAGAAAAATGCTTGTTTCGGTGTGTTCTATCACCCTTTAAAGTTTGTTCCATTAGTTTTGAAACACCCTGTATTACCAGAAGAACGAGCCATCGATGGACAACCGAAATTTTAGACTGGATTCCAAGGGACGGGAAAAGACCCAAAAGAGGACCACGTGGGAGATGGGTGGAGGAAATTTGAAAGCATGCGGAAGTGACGTGGAGGAGACTAGCCTAAGACAGACCGTTGTAGAAGAAAATTTTGGAGACCTTCATCCAGCAGTGGATTGATTATGATTGACAATGATTGCTTGTTGTTATGATTTAATTCCACTTAGTATGTGCGGGACTGTGGCTGAGTGTGGTCGTGGGGGACGCGAATCAGTGCAATGTGTTGTACGTAAATAAATGTACACTCACGCAGGTGTCGCACTGCCAATCACATTCTTCGCAATTTGCGAAAAAAAATCGATTTGGCGATGGGTAAAAAATTTTGGCGAAAATATTTACGATTACCTTTTTTAATGGCGTCCGTAGAAACTGTGCCATAGTGTTTTCCACGTAGACACTGTGCCATAGACTGGAATAAGTCGTAGTCCGAAAGCGCGAGTTCCGGAATATTAGCAGGATGGTATCTCCAATTCCTGTATTTTCCTCAATACCCCTTGACAGGGCACGATGATCAGGAGCATTATTCTGTTGGAGAATAACACGTCATCCTCCAACAGAATAATACTCCTGCTCATCGTGCCCGGTCAGGGGTATTGAGGAAAATAAAGGAACTGGAGGGGTATTGAGCTAATGCCCCACCCTGCTAATGTATTCCGGAACTTGCGCTCAGTTTGTGCGCAAGGACCTATTCTGTGCCATGGACCTATTGCGGTCCATGGCACAGTTTCTACGTGGGAAACAGTCTAAAACATTTACGATGTTGAACTTGTGGTCGAAGACTTTATTGCCCCGAAAACAAAGGATTTTTCGCCGGGGGATTCAAGATATGCCATCACGATGGACTCTATTTCGAAGATTAAGGCTTTACGGTTGTGAATTTACATTCGTTTTAATCAACTGTCAGAAAACGGCGATAACTTTTGAATCACCCTGATATTAATGAAGAGTGGAACACAATTGCTTTCATTACTAACTGTGCACTTTCAGAATCATGCGCAAAGAAATACTCAATCTCTGTGGAAACATTACTGTATGAAAGATCAAGGCAGTTAATTTTTGATACCGAGTTTATAGATATTGTTGTCACAAAATGAATTTTTTTCACTTTCTTTTTTTGTTCTTCTTTTTCAGGAACTGCCCTCATGCAGCTTGTAGATGTTCAAAAAGAAATTCAAGCGCAGCAATTGAACATTGTAGGTTTGTGTTTCTTTGCCATTTCGACATGTACTTAGTAATATCATTTCAGATACTGTCACTTATTTTATATCAAAAACACTTATGCAGGATCTCTTCCTAAATATAGCTGCACGTAAAAGGTGCTTAGTTTGTTCTTGTAATACAGTCCGATTTGCCCAGCGCCGCATTTGCGAAGTGGTCAGCTTTAAGTGTTCGCTGATTCCAGTGACCCTCAATTATCGATGGGCGACTCCTTAAGCTGGATGTCTAGTGGTTTTTCCTCTACACTTCCAATGGAAAATATTTCGACCCTATTTTCTCAGCAAAGAAATATTTCCCATACATCAAAATTGGCCCACTGATAAAAACAAAACGTCCTAACTTAGATTATACAATCGGTGAATTTTTGCAAAAGACTTTCCTGAAATATATTAAAAATCAATAATTTTACTTCGATTTAGTGGTAAGGAAGACAGGCTCCATATGTAAGCAAGTACCATAACTACACCGAAGTAAAGTTATTGATTTTGAATATAGTTCAGGAAATTTTTTGCAAAAAACACCGACTGTACAATCTAAGCTAGGATGTTTTTTTTATCAGTGGGCCAATTTTGATGTATGGGAAATATTTCTTAGCTGAGGAAATAGGGTCCAAATTTTTTCCATTGGAAGTATAGAGAGAAAAAGGTGGACATCATTAGATGTCCACTTTTTTCCCTCTTTTCAGTGGCACTTAGACATTAGACTTAGTGGCACCAAAGTCTGTGACACTAATAGCTTTTGGCACTAAAGTTGGGATGAGTGACTCCATATATTCTTACATGCTTGCTGGTTCTGTTCCTCCTTCGTAATCAGTGGTACTAAAGTAGGGTTGGGTGACTCCTGATAGTCTTAACCCTTTAACGACCAGGACCCTGGAATCTTTTGTCACCTAGAATATCATAACGCCCAAAAATGTCTGTTGCTGCTTTAAGAATTCCTCCTCTCCCCTTTACAAGTTAGCAAAATAAAAATAAAAAGTCTTACTACTCGATCACCACACAAAACTTCCGATCTGTAGTCGTGATGCGCTTTGACCTTCAGACGTAACGGACCCTGGAATCTTTTGTCACCTAGGATATCATAACGCCCGAAAATGGGTGATGCTGCTTTAAGCACATCCTCCCCTCCCCTTTACAAATTAGCATAAATAAAAAATTATTAGTACTCGGTCACCACACAAAACTTCCGATCTGTAGTATTGATGCACTTTGACCTTCAGACATAATGGACCCTGGATTTTTTTTTGTCACCTAGGATATCATAACGCCCGAAAATGTCTGATGCTGCTTTAAGAATTCTCCCTCCCCTTTACAAGTTAGTGCTCGGTCACCACACAAAACTTCCGTCCGATCTGTAGTCTTGATGCGCTTTGACCTTCAGACGTAATGGACCCTGGAATCTTTTATCACCTAGGATATCATAACGCTCGAAAATGTCTGTTGCTGCTTTAAGAATTCTTCCCCTCCCCTTTCCAAGTTAGCAAAAAAAAAAGTGTTAATGCTCGGTCACCACACAAAACTTCCGATCTGTAGGCTTGATGCGCTTTGACCTTCAGACGTAATGGACCCTGGGATCATTTGTCACCTAGGATATTATAACGGCTGAAAATGTCTGCTGCTGCTGCTGCTGCTGCTTTAAGAATTCTTCCCCTCCCCTTTACAGGTCAGCAAAAAAAGTATTAGTACTCGGTCACCAGACAAAACTTCCGATCTGTAGTCTTGATGCTCTTAGACTTTCAGACGTACTGGACCCTGGAATCTTTTGTCACCTAGGATATCATAACGCCCGAAAATGTCTGGTGCTGCTTTAAGAATTCATCCCCTCCCCTTTACAAGTTAGCATACATAAAAAAGTATTAGTACTCGGTCTGATCTGTAGTCTTGATGCGCTTTGACCTTTAGACGTTTCCCGGCGCAATCACTGCATTCTTCCATAGAAAATGCATGCGATGTCATGGGAGTAAATAATATCACCCGAGAGATACCAACGCCTGCTTTACTTGTTTGTGTAGTGACTTCAATGGTGATTGAGTGTGGCTTCTGCTAATCCCATTGAGGCCGTGTAAAATCAAGGAACACGTGGGGATAGGAAATCCTATTCACTCTAGACGGGCATTTTCAAGTACCGTATTTTTCCGTGTATAAGACGATATTTTTTCCCACAATTGTTTAATTGTTAGACCAAAAATTGGGGGGTCGTCTTTACACGGGGGACGGGGTAACCGGTTGAGAGAACCCTGCGGTTACCGCGGCGAAACTGCCAGTACCTCTTATCCCCTCTCCCCAATACGACTTACAAGCAATTATTCCTGGTAGACTTACAGGTCAGCTACAACCTCTAGATATTTCCATCAACAAGCCCTTAAAAGCATTGATGAAAGAAGAATGGAATAAATGAATGCAAAAAGCAGGTAATAACTTGACACCGACAGGGAGAGTGGAAAAACCAACCATTACTGCATCCTAAACTCATGGAATGGTGTCAAGCAAGAGGTGGTTTTGAAGTCTTTCAAGAAATGTGGAATCATCAATGCCATGGATGGAAGTGAGGATGATCTAATTTATATAGACAGTGACTCAGACGACAGCAGTGATGCAGTTGAGGTTGAAGAAAGTGATATGTCTGAAACTAACAGTGCTGAAGAAAGTGATGCATAATTTTATAGTTTGTATCTTAAAAATATTACCTAATTTCTAAATAATATAAATTTCATATTACCATAGACTTTGTCTGTGATATTACCTAATTTCTAAATGTACTTTAATGATATTACCTAATTTATAAAAGAATATCAAATGTGTCTTTTTTTGTAATAAAAATATTGATTTCTTAATTTTCGGTTCGAAAAAGTATGGGTCGTCTTATATTTACATGGGGGCGTCTTATACACGAAAAAATATGGCAATCGTATCAGTTTGAATGTAAGGGCGTTACGGTCGTTAAAAGATTAAATGCTCGCATGTTCCAATGACCATAAAACTAATCTTAGCCTTGGATGCTAACTGGTTCTAACCCTTTCATGGAAACCATGGCCCTAAAATAAGGATGATGACTCCTTATGTTCGCTGTTTCAGTCTGTTACGTGTAACCAGTGGCACTAAATTAGGGATGGGTGACTTCTTGTAGCCTAAAATGCACTCTGGTTCTGTTCCTCTCCTGGAACCATTGGCACTGAAGTATAGATGGGTGATCCCTTATAGTCTTAGATACTCGTTGATTCTATCCTTTCCTGGAAGCAGTGACACTAAAGTATCGACGGACAGAGAGATGTTCACCCATTTACAACGTTTTTTTCCTTATACAGAGGATGTTCACCCATTTTTACAGTGTCTTTCATAAGAAATTACGGAAAATAAAAGTAGTTCAAATAATTGAAACGGGCAACAGCGTGTTAGTTGAACACGAAAGAAACATCTGCTTCAGATCAACATCGTCTGCTAAAAAAATGGCGCACGTAAACAAGCTGTGGGTAGAAGGTTATGTGTTTGCTCTTTACGAAGAGGAATATTCGTATTCTGTAATTGAAAACGCTGTGAAAATCATAGAATTAACATTTCAAAATGTTAAATAAACAATAGTATTAATAATGCAGAAAACAATCGTCAAGCATTGCTTTTAACAGGAAAAAAGAACATCAAACGAATATCTAAAGAAAGTACGTAATTTTACGACATTTGAAAAGTAAGGTCTCTGGTCTTAAAAGAAAATCCACCTACCCAAAGAGCAATCGCTAAGTCGTTAGAAACCTCTGTATCAACTGTAAACAAGGTAATAAACAAAATTTGAATCTGAAAAAACGCACACAATGTTCAACGGCTTTTGTCTAAGTGCGTGGCTCAGCGCAGAACGCCGTGTAGAATTCTTTATGAAATCATTTAGCCGGGGACATGGAAATTTATTGCAGCTATTTGGGAAAGCATAGATCTACCTAAACGTCTGTAAGAAAAAGAAAGGTCGATTTACTATCGCGAAAGAGTAGAAAAAGGCTTACAAACTTGGTTCCAAGAATCTAAAGGAAGTTTCAGTAAAAGATTCATGATTATTGCTGATTTATCGTGCATTGGGGAATTAAAGTTAAGATAAGTTGAAAAGAATAATAAAATCAATTCTACATATTACCAAAATAATGTTTTAACTCCTATATTTAAAGAGAAAATGCCATTCCTTTATCCACAGAGCCTTCAGAAAGTAGAACTCCATCAGGATAAGGCTACCAATCATACATCCAAATCTACCAATTTTTTTTTTGAAAAATAAAAAAAAGAGACGGGTATCAAGTCTATACATTTTGATCATATTCCTTTAAAGTCTCCTGATGTGTCACCAATGGACTATTGTGCCTTCGGACTGCTAAATGGAGCACTTTCTAAACGCAGACCTTAAACCAATGTTAGACTATGGAAAGCAGTGGAAGAAGAGTGGAAAAAAATACCACTACCAATTTTAAAAAGTGCCCTATTATCTTAAAAATCTAGATGTATGTTCATAGTCCAGAGAAAAAGTTATCTGATAGAACAATTAAGAAAGAGATGATTTTATTTTAAACATTAATTACATTGCTGGAAAATCGTTCTAAAAATGTGTGAACATACTCTGTGGCATCAGCTTAGATAATGTTCAAGTACTCATGAATTAAAAGCAGTCTCGGATATGTGTCTTAAATAGCTAAGACCGTGAGTGGTATTATCGAAACTACTCATTATACTAATGAAACTGAGAGCGGCTGAACATCATAATTTGTAGTAAAAGTATTTATATGTCGAATATGAATTTGAGTTTACATGTAAGCAGGTTCAATAGTCCAGTTAATAGCTCTTACCTTTCCTTTCAGAATGTTTTGCACTCATGTTATTGAAACAGAAAAAAATTGTTTTAGGAAAAGCATTTAAATGTTTCAAAAAGATTATGATTTTAAATGATCAAGGATTGAGGTGTGTAATTGTTTTACTTAAATCCTTCACTGATATCTCAAGAGACTGATAATTCTTGGGAGCGCACTCTCAATCGTCAGTTAAATTTGTATCCAATTCCTGAAGGAAATCTTGAAATCATGAAAACTCTTCGCATTGGAGCAAATAACTGTGGCCAGAGGCACCGACTGTGTGGCTGCTCCGGGGCCTGTGCACCCATTGAAAGTTTTGCTCATTGAAAGTTTTGTTCATTGAAAAGTTTTGCGCCTTTTACAAGAATTTTTTACTCACATTATTTTTACAAATTTGAACTGCCCTGGGATTGGAAAACGCAAATAATAATTCAGGAAAAAAAAATCAAAAATTTTGATCTTCATGTTCAGGTGTTTTGAAAAACCCATGGTTTTCCAAAATTCGGGGGAAAAAAAGAAAAGAAACAAAATAACTGCCGAAAATGTTATGGTCATCTGGTCTTCTACAACAGATTAACGCATTTTGGATAGATATCTATCTAACAGGGCCAAAATCTAGGTTAAATACAAACTTTTTGAAAAAAAAATTAGTCTGTATTATATTTCCATACCTTAACCTCCACCTCCGTCTTTTCTCTGCTCATACTCCATGTCATTGTTATGGGCTTGAGCACCCATTGGATTTCTGAAAAGTTGGCGCCTATGACTGTGGCTGTTAAGAATCATTTTAACAATATTTTTATACTTGATGATCATATTTTTGACTGTGACATTTTAACGGTGAATAATGTAATGAGCAGAAAAAAATTTCTAAAACTTTCGATCTCTTTCCACGAAACTACACTTCTATTGGAACTTTCAGGCCTACGAACTTTCACCAACCAGTTCCCTATTCATTTATTGGTGTTTTTGTGAATCATGTGCAAGTTTTACATCAACACAGTTGGTTCTTTCAGAACTGCTGTTATGAATTTACGCCTGGAAACATAACGTTACGATACAATAATTAAGGGCTAAACTGAATGCTCAAACATATCTCAGATCATTTTACTTTCATTTTGAAATTGCTACTCGTTGGTCTGTCCATAGTGTGATATGAAATTTGGATTTGTGCTAATTGTTCCTGAAACATTTTGGATTTAAAATTGAAATCAATGTTTCCCACTCTCCCTTATATAAACTTTAAAGGCAACAATCCTTGCAAAGTAATGAACATTTCAAAGGTTATCGACACACAAGAATTTCCTTTTACACTTCATAGCGGTGATTTACACTCCTGATAAAAAAAAAATTGCTCTTCCCGGAGGAATGTCGTTCGTACACTACAAAGCGAAGGGCAAATAAAAATGCCCATTAGTGTAAATAGGAATTAACACATTTGCAGCCTGTTTAGATGGGTATTAGGATAACCTCAGTACGAGTTATTGTCTCCTCTCGCAGTAATACAAGCGCCAACACTTTTAGGAAGTGAGTCAACAGGTTTCCTAATAATGTACTGGGAATCTGTTCTTCCACAGATTTTCTGAATACTTTTTATGATCAGGCACGTTATGCTCGGCAGGCAGCTGTGCTCTCAGACATTTCGTGACATCCCACATGTGCTCAGTCTGCGATAGATATGACACCGGGCTGATCATGGCAGCACATATACTGTTGATAAAGGTGTGCAGTATGTGATCTGGTATTATCGTGCTGGAAAGTGGAGTTTCAGATGCTCTGAAAGAGTGATAAGACCACAAAATGGAGAAGGATACTAATATGCCACTGAGCTGTTAAATTGTGTATGACCATGACAGATCATCGACTGCCCTAAGAGATGATGCTTCACACTAGGGTCCCAGCAATAGGCGACGCACGTCACTTCCCTGAACAATGCGCAACAATAAAAAATATTTCGTTTGCCACACGAGGGTGATCCATGGTTCTGTTCCAGACAGATTCAGACATATATTCCAGACAGAAATATCACTGAAGAAATTATTTCGACAGTCGTCCTGCAACTCCACTCGTTCGTTGCACCACTGCAGTCGGTCATCCTTGTGGCTTTAAGTGAGTAAGGCACTAGGATGATATGAGGCACAGAGGGTGTTGAAAATAATACGTACAGATACCCGTGTGTATCATTTTCAATGATACGTACAGATACCCGTGGTGCGCCGTCAGTCTTTCGGCAATAGGATGTGTGTTGGAAAGTCAATAAACAAAGACATCGCTCTTTCCACGTTTTAGTGACACACAGCAACCGAAAAATTGTTATTCGGTCACCGCCGGCGAATTGAATCCCAGATCTCTCGATATCTAGCCGAGAGCGTTAACCTTACACCACGGTGGCCAATAATCCACGGCGCTGTGTGTGTTTTTCTCTCAGCTTCTGACATCATTAATCCATAAGATGGGCTCAGCTACTGAGACGTCTCCATCTGGTGGGCATTAACGGCACTGGCTATATATTAATTATAGCAGTTAAATCCAAAGGGCGAGATCCAAAGTGAAAATCCTCAAATTACGTGGCGTCAGTGAATAAACAAAAACATCGCTCTTTCCACGTTTTAGCAACATAGCAACCGACATTTTTTTATTCGGCCACTGCTGGGGAACCGAATCCCAGATCTCTCGATATCTAGCCGAGCGTGTTAGCCTTACACAACGGTGGCCAACAATCCACGGCGCTATATGTGTTAGCTGAGCCCATCTTACGGATTTACGATGTCAGAAGCTGACAGAAAAACACACACTGCGCCGTGGATTGTTGGCCAGCGTGGTGTAAGGCTAACGCGCTCAGCTAGATATCGGGATATCCGGGGATTCGATTCCCGAGCAGTGGCCGAATAAAAATTTTACGGTTGCTGTGTGTTGCTAAAACGTGGAAAGAGCGATGTCTTTGTTTATCCACTGACGCCACGTATTTGGAGGATTTTCATTTTGGAAAGTCATTCCGCAAACCTGCCGATCAACCTGATCCGTAGCCCGTCGAATGTCACTCGTGAACGATGAAGTGAAACACATTCCCGCGTTCCCTGCTGCACGGAGCTGCCAACATTTTTTGCGTTACATCTCAGATGCCCTGGAATTCGTAGCGTAGACTATCCGTATTCCCTTACACTATGGTATGACCTCCCTCAAATTTGTCTAGTTGATTAGACATCCGTGCACGACATACAAACGGCATTTATTACTCTTCGATGACAACAAGATTTGCAGGTCAGGATATGTTTCTTTAATCTACACTTTTCATTTTTCCCCAGCGACAAGCTTTCCTACGACTAACATAATCTGTGTCATAAGCCGTATTTTAAAAGGAGTCAGACGCGATTTTCGTTTCATTTTCGTATATCATTTTCTCGCACTTCCATTGTGATTTGCATAAACGTAGGTGTTGTTTCTACACCCAGTGATTTTTTAGTGGCTGTTTGGGGTTATAACGACCGCAGTGAGCACCTCAATGAGCTACAGAGGATGTTCACACATTTCTAGGACGATTTTCCAGCAACAAAATTAATGTTCAAAATTAAATTATTTCTTTCGTAAGTGTTCTGTCTTATAGTCCTTTCCCTGGACTACGAACCTATATCTAGATTTTCAAAATAACAGGGCATTTCTTTAAATCGGCGCAGTCCCGGTGGAACAGTGGTCTAAGCGCTGACTCATGACCATTTGTCCGAGAAGGGTCTGGGTTCGAATCCCGGTGAAGCATGGATGTTGTGTTTGTCTTACGGCACTGGCTATCTCCCTTCCCTGGAACCTGTGGCCCTAAATTAAGAACGTGCGACTGCTTATAGCCCATTGAGTTGCTCACGGTGGTCGTTAAACTTTCAATCAGAATAAAAATAATAAAATAAAATTGGTAGTGGTATTTTCTTCCACTCCTCTTCCACTGCTTTCCATAGTCCAATCATTGTTTGAGGTCTGCGTTTAGAAAGCGCTCTTTTTAGCAGTCCGGAGGTACTGCTAAAAAGACATATCAGGGGACTTCGAAGGAATATTTATAAACTTCATACCCGGGTTATAAACTTCATACCCGTCTCTTTTTTTCATTTAAAAAAAAATTGGTTGATCTGGATGTATGATTGGTAGCCTTATCCTGATGGAGTTCTATTTTTTGAAGGCTCTGTGGATGAAGGAACATTATTTTATCTTTAAATATAGGAGTTAAAGCATTATTTTGGTAATATGTAAAATTGATTTTTAACATTCTTTTCAACTTTTCTCAATTTTAATTTCTCATTGTACTGAAAACCTGCAATAATCATGAATCCTTTACAGAAACTTTATCTGGATTCTTGGAACCAAGTTTTGTAAGTCTTTTTCTCCTATTTTGTGGTAGTAAATCGACGTTTTTTGTTACAGTCGTTTAGGGAGATCCATGTTTCATCAGCAGTCACAATAAGTTCCCATTAGACTTCGCCTAAGCGATTTTCATAAAGAGGTCTGAACCGTATGTTCTGCGCTGAGCCACTTGTTTAGGCAAAAGGCGGTGAACACTGTTTTTTCTTTCTTTTTTTTTAGATTCAAATCTTTGTTTACTACATTGTTTACATTTGATACAGAGATTTCTAACGACTTTCCGTTTGCTCTTTGGGTAGGTGGATTTTCTTTTAAGACCAGAGGCCTTACTTTCCAAATAGTCGTAAAAGTACGTACCTTCTTTGGATATTCATTTGGAGTTCTTTTTCCTGTTAAAAACATTGCTTGACGGTTTCACCCTGTGTTATTGATAATATTGCTTATTTTACATTTAGAAATGTTAATTCAATAATTTTCACAACGTTTTTAATTACAGAATACGAATATTTCTCTTCGTAAAGAGTGAAAACATAACCTGCCGTCCCTTGGTCTAAACGATGGATTCTGAACATTCGTCCGAGAGGGGTCCGGGTTCGAATCCCGGTAAGGCATGGATGTTGTGTTTGTCTTACCGCACTGGCTCTCTCCCTTCCCTGGAACCAGTGACCCTAAATTAGGGACGGGCGACTGCTTATAGCCCATTGAGTTGCTCACGGTGGTCGTTAAACCTCCAATCAAAATTAAATAAATAAAATAAATAACCTGCTATCCACAGCTTGTTTGCATGCGCCATTTTTTCAGCAGACGATATTTAACTGCAGCAGATGTTTGTTTCGTGTTCATCTAACACGCTATTGCCAGTTTCAATTCTTTGAAGCTCATTAATTTTCTCTAATTTCTCATCGAAGACGTTTAAAAAATGTGCGAGCATCCTCTGTATATGCAGTCGCCTTTCTATAAGTAATTTATGGCCAGTGTTTCCAGGGATAGGAGAGAGCCAGTGCTTTATAAGACAAACACACCATCCATGCCTCACTCGGAATTCGAATTCAGGCGAATGATGGCCAGTGTTTCCAGGGATAGGAGAGAGCCAGTGCTCTATAAGACAAACACACCATCCATGCCTCACTCGGAATTCGAATTCAGGCGAATGATGGCCAGTGTTTCCAGGGATAGGAGAGAGCCAGTGCTCTATAAGACAAACACACCATCCATGCCTCACTCGGAATTCGAATTCAGGCGAATGATTTGAAGCATAGACGAATGATTAGAAGCATAGACGAATGATTAGAAGCATAGGCGAAAGATTAGAAGCATAGACGAATGATTAGAAGCATAGGCGAATGATTAGAAGCATAGACGAATGATTAGAAGCATAGGCGAATGATTAGAAGCATTGACGAATGATTAGAAGTATAGGCGAATGATTAGAAGCATAGGAGAATGATTAGAATCCTAGACGAATTATTAGAAGCACAGACGAATGATTAGAAGCTAAGGCTTCTTACCATTCGGCCTCCGGGGGACACCACCCGATCACGAGAGGTCTCTGTATTGCAAATTAGTGTCAAAAAACAAGGACAAATTTTCCCATTTTTCGAATACCTTTGCGTTTTTATTATTTGCTTAAGTCATACAATATGTTGAATCAAAGGTTACTTTAGCCGTCGTGGCGGCCTCATGATCGGAGCCGAGGCGTGGACTTTTTGGACTGAGGCATGGCCTGAATCCCGGAGGAAGCCTGGTGGGGAATTATCAATCTCTTTGAAACCAGCGTTCCTATATTAGGGACTGGTGACTCCTTATTGCGTAGATCTTCACAGGTGTCGTTTAACACCGGAAAAAAAACCGAAGGTGTCATTTTACCACTACTATGAATGCAAATACCTTAGAAGTAATCAATTATTTATCTCTACCGGAAACAGCGGTTTCCAGTGGACGCTTTATTAGATACTGATCTCTTAAAAATCATTCTTTCTTTTTTTGGAGGAAGAGGGAGGGACTCCAAAACCATCATGTGCAGCTCTAAGGGCTTTCGAACAGCCTCCGTTCCCTAATTTAGGGCCACTGGCTCCAGGGAAGGGAGAGAACCAGCGCGGTAAGACAAACACCCCACCCATACCTCATATTGGACCCGGCCCCGATCTCGGATAACTACTAAGAAACCAGAGCTTCTGACTGTTTGCCCACATGGGCAGCGATTCGTCTCAACAAAATATTTGGTTTCTACCTGGTAGGAAGAATTCATCAATATCTGAAAGAGATTTCCTTTGATGTGATTTTTTTATTATTATTATTTAAACGTGATTTCTAGTGTAGGGTAGATTACGCCATTATGGGATTTTTTTAATGACGGGGAAGACTGTGGAATCGTTTATACATTTGTCATTAGCGTGTTCAAACTGGTTGGATGACTACATTCAACAATCGGAAATTAAATCTGTGCGACGGATGTAGTGTTTTTTCGTCTAATTTAGAACCTGTGGCCCTAAATTAGACGCCGGTAATTTCTTGTAGACTTGGATGCTTACGGGGTTCATTAAATCCAGAGAAAATAAAAAGGTGATTTCTTGAGGTTCAGCGAGTGAAAGTAAGGTCTGCATTCTGTCCGCTCAGTAAACTGGTTTAAATTCAAGTGGTAATACAAACGTCAAAACATATGCAATCTGAAATAAAAATATTCAAATGAAGTCTTTTCACAGGCATTAAAAGAAAATGAGTATATGTCAGTTTTTCACTTATTTAAGTGTAACGAATTCAGTTAACCTTGGTTGGAATAAATAATTTCACTGTTTCAGTAGACTTGGCCTAACATCAGTAATTATGCGGATCAATAGTTTTGTTACCAACTATATCGATCTACAGTCATTTGCAAATATTTAAGACCACCTGTTGGCATTAGAAGATTTCTGCCGATTACGTCAGCTACTGTTTGTATTACTGACTTCCTGTCGGTGTTACGCCATCTTACAGCGGCAGGTGTTGATAGAGTTGCGACAAGCGTGCGAGCGTCTGTTTGCTTTTGGTTTTCATGTTGAGAGGTTTTGTACGTATTTTCTATATAGCGAAAAATGGACAAAAAAGACTTTATATCATCACCTTATATCATGAAGGATACTCCGAACGTGACATAAGCAGAAAGGTGAATGTGAACAAGACTACTATTCACAATTCAATCATGAAATATCGAGATACAGGTGAATATAGCAACCGAAGAAAAGTGGACGTCCAAGAAAACAACACCATAACAATACCATAAGGCGAATAGTTATGCGTTCTCCGAGGAGGAGTTCGTCCAAGAAAATCAAGGCCTTTCTACATTCAAAAGGGTCTGATATTAGTATCAGCACTGGTTTCCGACGTCTTTGCAAAGATTTTGGATTAAAGTCTTATAAACCTGCACATAAACATAGACTAATATCTGTCATGAAAAAGAAGAGACTCCAGTTTGCGAAGCGTCATCAATCGTGGACTGCTGAAAATTGGAGCCAAGTTTGATGATGGCAAAAGCTTTGATGAAAAATACACCGTTAACACAGTGAGACATCCGCCTAGTCAGATGATATGGGGTGCTATGTGAGCATCCGGTACTGCTTCATTATTCTTTTTACCGACAGGCACTACCATGACTGGTCCTTTTAATGTGCAAATGTTTGATGAGAAGCTGTTAACTCATATGCAAGTGCGCAGATGCTCAATCTTCATTCATGATGGTGCTCCATGCCACAGATCAAAGACAGTAAAGAACTACCTGCAGAGGGAAAACATAACTGTGCTTGTCTGGCCCGGTAATAGTCCTGCCCTTAACCCCATCGAAAATTTGTGGACCATTTTAAAAGACAATGTAACAGAATAACAGCCATCAAACTCCCAAGTCTTGACTGAGGTGATAAAGTGCGTGTGCTGCATAGAGGTCCGCACGTGCCCGGGCCCGGGCCCAGGTCGGGTCGGGCCTTTGCTGATTTCTAAGTTGGGGAAACGGGCCGGACCTTCAATATTTAATGTAAAACAGACACGGGCTGAGCAGGGTGTTTTTATGAGCAAAACAATCGCTGTACGATGCCTTTCTCGTTTGGATAACTCACAACATTCAGCAGCATGATAAGATTGAATAATTATCGCTGATGGAAAAAATAGAAGTTTTACGACATCCTCCCCTCCTACAAAACAATTGGAGTGGGTCAGCTCCCTTCTTTTTTCAATGTGAATGTGGTCCCTCCTCTCCTCTCCTCTCTCTAACTTTCACCCTCCTCTCACGCTTCAGGGCAGGCTATTAACTGCAGCATTTCTAAACCGAGCCACCGCTCGCAGACGATCTTTTTTATTGTTCTGGTCGGCGGCACTCTGTTGTCTAGAGGTGTGAAAAGCTTTTAAGTTGTCTTAAACGGCACGGGAGAAATAGGCCGGGAGAAACTTACTTCTGTGTATAAATCTGTGCCGTATTTTCCCCATTTGTACTCTCAGGCAGCCATTTTCAAAACTTCTGTGACACTGGTTAGCTGGGCAGTCTGTCGTTGTTTTCTCTTAGCATATGCTCAGTTTAGTGTTGCTGATAAATAATCTTCCGTACTTATTTTGGAGTTTAAGAAAGCGAAAGATTTTCGCCAAAAAATTGCTTCCGGAGAATACATGCTTGTAGACAATGTAAATGGGAAAGGCGATATTTGGAAATATTTTAAATTACTGTCTCGTTCTGAAACTAGTCGGCCGGTAAACGTTGTGCAGTGCACTAAATGCAAAAACGTTTTGAGTTACGATAGCACAAAATCTGGAACATCGCATCTTAAGCGGCACAAATGTGTTCCCCACACACACACGACAGACATATTGGGCTCCAGCGATATGATATGCCAGTACAGATAGGTGCAGTTTATAAAGCCATAAAATCTTCTCCCAGTAGAACGATCGGACTCATAATTCTGGATATTTCGTATTTTTCTAATTAACCCTCCCCCCGTTCCTTATCCTCAGGGATATTTCCGGGTCCGGCGGTAGAGAAAATGATAATTTGAAAACCCAGAAAATTTGAAAGGTATGGAAATTGTTCTTTTCGTGCAATATTTTTGAGTATAAAAGCCCCCCGCCCCCGTCCTCGGATGTCACGTGACTTATACAGAGTCTCAGAAATATTTTGAAATAACGTTTATTGTAATAGAATACGTGTAGCAATTAAGAAAACGAAAACTCTTCAGGAGTCGAATGACCGAGTGCACCAGGTGTCAAATTTGTGTTTTGGTAATTGTTGAAATTTTACGGGCTGGCCCGTGCTTTGGAAACAGGAGAAATATACGGGCCAGGCTTTAATTTAAAAAAATGAAACGGGCCGGGCTTTCCAAATTAAGGCCCGTGCAGTCCTCTATAAAGACATTTCAAGTGACTACTGCAAATCCTTCATTGAGAGTATGCCACATCGTATCCTGTCCGTTATAAAAAAATAAAGGTGGCCACACAAAGTACTGATTTCGGTCTTTTTGTGTTCTAAAGAATGTAAGTATTCATCTGTGGTGTCATTTTTTAAAATAACTCTGACTAGTAATTATTAGGGGTATGCAAAAGTTTCCACCGCCCCCGCTAACGGGCGCTGTAGTGGTCTAATCGGCCGGTGACCTATGCTGTCCGTTCGTACATGAAGCCAAGCATGGCGGTCGATAAAGTTCGTTTGCGGCACTGTTTGTTATTCGTGTTTAATTTAGGGAAAAGAGCGAATGAAGCATACGGTTCAATATGTCAGGCGTATGGTGAAACGGTAATGGATGAGTTGACGTGTCGAGAATGGTTTGCTAGGTTTAAGAAAGGTGATCTAAACTCCGAAGACAAGCCACGTACAGGTAGACCGCAGGCGAGGAGCTCAAATCGCTGTTTCAAGAGGATGCCACGCAACTGGCGAAACGTTAGAAAGTGGCTCAATCGACGGTGGTACGGCATCTACAGACCTTGGGAAAGATCCAGAAGATTGGTAAGTGGGTCCCGCATACTTTAACGGAGCGTAATATTGGTCAACAATTGGGCATCTGCATGTCGTTGCTGAAGAGGTTTCAAGGGAAGAATTTTCTTGTGGAAGGTTGTCCCTGGGGGTGAAAAATGAGTCTATTGCGACAACCCCGTACGCAAGCGATCTTGGCTCGACCCAGGCCAGCCATCAACATCCACTGCAAAACAGGATATCCACGGGGAAAAGGTGCTGTTGTATGTGTGGTGGGATATGCACGGAGTGCTGTTCTTCAAACTGTAGGAACCGGGCGAAACACACTGCACAACGATATAGCGATCAGTTGATGAAACTGAACGCCGCAATCGAGCAGAAATGCCCATGGACACGTAAAGGATGCCGTCCAGTCATCCTGTTACACGATAATGCCAGACAACATGTCGGTGCCACCACAAAATCACCCTTGGAACTGTTACACTGGGAGGTTTTTCCACACCCAGCTTACTCCCCGGACATTGAACCCTCAGACTTTAATCTGTTTCGCTTTATGCAACATGCCCTAACCCAACAGCGGTTCACCACAGTTCCAGAGGTGGAAAATTTCGTCACTGCGTTCTTCAGCTCAAAACCCGAGCCCTTCTATCACAAAGGCATTCATTTGTTGCCTGAAAAATGGCAAAAAGGTCATTGATGCTAACGGCCAATATTTCGTTGAATAAATGTGTACTGATTTCCTGACTGTTCCCGTTTCACTAAAACGGCGGAAACTTTTGCATACCCCTAATAGTTGTTTCCAGAGGCAACTGTAGATCTTTTAGGGCCCTAGGCGCTTAAAGATTCAGGGAACCCCTCCACCTTCTTATCGCATCAGAAATTTTCATCTGTCAGATTAACAAATAAAAAAAAATCAGGAAAAAAATCTTTATGCTTTTTAAAATCCCATTCTATCTTCCTATTATTAGAACGTTTTGTAAGAAACAGTGCTAGTGTAATCACTGTGTCTGTGCACATCGAACTATTTATTTTTAGAGATATTTCAAAAATTATTTTACGGCTAAAAGGATGATGATCGTATGTAGAGGATTTTAGGAAGGGAGTGTCTGACCCCAGGTCTGAAACAACCCTTAGAAATAGGAAGCTAGGAGATTTGGGCTAGACTGCCCGAGAGGAAAGTGATACGGAAGCGAAGTAGAATGGGGTAGGAAGACGCCCTTATTTATTACCGGGGGGCCAGTACCCGGGGTCCGACGGCTTAACGTGCCCATCTGACGCACGGCGGATATTTAGTGGATCGAGCGTTCGTACCTGCCTGAGATAGAACCTGAGGTCATTTCCGCGACAGTCACGAACGTTGCCCACTAAGCCACCCGCGGCCCTAGGAAATTAAAGAATATTAAGTTTGGCACTTTAAATATCCCATATATTTCATGAATTTACCGCTAGCCAAAGTAGAAAATTTAGAAAATTAAAGCTCTGTTGTTCGTGCCCCTTAGATTAGGCTTAACTATTCATTCTCAAATATTTAAATTTTGCAATTAGTTCGTCAATTTCCTAGAGGCGTTAAGTCCACGAATTTGGTTTTCACAGATTTTTCAAAAATTATAGGGCATAAAGATTCATTGAAATTTTTCCATTTTAAATTTCACTACTAGTTGATATATTTCTCACCAGGAGTTCTCAAAGTGGAAATTTAGTAAATTTTAGCTTTACGCTACGAAGAGACTATTTCAGTTTACAGCAGAATTATTTTTGAGTGTGGTATTAGGCAAAACTGATTACTTTAACGCCTTTTCAGTTGCAAATTACTTCTAAAACTTAATGCTAAGGGCGTTGAAAATGGAATTTTGCTAAATTTATCAATACATTGCGTGTAAATTGTCTTAAAATTGGAATGCTTTTCAATTACAAAACGTGCTCTTTCCATTGCTTCAGCTTTGGAAATTAATCTTGCTTTTTACGTTATGAGTCAATTGGTATAGGCAACGAACATGGTATCAAGCAAAAATAAAATACTTGAAGATATTGGCAACAGGGAAAGTCCTCCACATTAGAAAACGCGGGTAAAATGCAATTTGTGCACAGTACTGCACTTGAGAAGGGTGGATGGATGCCTTTTTGTGGAGGAGTTTTCCTGTGGCTAGCAATTCCCTCAATCGAAGAGATTCGGCCGTCCATGACGTAGATGAATGCAATGGACAACGAAAAATAGGCAGTAAGAATTTCATCCGTTAGTACAGGAAAGCGAGAATGTGAAAAGTTTCTTGAAAGCATTTTTTCTTATTATTTTCATCGGAAATTTAAGGAGGTCTGCATTTTTTTTTTTCATTCTGTTAAAAAGATACTTGAGATTTTTTTAATACCTGCACTGCAGTTATCAGAAACAAAAGCATAAGGATTAAACGCAAAAGATCCGGTTTGGAAATGGAAAAGTAGGGACCACATGTTTCGGAGTAAGAGTATCATTAAACATTTATTGTTTTTTTAAATGTTAGTTTTATGTCGATTTAAGGAATAGAAAAGTGAGAATACTTGATTGTTATCAGCATTAAACGATAGGAGGAGAAATTACTAAGCAAATGTTGTTGCAATACAATAGGAATTTCTTTTAACACTATTAAATAAGAAAAAGATAGTGTGTGACATTTTCGAATTTCTTTATTTTTTCAGCCTAAATATTAGCTCTTTTGGTTTCAGCTGGTTTAGGGTGATTCGGGCTGAGAAAGAACTTAATTACCCTGACACAAAGGGAAAAGGCAATAAATAGCAAACACCTCCGATCATCAAGACAGTTTCTACAAGCACTCCTCATCGCAACATGGGGGGGGGGTTAGGAGGTTCCAAAAGAGATGTTTTCCTTTGGCTGAAAAATAGCATCAAAGCAATTTATGTAACAGCAAGCCACTTAAGTATTCGTCTTAAACAATGAAAAGAGTTGGAATCGTGAATTCTTCCTTTACCTACTACTGAACGGAAGTCTAAATAATTTTAACTGTGTTTCAAAACAAGGACATCGATAAGAACTCGAAAATTTGGAGTATCAATAAGAGCAAAATATATATATATATATATATATATATATACACTGCTGGACAATTGCTAAGGACGGATCATAAACGGCTATATAGCGCATAAAAAAGTAAGTGTGGTTGGATGCCAAATGAAATAAAATAATGTCAGAATGCCAGGACATTACAAGAAAGACAATTTATTGTGCTCTGAAATCCAGAAGGCTTTGGAACGTGTTAAAGGGACAAACAGGCCATTTTGTGCAGAATACGTAAACGTGAAAAAAATGCAATTACCGTCCGCAGGCGTTCCGGCGTAAGATGTCAATACGGGATATGGACACCATGGAGGGCGATGCAAGATTCCACACGTCGTGTCATGCTTTGCACAACATTATCAAGCAGCTGTTGGGGTAATTTATCCCATTCCTCTGTCAGTGCACGGATGAGGGTGTCCTTGTTTATTTGAGGGCATTGGGGACCAGCAAGACTCTTCCCCAAAGCATCTCACACATTTTCAATCATCTCACACATTTTCAATGGGATTCAGATCTGGAGAACGTGCTGGCCGCCATACGAGGCGTTGAATATTCTCGCTCTCAAGACACTCCTGGACAGCGACTGTTCGATGACATGTTGCGTTGTCGTCCATGAAAATGAATCTATCACCGACAGCACCACGGAACATGCGAACATAAGGTAGCAGAACATCATTAATGTAGCGTTGGCCAGTCATAGTCCCAGTTGGAGGCACATAAAGGGACGTACGGCCATTGATCATAATGCCATCCCATACCATGACACTACATGTCGGATATCGGTCCCTTTCCTGTATGTTTGCTTGACAATATGCAGTACCACTATCACGCCAGATCAGTTGTCGTCGACAATCAGACGATAGACTGTATCTACTCTCATCTGAGAAGAGGACAACAGACCAGTCGTTATCAGTCCAATTGCGATGTTGATGGCACCATTGCCAACGGGCGGTACGGTGACGTCTGGACAATGGAATGCACACAACAGGACGGCGGGCGTATAGTCCTCCTTCATGCAAACGTCTAGCGACAGTTTTTCGGGAGATCCGCTTTGCCAGTAACAGCCATAAATTGATTTGCTACTTCACTAACTGTGCTGCGCCGGTGTCTTTTTGTTGATAGCACTATGTACCGATCTTCTGCAGGTGTCGTACTGCGAACACGACCTCCCCCGTGATGTTTGCTACACTCTCCATTTGTTTGAAATGATTTCCAAAGCCTTGAAACAACACTGTGGCTGACGTCGAACTCCCTGGCAACATATGTTATTTTTCGCCCTTCTTCAATCTTGCCAATAATAAGGCCACGCGTAAAATCGTCTAGGTGATGTCGGGAAGACATACTGAAAATTGCAAGTTCGTCAATTGATTCTTTCCCTTTCAACTTTGCGTTTGAACAACAACGGTCAATACGCATCAAACCCTTTATATCTCTTATCAGCGCTATGACGTCACGAACAAGTTCGGCAATCCAAAATTTGCATACGCACAACACGTCTTACTGTATCCCGCACTTATGCTAATTTCCACATTTTCCTGCCTTCCATTTTATGGTTGCTATCTTTGCTATTGTCATCCGTCCTTAGCAATTGTCCGGCAGTGTATATGTTACTAATATGAGAAAGTAAAATATCAATTGACAATATAAATAAAGTGGTCGCTTTAATGATTGATTTGTTTTGGTTCGAAACCAAAACATTACTGGTAATTCAATTATTCTTTTTCGGCGCCCCTCAAGCTCTGATGCCCTAGGTGCGAGTCTAGTTGGAAATCCTCTCCTGCTTGTTTCTTTGAAAATCATAATTTTCAATAAATTGACAAGTGTCTTAAACTTTTGCAAATGACTGTAGTATTCGTCTGGTAAAAAGCGAATGTAATTAAGCTGACTGAAAATATTAGCGAAACAACTAGTTCTGAAAGACCACTTTGAACATTTTGTGTATTATACAGAGATTGTCCAAAATAATGGAAACACCTCAGTGAAACAACAGGTGTTACGCACCTAATATGGTGTGGGAGCACCCTTAGCATTTAAAACTGCTTGAATCCTCTTTGGAATGGACGCATACAAGTCCTGGATGGTGGTAAATGGTATGTTGTACCATTCTTTCTGCAGAAACTGCTCCAATTCCTTGAGAGACGCCGGAGGAGGATAACGGGATCGCACTCTGTTTTCCAACACAGACCACAGGGGCTCAATGATGTTTAAGTCCGGTGATTGTGCAGGCCAGGAAAGGTGTGCAACTTCATCCTCATGCTCCTCAAACCATGATTGAACAGTTTGATTTCTGTGAATCGGGGCATTATCATCTTGAAAGGTGTAATCCCCCGACGGAAACAATGTCTGCGCCATTGAATGCACATAGTCGGCCAAAAGAGTCACATAGTTACCGCTAGTGATCCGTCCGTGTAAGGTGATATTTGGACCTGTTGCAAAACGCAATATCATTCCGTAATGCCTAAACCATTACGGAACCGCCCCCATGCTTCACTGTAGGAAGGAGACAGTCTGGGTTGGCTTCTACGGGGGTTCTCAACACATAAACCCGTCCTGTGGTGGGGGATTCATCGGAAAACAAGACATGTTTCCATTGATCAGCAGTCCACGTTTTATGTTCCTGGCACCACTGTAGTCTCCGTTTCATATTCACCTGGGACACCAGGGGTTTTGCAATCGCAGCTCTACCGTAAATATTGTGCTTATGCAATTCCCTTCGCATGGTATGGGTCGACACTGGGTTCTGGGGATGTGCATTAAGCTCAGCAGTCACTTTCGTCGCAGTGGTCTTCCTCCTTGCGGTCACAATCCTCTTTAATATGCTCCTCTCTCTCGCAGTGACTTTGGTTTTCCATCCACAGTTGTGTCTCGCAGATGATGTTGTGCCGTGGACATTGTATGCTGTCATGACCTTCGACACGGTACCTCTCGATACCCCCAATACCTGTACCACTGTGGTTACCGACGCACCAACCAGACGGGCTCCGACAATTTACCCTCTTTGGAACTCCGACAGGTCACTCATTGTGCTTTCACCTGGAACGAAATTATGCACACACCGATTTACAATGCAATCACGCAGACCCTTCAGACTATAAGCAACACTTTTTTACAAAAAATATTGTAGCTACATATTCGTTTTACTCAAAAAGCAGCACATCCCAAAGTCACTGTTTTCAGCGAGGTGTTTCCATTATTTTGAACAGCCCCTGTATGCTTTAATGAATCAGTGTATGTTTTTAATGAATCTTCTACGAATCACAGTGGCTCCAAGTTAGGAATTGAAGACTCCTTATGTTCTCAGATGCTCGTGAGATTTGTTAATCCCTGAAACAAAATAAAAACGAGAAAGATGACATTGAATATTCGATTGTAATGAGCACGTTTTTTGAAACCTGTCAGACACGAAACAAATATTCAAAGCAAATTTTTATAAAACTTAAAAGATCTGCTAAAAAAAGAACGAAAGTATACGCTTGTAGGGCCAGACATATCAATTCTTAGATAATACCTTTTGTTTCCCGCCGTATAGCGAGCTACCGCCTCGCCTTTACTATACGATCTGGCTATCAAGGCGGCTGAAGGCGTCCTTGTGTAGAAGAATAATTACCTCGACAAACTCAGTCCAGTACGCGGAAATAAAAACAACAACAAGACTTTATTATTCCGATAACATTTGCTTCACGGGTTTCCGATGATTTTCCGCTCAGGTTCCCGTGCTGACCACGTGCTACCTTTCCACAATTCTTTCCGCGATACCCGGTGGACGAAGGAATCCTCCTTCCCGTTCACCACGCTGCACGTCTGCGATAACCGCAGTCCTTCCGTCAGAAACCGGTGTCCAAACCAGGACCCTCTCTCCTTGACGACCGAAGCTCAACTGTCTCACTTAATCCTCCTCGCCCTTTCTGTCCTCTATCACGCATGCGCAAGAAAAACTGGTTTTCCCGGTCAGCACGTGAAATACCTGTACTCAGGAATGTCGTCGGATACCCGCAGGGGATTACAACCTTGCACGTATACAAAAGCAGTATGACAACTTGTTTTACCGAAGCACTCGAGCAGCTGACTCTTCAAGGTCAGATGCCCCAGGTGTTCATGCACCCCTCTCTTAATCCCCCATAGGATTAAAATCGTACCACGTGGGTGGTGAAGAATATCAGTTCTTATCTGAAACAACAAAATGGCGGAATGAAACGTCCGTCCGCACGTGTTCATCACAATATTAAAAGTACATAAATTCATATTTGACAGTTCGATTACGGGCGACCCTTACAGGCCCCCACCAAATGAACGAGAGATACGGTCTTTTGCCGTATTCTCGAGTCAGTCTCTTCCTTGCCTGCAGATCTTGGGTGACACAACATAATACACTTTTTCACTTCTCGCACGTTATGTAACATATACACTTGTACCACCCTGAGACCTTCTGTGGATCTCCACCTGTGCCTCCACCTGTGCCGTGGCCCTACTCTTTAAACCTGAGTCTTGACAACGCATCGGCGTGAGGAATTAGTTTGCCCGCGACATGAGATATGGATAAATTAAATTGGGAAATAGCCAAACTCCAACGCTGTAATTTTGAACTTTGCGATGCGGAACGGGTGAGAAAAGTAAGGGGGTTGTGATCGGACATAACTTCGACCCGGTTACCGAAAATCCACCCTTCAAACCTTTGCAAACCCCATACTATGGCGTACGCCTCCTGATGGCTGACCGCCCATCTGGCTTGTGTCCCATTTAATTTTTTGCTAGCATAGGCCACTGGCCTAATGTTGCCTTCCTCATCCCTCTGACTCAAACAACATGCCACCGCAAAGGAACTCGCATCCGTGTGTAAGATAAAATGCTTACTGAAATCCGGGGGTGTTTAATACCGGTGCCTTACACAAATTTTCCTTCAGAGTCCTGAATGATTCCTCCAACTTTTCCGACCAAACTACCCTATCTGCCGCCCTTTTTCCTGTGCAATCTGTTAAAGGTTTAGCTATCTTTGCGAAGTTAGGTACGTAATCACGGTAATACCCACATAATCCCAAAAAGCTACGTATTTCCTTTTTTGTCTGAGGGGGCAAAAGGTCCCTGATGGCCCGTAATTTCTCGGGGTCCGGCCGGTGATGGCCCGAGCCGACCACGTGCCCTAAGTAATTCACCTCCGTACGGGCGAAACAGCATTTGTTCAAATTTCCCGTAAAGCCTGCCGCCTCCAAACTTTCAATTACTCCTTTCAACTGTTTCAAATGCTCCTCCCATGAGCCAGAAAAAATAGCCACGTCGTCCAGGTACGCTATCGCATAGTCTTGGTGCGGGGTCAAAACCTTATTCATGGCTCTCTGAAAAGTAGCCGCCGCTCCTGATAACCCAAAGGGCATTACTTTCCATTGATAGAGCCCCTTATGCGTTGCAAAAGTGGTATACTTTCTACTGTCGGGGTCCATTGGGATTTGATAGTACCCCTTTAACATATCAAGCGTAGTAATATACCGGGCTGCCCCCACCTTCGCCAACAAATCTGGGATATGAGACATCGGAAATGCGTCCGGAACAGTGTGAGAATTTAGCATTCTGTAATCTACACACATCCGAACCTCTCCATTTTTCTTAGCCACGCATACTACCGGATGACTATACTCTTCTCTTGATTCTTCAATCATCCCACGATCCCACAACTCCTGGATCTGGCTCTCCACTGCTCTCTGCATCGATTGTGGCACCTTGTACCTGTGCTGGGTACGAAGTACGCTTTCCGGCTTGAGTGTAATTGCGTGCTTCCCCACTGACGTCTCTCCCACTTCTCCCGAAAAGAACTTCTTCGAGCTGTTCACCAGCTCCTGTAACTCCCTAAGTTGCTCCCTAGTTATCCTCTCCCTATCTATCCTGATTTCCTCAGGTTCTTTTGCTTCCCCTGTTTTCCTCACCGGAGCCTCCTTAATTTTGCCGAACTCCTCATCGGTCTCAAAAATCACTCCGACTACACTGATCCGGGGCTTAAACTCTCTTAGCTTCCCCACGTGTACATGCCGAAGCTGCCCGTTTCCTAGTTCAACTACATAGCTATTGGACCCCCGTTTCTCAGTTATGTGTACTGGGCCGGTCCACCTAGCATACACCTTGTTCTTGGAGTCCGGGATCAGGGCTATCACCTGGTCTCCCACTTGAAAGGACCTCTGTCGCAGCCGACGGTTATAATACGAAGTATACCGTCGCTGCTGTTCCACCGCCACCTCCTCCACTTGCTGAGCCGCCTTCTCCATGCGCTCCTTCATTTGCTGCAGGTACTGCTCCGCTGATACTGATATGCCAACGGGCAGCCTACATTCCCCCGCCCAATTTTTCTTCAGAATGGCCAGCGGACCAATGGGCTCTTGCCCGTATAGCAACTGAAACGGGGCCGCGCCCGTTGTAACATTGGGAACCTCTCTATAGGCCCATAATAAATATGGCAAAGCCTTATGCCACTGCCGAGGCTCCTCCCTTATCACATGATGCAGCATTCCTTTCAAAACTCTGTTGAATCGCTCGACAAGACCGTTCGAGGCGGGATTTCCCGGGACGGAGAACCTAGGAGTCGACCCTAGACGCCTTAGGATCTCTTGTGTCAACCCCGACACAAAATTTGTGCCCCGGTCCATCGCTACTACCTCCGGAATCCCTGTGCGCTGAAAAATTTCCAGTAGTGCGTCGCACGTGCTCCGGGCATTCAATGAAGTCAGACATACGGCTTCCGGCCACCTAGTATGCTGATCTACCATCACTAATATCCACCGGTGACCCTTGCTCGACGGTGGTTCAATCGGTCCGATTAAGTCCACATTAACAACCTGAAATGGTCTGGGGGTCTCTTAACTGCCTCAATCGGAACCCTGTCTGCCCTCGTGATGGGACGTCTCAACTGACACGCTTCGCATACATCACAATATCTACGCACATCTTTCTTCAAGGTAGGCCAGTAGAAAGAATATCTAATCCGCTCTAGGGTCTTCTTGTGGCCTAAATGCGCGCCAAAAACCGAATCGTGTGCCAGCTTTAACACTTGCGCCCTCCGCTCTTCAGGAACTACCAACTGTAGCGTAACCTGTCCCAACACTGGCTCCCGATGATACAACATTCCATCCGTATAGAGATAACCACCTCTGCCATTTTCCGCCTCATTTCTAGCGGCTGCTAACGTCATACACCTCTTTTGTTGCTCTGTAAACAAGCGTCTGTCTGAACTCTCCTGAGCTTCACTCGTATCCGAATCAGTAACGCTATCTCCTGTTCCCTCGCTAGCTCTCTTTGCCTCTCCTGATTGGTCGACCTGCGGTTGCCCTCGCTGATTGTCCTCGCCGCCTCCAGTACTGAGCGCTAATATCCTGGGGCTATTTTGCCCTTCAAGCCACGGTTTACCTACCAAGCGCGCTTGCTCCTCCTCCGCTGAAATATCTGTGATCGCCGGGCTTTCCATTCCTAGAATATCCTCTTCTTCGACTAGCGCTTCGCCAGTCTCAGTTTCTGGATGCACATCCGACCTATTCCCTAACTCTAACGCCTTTCCACACGAGGTTGCCCACATCGGAGTAGCTTCCCTTAAACTTTTCATGCGCTGGTAATCCTCCGTTGCTATAATTACCCTGTTCACCAGATTAGGAACAATTGCACACATCACTTCGCAAAAACTTTCTGGCGCTTCTCCTGTTTCTAATCCCTCTTCATCTAATCGGAGATTCAATTGTTTAATAACAAACTCTCCCTTACTACCATCGAAGCCTCTTAAAATTATTCTACCCTTTGGTTCCAACAACTCTTCGCCAAGTAAACCTCCTCTTACACAACTCACCTCCGCGCCTGAGTCAATAAGGATTTCGGTGCTCTTTCCGCATTCCGACTTAACCCTCTTCACTTCTCCTACCGGAATTTCTATTAACTCGTTCTGACTTCCTTCCTGGCCTAAAACTCTATCTACCTTAGCTGTCATTCTTTTATCATCACTTATCTCTACCGGCTCTATCCTTCTTTCTGAGACATCTTTGACTCCCTTTTGTCCCACCGCTACTCTATTTACGTTATTTGGGGGTCTTTCCTCCAATTCTGAGAGTAAGAGCTGGGAGTACTCTGGGATGCCTTCTGGTTACAGTTTGCTTTACGGTGCCCCACTACGCCACATCTAAAACAGATGATTCCCTTATCCAAACTGAAATTCCCTACGATAGGCCTCGCCGCTGAGTAACCTGGCTTATGCCCGATGCTCTGATCTGCCCCGGAAAACTTTCCTTTCAATTGATTTTCGCCTGTCTGAAAACTTCCCTTCTTCCAGGCTTCTGATTGACCTCCTTTGAAATACGTTCCCAAGGGATGACTGGGTTTACATCTTCCTACTTCTATTCCCATAGGTCCCACGTGACTTTCGTATAAATCACAAAGTTCTCCTAATTCTGTCGAAGGAACTAACTTCCCTACGGAACCTCTTTGAAGAATGTAGGTCTTCAGTTCTGGGGACAACAAAGTTTTGAATTTGTCGCATACCAACAAATTGACCAACTGATCGAATTCTTTCACTTCACTACTGTTGATGTAGTATGTTAGGGTCCTCTTAATACGTCCCGCTAACTGCAAGTAGCTTTCCCCTTTGTTCTTACTAATCTCCTCAAATTGTCTCAAATAAATATCCGGAGTCAAATGGCATTCCACCAAAATTGCCTCCTTAACTATTTCGTACTTATCGTACTGCTCTATAGTCAAACGACGAAATAAGTGGTTCACACATTCTGAATTGAATAAGGCTATCACCAAACGACCTTTCATTTCTTCCGGTACTGAGTGTAATACAAATGCCCTTTCTAACGAATCAAAGAAGTCTAGAATTTCTTCCGGCTTACTGGGACTTCTGGGTAAAGTTATTTCCAAGATTCTCATGTAGTCGGCCAACTTACCCTCATTTTTACTTTTAATAGACTCCTTCTCTTTCTCAATAATTAATTCTAATTTTCTTAACTCAAATTGCCTTTCTTCTTTCCTATCCGCTAATTGTAATTCTAGCATTCTTTGTTCCCTCTCAGCCTTTCTCTCTTCTATCTCAAGCATTTTAAATTGAAGTTCCCATTCCATTCTAGCTGCATTATTTTTCTTGTCTTCCATATTAATGCTTACTTCTTTACTAGAATCTAATTCTGAATCGCTAAGAATACTATTCTCTTCGTTGTCCGCGTCTAAATTATCCTCAACTTTCCCTTCCAAAAAGCTCAGTCATGATAATACACTACAATACACATTCAAAAAATACACTCATGCAAAGAAATAAGAAAAGAAATCATGCAAACTTCCGCATTAAATCATCGAAGGTTAATCTACTTTCTGTTTTGTTTCTAACCTATCTCTACCTTCATGCATTACCCGAACATTTATTATCCCGTTTTACTCAGAATACTTATATTCCTTCTGTCTCTTTCGCTACACGTAAAAAAAAAAAAATTACTACGCTATTTTAGCTTCAAATTTCTTAAATCGTAAACATGAAATCTCGACTTATCTAAACACTTATTACTTAACGAAAATATTTTGACACTTCGCATTCTCTAGCAACTGACATAAAATTAACTGTTACAAAATTTTACTTTACAATGCTTTACTCTGAGAATATCTAATTATTAGCTTTCCCTTTCCTTTCTACTACCATGATGAGAACTTCTACTCTTAACCCTAAATTATACCAAATGCACAGGCAAAGACACAGAAATAATCTCAGAAAAAAAAATGTGGTACGTTACCGGAGCACTCAGGCCCCCCTTCTGCTTCTTCTGTTGTCTTGCTTGTAAGTCCTCGTCCGGCTTGGGATTTCCGTACGCTGAGGTGCACACTGTCTTTGTCTCGGTCGACACGATGGATGCCTTATCTCGGCTAGCACGCTGGTGTCTCTTTCTTCCGGTCGGCACGTCGTCAGAGTTCTGTCATTCGATCATAGGAATTTTCACAAAAAGTCCGTTGTTCCTTCTTCACACGTGTCGCCATTCACGTCATTCATGAGCTCGCTTTCAGGCTGATCCTGCCGACTGCGCCACTTTATCTGGCTGTAGGGCCAGACATATCAATTCTTAGATAATACCTTTTGTTTCCCGCCGTATAGCGAGCTACCGCCTCGCCTTTACTATACGATCTGGCTATCAAGGCGGCTGAAGGCGTCCTTGTGTAGAAGAATAATTACCTCGACAAACTCAGTCCAGTACGCGGAAATAAAAACAACAACAAGACTTTATTATTCCGATAACATTTGCTTCACGGGTTTCCGATGATTTTCCGCTCAGGTTCCCGTGCTGACCACGTGCTACCTTTCCACAATTCTTTCCGCGATACCCGGTGGACGAAGGAATCCTCCTTCCCGTTCACCACGCTGCACGTCTGCGATAACCGCAGTCCTTCCGTCAGAAACCGGTGTCCAAACCAGGACCCTCTCTCCTTGACGACCGAAGCTCAACTGTCTCACTTAATCCTCCTCGCCCTTTCTGTCCTCTATCACGCATGCGCAAGAAAAACTGGTTTTCCCGGTCAGCACGTGAAATACCTGTACTCAGGAATGTCGTCGGATACCCGCAGGGGATTACAACCTTGCACGTATACAAAAGCAGTATGACAACTTGTTTTACCGAAGCACTCGAGCAGCTGACTCTTCAAGGTCAGATGCCCCAGGTGTTCATGCACCCCTCTCTTAATCCCCCATAGGATTAAAATCGTACCACGTGGGTGGTGAAGAATATCAGTTCTTATCTGAAACAACAAAATGGCGGAATGAAACGTCCGTCCGCACGTGTTCATCACAATATTAAAAGTACATAAATTCATATTTGACAGTTCGATTACGGGCGACCCTTACAACGCTTATACCACCTAGGGAAAAACTTGCATAATTTAAAACACGCAGTATGAGCGGGACAATTCATAGTGAATGGAAGTGGTTACAAAAAAGTAATAATAACCTTATTTGTACAATCGATAAAACATCCACAATTGGAAATAGCTGCTTACTTCCATTAGCAGCTGAAAAGTGGGTTATGAAAATTAACAATTTTTTCTCAAAAAGTTTCTCATAGTAGAAGATATCAGAGGCAAAAGGTATTTTTAAATTGAACAGTCAGAAGAGATACAAAGTAAAATGTGATATAACTTTACACGCTGTGGCGGAAAAGCTGTGCGTTACTTAACCCTTTAACGACCATGACCCAAAAATTTTGCATCACTCTCTACAACATAACGCCCGAAATCGCCTGCTGTATCAGTTCATTTTTTTTTAATGACAACCATAGTGACTGGGGTTGACTAGGTCGAGAAAATTTGAAGAATCATTCTAGACAGGCGTTTCGGGCGTCTAAGGCTGTGTGTATATACGGGCGTTTTGGGCGTTATGGTCGTTAAAGGGTTAAGGTGGGTTTTTCTAGTGACGGGGTTTTTTACCCAGCGGAGAACGGAAAACGCTACCCAATCATGTCGGGCACTGCGTAACGTAATACGCTGGCGTGGAGTGTTTTCCTCTACGGGGCAGACGACGATGGAATAAGCCAATCGTGACCCTACAGTGTGACGACATTCACTCGTGTAACAATGCAGTGCGTAACGTAATTATAAATACACCACACTGTGAATACTCAAGAGACGTATATACCGTATTAAATCCGTTTATTTTTTTTTTTGTTGTGAAAACACAAGTTTGTCCGCGACGGGCATCGAATCCGTGTATCCTCACTCTGGAGTAAGTCGCTTTCCCAACTGAGCTACGCTGACAGAATGTCTCGCTGCAGATTTGTCGTCTTTGACATGTGTTTTCACCTCTGTAGTACGTCACATGGTGTTGTAGTAAGCACAAAGATTCGCCAAGCTTTCGCACTCCCCTGGGAGTCTTTTTCAAGGCAATGGTTGTCATAAAAATGCAGGGAATTGGAGCAGATGAGGTACAAAGATGATTTTTGAAAATAGCGTGGGTGACATCACGAGCATATTACACGAATTTTTATCATGCAATTATACGATGCGTCGCGATATGTTTCCATCTTTTAACAACGACGCATGCCAAACATTGGAAGTTCAGTAGAAACTATATCATTGCTCCCTAGTTTGCTGGATGGGATTCTGATTGTTTCCCTCATGACAGTCTCTTTAAAGTTCGTGTATGGGGCAGTTCTTCTATTTAATACTATTCCATAGAGGAGCGGCCGATGAATGTATGACTTCTCTGGGTAGGTTGACACATCGCGCGTGCTCTTTACATCTAGTGTCCAAGGATCGCTTTGTCATTCCGATATATATCTTTTTCGTGCAGTCAGGATATACCAACGGTATAGCGTACACGCCTGCCTTTTCTTTCTCACACCGCATGCTGTCCCTCTTTGCAACTTGATATTATATGTGACAACGGGGTCGGGGACTTCGTTACTATCAACGTGTTGTATTTACGTAACAAAATATACATATGTCCGGAAAAATATACATATGTTCCATCACATGTCTCAGGCTTTACATATTCGTTAAAGAATTTACTACGTAAATACAACATACCGATAGCAATGAAGTCCCCGACCCCGTTATCACAAATAACATGAAGTTGCAAGGAGAGACAGTGTGAGAAAGAAAAGGCAGGTGTGTACGCTATACCGTTGGTATATCCTGACAACACAAAAAAGGTATATATCGGAATGACAAAGTGATCCTTGGGCACTAGATGTAAAGAGCACGCGCGATGTGTCAACCTACCCGGAGAAGACATGCATTCATCGGCCGCTCCTCTATGGAATAGTGTTAAATAGAAGAATTGCCCCATACACGAACTTTAAACAGACTGCCATCAGGGAAACAGTTGAAATCCATTCCAGCAAACTAGCGTGCAATGACATAGTTTCTACTGAGCTACCAACAGCTTGGCATGCGTTATTAAAAGATGGAAACACATCGCGACGCACCGTATAATTGCGTGATAAAAATTCGTGTAATGTGCTCGTGATGTCTCCCACTTTATTTTCAAAATTCCTCTTTGTTCCTTACGTGTTCCAATTCTCTGCATTTTTATGTCTACCATTGCCTTGAAAAATCCTCCCAGTGGAGTGCGAAAGCTTGGCGGAATCTTTGTGCTTACTACACCACAAAAATAAACGGATTTAATTCGCTACATGCGTCTTTTCAGTATAATGCAGTGCGTTTCAAAAAGTGTAAAAACGTGAGTTTCAAAGAAGAAGTTGTGTGTTTTATGGCTTGTCCAGTATACTTGGAAGAAGTGGAAGAAGAGGAGGATTACATACTTGAAGGGTTGCACAAACGAAAACCAATTGGCGTGATGAATTCATGTCGGGTAAAAGAAGGAATGTAAAGAAGTTCGATAAAAACCCATTTGCTCGATGCCGAACTTAAGTTTAAAGCAAATTTCAGATTCACAAGGGAGCGGTTTAATTTAATTTTGATTCTTATTGAAGATAAAATAGCCTGTAATTCATATAATAGAGTGATGAAACCTATAACACCTGCAGAAAAACTTGCCCTCATTCTGAGGTAAGTAACTAGAGGAACATGTATTATTAAAACAAACACTTGTGTTATTGCGGATCATTTTTTATTAAGTATGTATACACTAAAACATTTTCTACATTAAAAAAATATATGACATAGTTCGTGTATGAGGCAGTTCTTCTATTTAATACTAAAAAGTCATTTTTGACGGTGTAGAATCCACAAAAAACACGCATTGAAATAGGAAAAAAATTATGCCCAAATTATTTATTTTTACTCCCTACTGTCGCTGAGGGCGTATGCAAAAGCGTCTCTGAGGATGTTGCTTTTTTTAGTTTAATACTGTTCCATTAAATAGGATTTCCACCAACCAATTCCATCAACTGCTCATCCTCGGAAGCTGAAAAACGATCCAATGACATTGTTAAAAATAATAGGTTATTAATAATCGATAAAAAAACGAACTGTTTTGGTGAATGAATTATTTTAGCACGCTGCGTGCTACGCAATGGACTGCTCTCAAAGCAGTCGCCTTATCACGCCGGGCGTCTCAAGTCGGCGGAGAACCGGCTTCTTCCATTTAGGAAAAAAGTCTGGGTTCTTTCCGTTGTACAAGTGGGGAGAGTAATAAGCTCGACGTTTTCAGTTCTCCGCTGCGTATAAAACTCGTCGCTAGGAAAACCCGCCTTTACAGAAGAAAATGGATGCAAAGTACTCCGCATAATGAAGAGTATCCTACCAGAAAAGAATTTTTCTAAGGGATTTTTAGAATCGAATAAAATCTTACACACATAGAGAAATATACGCTGACATCCCCTGGGGGAAGAATTTTAAATAATGGAAAAGTAGAAAATTTGCGAAAATTATTCTTCATAACAAAAGCTATGCCAAGAAAGAACATTTTTTTCAAATACGTCTTCTCAGAGTAGAGATAGCGAGAAAAAAGTTTTGACATTTGCTCTTTCTAGCGTGAAAGCTGGACATTAATTGAGAATAATGTTCACGGTAGTGAAATGGCATACATTAAAACACAAATTATTTAAAAGGATTATTTAAAGCGAAGATACAGTTGTAAACAGAAATATACACCAACTGCACCTAGCGCCAGAACTGTTAGCTATAAACAACCCTCGACAACATGAAAATTGTTCCGCAAGGTGAGTGGTATCTGAGATTGAAAGAATCGGACTATTAAGAAGCACAGATATCGACAAAAGCAAATTAAATGTTTGCTTCCCCTAGCTGGAAAACTGAATCATTTTGGGCAGAAAATATGAACATACAATGTTTTCATATTTAGTCGTATCTTACCGCAAACGTTTTCTTTTCAGTCGGGTTTAAGATGCGTAAATATTGCTGGAGATATGCTGTAAGCAGAAACGTGACTTATGCCCTCTAGTGGCAAACACGTAGTATAAGAAAAATTTGAAATTATATGTAGAACATTGTGCATTAGATACTTTGTTAGACGAAGAATTGTTAGGAGCAGAGATATCGAAAAAAATAAGATACACATCAACGCCCCTGGTGGAAAAACTGCAGTGTTTTATGCAAAAGATTTTTTCGTGGTGAGCGGTATCTACGCGCGAAGGAACCTTTTCGATCCAGTTTTCAAAAGCGCAGATACTTCTGCAGATACATCTGAAGTGTGTATATATATAGTATTACACCCCGTAGTTGCAAAACAGATGTTCACCAAAATTTGAAACTGTATGCAAAAAGGTTTCACACCGGAAAATTTATCCGACACATAAAAGATTTTTCAGATCAGATTAGAAGTAGAGATATCGGATAAATCGCAATATACCTTTACACCCCCTAGCGAAAAGACTGTGCATTACTTTAAAAAAAAAACGCTACCCAAAATAGTCTTTTTAATAATAACAGAAGAAAAGATGTGGAATAAAATGCATTTTAAATTCCATAGCAGAATCTGCAGTTACGCTCCCTAGCGGGAAAATTATGCACAGAAAAAGGACTGGGAAGCAAGGATCATCCCTTTTATGTCTTTCTCCCCAGTGCAATAAAGATTTTTTCAAATCGGACGAATAATTGCAGAGATATGGTGTCCACACACAGACGGACGGACAAAGTGATACTACGAGCACGTGCTGAAAAATAGAAGTATGTAATTAGCATTTAGTTATTAGTTTACAAATATACAAAATTTGAGGAAGTTATGATAATTATAATCAGAGCCCATATCAGTAGCGCTTGTGTGTATGCTGCAGTGTGAACTATATAGAAGTTGATGTAGCAGGTTTGAAGCATCAACTTTCGGAAGATTACGGAAATGAAACAATGGAGATTTCCAGTAGCTGCCAATGCTCAATACAAAATCTTCGATCGGATATTTTATGAATGTGGGAGCAAGAGTTTTTTAGCAAGAGTTTTTTAGCACGTCTTTTGAAAGTGCTTATGATTCACTATATCCGTCCGCCTGTGAACATCATATTCTACGACGGTTAGTCCTATTAGAAAAATCCTTTTTTCAGTCGAAAGCCTGCATTGCAAGAACGAAGTTCTACAAATTTTGAAGATGACAATCCGATCTTTGGCGTAAATGTGATAAGGATGGTAAGTCAGATAATATCCGAAAACTTGAAAATATTTTCATCGTCCTGGAGCGGGACTCGAACCCGCGTCTCCCAGAAAACGCCCGGGTATGCTAACCACTACACCACCCAGAACAACCAAGTTTCCGATCAATTTGAATTTAACCATTACAGGATTCGCTAGTCGAAGCAACCTCTTTCATGATTTATCTGCTTCTCCGGGCAAACACGGGATAAGATTCTTAACCTCCAGATTCGCTAAACATGACTTGATCGTTCTGGGTGCTGTAGTGGTTAGCATACCCGGGCGTTTTCTGGGAGACGCGGGTTCGAGTCCTGCTCAAGGACGATGAAAATTTTCAAGTTTTCGGATATTATCTGACTTACCATCCTTGTCACATTTACGCCAAAAATCGGATTGTCATCCTCAAAATTTGTATTATATGGCGTAATCCCGTATTTCTTTCATGATTTATCTGCTTCTGCGGGCAAACACAGGATAAGATTCTTAACCTCCAGATTCGCTAAATATGAATGCCGGTTGCTTCACTAGCGAATCCTGTAATGGTTAAATTCAAATTGATCGGAAACTTGAAACTTGGTCGTTCTGGGTGGTGTAGATGTTAGCATACCCGGGCGTTTTCTGGGAGACGCGGGTTCGAGTCCCACTCCACGACGATGAAAATTTTCAAGTTTTCGGATATTATCTGACTTACCATCCTTGTCACATTTACGCCAAAAATCAGATTGTCATCTTCAAAATCTGTATTATATGGCGTAATCCCGTATTTCTTCCATGATTTAACGAAGTTCTATTGGTTTTGATCCTTTCTGATGCATAACCTCGCCGCTAGGGGGCGTAAATCCACATGCTATTAAATTTAAAATACACCGTCTTCCGCAATTGCTTCAAATAAAAAATCTGTTTACCTTCCGATACTTTGTACCAAGGACATTTTACGTAAAATTTAGTTTTGAAATAATGCGTGGTGTCATCGCTAGGGGGCGTAAACGTATGTTGTATTTTTTCCGAAATCTCTGCTCCTGAAACTCGGATTTTAGAAATTCTTTTTGCGTTGGATAGAAATCACGACGATGGATACTTTGCATGCACTTAAAAATAGTTCGTAAAAAAATGCTGGACCACTAGGGGTCGTAAGTCCATGTTTCTGTTTTTAACATGTTCGCAATCGTATTTTGGCTTTTAAATATCTGGTAATTTTTTTATAATCAGAGCCCATATCAATAGCGCGGAAAACATTTGTGGGCACTTTTTTTTTTTATCAGAATAATGTTTAGTTTTCTGGCTTGGGGGGTGGGGTGCTAACGTAAATATCAGTAACGATGATATCTCCTCTTCGCCGCCCCGGTGGCGCAGTGGTCTAAGGCGCTGGCCTTTGATCATTCGTCCGTAAGGGGTCCGGGTTCGAATCCCGGTCAGGCATGGATGTTGTGTTTGTCTTACGGCACTGGCTCTCTCCCTTCCCTGGAACCAGTGACCCTAAATTAGGGACGGGCGACTGCTTATAGCCCATTGAGTTGCTCACGGTGGTCGTAAAACCTCCAATCAAAAAAAAAAAAAAAAAAAATCTCCTCTTCTAAAATTCCAATTAAAAACTTTTTTACTGCTGATAGCTTTTGCGGCGAAGAATATTTTCCTTATATTTAGCAATCTTTGTACCAAAACGTTTTGCCACTAGGGGGTGTAAGTATTTATTTCAATCTGTACCGTACTTGGAACCGTACCGTATCTTTGTTTCTAAGAGCCGGATGTGGAAAATGCCCTTTGTCTTGAATGTTTTCCGGTCTGAGAAATGCTTTATGAACAGTTTGTGATTTTTCGCAGCGCACATTTCTCTTGCTGGTAACCAAAAACAGCGATTCCTGTTTGTTAAATGTGTTGTTACCTGTGTGTCGAAATCCGGTTGTATATTATTTTTTGTAACCGATTTAATGCATTATGAGGAATGCAGTGCGCATTTTAAATTATGCGCAGATTTTCTTCAGGAGGCAATAAATGCATTCTCTTTTCCGCTGATTTTTTTTTCTTTCTAAAAATCTGCTTTGAAATGTTTGTGTGTGTGTGTGTGTGTTTCGGAAAGGATTAAAATGACGTCCTCACTACACCCGAGAATTCGATGTCATCTTTCTTCTTTATACTGTTTGATGGAGGAGTACAATCAGTCATAGTGTTCTTGCCCGAGCTCAGTGGCGCACCCAGGAATTCTTGTTCGAGGGGGCTGTATGTATATAGTATACGTACACAATGTGTGTACATATATACAGTATAATGTAGGTCTATATTTATATACGGTTGTGACATACGTCGCTCTTAATCTCTTTGGGGCTTTGGGAAGAAGACACTGTTCAATTTTTTGAACATGTAAAATAATATTTTTGTATGATAAATACGCAGTTGACGTGGACCAGGAACATCAAATAGAAGTCATCGCTCGGCAAGGTTGCTTCTTTGGAGTCCCGCACAACCCTGCCATGTGGTTTGGCCGTTTGTCGTTTGTGAGTCTGGGGAATTTCGAGGTTGCTGTGGTGCAGTGGAAGCATATCCAGCGCGTAAATGGAAGACCCTGAGTTTGATTCGCGGTGGCGGCCAATGTGGAATTTTTCCGTGACTCACTTGTACACGTGGAAAGAGCGATGACTTCTATTTAATATTTTTGAATGTTTAATTTGTGACATACGTTGTTCTTATTATCTTTGGAGGGGGCTTAAACCCCCAACGCCCCCTCCGTCGGTGCGCCAATGCCCGAGCTACTGCAAACCACTCATCATACCATGGATTGGAAAATTCCTTGGAATAAAGGAGATCAGTTCTATGGAATGATATAAGTAACTTTCAACCATGTTCTGATCTGGCGGGGGTGTTCGGAATATTCAGGAAATGGCGGCTGTTATAGTGAATTATCCAGCTGTCAAAGTTTCGTGTAGATGAAACCATATTGTTGAGTAGTTTAAATTGTCAGGGGCTCAGTCATTGTGTGTCTGATGTTTTCACTGCAGCAACTTGTTTAAACAGTTTTGACAGTTCTACAGAACAAGCGTTATTCAAATATTACGGACGCAAGGATTGATTAAAAGGAATGGCTAACACGATCACAAACGTGACCTTATACGAGCATTAATTAATGACCTTCAGAATAAATCGCCACGGCACCCGAGATGAATTTGCTCAGCAGCTAGCATATAGATTTAGAAAGCATTTCAGTTTTCTTGTAGCGTTTGGCCTGAAATTTGTAGAAGTATTCCTAGACCAGCGAAGGTTGCACTAGAGATAATGTACCTCCCATACTGCGGCGCCACAACCGAAGGACTTCGGAATTATTATTGTTATTATAATTTAATGTTACAGTCCCTCAACAAAAATATTAGAAGGCGGGAGGGCATTGCTAACTCCAACGTTTCCACCGGGGGAAGGGAGATCGATAAGGAGGATTTTTTGAGTTGTGGCGAGTTAAACATCGAAACTTTTACCTCGTCTTCTGTCACTTCTGTCGCAGAAGTATGCAAGCAATGACTTTAAAAAAATTTAACTGAAGGTTTATACTTCTCCGTGTCCAGCGTTGTTTCTCTTTGGGGTGCGGTAGAAGGGGGATTAACGACCACCATGAGCAACTCAATGGGCTATAAACAGTCGCCCATTCCTAATTTGGGTCCTCTAGTTCCAGAGAAAGGAGAGAGCCAATGCAGTAACACAAACATGCCACCCGTACTGCACTCGAGATTCGAACCAGGACCTATCTCGCACGAATAATTTGAAACCAACCCTTTGTGCCACTCTGACACCAGGGTGGCCTTTTTTTCTCTCTATATTTAACGATCACAATGAACTACTCGGAGAGCTCCAGTACAGTAAGACAAACTCTCCAACCATACTGCACTCGGGATTCGAACCCGGATTGATATCGGACGAATAATTGGAAGCCAGTGCTTCGTGCCACTCTGACGCCGGAGGTGCTTTTTATTGAGCGAGGCGAGGCCGAAGGCCGAGCGGAGCTCTCTTTACGAGACTCAAAACAATTAGTTGTTCGGGCATAGGTACGAGTGACACATCCGATCACCGTGATTTTTTGCATGCGATTGAACATCTTCCATGGTCAGGTTTTGATGCCTTCCGATTCCCGAAATTCCGTGTCATTGAGGAATAATCGTCCAAAGGCTTGCATTTTTAAGGGGTTTTCCGGGTTTTGAGAAGGGGTCGTGTGTTACCTATCTTCTCCAAAGATCTTCAGCCGATCGCGGTGACACTTGCCACAGGGAAAGGGAAGGGCATGGTGATTGGTCGTGTCGTATAAAAATAATGGCCATTAAAAAACTGACCAATTTAAAAAATAATCGAAAAAATCCGCTCTATATGCGAGACTCGGAACAATTAGTTGTTCGGGCAAGGTACGAGATGACATCCGATCATCGTGATTTTTTGCGTGCGATAGGACATCGTCCATGGTCAGGTTTTGAAGCCTTCCGATTCCCGAAATTCCGTGTCGTTGAGGAATAATCGTCCAAAAACTTGCATTTTTAGGGGGCGGGGAGCGGGTTTTGAGAAGGGGTCGTTCGGTTTTTACCTATCTCCTCCAAAGCCGATCGCTGTGACACTTGCCATAGAGAAAGGGAAGGATATGGTGAGTGACATGGGATTGGTATCATGGTGATTGGTAGAGTCGTATAAAAATAATGACCATTAAAAAAACTGACCAATTTCAATAATACTTGAAAAAATCCGCTTTCTATGCGAGGCTCGGGACAATTAGTTGTTCGGGAAATGTCATATCCGATCACCGTGATTTTTGGCATTCGATTGGACATCGTCTATGGTCAGGTTTTGACGCCTTTCGATTCCCGAAATTCCGTGTCATTGAGGAATTTCAATTGAAACTAGATGGCCTTTTACTTGAACCGTTTCACGAAAGTCGGCTCACTAACATTAATTTTAAAAAATCGTTTGAATTGAAAAACGAAGAAATCGAAAGACTGCCTGTTAGCTCAACACTTGGTTAATCTATAAAAATAAAAGGAAGTTTGTGTATGTTTGTGTGTGTGTGTGTGTGTGTGTGTCTGTCTTTCCGATACAAAATGAAAAACGTGGTTCCCGATCTGAGTGTGTCTTTCCGCTTTGTTTAAATGCAACCTGATCACAACCAGCGTGAAGGAAAAGTAGTTCATGATAAAATTTAGGCATTTCTTTTTTAAGATGTTTTGTACTTTTGTTCTCGAAGCCATAAATTTTAAGTGTTTGATTTTTAGAATTTGTTATAATAGACGCCTTAATGAGCTTAGATTTTGCAATAGCTTCGCTCAAAATTTGCCAGCTGTACCCGAGTTATCGGTTACCGTTGGCGGCTTGTCCTAGTTACTAGGTTTAATGACCACCATGAGCTATAAGTAGTCGCCCGTCTCTGCTTTCAGGCCACTAGTCTCAGAGAAGGGACAGAGCCACAGAGCCATCAGGAAGCAAACCATCCATGTTTCACTCAAGACAGAGGCCTGGGTTTATCTAGGACGAACGATCACCCTTAGACCGCTCGGCTTTCAGGGCGGCTATATAAACAGTTACCCTTCCCAAATTGGGGGCACTGGTGTCGGGGAGGAAGTAGAGCTCTGCTTCGCCACCCTGGTTTGAGTGGTCCTAGCTTCATATCATTCTTCCGACATGGGCCCGGGTTTGACGCCCACTAAAGCATGGGTGGTGTGTTTGTCCGATGACCCTGGGTTTTCCCAATTTTTTCCCTGGAACCAACTACCCTAAATTAAGGATAGGTGACTGCTTATACACTGAAGTGCCAGAAAAACTGGTACAGACGAGCTTATGCAAAATACATAGCAACGTCACCTATGCGCGTACTCGGTTGCGTCCGCCAGTGCGTATATAAAGCGATAGACATCCTTGCCAGCTGCCAGAGCTGTTTTCGGCATGAGAATGACAAGTAATAACGATTTAAGCGATTTTCAACGCGGTGTCATGGTTGGCGCTCGTGAGATGGGCCATAGTATTTCTGAGGTAGAAACAAAGTTCGGATTTTCACGGATGACCATTGCAAGGGTGTACCATGACTACAAGAATTCCGGCAAAACCTCCAACCTACGATACCAGTGGGGCCGTAAAAAGACATTGGGTGAACGTGAACATCGTCGGCTGTCAAGAATCGTTTCACGCGATATGCGTGCAACACTCTCGCAGGCATCATCGGAATTCAATGCTGAAGCCTCAACAAGCATCAGCGTCCGGACTGTGCAACGTACCCTGCACGATATGGGCTTTGGGAGCCGTCGCCTAACTCGAGTCCCTTTGATGGGTGCACGACACAGAGCTATTCGCCTCTCTTGGGAGCGGCAACACCACCGCTGGACACTTGATGACTGGAAACAAGTAGCCTGGTCTGACGAGTCGCGTTTCCAACTGTATCGGGCAGATGGAAGGATTCGTGTGTATCGCAAACCCCATGGGTCCGGAACTGTACCGGCTGAGGGGGGGTCCGTAATGGTATGGGGTGTGTTTAGCTGGACTTCACTGTGACTCCTGGTACGTCTACAAACGTCTGTGACCGGCCAACCGCTATGTGCGCATCCTTTCTGACGAGGTACACCCGTTTATGTCCTGCATTCATGCTGATGGGTTGGGCCTGTTCCAACAGACAATGCACCTCCACACAAGTGTCGGGACGCCACATTATGGTTGCAGGAGCATTCATCTGAGTTTGGGGTGTTGCCATTCCCACCCAAGTCCCGAGTTCTGAACGTGATAGAACACATTTGGGATGCCATGCAACGCGCTATCGAACACAGGAATCCGAGACCTCAGAATACACCCGAATTGTGGAACGCTCTGCAGGAAGTATGGTGTGTATTGCCTACAGCATATTTTCAGAAGCTAGTGGAGTTTCTTCGTATTTCTGCAGTCCTGCACACCCGTGGGAGACCTACCAAGTATTAGACTGGTGTACCAGTTTTTCTGGCACTTCAGTGTATAGCCCTTAAAGTTGCTTATGGTAGTCGTTAAACCCCGAAGAAAAAGCTGGCGCCGTGGAACAAGCGCACTACTCATTCGAGACTAGGGTCTAGCACAAACGACTCGCCTTAAACCAAACCCTCTGACTACTCGGCCACTGCGTTTTATTCTGTCGAACTTCCGTTTTTTCTTCTGTCGATAAACAGCTGCAATCTGCAATCAAGAAGTAACCACGTAGCTCAGTTACAGCTGAGTTTGTTAAAGATTACGCTCTTTTAAGATCTAAGAGGTGACTGCTTATTCTGTTTATCTGTTGTATCCAAGATTTTTGGCGTACCCTACTACTCATATATTTCATTATAAAGTCAGTCCTGGATGACCTCAATGCCATCGCTCTGTGTGTACAAGTAGATTTTCGTTGCTGCTGCATTATGGAATGCCGCCACAAACTAAAATTCGTGAATAAATATCAAATTATCTTGACGTGAATGAGAAAAGTGTATTCCTGCGTGCTACACATCTTCAGTGTAATAGCTGAACCTAACTTCATGTGCAAATCATTATTTTCTGTGAATGTATAACATTACTACTAACGTACATTCCACAGACACGTGCTGCAAAACTAAAATCTCCATTCTTTCTATCTTCATTTTTATGATTGTTCAAAAATGTTACGTAAACCTGTTCTTAGCGTTGTATACGAGAGCAATGTTGCAATAAGAATTATTCGTTACAGTCAACTTGATTTCATTTGAAAATTACACTTTCTTTTGTAGTTGAAGGCATTTTACGTCGACCTTCTGGTTCCACTGGAATCAAATATCGACAAAGATACAAAAGTTGTCACGGTAAGTGTGTAAGCATTTTGTTTTATTAGGATATAATGATTGTCATCTGCATTAAGTGATCTTGAACTGATTTCTTTTTATTATCATTATTATTATTATTATTATTATTATTAATTACTTGCATAGCCATGATGTTCTAATATTTCCATTTAAGCTGTACACCATCACCTGTATTTTCGTGCGACGTCTCACATTATAAAACTGAAAGTATTTGTAAATAGCCGACTCCACTTTTTTCAAAGGAACCCTTCCCCCCTCCCTACCCTCACGCACACACACTTTCATTGCTATAGTATATACATTCATCAGACCAAACATTAGAGTATGGGTGATGGGCAACTGACATGGGCATCCCCCTCGCAGAGGGGGGGGGACATACCCAAACTGAACGGAGGGGATACATAGGCGGACAGCAGGGCTTCCCAATAGTGTAGTGGGTGGTCTAGTGGTCAGCGCTCGTGACTGCCATGGAGATAAATTCAGGTTCGATCTTGGGCAGGTACGAACGTTCGAACCACTAAATACCCGCTGTGCGTCGGATGGGCACGTAAAGCCGTCGGACCCCGGGTACTGGTCCCCCGGTAATAAATAAGGGCGTCTTCCTCCGCCTTTCTACCTCGCTTCCGTGTCACTTTCCTATCAGGTACTCTAGCCCAAATATCCTAGCTTCCTATTTCTAAGTGTTGTTTAAGACCTGCGATCAGACACTCCCTTCCTAAAATCCTCTACATCTGATCTGATCTTCCCAACAGTGTACTGCAATCCACGAAAATGGGTAAACGTGATGATCTGAGCGACTGTGATCATGGACGCATTGCCGGCGCAAGACAGATGAATCATTCTATCGCCCAAGTGGTAAGAACCCTAGGTTTCCCGAAGGCAACAGTATCAGGGGTGTACCGCGAGTGTACCACCGACGGAGATACCAACGTCCAGAGAGCAAGCAGTGGCAGATAAAGGTATTATTTCGCTGGAACTGCCCACCGCGGCGGTTGGCCGTAACAGCCAACCGTAGCGTCCGGCAGTGAATGGTGGGATATGCCATTGAAACTGCGCTATGTAGCGTCCGACAGCTCTCCTACTAGAGGCAAGTAGTCAGATTTTAGTTTTGGGAGGTTGCAAACCCCATGCGATTTGTTCGATGATGGATTCAGATACTATTACAGCGTTCTTATTAGAGGAGGAAGAATGAGGATGCTGGAGTCATCGCCTATCGTCAAGAGCGGTCTCAAATGAAATATTTAAAAGTCGGGAAAGCGAAGTATTTTTGTTAACTTGATAAGAAGTCACTTGAGAAATGATGAAGACATCCAGAAATTCTTCATGCATAACCTATCGCAGTTCGATTTTGTTCTGAGTCTGATAAGGGATGATGTGAAAGAAACACAAAGAATCAGCCGCAATTTTACAAACAGTGGTAAATAAACCACCCACGCCTTCCTCTTGGCCGTCGCAAGGTCACTGCTTGACTGGTTACAACGCTGTCGAGACACGACAGTGGGGATCGGATCGTCATGACGTCACTGCCGCCGACTGCAGAGCAGTTCCAGCAAAATAATTCCCGTTTAAAATCTAAAAAACAGTTGGAGGCTGCCAGCCGTTACTTCCAACCGCCGTGGTGGGCAGTTCCAGCGAAAATAGTACCTCGACTAACGTGACCAGATTTTTGAGAACAAAATTGAGGACAAAATGACAGTTGTTCACAATTTCAATGCAAAATTGAGGACAATTTGGTTTCAAAATGAAGACATAATTGAGGACAACGTCTGACATATTATGGTAAAGCCGAAGATTAGCAAAGAATATTCTCCGAGTTTGAAAAGGGCGTTATAATAGGCTGCTCAACTGGAGGTATGAGCATAAGAAGCGTTGCTGATGTCAGACATGTCGCTAAATCGACTGGGGCCTTTGTCATCAACAAGTGGAAGAAGACGGGACATTGCAGGAATTCACCTCGCTCTGGGAGACTGACGAAACTACAATCCCGGAGGGTGAAGAGGGAGATTCGGGAAACCAGGCCCTGACCAATGCACGCCTTGGCTTATGAGTTCCGGTTGGCCGCAGGTGTTATAGTCTCCACCAAGACACTTCGAAGAGAGTCCAATGCATTCGTGTATCACAGACGAACAGCCGCCTATAAACCTCTTTCTCATCATAAAGAAAAATAAAACCACGCGGCTACGATGGTGTCAACACCACAAACATTGGATATTAGAGTAATGGTGGCAGGTGTTATGGAACGACGAATCTAACTTCACATTACTCCGATCGGATGGATGTGTGTGTCTGGGTTTGGCAGTCACCTGGAGAACGTTTGCTTGAGGAGTATACAGTGCCAACTGTGAAGCAAGGAGACGATGGAGTTATGGTATGGGGCTGTTTCAGCTGGTACGGTGTGATTCCATTGGTTGTTGTTCGTGGCAACATGACCTCTGTGCTGTATAGTGATATCCTGAATAACTTCCAACGTTGTGGCAGTTCTACGGACACGACGATTATTTCTTCCAGAACGACAATGCAGCTTGTCCTGTTTCCAGGGCTACAATCGAATGGTATGAGAAAAAAATCGGGTGTCATGAATGGACTGGCCTACTCAGAGCCTGGACTTCAATCCCATTCAACACCTATGGGACGAACTTGAACAACGGGTGAGGTCTAGACTAGCACGACTTTCTTCACTGACGAAGTTTGTCGTTGTACTCAAGTTGGAATGGAGGAACATCCCGCTCTCTGTTTACAGTATGATTATTTTTTTGTGTCAACGAATAAATATTTGAGAATAAATAAATCATAAAAAAAAGAACTGTAACATTATTTCCGAAGTTGGTCGATTATGCAGACTTATGTACCGTAATTGTGTTCCATTATTTTTGGAATGTTTAATAATTCTACTAGTAGTGTATAACATTCATCACTAGAATATAACCTGTGTCAACAGTACTGTTTTTATTTCAGTTGCTCATTTATTCGGCATTTTGTAAAGAGAAGCATTACGACCCAGAATTTCATATCATGTCTTTGTGAATGTGGAAAAGTACATAGGTTTCTGCTGAATTATTTTTCACTTCATTTTGCTGATGCCAATGTATATATATTTTTTTACAACTGAATGATTGCTCATGTTATCTTATGCAGTGTGAACAGAAGAAGTTTTTACAACAGCACAAGTGCCTCCAAGAATCATTTTTAAAAGCGGCAACAGTAGTGAAGAAACAAAAGAAGAAAAACCGCACCGGCAGAGCAAACAATCTAGATAAAGAAATTAAGGTAATTAGAAATGAAATCGAATGCAGTCCATTTTTCAGTGTATATCAGAAGTAATGCACGAAACAAAACTTTTTTGTTTGTTTGGAGTTTAACGACTGGTAGTTAACTAAGTAGTCGCCAGTCTCTGATTTAGGGCCACTGGTTCCAGGGGAAGAAAAAGGCTAGTGCCTAAAGACAAACACACCATCCATGCCTCACCAGGATTCGAACCCGGACCCACTTAAACGAACGGCCGGAAGGCGACACTTCGACCCCCCCATTCCCGTGGGCCAACGGGGCGGCTAAGAAGGAAACGGGCATCGTTTAAATTCAAGTAGTAATTAAAGAATATATGTGAAACTTCATAGAATGATGTACGCGGTACATGCCTTACAAGCTGTAGACATGTATCAACAGACAAGTATATGCCTCAAAGATACAACGCCGCCCCGGTGGCGCAGTGGTCTAAGGCGCTGGCCTCTGAGCATTCGTCCGTAAGGGGTCCGGGTTCGAATCCCGGTCGGGCATGGATGTTGTGTTTGTCTTACGGCACTGGCTCTCTCCCTTCCCTGGAACCAGTGACCCTAAATTAGGGATGGGCGACTGCTTATAGCCCATTGAGTTGCTCACGGTGGTCGTTAAACCTCCAATCAAAGAAAAAAAAAAAAGATTCAACCCTAAAATACGGTGAGCATTTGGAATACAAAGCGTATAGTGAATATCTAATTTGGCCCATCTGGGAACAATGCAGCCTTCACTCTGATGGGTCAGTATTTGTCACTAACAAATGACTGGAGTTTTGAGGTCTCCTGGAGTTCGAGAGAGAAACGTTGAGCAGCAATAATCATCCTTCGCTGTGGCATTCCTAAGATGCTCAATGAGACTGAGGTCTGAAGAAAGTTCGGGCCACTGCATTCTTTATATACAAAGTGTGTCAATAAAGTTCGGTGCTGCTGTCGTAACACGTAAAAAAAAGGTTGTGAAATGTGCGGTAACTTCCCCGACGCTATCAAGTACATGATGGAACATACCCGTAACCGTCAAAGAGCTGTGAAAAAGGGTGTGGTACAAAAAGCATACCGTGGCAGCTGGTTTAGGTGCACAATGTAAATGGCCAAAAATGAAGCTAAGAACTAATATCAAATTCTGCTACAAATTGGGCCGTTGCTCCGTTGAATCGCCCTCCGTATTCACCTGGTCTAGCACTTGTTGATTACTCCCCCCCCCCCAATTGATATTATCGCTGCAAGCGAAGGAATTTGCTGACATTTTTTTTTTCAATCGAACACGACGACCCAGCTGCAGGGGATAACAATGGAGAACGTTTTCCATAGATTTTAGCTGTTATACGAACGATGCCAAAAGTGTATTGTATCCCGGGGAGCGGCGAGATTGTTTCGAGGGCCAATAAAGTAAGTTTTCTTAAATTTTACCTGCACTCATCAAACTTTATTAACATACACTCTGTGACTTGTCCTTTGAAACATGCGTCGTTGAAGACGTTAGCCCCGTGGGAACGCGTATAATCATATTGTGGGATGAAATATTAGTCAAAAGTGCACTGGTGGTACCGTCTCAGATACGAATCGAGAATCTAATTCTGGAACTTTTGGTCTGTCAGGGAATTCTTGAAAACAAATCATGGAAAAATTACAATAACACCACACACACATACACAAAAATAACCTTCGCTCGTGATGTTAGACGTTTAGCGGGTTCCTGTCACTAGCTAGACTAAAGCACATCTGATGTCCGATTCCAGGAAGAAATGGAACTCATCCATGAACAAGTCATTGCGTCATTAATGCCTAGTTTCTGTACGTCATCATACAGTTTGGCATTGCATCTCTGTGCAAAGTTTAAGCCCACACGATCGTGACACCATCTTAAGCGGTTCGGCTCGTGGTTGGCATCTAACGGTACACACAGGGATCACGCTGCCAATCGCCATCTTCGAAATTTGCGAAAAAGAAATCGTTTAGGCGATGGAAAAAAAAAGCATTGGCGATTTCCTTTTCATAGTGTTATAACACTTTGGCGAAAACAAATTGAATTTGGAGACCAAATTGGCGAAAACTTAAGGAAACCCCTGGGCACACATACAGAAGTTTTAGAGAAGTACACATATAGAGACAGATACTCGTCTTCCTGTGGCTACGACGAAATCAGAAAACAGATCGGGTGCTGTTGTGCAGTGATTCCTTCAGGCGAACAATGCGACGTAGCGGTTTTCTTGAAGGGCTCGAAGAAACTTTTGAACCTGAAATCTGCGGACGACACGTGCACTCTGGAGTTGTTTCCAGAGCCATGAAGTCACAGACCTACAAAGAACCGAGTTACCTTCACCATTAAATCCGTGACAAAAATCTAGTGGCTTTTTATCATTCTGAGTATGCCGCCCCGTTGGCGCAGGGATCTAAGCCATGGCTTCTGATCATTCGTCCAAGATGGGTCCTGGTTATATCATGTTGGCATACCATGCACTGACATCCAGCAGAAGGGCTCATTGGTCAGCCACGCGCGGTTGATCCTAGAGGTGAGCGTCTGTTGTCAAGACGTGCAGGCATGGAGGCTGTGTCTGTCTTACGGCACTGGCTCTCTCCCTTTCCTGTAACTGTGGCCCTAAATTAGGGACGGGCGACTGCTTATGGACCAATGATTTGCTCACGGTGGTCATCAAATAAATAAAACATTCTGAGTATCTAAATGTCGTATTAGCTACATGAGAAGAAAGGCTATTTATTCCCATTTGTACCCGCCGCTCCGGTGGCACAGTGCTCTAACGCTGGCTTCTGACCATTCGTCCAAGATGCGCTCGGTTTTGAGTCTCGTATAAGGCATGGACGGTGCGTTTGTCTTATGGCACTGAATCTCTACTTTCTGTAGAACTAGTGGCCCTACGTAAGGGACGAGCGACTGCTTATAGCCCAATGAGTTGCTCATATTGTCTGTTAAACACCCAAACAAAAAAATTATCTTTGTACTGGGGAACAATTCACCTTGTACTGATAGCCTCCGATTGAAAACACCCTGTAGAATTTAACGAGCAGGCAGAACGGACCGAAAGACCACTCAGGAGATAGGCTAGGGTCCGGTACGGTAGTACATGCGCATATATGCAACATAACGTAAGGGGGAGGGTCGGAAGGGCATAAAGCACACGGGCGTTGTACGCTCAGCAATTCGGTGAAAGCTATTGCACGGTGTACATCGGTTTGAACGACGTCGAGTTTCTGCAACCGTGTGATATGGCCAGCAGGCAATCCAGTATATGACATCTGGATGACTTTACCCGAGGTCGCGTCATTGGGAAGTTGGAAGAAGGTCGAAATGTGACTAGTGTGGCCGAGGAGTTCGGGATCGCTCACAGCATCGTTTCACGACCTTGGAGAGCATTTCAAACGACAGGAACAGCTGTCGGAGAGTTTACCAGTGGTCGTCCACGAGCAACCACGGCGGCGGACGACGGGTATATTGTCCAACAGGCGAGAAGAGACCGACGGAAGACAGCGGAAGAAATCGCAAGGCACATGCATCAGACAACTGGACGTCCGCTATCGCGTTTTACCGTGGCCAGGAGGCTGCACAAAGGTGGTCTATTTGCACGACGACCAGTACGGTGTGTGCCATTAGCGCCTGCTCATCGGAGACGGCGGTTTCTGTGGTGCCAGGAACACAAGAACTGGACACAGCAGCAATGGGGTCGAGTTCTCTTTACGGAGGAGAGCCGATTTAGTCTGACGAACGATTCTGGACGTATACACATCTGGAGAGAGCGGGGAACACGCAGTCGCACCTCCATCATCGAAAGGGACCGGTTTGGAGGTGGCGGAGTTCTCGTCTGGGGTGGAATCATGTTTGGTAGCCGTACTGACCTCCACATCTTCCAAGGAGGTTCAGTCACTGGTGTCCGCTATTGTACCGAGGTTCTCCTGCCTCACGTGCATCTGTTTAGAGGTGCTGTGAGTCCTGAGTTCCTCTTCATGGACGACAACGCTACACCTCATCGTACAGTGGCTGTCGCAGAGCTGTTGGAGAGTGAAGATATGCAACTCATGGATTGGCCCGCAAGGTCCCCGGACCTAAATTCAGTCGAACACGTGTGGGACCTTCTCGAGAGACGCTTGGTAGCACGTCACCAGCCGCCAGCAACGATTCCGCAGCTGATATTGGCGCTACAAGAGAAATGGGCAGCGATGCCTCAACAGCTCCTTGACAACCTCGTCCTCAGCATAGACAGACGTTGTGAATCCTGCAACGCAGTCAGGGGTGATCATATCCCCTACTGAAGACTGGATTTTTCTTGGCAGCCGCCTGTCACATGGACGTTTCTGTCTTCTGTCCAGTTGTGCTTGAAGCTACCTTTCAATAAAGTGCCTTTGTATCCTTTGGATTCCTTGTTTGGACGGTTTTGCTCACTTGTCCCATACATCTTGGGGATCTTATGGTTTGATTTGAGTCTATGTGGAGCACTTCTGCACGACGTTACATTCTAAAAACCGTCTAGTCCTTAATATTTGCACGCCAGTGTACATCACTTACGCGCAAATCCTCGGGAAAAAACTGTCTATCCCGCTGTAAGTAGACGTAATACCAAACATTCGAGCCTTACGCTACCAAGATACAGGATGTTCCACTCCCTACCGAACCCCGCATTTATTTAATAATATTAACACCAATGAAGATATTGCAACAAAATTTGATGTGGGCTTACCTCATTTCGTGCGAAATGGGATGTCATCACAACATGTGCTGGAAGTTCCCACCATTCGTCAGGTCTGGCGAGCGCGTAGGCCATAGACTTTTCAAATGACGCTGTCGCCGAAAAAGGACTGAATTTCGGCCATACTGGTGTGTGATGTTGCTTCATCATGCTGGTAATATCCAGTGGAGAGTTCTTCGTCGTCCAATTGATTTACAAAGGTGTTGAAGATTTCCATATATGCAGCTGATGTGATGGTTGTGTCGAAGAAGATGGGATAAATTATGCGGCGTCTGGTCACCCCACACCAATTTTCTGTGAATGAAGGGATTCTTCATGTATCTGGTTGGGATTTTCGCTGGCCCAAATACGGGAATTTTGGGAATTGACGTATCCAGACACGTGAAACCACGCCTCGTCCGAGCACCACGTGTAGTCCAGAATGCCCGTATTTTCCCGAAGAAATGACTGAAACCATCGACAGTATGCCACGTGGTCAGGCTTTTTCAGTTCATGGACCACGGTGATACGGTACGCATGAAGCTTCGCTTTTTTCACAGCACGTTGACAAGTGCTTTTGGACAACCCTGTTTCCTATGACAGTCCGCGAAATGACTTCCTGGGAGACAGAAGTAGTCGGCCCTTTATATTCTGGATCATTTTTTTGGACCTTTGTGGACGATCTCCTGCATGGTCGTCTAATAAAGTCCCCTTGGTTTCCAATTTCTTCGACAATGCCCAAATGGTGGACTTGCTCGGTGGATGTCTGCTTGCAAACCTCTCGAGGAATTGCTGTTGACAAGACTTTATCGATTCTGTTTTCCAATAAGGGAAAACAATAAACACTCGCTCCTCCAGAATATACCGATATATTTTCACACGTACGTGAACAGCCACGAGCACTCATTATCAACAACCGTATTGTGTAGACATGCTCAGTGAAATGGCATAACAAAGCAGCAAAGAGGTGAGTCCGGCTGGCTGGCGGACTGCTCCTCAGTGGTGCCACACTTAGGAATGTGTCTGCCACTAAAGAGCACTCCTGTTGGCTGATGGATAGCGCCGGGTTCAATGCTGTCTGGACGCAAATGGTGGCCACTTCCATCACATGTTGTGATGTCATCACATTTCGCACGGAATGAGATGACATCACAACATGTTTCGTTGCAATATCTTCATTGGTGTTAATATTATTAAAGAAATGCCGGGTTCGGTAGCGAGTGGGACAACCGGTATAATACACTAATTAATAACATAGAACTGTACACCAAGTATACTTAAAACAATAAAATTATACTAGTAATCCTAATTTATTGGCATAAAATAGAAATCAAATTTTCTAAGCCTTCGCACAATAACCAGATGGCTTTTTTCAAGAAAGGTAATCTGCAAACCGTCTACCTTCCTTGTAAAAGCCATATTGTGTATGTGCGAAAGCTTGGAACCTTTTATTTCTGTTTTACGCCAATGAATTCGGATTGCTAGTGTAGTTTTACTCTTAATAGACTATTTGCAGTGACCTTGAACAAATCAGATAAATAGAAACACGGTCGTATCACAGAGGTTAATGTGTTCTGTCGATATGTACGCCCATATCGTTCCTCCATTTGGCCTTCAAAGCAGTGACCAGCTCAGCTTTGTTTGTTGAGAAATCTTTTCTTCTACGCACCCGATGATCTAATTCGTCCTAGCGATTCTCTACAAGGCTCAAGTTTGAACTCCGGGCTGCCAGTCGAACTTTTCAATACCCATATCCTCAAACCAATCTGTCACATCCTGAGCAGTATGATATGTAGTTGTCCTGCTGATAAGGTTATGGGACTTTCCCAGATTACCACCTCATCGTCGGTAATGCTTAATTACCCGAGACGTAGCTAATCAGATATCCATTCAGGGTTTTATCCAAATCTATTAATGGGCCCACGCTTAACCACGAAACACAGCTCCACGCCATTACGCTGGTTCCACCAAACTTCATTGTCTGGACGATACGGTCCAGAAGGTACCTACTGTGTATCTCCCGGCATCTTCCACATCTACAGACTACCGTAAAACTGGCAGACAGCGTACTGTGGCCGGTAAATCCAAAGCACAATTTTCCATTGGTCTAGAGTCCAAGATTGACGTTCCTTATATCACGCTAATCGCAGTGTGCCATCAGTCAAAGGGGTTAGTGGCTGGTGGAAGGCTGCTTGCCCACGGTAATCCATGTCATGCAGCGTCCTGCTAACTGTACTGGTAACATCACTCTCACATAAGGTTTGACTGCGGTAACCCATGTCGTGCAGCGTCCTGCACGCAGTGCACTGGTCCTAACATCAGTCTGAATAGTCTCACATAGGGTTTGATAGTGGTAACCCATGTACTTAATGGTCCTAACATCACTTCCAATAATCTCACGTAAGGTTTGACTGCGGTAACACATGTCGTGCAGCGTCCTGCACACTGTACTGCTGCTAACATCACTCTCACATAGGGTTTGACTGAGGTAACCCATGTCGTGCAACGTCCTGCACCCTGTAGTGGTCCTAACATCACTCCCAGTACTCTCGCCACTAACATCACTCCCAATACTCTCGCTGCACGACTGCAGTAACCCATGTCGTGCAGGTCCTACACACTGTACTTGTTCTAACATCAATCTCAATAGTCTCACATAGGATTTGAGTGAGAGAATTCATGTCGTGCAGCTTTCTGCTGACTGTATTAGTCCTAACATCAGTCCCAATAGTCTCACATACGGTTTTACTGCGGTAACCCATGTCATGTAGCGTCCTGCTCACTGTGCTGATGCTAACATCGGTCTCAATAGTCTCGCATAGGTTTTGACTGTGGTAACCCATTCCGAGCAGCGTCCTGATCACTGTACTGGTGCTAACATGAGTCCCAGTAGTCTCACGTAGGGTTAGACTGCGCTAACAAATGTCGTGCGTCCTGCTCACTGTACTGGTGTTAACATCAGTTCCAATAGTCTCACATACGGTTTTACTACGGTAACCCATGTCATGTAGCGTCCTGCTCGCTGTGCTGATGCTAACACCGGTCTCAATAGTCTCGCATAGGTCTTGACTGTGGTAATCCATTCCGAGCAGCGTCCTGATCACTCTACTGGTGCTAACATGAGTCCTAGTAGTCTCACGTAGGGTTAGACTGCGCTAACAAATGTCGTGCGTCCTGCTCACTGTACTGGTGTTAACATCAGTTCCAATAGTCTCACATACGGTTTTACTGCGGTAACCCATGTCATGTAGCGTCCTGCTCACTGTGCTGATGCTAACATCGGTCTCAATAGTCTCGCATAGGTTTTGACTGTGGTAACCCATTCCGAGCAGCGTCCTGATCACTGTACTGGTGCTAACATGAGTCCCAGTAGTCTCACGTAGGGTTAGACTGCGCTAACAAATGTCGTGCGTCCTGCTCACTGTACTGGTGTTAACATCAGTTCCAATAGTCTCACATTGGGTTTTACTGCGGTAACCCATGTCATGTAGCCTCCTGCTCACTGTGCTAATGCTAACATCGGTCTCAATAGTCTCGCATAGGTTTTGACTGTGGTAATCCATTCCGAGCAGCGTCCTGATCACTACTGGTGCTAACATGAGTCCCAGTAGTCTCACGTAGGGTTAGACTGCGCTAACAAATGTCGTGCGTCCTGCTCACTGTACTGGTGTTAACATCAGTTCCAATAGTCTCACATACGGTTTTACTGCGGTAACCCATGTCATGTAGCGTCCTGCTCACTGTGCTGATGCTAACATCGGTCTCAATAGTCTCGCATAGGTTTTGACTGTGGTAACCCATTCCGAGCAGCGTCCTTATCACTCTACTGGTTCTAACATGAGTCCTAGTAGTCTCACGTAGGGTTAGACTGCGCTAACAAATGTCGTGCGTCCTGCTCACTGTACTGGTGTTAACATCAGTTCCAATAGTATCACATACGGTTTTACTGCGGTAACCCATGTCATGTAGCGTCCTGCTCACTGTGCTGATGCTAACATCGGTCTCAATAGTCTCGCATAGGTTTTGACTGTGGTAACCCATTCCGAGCAGCGTCCTGATCACTGTACTGGTGCTAACATGAGTCCCAGTAGTCTCACGTAGGGTTAGACTGCGCTAACAAATGTCGTGCGTCCTGCTCACTGTACTGGTGTTAACATCAGTCCCAATAGTCTCACATAGGGTTTTACTGCGGTAACCCATGTCATGTAGCGTCCTGCTCACTGTGCTGATGCTAACATCGGTCTCAATAGTCTTGCATAGGTTTTGCCTGTGGTAACCCATTCCGAGCAGCGTCCTGATCACTGTACTGGTGCTAACATGAGTCCCAGTAGTCTCACGTAGGGTTAGACTGCGCTAACAAATGTCGTGCGTCCTGCTCACTGTACTGGTGTTAACATCAGTCTCAATAGTCTGACATCACATAGGGTATCACTGCGGTAACCCATGTTGTGACGCGTCCTGCACACTGTAGTGATGCTAACATCAGTCGCAATAAAATTAGATAGGGTTTGCGAGATTTGGGACAATGTTGATTTGTGTTCTGAGCGGACTGTCCTTCGGAGCATTCTCTTGTCACGTTTCGTTAGCTTCGGAGAATTACCAGGACATTTCTGGGAAGATTCAGCCCTAACCCTGTGCTGTTTGCATATCATGTCCCCAACCGTTGACCTGGGGAACTTCGGTGCCGCTGAAAGTCAGGTACGGAGCGACTGCTTATGTGACACGCAATCATCGATCAACGCTGGAAATTAGTTAACTTAATCGATCGAGACATTTTGCGTTCACAGTCGTCATCATAGCTCTACCAGCATATTTATAGTTAGGTCTGTGTTATGGTAGTTGCGTAAGATATAATTCACTATCGATATAGAGTTTCTCTGGATATTAACAGAAGGGCAGTGTATGTTTTGTCAGTAGCATGTTTTAATACAATATCACAGCGAATGTCCTGAATAAGTTTATTGTTTCACTTGTTATTCAGACTCGTTTCGTATTTGACTTTTTTTGTACTGTGTATATTCATTAGTATTAAATATTTTTGATGCCGAAATTTATTGCGAAAGTTAAGATAAAATTATGTTTTAATTTTTAAAACACCCCATTTACAAACTACGTAACAGAAAACGAACTTCGCGCGTGACTTTTAAATAGCATTTAAGCTTTTGCCAAAGTATGGAACCGTGATTTCATGGTACGATATTTGATAACTAGCGTGAGGGACGTGATCTTGACGAATCCACTCAGCTGCCGGATGGTTAGAAATCTGTCAGGTGTGTGTAAACGTTCTACCCGTCTTTCATGATCTACACTGAAGAGCAATTGAATTAGAGACAGCTGGCGTTATGCAAATGTGCGCAATGGGCGGCCCTGTAAACGGAAACGACATGACGTATGCAGCGATACGACAATATAAGAAGTGATGCGACGGGAATCAGGAAGAGTCGGACGCAGTATGGGTAAGACGAAGAATCTAAGCGCATTTGATCGTGGGCAAATTGTCGGGGCCCGACGAATGGGTCACTCCATCTCGGAAGTCGTACAGGCACTGGGATTTTCACGAGCCACTGTGTCACGGGTGCACCGTGAGTACCTCGAATCCGGTAAAACCATCCTTGCAAAAGCCAACTGCCGTGGACAACAGGCGTGTCGATGAGCGGGGTCATCGTCGACTAGCTCGCATTGTAACAGCGGATAGATGGGCCACAGTGCAAGAAATCACTCGGCAATTTAACGCTGGTGCACAAAAACGTGTAAGCAGCCACACCATCCAGAACCATCTCATCGCTATGGGGTACAGAAGCCATCGTTCCACGAGGGTACCGCTACTGACCGCACATCACAGGGTGCAAATATTAGCATGGGCGCGGGAACATCGCCACTGGACCCTAGACATGTGAAAAAATGTTGCCTGGATTGGTGGCTCGAGATTCACGTTGGTACATGCGGATGGCAGGATACGAGTACGGCGCAAACCACATGAAGCGATGGATCCTTCTTGTCAGCAGGGTACTCTTCATGCTGGTGGGGTTGGCATTCTCGTCTGGAGACTGTTTACGTGGACTGAAATGGGACCCCTGGTACGTGTGACATCGTCCCTCACAGGTCAACGTTACCGGGATATCCTGGACGACCATTTGCTCCCGTTTGTGCGTCTTCAACATCCCACTGGGGACCTCATCCTGCAACAAGACAATGCAGCTCCCGAATTCTACCCGAATGGTTAGATGAACACTCAACCGACGTGACCTTGCTTCCTTGGCCAGCTAGGTCACCTGACCTCAATCCCATCGAGCATATCTGGGATGCCATCGAGAGAGATATTCGAGGATCTGAACCCCCTCCATCAAATCTTCGTGAACTGTGGGAGTTTGTTCAGGGGTCGTGGATCCGTATGGCTTCCCAACGCTTCTGGTGTCTTGTCGAGTCCATGCTGAGACGAATCGCCGCCATCATCAGGCCGAAAGGTGGTGCTACACGTTACTAGACAGGTATCTCTAATTCAATTGCTCTTCAGCGAGAACTGCTTGCACCTGCTCTTCAGTGTAAATTCCAAGTAAAACGTTTAAGTAAGAAGTGCAATAACAGATGGCGTGTATTATGGCCAAAATGCTTCGGGGAGTTGGCTATAAAATGGCGCAAGTGAATCTCATCCGTAAACAAGTCACACAAGAATTAACATGTCAGGCAATAAGGATCACATTAGGCTTTCTTTGCTTTATGAGTTAGACAAAGGCAACAGTGCAGCTGAAACTTGCCGCAACATTTGTGAGGTTTATGGCGAGGATGCTGTAGACGAAGCCACATGTCGCTGTTGGTTTCGGAAATTCCGTGTAGGAGAGACGCTGCACAGATCAACCACGTTCTGGACATCTATCAGATGTTTCTGAAGGGGATCTCAACCAAGCCATATCAAATGACCAACATCTAACAGTTGAAGAATTATCAGAAAGGATTTTTGTACACAGAACAACAGTAGAAAGAATGATGCATGCTTTTGCGTTTATAACGAAGTTCCGAACAGTGGGCACCATATAACCTATCTGCGAGAAATCGATCGGACAGAATTACCACCTGTCTTTCTTTGCTTGCGCGTCTAAGAAATGAACTTTTTTTGGAACGAATAGTTACGAGTGATGAAAAGTGGCGCCCTTTACAGAAATGTAAAGCGTCAAAGGACTTTATGCCGAGTTGGAAAGCGTTTCCCATCGACTTCAAGAGGAGGACTGCATCCGAGAAAGGTCTTGTTAACTGTATGTTGGGAATGTGATATCAAGGGGTTAATCCACCGGGATCTGCTTGCACCTAACCAAACGATAAATGATGACATGCCTGTACTGCCATATGATCTATCTGCAAGATATCGATCGGACAGAATGACCACCTGTCTTTCTTTGCTTGCGCGTCTCAGAAATGAACCTTTCTTGGAATGGTTAGTTGCGTGTGATAAAAAGTGGGCCCTTTTCAGAAATGTAAAGCGTCAAGGGACTGTACGCCGAGTTGGAGAGCCTTTTCCATCGACTTCAATGAGGAGGAGTGCATCCGAGGGAAAGGTCTTGTAAGTGTATGGTGGAATGTCAAGGAATTTATCCACTGAGAGCTGCTTGCACCTAACCAAACGATACATGTCGACCTGTACTGCCAACAGTTGGAAAAGCTGAAAGAAAAATTTAAATCTAAACGTCCAGCACTAGTTAATCCCTAAGGCGTCACCTTGCAACATTACAACGCAAGACCCCATACAGATTTAGTTTCTTAAAAAAATTTACTGAACATTAGATGGGAAGTGTTACCCCACCCCCGCATTCTCCAGACCTTGCACGTACAGACTACCACCTTTTTCGATCTATTGAGAGCAACTTCGCTGGAAAAACCTTTGATGAATTTGAACATGTCAAAACTGCATTACAAGAATTTTTTTTTTTTTTACTCTGAGTTCTAGAGAAGGGGAATTCAGTTACTACAAGAAAGATGGCAGGAGGTCATAGATAATAATGGCGATTATGTCATCATCATCATCATTGTCAACCATTATCAATCCACTGCTGGACGAAGGTCTCCCCAAGTTTAATCCACAACGGTCTGTCTTGTGCCAGTCTCCTCCATGTCACTCCCGCATACTTTCGAATTTCATCCACCCATCTTCCATGTGGTCTTCTTCTGGGTCTTTTCCTGTCCCTTGGAATCCAATCTAAAATTTCGGCTGTCCATCGATGGTCTGTCCTTCTGGCAGTATGTCCAGCCCATTGCCATTTCAGGGATTTAACTCTGATCATGATGTCTTCCACTCTCGTCATTTTTCGGATCCACGAGTTCCTCTTCTTATCTCTCCTGGTTATACCAAGCATGCACCTCTCCATGCTGCTTTGAGTTGTCTGCAGCCTTTGTATGTCTCTTTTAGTTAAGGTCCACGTCTCTGCACCATACGTAAGCAGTGGAAGGATGCATTGATCAAACACTTTTCTTTTAAGACATAATGGCATATTGCGATTATGTAAAGGAATAAAAATGTCATTTATTCAAAACAATTTGTCCTTCGCCTCTACTAAAAAAAAAAAACCGGGTGGCATTTTTGCACTCGCCTAATTCCTTCTCGCGCCGCCAGTACGGAGTTGAGTCCTGTGTGGAACAGTGTGAGTGCGCTGTGCCCTTGATGCCTTTCTCATACGCGTAAAGTGAGTAATGTTAAAGAAAGACTTCATACTTCAACGCGTTTTGAAATATTTAAACCTTCATCACATGAATGCATGCAGAAAGCGAAAGCTGGGTCGTGCGCGTTTGTGAGTTTCTCATCCTGTATCATTTTCTTCACACGTTCACTGATATGAGCACTAGAATAAAACGAACAGCAATTTTTTTTTTTTTTTTTTCAAAAAATTTGCTGTTCGAACCTACAGCGCTGTATTTCTTTCACTGGGTGTGACATAATTACCTATTTAATGTTCATTTTTTTAAAATAAGTAACTATTGCACATCAAATTGATACAAATATTTGTAAAAATCCATTTTTAGCACGTCTTTTGTAAAGAAAGATCGTGCTTATGTTACCGGTTTGTCCGTCCGTCCGTCTGTACCCACGATATCTCTGCAACTATTAGTCCGATTTGAAAAATTATTTTTGCATTGGGAAGCTTGAGATATGCGAATGATGGTCTTTCATTTCGTTTTTTCTTTTTTACGATGTACAATTTCGCCGCTAGAGGGCGTAAATGCAGATGATGTCGAATTCAAAAATACGTTTTATTCCACATATTTGCTTTCTAAACATCCAATTGAAAAAAAATATTTTATCTGTCGATTCCGTTTTTGTCGAAGAGTATTTTAGATATAGTTAATTTTTCAAATTACGCATAGATTTTCCGCTAGGGGGCGTAAAAGTAAATAACATTTTTCCCGATAACTCTTCTTCTAAAACTCCGATGTGAAAAATATTTTCTTCAGCGGATACACCTCCTGATGGAAAATCCTTTGCATATATTTTCAAACTTTTGGTAAAGAATACTTTGGCCACCAGGGGGCGTAAGTGTTAATATCTGCTTCTGATGTATTTGCCATAAAATCTGAGCTTCTAAAATATCAATTGAAAAAATTATTTCGTGGACCGATGCTACTCGCATTGATAAACCTTTTCGGAATATTTTCTTCTTAAAATATTCCACAGTTTCTCCGCCAGGGTTCGTAGATGTATATCTTATTTTTGTCAATAACTCTACTTCTAGGAGTCCGATTTGAAAAATTCCTTTTCTGTTGGATAGTATTTTCAGTGTGACATGTTTTTCATATAATTTCAAAATTTTCAAGTAATTCCTAGACTTTCCGCTAGGAGGCGTAGAGGTAAATTGCGTTTCCCCTATATCTTTGCTTCTAAATCTCCGATTTAAAAAATTCTTTCTGCACCGGATACAGCTCCTGATGGAAACTACATGTAGTTTGCACATAATTTCTAATTTTTGTAAAAAAAATGGTTTGGCCACCAGGGGGCGTAAATCTTAATTTCCGCTTCGGATGTATTTGCAGCAAAATATGAGCTTCTAAATTCTCGATTGAAAAAATTCGTCGTTTGTAGACCGATACTACTCATGTCGACACACCTTTTAGAAACATTTTCTTCTTAAAATAATGCATGGTTTCCACGCCAGGGGGCGTTGATGTATATCTTATTTTTGTCAATAGCTCTACTTCTAGGAGTCCGATTTGAAAAATTCCTTCTTTGTTGGATAGTGTTTCCAGTGTGACATGTTTTTCATATAATTTCAAAATTTTCAAGTGATTCATAGACTTTCTGCTAGGGGTCACAAAGGTAAATTGCGTTTTCTGCGTTATTTCTGCTCCTAAAACTCCGATTTGAAAAATTCTTGCTGTATCGCATACCAGACCTGATGGAAAATATTTTTCACATAATATCTAATGCTTGGTAAAGAATGGTTTGGCCACCAGGTGGCATAAGTGTTAATTTTTTTTTTTTTTTGTTGGAGGTTTAACGACCACCGTGAGCAACTCAATGGGCTATAAGCAGTCGCCCGTCCCTAATTTAGGGTCACTGGTTCCAGGGAAGGGAGAGAGCCAGTGCCGTAAGACAAACACAACATCCATGCCTGACCGGGATTCGAACCCGGACCCCTTACGGACGAATGATCAGAGGCCAACGCCTTAGACCACTGCGCCACCGGGGCGGCTGTTAATTTCTGCTTCTGATATATTTGTAGCAAAATCTGGGCTCCTGAAAACTCGACTAAATTTTTTTTTCTTGGACCGATACCGCTCATATGGATAAACCGTTTTGAGAATACTTTCTTTCTAAAAGAATGTATGGTTTTCTCACCAGGGGACGTAAAGTCACATCTTATTTTTGTGGATATCTCTGTTTCTAAGAGTCCGGTTTGAAAAATTATTTCTGTGTTGGAGAGCGTTTCCGGTGTGAAATGTTTCTCATATAAATTAATGTTCTTCTTAAAGCACAAGTCTGCAACCAGAGGGCGTAAGCTCACGATTCCGTTTACAGCAATATCTGAGGGATTAAAAATCCGATTGAAAAACTTCTTTCTTCCGTCAGATACTATTGTTTTTCATACCGGTTCCATTGACTTTGAATAGCTTTGATAAATGTAATTTGCGTCAGAACGGATTCAAAAGACGTGCTTATTACACCCGAAAATTCGGTGTCATCTTTCTTGTTTATTGTCGTAGCAACCGATATGTGCCAAACTTTCATACACCTACGAGTGATTTTATCGAGACATACTGATAGTAAAAGCCGCCGCGTGTTACGAAGCGTTGGCTCGTAGCCATTCGTCCGAGATTTGTCTGGATTCGAATTCCCTTTAATTCATGGATGGCGTGTTTGTCTTACGGCATTGGCTCTCTCCCTTCCCTGAACCACTGGCTCCAAATTAGGGACTGGCGACTGCTTACAGCCCATACAGAGTTACTCACGGTGGTCGTCAAACCCCAAACTAAAAAAAAATGACTACAAACCTATACGGGTATACCTCTCCCATGTCCTGTATTCTCCTACATAGCAAACAAAGATCTTCGCTCATTCCACGTTTATAAGTGAGTCACGGAAAAATTCTCATTGGCCGCCACCGGGAATCGAACCCAGGGTCTTCCAGTTATGCGCCGGATATGCATCCGCTACACCACAGCAGCCTCGAATTCCTCCAGACTCACACATGTTAACTGCCAAGCCAAGTTAGCAGGTTGCTTCTTGGAGCCCCGCACAATGCTGGAGATTCACCAAAGATGGTAAGCAGCAACTGAATAAATAATTAGAAGGCGAATGAATAATAAATACAGACATTTAACGTGGACCAGAAATATCAAACAAAGATCTTCGCTCATTCCACGTTTATAAGTGAGTCACGGAAAAATTCTCATTGGCCGCCATCGGGAGTCGAACCCAGGGTCTTCCAGTTACGCGCCGGATATGCTTCCGCTACACCACAGCGGCCTCGAATTCCTCCAGACTCGCACATATTTCTGGTCCACGTTAAATGTCTGCATTTATTATTCATTCGCCTTCTAATTATTTCTTCAGTTGCTGGTTACCATCTTTGGTGAATCCCCAGCATTGTGCAGGGCTCCAATAAGCAACCTGCCAACATGACTTAGCAGTTAGTGTGTGTGAGTCTGGAGGAATTCGAGGCCGCTGTGGTGTAGCGGAAGCATATCCGGCGCGTAACTGGAAGACCCTGTGTTCGACTCCCGGTGGCGGCCAATGAGAATTTTTCCGTGACTCACTTATAAACGTGGAATGAGCGAAGATCTTTGTTTGATATTTCTGGTCCTAGTTAAATGTCTGTATTTATTCTCCTACATAGGTTTGTTGTGCTCGCGAGAATACCTCTTCCATGGCCTCCTGTATTCTCCCGCATAGGCTTAAAGTATTAGTAGGCCTCGATAAGCTACCTGTAGGTGTGTATAAGCCTGCCATATGTCAGTTGCTACACCAATAAAGAAACGGATTATTACAGTAGCTTGTTTATTTTGTATTTTTGTTTTGCTTAATGTAGATTTGGTCATCTCTTGCTTAATTAGTGTCATGTCTGAACTCACAAAAGATTCTTCTACATGTAGCACCACTGGCAGTTAGTCAGCTAAAATAATGTATAAACAAACTACGAGATCTGCTAAGGGTGCGAGGTGATTTCGTCTGTTACGTTAGATTACTTTTTTTACCAGTTTTACCAAATATTTTGCCAGATCAACGTTACTGTGTTAATACCAAGGTTTCGTTCTTAAGTATTGTAACGCAGTTCAGTTCTGTTTCTGTTCTTCAACTAATAAATCCTTTAAAGCTTCAAGTGGTTTCCAAGCTACAAATTCGCGACTTCAGTGTGCATGACTGCTCTTCAATAAAGACTGATGCCTGTAAGTACTTTTGGGTACATTTATTATACAGAGTGTACTAAAACATTATACGTATGAAACCAGATGTGACCATTTCTGTGAATTATTCCTCTCAAAAGTCGAATCCACCATTTTTCGTTTTTTTTTTCAATGCTAGCTATTGAAAGTAGCGGAAGAGAACGCAAGCATCTGCCTGAAGAGTGTTGTTGCGAAAAAAATGAAAGTGATGGCAGGCTATTCCAGAAGCGTAGGTCTTTCTTTCGTAAAAGAGACTTTTTGTCTAAGACGATAACGTTCAAAATGTCAGTTATCGATACTTTTTTCGAAATAGATTTTGAGAAGCGTAGGTCTTTCTTTCGTAAAATAGACTTTTAGGCCAGTTATCTATATTTTCTTCAAAATAAATTTTGAAAACCGTAGGTCTTACTTTCGTAAAAAAGACGTTTTGTCGAAGACTATACGTTCAAAAGGTCAGTTATCGATACTTCGAAATAGATTTTGACAGAAAACAAAAAGTCATCAAATTTTGCAAAAGAGGATCCCGGAGTCAAAAGCTGATTTAGAATAAATGCACGAATACACGCATACGCGCAGTACTTCACTTTCATTGTCTTTTTTGATAGTAGAAGTTGCTCCTTAACAACCTGTTGATTGCTCAAATCGTCTGTTTTGATCTCCTATCGGTGTACAAGATACGTGTCATGAACTTTCAAGCATTTGAAAGCAAAGCCAATGAAATGATAATAAATCTCTTTAAAAACAGAATTTCGAGTAGGCAGAAATCACGAAATTAGCTGGTGCATGCATATTTGTGTTTTTCCCCTTCACTCTTTGTTTTTCTTGCAAAATTCACAGCAGTGGAAAAAAATGCTATGCAGTATATCATATATTTCAGAATATACTGTATGAATTATGCTTTTACTTCACAGAATATACAAGTACTGGAAGAAGAAAAGATGAAACTTGAGTGCTTTTGTGAAAGAAGCCTAAAGCAGGTAAGAATTTTTTTTCCATTTATTTTGCCACTTGTTTACAAAAATGAATGCGTCGGTGGCAGTCAAATGGTGACGAATCTTTTTAGCTATGCTTAAAATTTTTAACAAAGCAAATTAGTTTGGCAGGCTGTCAACTTTGATGGTGTTAGGTTCCATGACCTGCAACCATGAATCGTGTGCTAAACTGTTTCTCTCTGGAACCGGCACACCTGTTGACTAATTTGGTTTACCGCTAAAATCCCCATTTTTACGCAAATTCTTAAACTACTAGAACCGCTCAGCTGTAAGATGATTCTTTGGTAACCGAACCATCCAGGAATGGGCTGATTCTCGGCTTCCTATGTCGTCAAATTTTCTGCTGATCCTTTGTGAAATGATACCACCAGTAGTTGTACAATAATTTTTAAAATGGAACAATCAGCTGTAAGCTTATCATATCTAAAATGAATCAATCAGCTCCGTACTGATCACTTGTCAACTGAAACTTCTAGCTGCAGGTTTTTCTAACTTAAAAAGTCGCTAGAAGCTTAAAAGACAAGCCACGTGCTGGTACACCGCATGAACTCGCAGACGAGGAGCGGGAATTGCTGTTGCAAGAGAATGTCACACAATAGACCATGCAACTGGCGAAACGTTTGAAAGTGGCTAAATCGAAGGTTGTACGGCATCTACAGGCCTTGGGGAAGATCCAGAAGATTGGTAAGTGGGTTCCGAATACTTCAACGGAGCGTAATATTGGTCAACGACTGGGTATCTGCATGTCGTTGCTGAAGAGGTTTCAAGGGAAGAATTTCTTGTGGAAGGTTGTCACCGGGGATGAAAACTGGGTCTATTGGGACAACCCCATACGCAAGCGATGCTGGGTCGACGCAGGCCAGACATCAAGATCTACTGGATATCCACGGGAGAAAAGGTGTTGCTGTGTGTGTGGTAGGATATGCATGGAGCGCTGTACTTCGAACTGTTGAAACCGGGCGAAACAATCACTGCACAACGATATAGCGATCAGTTGATGAAGCTGAACGCCGCAGTCGAGCAAAAACGCCCATGGACAGATAAAGGACGCCGCCCAGTCATCCTGTTACATGATAATGCCAGATCACATGTCGGTGCCACCACGAAATCAAACCTTGGGTTGATTTTGTGGAGGCACCAACATGAATAAACATGGTGGCACTGACATGAAATCAACACTGGGAGATTTTACTTCACCCGGCTTACTCCCCTGACATTGCTCTCTCAGACTTTCATCTGTTTCGCTCTATGCAACATGCTCTAGCCCAACAGCGGTTCACCACAGTTCAGAGGTGGAAATTTCGTCACTGAGTTCTTCAGCTCGAAACCCGAGTGCTTCTATCATAGGGCATTATTTGTTGCCTGAAAAATGGCAAAAAGTCATTGATGCTAACGGCCAATATTTCGTTGAATAAGTGTATACTGATTTCCTGATTGTCCCTGTCTCCTTAAAACGGCGGAAACTTTTGCATACCTTTAATAAAACTATCCGCTCCAGCCTCTCACTCTCACCAAGGCAGTCTCGAAAAGACAAAGCCATGACATTAGAGAGATGAGTTCCCTCCGTTTATGACGCCACTCTCACGTTATACGGACTGTTATACGTCGATGTCGTGTTTGACGTCACTAAAAGAGGAAACTCATCCAGTAGCGCACCCAGAAATTTCCCAAGGGAGGGAACGTGGGCCGTGGCACACAGAATTTTCCCAAGGTGGGGGTGACCCAACCTAAATTTACCGGGTAAAACAGTCAGGTGCCATGACAATTAAGAAGGAGGCTGACTTTTGTACATTTATTCTTATCCAGTTACTAGTAATGTTGCAGTGCAAGAAAGTTAAATGAGTAGAAGAAGCAGTAGATGAAATTCTTTTCCTGGTTGGATTTTTCTAAATTTATTTAACAAAACTACTCCCTTATAATTATTGTATGTTATATTTATATGGTACATGATTAAGGAGTATATGTAGATCGCGTATCGTGGGACTTTTTGTTTCAAACTTCGAAATAATAACTTTCAACTCTGTCAGTATAGGGAGGGGGAGGGCATCGGCCACCCCCGTGGGTGCGCCACTGAAGTCTTCTTTCTAATGCCGTGGCCTTGTGTTTTCTAGACGACCTTGCCCTTACGCACACGCGGTTCTCACTAAATTCTGTTTAAGAATTTTCAGTTTCGAGTGCGGCCTTGCCAGAAAGAAGTAATTAAATTAATTGATATTTTTAATAATTAAATAAATTGAAAGAGTACTAATACAATTATAATACACTGCTGGACAATTGCTAAGAACGGATCATAAACGGCTATATAGCGCATAAAAAAGTAAGTGTGGTTGGATGCCAAGTGAAATAAAATAATGTCAGAATGTCAGGACATTACAAGAAAGACAATTTATTGTGCTCTGAAATCCAGAAGGCTTTGGAACGTGTTCAAGGGACAAACAGGCCATTTTGTGCAGAATACGTAAACGTGAAAAAATGCAATTACCGTCCGCAGGCGTTCCGGCGTAAGATGTCAATATGGGATATGGCCACCATGGAGGGCGATGCAAGATTCCACACGTCCTGTCATGCTTTGCACAACATTATCAAGCAGCTGTTGGGGTAATTTATCCCATTCCTCAGTCAGTGCACGGATGAGGGTGTCTTTGTTTTTTTGGAGGGCATTGGCGACCAGCAAGACTCTTCCCCAAAGCATCCCACACATTTCCAATGGGATTCAGATCTGGAGAACGTGCTGGCCATACCAGGCGTTGAATATCCTCGCTCTCAAGACATCCTGGACCGGTCTGGTTCACTTCGTCGACAACTCATTTCGTCGACGCCACTTCGTCGACAATCATTTCGTCGACAGGTACATTTCGTCGACACTATATAGTATATACTTTCGTAAAATCTACAGTTTTCAATTTAGAGCCACCAAATTTGGTATACTATCTCATTGTACTTAGACCGTACACGATTTTTGGAAGGGGTCGGGGCCCGGGGTAAAGGGAGTCTCATACAAAATTTTCTCAAAAATTTCCATTTTTTACTTAAGAACTGCAACACAATTCTGCACTCCAATACCCTATCTGCGAGCTAAGTTAGAGTACCATGAGATACTATACCAAATTTGGTGGTTCTAAATTGAAAACTGTAGATTTTACGAAAATGTTGAATGGGGGCCCCCTTGATCCCGGGCCCCGACCTCTTCCGTCTGTGGTCTAAGTTGGTGTAAGAGTACAATGAGATAGTATACCAAATTTGGTGGTTCTAAATTGAAAACTGCAGATTTTGCGAAAATGTTGTATGGGACCGGGCCCCCTTGACCCCGGGCCCCGACCTCTTCCATCTGTGGTCTAAGTTGGTGTAAGAGTACAATGAGATAGTATACCAAATTTGGTGGTTCTAAATTGAAAACTGTAGATTTTACGAAAATGTTGTATGGAACCGGCCCCCCTTGACCCCGGGCCCCGACCTCTTCCATCTGTGGTCTAAGTTGGTGTAAGAGTACAATGAGATAGTGTACCAAATTTGGTGGTTCTAAATTGAAAACTGTAGATTTTACGAAAGCATATACTGTATAGTGTCGACGAAGTGAGTGTCGACGGAATGTACCTGTCGACGAAGTGGCGTCGACGAAATGAGTTGTCGACGAAGTGATTGTCGACGAAGTGAATCACTCCCTCCTGGAGAGCAACTGTTCGATGACATGTTGCGTTGTCGTCCATGAAAATGAATCTATCACTGACAGCACCACGGAACATGCGAACATGAGGTAGCAGAACATCATTAATGTATCGTTGGCCAGTCATAGTCCCAGTTGGAAGCACATAGAGGGACGTACGGCCATTGATCATGATGCCAGCCTATACCATGACACTACATGTCGGATATCGGTCCCTTTCCTGTATGTTTGCTTGACAATATGCAGTACCACTATCACGCCAGATCAGTTGTCGTCGACAATCAGACGATAGACTGTATCTACTCTCATCTGAGAAGAGGACAGCAGACCAGTCGTTATCAGTCGAATTGCGATATTGATGGCACCATTGCAAACGGGCTTTACGGTGACGTCTGGACAATGGGATGCACACAACAGGACGGCGGGCGTATAGTCCTCCTTCATGCAAACGTCTGGCGACAGTTTTTCGGGAGATCCGCTTGCCAGTAGCAGCCATAAACTGATTTGCTACCTCACTAGCTGTGCTGCGCCGGTGTCTTTTTGTTGATAGCACTATGTACCGATCTTCTGCAGATGTCATACTGCGAACACGACCTCCCCGGGACGTTTGCTACACTCTCCATTTGTTTGAAATGATTTCCAAAGCCTTGAAACAACACTGTGGCTGACGTCGAACTCCCTGGCAACATCTGTTATTTTTGGCCCTTCTTCAATCTTGCCAATAATACGGCCGCGCGTAAAATCATCTAGGTGATGTCGGGAAGACATACTGAAAATTGCAAGTTCGTCAATTGATTCTTTCCCTTTCAACTTTGCGTTTGAACAACAACGGCCAATACGTGTCAAATCCTTTATATCCCTTATCAGCGCTATGACGTCACGAACAAGTTCGGCAATCCAAAATTTGCATACGCACAACGCGTCTTACTGTATCCCGCACTTATGCTAATTTCCACATTTTCCTGCTTTTCATTTTATGGTTGCTATCGTTGCTATTGCCATCCGTCCTTAGCAATTGTCCGGCAGTGTATTAAGTATTAACTGTATTATACTACTTAGTTTTATTTGTAGATATGCAAAATGCTATTGTTTCCGTAATAATGTTAAACGGCGTTTGTTGCATGTACTCCCAAAATCTTGACGCCCCTTAATATTGGCCATAGACTAGGATGGTCCACTGGTAAACATGTGTCTGCCCTCACCGCTATCCACATCGGGATTTATCCTTGAGTGCAACTTACATGCATGAATGGATCTCCGAAAATTGGTCGAGGATGTTTAAGCCGTTTTCGGGGGTTTCCCCTGAAACACCTGGCAACCATATTCGGTGCACTCGCAGCTGAGATTCTTAATGGGGGATGTGTTTCCATTCGGTTGCAAGGGACCTTGGTGATCTGCAGTGCCATACGAAGAAGAAAAATTCAGTCTCTGTTTCTATGATAGATATCCACTTCTCTGGCAAATTTCTGTGAAATCGATGCCACATCTTTTTTCGAAACTATCAAGAAATCTGATAGATGCATGAAAATCGCATTAAATTCACTGAACTCATCTTTCTAAAGTGCATTGTTTTTATCAGTTTCTACCAAGAAATCTGCTAGATGCATGAAAATCACCTTAAATTCCTCGGCGAATTTTCTTCTGGGCATGTGCCTGCAATATACTGGGTTCAGATACACGAAATTTCGGAATCTTTCGTCACAAATACTTGTACAATAGCAAGTTCTTTGATTACTGTATCGGAACTACGCATTACAAGAACATCTCAGTGTATACGTATTGATGTGCTAGTGATCTGTGCAACTTCACAGCCGTAGTGCTCACTGTGGTAGTTAAACCCCGAAAAACAATCAGTTGGTCTACATCCTTTTGGAAATCAATTGTTTTTTATCGGTTTCTAAACGACATAGATGTTCCTCTGTTGACCTATATATATATATATATATATATATATATATATATATATCTTGAAGTGTATTGTTTTTATCAGTTTCTATTCATCCGTACCACAAAATCATATCACCACTAACCCCACAACACCTGTTCGTTCATTCATGTGATTCTATCTTTTTTATTCAGGAACTCACACTTTAAAGATTTTCTTTATATTTCTCTCTCTCTTTCTCTCTCTTTTTTTTTTGTAGGCTATAACTCAGGAAAGGAGACGTTATGGTTTCGTGCTGGAAAGACAGTGCTCTCTTACGAAGCACCATCTTGTATACCACACTCAGGTACGTGGCTATAGCAATATTTAAAACTGTGTCATTGTCATCCAGCTGATGTTATTTCACTGCTTGAATAGCAATTCGTCCCTCAAACACCTGAAAAAAATGAATACTATCATTTACATCACTATTGATCAATGATCAATGCATCCTTCCAGTGCTTACGTATGGTGCAGAGACGTGGGCCTTAACTAAAAGAGACATACAGAGGCTGCAGACAACTCAAAGCAGCATGGAGAGGTGCATGCTTGGTGTAACCAGAAGAGATAAGAAGAGGAACTCGTGGATCAGAAAAATGACAAGAGTGGAAGACATCATGATGAGAGTTAAATCCCTGAAATGTCAATGGGCTGGGCATACTGCCAGAAGGACAGACCATCGATGGACAGCCGAAATTTTGGATTGGATTTCCAAGGGACAGGAAAAGACCCAGAAGAAGACCACATAGGAGATGGATGGATGAAATTCGAAAGTATGCAGGAGTGACATGGAGGAGACTGGCACAAGACAGACCGTTGTGGAGGAAACTTGGGGAGACCTTCGACCAGCAGTGGATTGATAATGGTTGCCAATGATGATGATGATGATATATATACTTAAGAGCAGAGCCGAAAACATAAGAAAAACACTCAAGAATTTAAAACGAAAGTTGCAAAATAACCTGAAGATCAAAACGCGCAACGCAGCAGTTATGAAAATTCAGAATTCACATTCTATTAAGAAGAGACTGCAGGAAAAAAAATTTTGACTCACACCAAGTACAACATAGAAAAGGTTATATATTGACCGGTGTGAGTAAAAAACACACACCGGTCAACGTCCAGCAGTGGATTGATAATGGTTGACAATGATGATGATGATGATGACATCACTATTTATCATTCAACATGAGGTGCTACAACATTAAGAATTGTAATAAACCATGTGGATTTCTCAGTGGTACATCATCGAAAAATCGGTTTTATTAAAAACATTGTATACGCGCAGTAGCATGAATGTTTCGATAACTTGCGGGTACTCTTTAACTCTTAAAGTAATTTGCAACGAAGACAACACGAGTCTTCAAGGTGAGTTTAGTGTGAATATATTGACATTTTGACATATCAAGCAGCTTTACCTCTGCTCGTGCATTTAAAATAGAAATTAACTCCTCCATAGTTCCATTTCAGACAAATTATTCTGTTTCTAGTCGACGTATGTACTGCACACACATAGAAGGAAAAATCTCGCAGCATTTCTTTTTATGTACCATCATTGTCACTAATGGCGCAACTAGCACAACGTGCGCCCCCGCAAGATTTACTTCAGCACCCCTAAGAACAGTAATTTCCCCAGGATTTCGAACACGAGGGAGGATGCATTTTCCCGCGGTGTGTGTGTGTGGTGATTGGGGGAGGAAGTCAAGGAGAGTGTCTGCAAAAGTAATGGTGATACCTAGAGCCCTGTAGTTTTAAGTAATAGATTTGACAATACTTGTAATTGCTTTGTCCAAAACTGAAATAAATCACTTGAAGAAATCCCCCTCTTACACATGGCAGATCTGCGGCTGCTGTGTATAAATGTTGACGCCTGTCGTGCATGTAATCCTAGGTAACTGACTGTTTTCCCACATCCATCCACGGGGAATCCCACTGAGGCCTCGCGCTTTCCCTCAGCAGCGCAGAAAGAGGGCGATTGAAGAGCGATCGTATTATTTGCAACCCACTGCAGAGCAATCATATTACAACCCGAAGTCAAAAAGCCGAACACTTTCAATCTGTAGGACATTGTGTTTTAAAAGTGAAACTATTCATTTATTTAGGCAAAGTTAAGTATATCTTAAAGCAAAATATGAATCTTTGGGTTAATTATTGTGTGTGTTCGAATTTTTTCATAAAACTATAACTGGCAGATGCAGTACGCCCCTTCGTTACCTGCGCCCCCTTCCACAGCTGCGGGGGTGGTAGTCGCGCCACTGATTGTCCCCTGAAGTAGTGTGTCCTGTTCGATACCTTGTGGAACAACCGCATGAATAAATAAGTGGAACAGTATGGGATGGCACTCTTCGTTGAGCACGAACGTTGGCAGTAGTTCCTGTTGGACTGTAGAGGACAAACAGTGGGCTGTGTATTGTGGCGACACAGCGCACTCCCAACGATGGAGTTGGACAGGAAACATCCAAGAAGGACAATTTCAACATTCGACCGTACTCTTACTGTTGCGCTGCTCCAGTAATAGCAATAACTACGGTAGATTCGGCAACAGCTCAGAGGGAGCTTTAACAATCTCTCCCAAAGTTGGAATCGCTTCCAGGAAGTCTGAAGAACAAACCTTGCCATGGGTGCCCACGTTCCACAACAGCCGTTGAAGATCTTAGCCTCCGTTTCGCCATAAAGCTTCGAAACGATCTCCTTTTAGCAACTGGGTCTTCAAAGTCGATACAAACCATCAGACGTCACAACACAACAACTTTTCCTTTCGGCGTACGTGGGAAGTACCCCAGCTCACACCCCGTCAGCGTGATGCCGGATAAAGTCCATGAGGTTTGACGTCCACTGAATGTTAAACAACTAACGCTATGTCCTCCTTACGGACGAGTGATGAATCAGCCTTTTCTACTTAGCAACCTTGGACAACATATGTGGAAGGAAAAAAGTCTTTAAAAAATACTATTTTTTTTTTTTTTTTGCATCGGACTCAATCCCATGTTGAGAAGATTTCGTGCGTCAATCAATGTTTGATTATCTTTTTTTTCATTACAACATTATCCTTTTAGTCAAGAGATGTCCTCATTACATCCGAAAATTAGGTGGCATCTCTCTCTCTCTCTCTCATTTTTTGAAATGATGTAATCATAAATCCTAACGGGAACAAGCGGCCTAGTGATGCTAACAATTCATTTGTAGTATCTATTTAACCGTTGAAAAGGCCTCGTTCAACTGTACTTCTGCTGTAATAATGCGTCACAAATAATATAAAAAAATGTATAGTATATTTGTTTCACAAATAGTAGCGCTTGGAGTCGGGAAAAGGGAGGTTAGATAGTATGACTTTCAACTTTAAAACTCTAGAAAATCCGGATATGTGTCAACATAAAAAAAAATCACGCAATACATACGATATGTGAAACCTTCATGCCGCCTAGTGGTCAGAGGCGCGGGCTTCGGATTAGTCGTCCTAGATGGGGCGCTCATATGGGTTTGAGTCCCAGATGAGGAATGGGTGCTGTACTTGCTAAATGGCGCTGGTTCTTCCCGTATCCCTAGAACCAGTGAACACAAACTACGGTCGAGTGTGCTCATAGCCCTTTGAGTTGCTCATCATCATCATCATCATCATTGTCAACCATTATCAATCCACTGCTGGACGAAGGTCTCCCCAAGTTTCCTCCACAACAGTCTATCTTGTGCCAGTCTCCTCCATGTCAAATGGCAGCCTAGTCCGGTCCTCCGGGGATTCTTAGCACGCTCTGCCTTCATGTCGCACTGGCCGCTGCCTTGGCCAGGTACATTCCAGCTGCCGGAGACTGAGGGCCAAGATTTAAGTTGTAGAGTCATTTTGGAGGTGTTTGGCCATAACTCACCACGCTGGCCAAGCGGGTTGGTGAGTGTGGGATAGCATTTCCTCTGATCCCGATGGTATATTTATACCGCTATTGGCGGTCGTCAGAGCCCCTTTAGTGGGAACAGGATGCACCACGAGAAGGCGGGGTTGACATTTGTCAAGGAGAGGCTGTGATGTTACGCATCACCTGAGCTTACTCATAGTGGTAATTTAATCCCGAAACAAAGAACAAATGAACGGTTCGGAAAATGTCAGTAAGATGAAATAAAGAATGCTTTCCAATTTTGGCATTCAGCAGAGTGAAAGTAATTAAGCTTCGTTTAAACTGGTTCCCACATCATGTCCCAACCTCCATTTCGAGTTCACTACTTGACATAGGAAATGCCACACATAGCAAGAATGCACAAAATAATACAAAACTTACCACACATGAACACAAGTACATGAGAAAGAAGTACTTTAATTTCTGAGGAATTACATAAATGCAGTAGGTGAGAAGACAGAATAACATGGCTTGAGTCAGTAGGTCCTTTGTCCACCATGTCGTGATATATATTTGTAACACGACGGGGCATCGAGTGGAAAAACCTTTGGATGGTGTCTTGTGGTATCGCTGACCATGCGTTGTTGACATATGAACACTATTTGTGGACATTGCAAGAGAGTCGTGCAGAGACGTTAAGTCGTCTGCTTATGACGTCCCTCACGTTATCTATTGGAGGACATCTGGGGTTCTTGCTGGTCTGGACAGCACCTGGGTGTCTTGTAAGCACAGTCTGTTGATGTTGGCAATGTGCGGGCGGGCGTTATCTTGTTGAAATTTGGCATCAGGGATATCACAGTGCTACAGCAAGCAAACGAGATGCAGCACCTCATCGACGTATTTGCGTGATATCGTTGAAACGACTATGCGTGCAAGCAGTGAACAGCTGTTGAAACTGATAGCGCGCCAAACCATGACACCAGGCTGAGGAGCCGTATGTCGCTCATGGAGGGCAGCTACACTGTCTACCAACAAGTAATTGGACACCTGTGATAGCAAAGGAAAACGAAGTTTATTCACCTTCAATAGTTGGTGGAGCCTCCACGAGCGACGATTACAGCTGCGACCCTCCGGGGCATACTCTCAACCAGGCGTTGTACGACGGCTAGCGGTATTTTCTTCCACTCGGCTTGGAGAAGACACGTCCGTTCCTTCACCGATTTCGGACGGTGGGGGCATAATGGTGCAGTAGGTCTCGGCGTTGAGTCTACCAGGAGTTGCGACCAAGGGTCCCGTGCCATACCAGGAGAAACACCCCCAATGCATAATTCCACCGACGCCGAACTTCACAGTTAGCACAATACATTCTGGCAGGAGGTGTTCTCCAGGCAGACGCCAAACCCAGACCTTTCCATCCGAACGGTAGAGGGTGAACCTTGATTCGTTGCTCCAGAGAACCTGTTTCCACTGTTCAACGGTCCACTGTCGACGTTTTTTGCACCACGTTAGCCGAGCAGCGCCATTGGACATGGTGATCAAAGGCTTGTGGGCGGCAGCACGTCCATGATAACCGAGCAGATGGGCTTCCTTACGGATGGTATTCATCGAAAGAACACTCCCGGATGCCTGTTGAAACTCCTCGCGGATGTAGCCCATCGATTTGGTGCGGTTCTTCCGAATTTCTCTGGCCAGCACCCGTCGGTCTCTAACTCTCAGTTTTGTGGGTCTGCCGGGTCGGGACACATTCCGACAGTCACCTCTCATCTTCCACTTGCCAATCACGTAGGCCACTGCCAATTTTGGGTACTTCAACTCGCTGGATATATCACGTATGGATCGTCCATTTCTGTGATACCCGACGATTACACCTTTCTCGAAATCAGAGAGCTCCGAACTGCGTGGCATCTTGCATGCGACTGGTTGTGTTGTTGTTTCCCACATGATATTTAACGGCGGCGGCCGTGACGTGTATCAGGACCGTAGATATCGTCGATTGCAGGGGTGTCCAATTACTTGTTGGTAGATAGCGTATATCTTCCCGTTAACCAAGTCATCGGCGCTCAAGAGAGAAACGAGACTCATCGCGTAATACATGATTCCATTAGTCCCGCCAAGCATGTGCGGTACGACACCACTGCAACTTTGCGCGACGATGTTCTGAGGTGAGTGGCAGTCGTCACAATGGCTGGCGAGAGCGCAAACCTGCCTCAACCAAACTACGCTTCCTAGTCCGTGTTGATACCTGGATGTCCGTTCCATCCTGTATGCTTACTCGAATGTCGTCCGCTTTAAATTGTGAGGCTGCTGTGGCCTGCCGTTGATTGGGGGGCGATCCTGGCGGTTGGACGTCCACCTACTTGTACCAGTCCCACCACTGTATTGCATGTTACCTTTCTGCAACCATGATCACTACATTCGGCGGCGGACAGCTCCTGATGCAGTGACCAACCAACCATACGTACGTAGCCTTGTGATGGTAAGATTCCCCATGACGTCATCCTGGCATTCTCACTCTCTACACGTGCTTTCGCCACCGAGATCATTCCGACGCAGTAGTCCACACGCCTAGGTGAAGACGACCGAACTTAGCTAGGTCGAGCCATTTAGTCCTTTCATTTCCTTCACCTATCACATAATTAGTTCTCAAATGCAATCATTTACATTCCCACCAATCTGCATACAGTTCTGACAGATACTTCCTGCTGTGGCATTTTCTATGTTGAGCAGTGAATTTTTGAGAAAAGGGACATTTAAGTAGGTTCCAACAACGTACAAAATTTTCGTCGAATTTAAACCAAATGTTCTCGAGGCAGTAGCGTGGCTGCCATAGGGCGAGATGGTGTAGTTGCGCTAGGGTCTATCCTCCCTTGAGAGGCGCATTGCCAGCTTAAAATAAGCTATGGAATGGACGAAAAGGTGCAATGAAAAAGTAATTATAATACAGGAAAGTAACCTCACAATTTCTTTCTGGCTGCAGAAAGAGACATCTGTATGACATTCTCAAAGGTGAAACACAAAGTTCATCACTCAGTAAGCCAGTGGAAAACAACAGTACAATTATAGCAGTACACTGGCGTGCAAAAATTATGGACGAGACGGTTTTTCGAATGTAACGTCGTGCAGAAGTGCTCCACATCGACTCAAATCATACCATAAGATCCCCAAGATGTAAGAATATGGGACAAGTGATCAAAACCGCCAAACAAGGAATCCAAAGGATACAAAGGCATTTTATTGAAAAGGTAGCTTCGAGCACAACTGGACAGAAGACAAAAACGTCCATGTGACAGGCGGGAGCCAAGAAAAAAACCAGTCTTTAGTAGGGGATATGATCACCCCTGACTGCGTTGCAGGATTTACAACGTCTGCCCATGCTAAGGACGAGGTTGTCAAGGAGCTGTTGAGGAATCGCGGCCCATTCCTCTTGTAGCGTCAATCGCAGCTGCGGAATCGTTGTTGGCGGTTGGTGACGTGCTGCCAAGCGTCTCCCGAGAAGGTCCCACACGTGTTCGATTGGATTTAGTTCCGGGGACCTTGCGGGCCAGTCCATGCGTTGAATATCTTCACTCTCCAACAGCTCTGCAACAGCCACCGTACGATGAGGTGTAGCGTTGTCGTCCATGAAGAGGAACTCAGGACCCACAGCACCTCTAAACAGACGCACGTGAGGCAGGAGAACCTCGGTACAATGGCGGACACCAGTGACTGAACCTCCTTGGAAGATGTGGAGGTCAGTACGGCTACCAAGCATGATACCGCTCCAAACGAGAGCTCTACCACCTCCAAACCGGTCCCTTTCGATGATGTTGGAGGTATGATTGCGTATTCCCTGCTCTCTCCAGATGTGTATACGTCCAGAATCGCTCTTCAGACTAAATCGGCTCTCATCCGTAAAGAGAACTCGACCCCATTGCTGATGTGTCCAGTTCTTGTGTTCCTGGCACCACAGAAGCAGCCGTCTCCGATGAACAGGCGTTAATGGCACACACCGTACTGGTCGTCGTGCAAATAGACCACCTTTGTGCAGCCTCCTGGCCACGGTAAAACGCGATAACGGACGTCCAGTTGTCTGTTGCATGTGCCTTGCGATTTCTCCCGCTGCCTGCCGTCTGTCTCTTCTAGCCTGTAGGACAATATACCGGTCGTCCGCCACTATGGTTGCTCGTGGACGACCACTGCTAAACTCTCGGATAGCTGTTTCTGTAGTTTGAAATGCTCTCCAAGCTCGTGAAACCATGCTGTGAGTGATCCCGAACTCCTCGGTCACACTTCGACCTTCTTCCAACTTCCCAATGACGCGACCTTGGGTAAAGTCATCCAGATGTCGTCTATTGGATTGCGTGTTGGCCATATCACACGGTGGCAACAACTCGACGACGTTCAAACCGATGTATACCGTGCAATAGCTTTCACCGAATTGCTGAGCGTACACCGCCCGTGTGTTTTATTTATACCCTTCCGACACTACCCCCCCCCCCCTTCACGTCATGCTGCATATATGCGCATGTCCTACCGTACCAGACCCTAGTCTATCTCCTGAGTGGTGTTTCGGTCCATTTTGCCTACTCGTTCCGCTGTTATGCTAATTTCTCCTCTTCGTCCTTAATTTTGGCACACCAGTGTATAATTATACTGTATTATAGAACACTCGCCGAACGCCAGGTTAAATGAGTTATTTTTCTTCTTCTTCCACTTCCGCTCATGGCTGGTTAAGTTCCTCAAAGACGAATTTTCGCTATTTCTTTCTGTCCTTTTGTGTAGTTCTATTACAGAGTTTTAGTGGCTGCTTTCTTTAATGTTGTAATCCATTTCTTTCTTGGTCTTTCTCTATTGGGCTGTCCTTTAATTCTACCATTTTATAATACATTTGGTAGTCTTTCTGGATTCATTCTTGAAACATGTCCAAACCAACTTGGTTCTTTATTTTTAGTGCTGTAAGTGTTGTTTCCTTAAAGTTAGGTTCTTCTCTGGCTTTGTCATTTGTTTTTCTTTCCGTTCAGTTTGTTCTATTGATTTTCAGTTATTTTTATTATTGCTAAAGTAACTCCAAGAATGTATGCTTTTCCTACCTCCTCTTTTCCTGGTATGAGTCGTATTCTATGATAAGGCTCCTTTATGCGCGATTCTGCGCTTTTAATCTTGTAGACTGTCAGAGACTATGCTTTGTTCTCATGCTCTGTCCCTTCGATTATTCACATACCGCCATATATTGTAGACGTCTACATGGTCAGTGAGCTACCGGCTACCGTACTGATAATAAAAATCCGTGTATCGTCCAGTGTTAAGAAAATAAGGAGGAGATCCTTCCTTTTGTGGTAATCCGAATATTGGTGAGTAGACAATCTTATATTCTGCATTCTCTTCTTCCGATTACATGATAAGCTACCGGTATAATGTGTAAGAAATTCGTATGTAAAATATGAATTCGCGGCAATACGCCTATGCATACCTCACATAACTATATGGTCAGTAGCGAATCCAGCGTTGGTCGACTTAAGTGATACCCCCCTACCTCAAGGAGTTTTTTTTCTTTTTAAATAGCCAATGTCTAAAAACTTAATGTATTTATTTTTGTAAAATTATAGTAATAAATCCACAGGCTTTCCTAAAAGTTTTCATAACAACTAAAATTGGCTGTAAATTTGGAGATAAAATGTTCTGTTCTATAGAGGGTGAGTCAAAAGTTTTGCAATATTTGGATCACTTTGTCTTCATATGTTCCCTTACGACGAAAGCTGACTAGCACTCAAAGTATAGGCCATCGTGTTGCACCGTCTTTAGCCATCTGTCTGCCAGTTTTCGATTCTGCAGAGGGTGAGTCGAAAGTTTTGCAATATTTGGATCACTTTATGTCTTCATACGTACTTTTACGACGAAAGCTGACAAGCATTCAAAGTATAGGCCATCGTGTTGCACTGTCGTTAGCCATCTGTCTGCCAGCTCTTCGATTCTACAGAGGGTGAGTCGAAAGTTTTGCAATATTTGGATCGCTTTATGCCTTCATACGTTCCTTTACGACGAAAGCTGACTAGCATTCAAAGTATAGGCCATCGTGTTGCACCGTCTTTAGCCATCTGTCTGCCACCTCTTCGATTCTACAGAGGGTGAGTCGAAAGTTTTGCAATATTTGGATCACTTTAGGCCTTCATACGTTCCTTTACGACGAAAGCTGACTAGCATTCAAAGTATAGGCCATCGTGTTGCACCGTCTTTAGCCATCTGTCTGCCAGCTCTTCGATTCTACAGAGTGTGAGTCGAAAGTTTTGCAATATTTGGATCACTTTATGCCTTCATACGTTTCTTTACGACGAAATCTGACTAGCATTCAAAGTATAGGCCATCATGTTGCACCGTCTTTAGCTATCTGTCTGCCAGCTCTTCGATTCTACAGAGGGTGAGTCGAAAGTTTTGCAATATTTGGATCACTTTATGCCTTCATACGTTCCTTTACGACGAAAGCTGACTAGCATTCAAAGTATAGGCCATCGTGTTGCACCGTCTTTAGCCATCTGTCTGCCAGCTCTTCGATTCTGCAGAGGGTGAGTCGAAAGTTTTGCAATATTTGGATCACTTTATGCCTTCCTACGTTCCTTTACGACGAAAGCTGACTAGCATTCAAAGTATAGGCCATCGTGTTGCACCGTCTTTAGCCATCTGTCTTCCAGCTCTTCGATTCTACAGAGGGTGAGTCGAAAGTTTTGCAATATTTGGATCACTTTATGCCTTCATACGTTCCTTTACGACGAAAGCTGACTAGCATTCAAAGTATAGGCCATCGTGTTGCACCGTCTTTAGCCATCTGTCTGCCAGCTCTTCGATTCTGCAGAGGGTGAGTCGAAAGTTTTGCAATATTTGGATCACTTTATGCCTTCATACGTTCCTTTACGACGAAAGCTGACTAGCATTCAAAGTATAGGCCATCGTGTTGCACCGTCTTTAGCCATCTGTCTGCCAGCTCTTCGATTCTACAGAGGGTGAGTCGAAAGTTTTGCAATATTTGGATCACTTTATGCCTTCATACGTTCCTTTACGACGAAAGCTGACTAGCATTCAAAGTATAGGCCATCGTGTTGCACCGTCTTTAGCTATCTGTCTGCCAGCTCTTCGATTCTACAGAGGGTGAGTCGAAAGTTTTGCAATATTTGGATCACTTTATGCCTTCATACGTTCCTTTACGACGAAAGCTGACTAGCATTCAAAGTATAGGCCATCGTGTTGCACCGTCTTTAGCCATCTGTCTGCCAGTTTTCGATTCTGCAGAGGGTGAGTCGAAAGTTTTGCAATATTTGGATCACTTTATGCCTTCATACGTTCCTTTACGACGAAAGCTGACTAGCATTCAAAGTATAGGCCATCGTGTTGCACCGTCTTTAGCCATCTGTCTGCCAGCTCTTCGATTCTGCAGAGGGTGAGTCGAAAGTTTTGCAATATTTGGATCACTTTATGCCTTCATACGTTCCTTTACGACGAAAGCTGACTAGCATTCAAAGTATAGGCCATCGTGTTGCACCGTCTTTAGCCATCTGTCTGCCAGCTCTTCGATTCTGCAGAGGGTGAGTCGAAAGTTTTGCAATATTTGGATCACTTTATGCCTTCATACGTTCCTTTACAACGAAAGCTGACTAGCATTCAAAGTATAAGCCATCGTGTTGCACCGTCTTTAGCCATCTGTCTGCCAGTTTTCGATTCTGCAGAGGGTGAGTCGAAAGTTTTGCAATATTTGGATCACTTTATGCCTTCATACGTTCCTTTACGACGAAAGCTGACTAGCATTCAAAGTATAGGCCATCGTGTTGCACCGTCTTTAGCCATCTGTCTGCCAGCTCTTCGATTCTACAGAGGGTGAGTCGAAAGTTTTGCAATATTTGGATCACTTTATGCCTTCATACGTTCCTTTACGACGAAAGCTGACTAGCATTCAAAGTATAGGCCATCGTGTTGCACCGTCTTTAGCCATCTGTCTGCCAGCTCTTCGATTCTACAGAGGGTGAGTCGAAAGTTTTGCAATATTTGGATCACTTTATGCCTTCATACGTTCCTTTACGACGAAAGCTGACTAGCATTCAAAGTATATCGTGTTGCACCGTCTTTAGCTATCTGTCTGCCAGCTCTTCGATTCTACAGAGGGTGAGTCGAAAGTTTTGCAATATTTGGATCACTTTATGCCTTCATACGTTCATTTACGACGAAAGCTGACTAGCATTCAAAGTATAGGCCATCGTGTTGCACCGTCTTTAGCCATCTGTCTGCCAGTTTTCGATTCTGCAGAGGGTGAGTCGAAAGTTTTGCAATATTTGGATCACTTTATGCCTTCATACGTTCCTTTACGACGAAAGCTGACTAGCATTCAAAGTATAGGCCATCGTGTTGCACCGTCTTTAGCCATCTGTCTGCCAGCTCTTCGATTCTACAGAGGGTGAGTCGAAAGTTTTGCAATATTTGGATCACTTTATGCCTTCATACGTTCCTTTACGACGAAAGCTGACTAGCATTCAAAGTATAGGCCATCGTGTTGCACCGTCTTTAGCCATCTGTCTGCCAGCTTTTCGATTCTGCAGAGGGTGAGTCGAAAGTTTTGCAATATTTGGATCACTTTATGCCTTCATACGTTCCTTTACGACGAAAGCTGACTAGCATTCAAAGTATAGGCCATCGTGTTGCACCGTCTTTAGCCATCTGTCTGCCAGTTTTCGATTCTGCAGAGGGTGAGTCGAAAGTTTTGCAATATTTGGATCACTTTATGCCTTCATACGTTCCTTTATGACGAAAGCTGACTAGCATTCAAAGTATAGGCCATCGTGTTGCACTGTCGTTAGCCATCTGTCTGCCAGCTCTTCGATTCTACAGAGGGTGAGTCGAAAGTTTTGCAATATTTGGATCACTTTATGTCTTCATACGTACTTTTACGACGAAAGCTGACTAGCATTCAAAGTATAGGCCATCGTGTTGCACCGTCTTTAGCTATCTGCCTGCCAGTTCTTCGATTCCGCGGCGGTACCAGTTCTTGCCCTTCGAGTCGAAGAACTTTCTATTCACCAGTTTTGGGTTCATCTTCTCCAAAACAGCATGCATCCACTCCAGCTGCTCAGAGTAGAGGTTGACGTTGATGGTCCGACCGTCTGGAACAAATTTGTTGCCGCGAAAATTCTTCTAATTTCGGGCACACTGCTTGGTAAAGAAATACCGAAATTCGGAATTTAAATTTAATTATGTTAATTAATTAACATGGTTAATTATTTAATTTCTTAATTGTAGTAATTGGTAATTAGGTGCAAGAAATATTATCCCGACACAGGCCGCATAGGGATTAGCTGGGTTTTTTTTTTGTTTTTTTTTTCTTCTTTGCTTTCCCTTCGCGTTTTAAGGAGATCAAAACACAAACGCTGGGCCAAGTGCAAAATTCCGCAAACGAAGCGAAAGGTGTTCCTTTTTTATTTTCCGGCATTTGCGAAGCAACAGCACTACGATGACCAACAATTGCGCATTGGTGAGTATACGGCGGAAGTCAAAGAAAGAATCTTAAATCTGGTAAGAAAGGTAAGGCTAGGCAATAAATGTCACCCAGGCTCGGTGTCAGAAAACATATTTCAGTCGGGCATACGTGCCTTCGAGCCTGCTTAAAGTTTTAAAAGGGTGTTCTCGGATGCTCTGATAAATAATAGAACTCCAAAACGGGTTGACAGTTAGGGCCAAAAAATGTTTTAAAAGGCTTAGCTCAGCAGATGGTCAGCTGGGCCGGAGAACATCTGTTCGAAGTAGCCACTGGCCGGCAGTCCACTTGCGAACGAGGGGGAGGGAAACCAGAAACCAGTGAAGGGGCAAGGGACGTCTTCACGAATTAGGGACACGCCTCGCAGCATGGCTGTAAGTGAAACCAAAATAAAATGAAAAACTTGGAGAAATCGTGGTTCGACGCAGCGTCGTGGTCGCAGTTGGGTTGTTGTTGTCATCTGTAGAAAATTCGCAGCTCGACGTCGGCGGTTGGCATAAAGTGCCTAGCTGTACGTGGGTCAAGAAGTCTGACCCAAGGTAGTCAACAATGTTCCGTACCCGTCCAAGCTGGTACCGAAAAAGGTGGAAAAGTTGGAAAGGCGCGGCACAAGCAGTTTTTTTACACGGAGAAAATTCCCTTGCAATTGAACGTTCACCTCTGTTTCCTGCCTCATTATTATTATTTTTTTTTTATCTTTTTTTGCTTCGGGGCTTAACGACCACCATGAGCAACTTTAATGGCTATAGACTGCGCCCGTCCCCAATTTGGGGCTACTGGTTCTAGGAAAGGGAAGGAGCCAGCTCCATCAGACAAATACACCACCCATACCTCGCCCTGGACTCGAACTCAAGCCTATCTCAGACGAATGATCAGAAGCCAGCGTCGCAGACCGCTCGGCCACCGGGATAGCGATAGTTTTTATATTTTTTGTTTTCAATTTGGCATTTCGTTAGGTATTAGGCGTTTTTGGTACGAATCAGATCAGGACTGATTCGTAATATTTATTCTTATTCTCGCTGTCTAATCTTGGTTAAAGTTAATATTTTTAATCGTATTAAGATTTGAAATTAAATTTGTTTTGTGAATAAACTTTCAGAATATATTCATTATATAAAAATAGAACAAAACTTTCTCGGATAGGTACTTACCAATATTCAAGTCATTTACCGAAATCACTTTATCAATCGTCTGTGTTGCTGTTTCAGATCAGATCAGATCAGATCATATGTAGAGGATTTTAGAAAGGGAGTGTCTGACCCCAGGTCTTGAACAACCCTTAGAAATAGGAAGCGATGAGATTTGGACTAGAGTGCCCGATAGGAAAGTGACACGGAAGCGAAGTAGAAAGGGGGAGGAAGACGCCCTTATTTATTACCGGGGGAGGGGCAGTACCCGGGGTCCGACGGCTTAACGTGCGCATCCGACGCACTGCGGGTATTTAGTGGTTCGAACCTGCCCAGGATCGAACCTGAGGTTATCTCCATGACAGTCACGAACGCTGACCACTAGGCCACCCGCGACCCGTTGCTGTTTCACAAGGGGCGTAAATTTTATATATTGCCCTCGGGCTCCAATCGCCTTCGTTACATCACTGGGTCTGAGACTGTCTTCTCACCACTCGTAAGATGGGCCTAGGTTCGAGTCCCGTTAAGGCATAGGAGATGCGTTCGTCTGATGGCGCAAGCTCTTCCCCTGCCTAGAACCAGTCGCCTCAAATGGGGGAACAGACAACTGCCTGTTGCCCCACTCATGGTGGTTGTTAACTCGCCTCTCAAAAAATGACGACAAAGGACTGAACACATCACTCCAGAGAATTCGATGTCATTCTTGTTCGCCACCCCGCCTCTTGGTTTTCTTTTTGTCGCTGTGTTTAACTGTTTTTTTTTTTTTTTTTTTTTTTATTTTCGAAAACTCAAATCTGTGCTATATCAATTACATTGTCTTCACAGTAACCATTTCGCTACCATGTGCATCCAACTCAAAATGTGTGTGTTAGTTTGTTATTCATTGTTGCAGTTAACATTGCATTACTATTTTACTACCCGCGATCCAACGTGTCTTAACCTGTTTCGACATTCTTGCTTTTTTCTTCTTCACAGGGTCAGCTAATGATACAACACCGTTTGGAAGAATGGGAAGAAACAGCTAAAAGCAGAGAGTCCTTACCAGAGCCCATTGACAAATTGTTCTCGCCATCGAACGATGTTAAAGTGGGTAACTTATTCATAGTCTCTTGATTTTTCCGCATATCCTATGTGAAATAACTTTCAGAAATCAGTCGTTATTTAATTATATGTTTCCGATACAATATAATCTTTTAACACACTTTTTTGTGTGACGGAGGTTTAATATTATTAGTAAATATGGGAAAATTACGTTGTTGTTTTTTACGAAGAATATTTGACATAATTTAAATGATAAGAACATTGGGCAAGTAAATACAAAATTTGGTAACGAATTTAAAAAAAAAATTCCCCCGCATCCATCTAAGCTACAGCTATGAAACCCACATTAACAATGTGCAGTGAAACCTCCATTAAGCCGGTGGTGCAGTGGTCTAAGCGATGGCCTCTGATCATTCGTCTGAAAGGGGTCCGAGTTCGAATCCCGATAAGGCATGGATATTGTGTTTGTCTCACGACATTGGCTCTCTCCCTTCCCTGGAACCAGTGACCCTAAATTAGGGACAGGCGACTGCTTATAACCCATTGTGTTGCTCAACCTCCATCAACGGCAAGTTTTGATTTATACAGGTCAGCTGTCGTAAGATTAACATTAACCCCTGAACAACGGAACCTCTTTAACAGCGGTGAACGGACATACCAGTCAGCCCAGAAGCAAATCTGATTATCACCATGTCCCTTAGGATTTTACGTAGTTCTTTCGGTATTTCAGCGAGAGGGATAAGATGAGGAAGGACAAAGAATATCGCTAAAGAAACTTTTCCTCGGGGAAGATGGGGGTTGGTTTACGTTGGGTACAGTGGTGTGCTTATGTGAAAAAAAAAGTTGAAGTTCCGTCTGGCCATTCGTCCGAAAAAGTGTTTCTCTTACGGCACTGTCTGTCTCCCTTCCCTAGAACCTGTGGCCTTAAAATTAGGGACGGGTGGCTGCTTATAGTGATCGTTCAACCTCAAACAAAACAATAAATACAAATATTTAGTTCCACGTAAAGGGTACTCCCGTGTATATTTCAGTAGTCCTCTGCTGGATGTAGGAGTGGTTATTGCCGCCTGGAATGTTTCCCATTGGCTGCAGTATCTCCTGGGTTATTCCATGTGGGTTCTGCTCCAACTTTTCAGAGCGTGGCCGCAGCTGACTATGCAGTTACACTTCATTGTCTAACATTTTTCTTTCTATTTTGCCTTCTCCTTAATCTCCTAGCTTGCTATTTTTAAGCACCATACGTCTTCTTTCTTCTTTCTTTATTGGAGGTTTAACGACCACCGTGAGCAACTCAATGGGCTTTAATCAGTCGCCCGTCCCTAATTTAGGGTCACTGGTTCAAGGGAAGGGAGAGAGCCAGTGCCGTAAAACAAACAACATCCATGCCTCACCGGGATTCGAACCCGGACCCCGTTCGGACGAATGATCAGAGGCCATCGCTTAGACCACTGCGCCACCGGGGCGGCACCATACGTCAGGCAATGCTTTCCTAAAATCCCCTACACAATGATTGACTTATTTAATTATTATACTCAGTTTTATTCAGCATTTCGAGAAAGCTTTGCATCCGTTTTCTTTGTACATAAGGCCGCCCCGGTGGCTCAGTGGTCTAAGCGATAGCCTCTGATCATTCGTTCGAAAGGGGTCCGGGTTCGAATCCCGATGAGGCATGGATGTTGTGTTTGTCTTACGGCACTGGCTCTCTCCCTTCCCTGGAACCAGTGACCCTAAATTAGGGACGGGCGACTGCTTATAGCCCATTGAGTTGCTCACGGTGGTCGTTAAACCTTCAATCAATTCTTTGTACATAAGCTTCACACACTTATTCTGCTTTGGTACAAAGGCAACGGACCAGCAGCGTTAACTAAGGTTTAATTCTCCGAACAATGGCCAACCTCAAAACAAAGGTAACTTTTTCTGAGCCGAGCAGTGGTCGTTATCCGGAAGTTTCGTTGTACTAAAGTTTTCTGGGGTACGTCTGTTCCGTGCGTAAGCTACGAGATAGCAGCATATGTTAGTTGAACAAAACGGCTGATTTCGGTGGGGAGGAGATGACACAGTGCGTGTTGTGGTTCAATGGAACATGGTTGGCGACTGGAGTTCAGCAGATTTCGCAGAAAATTGACTGTGGCTCGCGATACACCTGAAAAATTTGGTGTCTGGGACACAGATGCACCCGCGAGAAGCGCACTAACAATCAGTCCTTTTTGAAACTCGGACATGTCTCCCATTATGTTGTTGTGGATCGCACTTTTTGATGTTAAGCTGTGCAGCTGCTCTGCTAATGCAATACACACTCCGCTCTCGTTGATCGACTGTGAAATAGATGCAAGCTGGCCACCAGATAGCGCGTACAACGGCGTGTCACGTGGGGTGCTATTTGCGTAGCTGTTTCGTTGTTCACCTCTTGTATATCACGCCACAAGCCTATTGATACCCCTGCCCCCCGTACATGGGAGTTTGTGTATCTTTTGAAATAAATGCAAAACAAATCGTAGCAATGGACGAATTTCTCCAGGCTGCAGAAGTGCTGTTTCGTGAAAAAATTTCGAGATAAGTTTCATCACAAAGACCAGTTTTCGCACCTTCTTATTTCTACGTTATTATACATCGAAAAACCAAAACAATAGCTGGGTACTGTTATATGGAAATATTCAAACTTTAATTAAATTGTAACTTCGGTTATTTTTATGTGCCAACGACAGCTACAGAGATCCGCCCTCAGTTCAGAACGGTGCTTAGCACAGATCCATTTCAGGGAAAGCCTTCTTTCACGGACCGGGACCTCCCACGAACAAATGGAACACCCCCCCCCCCCCCGTCGTCAGCCTCTCTCTTAGAGCCCGCCAGGGACAATGGGACTAAGCAATTAAGAGTACAACTTCTTACGTCATAGGAGGACAGATCGAGAAGTCCGTTTGAAGATCTTCGGTGGGAAGGAGAAGAGATTTTCACGTCGGCATGTAGCCACGTAAAGATAGGAACAGATTTGGCGGGGGAAACGCAGAGAAAGCCGTCCGTTACATCCAACTCCCGCTGCAAGTTTTTGCTATTCAATCAAAACAACCAATTTTCCAATATTTCCCCCGATCTGATGAATGAAGATACGTGCGAAAGAAAACATCTGTCATTACATTCAATTTGTTTACTCATTTATTTGCTTCCCTGCTCCAATGACAGGAACCTGCAAATAACGAACGATTCTTCTGATAAGTTAGCCCCCACAATACATGAAATTAAACTAAGACAACAGCACTAGACTCTAAAGGTGTCTTGTGATATCTGGCACTAACACACATCACTAGTAGATCCTGTAACTGGTCAATTACGAGGTTGAGCAGCTGCAAATGGGATTTGCTGTTCCAACACAAATCACATATGCTCCATTTAAATTGATGTCTGGGGAAATTGGAGGCCTGGACAATACCTAGAAATCTACCTCATGCTCCGCAAACCATACTCGAACAATCCAGGCAGCGTGACATGGCACATTATCGTGCTAAACGAAGGCACTATTAGAGGGGAACATCGTTGCCATGAAAGTGTGTATCTGGTCTGCAATAATGTTTAGGTAGGTGGTTCACTTCATAGTTTCGTGCATATGAATGACTGGACTTAGGGTTTCCCAGCAGAACATTACCTAAAGCGTTGCACTTCCTCCACCGGCATGTTTTCGTCCCACGGTGCATCCTAGTGCCAATACTTCCCTAGGTAAACGACGCATATGTACCTGGCCGTCCACATAGAGCAACAGGAAACGAGATTGATCGGAGCAAACGATCTTCCAGACATTCAGGACCCAGTTTTGATGGTCGCATGCCCATTATGAGCGCTTTCGACGGTGAACAGAGGTTAGCGTAGTCATTTGGAACGACTTTTGACTACTCAGCTCCATTTTCATCTGAGTCTGATGTACTGTTCGTTGTGATAAATTACTCCCGGCACCAGGTAGAGATGAGCGAAGGCTATCCCGTGTGGTACGAGCCAACAGAAGGAATACTGCAGCACAGCTCACCAGCATTCAAATTACCTGTGAGCTGTGCCACAATATTCCTTCTGTTAGCTCATACCACACGGGATAGCCTTCGCTCACCACTAACATCGACGAGCCGTTGTCGGCTCACACCTTGCTGGCTGCTCGTACATTTTTATCCCCCTTGGAACAATTTTTAAATGCACTAACCACGGTTGACCGTGAGCATCACTCGGAAATGCTCTGACCCAGTCGTCTGGCCATTACGATTTGGCCTTTCCTCTGTAAAAGTTCGCTGCCTTTCTCATCTGAAGAACAAGAATAACACTGATTAAAGAATTCAAGTATGTGTAGTGTTACTTATGCCGTTTCATTACCACACGCGCCTTCGCTTCGATTAGTATAAAGTTCTAACTCTTCGGTTTATAGCAAAAGCTGACGATAAAATCTCCGTTAAGCTAACCCACCAATGAGAGTTAAATGTACGCTCAAGATTACATTTCCAGACCTGCCAACTGTTACGATTTTATTGTATTTAGTACCATAAATCATGCTGCAGTACGCTAATACGATTTTGCAGCTAAAAATATACGATTTTTTTAAATAGTCATGTTTTTTCCCCATTTTTTCCCTTTTGAAACAGAAGCCTTGCAGCAGAATCGCGGCGACTGGTGACGTACGTCGCAGATTTATTTTGGTCTTGCAGACAAAAAACGACATCCCCAGAACCCTATTAAACCCATCTTGCAGACTCCCTATCATAGATGCAAGTTTCCGCCTTTCAAAATTTCCGAATACGGAAGTTAGGCGTAGTGAGGATTTCTTCCGTAATCGTAATTTGTTTTTCTTGAGAAAGACGACGTACATCGCAGATTCATTTTGTACTCATCCCCGTAGAGGAATCGCGGTACGTTGCAGGTTCATTTTATACTCATCCCGCAGCAGAATCGCGGCGACGGGCGACGTGCATCGCAGATTTATTTTGTGCACATTCCCGTAAAAGAATCGCGGCGACGTACATCTCAGATTTATTTTGTACTCATCCCCGTAGCAGAATCGCGGCGACGTACATCGCAGATTTATTTTGTACCCACTCCCGTAGAAGAATCGCGGCGACGGCAGACGCACATCGTAGATTCATTTTTTACTAATCCTCGTAGCAGAATCGCGGCGACGGCCGATGCACATCGCAGATTCATTTTTTGTCCTGCTGACAAAAGCGACATCCCGAGGACCCTATTAAACCATCTTGCAGACCTCCTAAGATGCAAGTTTTCTGCCTCTCAAAATTTCCGAAAACGGAAGTTAGGTGGAGTGAGGATTTCTCCCTTAATCGTATTTTTTTTCTATTAAGTAACAACATAAAAGTGCTGATTATATTTAATTAGTTTCTCAATAAATTTTGATGTAGGGAAAAAATCCCTACATTCTCATCATCAAGAATTTATATAGCTAAAATAGGCTTAAAAATTATCGGCATGCGTTGTGTTACGGTTCTGAGAGGTTTGAGAGGTTGGCAGGTCTGCATAACACTGAGGAACAGAAGGAAACTGCATTTTGTAACTAAAATGTAGTCCAGATTTTGAGGAAGGAGTGGATGACAATTGCATTTCTTCAGTTGTCATCCGTTCCTCGCTTATCGCATTCACTGCCGAATGGGGTCCTCGTAGGAGCCACGATAAAACGAATTTTGTAGGATCAAACTGAGTTAGCGTAGGCCCAGAATTTTTTTTTTTAAATGGGATTATTTCTGTGATTGAAAGAGAAGACTAACTGCCGAGATTATCAAATTCGTCATGAGAAAATTCCCTTTCACATTCGCCAGAAGATACAGCTGTGTTTTGTAAAGTTCACCTCAGCTGTGAAAGTTGCTTAGGTATACTGTTTAAACTTTTGGGGTAGGTTGCACCAAAAAGTGGTGCTACTCTAGCTGCACCACTTTCTGAGAAAAGACACGCCATCGTGTTTTTTTGCAAGCAAAACCCAACAACGTGGTTCAACTTTTCATCACGTTATGGTACAAGGTTGCATGCAATGTTGCACCATGATTTTGGGTTTATTTTGCAGCACAGTATGGTGTACCTTTCCTCAGAAAGTGATGCAGCTGGTGTAGCACCACATTTGGTGCAACCTACCACAAACTTTTTAACAATGTATTTGCTTTCCTTGAAGTTGTAAGTATTATTTTTCATAACGAATCATGTCTCTATTAGATAACTTCCTAACTTCTTGCTAACCATATAGTACAGTATATGTCGCTATATATACTATCTGTCGCTGTAGAAAGGTTGCACAGCCAATGTTCCCTCCAAGCAGCCATGGGCAATGCGCGCCTAACCCAATGAGCTGGGCAGGCTTCAAAACCACTTGGGCAAAAAAAATTTATTTTCTGAGCTTCTCATACTAATGCAGTATTCCCTCTAAGTGGCCATGGGCAATGTGCGCCTAACCCAATGATCTGGGCAGGGATCAAAACCACTTGGGCAAAAAACTTTATTTTCTCAGCTTCTCATACTAATGCAGTATTCCCTCTAAGTGGCCATGGGCAATGTGCGCCTATCCCAATGAACTGGGCAGGGATCAAAACCACTTGGGCAAAAAACTTTATTTTCTCAGCTTCTCTTACTAATGCAGTATTCCCTCTAAGTGGCCATGGGCAATGTGCGCCTAACCCAATGAGCTGGGCAGGCGTCAAAACCACTTGAGCAGAAAACTTTATTTTCTCAGCTTCTCTTACTAATGCTGTATTCCCTCTAAGTGGCCATGGGCAATGTGCGCCTAACCCAATGAGCTGGGCAATCGTCAAAACCACTTGAGCGGAAAACTTTATTTTCTCAGCTTCTCTTACTAATGCTGTATTCCCTCTAAGTGGCCATGGGCATTGTGCGCCTAACCCAATGAGCTGGGCAGGCGTCAAAACCACTTGAGCGGAAAACTTTATTTTCTCAGCTTCTCTTACTAATGCTGTATTCCCTCTAAGTGGCCATGGGCATTGTGCGCCTAACCCAATGAGCTGGGCAGGCGTCAAAACCACTTGAGCAGAAAACTTTATTTTCTCAGCTTCTCTTACTAATGCTGTATTCCCTCTAAGTGGCCATGGGCAATGTGCGCCTAACCCAATGAGCTGGGCAATCGTCAAAACCACTTGAGCGGAAAACTTTATTTTCTCAGCTTCTCTTACTAATGCTGTATTCCCTCTAAGTGGCCATGGGCATTGTGCGCCTAACCCAATGAGCTGGGCAGGCGTCAAAAACCACTTGAGCAGAAAACTTTATTTTCTCAGCTTCTCTTACTAATGCAGTATTCCCTCTAAGTGGCCATGGGCAATGTGCGCCTAACCCAATGAGCTGGACAGGCGTCAAAACCACTTGAGCGGAAAACTTTATTTTCTCAGCTTCTCTTACTAATGCTGTATTCCCTCTAAGTGGCCATGGGCAATGTGCGCCTAACCCAATGAGCTGGGCAGGCGTCAAAACCACTTGAGCGGAAAACTTTATTTTCTCAGCTTCTCTTACTAATGCTGTATTCCCTCTAAGTGGCCATGGGCAATGTGCGCCTAACCCAATGAGCTGGACAGGCGTCAAAACCACTTGAGCGGAAAACTTTATTTTCTCAGCTTCTCTTACTAATGCTGTATTCCCTCTAAGTGGCCATGGGCAATGTGCGCCTAACCCAATGAGCTGGACAGGCGTCAAAACCACTTGAGCGGAAAACTTTATTTTCTCAGCTTCTCTTACTAATGCAGTATTCCCTCTAAGTGGCCATGGGCATTGTGCGCCTAACCCAATGAGCTGGGCAGGCGTCAAAACCACTTGAGCAGAAAACTTTATTTTCTCAGCTTCTCTTACTAATGCTGTATTCCCTCTAAGTGGCCATGGGCAATGTGCGCCTAACCCAATGAGCTGGGCAATCGTCAAAACCACTTGAGCGGAAAACTTTATTTTCTCAGCTTCTCTTACTAATGCTGTATTCCCTCTAAGTGGCCATGGGCATTGTGCGCCTAACCCAATGAGCTGGGCAGGCGTCAAAACCACTTGAGCAGAAAACTTTATTTTCTCAGCTTCTCTTACTAATGCAGTATTCCCTCTAAGTGGCCATGGGCAATGTGCGCCTAACCCAATGAGCTGGACAGGCGTCAAAACCACTTGAGCGGAAAACTTTATTTTCTCAGCTTCTCTTACTAATGCTGTATTCCCTCTAAGTGGCCATGGGCAATGTGCGCCTAACCCAATGAGCTGGGCAGGCGTCAAAACCACTTGAGCGGAAAACTTTATTTTCTCAGCTTCTCTTACTAATGCTGTATTCCCTCTAAGTGGCCATGGGCAATGTGCGCCTAACCCAATGAGCTGGACAGGCGTCAAAACCACTTGAGCGGAAAACTTTATTTTCTCAGCTTCTCTTACTAATGCTGTATTCCCTCTAAGTGGCCATGGGCAATGTGCGCCTAACCCAATGAGCTGGACAGGCGTCAAAACCACTTGAGCGGAAAACTTTATTTTCTCAGTTTCTCTTACTAATGCTGTATTCCCTCTAAGTGGCCATGGGCATTGTGCGCCTAACCCAATGAGCTGGACAGGCGTCAAACCACTTGAGCGGAAAACTTTATTTTCTCAGCTTCTCTTACTAATGCTGTATTCCCTCTAAGTGGCCATGGGCAATGTGCGCCTAACCCAATGAGCTGGGCAGGCGTCAAAACCACTTGAGCGGAAAACTTTATTTTCTCAGCTTCTCTTACTAATGCTGTATTCCCTCTAAGTGGCCATGGGCAATGTGCGCCTAACCCAATGAGCTGGGCAATCGTCAAAACCACTTGAGCGGAAAACTTTATTTTCTCAGCTTCTCTTACTAATGCTGTATTCCCTCTAAGTGGCCATGGGCATTGTGCGCCTAACCCAATGAGCTGGGCAGGCGTCAAAACCACTTGAGCAGAAAACTTTATTTTCTCAGCTTCTCTTACTAATGCAGTATTCCCTCTAAGTGGCCATGGGCAATGTGCGCCTAACCCAATGAGCTGGACAGGCGTCAAAACCACTTGAGCGGAAAACTTTATTTTCTCAGCTTCTCTTACTAATGCTGTATTCCCTCTAAGTGGCCATGGGCAATGTGCGCCTAACCCAATGAGCTGGGCAGGCGTCAAAACCACTTGAGCGGAAAACTTTATTTTCTCAGCTTCTCTTACTAATGCTGTATTCCCTCTAAGTGGCCATGGGCAATGTGCGCCTAACCCAATGAGCTGGACAGGCGTCAAAACCACTTGAGCGGAAAACTTTATTTTCTCAGCTTCTCTTACTAATGCTGTATTCCCTCTAAGTGGCCATGGGCAATGTGCGCCTAACCCAATGAGCTGGACAGGCGTCAAAACCACTTGAGCGGAAAACTTTATTTTCTCAGCTTCTCTTACTAATGCAGTATTCCCTCTAAGTGGCCATGGGCATTGTGCGCCTAACCCAATGAGCTGGGCAGGCGTCAAAACCACTTGAGCAGAAAACTTTATTTTCTCAGCTTCTCTTACTAATGCTGTATTCCCTCTAAGTGGCCATGGGCAATGTGCGCCTAACCCAATGAGCTGGGCAATCGTCAAAACCACTTGAGCGGAAAACTTTATTTTCTCAGCTTCTCTTACTAATGCTGTATTCCCTCTAAGTGGCCATGGGCATTGTGCGCCTAACCCAATGAGCTGGGCAGGCGTCAAAACCACTTGAGCAGAAAACTTTATTTTCTCAGCTTCTCTTACTAATGCAGTATTCCCTCTAAGTGGCCATGGGCAATGTGCGCCTAACCCAATGAGCTGGACAGGCGTCAAAACCACTTGAGCGGAAAACTTTATTTTCTCAGCTTCTCTTACTAATGCTGTATTCCCTCTAAGTGGCCATGGGCAATGTGCGCCTAACCCAATGAGCTGGGCAGGCGTCAAAACCACTTGAGCGGAAAACTTTATTTTCTCAGCTTCTCTTACTAATGCTGTATTCCCTCTAAGTGGCCATGGGCAATGTGCGCCTAACCCAATGAGCTGGACAGGCGTCAAAACCACTTGAGCGGAAAACTTTATTTTCTCAGCTTCTCTTACTAATGCTGTATTCCCTCTAAGTGGCCATGGGCAATGTGCGCCTAACCCAATGAGCTGGACAGGCGTCAAAACCACTTGAGCGGAAAACTTTATTTTCTCAGCTTCTCTTACTAATGCTGTATTCCCTCTAAGTGGCCATGGGCATTGTGCGCCTAACCCAATGAGCTGGGCAGGCGTCAAAACCACTTGAGCAGAAAACTTTATTTTCTCAGCTTCTCTTACTAATGCTGTATTCCCTCTAAGTGGCCATGGGCAATGTGCGCCTAACCCAATGAGCTGGACAGGCGTCAAAACCACTTGAGCGGAAAACTTTATTTTCTCAGCTTCTCTTACTAATGCTGTATTCCCTCTAAGTGGCCATGGGCAATGTGCGCCTAACCCAATGAGCTGGGCAATCGTCAAAACCACTTGAGCGGAAAACTTTATTTTCTCAGCTTCTCTTACTAATGCTGTATTCCCTCTAAGTGGCCATGGGCATTGTGCGCCTAACCCAATGAACTGGGCAGGCGTCAAAACCACTTGAGCAGAAAACTTTATTTTCTCAGCTTCTCTTACTAATGCTGTATTCCCTCTAAGTGGCCATGGGCAATGTGCGCCTAACCCAATGAACTGGGCAGGCGTCAAAACCACTTGAGCGGAAAACTTTATTTTCTCAGCTTCTCTTACTAATGCTGTATTCCCTCTAAGTGGCCATGGGCAATGTGCGCCTAACCCAATGAACTGGGCAGGCATCAAAACCACTTGGGCGCAAAAAAATTTATTTTCTCAGCTTCTCTTACTAATGCAGTAGAAGTTGGAACTTGGGCGGGAACCCTTATTTTTTCTAATCCCCCCCCCCCCTATTTTTGTCACCTTTCTTTCTGCAATTAGTTTTAAATAAAAAAAATATTAAAAAGATTTCATAAATTAATTTTTTTATTTTATAAAAAGTGAGAAGCTCAAACTAACTTCTGGACTAAAAACACTGGATAAATACACAGTAGACGTGGACCAGGAAAATCAAATAGAAGTAATCGCTCTTTCCACGTTTATAAGTGAGTCACGGAAAAATTTCCCATCGGCCGCCACCGGGAATCGAACCCAGGGTCTTCCAGATACGCGCCGGACAAAAAATTACCGTGACTCACTTACAAACGTGGAAAGAACGATGACTTCTATTTGATGTTCCTGGTCCACGTCAACTGTGTATTTATCGTTCATTCGCCTTCTAGTTATTTGTTCAGTTGCTGCTGTTCATCTGTTGTGAATCCTCGGCATTGTGCGGGGCTCCAAAGAAGCAACCCTGCCATGTGGTTTGGCAGTTTGTCGTTTGTGAGTCTGCAGAATTTCGAGGCCGCTGTGGTGCAGTGGAAACATATCCGGCGCGTAACTGGAAGACCCTGGGTTCGATTCCCTGTGGCGGCCGATGAGAAATTTTTCCGTGACTCACTTATAAACGTAGAAAGAGCGATGACTTCTATTTGATTAAAAACACTGGAAATTAGGAATAGCATGTTTACGCATAATACACAGTTTCTTTGCACTCCAAAGTACCAAGGAGAATAAGAAACCAAAACTTCGGCACAAAAACGAACTTAAACACAAGACATCTTTCGGGTATTTTGTGTTGGAGGAAATCTGCCTTATTATCTCGAGCAAAACCTTTTACCAACAGCTTGCAATTTAACTGACTGGAATGGCTTTCCCCCACCAACTAGCATGGGTGCATTAGTTAGCACAGTGAACTTGGTTGCGGTTTGCTGTGATTAGCTGGCACCGAAGTGTTGTTTTGAGAAAACACTCAATATCTGCCTCTTTCTCGGCGTGGAAAAATCACTAATCCGCATTCTCGCGTTCACTATCTGCTCGCAGGAGGCTACTTTGCAAGAAGCCCTTAAAAATGAAGAGGACAGTGAGACGAACTTAGAAAGAGACGCGAACGGCATATAAGGAAAGTGTTTTGACTTTTGAGAGCCTGAATTTTATTTTTATTTATTTTTTTTATTTTTTTATTTTTTTTTGCAGGTAATTGATTTTCGATTTATGAAAATTAATTAGGGATTTGGGAATTTTTATTCTAAAATGCTTACTGCGCGGAAGATATTTCAGCTGCGCGGCCGCACTCTCGCGCAGCTTTAGAGGGAACATTGTGCACAGCTATACAGTTAACTGCTGTCATGTCTCTCCTTCACGTGTTACGGAAATTACATGCTGCCGTTAATAAGCTATTTCAATTAAATAATTATTTCAAAAATCAAAACCAAAAATTGTGGATTAAAAAAAGTGTCCAAACTCCGTTCCGCCAGAAAAAAAAAGCCCAGGCACCATGTAATGCAACCAATCTCATTTCAGCCTTTGCTTCTTTGTAATGCCCAGTGATCTGACATTTTCTGCAATATGTTTGTTTTGCAACTTAGTGAGTAAAAATTGAAATTCCTTTCTCAGGTTTTCGGTGAATATGCCAGCTCGAACATTCTGACAGGAATAGTTCCTCCGCAAAGTAGTGCCCTCAGGAAGACCAGAAGCATCGAAGCAAGTTGTCTTGATCTTAGAGATGCTGCCAACGACCTCTTTCCCAGACCCCTTACCAGGGCGAAGTCAGACTTCAATATTGCGTCTTCCAGTGCAAGTCTGGTATCTAACGAGTACGGTAAATATTCTTTGTTTTGTGTCTGAACAAATCAAAACGTTCATGCTGCTCATTCGTGCCTTTATCTCCTGATGCGTTTTTTAATGCTAAGGATGCTTTAGAAACGCTGTCAATTTTTGTTATGCATGAAATCATTATAATTATCTATTTTGGGGATCATCTAGCTCAACAGAACTGCGTGTGGAAATTTAAAAAACGGAAATCTTTGATTTTTGTTTTTTAATTCCTAAATTAATTTTTGTTTCTCTAAATCAAAGGTTTAAGGTGGACGGCTGGTGATTTTGCTTCCTATACTTCCAATAGGAAAACTTCTATACACATTTTATTCACAATTAATGCGTTCCCAAGGAGGAACATTTTAACATCGATTAAAATAACTTCATATTATAACTTGGAATACTTAATATTTCCTAAAACATAACCATAAGTAAGCAATCCAACATTTGCTTGTCTACTGACGTCATCAATGTACAGGTCGCGCCATCTTTTTTCTAGGCTCAACACCACCAAAGGAAAAGTTATTGATTTTTAATATAATTATGGTTATGTTTTAGAAAATATTAAGTATTCCAAGTTATAATATGAAGTTATTTTAATCGATGTTCAAATTTTTATCCTTTGGAACGCATTAATTGTGAAGAAAATGTGTACAGAAGTTTGCCCATTGGAAGTATAAGAAGCAAAATCACTAGGCGTCTGTCTACCTTAAAGAAATGAGTTTGGGAAGAGAGGGCACTGTCAGGCCTTTTAGGCCTTTTCCCTCTCCATCCCTGTTGTTTACACTAAAGTTTCTTTCGGCCACCCCGGTGGCGCAGTGGTCTAAGCGATGGCCTCTGATCATTCGTCCGAACGGGGTCCGGGTTCGAATCCCGGTGAGGCATGGTTGTGTTTGTCTTACGGTACTGGTTCTCTCCCTTCCCTGGAACCAGTGACCCTAAATTAGGGACGGGCGACTGCTTATAGCCCAATGAGTTGCTCACGGTGGTCGTTAAACCTCCAATAAAAAAAAAGTTTCTTTCGTATTTCTTTTTTGATTTTGTATTAATGCAGTGGCAACTAAAATTCTAATAAATGAAATGAAATAAAATATTTTCTTTAGAGAAACATATTCAAACTCATTTTTAGAGGGGAAAATATTCGAACACAGTCTTTATAAACATGTTAAAAAACATGTTCTAAGAATGCAATACCTAATTATCAAATTACCTTTACGCCCCCTAGCGGAAAGTCTATGATTTACTTGAATATTTTGAAATTATAAGAAAAACATTTCGCATCGGAAATACTATCCAACAAATAAGCAATTTTTTCAAATCGGACTCCTAGACGTAGAGATATTGGCAAAAATAAGATACACATCTACGCCCCCTGGCGTAGAAACCATGCATTATTTCAAGAAGAAAATGTTCCTAAAGTTTGTCGACATGAGTAGTATCGGTCAACAAACGACTTTTTTTTTTCAATCGAGATTTTAGAAGCTCATATTTTGCTGCAAATATATCAAAAGCGGAAATGAAGACTTACGCCACCTGGTGGCCAAACCATTTTTTACGGAAATTAGAAATTATGTGCAAAGGATTTCCCATCAGAAGCTGTATCCGGTGCAGAAAGATTTTTTTAAATCGGAGATTTAGAAGCAGAGATATAGGAGGGAAAGCAATTTACCTTGATGCCCCCTAGCGGAAAGTCTATGAATGACTTGAAATTATATGAAAAACATGTCACACTGAAAACACTATCCAACAAAGAAGGAAATTTTCAAATCGGACTCCTAGAAATAGAGATATTGAGAGAAATAAGATATACATCCACGCCCCCTGGCGGCGAAACTGTGGAATATTTTAAGAAGAAAATATTCCGAAAAGGGTTATCTAATGTGAGTGGCATCAGTTCACGAAATTGCACTTAATTACTTACAGAACTTTCATAAAAGTTATGCAATATTGGTTGATGGTGCACATCAAAACATAAGAAATGCACAAATATGATCGAATTTAAAAGATTCTATATTAATTTTTAAAATACCCTTCGCATTGCCGCGCATTGCCGATGCAAAATTTGACATTGGCCGTTTAGAATCAAGACACAGAATTATTCAAAATACATCAATCAAGCATATACTAATCAAATAAAAATTAAAGATTGTTTTTGCTCGGACGTCTTTAAGAAAAGGTAATCGCCAATATTTTCGCCAAAACTTTTATCCGTCGCAAAAATGTAGGTACAGTATATTTACCTTCTCCGATTTTGTTTATTTCTTGTTCTGCATAAAGCTGTTCCTTTCTTAATACGAGGGTAGGTAAAGCAAAAAGTAAAGGTAATTTCGTTTTATTTACCAGAAACTAAGTGAAACTTTTGCATAACTGTGGCATTGTTTTTCAATGCAGTCCCCCTGGAGTTCTACATACTTTTTGTAACGTTAACAAGCTTACTGATCTCATTCGAGAAGAGTTTTGGCCGTCCCTGACGCCATACATACAGGCACAGCTGCTTTCACCTTTTCATCACCACCAAACCAAACCGCCGATCACGTTATGCCTCCTAACCCTTTTCGGAATATTTTCTTCTTAGATTACGCCGATCACGCTATGCCTCCTTCGCCGATCGAAGAGATGAAATTCGCTTGGTGAGACACTAAGGCTGTGAGGTGGATGGAATATTTCTTCTTAAAATAAATTTTAGGAACATTTTCTTCTTAAAATAATGCATGATTTCTACGCTAGGGGGCGTAGATGTATATCTTATTTTTTCGATATCTATACTTCTAGGAGTCTGATTTGAAAAATTCAATTTGTTGGATAGTATTCCCGATGCGAAATGTTTGTCATATAAATTCAAATTTTTCAAGTAAATCATAGACTTTCTGCTTGGGGGACGCAAAGGTAAATTGCGTTTTCCCCAATATTTCTGCTTCTAAAATTCCGATTTGAAAAATTCCTCCTGTATCGCATACAGCTCCTGATGGAAAATATTTTTCATATGTTTTCTAATATTTGGTAAAGAATGGTTTGACCACCAGGGAGCATAAGTGTTAATTTCTGCTTCTGATGTATTTGTAGCAAAATCTGAGCTCCTGAAAACTGGACTAAAATTTTTTTTCGTGGACCGATACCGGTTACATTGAAAAACCTTTTGAGAATCCTTTCTTCCTAAAATTATGCATGGTTTTACCGCCAGGGGGCGTAATACATATATATTTGTCCATATCTTTGCTTAGAAGAGTCCGATTTGAATTTTTTTTTCTTTGTTGGACAGCGTTTCCGCTGCGAAATGTTTCTCATATAAATTCAAATTTATTCTTAACGCGCAAGTCTGCAACCAGAAGGCGTAAGTTCACGATTCCGTTTACAGCAATATCTGCGGGATTAAAAACCCGACTGAAAAACTTCTTTCTTCGGTCAGATATTATTGTTTTCCATACCGGTTTCATTGACTTTGAATACCTTTGATAAATTTACTTTGCGTCAGAACGGATTCAAAAGACGTGCTCATTACATCCGGAAATTCGGTGTCACCTTCTTGATTTTTTTTATTTACCCTCGTATTTCAGAGTTACCTGTAACATAGTTTTGTATCAGAATATGTACTGTTGCAATTAGTATGTATATTTAGTGAAAATAAGTTCCTAAATAGTGTAAAACCCGTTACATCCGCTGCTCCGATACATACCATACACGCTGTCAGCATTGGCAAATGCAAAGCTTAGTGATGGAACATTCGTGAATGATCCTTAAATCTGCAGTTACTGCCACACACACTGAAGTCACACTTCAGTGTGTCACGTAGTGATGGACCATTCGTGAACGATTGCTTCACAACAATTAACTCTTCACCGTGAATGGTCCGCTCTCGCCGCTGTGAATGATCATTTAATCCACCATTACTGCGACACACAGTAAAGTCGTATTTCAGTGTGTCTCGTAGTGATGCACTATTCGTGAACGATTCGTTTCCAATGAATGTCTTCTCCGTAAATGATGAATGGTTCTGTCTCACCGCTGGGAATGATCATTCAATCCGCCATTACTGCGACACACCCTGAAGTGCGACTTCAGTGTGTCTTATAGTGATGGGGCCATCTGTGAACGATTGGTTCACAACGAGTGAATGGTCCGGTCTCACCGCTGTGAATGATTATTTAATCCTCCATTACTGCGACACACACTGAAGTGCGACTGAAGTCACACTGAACTGAAGTTCAGTGTGCTCGTAGTGATGGACCATTCATGAACGTTTAGTTCACAGCGAATGACTTCACCGTGAATGGTCCGCTCTCACCGTTGTAAATGATCATTCAATCCACCCCATGAGTTCGGAAACGATTCCAAATAAGAAAAGTAATGTCGAGAATTAAGTTTCAACTGTTATGTGAGTGGGCAGTCAGCTAAAAAATAATGATGAAACGTAAGAATGGGAATAATATGTGAATGCCATTCATTATCGTTCCTATTCGTTGTTTTAGGCAGTTCGCCAATAAGAGCTGTGGCCTTTCTTGAAAGCGCTTTGGTCGTAATCACAGGATTCATGCAACGAATAATTTATTCAGTGAGTGTTGTGACAACCTAGAAACTGAATGAGCATTTGTTAAAGAGTCTTTTGTGTGAAAGATGAAGGAACTCCCAATAAGGAATGGTTTATGCCATCACAACTGCTTATAGAGTTACTTCGGATAAAAAACTGCGCATTTATTTCCTGTGTTTCTCAACAAGTAAAAGAGTATCTAGTGCTGTTGTGAATTGCATCGGCAAGCGAATTAAGTTACGTCTCTGACGACTCATGTACAAACAGCCAGAACTTCCTAGTAACGCGCTGAAGACTTTACAATCTTGAAAAGCAGAGTTTTCTTATATCAACCAATGAAATTATTCTAGGTTTGAAAACAGAGGATACTTTTAATACAAAGGCATTTTAAAATGCAGAATGCCGCTGTACCGTTAATGCGAACATTTTACGTTGATTTCATTGAAGCCAAAAAAACAGGAAGTAAAATGAAAAATAAGTGCACCTTCTAAACACAAAATTAATAAGAATAGGAATTGTTCAAGGTGTTTTTAAAATATCTGGTGTACGACTCGTCTAAAATCAAAGCAACAGTTTAGTGAATTGTGTGAAATCTTCCTTATATTTTGAATTCCATTTTTCCAGGTATAGCTCTTCGTCCAAAAAGCCTTGTTGAGTGTGATGGAAAGAGGCCTAGACGAAAAGTCCGTGCGTTGTATTCCTACCTGTCAAGCGGTGAACATCAACTGAGCTTCCATGAGGGAGACATTATCACCCTCATAGGAGAGAAAAATAAAGGTTGGCAGTACGGAGAGAACCAGAGAAACAACAGGTAAAACGCTTTTGCATTCTTCGGTGGGTAGCGCAATTTAAAGTTGTGGTGTGTTCAATTTATTTGCGCTGGAGTTTGAAATTTAAAGAAATAAGCACCTCGAAAATATACATAAAAATATAAAATTAGAGCTTGTATACGGTTTGACATAGATTCCTGTTGTATTGCGCATCTGCAGTATACCAGGCAGGTGTCGCGCTGCCGGTCGCCATCTTCGCAATTTGCGAAAAAAATCGTTTTGGCGATGGAAACAGAGCTTTGGCGATTACCATTTTGTACTTCGGCGATAAAAAATTGAATTTGGCGAATAAATTGGCAAAAACTTTAAAAGAGCCAGCGCGACCCCTGCCAGGTGTTCACCAGAAACCGTCCTTTAACTGTCTCAGATTTGATGGAGGAAGACTTTTTTTTTTTTTTTTTTTTTATTGGAGGTTTAACGACCACCGTGAGCAACTCAATGGGCTATAAGCAGTCGCCCGTCCCTAATTTAGGGTCACTGGTTCCAGGGAAGGGAGAGAGCCAGTGCCGTAAGACAAACACAACATCCATGCCTGACCGGGATTCGAACCCGTACCCCTTACGGACGAATGATCAGAGGCCAACGCCTTAGACCACTGCGCCACCGGGGCGGCGAGGAAGACTTTGCTCTCAGATCTGTTTTCTTAACATGTCCCATACATTCTCGTTGAGGTTTAGACCAGGGCTTTGTGGTAGCCAGGAAAGATGATGATGGAAGTCGCGGTCATGCGCGATGGGCAGAAGCATTGTCGTCCGTCTAATGGTCTGAGGTGTATTTTCATGTCAGGCCTTGGTTTCCTTAATGCCTCTGTAATATAATTTGGATGCCACGAGAGATCTTGACATAACTTCAGATCAGATACACTGCATATGTACAGGGTGTTTTCTGATGGAGAGAAAGGGATACTACCAGCGGCGAATTTACCACTAGGCCGCAGGTGTAGAATCCAGAAAAACGGAAGGAATAGAACGAAAAAACTTAGAAAAGGTAGATACCGTTATTTTAATTTACTTGAATAAAATAAAGTAGTGGTATTTTTGTATTTTATCTTAAATGATAGCTAAATGAACAAGAACGTAATAATAGCTCTATTGCGAGCACGCCCGTGTTCGTACGAGTGCGATAGAGAGCGCATGCGATGTGTGACAGAGTGAGAGGTGCAGGAGAGGAGTGGAGAGCAAATGAGCAACAAACCTGCGCGCGGCGCGCCGCGCCGGCACTGCCTCCCCCAACCAAGTGGCACCACTGCTCCAACAGCAATCAAAACAACAGTGCTTGTCTTGTTGACAGTTCTTATCAGCGTATGTGTACATTTGAAGTTATGTTTGAGTAATATTTTTAGTTGGACGTAGTGGTCAATTAATTGAACATATTAGTGTGAGTTTCAAATGTAGGTCTAAGGTTTCAAAATCTAAAGTGTTGTTCCTGGATAAGCATGAACCTCTTTGTCTATGTTCACAAATATTTTTTTTATAACCTTTAATAAGTTAAATCAAAATAATTTTTATTTAAATAATACTTATTTAACAATAAAATTATACTACCAATTATTATATTCTTAACTTAAAGATAAGATTTTTAATATGGGTGGCCAGAGGGGGGGGGAGGGATGGGGGTCCTAGAAACATTTGCCTAGGGCCTCAAAAGACTTAAATCCGGCACTGGATCTACTTCCTGCAGAATAATACGCCATGCAACAAGGTTTGGATCGTTTACAGAGTGGTTCCAGGAACAAGACAGTGACTTTGAAGTGCTAAAATGGTCCCCACTGCACCAGAAGTGTCCGACTGGGCTCTATCACAACCTTTTGTTTTTGTGCTACCTACACAGTCTTAGACCTGCTTTTGTGGCGTACATCTTATTTAAAGTTCACCTGTACCTACGAGTTCCAGCCGTTCGAGATGAACGGTAAGACTTTTATTTAACTTTATGAACACTTTTTGCTTTTGTTGAGGCCTACCTTGGCTTTCGCCATTGCGAATTTGCGACGGGTGCTTTCTATCGTTATTTGGACTATTCCTAGTGTCACTAGAAGTATCGCTGCTATAAGAAGTACTTCTGCTCCTTAGCATCATATTGTGACTCTTCTGCATAACTTTAATATCATGAAATGAACTACTTCCGCTGGTTTGTTTACTGCTGAGTAACAAAAATGGCGGCTTCCGGTTCGTCCCTCAAGCCGGATGCTTCGGCGGAAGCTCCTACTACTACTTCTTCTTTCCCCAATCTCGACTTCTCGGCACGTCATGCTGTTGCCCAGACTTATCTATGACGTCATTGGTGCCTTCCCCTCAGCCAAAGAATATCTAACTAAGAAGAAGTTAAGGCTCGGCGAGACGTAACTAGCGCCGCCATATCTTAAGAGTTGAAATGCTGTGCACAGAAGCCAATATACAGGCTGATGCCGGAGCAGACTGCGCATGCGTATTTCTGTTGACTTCAATTCTTTGGGTAAAGAACAGTCAGCCGAGCTACTCACAGCACATGATTGTTACCTTCTTGGTAGCATAATAACTTCGCAAATCAGATATGCTAGTTTTGTTACGCCAATCGGGTTACTTAAGGCTTTTGTTTGTTCTTCAGTTTTTCAGAAACATTTTCAGTAATGACAAATACTAGGGAATGTCTGCATTTTGTACGGATCCTTAGGCCTAAATATAATATGTGCTAAAATTTAATTTAAATAGTAATACTAATGTTATTGCATATTTTTCTCACCAAAATAAGGGATGGGCGGGATATCAGAAAACAGCAACAACAACAAGAAGAAAAAACTGCTCTAAGCAAATAGTCATCAGATAAAAAAAATCGTGGATCAAAGAAAAGTTTCACTGCCGTAGTTTCCCTAACGTGTTTTGCTCCTGAATGTTAACTTTCCCGCAGAGCATATTACCTCTTAAGATGTGGTGTCGCTGTTGTCACCTGTTTTACGTTATCTCTATGAGAGTTGGCCTTCTTCACGCGTTATATATTCTTTGCCTCAGCTGATTAGTGCTCTTCAACTTCAAACTGCTGATTCTGCTCTCCAGAGTCCTACTCTATTGATGTCATCTACTGTACTTGCTACTTCAACATCTTATACCTTTTTTATGTCGTCTTCGTCACTGACGTCACTCCTATGTCTTCATCGCAGAATGAACCTTCTTCCTCGGGACATATCCCCGCACGGGGATAACTGGTTTACCAGTTATTTGGGGAGCGGCGCCCCCACGGCCCGAGCTGACCTTGTGACTGGTCAACATCTGATGTCATGCCACAGCTTGTTTTTTTCTTATTTTGGTGCTGTTGGTGTTTGCAGGGACGGCTGTTCATCCAGCTGTTGGGGAGTCGCGGCCCCACGATCCCGAGCTGGTCTTGTGTCTCGCTTTTTCGTTTTTATTTATTTTCTCCACTGGCTAGTTGCCCGTGTTGTGTTCTCTACCTAATCTCTACCACGTTATGTACTAACACCCCGGTCTTGTGGTTTTGTTACCCTCCACCACTAACTGATTTATATTAACCGCTCAGTTCGTAGGTTGCTGAGATTCCGTTTAGGTTCCCTGCCAGGATTTGTCTTCTTTGGATTTCTTTTTTTTTTTTTTTTTTTTTTTTTTTAGCTGGTTTGGGTGCTAGACCTACCTGCATGTTTGCCGCCTGCGGAGACCCGTGAGGCGGAAATGGGATGTCTGGCGGCTGAGGTCGCAGGAGACCGGTTAAGTGCCTCCTGTGTACCAACACTCCTCTTCGACCCCGGCTTCGCTGTAAACGGGAGGCTAGAGCCTAACCCACCTCTGGTCAGAAGTCTTGTACCAAGTTGTGTGCAGGGCTTTAGCGGCTTTTTGTCGTATTGCACGGCAGGGTGAGCCCGGGGGCTGTGGGATCATGCCAAAGGCGTTGGCATGACGGTACCCGGAGGCCGAAGTGTCCGCCGAGTGCGTGTGATCACAGCCAACGGACTATATTTGCAACTAAGCTCTAGAACTGTGTCTTGCGTCATATGTTTGGCTTGCGGACCTCCAGTTCTCCCCTGTTGGGCTCGATTGTGGGCGGAGTACGTTGCTGATGAATTTTTTCTTACTCCCATGGGGAAACATAAACCCTCCTCAAAATTTAAAAAACAACAGGATATGGTGATTGATCAGGGGCCAAATTTGCCTCAACCACCTCCCACACATAACACACTGAAGAGAACTTTCGTTGAAAAACGACATCACCGCGACGTATCTTTAGATCCAGGTGTTGAGCCGTCAGCTCAGAAACGTCGCATTACACTTGCAGATTCGATACCTCAAGCTACTTTTCTAGTCATTTCTTCTACTGACCAGATGTTGAAACTTTCCTCAAAGTCTCCTTTTTTCATCTCGAAGGCACTTGCGGGTGTTGCTGGCTCTTTGAAGTCAGTGAAGAAGCTACGCTCTGGTGACCTGCTTGTGGAAACTTGCACTCTCTCTCAGAGCAAATCTCTTCTACAGTTGACCAGACTTCAGGATATTCCAGTTCAAGTGACGGCACATCCGTATCTCAACACCTCCAAGGGAGTCATTTCTGAGCCCGACTTGTTGGTCTGCGATGAAGATGAACTTGTGTGTGAACTTGCTGATCAGGGTGTCATAGCTGCCCGACGCATGACTTTCAGGCGCGATGGCGCGCTGATCAAATCACGAAATGTTATTTTGACTTTTAACAGCCCGAAGGTACCTACTGAAATAAAGGCTGGTTACTTGTTATGTGCAGTTCGTCCTTATATACCAAATCCTCTACGCTGTTTTAAGTGCCAGAGGTATGGACATTCCCAGCGGTCCTGTAACAGTGTTGCGAGGTGCGCCAATTGTGGTTCCCGCGACCACGAAGGGACTGGATGCACTTCAGAGCCCTGCTGTGTAAACTGTGGTGACTCCCACGCTGCTTATGCCAGGTCCTGTTCGAAGTGGAACGACGAGAAGGCGATCCAGCGCCTCAAGACCCTGGAGGGCCTCTCGTACCCTGCTGCCAAGGCCAAGTTGGGTATTCCCAACAACCGACAGCGTACTTTTGCCGCAGTTGTTCAGTCTCAGCCACAACCCGTGCAGCCTTTTGTTCCGCGCCCTGTAGCTCTCGCCGCACTTGCCAAGCGATCTACAGCTGAACAAGCGACACAGGTGGATTTCACCGAGCTCCAGCTTATTCGACCAGCTGCGTCTTCGCCTTCTCTTTTGAAGACGCCCGCCTCTTCCGGTTCCCAGCAGACAGCCTGCACGTGCGGAAGACCCGGCCCTCAATCCGCAAAGGTGTGCGGTGTCCATCAAACTGTCTCGGCCTCAGCGAGGTCCCCACCCTCACCCAACATTATAGAAGAACACGGGGGGAGGAGAGTGACAGTTCGTCCCCAGCCTCTACCAGCATTGCAGAGGAACATGGGGGGAGGAGAGTGACAGTTCGTCCCCGCCCTCTGCCAGCATTGCAGAGGAGTGTGGGGGGAGGAGAGTGACGGTTCGTCCTTTTCCATTAGTAAATATGTTACTTTTAATAAACTTCATTAACTACCTTTTCTTCACTGCTTTCTTCATACTCTTTTTCAACTTTTACCAAGCCTGTCTGATCTTAATCATTTTCCACGTTTTTAAAAATCTGTGGCTGATCGTTCTTTGTCTGGCGCTCTTTGGCCAAACCTGGCCCTTGCGCCAATAAAATCCAACAACCAACCAACCAACCAACCTCGGGACACAGCTAACTGGGATCATCAACTGTTGATGTTACTGCTCAAGGTTCTGTCAGTCCTTATCCATCAACGTACAGGCAGTGTTTCATATTTCTGCCACCGTGTCGCTGAACGCCAACCCCTAACGATTCTTCTCGTCCGTAGTTTATATATACATACAGTTCAAACATCAGTCTCATTAAAGGTGTTAGTAAAAACTATGGAATAACTTATTACAATAGAATCACTTAAAAAATTGTGAGGTAAATGGTACACTTCGAAGAAGAACTCACATTATGCAAAACACTTGTGCAGAATATTTATATAGCATTCAAATTCCGACTTTGGAATTATATAGAATTCAAATTCTGACACAAATTTATTGGAACCACTTACACAGAATTTGGAACTGAATGTTTGGGACAAAAAGTGTGTGTCCATTTCAAACATGGAACTACTGTTCAAAATTATGGCCTGGTATATTGCCATGATTTTGACCGACAGAACGCAGTCAACTGCCTTCTTTCAAATTAATAAATATATAACCAGGCGGAATTCTTGGTTATCTTTAAACTATACTTCTAACAAACATAACGAGAAACTAATGACGATTGACGATCAGAAAAAAAAAAAAAAAAAAAAGGACTGGGGTTGGCTTCTACACAAACTCTTTTTTTTAGCAACAAAAAGTGGCATTTTTATTGTACGCGAATCCCCGTAGAGATCGCCGGAGTGACAGAGCCTTACGCAGTTAACAGTTGATGATCATAGTTAGCTGTGTTCTTGATGTTCCACTGTGCTACCTCATCTTCCCCCACTTATGCCTGGGCCTTTCCAAAACGGAGTAAATTCTACTCCGATTATTTCCAGCACCCTCTGTCATTGTGTCGCATTGGCCAGGTACATCCCATCCGCCAGAGACTGAGGCCCAATTCTTTAATTTGAAAGTCAATGGACGTTTTTAGCCGTAACTCACCCGTTTGACCAAGAGGTTTAGTGAGTGGAATGTAGTGCTTCTTGTAGTTCCGTTTGGTGTATTCATACAGCTGTTGGCGATCATCAGAGCTTCTTCAGTGGAAACAGGATACACCACGAGCCATGACATTATGACCATCTACCTACCAGCGTGTTGAGCTACCTTTTGCCACGGCAACTACTTGCATCCGGTGTATCGTTGGCTCCAGAAAAATAGCGGAAATTGCCCTTGGGTACTCTGTACTGGTCGTACTTATTGATGTTCCGTAGTCCGGCGATGAAGCGAAACATTTTCGATTACCGTCGACTGATGAATACCACTGCACCTCACAAATATCCCATAGAATTCACGTTGGGAGAATTAGGTGGTCACGAGAGCACACAAAGTTCTTTAACACTGTACTAGAACTATTCCTGAACAAAGCTAACCTTGGACAGTTGGTGCTTTCCCGAACAAGTCCAGTGCCATACGAGTACCTAGTCACCATGTAAGGCAATACTTTGTCTGAGACAACGCCTAGGTATGATCTGATGGTGGTGATCGTGTGTTCAACTGGGATGACAGCACCCAGTGATATCCATGAGAAATAGTACCAATACCATGATACCGTCGCTGGCGTCCTTTTCGTTAAACCGTACTGTCTGGTTGCAACTCTTAACGTACACAGCGTCAAATACAAATCCGTTCATCGGCATGTTGGAGCTGGAATCATCGAACCAGGCGGCTGTTTTTCTGTCGTCCCATGGAGAGTCACTGTGATCTCGTACGCTGTGAAGGAGAAGCTGTCGATAATGATCGCGCAAATGGGCATATGAACGAGTCTCCCACTCCTTTAAGCCCATCTGTAAGAACGTACGATGGATTATATACGTTGCATTGTACGTCCTGGTTGAACACTTCTATGAACTGTGGAATTATGAACACGGCGATCGGCAGCGCGACCCCTGCTAACGGAGTTCACTCGGCTCTACCATCACCATGGGATTCCCCTAAACCATCACAGCGGCTGCCCCCGGACATCCAACCATATCTGCAGTTCTCTAGATGCTATCCTTCGCTTTCCCCGCGCTGATAATAATTCGTCCTTCCCTATTGTTGTGGCTGCATACTTGCAAACTGACAAGCCTTGCCTCTGTCATGTAATCATTTTTCGGGCTATCTTCCTAAGCCATAAATTCAGATTCTGTTAATTCTTTGGAAATTTCAAAAGGGACGTGCGATCTTGATTACGTCAATTACAGTGACAGTCAGGAACACAGCATTTGAAATTGCATCTTTGAAACATCAGATGCAAACGATTGCAACAGATTTCGAACTGCATCTCTTTGAGCAGAATCGATCAGTTAAATTTTCAAATATAGCAGTAATCTATTTATGCACTTACAAGGAAATCGTATATAGGCAGTGTATAAATCTTGTGACGTGCCTGCGCCTCAGGACGTTACAGATAGCAATGAGAGCCCATGTCCGCGTAGCTCAATTGGGAGAGCGACCTACTCCGGAGTGAGGGGACCCCGATTTGATGCCCGGCATGAACAAGCCTGTGTTTTCACATTGGCGCCCAAACTTCAAGTATGACCTGGCCGTTAAGTTTTTCGCAATGGTGTGAGGTTCTTTCCCCACCGCGAGACAGGAAAAATGAGAATCCCCTCTTCAGTGCTTTGGAAAAATAAATGTTTGTGACGTTACGTTCCACACACCAAATTGTCTGGGAGTTCTCAAATGCACGTTCTTCATCGGATGATTGCCTACAGCGAAACAAGTTCCCGACTGCCCCCGGCCCCTCTTTCGGGAGGGGGGGTGTGACGTGCATGCGCCGCAGGACGCACATCAGATAAAGGCAAATAGCAATGAGAGCACATGTCCGCATAGCTCAGTTGGGAGAGCGACTTACTCCGGAGTGAGGGGAACCAGGTTCGATGCCTGGCGTGGACAACTGTGTTTTCACAATCTATTAAATGAAATCCATAAAACCCGCGCTCAAAACACCTAGACACGAGCAGCAACACAAGTGAAGTAGCAGTCGGAGTGTTCCAAACACTGACAAGGCCAAACATTTTGGATCTTTTAGTCTCCCGCGTGATCACGTAATCCTAGATCTTCTAGGTAGAGAGGGCGTTTGCTAGTGCCCAGAGTGAAGCACTAGTAGCGCAACTTGTGACATATCATCTGATTTAACCCTCCTTTTTAGTTCTTATCTTCTTTTGTAAATTTAAGTTTATTCTCGTTAAAGGTTTTTCTTTCTGAACGCCACATTTTTCTCTCTCGAAGAATTTGTGTTTGGAAACCCTGACTACAGGTCAAACTATAACGTCCTATGCTAAAATTGCTTATAAGCCATGCGGCTTTGAAATGTATGAGACGATTTGAGGGTATTCGCGAATTCACGCTGGCTTAAAGTGGTCGCTCACGTTCTCGCTCATCCTGGTTTTAGAGTCTGACTTATTTGTCGGACATTGACAATATTTTACGGTTATACTGTTTTGAGCACGACATTGTGAGGTGTGCTAATTACAAATGTACCAATCAAGGAGGGGATTGTGTCTAAGGCGATATGTTCTGTTACTTAGCTATTTGATTAAGCAGAGTGGTTGTCATGCTACCTATTCTTTACAAACGTGAATAAAGGTGTGGACTCAAAGTACTATTTTCTTGACTTTCATGTGGCCGTTATTATTCCCAGCGCTTAACAAGTTAATTGATGTTTTATAGAGTTGTAACGAAGTTGTTTGAAGCTATCCGGGATTCATCTAAAGTAATTCAGTAAGCTTTACGGTGAAGCAAGTTTACTTCGGCATATTTAGCTTTACGGTGAAGCAAGTTTACTTAGGTATATTAAGCTTTGCGGTGAAGCAAGTTTACTTCGGCATATTTAGCTTTACGGTGAAGCTAGTTTACTTAGGCATATTTAGCTTTACGGTGAAGCAAGTTTACTTAGGCATATTTAGCTTTACAGTGAAGCAAGTTTACTTAGGCATATTTAGCTTTACGGTGAAGCAAGTTTACTTGGGTATATTAAGCTTTACGGTGAAACAAGTTTACTTCGGCATATTTAGCTTTACGGTGAAGCAAGTTTACTTCGGCATATTTAGCTTTACGGTGAAGCAAGTTTACTTCGGCATATTAAGCTTTACGGTGAAACAAGTTTACTTCGGCATATTTAGCTTTACGGTGAAGCAAGTTTACTTCGGCATATTTAGCTTTACGGTGAAGCAAGTTTACTTAGGCATATTTAGCTTTACAGTGAAACAAGTTTACTTGGGTATATTAAGCTTTACGGTGAAACAAGTTTACTTCGGCATATTTAGCTTTACGGTGAAGCAAGTTTACTTCGGCATTTTAGCTTTACGGTGAAGCAAGTTTACTTCGGCATATTTAGCTTTACGGTGAAACAAGTTTACTTCGGCATATTTAGCTTTACGGTGAAGCAAGTTTACTTCGGCAAATTTAGATTTACGGTGAAGCAAGTTTACTTCGGCATATTTAGCTTTACGGTGAAGCAAGTTTACTTCGGCATATTTAGATTTACGGTGAAGCAAGTTTACTTCGGCATATTTAGATTTACGGTGAAGCAAGTTTACTTCGGCACATTTAGCTTTACGGTGAAACAAGTTTACTTCGGCATATTTAGCCGTAGTCTGTGATCGTTGTAGTGCTATACTGTGAAGTTTCATGTTAGGATAACAGTTGTAAACACAAACATATTACGTAAAACAACTACGCTCATCATCAAAAATATAGTTGCACCCAGAAGGAAGCAACCGACAGGAATGAAACTTGGTAGGTAGGTTTGACATCGTGAGACACGCAAATGATTCAAGTATCACACTCGGCCGCGCATTGACGCAAGCAAGGAGGGGTGGGTCGTAGCGCTGTACCTGACCGGCTATTATAAGGTCGTCCAGTTGCGCGTGCTTGCCATTCCGACACGTGCTGTTGTGTTAGTTGCATCCTTTACAATTGACGTATGCCTCGGAGAAAAGTTCGGAAGCCATTTGAGCAGTTGAACGAACTCGAGAGAGGGTCGCATCGTCGGGCTCCGGGAAGCGAGATGGTCTTATCGCCGTATTACGCGCCATACCAGTTGTGCGGATATCACCAAAGCTCGCTGTGGGCGGCAGTTGATATAACAAAGCACGCAGCAACGACAGGAAAGGTGTGGGAAACCTAGACTAACCACAGAGAGAGAGAGAGAGAGAGAGAGAGAGAGAGAGGGGGGGGGGGGGCCGACGGGTTGTCCGATATGCGCGGAGTAACCCCAACAGCCACGATTGCGGATATTAAGCGAACAGTGGTGCCCTCCATGCATCGTCCGAATAGTGTCAGCACCATTGGCAGACAGCTGCACGATGTGGGACTACACGCACTCAAAGCGTTACGACGACTGCCCTTAACACCATTTCATCGTCGCCAAAGACTACAATGATGTCGTGCCAGACTTAAAGAAGCCACGCAGAATGGCAGCGGGTGATCTTCAGTTACGAGTCCCGCTTTTGTCTTGGAGGAGACGACCACCGAATCCGTGTGTTGAGGCACCGTGATCAATACCAAGATGAACGGTTTGTTGTCGAGTGTCGCACGTCCAGAAGGCCTGGTATCATGGTGTGAGGTGCAATTGCCTATGGTGCCAGATCACCTTTGGTGTTCATTACGGGCACTTTGATAGCCCAACGTTACGTTAATGTTCCTACCTTATTCTGAACGCTCACGATTTCCCAACAGGACAACGCTCGTCTGCATACTTCTGCTGTCTCGAGAGCTTGCCTTCAAGGCACTGACACTCTGTCGTGGCCAGCCGCATCGCCATATCTATGGCCGATAGAAAATGTATGGGATGCTATTGGACGCGCTATCCACAAGAACTGCGTGAGAAGATTCAAGCTGCCTGGGATGGCTTATCGTAGGACTCCATTAGGAGCCCTACGTAGGACTCCATTGGCTTATCGTAAGACTCCATTGGAACTCCATGCCGTGTGAGCAAATATGGCGGCTTGACGCCATGATGAGAGACACTGCTTATTGGCGTGTAGCTCAATAAATATTGCCCATCAGTCTCAAAGTTTAATCATTTATTGTTTCTGGTAACTTTTATCTTCCTCCCGAATAGCATTGCAATCCGACACATCCTTCTGGGTGCAACTATTTTTTTGGCGATGAGTGTATTTTATTTTTGCAAGTTGACCAAGGTTTCGCTGGGCTCTGGCTTAGCTTCATCAGGACGAATGGCACGTAAATATTCAAATTGTACATGACATCATAAATGATGTTTACAGTCACGGGTTTTGGTTAGTTGCTTCCCCGCACTTGATAGAAATGGTGTGGATACCATGTCATTAACAGTTGCGAAGAATTCTGATATAAGTATATGGAAAGCTTCCAAAGTATCAAATTTGGTGGTTGAATCTGGCTTGTCGGTTAGTTTTGCTTCTGCAAAGAGAAATTTATTGTCCTTCTCGTAACAGTGTTTAGCCATCGATCATTTGTGCTCCTTCAATCGAAAACGCGATGCTCTACTGGTCTGTCCTATATACGAAGAGCTACATTCACATGGAATTTGATAAATTCCCCACGAATTTTTATCTTCAACTAGTCCTTTGATCCTGAAAAGTTCATTTCGTTTATGGGTTCAAGAATCACTTTTAAATTAAAGGTGTTGAGAATTTTTGAAATTTTGAATGCAACGTCATGGACAAAATTGAATAATGGCAAAATTATCTCTTAATGGACGCATCACAGGAGTTATCGTGGAGATAGGCTTCGGTTTCCAGAATTTTGTTAGAGCTTTCTCTATAATGGAAGAGTTGTATCCTCACTGTACTGCAACACGTTTAAGAAAATGAAGTTCTTTTTCCAAACATATGTAAATGTATCGCGCGATATATGGAACTGTAAAAGGCGCTGAGTTTTTGTTGCCAAGGGTTGTACTTGGCTTGTGGGGGAGGGGGGAGGTGAGAAAACAGCGAAAGGCTTCCAATAAATTGTAGTTGCGAAAAGTTCATTTGAGCAGGTAACCAGGACGTCAAGGAATGGTAGGCATCCGTTATTTCCAGTTTCGTAACTTTAGCTACCTCTAGCTCCGTTATTTTGTTCCATGTCTGCTTCATCGAGCAGCACTTTGAGTGTAATGAGCTAAGAGGATACCATTTTTAAAAGTTAAATAACTCTGAAAATGTACCATACAGACCACCTCTAACTACGCGAATAATAAGGAAAGAAACTGCGAACAGTATCACGAGCAGAAATATATTCATTTTCAATTGTTTTACTTCAGTCGATACATCACAGTAATATACACATGAATCGGACGAGGAAACGCTGACCCACCCGTACTGTTTATCTTGATATTCCATCCAGCAATTACCTAAAGAAGCAATCCTGTGATTCCATTAAGACATTGATCGCATCGCTATGTTGTTTCTCTTTGGAAGACAAAACATGTTGATGTTCGAAATGGTTGGCTGAATGATTGCTTCCTACCCCTCGTACGTGTGCAATATATACTCGTATATTGTACTTTCAGAAAAAGAAAAGGCACACGCGGATCTACCCATAGTAAGTGCACCCAAAGTAAAACTCTTGAAGATATATCTATTTCCCATTCCAGTACTGTTCAAGCTTCGTTGCTATAGAATTCACTCGTTTTCCCGAACCAAGTAGTTTAAGCCTCTCCTCTGGTTTCAAGCATTGGCTTTAGTGGTGATAAGACTGCTCTTTCTAAAATGATAAATCGTGCAAACGGGCGAAATGGTTTGAGAGAGGTCTAACTGAAACTTAAGTGTCAAAAAGTGTCGTTACTTAAACTATTCATGAAAAGTTTTTGTAGTTAAGAATATTTCCACTTAAAATTTTATTGACGGAAGTAGCCTGAACCTTTAATGAAAAGGAAAAACTGTTTTTGTAAATTCGCCTACAAAGTATTTCAGCATACGCACGAAATTCAGCTGCCTTTTATAAACATATATAGAGCTTCTTTGCACGGAAAGTTAACTGTGAAATGTCGCAAAAGGTGACAAAAGTAAATCCGACAGACAGTGACCTTTGTGGGAAAATGTATCTCAGCATAACGTCGGAAAAGAGAAACTTTGTGAAGTTATCATATATCCTGAGTTTTGAGTTGCTTTTCCAGTAAACGGAAAAATTGATACTATGGGCAGAGATATCTTTACAACTGTTTTACTTCAGTCGAGGAATAAATACGAATCTGACAATTTCAACAATTATTTTCTTCGTTTACTTTCTTAAAAATTCTATTCTTTTATTTTAACAAAATCTAGTAAATTTTCGTGAGTATATTCACAATGTTTTGTACTCCATACAATGTCATTCTCCTTATACATACGTTCCACAACTGCATTAGTTTCCAGAAAGTAACGTACAATTCCATAAACAATCCATTTGATATCCACAGCACTCGGAGCGAACAGCATTCCGTCATCGGTCCTTAACGTTTCGGGCATTCAGTCGTTGGACCTTTGGTTGTATGACAGTAACCGTAGTGTCGACGTCTAATAAATCAACTGGTGTGCTTGGAATTTGATCATCAACTGAGATTTAATCGTTTTGATTTCTGACGTCAAACATTCATTAGAAAATTTCTTACCCTCTGCCTTAACCGAGGTTGTAAAAATACATTCTCTCATCCGAACTATCATATTTTTTATTCGACCGCCAATTTCTTAAAGCTTTTGAAATCGCAAAGGCTACCAGACGTACCAATAGCGAACAAAGGCGGATTTTACTGTTAGAATTGAAAACCATCATAGTAGTGGCACTAAAGCACTGATTTTAGGCATTTTTTTTTATCAAAAGGTAACCAAAAAGCTATTAAGGTTTCATCAGCAGCTCTGAAGCTGTCATTTTCAGCAAAATTTCGCAGTAATTTAGCAGGACCGTAGACAGACAGAAAAGTTGCGAAGCGGTGCAGATGGTAAGAATCTGACGTTTTATTGCTATTTAGAAAGTTGCTAAGGGTCTGGTAAAAGATCTAACGTTTTATTACTATTACATTTACATAATCGTATGTCCCTTCTGTCTACTCGCCTATAGTTATGCAAAGGGATGTTACACAGTTTGACGAAATACCACGGGCAAACTCTCCTGATTCGTCAGGAACAATCGTAACAACTCTCTTTTCTTTCAACCATCCAGGATTCAAGCTGTGTATTCAATAACGACCATTGAATCCAAGATGACGGTTTGCCGTTAGAACAGAGCCCGAACCTAGGATATCCAAAGTGGTTGTTTGAACCCTGTGAATGGTATTGCATCCATCGTTATTTGCTGCCTCCAAACATTTACTTTCCGATACAGATCTTAACTTTTTGAAATTTTGTAAAGTTAAATTGAAAGAAAAGTTGTATTTGTAGAACTCCGAACTCTTTGCAAATGTCTGCTACTTGCAGGTGCTTCGTTTTCACTTTCAGCAGAACTGAATTTTGTTTACAGGCTCTACTACAAACCGTTTATGAATGTTTACGTGGAATGGGAATTTTATAAAACCTGCAATGTAACAATGTAAATTGTATATATCATCATCATAATTGTCAAACATTATCAATCCACTGCTGGATGAAGGTCTCCCCAAGTTTCTTCCACAACGGTCTGTCTTGCGCCAGTCTCCTCCTTATCACTCCCGCATGTTTTCAAATTTCATCCACCCATCTCTGTCTTTTCCTGTCCGTTTAAATGCAGTCTAAAATTTCGGTTGTCCATCGATGGTCCGTTCTTCTGACAACATGTCCAGCCTACAGCCATTTCATGAATTTTACATTGATCATGATGTCTTCCACTCTTGTCATTTTCCTTATCCACCAGTCTCTCTTCTTGTCTCTCCTGGTTACACCAAGAATGCATCTCTTCATGCTTCTTTCAGTTGTCTGCAGTCTTTGTATATCTTTTTTAGTTAAGATCTACGCCTCTGCTCCGTACGTAAGCAGTGGAAGGATGCATTGATTAAACACTTTTCCTTTAAGACATAATGACATATTACTCTTAAAAATTGTACTGTTTCTTCCAAAAGCTATGCACCCAAGTTTTATACTTCGATTAATTTCTTGATCAATGTGACCTTTGCTTGATATCTGCTGCCCAAGGTAAATGTAGGAATCTGTTATCTCCAGCTTTTCTCCATCAATCGGTAAATCTTCATTTCTTGTGAAAGCATTGTACATCAGTTTTGTCTTCTGAAAGTTCATTTTAATCCCACTTCTTTACTCTTGTCAGCAAATTCCTGGATCATACTCTGCAGTTCTGAGGGGATAGTTACAGTTCTTGAGGATGCAAGGTCAAGTGATGCGCAAACATATAGCCTCTCCTTGACAAATGTCAGCTCCGCTTTCTCGCGGTGCATCCTATTCCACTAAAGGGGCTGTGACGACCGATAGTTCTGTATCATCGAGATTAGAGGAAACGCTATCGCTCACTCACCAACCCGCTTGACCAGAGTGGTGAGTTACGGCCAACCCCCTCCTGCTCCCCAAAGATAACTTCGCAACGTAAATTTTGGCCCTCAGTCTCCGGCACCTGGAATTTACCTAGCCAAGGCAGCTGCCAGTGCGACATAAAGGTAGAGCGTGCTAAGTAGAGTCCTGCAGAGGCAATATTTTTAGGCCCGGCCCGGGCTCACCAAGTTAATGCCAGCCCCAGCCCGGCCCGTTCCCACCCAGTTAATGTCAGGATCGACCCAACCCGGCCCTGCCATTTAGGTCCGGCATAGATTTTATTTGCATAACTGTCTTTAACACAGACGGTATTTGTACTTTAACCTTTCTGGACTAACTCGAAACTCGCGTAAAAAGAGGGCATAAGTCAGTTAACTAACCCACCAGTAAGCAGTAATACGGCAAATGCAATAAATAGTATTCAGTGAACTTAAGTAAATTATCCTCATTTCATAATCGAGCCTTTCGTAGGGTCAGATCACTGTTTATACGAGTCAAGTACTGTTTTCTTGGACACTTTTACCCAGAATATAATATACTGTAAATTGATGCTCAGTTACACATACGCACAAACAATAACATGGTTAATAGTTAATAAAACAAACTCTCGTACGCAGAATATGATTCCGTTCTGTTGACCCGATGACTTTGATTTTAATTCTTCAGGTTTAGGATACAACTCCCAAAATCCAAATGTAACACAATTTTCCGATTGTTTTGCTTCTCGAACCTCTAATTTACCCAGCACAATAGTCATCCATATTTAAAACAAAGCAAGTAGCAAATCAAAATTATAAAGACAGAGCCTAAGAACAGTTTACTAGCGCATATTGAAGCTTTAATTGATTCCTAATTCCTATAAATGCAAATCATCGTACGGATAAAGTGTTTTTCTGGTGTAAACTTCCGAAATAAATGGAATATGGATTCACAGGACAGTGCGATTGCCAAAGATCAAAAACGAAAAGACGAGCGCAAAATAAATAAATAAAAAATAGCACAAGGCGGGAGAGAAGAATAATTGCGAGAAACAAGAAATATGATCACGGGAAGGGAAAGACAGACTTCAAAAACATAATGACCTAACTTTATCAACAACCTGACTACACGGTGCACATGCAAGTGCAGGCCCGGCCCGTAAATCTTATTTTACAGGCAGGCCCGGTCAGGGCTCTAGTGCCAAGCATCACCAGAACACCGGACTACGCTGAATAATAATAACTATCTAAATAATAAAGACAAGCAGCACTTGAAGACCATTATGGATGATTTCAATGCGAAAATAGGACATCATCATCAGAATGAAACGTCGATAGGTAAATTCAGACATGGGAACAGAAACCAGCGTGAAAATACTTTTGTAGAGTTTGCCATCATGAACTCCTTTTTCAAGAAAAAACAAAACTACGTAGGAAATGGACATGGAAGCATCCCAATGGAATGACAAGGGAAATTTATTTTATTATGTGTTACAAGAAATTTGTCATTGAAGACTGCAGTGTGCTGAACAGGCTCCACACAGGAAGTGACCGCAGAATGGTGAGATGCACCTCAATTCTAAACTCGAATGTAGCAAGCTCATGAAACAAACAAAATGTATTGATATCACAATATATATTCCGCGCCAGCAGGTGACGTTACTATGTACCGTTAGCCGCGCCAGCAGGTGACGTTACAATGTACCGTGAGCCGCGTCCGCTCGTGGTGACAGCGGCGGCCATGATGATGTGCCCTACGAAATTACAACATGTTGATCCTCCACTTGCCGCCAAAAGAGCTCTTACCCGGTTACAGGATTTCTAAAAGTGTCTTGTGGTATCTGGTACCAACACGTTACCAGCAGATTCTTTAACTCTTGTAAGTTTTGTGGTTGAGCGCCGCAGATCGAATTTGCTCTTCCAACGCAAACAAATGCCTAGTTAGGGATTGATGTCTAGGATATTTGAAGGTCAGGGCAATACCTGGGAGTCTTCCTCATGTTTCACGAACAATCAAGTAGTGTGGCATTGCGCATTATTCTTCTAAAAGAAGGAATTAGTAGAGGAGAATACCGTTGCCATGAAATGATGTTCCTGGTTTGCAATAATGTTCAACGTAGGCGTTAGACAATATAAAACCACCAACTCGTACATTCTTGATAAATAAGTATAAAGGACACCGTCTCTGTATAAACAAATGAATAAGAAACTCAAAGAACCAATAAAAGTAAAAGTTGTACAACTTTCAATTCATTAGTTTAATCTAAAATACACATGAGTACTTTCGGGCCACTTTGGTCCCATCTTCAGATGTGAGGTGAACATTCGAACAGTGCTGCAATTTATAGAAACCAGGACAGCATGGGTAAACATAGTATCTGTGTGTGTGTGTGTGTGTGTGTGTGTGTGTGTGTGTGTGTGTGTGTGTGTTACGTCAGCGATGTTTAAGGTGGAGCTCCCCGTTTTGTCCAGTCTCCTCTGGGTGATTATATAATGTTTTTCCATACAGGTAGTAAATCACATGTTATATAGTCATAACAACATTTGTTACGGGTTTTAAAAATAAATATACTTTCAGTCAATAACAGCATTGAACGGGATCTTGACGTTAGTAGGATTCTTGCATGGTTCAATAGACACATAGTTTCCTGCACGTGACCTAAAGGTTTCCACCATAACATTGCACAGAAAATTACACTTCCTTTGTTTTCGTTCACGGTGCATCCTGGTGCCAACACTTCCCAAGGTAAAAATCTTCCTAATACGTGGCGTCAGTGAATAAACAAAGGCATCTCTCATTCCACGTTTTATCAACACATCACAACCAAAAAATTGTTATCCGGTCGCCGCTGGGGATTCGAATCCCAGATCTCTTGATATCTAGCCGAGGGCGTTAGCCTTACGCTACGATGGCCAACAATTAACGGCGCTATGTGTGTTTTTCTGTCAGCTTCTGACATCATAAATCCGTAAGATGGGCTCAGATACTGAGACGTCTCCATCTGGTGGGCATGAACGGCACTGGCTATATATTAATATGTAATTGGAGAATTTTCACTTTGGATTTAACTGCTATAATTAATATATAGCTAGTGCCGTAAATGCCCACCAGATGGAGACGTCTCAGTAGCGGAAGCCCATCTTACGGATTTATGTCAGAAGCTGACAAAAAAACACACATAGCGCAGTGGATTGTTGGCCACCGTGGTGTAAGGCTAACGCGCTCGGCTAGGTATCGAGAGATCTGGGATGATTCGAATCCCAGCTGTGACCAGATAAAAAACATTCGGTTGCTGTATGTTTTTTTTGTTATTTTTTTTTGAGAAGGAAAAAAAGTATAAACATAATGACTGCGTAATATGACAGAATTTTACTTTGATTTTACAATTGTAGAACAGAATGTTTAAAGTTCAAGGCATGTTTTTTGCTGAATTCAAAGCTAAAATGCCAGATATAGTAAAGAAAATAACGTCACACCAAAAAATGCGAAAATGTCAAGTGGTTATTCAAATACGTAATTATGTATCAAAATGGGACATTACTGAATGACAATGTGTATTTTAAACTTCTTCCAATCATTCAAGGTGAACCGTGATTAGATTAGCAAGGGCACTTGGTGCGGCCTGCTACTACACAGCACCATTTTCAGCAGGGTTCCATGTACTGCAACTCGCGACACATTTCTTCCGTCACCAGCATTTAAATTGGCAGCGAATTGCGTCACATTATAGCTTCTGTTGGTTCGTACTACACGAGATGGCCTTCAGTCATCTTGCAGGCGGTTCTTGTTTTTTTTTACCCTCCTCGGACCACTTTTTGGAGGTACTAACCAGAGCCGGATTAAGAGGGGTCTATAGCCTTGGGGCCCCACCATGACGAAGAGCCCAGGAGGCATGCCAGAGAGAGAGGTTTATAAAAGAGTTTCACTTTTGTCTCGTATGATTTCCACTTGGTCAGAAACAGAGGCTGGAAGACGAACAGATTTCAAGGCAGTGACTCACCAAGGATAAAGGTTTCATGTCGCTGTGTACAGTGACAGTTCTAAAACTAGAGACATTTTCAGCATACGAGTATCTGATTTCCACTTGGTCAGAAACAGAGGCTGGAAGACGAACAGATTTCAAGGCAGTGACACACCAAGGGTAAAGGTTTCATGTCGCTGTGTACAGTGACAGTTCTAAAACTAGAGACATTTTCAGTATACGAGTATATGATTTCCACTTGGTCAGAAACAGAGGCTGGAAGACGAACAGATTTCAAGGCAGTGACTCACCAAGGGTAAAGGTTTCATGTCGCTGTGTACAGTGACAGTTCTAAAACTAGAGACATTTTCAGTATACGAGTATATGATTTCCACTTGGTCAGAAACAGAGGCTAGAAGACGAACAGATTTCAAGGCAGTGACTCACCAAGGGTCAAGGTTTCATGTCGCTGTGTACAGTGACAGTTCTAAAACTAGAGACATTTTCAGTATACGAGTATATGATTTCCACTTGGTCAGAAACAGAGGCTGGAAGACGAACAGATTTCAAGGCAGTGACTCACCAAGGATAAAGGTTTCATGTCGCTGTGTACAGTGACAGTTCTAAAACTAGAGACATTTTCAGTATACGAGTATCTGATTTCCACTTGGTCAGAAACAGAGGCTGGAAGACGAACAGATTTCAAGGCAGTGACTCACCAAGGGTCAAGGTTTCATGTCGCTGTGTACAGTGACAGTTCTAAAACTAGAGACATTTTCAGTATACGAGTATATGATTTCCACTTGGTCAGAAACAGAGGCTGGAAGACGAACAGATTTCAAGGCAGTGACTCACCAAGAGTAAAGGTTTCATGTCGCTGTGTACAGTGACAGTTCTAAAACTAGAGACATTTTCAGTATACGAGTATATGATTTTCACTTGGTCAGAAACAGAGGCTAGAAGACGAACAGATTTCAAGGCAGTGACTCACCAAGGGTAAAGGTTTCATGTCGCTGTGTACAGTGACAGTTCTAAAACTAGAGACATTTTCAGTATACGAGTATATGATTTCCACTTGGTCAGAAACAGAGGCTGGAAGACTAACAGATTTCAAGGCAGTGGCTCACCAAGGGTAAAGGTTTCATGTCGCTGTGTACAGTGAAAGTTCTAAAACTAGAGACATTTTCAGTATAGGAGTATATGATTTCCACTTGGTCAGAAACAGAGGCTGGAAGACGAACAGATTTCAAGGCAGTGACACACCAAGGGTAAAGGTTTCATGTCGCTGTGTACAGTGACAGTTCTAAAACTAGAGACATTTTCAGTATACGAGTATATGATTTCCACTTGGTCAGAAACAGAGGCTGGAAGACGAACAGATTTCAAGGCAGTGACTCACCAAGGGTAAAGGTTTCATGTCGCTGTGTACAGTGACAGTTCTAAAACTAGAGACATTTTCAGTATACGAGTATATGATTTCCACTTGGTCAGAAACAGAGGCTGGAAGACGAACAGATTTCAAGGCAGTGACACACCAAGGGTAAAGGTTTCATGTCGCTGTGTACAGTGACAGTTCTAAAACTAGAGACATTTTCAGTATACGAGTATATGATTTCCACTTGGTCAGAAACAGAGGCTGGAAGACTAACAGATTTCAAGGCAGTGGCTCACCAAGGGTAAAGGTTTCATGTCGCTGTGTACAGTGAAAGTTCTAAAACTAGAGACATTTTCAGTATAGGAGTATATGATTTCCACTTGGTCAGAAACAGAGGCTGGAAGACGAACAGATTTCAAGGCAGTGACACACCAAGGGTAAAGGTTTCATGTCGCTGTGTACAGTGACAGTTCTAAAACTAGAGACATTTTCAGTATACGAGTATATGATTTCCACTTGGTCAGAAACAGAGGCTGGAAGACGAACAGATTTCAAGGCAGTGACTCACCAAGGGTAAAGGTTTCATGTCGCTGTGTACAGTGACAGTTCTAAAACTAGAGACATTTTCAGTATACGAGTATATGATTTCCACTTGGTCAGAAACAGAGGCTAGAAGACGAACAGATTTCAAGGCAGTGACTCACCAAGGGTCAAGGTTTCATGTCGCTGTGTACAGTGACAGTTCTAAAACTAGAGACATTTTCAGTATACGAGTATATGATTTCCACTTGGTCAGAAACAGAGGCTGGAAGACGAACAGATTTCAAGGCAGTGACTCACCAAGGATAAAGGTTTCATGTCGCTGTGTACAGTGACAGTTCTAAAACTAGAGACATTTTCAGTATACGAGTATCTGATTTCCACTTGGTCAGAAACAGAGGCTGGAAGACGAACAGATTTCAAGGCAGTGACTCACCAAGGGTCAAGGTTTCATGTCGCTGTGTACAGTGACAGTTCTAAAACTAGAGACATTTTCAGTATACGAGTATATGATTTCCACTTGGTCAGAAACAGAGGCTGGAAGACGAACAGATTTCAAGGCAGTGACTCACCAAGAGTAAAGGTTTCATGTCGCTGTGTACAGTGACAGTTCTAAAACTAGAGACATTTTCAGTATACGAGTATATGATTTTCACTTGGTCAGAAACAGAGGCTAGAAGACGAACAGATTTCAAGGCAGTGACTCACCAAGGGTAAAGGTTTCATGTCGCTGTGTACAGTGACGTTCTAAAACTAGAGACATTTTCAGTATACGAGTATATGATTTCCACTTGGTCAGAAACAGAGGCTGGAAGACTAACAGATTTCAAGGCAGTGGCTCACCAAGGGTAAAGGTTTCATGTCGCTGTGTACAGTGAAAGTTCTAAAACTAGAGACATTTTCAGTATAGGAGTATATGATTTCCACTTGGTCAGAAACAGAGGCTGGAAGACTAACAGATTTCAAGGCAGTGGCTCACCAAGGGTAAAGGTTTCATGTCGCTGTGTACAGTGACAGTTCTAAAAGTAGAGACATTTTCAGTATACGAGTATATGATTTCCACTTGGTCAGAAACAGAGGCTGGAAGACGAACAGATTTCAAGGCAGTGACTCACCAAGGGTAAAGGTTTCATGTCGCTGTGTACAGTGACAGTTCTAAAACTAGAGACATTTTCAGTATACGAGTATATGATTTCCGCTTGGTCTGAAACAGAGGCTGGAAGACGTACAAATTTCAAGGCAGTGACTCACCAAGGGTAAAGGTTTCATGTCGCTGTGTACAGTGACAGTTCTAAAACTAGAGACATTTTCAGTATACAAGTATATGATTTCCACTTGGTCAGAAACAGGGGCTGAAAGACGAACAGATTTCAAGGCAGTGACTCACCAAGGGTAAAGGTTTCATGTCGCTGTGTACAGCGGGGTCGGCGAGACAGTTTCAGCTTTTTCACTACCATCCACCTACACCTTCCAATTTGCACTTGGAGCCGTTAATGGTCGAAGTCCCCTGTCTCTTCGTATTGTAAAACAAAAAAGATGCACTAAGAAAAGTATACAATGCTTAATCATTAGAAAATCCATGAGGAAATCTAGGAAGCTTAAGCTTTTAACTCATGTTCTTATGAGAACAATGGGAAATACAGTGACTTATGAAAACTGTGCAGATAGTTTATTAGTTTGAAGAATGCATTACGTATTAATTATCACAAGCATATTTGCTACAGTTTCGTTTTTTTAATGGACTTCATAATGATTCTCCGTGATAAGATCTTTGGGGGCCCACTCAGATGTCTTAGCCTAGGGGCCCACTAAGGCCTTAATCCGGCCCAGGTACTAACCTCGTCTGACCATGAGCTGCTCCCCACAAGCCTTGTCGTCTCAAAAATGCTCTGACGCAGTAGTCTGGCAGTTACAATTTGGTCTTTGTCAAACTCAAGGCAACTTAAGGCTCTACGAGACCCGCCATCTTGTATTGCTGCCTTCACTTATTAACCAATGGGCAAGCGTATTTAACAAATTGCTCGGGCAATTTTGCACATTTTGGAACACCGTTTGTGGCTAACGCAAGATATATGATAAATAAAGAGTTCCCTTGTTTCAGATTTTCATTTTGGACCCTTTAAGTATTTTTTATTAATTAATAAAACTATGGAAGACTCCTTGGTACGACTTTCGCTGCAGATAAAAAATGAAGGGAAAGGTCAATAAAAATTCTGAAACCAGAGAACACTTTATGTAGCGTATATCTTGCGTTAGCCACGAACGGTGTTCCAAAATGTGCAAAATTGCCCGAGCAATTTGTGAAATACACTTGCCCGTTGGTCAATAAGAGAAGGCAGCAATACAAGATGGCGGGTCTCGTAGAGCCTTAAGTCAGCTCACAACTGCCTTTCCATCTGGAAGAGCAAGAGTAACACTGATTAACAGAGCTCAGTATCAGGCATTATTTATACTGTTTTATGACCTTTACCCGCGACGTCTTTTTACCTGCACTTGTTTCGATGTGCATAGAACACGGGCTGCTCATTTTGTTTTAGCTCTTCGCTGTGTATATTGCGTTACTCATAATCTCCCAATCTTTTGCATTATTGGTTAGAGGCTCTCACGAAATATATGTCGATAATTAAAACATGCTGAGATTTTAGAGCGTTCTATAGATTCTTAGTGAAATTTTGAAGTGGGATACCACTAGGGAAAGGTTGTGAAGCTGTGGTCAACAGTACGCCGCATAAATGAGCGAAGTTGCTGTAATGGTGGTTTTCTAGAAAGAAATAGTACAGAGGCGGATCTATTACATGTCTGAATCTCCAGATGTGAGCTCACGATGGTGGTCTGAAACAACCGGTGTGTCTTTGTGTGTGATCCATCACGCTTCTGTTTTCGTTATGCCTGGTCTGTGGCGTGGAATGAGCTTTTACGGTTGGAGTGAAAAAATACCCATCCCTATTGCGTGCTTCTGTTCACAAAGGCGCATATTGTTCGAGTTTGAAAACAATCCTCAGACCAGAACATGTCAGATATTTGCCACGCGGGCGAGCTCCAGCGGTGCTGCACGTTCCGCACGACGAATCGAAAGTCTCCGTACGACGAATTCCGTCGAAGTCATTTGACATAGCTTTCCTCATATTGATCACTCTTCACTAAACGTTTTCCACGAAAACCTGGAAGGCACTAATAACCCCCACCCTCATTACTCGTTCCCGAAAGCGCATTAAGGAAAACAAATGGTGGACAAAGAATATATGCGACTATCTCCAAGACACGCAAAATAGCGAAAACGCATACAAAAACAGCACGATCTGAAAAATAAATGTACTAAACAAATTTCAGATATGATAAAAAAAAAAAAAGTCACTCAAGTTTCAAGATTTCTCCAAATACTAGCCTTTGTGGAAGTTTCACCCAAGATATGAAAAAAAAATCATATATATCATCATTATCCGTCCACTGCTGGATGAAGGTCTCCCCATGATTCTTCCACAACTGTCCATCTGGAGCCAGTCTCCTCCATGCCACTCTGACATGATTTCATCCATTCATCTCCCATGTGGTCTTCTTCTGGGTCTTTATCTGTCCCTTGGAGTCCAGTCTAAAATTTCGGTTGTCCATTCTTCTGGCAACATGTCCAGCCCATCGCCATTTCAGGGATTTTACTCTGATCATGATGTCTTCCACTCCTGTTCCTTATCCAGTTGGTTCTCTTTTTAGCACGTTTTTTGTAAAAAAAGATCGTGCTTCTGTTATCGGTATGTCCGTCCGTCTGTACCCACGCTATCTCTGCAACTATAAGTCCGATTTGAAAAATTCTTTTTGCATTGGCAAGCTTGAAAAATGCAAATGATGATCCTTTATTTCGTTTTTTTTTTACGATGTACAATTTCGCCGCTAGAGGGCGTAAATGCAGGTGATGTCGAATTCAAATATACGTTTTATTCCACATATTTGTTTCTAAACATCCGATTGAAAAAATTCTTTTATCTTTCTATTCCACTTATGTCGAAGAGTTTTTTAGATATAGTTACTTTTTCAAATTACGCATAGATTTTCCGCTAGGGGGCGTAAAAGTAAATTACATTTTTTCCGATAACTCTTCTTCTAAAACTCCGATTTGAATTTTTTTTCTTCAGCGACTCCTGATGGAAAATCTTTTGCATATAATTTCGAATTTTTGGTAAAGAACACTTTGGCCACCAGGGGGCGTAAGTGTTATTTTTTGCTTCTGATGTATTTGCCATAAAATCTGAACTAACATACCGATTGAAAAAATTATTTCGTGGACTGATGCCACTCACGCCGCCCCGGTGGCGCAGTGGTCTAAGTCGCTGGCCTCTGATCATTCGTCCGTAAGGGGTCCAGGTTCGAAACCCCGGTCAGGCATGGATGTTGTGTTTGTCTTACGGCACTGGCTCTCTCCCTTCCCTGGAACCAGTGACCCTAAATTAGGGACGGGCGACTGCTTATAGCCCGTTGAGTTGCTCACGGTGGTCGTTAAACCTCCAATCAACAACAACAAAAAAATGCCACTCACATCGATCAACCTTTTTGGAATACTTTCTTCTTAAAATATTTTACAGTTTCTCCACCAGGAGGCGTAGATTTATATCTTATTTTTGTCAATATCTCTACTTCTAGGAGTCCGATCGGAAAAATTCTTTCTTTGTTGGATAGTGTTTTCAGTGTGACATGTTTTTCATATAATTTCAAAATTTTCAAGTAATTCATAGACTTTCCGCTTGGGGGCGTAATGGTAAATTGCGTTTCTCCCTATATCTCTGCTTCTAAATCTCCGATTTCAAACATTCTTTCTGCACCGGATACAGCTCATGATGGGAAATCGTTTGCACATAATTTCTAATTTTTGTAAAATAATGCTTTGGCCACCAGGGGGCGTAAATCTTAATTTCCGCTTCTCATGTATTTGCAGCAAAATATGAGCTTCCAAATTCTCGATTGAAAAAAACGTCGTTTGTAGACCGATACTACTCATGTCGACAAACCTTTTAGGAACATTTTCTTCTTAAAATAGTGCATGGTTTCTACGCCAGGGGGCGTAGATGTACATCTTATTTTTGTCAATATCTCTACTTCTAGGGGTTCGATTTGAAAAATTCCGCCTTTGTTGGATAGTGTTTCCAGTGTGACATGTCTTTCATATAATTTCAAAATTTTCAAGTAATTCATAGACTTTCCGTTAGGGGGCGTAAAGGTAAATTGCGTTTCTCCCTATATCTCTGCTTCTAAATCTCCGATTTCAAAAATTCTTTCTGCACCTGATACAGCTCCTGATGGGAAATCGTTTTCCCATAATTTCTAATTTTTGTAAAAAAATGGTTTGGCCACCAGGGGGCGTAAATCTTAATTTCCGCTTCTCATGTATTTGCAGCAAAATATGAGCTTCTAAATTCTCGACTGGAAAAAACGTCGTTTGTAGACCGATACTACTCATGTCGATAAACCTTTTAGAAAAATTTTCTTCTTAAAATAGTGCATGGTTTCTGCGCCAGGCGGCGTAGATGTATATCTTATTTTTGTCAATATCTCGACTTCTTGGAGTCCAATTTAAAAAAATTCCTTCTTTGGTGGATAGTGTTTCTAGTGTGACATGTTTTTCTTAAATATTCAAAATTTTCAAGTAATTCATAGACTTTCCGCTAGGGGGTGTAAAGGTAAATTGGGTTTCCCACTATTTCTCTGCTTCTAAATCTCCGATTTCAAAAATTATTTCTGCACCGGATACAGCTCCTGATGGGAAATCGTTTGCACATATTTTTTAACTTTTGTAAAAAAATGGTTTGGCCACCAGGGGTCATAAGTGTTAATTGCTGCTTCTGATGTATTTGAAGCAAAATCTGGGCTCGTGAAATTTCGACTAAATTTTTTTCTTGGACCGATACCCCTCATATGGATAAACCTTTTGCGAATACTTTCTTCCTAAAATAATGCATGTTTTTCCCACCAGGGTACGTAAAGTCACATCTTATTTTTGTCGATAACTCTGTTTCTAAGAGTTCGCAAGCTCACGATTCCGTTTACTCCAATATCTGAGGGGTTTAAGACCCGATTGAAAAACTTCTTTCTTCTGTCAGATACTATTGTTTTCCATACCGGTTCTATTGACTTTGAATAGCTTTGATAAATTAAATTTGCGTCAGAACGGATTCAAAAGACGTGCTTATTTACACCCGAAAATTCGGTGTCATCTTTCCTGATGGTTATACCAAGTATGAATCATTCCATGTTTCTTTCAGTAGTCTGCAGCCTTTATATATCTTTTTAGTTCAGGTCTCTGCTCCATATATAAGAACTGGAGGGATGCATTAATATATATCACTGTGTGTGCCTTTAGTGTTGTGAATATTTAGAATTAACCTGTCAAATTAAAAAAAAAAAATTATCTTACGATGTAAGGTGAATATCTGTTAATCAATATATTTAAGTGCCTAAAATACAAGGGAAATTAACCATAGGGCCCAAACCAGGACCGGATTAAGGCCTTATTAGGCCCTTAGGCTAAGACCTTTGACTGGGCCCCTAAGAATCATTATGAAGTCCATTAAAACACGAAACTGTAGCAACATGCAATGGATTTGCGATACTTAATACATTGTGAATTGTTCATCATTGTACTAATAGAATATCTGCATAGTTTTCATACCAACAAACCGTTGCATTTTCTACTGTTGTCACGAGAACATGATTTGCAAGCTTAAGATACGTGGACATTGTCTTGGAGTTTTAATGGTTTAAAAATGTGTACTTTTCTTGATGTATCTACACTGCTGGCCACCCAAAATGCAACACCAAGAAGGACACGAGATAGCAAAGCCAGATTTACTGGACACATAACAACAGATACAAAGATGAAACGATTGAGCTCACGGGCCCGTGCGACTTGCGGAACACGCAGACATCAATAGTTCGTGTGGCCCCCATGGCTGGCAATAACGGCCGCTACAAGTCGCGGCATCGGACGAAAGAGGTTTTGGATGTGGGCTTGGGATACGTCGGTCCAGGCTGCTTCCACACGTTGGAACAGTTCATCAGGCATACCCGCGGGTGGTGCTTGCCGGGGCCACTCGGTTGCCGATCAGCGACCAGATGTGTTCGATGGGCGACATATCGGGAGAACAGGCAAGCTACGGCAGCAGTGACACTTGGTGGGCCGTGAAGTACTGTTGCATGATGCGTGCCACGTGCGGGCGCGCATTGTCCTGTTGAAACGTGGCCGCTGGCAGGTCCTGCAGGTAAGGGAGGACTACAGGCTCCAAAACGTCGGAGATGTAGTGCTGGCTGTTGAGTGTACTGGCGATGCGTACCAGAGGGGTGCGTGTGTCATATCCAATTGCGTCCCAAACCATAACGCCAGGCGACGGACCGGTATGGTGATTCAAAATGCAGGCGTCATACAGTCTCTTGCCGCGGTACCGCCACACGCGGATCCGACCATCGTGGTGTTGCAGGGAGAAGCGGGATTCGTCGGAGAATACAATGTGGTGCCATTCCGTAGTCCAGGTGCAGCGTTCAACGGCCCACTACCGCCGCACTCGTCGGTGGTGTAACGTCAATGGTAATCGGAGCAATGGGCGCCGTGCGACAAGTCCCCGCTCCTGCAGACGACGTCGAACGGTGCGTGCTGACACAGGTTGTTGCGGAACACACCCTAATTCCTGCGCTAACGTTCGTGATGTGGCGGTGCGAGCCGTCAATGCCCGCCGCACAACATGCCGGTCCTCTCTTTCGGTGATGTGCCGCGGCTGCTGCAATCGCTCACGTCGGTCCGTTCGTCCCTCCTGCGCGCACTGAATCCATACTCGCCTCACTGTGGCTGGATGTCGTCCCACACGGGCGCCGATGTCTCGGTACGATAAACCGCTGTCGCGATAAGCCACTATTCGTCCTCTGCCGAACTCCGAAACGTGCTGTAATGACTGCCGTATGTATTCTGCGACGAGGCATCAGGAAGCTTCCCACGCACAGGTCCGGCGGCACAACACACTTCCACTACTTACACCCCGCCTTCTGTGCACCCTTCTTATAGTGCTTCTCGGTGACGTGCCAGGCGCACATGATTTGCGTATGCCCTGCAATGCTAATGGTTTGCATGTCCTCTGGCGGGCGACGCATGCTGCGAATTTCAGGCCAATCGGATGTTTTCTTCTTGGTGTTGCATTTTGGGTGGCCAGCAGTGTATTATCTTATGCAAATTACAAAAAAGTTTTACGTATCAATGGGAAATGAATTCTCCTGAAGAAATAACTTTTCAAAATACATGGAAGACAAAAATTTCATTATCGACACAAAGGTGCCGTATTTTCAATGTTTCCCGTGTTGCCACCTCTTCGAAAAAATACTTCGACCAAGATCGAAGTATTTTTTTTCGCATACATCTATCTCATTAATACAGACACTTGACGTGGACCAGGAACATCAACATGATGTATCTATCTCATCATTATCGTTGTCAATCCACTGCTGGATGAAGATCCATCGCCCCAAGTTTCTTCCAAGACTGTTTGTCTTGAGCCAGTCTCCTCTCCATATCCCTCGGGCACGCTTTCATATTTCACTCACCTATCTCCCGCTAGGTCTTCTAGATCTTTTCGTGTTCTTTGGAATTCAGTCTAAAATTTCGGTTGTCCATCCGTGGTCCGTTCTTCTGGCAATATGTTCAATGCATAGCCGTTTCATGTCATTTACTCTGCTCAGGATGTCTTCCACTCTTGTCAGTTTCCTGATCCACGAGTTCCTCTTCTTACCTTTCCTGTTTACACCAAGCATGCGTCTCTTCGTGCTTTCAGTTGTCTGCAGTCTTTAGATGTCTTTTTTTTTTAGTTCAAATCTCTTCTGGGTGGATGCGCTGATTAAACACTTTCTTATAAGACATAATGGTATATTGCTCTTGAAAATTGTACTGTTTCTTCCAAAAGCTCTCCAGCCTAGCAAAGATATGTAATCGTAAACATGCAGGAAACATCCAAGGTAAGTAGAAACCAGAACACACAAGAAACACATCCAAAACAAAATACAAAGAAACTTACAAAAGAGATCAACCCATTATACAGACAAAACAAGCTGTTTATCATCTAGGGAACTCCAGCTTGGAATCATGGCTTTTCAAAACGTAGCAAATGCAAGAAAGGTCAAAATGCATGCCACGGAGCTCCCTATGCGAAGCAATACCAGCGAAGGAGGTTCAGGAATGGAAAGAAACACGACCGACACAGACAGGAGTACATAGGCGAAAAATCCAGCATTTGACTAAGAAATCAAATAAAGTGTTGACATATGCAAAAAAGTATGACTGTGGAAGTATGGGTGAAAGTGTGGATTAGAGGGCCAGTGGCTACAAGAGGTCCACCTTGTAGCACTTAAAAATATGTCACGTTAAATTTGTTGGACCATGGTTACTTAATAATGTTATTGATATGTATTGTTACGGAGATTTAATACTAGAATTTTAGGCGTAGATATTAAACCTCATTACGCAACTTTTATTTCGCTTTAGTACTCCTTTTCCTTTGTTTCCATGAAGCGTGAGAGAAATTTTGCTGTCTCACTCCTCTATGAAACATCGGAGGCACGGTTTATTTAGAGACGCCAGTTTGTCTCATTTTAGAGTCTTCACCTTTGTATGTTGCAAGCGGATATGTATTTTCGTGCTTGTTTGATATTTTGCCTTCTTTAGTTTAAAAGCAGCCGACTGAAAGCGCAAGCCCTCTTAATTTTTACCTTGATGCTTTGTATTAGCCGATGCCGGCGTGTTTTTCCCATGGAGCTTCTTGAGGCAAAGTGGTAAGTTTGGCCGAAAAAAGATGGGGTAGGGGCTAGGGCAGTTCATCTAGGATTTTAATGCGAGCGTTGCAGGGGACGAGGGCAGAAAAGCCTGAGGTGTTGGGGAATTAGGTCTTTAGCTGACCGACGAGATGGAGGTTTTCTCCACAGGGAGAAGCTGCTGAGGGGAAATGGCCGAAGCAGGATTTAAGTAAAAAACAGGAATCTGAGTTTGAGAGGAGCAGGGAAGAAAAATAACCCAGCTTTAATGACAACCTTTTCTGCGATTAAGTAAAGAAAAGAATAAATGTTTCTAAAAGATATAAAAGGATCGCAAAATTATTACTTAATACTATTTTATTGTCTTCAACCACGCAAGACAACCTAAACTATCGTAACAGTATACCAAAGGGCAAATTAGTACATACAAATCGACTAGCATTTCTTAGGAGTTGAACTAGTAAAGGAACGACAAAACCAACAGGGAAGTCATTGAGATTTAAATGTCTGTAGAACCTTCTAAGTTCTTTAAGTAGTGTACCTCTGTTGCTACATAATTTAAAACAACAATGCACTTGAGATATAACGATATTTCTAAATATGAGATCTTAAAACGTTAGAGTCCCAACTTATATAGAAACGTATGTCAAAAGAATATTATCTTCTTTTGTCGAAAATAGTAGTGGCCTCATTCGAATGAGTAAGTTCGATATCCATAAAGTGTAGATGATTACTTTTAGAATGAGTTTTTTCTAGTGTTGAACTTGATGGATAGATATTTACACTCTGGGAATCGAAATTGTTTCAGTCGAAAGTTATAACACCGTTAATGTATCTCATTACCCGACTAGTGGCTTATTCCTTTACTTATGAAGTGATTTTTTTCGTAATAGTGCAAGTATAAATTTGCTAATACACTGGAATATATGGAACCCATAGGAATGCCTTTAACTTGGCGATATGTGCTATTTCCCAAACTGATGAAATTATTGTCAAGGCAAAATGACTTTAAGAGAGTTTCATGTGTCTTTGGTGACATTAATGTACTCCTCAAAGTCGTTGGATAATTCACCACAAACAGTATGGAGATCGTTTTGGTCTATGCTTGTAAATAGATTTTTAAAGTCGTAAGTAGAAATATCCATCTGTTGTTCGTTGGACAATGATTGCACATATTCTGCTAAAGGGACATTGTTATGAATAATCCAAGTATCCCCTATACTTGCCAGATAAATTTTCAGTTGCTTTTCAAACAGTTTGTTGTAGCTATATTTAGCAGAGGTTATGTATCTAAAAGTTACAGGAGATTTGTGAAATTTGAGCATAGCATATATAAACGGAAATTGTAGGTTATGACTTCTAATGTTAAGCTTTTTACACAAGGCAGTATTTCTTTTATTTATAACCAAACGGCTCTGTTCAATCAAATTATAAGTACCACTTTCATTTAATTGTGACAGTAGAAAGTCATAACATTTCTTGTAGATAAATGCGAGGCTGTTTTTAGCTTTGTCCACAGGTACAATAAGGAATTTACTCTACAGTTCTCTAATATGACGTCTTAGGTTATAAACAAAATGAGTGCTAGTAGTGGGCAATAGTTTTCGAACTTGCATCTTGAAGTGTTCAAGGAGAGTATATAACCATTCCATAAAGGCTTGATATGGTATATCACAACGTGCACACGTGTTCAAGATGAACTTAATGAGATCAGACTTAAACGAGGTGACACGTTTATTGTAGTTTACCTTTTTACTCGGTGTGAAATTTGTACCTTTTTCTACCACAGTGTGTGACTTCATATTCTCAATAATCTTAGTATTACTTGTTATCAGGAGTCGCGCTGCCGATCGCAATTTACGAAAAAGAAATCGTTTTGGTGATGGAGAAAAAGGTTTGGCAATTATCTTTTCATAGTGTTATAACACTTTGGCGAAAACAAATTGAATTTGACGACTAAATTTACGAAAGTCAGCGCAACCCTTGCCTGTTCTGATGCGTCCATGGTTTGAGTCTATAAATTCTTGTAGCTAAGTATTCTAACAGACACACAGTAGTTCAGGGTGGCTGTCGGCACCTGCGAACTCCGTGTAGTTATAGAGCTGTTGACCTATATATAGTCTGTCTATATTTGAAGCTTGTTGTAATGTTGACACCCCTTACAGGGAAGCGTGCTTTGTTGACTTGAAAATTTCTGTTAAATCCAATTATGTCAGAAATTCTGTCCATAAAGTTTACCACACAATAAGTTTTAGTGTTATCAGAAGTATATTTTCTCCTGACGATAAGCAGCTTGTTTTGCCTGTATAATGGGCCGATCTTAAACAACTCTTAGAAATAGGAAGCTAGGAGATTTGGGCTAGGGTGCCCGATAGGAAAGTGGCACGGAAGCGAAGTAGAAAGGGGGAGGAAGAAGCCCTTATCTATTACCGGGGGGAGGGCAGTACTCGGGGTCCGACGATTTAACGTGCCCATCCGACGCACGGCGGATATTTAGTGGATCGAACCTGAGGTCCTTTCCGTGGCAGTCACTAACGTTACCCACTAGGCCGCCCGCGGCCCTCTACTTGCCTTGTATGTCTCCTGCATATTTGTAGATTACATATATTTGCTAGTATTTTGAGATATATATATATATACACTGAAGATAGACAGCGGATAGACGCGCCACAGTGCAAGAAATCACTCGGCAATGAGGACAACTAAAGAAGATGTGACTTCCAAAGTGGAATATATAGAGCTATGCAAGACAACACGAAAAAGTATCACTGAAGACGTAAGGAAATTCAACTGTGAGCTAGTGAGGAAAGCAATTGAAAACAACCAAAGCCTTAAGATAGCAAAGGGACATCTCAGTAAGGGAAGAAAACAGATTATGGCTCTGCGAAAAGAAGATGGTTCTATAACAAGAAATAGAGGCGAAATTTTGACAAGAGTGAAAGATTTCTACTCCAAGTTATATGAAAGGGATGATACATGTACTCCAGACATCATGAAAGGTACCAGAGTTCTTCCAGTCCTCCCAGCAGAAGTTGCTCATGCAATCAAGAACATGAAGCGGGGGAAAGCTCCAGGAGAAGATGGAATTACTATAGACATCATACAAGAAGCAAGTGGAGAAATCGAAACAGTACTCGCCCAAATTTTCACTCGATGCCTTAATGAAGGGAAGATTCCTGAGGATTGGAACAATGCTACAATGATCCTGCTACATAAAAAAGGTGACATTGAGGATCTCAGGAACTACAGACCTATCAGCCTCCTATCAGTGGTTTATAAAATCTTCACTAAAGTTCTTTCACACCGCTTGAAGGTAACACTGGACACGGCTCAACCGAGAGAACAAGCTGGATTCAGGAGTGGCTACAGCACAATAGATCATATCCACGTACTGAGAGAACTAATTGAAAGAGCGAGGGAATATGAACTTCCATTGTGCATGGCTTTTATCGATTATGAAAAAGCCTTTGATTCGGTGAAACCATCAGCAGTTACCACGGCTCTGAAATCCTGCGGTATTGAAGATGCATACATTAATATTATTAATAACATCTATGAAAATGCAAGTGCAAAGATTCGGCTGTTTGAAAATACAACACACATAAAAATTGGAAAGGGAGTGAGACAAGGTGACACCATATCTCCGAAGCTCTTTAATGCCACATTGGAAAATGTCTTTCAATCACTGAACTGGGAAAACAAAGGGATAAAGATTAATGGAGATTATCTAACCCACCTTCGTTTTGCTGATGACGTAGTCATTTTTGCAACTACCCCATCAGAGCTGCAGAGTATGATCCAGGAACTTGCTGACAAGAGTAAAGTAGTGGGATTAAAAATGAACTTTCAGAAGACAAAAGTGATGTTCAATGCTTTTACAAGAAATGAAGATTTATCGATTGATGGAGAAAAACTGGAGATAACAGATACGTATGTTTATCTTGGACAGCAGATATCAAGTGAGGGTCACATTGATGAAGAAATTAATCGGCGTACAAAACTTGCCTGGAGAGCATTTGGAAGAAACAGCATAATTTTCAAGAGCAATATGCCATTATGTCTTAAAAGAAAAGTGTTTGATCAATGCATCCTTCCAGTGCTTACGTATGGTGCAGAGACGTGGACCTTAACTAAAAGAGACATACAAAGGCTGCAGACAACTCAAAAAAGCATGGAGAGGTGCATGCTTGGTATAACCAGGAGAGATAAGAAGAGAAACTCGTGGATCCGAAAAATGACGAGAGTGGAAGACATCATGATCAGGGTTAAATCCCTGAAATGGCAATGGGCTGGACATACTGCCAGAAGGACAGACCATAGATGGACAGCCGAAATTTTAGATTGGATTCCAAGGGACAGGAAAAGACCCAGAAAAAGACCACATGGGAGATGGGTGGATGAAATTCGTAAATATGCGGGAGTGACATGGAGGAGACTGGCACAAGACAGACCGTTGTGGAGGAAACTTGGGGAGACCTTCGTCCAGCAGTGGATTGATAATGGTTGACAATGATGATGATGATGATACACTGAAGAGCAATTGAATTAGAGACAGCTGGCGTTGTGCAAATGTGGCGCTGTGGGCGGCCCTGTAAACGGAAACTACATGACTTATGCAGCGATCCGACAATATAAGGAGTGATGCGACTGGAATCAGTAAGAGTCGGATGCAGTATGGTAAGACGAAGTGCATTTGATCGTGGACATATTATCGGGGCCCGACGAGTGCGTCACTCCATCTCGGAAGTCGTTCAGGCACTGGGATTTTCACGAACCACTGTGTCACGAGTGCACCGTGAGTACATCGAATCCAGTAAAACCATCCCTGCAAAGGTCAACTGCCGTGGACAACAGCGTGTGGACGGCTAGCTCGCATTATAACAGCGGATAGACGCGCCACAGTGCAAGAAATCACTCGGCAATTTAACGCTGGTGCAAGCAGCCACACCATCCAGAACCATTTCCTCGCTATGGGGTACAGAAGCCATCGTCCCACGAGGGTACCGCTACTGACCGCACATACAGGGTGCAAAGATTAGCATGAGCGCGGGAACATCGCCACTGGACCCTAGACATGTGGGGAAATGTTGCCTGGACTGATGAGTCGAGATCCACGTTGGTACATGCGGATGACAGGATACGAGTACGGCGCAAACCACATGAAGCGATGGATCCTTCTTGCCAGCAGGGTACTCTTCAAGCTGGTGGGGGTGGCATTCTCGTCTGGGGACTGTTTATGTAGCAGCATGCCTTCTGGGCCCTTAGTATTGGTAGGCTCAGAGGCTATGGTCCCGTTAGATCGCCCCTCTTAATCCGGCCCTGGACCAAACAGCAATGTATGAACATTCTTTGTATCTGTCTCTCTCCACATAAATTGATACTGAAGACAACTGCTGAACTGATTAGTCGTAAACAACCTACTCCAAATGTCTCTCTTCGAGTAGAAAAATGTGAAAGATTGGTTTTTGCCTCCCCAGTAGGCGAATGGCCTGAGGAGCTGGCTTTTGATATTTCGTCCGATGTGGGCCGTACTTTGGGTCGCGAATGAGACATGGGGCGGTGTGCCTGTCTGATGGCGCGTGGCCAACTGCTTTATAGGCCTAAGAGTATTTCATGGTAGTCGTTAACCCCCACCCCCTGAAAAATTAGTTTTTATTTCTATAAGACCAATCTTGTAATGATAGTGCCTACAAATTACAACATTTGTTTTCCGCCAAAAAACAAAAAAAACAAAATCATTTTATAATTTTTTACAGCTTATTTCGTGTCACATGTACAGTCACGCAACATGAGCGACTGAGAGAGACTTTCATATAGATATTTAATCTCTTTGATTTACATGTAAACGTTTACCAAGTGGTTATTTTCTAAATTTCAGATGTGGATGGTTTCCATTTGCTTACACAGAAGTTCTGGATGACATTGGGACTGCAGAAAATGACATAGACATCAGGTGAGCTTCAAGGTTGTTTTTTTTATTATTTTTAAGAAATTAACCAAATTTTCTTTCATCAAACGCGAAGTGCGGCCAGCCTATTGGTTAGATGCTTTTAGCTCCTCTTTTAAAGTTCTCAATAGCTTGTTGACAGATTTTCTCACAGATGATAGAACGGTGTACATTTTTACCTATGCCATATCTCACTCAGTGACAAAAAAATTGAGAATCGCTGGAGAAAAAATTAATCAATAGCTGAACTTAGCGAAAACAAATGTAATCTTATTCCTCATCCCGTGTGCGAAAAGTGAACTTGGTAAGCCAGCAATAAGTCTGTCTCACAAATGAAATTACGATGCAATCATGTAATTGTACCATGTTTCACACAGTCACGATGCACGCATGTAGCTGTGTCGTGTTTCCCACGGTCACGATGCACACGTGTAGTTGTGCCGTGCTTCACAGTCACGGTGCTCACGTGTAGCTGTGCCACGTTTCACACCTTCACGGTGCTCACGTGTATAGCTGTGCCACGTTTCACACCTTCACGGTGCTCACGTGTAGCTGTGCCTTGTTTCATTAGGATGCACACGTTCAACTGTTCCATGTTTTACACAGGTACGATTCACACGTATCTGTGCCATGTTTCACACAGTCACGATGCACGCATGTAGCTGTGTCGTGTTTCACTGTCACGATGCATACGTGTAGTTGTGCCATGTTTCACTGTCACGATGCACACGTGTAGCTGTGCCATGTTTTACACAATCATGATGCACACATGTAGCTGTGCCATGTTTTACACAATCATGATGCACACATGTAGCTGTGCCATGTTTCATACGGTCCCGATTCACACATGTAACTGCCATGTTTCACACAGTCACGGTGCACAAGTTTAGATTAGCCACGTTTCGCAATCACAATACATACATGTCGCTGTACAGTGTTTCACATGGTGTAGCCCTAATGGCAAAAATAAAATAAATCAAAACTGAACTTAGCCAAAAAAATAATTGATCTCACATCTGATGTGTCATTTTCCCCAGAATTTGTATCGAGTAACTTTTGGCTGTTCCAGTCTATGAAAAATGAATTTCGTAGTAAACCATTTCTAAACTGATTAACCCCTTTTTCTGCCATTTACCATTAGAACGATAATTTCACAGCATACTTCGATGCTGCGTTAACATAAAAGAGATAATGTCAAAAATGGGCTGAATTTCTATGGGGAACTTGCAATAAAACGACGTAAGCGTAATTCCTGTTCCGCTAATAATTAAAGACAGAAAATCTAGGAGTCCTTAAAACTGGAATGCGACTCTTGTGCAGTACATTTTTTTTTCAATTTAAATACAGAAATAAAGGAAACACTTAGACGTCTCTTTTCAGTGGACAAACGCTTTTACCATTTTGAACTGAAAAGAGATATTCAGGCAGTTTAGTAGAAAATTATTTATGAGTATAATTTTTCTGGTTGGATCCTTGGATTTCATCCTCAGAAAAGTTGTTTTTACAGTAAAACTGCAGTACAACGACTAGAATTCGGGTATAAAATCTTTTTCCAGTTCCGTTGATTCTGTAAAACTTCAGGTGATGTGTCTGCCGTAACATTATGAGGAGAAACACGATGGTTACAAGTTCTCTTGTTTTTGTTTTGCTTTTCTAAAACCCTTTCGAGTTTTAATGGTACTCATGATTATTTTAAGCCATGGATGGCTTTCTTTTAGTCCTTTGATAGCCAAGATGGAATATTTTGAGGTCTTGAGCGCCGCACGCGAACTTAAGGTTAAAAAAAGTTGAAGGAACTTAACAAACACACACAGTACAGCAATTAAGTAATGAGACTTACTATTACATTAAGTAACAAGCTTTCCTGCTTTTCCGCTTTTTAAAAAAATGGAAAAGCAGGAAAACTTGCATTAATACAAGAACTGGCAAGATAAGCCAAAGAAAGGAAGGACTGGTAGAGGTCATCTGGTATGGAGTGAAGAGCTGATGTCACAGTTCTTTCTATGTCTTCATATTTATTCGAGATACAGTCCTCCTGATTTAATAAAAGAAGTGGCACGATCAGCCAACAAAAGGAAGGACTTTCAGAAGTCATCTTTTGGTATAGAGTGAAGAGCTGATGTCACACTTCCTTGTATGTCTTCATATTTATTCGAAGTACATTCCTCTTGGGTTAATACAAAAAGTTGCACGATCAACCAACAAAAGGAAGACTTGAAGAGGTCATCTTTTGGTATGGAGTGAAGAGATGATGTAACAGTTCTTTGTATGTCTTCATATTTATTCGAAGTACATTCCTCCTGGGTTAATACAAAAAGTTGCACGATCAGCCAACAAAAGGAAGGACTTGCAGAGGTCACCTTTTGGTATGGAGTGAAGAGCTGATGTCACACTTCTTAGTATGTCTTCAATGTCTTGGAAGACTTTTCCTTTTAAAGGCAGCTTTAACATAGGGTATAGAAAGTAGTTAATCTGGAGAATAGAGGAAATGGTTGAGTACACACTACACGCCCTTGTTTTCGTACCAGAAACTGCTGCACACTGACTGCGCTGCGTGAGGGTGATTTATCGTGAAGAAGAAACCATTGCCCGTTTTTGTACTCAGGCCTGGCACGAAGAATCCTCTTCCACAATCGCTCCGAAATAGATGTGTCAGCATTGCCAATGACAGTTGTACCTTCAGGAATGAACTCGTGATGCAGAATTCCTTTGCTGTCGTAAAAGTGCACAAGCATTGTTTTTATTTTGGACTTCTGTAACCTGATATTTTCTTTGAGTAACTGTGGCGTCTTCCCCGTGCCGCGTCACCTGCCGCAATGCTTTGGAGAAAATGTTGCATTATTTCTGCAGTCTCCATTATGTCTTTTGCGTACTCCACTCGTGCATTTTCTGGTCGTCTAACAAAGCATACGGAACAAAACGAGCACTCCATACACACACAAATCTTGCACTAAAATTTGACGAATCCTCTCCTTATTAACACCAAGCTCACATTCCATCATCCTCAAGGTCACACAACGATCACTTTTTATCCTTTCGCGAACTTTCTCAATGAGTTCAGACGTGCGCACTGAAATCGGGTGTCCGGGTCTTTTGTCATTTTCAAAATCTTCCCACTCATCCTTGAAACGTGCGTACCTTCGGAACATTTTTGCACGAGATGCACAAATAGCCCCGTGCACATCATGCAATAATTTAACTATCTCAGATGCAGTTTTAAGACAAAACCGGATATTTGCTCTCTGCTCCGTGACACAGTTTTGACAACGTTCTTCCACCGAATGACGTCATGCACAGCGTAATTAATCATCTGCGCAGTTCTCACGCTAACTCTGTTGCCAACCCATATCGGATAAATCACTTATCCAAAAATCATACCTTCCCGACCTGTAGATTTAAAAAGAATCAGTCTCGTTACTTAATTGCCGCATTGTGTGTGCATGTAAATACATGTACAGTCTATACACTAAGGTGCCAAAAAAAAAAAAAAACTGGGAGGGGCGCTACATTTCCATTACATGCCACCACAGCCATGCAATGAATGGTATTTATTATCAGCAAACGACGTATATACAGAAACAAACATATCCTCAAACTCAAGTGCTATCATTCGCTTGGATTGTAGCTACTTCTACATAGTATGTTTCATTCGTGTGTGCGTGTGCGTTGTATTGTGTACCAGTGATTACAAAGCGAATGTCAAAATATGTAAGAAATGTGATAGAGAAATAAATTTGAATTAAGAAAGACTTGTTGCTGAAGTGTATGATGTGAGATGTCGAGAACACTGTGTACACTCGCATGAGTTCGCAAATTGTTCAAAGTCAACTTTTAATGAAGCTGAAAATAGTTGTAGTTAAGTTTTTGAAGGTGACCGTCGGTCGGTCGATTTCGTTGATGGGATTTAATCGTGTTCATTGAGCAGAATGTACATCCACTGGAAATAATTCAGGAAGAGTGATTTTGTCATGGGAACATACACTGTGTCTGAAAAAGAAAATGGCAACAACAATAAGCAGTGTCACAAATGCTGCGAAATTTACTTGATGCACAAAAAAGTAGATATATAAGAAATGATAACATTTTAAAGATAAAAATTAGTGCTGGAGAAGAAAGCTTACAATGAAATGATAGTATAAAGTAAATTCTCCCTGATGAGCAGGGAATTAGGCTACCTGCCGCGCGATATAGTTGTACAGGCCTGAGGAACTGACCACCACACTTCATCCAGATGGTTCTCAGCACATTTCTTGTCGGAGATGTTTCACGGGGAGCCTGGAGGTGTAGTTTTAGAACGTCTCAAACATGCTGTATCGGTTTCATATCTGAGGATCGCTCCCGTCAAGGCAGTAAGTCGGCACATTGTAGACATAGCATCGATCTTCTGCTGTATGAGGGCGAGTTGTCTTGCTGAAGCAATGCGTTCTTTAACTTTGCTATGAACCATATCGCAACAGATTCGAGGATTTCTTCGACATGCCGACGAGTCGTCAATGTTCATGTATTGAATACTAAACTGGAGAGTGAATCATAGGAGATAGCAGCACAAACCGTACTCGTTGTTCAGGCGATGTGTCGTTTGGTGTCATTCACTGAATTGTTGCGTTATCTGGTTAAATGTAGAAGCGAGATTCATCGTTGTACACCACATTATGCCATTCTTCAACCCAGACTGATTGGGAGCGGCGCAATTCCAAGAGCTGACGACAGTGGATGATAATCTGTGACACGTGCAGTATCAGCCGCATCTGGGAGGTGTTTATAATATGTAAGGGACGTGGTTTGATCTACTGGAAACGGGCATTATTATCGGATACAGAACAACGGGTGGCAGTATACTGGAAAGGACGAACTTTGTCGGCTGATCTCGGGCTTCTGCAGTTAAACTTTACCGAGAATTGATGGAAAGAAGCCCAATGCGTACCCGGCGGGTGTGTATTGAACTCCCACGCTTCTTAATGCTCGTTGAGATACGCTACTGCTCCGTATTCTCTGAACAATAGGCTTACTACTTTGTCACTGCTGATCAGGGTTCTATCAAGGAGTACAAAGGAATGTTTACACAGCTACAAAGAAACAATCCCTCCACGGTGTGGGCCTGCGGTGTAAAAGTACGGCGAGAGCACCCTTCACCACAGCATGTCATCGGCGATATTCGCTGGAGTTTAGAAGAAAGTTGCCTTATCTTATGAATCGCGATTCTTACTGAATCGAGTGGATGAACGGTCGCCGATAAGGCGAGTAGCTGTGGATATGACAGCACAAGATGGGTCACAGTGTCATAAGGCCGGAATCGCCCGTGACTGCTTCGAGGAACTTAGGGATGTCTTTAATACTCTCCCATGTCATCCGACATGAACCCAATCCAACATAATTAGAACTCCATGGATTGGAAGCTGCGGCGTATGAACTCTTTGCATCACAGACACAGGGCACGCTACGGTCAACACTCATACTGGTATGGTACCAGTGGACGCCTTCCAGGACTTTGTGGAAGTCTATGCCTCGTCGAAATGGTGGCAGCCAGCTCACGTGGGACGTACACAATACTAGGTAGCTGATTATAATTATTTGTTCGTACAGTGTAAAGCACCAAGAACTTTATTATACTGCGCGGTTAATTGAACTAAGCCATTATTATGCGATTGATCGATTAGACACATTCAGTAAAGGACTTTTCATACGTCTATGAATGACTTGCAGTGTGATCAGCATTTGATCAGAAAAATTAACATTTCATGTTGATGTCCGTGGTCAAAATTTGTAGCACACCTTAAAATTAGTTATCAGTTTCCTCGCAAGCGTTATTTAAATAGGCAATTGCAGTTTGGCGGATAGAATGTGAATCATGCGAACTATAACATTCTGTGGTAATGTAAAATGTGTATGTATGAAAATGAAGCAACAACGTGGTAGCTAAAGGGAACAACAAATAGATTTGGAAAATGAGCTGAGTTATTATTGAAGATAGATGTAATTATAAAAACATCTATGCTGTCTTTGAATGAGTGTTAGGGTTCATCTTCTGTGATAGATGGCGCAAAAAATCACTCCTTCGGCGTGGTTTTTACGTCTAGAGTGACTGCCCCAGAAGTTTGCGTTAGCGAATCACTGCAGACTTCACCATATTCAGAATGGAAGAGGTCTCTCGTTGGCTTCACGATGAAAAGACAAATACACGCTGTTACGTTTTAACCAGTGACGTTATTTGGGGGTAGATCTTACTAAGTAGGCGAAGTTTCTATAGCTCAAATTCAGGGGTTCTCTGCTAATGTGCACATTTTCTCTTCAAAAAATGTACATACAGCAGGATTTATTTTTTTTATTGAAGGTTTAACGACCACCGTGAGCAACTCAATGGGCTATAAGCAGTCGCCCGTCCCTAATTTAGGGTCACTGGTTCCAGGAAAGGGATAGAGCCACTGCCGTAAGACAAACACAACATCCATGCCTCACCGGGATTCGAACCCTGACCCCTTTCGGACGATTTTTTGATTGGAGGTTTAACGACCACCGTGAGCAACTCGGTGGGCTATAAGCAGTCGCCCGTCCCTAATTTAGGGTCACTGGTTCCAGGGAAGGGAAAGAGCCAGTGCCGTAAGACAAACACAACATCCATGCCTCACTGGATTCGAACCCGGACCCCTTTCGGACGAATGATCAGAGGCCATAGCTTAGACCACTGCGCCACTGGGGCGGCTCACAGCAGGATTTAAGATGATCTATTTGATAGATCATCTTAAATCCTGCTGTGAGCCGCCCCGGTGGCGCAGTGGTCTAAGGCGTTGGCCTCTGATCATTCGTCCGAAAGGGGTCTGGGTTCGAATCCCAGTGAGGCATGGATGTTGTGTTTGTCTTACGGCACTGGCTCTCTCCCTTCCCTGGAACCAGTGACCCTAAATTAGGAACGGGCGACTGCTCATAGCCCATTGAGTTGCTCACGGTGGTCGTTAAACCTCCAATCAAAAAAAAAAAAAGACAAGCTTCCAATCTCACTTTTGCACCTATTCATTGATTTCTATGTAGCTCATATAATTAGAAAAATCAGGCAGAAATAAGAGATTCTGTTGCTTCCAGACAGAAACACTGCTATGCTAACTTATTGCGCCATCTAGGGTCAAATTAAAATGCTTTCGAGTCAGATAAATCGAATTTGAAAAAATTCTAACACATTATTCGGAATAATAACTGTGGCATATATTAGCTACGGGTCGTTTATATTTGTGCTCAAAATTTCAAACACAGTCTTCCAGAAAATGTGTACAAAAGAATTTACGTTTCAGATATAGGGTAGAAGATGAACCCTAACACACATCCAAAGACAGCCTTAAAAGGCTCTTCAGATATTCCTTTCTTGTGTTTCAATGCTCAGGCGTATAAAGCATATTTCCACACAGGCAAACAAAGTTATGTCAATTTGCATGGCAATTCCTTCGCTCCTTCTTGGAGTTGCAATTATCGTTGTGTATATAAATATAGTAAATAGCTTTGATACTATTCTAAACAAGGTTTGCGAATAAAGAAAAATTCAGTGATCTAGGAATTCATTAAAAGGTGAAAATAATACTTTTTTCTTACAAGTAGTTATGTAATCAGTTTTTATGCTTAAATTTCCTTCCTGCTTATATGTGCTGCTTCTTTTGTTTGTTTTGCTTCATTTTCCTGTATACCTTTGTTGCAGTTCCTTAGAGAGTAAACGCCATAGTTCAGATCTCTTTCCTTCTTACTCCAGTATTGGAGTATCCCATAGTAGAACAATCCCAAACATCCACCCGCATACTACTGCAGTTTCAGGAGCCTATACGTCCAACATCTTAGATGCTTTGCCACCTGTGCCCACTGTACGGAGACCTCTATCAACATTTGTAGAGTCATGTTCACCCCGAAGTTTCGAATGTTTTCAGGTAATTTCCCTCTCTGATGATTTTTTTAAGTAAATTTTATTTTTTCGCGTCTTTGTGAGCTTTTAAACATTTTTTTCTTAATACAGGTATGGGAAACGTAACGCATAGCGCAAAAGGAAAGGAACGAAAGATTCTAAATCAAAGTTACCATTTATAACCTACAGTAAGAGCTAATTAAATGTAAAATTGGCATTCGACTGAAACAGTATTGCCTATACAGGGTGATTTGCAAACTCCTTCAACAAAACAAGAGGGGTGGTACACATCAAGACGAACAATATTTGCAAGGGAACCTAGGGCCGCATTCCACTCCTAGTGCCAGAAAAGTGCATGTTCAAAAAACGTCCAGCAGGCACACGGAGTTCCAACAAGTGCATGAGAAGCACAAGATGCAAATCATGTGCGCTTAACACGTGCGCAGACGATGAGGAACAAACATTTAAAAACGCAGTCAACCCCGTTCGGCGATATTACCGTGCGGACATCACGTGAGAATTGACGTTTACGTCTGACCGGCGCAGCGTATTATGTGTTCCTGGAGCAAGTGCTTCCCGGTCTGTTGAAGAATGTTCCGCTCACCAGACGGAGGGACATGTTGTTAATGCATGATAAGGTCCCCAGCACAATTTGCCACCGAGGTCGCGATGGACCTGTGGCTTGACCTCCACGCTTCCCGGACCTTAATCCACTAGGCTGCTTCTTCTGGGGGCACACGAAAACATTTGTGTACAAGACACCTGTGGACTCCCTGGAAGATCTCGTCTCGCGAATCGCTGTGGACAAAATCAACACCACACCGGGAGTCTACGAGAGGGTGCGACAGTCCTTCATTCGCCGGTGTGGGTTGTGCAACGATGCCCTTGGACGCCAATTCGAGCAGCTCCTTTGAGTCTTTCTCTGATGCGATTGGAATTGTGAAACTCATAAATTAGGTATGTCTCTTTGTTTTCACTGTTGAAAGCTCAACGTGGATGTGTAACTTTACTCTTTTCTGGCACTAGGAGTGGAGTGCGGCCTAGGTTCCATTGCGAATATTGTTTGTCTTGATGCGTACTATCAGCCTTCTTGTTTTGTTGAAGGGGTTTACAATCGCCCTGTGTATTATACACCTACAAGAGCCTCAATAAATATAATATTTGGGGCAGCTCAGTGGGTGATGTTCTTAGCGTTATTTGTATGACGTTAGACAGTTAAATTTTGAACCTCGACAGACCAGAACTAAAATTTGCCTGTTGGCTCGAATATGGATCTCGATATGTCTTTATGACGTTACATTTTTTTAGGGCTTTAACGGTCACCATGAGCCTCTAAAGCACACTCCTTTGTTCCAAATTTAAAGATATGGTTCCCGGCAAGGGAAAGATTCGGCACCATACGACAAAAACATACTATTGCTACATCGGGTCTCGGACATCTTTTCGATCTCTGAAGGACACTAATAAAGACAGGCGTCGTTTTCCCAATTGGGATTTGATGTCTTTTGCCTGATTTAGGCAGCTGTTTGATGTAGAGCCTTTTATAGTCACTAGCGTTTCTTGGATTTCGAATAAAATATAATCATACATTGAGTTATCTTTGCATTAGAAACACGTACTTAATATCGCGTTAGTCTACCTTTCTCTGAAATCACGACGCGCAGACGCCTACGAACAGATTCTACAAGGCGTTCAACATCCACCATGCGTAACTTGACCCATGTCCACTGCAGAAGCTCCGTTAGTTCACGCTCATTCCGTGGAGGAGTATGAGCAGTTCTCACTCCCCGTTCTGGCATATCCCACAAATGTTCAGTTGGGTTGCAGTCAGGGGAGTTAGGAGGACAAAGTAATGTGGCAAATTGGTTGTAGTCTTCCTTCAACCACTCAGTAGATATACGAGCCCGATGACCCGGTGTGTTGTCCTGTTGAAAGGTAGCACTGTGGTCCGGGTAAACCTCCTGCGGATATGAATGGAGATGGCTGGATAACAGGTCCCTGTAGCGTCCACCATTCAGTGTTTGTTCAATGATAACCAACGGAGCTAGGGCTTGTCGAATAAAAGCTCCCTAAACCAGAGCACCACTGTGCAACCAGGGGATAGGGCTTCATTCTGTTTATGCCATATGCGAACCTGGCCATCAGCATGGTGCAGCAGGAAACGGGACTCATCCCTCCAGACGACCTTCTTCCATCTGTGCAACCAGGGGATAGGGCTTCATTCTGTTTATGCCATATGCGAACCTGGCCATCAGCATGGTGCAGCAGGAAACGGGACTCATCCCTCCAGACGACCTTCTTCCATCTGTGCAACCGGGGGATAGGGCTTCTTTCTGTTTATGCCATATGCGAACCTGGCCATCAGCATGATGCAGCAGGAAACGGGATTCATCACTCCAAACGACTTTCTTCCATCTGTGCAACCAGGGGATAGGGCTTCATTCTGTTTATGCCATATGCGAACCTGGCCATCAGCATGGTGCAGCAGGAAACGGGACTCATCCCTCCAGACGACCTTCTTCCATCTGTGCAACCGGGGGATAGGGCTTCATTCTGTTTACGCCATATGCGAACCTGGCCATCAGCATGATACAGCAGGAAATAGGACTCGTCACTTCAGACGACCTTCTTCCATCTGTGCAACCAGGGGATAGGGCTTCATTCTGTTTATGCCATATGCGAACCTGGCCATCAGCATGATACAGCAGGAAATAGGACTCGTCACTCCAGACGACCTTCTTCCATCTGTGCAACCAGGGGATAGGGCTTCATTCTGTTTATGCCATATGCGAACCTGGCCATCAGCATGATACAGCATGAAATAGGACTCGTCACTTCAGACGACCTTCTTCCATCTGTGCAACCAGGGGATAGGGCTTCATTCTGTTTATGCCATATGCGAACCTGGCCATCAGCATGATACAGCATGAAATAGGACTCGTCACTTCAGACGACCTTCTTCCATCTGTGCAACCGGGGGATAGGGCTTCTTTCTGTTTATGCCATATGCGAACCTGGCCATCAGCATGATACAGCATGAAATAGGACTCGTCACTTCAGACGACCTTCTTCCATCTGTGCAACCAGGGGATAGGGCTTCATTCTGTTTATGCCATATGCGAACCTGGCCATCAGCATGATGCAGCAGGAAATAGGACTCGTCACTCCAGACGACCTTCTTCCATCTGTGCAACCAGGGGATAGGGCTTCATTCTGTTTATGCCATATGCGAACCTGGCCATCAGCATGATGCAGCAGGAAATAGGACTCGTCACTCCAGACGACCTTCTTCCATCTGTGAAACCAGGGGATATTCATTCTTTTTATGCCATATGCGAACCTGGCCATCAGCATGGTGCAGCAGGAAACGGGACTCATCCCTCCAGACGACCTTCTTCCATCTGTGCAACCGAGAGATAGGGCTTCATTCTGTTTACGCCATATGCGAACCTGGCCATCAGCATGATGCAGCAGGAAATAGGACTCGTCACTCCAGACGACCTTCTTCCATCTGTGCAACCAGGGGATAGGGCTTCATTCTGTTTATGCCATATGCGAACCTGGCCATCAGCATGATGCAGCAGGAAACGGCACTCATCACTCCAAACGACTTTCTTCCATCTGTGCAACCAGGGGATAGGGCTTCATTCTGTTTATGCCATATGCGAACCTGGCCATCAGCATGATACAGCAGGAAATAGGACTCGTCACTCCAGACGACCTTCTTCCATCTGTGCAACCAGGGGATAGGGCTTCATTCTGTTTATGCCATATGCGAACCTGGCCATCAGCATGGTGCAGCAGGAAACGGGATTCATCACTCCAAACGACTTTCTTCCATCTGTGCAACCAGGGGATAGGGCTTCATTCTGTTTATGCCGTATACGAACCTGGCCATCAGCATGGTTCAGCAGGATACGGGACTTCTCTCTCCAGACGACTTACTTCCATCTGTCGAGGCTCCATTGCCGACGTTCCTCGGCCCATGCCAGGCGTTGTTTGCGATTACTGGGCGTCATCGTGGGTACCCTCGTTGGTCTCCGGCCGTGGAAACCCAGGCTAAGCAAGGTACGGCACATGTGGAAATAAGTCGAACTGCACCGCTGTTGTTCTGGTGAGTGAGCTCGGTGACTGTTGCACGTCGTTGCTGTGATTCCAGTCGTGACACCTGATGCTCAGCTCGAGAATCAACCGCGCGTGGCTGACCAATGCGAGTCCTTCTGCTGGATGCCTATACATGGTAAATTCAGTCCTGGTACACCCTTGATACAGGGGCAGCCAACAAGTGCCGCAGTTTCCGAAATAGTGGCACGTACCCTCCAGGGCACAATTCTCTGACCGCGGTCAAATTGGCTTACGTAGCTTCGTTTTCCCGTTACGTGCAGAGCATAAGTGTGCACAATTAATAGTAGCCGCACGTGACACTTCGTTATCGCTCCGAATAGGTAAAACGTGGTGGGGAGTGTTCCTAATGCAAAGCTAACTCAGTATGTATTTCGCATCATATTGCTTAGGTTCCAAAACCGAAGATCGAGAACTAATCACATTTTCAAGAGTCTGTAAAGCAGTTTGAATGTCATATCTGCAGATTGTTTCGAATGGAAATTCAGAAGTTTATAAGAAAATAATTTTTTTTATGAACTGCATAATTAATATATGTAAAATGTGCTGATCTTATGTGTAATTAATTTCCTGTATTGTTTGTGTATACAACGTATCCTTTCCTCCAAACTTTTCTTTCTGAATTTTTTTGAATATTGTATGATTATTTTTCGTGATATGGGTGTTTTACATAAGCATTCTCATGTACTGTCCATGTGCTCTTCATATGCCTCACTTCCACGTTATGCTTTCCGTGTGAATTTATGTGTTTCGAAACATAATGTGAATGTCTGCTTTAACATCAGCTTCATATACACACTCTACCCAAACACACACACAACTGTAAAAAACTTCTTTGGTTTTCTGAACTTTGCTTGTAAGAAATATTTTGTGCTTATGCTTAATCAGCGGTTGCACTGGCTTTTTTAAAGTTTGCACCAGTGTAAAAAGATAATCGCCAAAAGTTTTTTTCCATCGCCAAAACTATTTCCTTTTCGCAAATTGCGAAGAATGCGATTGGCAGCGCGACCCCTACTTAACTACGTAATGCACTTTCAACTTCCCTGGGGTTATATTTACGTAAAACACACTGTAAAAAATAAGTGGTGTGAATTTACGGAAAATTCTCGAAAATACAGTTCATCAAATTTGCCGGTAGGTGGCTGTGTTTTAACGAAATTTCCCTTTTTAAGAGTTCTCGTTTGTTTTTTTTTACTTTCGTATTTTCACAGGTCTTCCGCAGTCAGTAATTCCGTTTATCTCAGAAAAGTCCGTTTCGCACCCCAAACCATGACAGAGCCGACACGACACAAATGCGCTATGGTCTCATACTGTCGAAAGAGACACTAAGGAACCTAATGTGTTCCTTGAGAAGGCTCCTCAAACAATGACAGAGCCGACATGGAACCACGGATCCATGGCCTCATATTCTCTCCAGACACACTAAGGAACCTAATGTGTCCCATGAGAACGCTCCCCAAACCATGACAGAGCCGACATGGAATGACGGATCCATGGCCTCATACTCTCTCCAGACACACTAAGGAACCTAATGTGTCCCATGAGAAGGCTCCCAAAACCATGACAGAGCCGACATGGAATGACGGATCCATGGCCTCATACCCTCTCCAGACACACTAAGGAACCTAATGTGTCCCATGAGAAGGCTCCCAAAACCATGACAGAGCCGACATGGAATGACGGATCCATGGCCTCATACCCTCTCCAGACACACTAAGGAACCTAATGTGTCCCATGAGAAGGCTCCCAAAACCATGACAGAGCCGATATGGTATGACGGATCCATGGCTTCATACTCTCTCCAGACACACTAAGGAACCTAATGTGTCCCATGAGAAGGCTCCCCAAACCATGACAGAGCCGACATGGAATGACGGATCCATGGCCTCATACCCTCTCCAGACACACTAAGGAACCTAATGTGTCCCATGAGAAGGCTCCCAAAACTATGACAGAGTCGACATGGAATGACGGATCCATGGCATCATACTCTCTCCAGACACACTAAGGAACCTAATGTGTCCCATGAGAAGGCTTCCCAAACCATGACAGAGCCGACATGGAATGACGGATCCATGGCCTCATACTCTCTCCAGTCACACTAAGGAACCTAATGTGTCCCATGAGAAGGCTCTCAAAACTATGACAGAGCCAACATGGAATGACTGATCCATGGCCTCATACGCTCTCCAGACACACTAAGGAACCTAATGTGTCCCATGAGAACGCTCCCCAAACCATGACAGAGCCAACATGGAATGACTGATCCATGGCCTCATACGCTCTCCAGACACACTAAGGAACCTAATGTGTCCCATGAGAATGCTCCCCAAACCATGACAGAGCCGACATGGAATGACGGATCCATGGCCTCATACTCCAGACACACTAAGGAACCTAATGTGTCCCATGAGAAGGCTCCCCAAACCATGACAGAGCCGACATGGAATGACGGATCCATGGCCTCATACTCTCTCCAGACACACTAAGGAACTTAATGTGTCTCATGAGAAGGCTCCCCGAACCATGACAGAGCCAACATGGCCTCATACTGTCGACGGCACACCGGATCCTCCCGTCTGCTCGGTACAACTGAAAACAGTATTCATCTGAGCACTCGACGCGGCGCCACTTTGCAGAAGTTCAGTTTTGAAGTTCTCGGCACCAGGCCAGGATTAATGTTCGATGACGAGCAGTCGAAAGTATCACACAAGTAGGAGCGTCGGCTCCCGTAGCCCAGAGTATGCATCGTTCTCCCTACCGTTCGTTTTTTGACACTGCTTGGGCCTCCGAGATTTAACCTGGATGTGATTTGCGCCGCCGTTGTGAAGCTGTCGGTCTGTACGAGCCTATATAGTCAACGTCGACCCCGGTCATTAATGGGGTGTGGTCAGCCACCGCTTCCTCTCTGGGCGCTGGTACGTCCATCGATAGTATAATCCCGATTACACCCTTTGGAACCCTGGGGTTCTTACCACTTGGGCGACAGAATGACCAATCTGTCTTGCGGCAACAATGCATCCACGATCGAAGTTGCTCAGATCACCACGTTTACTCATGTTCCTAGTTTGCAATAAACTTTTGGGAAGCCCTTCTGTTCTCCCTATTTATCTCCTGCGTTCGGTTTGGATCTGTTCCACACTGGGGGTGGGGGGATGCCCACATTGTAAAAAAATTGTAGATTTTACGGTTTTAAAGTGTTCCAGGGTGCCAACACAAAACCGTAAAATCTACAGTTTTATGCCGTATTGGAGCAAAGCTGTAGCTTTGCTTCATTAAATGCGGTGTTGGAGCAAAGCTGTAGCTTTGCTCCAACACCGCATTTAATGAAGAAAACAGCACAAAATTTGGCTGGAGCGAGTCACAGTCCAAATAATCAGGAAAACACAAAAATTTGGCTGGAACGAATGTGTTGATTGTGTTGGAGCAAAGCTATAGCTTTGCTCCAACACGGCATGAAACTGTAGATTTTACGGTTTTGTGTTGGCACCCTGGAAAACGGTTTAAAACCGTAAAATCTACAGAATTTTTTTACAGTGCATGTTAACTGCCCATCACCCGTATCTCTAATGTTTTGTCTGCCGAGTGTATTAATTAGATAACTTATAACTTCACCATCTTAATGCTTTAAGTATAATTTTAAAACTCTAATGCCTCAAATCTTTTCGTGTTACTTTTCCAACATTATATCCTACTTGCTTTCGTAACCTACACCGGTATAGCATTTCCCCACTTCCACGACCCAACCATATATTTGCATACTGGCGACCGCACCCGTTAGGGATTTGGAATTTTCACTGCACTAATGCAGGACCACCGAGTGTTCAACGGAAATTCAAAAAGCGATTCAGACTGACACCACGAAGAGACAATCATTTAGTTGCAGATCGCAGTAACGTGATTAAGATCTTAAACCGATCTGATCTTTTCAGCAAAGTGAGTGTGAGGTAGAGGACTTTTCGACGAGAGTGTCTGACAGTAGGTCTTAAACTGTCCTTTGAAACTGGAAGATTGTGGTTAAGGTTTCCGATAGGAAAGAAACATGGAAGCGAGGTAGAAAGTAAATAGGAGCAGATTACCTTTTTTTGTAAAGGGGGCCCAATACGCCGGGACAGGCACTAACGTGCTTTCCGTGACACTATGTGGTTAGAAGCCGCTTGCTCTAATCACAAGGGCTGCTGCGGCCCTGTTCTTTTCAGCTGCACGGTCATATTTTTATTCACGTCGTCTTGTCTTACTTCCATCCTTGACCTAACGAATGAACACTTGACAGTTCAGACGTGATGTTCAAAAGGAAAAGCACAGGGAGAGGTAACCAAGATTTTCATTAAAAAAAGGTAAACAAAAACGGAAGGTAACAAAGGTAGTAAACAACAAAATCTCAAATAAAAGACGAATGAATATGTGTGCGCGCTACCTGAGCATACATAAGCAGGTATCACGCTGCCTATCGCATTCTTCGGGGCGATGGTAAAAAAGTTTTGGCGATTACCTTTTCGTATTGTTATAACGCTTTGGAGAAAAAAATTGAAATTAACTTTAAAAAAGCCAGCGCGACCCCTGCATAAGTGTACGCGTGTATGTATACATAGATATGTGTGTGCATATAGTATACATGTGACCTTTTTTGTTATTAATGATGTCAACATGAAGAGTTTCGCAGGAAAACTGTATCTGTAACCTGCGGAATGCGAAAATGCTTCTAATAGCAATAAGGAAAGAAATTATGTTAATGAATCAGATACTGGTTCACGGAAAACATACGCGGAAATTCCTACAAATCTAATGAACCCTCGTGATGCCATACACATACAGATTTTTGCTAATTAGCTGAACTTCCTCCTATTTTACGTTTACCTAAGACCGTTGCAAGAGTTCAATGACGCAGCGGAAAATGTGAAGGAAATACGCTGTTTCTATTATTCAAAATGATCATTCCTATTTAGAATTGAATACCATAGAAAATACAGCAAGAATACAGAAAAATCTTGCAATGTGTGGCAAGTAAAGATAATTTTTTTTTTCACAAGCTACTCACAGTTGTCATTTAGGTCCACAAATGGCAGCTCCGGTGGCCGAATGGTACGAGGGACATGTTTCTAATCATTCATAAGAGATGAGTCCAGGTTCGAATCCAGAGTGAGGCATGGATGACGATTTTCTCGTACGGCACTGCATCTCTCCCTTCCGTGGAACCAGTGGCCCTAAATTAGGAAAGGACGACTGCTTATAGCCCATAGAGTTGCTCACGGTTATCAAACTCCCAAACAAAAATAAAAAATGTCCACTGTCCACAAATAACGTTAAATGCTTAGTTTTAATTTTCAAGAAGGGTTTCTGTGGCCGAAAAGCCATCTTGTGTAGTTTATTAAATCTGTAGTTTCAGTTCAACGATAATATAAAGATCAATTGTGACTTATACTCTAATTTAACTTTCCTTTTAAGTTGCCGTTATCTTATGCTAATTTTTATTTATTCTCTTTTTAAGCATTTTCTCTCTTGCTGAATTTTTTTGTGGCAACTTGAGGTCAAAAGTTGAATAGCGTATTAACGATACAGATAAGAGTTATGTTTACGATGTATGAGAACTCTCATTAGAAGACAGCTAGATTGGGAGCAACTCAATGGGTTATAAGCAGTCGCTTTTCCCTAATTTAGAGCCACTGGTTCCAGGGAAGGGAGAGACACAGTGCCGTAAGACAAACACAACATCCATGCCTCAACGGGATTCGAATCCGGACCCATCTCAGACACATGGTCACAAGACATCTCTTAGACCACTGCAATAAGCTTTACAGTGACGTATGTTGGTGTTAAGTATAAGCAGTTAACTGACATCTAAAACCAAGTACACTAAAAACATTAGTCAATTCTAAGAACTTAGGAGGTAAGCGATAAAAAGATGTGATGATTCTTTTTTTTTTTTTTTTTTGTTTCAAAGTGCGAATACAATGGCGACGTTTAGGAAGTCCTTTTAAGGGCTTTTCTGATGCTTCTGTAAAGAATGTTCTGTTGGAAGTAAAACTTAGCAGCTGTTGACAAGATAAATATTTGGTCTCTCCGAGGTGTGAGAATGGATTCATGCACCCGATATATTTTGTTGTTGTTTACGTAAAATTCGGTGACAGCGGTTGGAGTCATGGAGCTGAGAACTGATCACGTGATCAATAGCGGATTCACGTTATAAAAGCAACCCGTTGTTGACACTGTGTGGGCCGCGGGTGGCCTAGTGGTCAACTTTCGTCACTGCAACGGAAAAACCGCAGGTACGAACGCTCGAACCACTAAATATCTGCCGTACGTCGGATGGGCACGTTAAGCCGTCTGACACCGGGTACTGGCCTCCCGGTTATAAATAAGGGCTTTTTATTCCGCCTTTCTACCTCGCTTCCGTGTCACTTTCCTATAGGGCACTCTAGCCCAAATCTCCTAGATTCCTATTTCTAAGGGTTGTTTAAGACATGGGGTCAGACACTCCCTTCCTATAAAATCCTCTACATATGATCTGATCTGACACTTTGTGTTCCGCGATTGTCATGAGTGTACGGAATAGACCGCCTGTGTGGTAAAACATAATGCGTAATAAATGAATACACGCAGGGATCGCGCTGCCGATCGCCATATTTACAATTGGCGAAGGAAAAAGAGCTTTGGTGATTACCTTTTTGTGCTGTTATATAATACTTTGGCGATAAAAAATTGAATTTGGTGAGTGAATTGGCGAAAACTTTAAAAGAGCCAGCGCGACCCCTGGATACACGCTATCAACTTTAAAAGGTAAGCTGTTGTTTTATGACGGAAACAATGTGGCGTATTCGGGTTTATATCCAGAACACTCCCGTACCGACACGTACTGTGAAACGCAGATTAGCTAAGGCAGCTTTGCGCTCTCGGCAGCCGTTGCGGCGACTGCCACTCACCGCAGTAGTTCATCGCGCAAGGTTGCAATGTTGCCGAACCAATCATCAGTGGCGAAACGAATAGAACCATACGGTGTTCGGCGGCGAGTCTCGCTTCTGCCTCAGTGCCGACGTTTGAGAGTCTGGAGACAACGTGGTCACGGGGTTTGTCGTGATGCCTTTCGTGGGCGTCATATGGCTCATCCTGGTGTAATGGTTTGAGGTGCTATCAGTTTCAGTAGCCGTTCACCACTCGTGGAATAACGGCGTGACGATATGTCGACGAGATCCTTGATGCCGTTTCAACAAGGTAACGCCCATCCGCACCCTGCCAACATCAGCAAACAGTGATTGTAAGTTGTCGAAGTGTTGCCCTGTCCAGCGCGATCCCCAGACTTCTCCCTAATAGAGAAGGTCTGGGACATCATTAGAAAACGCCTCTGTATAACCCCCATCGCAGTCTCTTTTAGTTGTGGACACACGTCAAGATACCTCAGGACACCATCTGGAAACTTTTCCACTCGATGGCACACCGTGTTACCGAATGTACAGCCCAGCAAGGTGGTCATGCGATTTATTATGTCAAGTCACATTATACCATTTCCTCGCCAATCGCATTTATGTAATCCCTCAGAAATTACATTACTTCTTTCCATGTGTGGTTAGTTTTGTCATATTTTGTGCATTCCTCCATGGTATGGCATTTTGTATTTCGAGCAGTGTACACTGACATTGTCATAAAAATCCGCGCACCAAGAAGGAGGCGTTGGACTGAAATAAGATTTTAGTAGTGAGATGATACACCACAAGGACAGAAGTGACTACAGTATCGTATCACAGCATTAGGACGATTTCCCGCGGGCATTCGGTTACACATTCCGGTCAGCGTTAGTACCAAGTCGGACTGCCTCGTGTTCGGATCCATGCGGTGATACGGTGCGGCATGGAGTCAAAAAGACGCCGAATGTTTTCTTGGAACAGACTGGCCCACACTTCTTGCAACTGATGCTCTAAATCACGAACTGGGACAACGGAAAAGCTGGTGTCCCATCTGGTCCCACAGAGAGATCTGGCGGGCCACGGAAGCATCACATAGACAGTCCTAGGAAACCCGAGCCGTGTGCGGACGAGCGTTATCTTATTGGAAAATGGCTCCGGGCAGTCCCGGCAGGAAAGGCAGTACATGGGGCCGCAAGATCTCCTGTACGTATCTCTCGGCTGTCAGCTTCCCTCGGATCACTGCGAGGGAAGTACGGCTGTCATACGTGATGGCTCTCCAGACCATCACGCCTGCAGTTCGGGACGTGTACCGCTGTATAGTGTGGTAGGGATTATAGCTCTGCGGTCCTCCACACTGGCAGACACAGAAGACACTTATAACAGCCGCTACATTTCTCTGAATATTAGACAAGGACGTCGTTGCATCTATGCGTGCTGCTCTCACGATCCCACGGTCTTCTCTGCTGGTGGTGTGTCTGGGTCGTTCAAAGCCAGTCCACTGTGTCTGGTGCCATCCCGTGTCCATTGTTCTTAACACGATCGCACCGTACTGTACGACCGGCACAAATGGCGGCAGACTCAGCGCGCCGACCACCCAGTCTCTCTCATCCCAACGATACGGCCTCGTTCAAACGCAGTCAATTTCCCGTATGCATACCTACGACGGCTCCTCGGCATGTCTATCGCTCAGGGATCTCAGCTGACTCTTACCGTGCACTTCGGCACGAATGTGGAGTCCCCTGCGCGGCGTCCTATAAGCGCCAAGGATTGCGATTGTAGCGCCGGTCTTGGGCATGCGGCATCGCGCGAAACTTCACTCGTTTGCATGTCTGCCCTCCCCGTAGCTATTCGCCGCGTTTCGCGTTAATCGCAGGGGTTTTTTTTTTTTTTTTTTTTTTTTGGTGCGCGGATTTGTATGACAATGAGTGTATATGAAACGTTTTCAAAATATAAAGCTGGATAGTTGAATCCGGTTTGTTATATGTGAATCCAGGTGAGGTATGGATGTTGTGTTTGTCTTACTGCACTGGCTCTCTCCCTTACCTGGAACCAGTGACCCTAAATTGGGGATGAGCTACTTCTTATAGCCCATTTGTTCACGGTGGTCGTTAAAACCCCTAACTATCATTTTCCCTTACTCATTACGATTATTAATTTTTGAAATACTCTGCATTCAGTCGGATCCATCGCAGAAATTTAGGCAACAATAAATATCGATGCTGAAGCGTAAAAATACGAAGCAAAGGAACACAAATATTGAAAAGCAAGTGAAGCACTTCAAACTGTTAACACTACGCAGTGCGGAACCAAGCATATAGGCGTGAAAAGATGAAGTATCTGCCGTCTAGAAAACGGTTAGGCACAACAGAAATGTAATGCAAAACGATAAAATATCTTAGTAGAATCACAAAAGTTTGTTTCGGGTCCACGTTGATAACACACACCGAAATTTCATAGTAACAATTATACACTGACGGAAAAAAATCCCAACACCACGAAAAAATAGTTGTAGAGGAATGAAATTGCGGCAATACATTTGTATAGGTAACATATTTAATCGTTTAAGGATTCAAGATCACAGCTTAATGTAAGCGCGAGAAGAGCCATTTTAAATGTGAAATGCTGGTACATTAATAACCGGTGTAACCGCCAGAATGTTGAATGCAAGCACGCAAACGTTCATGCATTGTGTCGTACAGGTGCTGGATGTCAGTTTGTGGGATGGAGTTCCATGCCTGTTGCACTTGGTCGGTCAATACAGGGACGGTTAATGCTGGTTGGGGTGACGCTGGAGTTGTCGTCCAATGATGTCCCATACGTGCTCGATTGGTGAAATATCAGGTGATCTAGCAGGCCACGGCAACATGTCGACACTCTGTAGAGCATGTTGGGTTACAACAGCGGTATGCGGGCGAACGTTATCCTGTTGGAAAACACCCCCTGGAATGCTGTTCATGAATAGCAGCACAACAGGTTGAATCACCAGACCGACGTACAACTGTGCCGTTAGGGTGCGTGGGATAACCACGAGAGTGCTCCTACTGTCATAGGAAATTGCTCCCCAGACACCATAACTCCAGGTGTAGGTCCAGTGTGTCTCGGCCGCAAACAGTTTGGTTGCAGGTGCTCACCTGGCCTCCTTCTAACCAACACACGGCCATCACTGGCACCCAGGCAGAACCGGCTTTCATCAGAAAACACAACAGATCTCCACTCCGTCCTCCAATGAGCTCTAGCTGGACACCACTGACGTCGCAAACGGCAGTGGTTTGGAGTAAGTGGAATGCACGCTACAGGGCGTCTGGCTCGGAGCTGTCCTTCAAGTAACCGATTTGTAACAGTTCGTTGTGTCACTGTGGTGGCAACTGCAGCTCGAATTGCTGCCGCAGACGCAGTACGATGCGCCACGGCCATATGCCGTACACGGCGGTCTTCCCTCTCAGTAGTGCCACGTGGCCGGCCGGAACCCGGACTTCTTGAGGCAGTACCTTCCCTTGACCACCGCTGCCAACAATCATGCACGGTGGCTACAATCCTGCCAAGTCGTTCTGCAATATAGCGGAAAGAAAATCCACCTTCTCGTAGCCCTATTACACGACCTCGTTCGAACTCCGTGAGCTGTTGATAATGGCTTCTTCGTCTTCTTAAAAGGCATTCTTGACAAACATCAACACACTACGTCGAATCTCAGCGATAACTAACGCTCACGAACGTTACAGCGCGTATTTACAGCAAACCTGCTTTGCATGTTCCGAGGGGCGCTACTAGCGCCACACGTATGCGCCGAGCGCGAAATTTGCATAGACGTCATCTTACAGATGTACTCTCACCGCCTACCAACTGTCGTTTATCTAACACAACCCTTTCTTGGTGTTGGGATTTTTTTCGTAAGTGTATATACACTAACAGATTAAGTACTATTACGTACCTCTAATCCTCAGTGAAATGATTCACATTGTTGGTGTGTCATTTTTCTTACTTGTGGATTCTTTTTTTTTTTTTTTTTTTTTGATTGGAGGTTTAACGACCACCGTGAGCAACTCAATGGGCTATAAGCAGTCGCCCGTCCCTAATTTAGGGTCACTGGTTCCAGGGAAGGGAGAGAGCCAGTGCCGTAAGACAAACACAACATCCATGCCTGACCGGGATTCGAACCCGGACCCCTTACGGACGAATGATCAGAGGCCAACGCCTTAGACCACTGCGCCACCGGGGCGGCACTTGTGGATTCATTGACGATTCTCTACACATGTCGTGATATTCCTATGATAATTCCTTGGTAGATGAGACTTTTTGGTTTTAATTTTATTTTATGTACACTATTGCACACACACAATTGCACTATGGTTGCAGCTCTTTTAATGTTAAAATCACTGTATACATGTTGATAAAATACTCTATTCCATCAATGTGCTCTGTATTTATTGCACCAGTAGTTTACTTTGAAGTTTAAAAATTCATCAATTAGATAGTCACATTCCATCGCTGTTTACTTGCACCACTAGTTTAAAATATTTCACTATTAAAATCCGTTAAGAAGTTTAAAATCACGGCATGCCTGAGATCACCATCCTCCACTAAACTCTGGTTGACGCTATTAAACCTCTATGAGGCCGTCCTCAGAACACTTGTCCTAACCATATGTTGCAAACCGACCATTGCACCAGATTCCCTAAGGGGTCTCTTTACTTGTGTGAAGGCCAAGGATCACGTGCTCCTCCCTGCATTCCTGAGTTTTATGTTTTTCTCTTGATACTGTGCTGCCATCTATATTTCATTCGCTGTTCAATTTCAATTCTCCTATGTTTCAGACATTCCTTTTTTCCCCACCCTTCCTTCTCCATTGCTGTTCTTTATATTCTTTTTCTCTTTTTATTAAGGCCTTCCAAAGTTCTGCTATGATGATTGGTTCATTATTATTACAGGCTCTATGTTTATTTTTTTCTATGGTGAGAGCCTCTGAGTACCTCAACTTCCATTCATTCTTATAATCCACTTTTTATTTGAATATCTTCAAATTTTGGTTTCGCATTTTCTTCAATACAGTACTGTATAATAACCATACATGTATAATAATGCAAAACATACCATTATTGTACATGTATGGTACAGTCTTTGCCAAAAAAAAATAAGCACCCAGAAGGAATCATCCAATCGAAATGAAAATTCGAACGTGCCATATATAGGAAAGGAAATTATTGCAATTCCAGAGCAGTTGGGCCACTTATTCAAATAAAACATGAGGGAAAAATTTAGTCTGATGTAGCGCCACCTCTGGCTTGGATTCAAGCAGTTACCTGGCGTGGCATAGACGCATTCAGTTCACGGATGCTGTCCTGAGGTATAGCATGCCAGATAGTGTCCAAATTGTGGGTCAGTTCGCTGACATTCCGGAATGAGCGTAGGTGAAGTCTCCCCTTGTTCGATCGGTGACAGGTCAGGCGATTAGGATGGCCGTGGAAGTGTGTCGATATTACGGAAGTAGGCCTGGGAGGGCCGTGCCGTGTGTGTTTGGGCATTATCCTGTTGAAAAATTGCTCGGTGATGCTGCAACAGGAACGGCAACACAACAGGTCGTCGACGTACCGTTGAACCACGAGGGCCGCTCCGGTGGCGCAGTGGTCTAAGCGATGGCCTCTGATCATTCGTCCGAAAGGGGTCCGGGTTCGAATCCCGGTGAGGCATGGATGTTGTGTTTGTCTTACGGCGCTGGCTCTCTCCCTTCCCTGGAGCCAGTGACCCTAAATTAGGGACGGGCGACTGCTTATAGCCCATTGAGTTGCTCACGGTGGTCGTTAAACCTCCAACCAAAAAAAAAAAAATGAACCACGAGAGCCACTCCGGTGGCGCAGTGGTCTAAGCGATGACCTCTAATCATTCGTCCGAACGGGGTTCTGGTTCGAATCCCGGTGAGGCATAAATGTTGTGCTTTGTCTTACGGCTCTGGTTCTCTCCCTTCCCTGGAACCAGTGACCCTAAATAATGGACGGGCGACTGCTTATAGCCCATTGAGTTGCTCACGGTGGTCGTTAAGCCTCCAATCCAAAAAAAAACAAAAAAAAACTGTGAGAGTAGTATGGAGGGCTACCAAGGGTGTCCCGGCTGTTGTAGGAAATTGCTCCACAATCAGTCACTCCCAATATGTGAGTCGTGTGTTATTCCACGGTAAAGGCAGAATCCATGCGCTGGTTATCAGCACCAGGTGCAAATCGTGACTCATCACTTAAGACAACACGTCGCCAGTAGCCAGCCCCATGTGGATCAGACCCGACACCACTGCAACCGGTGCCGGCGATGGCCTGTGGTAGACGGCGGAGTGGCCTCCTCGAATGTAGTCCCCTGTGCCGCAAGTCGTCTGGCACCAGTCCGGATAGCCACTTCCGCACCTGTAGCCACGCGTGGTTGAATGCTACGAATTCGGTTCTGTTCGTGCGGCACACACAATCGTTAGATCCTTGCGTCCCGTCGTTCCCCACCGCTGTCCACTGCCCGCGTGCCGCTGGGTTGTGCCCTGCTCGACGCATTGGTGCCAACATCGTCAGGTTGCTACGTCGCTCCAACGCAAATGCGTGGCGATACGGCGACTTGACCAACCGGCCTCTCTCAGAACAATAATACGTTCTTTTTTTATTATTGAAGATTTAACGACCACCGTGAACTACTCAATGGGCTATAAGTAGTCGCCGGTCCTTAATTTAAGACTACTCGTTCCAAGTAAGGGAGAGAGCCAGTGTCGTAAGACAATCACAGCATCCATGCCACACAGGGATTCGAACCCGGACCCTTTCTCGGACGAATGGTCATAAGCCAGCGCTTAGACCACTGCGCCACCGGGGCGGCAAATACATTCTCTCTCAAACTCACTCAGTTGCTAGTAGTGTGCACGAATCCGACGTCGAGGTGGTATCACATTCTGTGGAGGTTAATACCACCGCTGTCACAATTGTCTTTGCGTGCGACCTTTGCTCATGATATATATTCTCCTCGATGCGCGGTTCCCATGCGCTGTGGCAGACTACTATTTAGTCATTGGTCGGCATTTTTTAATCATTTGCATATTCGGCCCTGAGGTACTTGCATGTGGAGTTTAATCACGATTGAACAACTTTCTCGGGGTGCTTCCTTTTTTCCTTTTTTTACAAAGGGTATTTGCGAACATCTGTGTCAGTTTAAAAACTTTTGTACAGTTTGCGTTTAGTTAACTATTCATTATATAAAAATTAATCAGTATGTTGTCTTCGGTCTTCCTTGAACGATTTTTCCTTTGGAATTCTCAAATATTTTGTGCGGTTTTTGTTTATCACCTATCCTAGAGAAAACAAAAGACGGTATTGCATTGTACACGGTCGAGTCACTTTATTTTGACCGTCGGGTAAACCCAGCTAAACGGGTTGAGAGTGACTAAATAAGGTGCTGGAACGTGTTCACAGGTATGTAGAGCCATGCTGACTGTACTGGAGGATTCATAGAGGAACAAACACGACCGAGGTGGTCCCACAGATGCTCAACTGGGTTTACGTTTGAGGAATTAGGGGACAGGGAAGTACTTTGAAGTCTTCATCGTGCTCTTCCAAGCACTCTCGGAAATTTCTAGCTGTGTGACACGTCGCATTGTCGTTCTGGAAGATTCCATCCGCCCCAGGGAAGACAATCAACATGTGTGGGTCTGCAAGGATGGATTCATAACGAATTCGGCCCATTTTTTTTATTGGAGGTTTAACGACCACCGTGAGCAACTCAATGAGCTATAAGCAGTCGCCCGCCCCTAATTTAGGGCCACTGGCTCCAGGGAAGGGAGAGAGCCAGTGCCGTAAGAAAAACAACATCCATTCCCTGACGGGATTCGAACTCTCCCCCTTTCGGACGAATGATCACAGGCCATCGCTTAGACCACTGCGCCACCAGGGCGGCCCATAGTGCCTTCTACAGGTATGAATGGACCCAGAGAATGCCACGAAAACATTCCCGAGACCATAATGCTACCCCCACCAGCTTGGATTCTGCCAGCAATGGTGAAGAGTGATTGTTCTCAGATGTTTCTCGCCTTATACGCCAACTGTCCATCCGTTCGATGAAGCAGAAAAAGTGACTCATTGGGGAAGGCAATCCTTTGCCAATCAGCTACGGTCTAATTCCTATAGGGCCGTGCAAATGTAAGCCTTTTCTGCCGATGCACCTTCTTTAGTATAGGTGCAGTGACCATCCGTCTGTATCGAAGCCCGTACGCAGCAGGGTTCGCTGAACTGTCATTTTAGGCACACTTCCAGTAGCCCCCTGGTTCATTCGGCCAGTAAGTTGCTCCACTGAAGCATGTCGATCGACCCACACGCACCTTCGCAGCAGACGTTCACCTCTCACATCAATGGCACGTGGTGCTCCGCAGTTTTCACGTCACTAATTCGCAATGGTGTCATTTCTCCAATCACGATACGCTTTAACCGCAGCAGCACGCGAACAGTTCAGAAACTGAGCTGTTTCATAAATAGTGCGGCCCTTGGCCCGAAAGCCGATAATTATCCCTTTTTGAAAATACGATAAATCGCTCCTTTTGTCCATGACAGCAACGAGTGATATGTTTTCAGATTGCCTACAGCACACCTTAGATACGTTCCAAGCCAGCTCACGGCACGCATTCTTTTATTCTTTTATTGGCTACGCGCTGTTTACTTCAAAAGTAGGGGATGGTCACAATAATGTGACACGATTGTGTTTAAAATATATTTTTTTCCAATTTAAACCAAATTGACTAATTAAAAAAAAAAGTTCTTGGAAATATCAAATTTAGTCTTGATTGGTTACACTTACACAGTTTACACTGAGTGACCACTTTATTATGACCACCTGACAGTTTTAAACAAATCAGTTATGGCTGCACGCTGTTGCCGCCAGAGGGCTAGGCTAGTATAAAAAGGGAAAGTTTAGTGCTTGCGACAGTAGTAGAAGAGATTTTGGGATGACGAGATGGGTAAAAAAGGCGATTTGACGGACTTTCAACGTGGGATGATTGTAGGAGCTCGGAGCCATGGAGCGAGTATCACCGAAACCGCCGCATTCGTGAAATGTTCCAGAGCAGCTGTTGTTAAAGTGTTTAAAGACTGGACTGTCAGCCAAAAAACTGGGTCTCTACGTGCAACGTGTGGTCGTCATCGACTAGTGACTGCTCGGGCGGAACGGAGAGTGTCCAGACTGGTAACAGACAACAGAAGGGAAACAGTGCAGCAAATTACAGACCATCTTAATCAAGGATCCCTTCAAATGATCTCTGCACGCACTGTTCGCCGTACACTGCATCGGATGGGATATGGCAGCCGAAGGCCTGTTCGAACACCTTTGCTGTCTGCAGTGAACAAGAGAAAACGTCTCCAGTTCGCACAGGAGCACAAGGACTGGACAGTCGATAATTGGAAACAAATTATGTGGTCTGATGAATCACGTTTTTAGTTGCACCATGCCGATGGCAGAGTGAGAATTTGGCGGAAACAGCACGTAAGCATGGACCCCAAATGCATTGCTACAACCCTTCAAGCTGGTGGAGGCAACGTTATGGTTTGGGGAATGTTTTCCTGGCATGCTTTGGGCAATTTATTTCGTGTCTGACTATCACATCATATCTAAACATCGTTGCGGACCAAGTGCATCCTGTCATGTGGATGGTTTATCCCAATGGCGATAGCTACTTTCAACAAGATAATGCGTCCTGCCATAGTGCTCGTATTGTACAGGATGGATTTCAGGAACATGCCGGTGAGTTTACTTTGCTTAGGTGACCCCCACAATCTCCAGATCTCCACCCCATTGAGAATTTGTGGGATGAAGTTGAACGAGCCATCAGACAGCTGGATCCACAACCCTGCAATGTCACACTCCTGGAAAGTGCTATTCATCAAGCATGGTCTGAGATCCCACAAACCACCTATCAACATCTCGTGGAGTCCATGCCTCGAAGAATCGACGCGGTATTAAAGGCAAAAGGTGGCGGTCATAATAAAGTGGCCACTCAGTGTATAAGTACGTGTAATTTCATTAAAAAAAAAGTCATTTCTAGGATATCTGCTTTTTACTAAAAGAGGAGGTGCTCTCGATACATATATATAATTTCTGTGCTCATATTAATTTTTCAATAAATACAGCTATATTAGGCTAAAATTATTTTTTTAATCTTCACTAGCTACGGCCCTGATTGAAATATCATTGGCTGCTACAGAATTGACAATATACCCACCACTATGATTTGTTAAATGATGCACAATTAATTGTTTCTGAAGAATCGATAGTTCTAATATGATGCAGAATGTATCTTTCTGAAGTATAGATCACTATGTTGTGATGTGACCCACAACGTGTTTCTGTGAAGTATCTTTAATTGCGGTACGATACGCAATATGCTTTCCCTGAATTATTTGTTACTGTGCTTTAATAATTGATAATACACCCAGTGTACAGCATCGATAACTGTTCAATAATGAACAACACGCCTATATAAAATATATCTGAAATATTAATGGCTATGATGTAATGCACAATGTATGCTATCTTACGAATACGTACAAAAAAACTGTTACGTAATAGTGAGCCGTTCAAAGGGACTTAGCTTTGCGTTAGGGGAATGTAGCTATTCTGTTGATCTTATGTTAAAGGAATGTACTTATTTTGCTCTGTATTTATTTTTAGCGCCTTCGAAATGGGGAATGCCCATCAAAAGTGTCACACTCTTCCTCGAGCGCATCTACATCCATCAGTAGCACCCCCGCCCCCACCCCCACCTCTCCCACCGGGCCCCCTATAACGTCGGACTGCCTAAGACTGCCAAGACTGCCCATTGGAGCCACCAGTCACCACAGCAGCAATGACTCTGGTTTCTGCAACGACGGACCACCGGGAGTCAATTCTGCACAACAAAGCCTGGGGGATGTGGGGGAGAAGGACAGGCCCAGGTAAGTAAGGAAACACACACACAAATTTAAATTAATTAAACGCACTCAGGTTGCGCTTAATTTATTTAAACAAAAAAAAACACATTAGGAAACAGATTAATGAGCCAGTGCCGCGTCGTAAATTTCGCTTAGATTAGTAGCGAAAATCTTCATAAAATTCAGGTAAATTCTCCATAAAATTGGATCATTAAGTACAAATATTTCGCTGTTTACATCGTAACGTAGAAACAAATGCCTTGCATTAAAAAAAAAATTGTCTCTTCCGAACTGTACTTTAAAAATAATTCTTTCTAAAACACGAAATAAATTTAATTTCGGATTGTGGCTTGAATTTCATTGTAATATAAAAATGTTCTCTCTGGAATCAAATAAATTCCATTCCAGATTATGGTGGAAGTAAGGAAATCCATGCTCGCAAAAAAAACTTTCTTACTGCAATCAGAGTTAGAAACGGGTCAACCGCTTCGGTGGCGCAGTGGTCTAAGCGATGCCTTCTGATCATTCGTCCGAAAGGGGTTCGGGTTCGAATCCCGGTGAGGCATGGATGTTGTGTTTGTCTTACGACACTGGCTCTCTCCCATTCCTGGAACCAGTGGCCCTAAATTAGTGAAGGGCGACTTCCTATAGCCCATTCAGTTGTTCACGGTGGTCGTTAAAACCTCCAACAAAAAAAAACAAAAAAAAAAACGAGTAAAAATTTTGGACCCGAACATCAACTCTGCTTTCAGTTATAAACTCGAATATATCATCATCAATCCATTACTGGATGAAGGTCTCCCCAAGTTTCTTTCACCACGGACCGTCTCGGGCTAGTCTCCTCCATCCACGAACTCCCACGTGGTCTTCTTCTGGGTCTTTTCCTGTCCCTTGAAATCCATTCTAAAATTTCGGTTGTTCAACGGTAGTCGTTCTCCTGGTAATATGTCTGCCCATTGCCGTTTCAGGTATTTTACTCTGATCGTAATATCTTCCACTCGTGTTATTTTCCTTATCCTCGAGTTCCTCTTTTTATCTTTCTTGGCTACACCAAGCATGCATCTTTCAGTTGCCTGATGTCTTTTTTAGTTAAGGTCCACATGTCTGCTGCCTACGTAAGCACTGGAAGGATGCATTGAATAAGCACTTTTCTTTTAAGACATAATGACATATTGCTCTTAAAAGCTGTACTGTTTCTTCCAAAAACTCTACAACCAAGTTTTGTACGCCAATTAATTTTTTCATCAACGTGACCCTCGCTCGATATATGCTGCCCAAGGTAAATGTAGGAAATGGTTGTCTCCTGTTTTTTCCCCATCAACTGAAAATCTTCATTCCTTGTGAAAGCATCGTACATCAGTGTTTCGTCTTCTGAAAGTTCATTTTAATCTCCATTTCTTGATCCTTCTCAGCAAGTTCCTGGATCACACTCTGCAGCTCTGAAGTATTATTTCAAAGACCTCTGATGGGTTCTTTGAAATATTTTTTTTTCTATTCAAAAATAGGGCCTGGTGGAAATCGGGTCAGGAACACCTTGATCCGACCCGTTTGACCCGCAAGAAATTGTTGACCCCTTTCCATCTCTGACTGCAATACGAATCGAATTTAATGTTCACATCAAGATTGGAATATCTCATTAGTTGAGAAAGTTTTTTTTTTTATTAAGACGTTCGGGAATACTTTCAAATTACTATAATAGCAAGGCAATGATCACAATGTTTGAGAGTAATTACTAGTAATTTCCCTTATTATCAATATGTTTCCAAACTGTGAGCAGTTCACGAAAATCATGAAGTACCACTGTTTTGTCTGTGAAAAATATCTGCGATTCGGAGATCCAAACCATGTTTGCTATTGTAGCGAGTACCAGACATCTTTCTTTTCAAATAGCAAGAACAATTGGAATCCCAGGGGTCCATACCCGATGAATACGGTGGGTAGGGTAGCTCCACCCAACTATACTGCTCTATATAAAGCTGAGCAGTCAGGGCCTTGTGCGTTGTCGTATACGAGGACAAGACGCATGGTGTCGCAGTGCTCATGCCGGGATATGTTAATCGAGAAATGACTTACACTGAAAGGACAAATTATTACACACACTAACTTAATAGCGTGTGGCACCACCTTTGCATGTAGGACAGCGTCCAAACGTCGTGGTACGAACGCAATGAGGTTCCGAAATACAGACTCAGTCATCGCTGACCAACAATCTAAGAATTATTGGTGTAGAGCAGGCAGGGAACATCAACCCATAGAGAATCCCATAAATTCTCTGTGGGGTTGATGTTCGGTGAGCGAGGGGGCCATGCGAGTGTGGTAAACTCACTGCTATGCTCCTGGTGCCAGTCGGTCGCTAGCCGGGACCGATGGGGTGGAGCGTTGTCCTGTTGAAAGATCGGAATTTAGTTCGGATAGAGGCACGTAATGAAAGGGTGGAGATGGTCGGCCAGGAGCTGCACATAGCTGGAACCAGTGACGGAAGACTCAAGAGGTACCAAGGAACCCAGGCCGGAGCACGTGAAAGCTGCCCCAACAGTTACACAGCCTCCACCTGCCTGTAGTACCCCAACTTGTCAGGCGGGCTCCATAGCTTCGTTGGGTTTACGCCACACACGCTGCCGGCCATCGGCGCGGTACAGTGTGAAACGGAATTCGTCAGACCATATGACGTTTCCAAAAATCCATACTCCAGTTTCGCTGGACCTTCGCAAACTGCAGCCGAATCATGCAATGCTGTGCCGTTAACATCGGGACACGATGTGGTTGTCGACTGCCTTAGCCGAGTTGTGCCATGAGTCGACGTATTGTTTTTGAGAATAGGCTTGTGGATGTTTCGTCATTAAATTGTGATGTGATTTGCTGCAAACAAGCCTTCCGATTCTTCTGTACGATGCGGGCCAGTCGTCGGCGCGCTCGATCATCCGGTGCACTTTTGCGGCCACATTTCAACCGACTGCTCGCGGTTTTGACGGATTTCACGTACTTCTGGTGCACACTTGCTATGGTTTGTCGCGGAATTCGTAACAGTTTCGCTGATTGTACATCCGGCCTTCCTGGCTCCCACGACTTGACCTCGATCAAACTCATTTGTCTTGTCCTCGACCCATGACGGAATGTAGGTATTCCTGTGCATACCAACCCACTGTATTTATAGCTCCAACCGATTTTCCCGCACACCGCCATTCGCTGCGGTCCTGCTGCTTTGAATATTTTCACTAGGGTGTACGTAATAATTTGCCCTTTCAGTGTATATTGCTCCGATATCATGGTGATATTCTCATCATACGTTTTCCAAAAAGCCACTCCGCTACCATCCATGGCAAGAACCAGTAAGAATTTACGCTTACGCAACTGCACGAGATAAAGAGACGCCGCTTAAGTATCGGGTTCATCCCGTGACTGATGTCGTTGCCTTGCGTGAAATTCCTGCCAACTTTCGTTTAATGATTCTTGAGAGTCAGGCGCGGACTGGACAGCCGGGAGAATTCCAGGTGGGCCGCCATATTCTGGACTGGTAGACCTTATGATAACTCAATAAAAGAAAGTATAGATATACTTGTATTTCAATATTCTTGTTGAAAACAAAACAAGTCGTACTAAAACGGCAAAAAAAAAAAAAAATCAAAATTACGTAGTGAATGTCCCATTGATCCAAACACTGTTTTTGATACATCGTCTTTCTCGACTTTCAAATTGGAAACCCGCCCCTTTAGGCTCATATCCTTTACTTCAGTTGGCTTTTGCCAATTGCATTTACAGTTAAACAATACATTCTAATCAAATATGCAATCAACAGTCTAAGATAAAAACTCGAAATTCATTGTGTACGCTAATAGATTGTGGGGTTGTTTTTTTTTTTTTTTGATTGGAGGTTTAACGACCACCGTGAGCACTCAATGCGCTATAAGCAGTCGCCCGTCCCTAATTTAGGGTCCAGGGAAGGGAGAGGAGAGAGCCAGTACCCGTAAGACAAACACAACATCCATGCCTGACCGGGATTCGAACCCGGACCCCTTACGGGCGAATGATCAGAGGCCAGTGCCTTAGACCACTGCGCCACCGGGGCGGCATTGTGGGGTTCACCTAACAGTAAAATATTTTGGGTTGCTGCTTTTTTATACACATATGCTGTCTTTTTTATTTTTAAAGACATATATGCATCTGATTTACTACTGTTTTGGCCTCACGGTTAGACGAATTCTTGAACTGCAGTTCCGAAGCTCCGCTTCAGCAAGAATACTTTTTCAATTTGAAAGTAAAACATAAAAATTAATGCTATTGTTGGCACATTTTCACTGTTTTCCATGTAACCACTTCCTTCAGAAAACTTGAAAATTTCCATCGTCCTGGAGAGGGAAACTAATCCACACCTCCCGATTTCCGGTCAAGCATGCTAGTCATTACACTTCTCAGGACAAGGAAATTCCAAGCACCTGAAAGTACACTATCAACAAACAAGTAATTGGACACCCCTGTAATCGACGATATCCGCGGTCCTAATACACGTCACGGCCGCCGCCGTTAAATATCGTGTGGGAAACAATAACGGAACCAGTCGCATGCAAGATGCCACGCAGTTTGGAGCTCTCTGATTTCGAGAAAGGTGTAATCGTCGGGTATCACAGAAATGGCCGATCCATACGTGACATATCCAGCGAGTTGAAGTACCCAAAATCGACAGTGGCCTACGGGATTGGCAAGTGGAAGATGAGAGGTGACTGTCGGAATGTGTCCCGACCCAGCAGACCCACAAAACTGGGAGTTAGAGACCGACGGGTGCTGGCCAGAGAAATTCGGAAGAACCGCACCAAGTCGATGGGCCACATCCGCGAGGAGTTTCAACAGGCATCCGTGAGTGTTCTTTCGATGAATACCATCCGTAAGGAAGCCCATCTGCTCGGTTATCATGGACGTGCTGCCGCCCACAAGCCTTTGATCACCAAGTCCAATAGCGCTGCTCGGCTAACGTGGTGCAAAGAACGTCGACAGTGAACCGTTGAACAGTGGAAACAGGTTCTCTGGAGCGACGAATCAAGGTTCACCCTCTACCGTTCGGATGGCAGGGTCTGGGTTTGGCGTCTGCCTGGAGGACACCTCTTGCCGGAATGTATTGTGCCAACTGTGAAGTTTGGCGGCGGTGGAATTATGCTATGGGGGTGTTTCTCCTGGTATGGCACGGGACCCTTGGTCGCAATTCCTGGTAGACTCAACGCCGAGACCTACTGCACCATTTTGGATTACCATGCGCTTCCTACGTTGTGGCAGTTTTACGGGGTGGACCCATGTTACTTTCAGGATGACAATGCCACCTGTCATGTTGCGAGGTCCACCATGGCTTGGTATGGTGACAATGGGGTTAATCGAATGGACTGGCCTGCGCAGAGACTGGACCTTACCCCTATCGAGCACCTCTGGGACGAGTTGGAGCGTCGACTTAAGGGGTGCCCCACCGTCCGAAATCGGTGAAGGAACTGACCTGTCTTCTCCAAGCCGTGTGGAAGAAAATACCGCTAGCCGTCGTACAACGCCTGGTTGAGAGTATGCCCCGGAGGGTCGCAGCTGTAATCGCCGCTCGTGGAGGCTCCACCAACTATTGAAGGTGAATAAACTTCGTTTTCCTTTGCTATCACAGGTGTCCAATTACTTGCTGGTAGATAGTGTAGATATGTGAGAACCTGTAGATTTGCGCTAGTCGAAGTTATTCCGGTTCCATCGTAGTGTCTCACATCCAGGATCGGATGTAGGTCACAAATTCCAGTGATGAAAATACGTCATATACAATTGGGAAACGAATTTCTCCGAAGAAATAATTCTTCATAAATACATGGTGGGCACAGTAATGCTATTATTCGCATATTTTCATTGTATTCCATGTAACCACTTGCTTCAAGAAAACTTAAAATTTTCATGCCTACCATGTGTATATGAAAAATTATTTCCCCAATTGCATATGGCATAAAAGTTAATGTTCGCATTCTTTAATTTCTCTCACTTTATAAATTTGCACTGAAATGCATGCGATTCTGAACATTTAAAGTTTTTTCAAAATATTTTATTGATAGGTAAGTTGGATTTCCGTTCTCACTAAAAGCGAAGAAACTATTGGGTTGTTGGAAAAGTCATGACGTATTTTAGCCATGTTTTGCAAAGGTCATTTATTGATAAAAAGAACAAAGATCAATCAAGGATATAACCGTTTTGTTCGATAACCTTTTGCCATCTTTTAGTGAGCTGCGGAATGCCTCTTTCATAAAAGGACCTGTCTTTCGTGGCGAAAACCTGTACAAGGTGCTGATTTACAGCTTCATCTGAATTGAACGTTATACCACGCAAGGACTGTTGAAGGGAGCGAAACAAGTGGAAGTCTGACGGTGCAAGGTCAGGCGAGTATGTTGGGTGTGGCAACACATCCCACCCAAGCTCCAATAATTTTTGACGGGTGATCAAACTTGTGTGTGGTCTCGTGTTGTCGTGATGGAACATAACACCTTTACGATGAACGAGCTCTGGACGTTTCTGGATGATGGATTCGTTCAAACTGTCCAATTGCCGATAGTACACATTCGAATTGATTGTTTGGTTCCGTGGTAGGAGCTCGAAAAACACGACACCTTTAAAATCCACCACACTGAGACCAGAACCTTCCGCTGATGAATGTCTGCTTTGGATGTTGTTTGAGGCGAAGCAGCACGTCGGGACCAAGACCGTTTGCGCAGCACATTGTTGGACACAATCCACTTTTTGTCATATCAGTCGCCACAAAAAGGATCGTTTTCCTCACGTTTAATGAATCGCAGATGTTTATACGCGCCGCCAATTGAGCTTCTTTGAGTTCATGAGGAACCCCCACATCGAGCTTGCTTACGTATCCCAGATTCTTCAGGTGGTCGTCAACGCTTGAATGATGGATGTGCAATGTGTCTGCAATATCTCGTGTCGTGTAACGTGGGTTTGACTCTATCAATGCCTTGATTTGGTAGTCATCAACCTCGGTGGGCCTTCCGGACCGAGGAGCATCGTTGAGGTCAAAATCACCAGCATGAAATTTTGCGAACCACCGCTGGCACTGACGTTCTTGTAGAGCATTATCACTGTACACTTTACGCAACTTTTCACAAGATTGACGCGCGTTCTTCCCTTTACGGAAGGAAAACAGTAAAATATGGCGAAAATGCACAGTTTGGTCTTCCATCTTCAACTTGATGTCAAATCTCCGCAAATCAACCAAATCGCTCACTATTCCTTTTAGACTGCAGCTAGAACTGGCACCTGTCGAATGCCATAGCGATAACAGAGCTGCGCATGCCTCTAGTACTTCCAAAACCGCCCAACCGCCATCGGGTGCCAAAAAACGTCATGACTTTTCCGACAACCCAATATTACAAATTCTGTTATTGCAATAGAATTTATAGAAATGGAATAAAGTGTTCAACAGTCTCTCTCAGACAATGTACCTTGTCTGTTGCTTCTCAGGAACGAATAATTTTGTTCTTACATTAAATTGTACTAGGGATCTGCGGTCCAGGAAAATGGGTAAAATGTTGTAAATTATTGTTGTCTGAGTACGAAAAGCTGCAGTGATTCGTAGTATTGTGTTGAAAAGTTGTTCAAACAGTAAATGGTGAAGCGGACATTTTTTTTTTAATTTTTTTTTTTTAGGAATGGGATGCCTCGATAATTTTTGAGTACCCTAACATTGCGCAGATACCACGCAAGATTACTCCGTACAATTTCGTAGTGGGATTCCTTCTGTGTTGCGGTACACACGTCGCTGGTTTGCTCATTACACCTAAATCATCTATCAGCACGATATAAACTGTTGTGCAACGGATAGATACCCAGTTGTGTGGGGAAGGTCACTGACACTCAGCCTATGGAACTGCTGTAAAACCTCTTGAATGATCATCTTGTCTGGAAGTTGAAATTGGTCGACCGCATCTTGGAGCATTTTTTGGGGTGTTGTCCTGCACTCCTTATATATTCTTTCATCCAACTGTGCTCTGCCGTTTTCTTGAAGACATTTTGACCTACTACTACTGTCCCCAGAAGACTGTGTCACTCCCTCTGAATGCTGCAATAAGACACAAAATTTAAAAAATAGATGCTGTTCTTCCACTGTCATTGATAGTCTCAACTGCTTTATCGTCATTCCAACTTTCACTGGCTGATCAGTAGTCACTAACTGAGCTCTAGGTGCGCACAATGCAACCACCAGATACCGCCTGCGTTACCACGGGCGGTATCTGGTGGTTGCATTGGATTGTTGCGTACTTCCCGAACAACCTAATAATTCAAAAGGAAAGCTTAACTCATTCAGAATCGTTCAACTTTCATCAGAGATTGAGGTAGGGTGCCACACTAGCACAAAAACCTTCTGTTATTTTATTTCTCACATCGGACTTTACAAAAAGCCGAATATGAGGGTTTAATAAAGAACTGGTACCGATTTATTTATTTTTTCCTATCATTCATTCACTTTTATTCTGGAAAACGTATTTGTAATTAGGTTTACTAGTTTATAATTTTAAGCCTATTAGAAATAACATTTTTAAAGATCCTAAAAAAGACATTTTTCGAAATTTATTAAAGGTATTCTTTCAAAAAGAACTCTCATTTCACTTTGCGGGAGGGGGCCCGACCGAAGGCCTTTAAGATACATACACTGGAAGTTCTTGTGTCAATGAGTGGCAGCAGCTGGCGACATTTTGACCGCAGAACTTGTACGGCAAAACGGCATGTGTCCTATGTAAACAACGTTAATTAAGCTCTTTTACCCGCGCGGAAGAAGGAATTTTACTTTTGTTTGAATACTGCGTATTACTTTTTTTTTTCAATGGGGGATAAATTGGACGTTGCAGCTTTTAACTTACGATTAAAGAAAACATCATTATCGCAATTTTGGGGAGATATGAAATAACTGAAGAAAAGCGTCGTTTGTCCTACGTGTAAATATATTTCGGTTTCAGCTGCTTGCAAACTGCGTGATCTAGTTGCACGAAATTGGTATTTCACACTCTAAGTAATGTCAAAAATCATTTTAATGTCGCCATTTGTTTATTCTTAAATCTGTCTTTGAATGAGTGTAACAGAAATTCTGTCATATCTGTAATGCAAATTCTTTTGTACACATTTTCTCAAAAACTATTACTTTGTAGAGTTTGAAATTTTGAGCGCAAATAAAAACGATCCGTATCTAATAGGTGTCGCAGTTATTTTTCCGAAAAATTTGTTAGAATTTTTTTTTTTTCAATTCATTCTATTTGACTCGAAAGTATTCCAATTTGGCGCTAGATGGCACCAAAAGTTAGCCTGGCAGTGTTTTTGTGTGGAAGAAACGAAATCTCTCATTTCTGTCTGATTTTTTTAATTATCTAGGCCAACTAGAAATCAAAGAATGGGCACTGAAGTGAGATTGGAATCTTGTCTTCTACAGATCATCTTAAATTTTACTGTACGTTCATTTTTTGAAGAGAAAATGTGTACATTACCAGAAAACACTTGAATTTGAGATAGAAACTACGCCTACCTACTAAGCTCCACCCCCAAACAATGCCATTGGTTAAAACGTAACAGCGCGTATTTTGTCTTTTCATTGTGGAGCCAACGAGAGACCGCTTCCATTTTGAATATGGTAAGGTCTTCAGTCATTCGCTGACGCCAACTTTTGGGACAATCCCTCAAGACGTAAAAGCCACGCCCAAGGAGTGATATTTTGCGCCATCTATCGCAGAAGATGAAGCCTAACACTCATTCAAAGACAGCCTTAAGAGAAGTTGCCGAGAACAAAATTTTTAACTGGAGGTTTTTCCGCAGTAATATGAGTTCGTAATAGCTACTCAACGGGAGAATAAATAAATTAAATTAAATATGATAGAAAGAAATGCCCTCTTCACATAATTTAGAGTTTAGACAATTTCAAATCTCGGGAATTAAAAGTCTCGGAAAAGAGAATTGCTTAAATTGAAAAATTTGTAGCTCATTAAAAAGTTTTGTTTAATTGAAAATTTGTTTAGCTAATTAAATTTGGCTGTATTACTTTCTGAAACACCTAACAATATATATACATACTATTATAAAAACAATAAATTTTACTGGTTATACTATGTATATAAAAAATGGATGTAAATGATATAAACACGTGAACGCCTTTAGTAAACAACAAGATGTAACGGATTCTTGCCGTACAAAGCTGAACTTCAAATGTTGCATGGTTAACTTACGGTTTTTCAGTCCATGTGTCTTAAAGGTCTTTGGGCCCGACCAGGTTATATACAATTTTTCTAGACACACTTTTACAAGGCTGTAAGCAGATGTTCATATAGAATGTTTCATGAAAGTATAGAGAAAATGAAATAAACAAAAAAAAAATATATATATATATATTTTGAAAACAATTTTTGGATTCATTAGAAATCTTGTATAATAATTTTCCTATTTCTTTTTTTATGTGAATATTTATATTTCTATGTTTCAATTTTAACTTATTTTAGGTCGGATCAAGAATCAAGTAAATTCTATTCTATCTTATGATTCGGCCTCTACACTAGCATCAGAACCGTCGTGCTCAAATCTGGTATTGAAAACAGAAGTTTCGCTTCATATTGTGGTTGTAATTTATTATTTAAAGCCGGAATCAAATAAATTCCACTAAATAATACGATAGGAGATGGACATTAGCTGTAAAACTTTCTTGCTCAAATCCAGAACAAAACAAATTTCGTTCTCTGCTGTAACGAAAATCCCGTAGCAGCGGAAAAACATTCTTACAAAAAAAAAAAAAAAAAAAAAAAATCAAAGAGATTTTTCCGTAATTATTTCGTTTATGAGAGCTAAGTCTTAAAAGAAAAAAAATGGCACATTTGGATTTCCCTTTTCACTAAAACCGACGGAACAATTACGGTTTTGAATTCACTTATTGCAATAAAATTCATAATATGAAATCTTCTACATTCGCTCTCACAGAATGTGCCTGGTTTTACTACTTCAGCAACGGAAGTAATTTTATTCTTACATTAAATTTTTCTAGGGATATCTTATTCTATGGTCCAAAAAAAGTAGGTAAAATGGTGTAAATTATTTATTACCTCAACACAAACACTGTAGTAATTGGTAGACTTGTGTTGAAAACATGTTTAAACGAAAACTGGCGATGCTGCGGTCCCTTGATAATTTTTATCAAAAGTGGGCTACCTTTCAGAGTTGTTTATGGGTCGTCAGTTCGACCCTGCGTAATACACAGAATTCGATCCAATGACAACAATAGTTGCTATCGGCATATTCATTATTCTGATTTTATGGTAAGTAGCCTACAGAAGAACAAAAAAAAACTGCATACTCTACTTGTTGCTTTATTAAAGATATGAAAGCTTCGTAATAGATATCTAAATTTTATAAAAAATACAATTTTCAGAGTAGAATTAGAAAACCCAGGCTCCATGGATTTGTCTACGCCTGGTTACAACGCGTGTATTTGTACAAGGTTTGAGCCAGTGTAATAGACGTTAAAGCCACCAACATTTAAGCCAGAAACTGGTTCTGATTTTCCTTCTGCGAAGTCAAAAGATGATAGATATTAAATTAGAGAAACTCCTGTCTCTCCTCCACCCATGCGTAGCAGAAATAAAACACACACCTCAAAATACCACGTCTAAAAATATAGTTTAATTTAAAGCGGGCTCAAGAAAGGCTCTGGCATCAAACTCTGTGAATTAGATAGTGAGCTCAAAACGCCTCAAATAAATTTAAAAAGCCTACCAAAAACTGAAACAAAATTGCTAGAAATCTACCTAACACAAATTTAACTAACCAATTCTGCTGGGCCCCTCCTCCCTTCCCCCTCTACACACACACACACAAAAGAAAAGCTAAATTCCTAATCGCATGACTCCCTCTTCTCCCAAAGCACCTAGGAAGGCAGTTAACAAAAACTAACGTCTTCATTTACTGTCAGAAAGTGCTTTGAACTTGTTGAAGACTGCATCTCTTTCCTTGTCAGAAGAGGAAGGAGACCTCTTCCTGGCATACCTAGCAAATTCACTTCCAGAAGGCCTGGAAGATGATGCTTGAGAACTGGGAGGTTTTACAAAATTGCGCTCGCACACATTTTTGAATCTTTACAGGGGCTTAAGCAGCTCAGAAATTTTTGGAAATATAACATAAAAACCTCCATAAGGCCTCGACTCTTGGGCTTCCTCACCCTGAAGGCACAAATACAAAGAACACCTAGTAGTGCCTTGAGAGATTTGAGGCACTTCCCACCCGTAACACAGAGTGGAGTTCTCGTAAGATATAATTAAAGCATCTTTCAGATGAGAATTTCCAGATTTCTCACTTGGGCGAAGAACGGGTGGAGACTTGAAGTGTATGAGCTAATGGATGGCAATTTCCCTGTGTCATCTGCACCACAGCCTTGTCATGTACTAGAAATCCACGTGATACAGCACCCACTTCTAACAAATACTCTTGGAAGAGGGTCCTATAGGCGAAGAACGCGCAGCTGCCACAGCAGCAAATGTCTTGCGACTTGAAGGTAGTATCTCCGGGTGGTAGCCTCCCCGTGGCGCAGTGATGTGAGCGTTGGCGTCTGAAATGGGTCAGGGTTCGAATCCTGTGAAGCGTGGGCATTGCCTTTGTCTTACACCACTGGCTGTTTCCGTTCTGTGGAGCCAGTGGTTCTAAATTGGGGACGGGCAACTGCTTCTTAGGCTAGCGTATCGAGTTGCTATATACACACATAGGGTTATTACGAGTGATAGTTTCAAAATTGTATAAAACGAAAACTATGTAAGATATTGACATTCACAATGCATCGTTCTATCGCCAATAGTAACGATTTTATTATATAGATGGCGTCACTTTAAAAGATTGTACGTTTTCACCGTCACGTGACCAGTGAGGCAAGATGCCCGCAAATGCTGTGAGAGGGACGTTCTGTGTGCTTGAATCGACGAATTCTATTACTGTTGCAGCGGCGTTTTAGAACGTTTCAAGAAATCACCGCCGAATAGACAATCAATCTCCTTACCACTATCACAAGAAATTAAAAAAAAAAACAGGATGTGTTTGCGTAAAAGTCCAGGGAAACCACGTGTACCTGATGAACAAGTGGAGTGTGTTCGTGCCGTTAACCAGCGCAGCCCAAGAGAATCTACAACGATAGCGGGTCGGAAGTTACAAATTTTATAAGACTGCTTAGAAAATTTTGAAGAAGTTGCTGAAAATGACTCCCTACAAACTGAAGTTATTGCAAAATCTAAGTGACAATGACATAACCGTACGTCACTATTTCTGTACAGAAATGCAGGAGCGTTTTGAAGAAGATGGTTTTAGTGAGAGTCTAATTTTTTTTTATGGTTTAACAACCACCGTGAGCAACTCAATGGGATATAAGCAGTCGCCTGTCCCTAATTTAGGGTCACTGCTTCCAGAGAAGGGAGAGAGCCAGCGCCGTAAGACAAACACAACATCCATGCCTCACCGGGATTCGAACCCGGACCCCTTTCGGACGAATGATCAGAGACCACTGCGGGGACGAGTCAAATTTTCAGCGACGAGCGACATTTCGTGTAAGTGGGAAAGTTAAGGAACATGGCATTCGCATATGGGGACTAAAAATCCTAGAGCAACAGTGCAGCATGTGCGAGATTTCCTAAAGTTTTATGTGTTCTTTGCTATACCTCATTAAAAAAATGTAGGCACCCCTTCGTTATCCAAGAAAAAACTACAACGGGAAGTTCTTATCTCGATACCCTAATTATTTGGTTGATGCTTCAACTGTGAAAAGAAATTTAAAATTTCATTTTCGAACAGGATGGAGCACCACCCTACTAGCATCGGGAAGTTCCTTCAATGAAAATCTTCTACAGCGCAGGATTGGCTGCCACGAACACCCTGTTACTTTTTTATAGGGCTGTGTCAAAGACAAGATCTTCGTCCCTTCCCTTTCTGTTCATTTAGCTTAACTGAAACAACGTATCACAACAGCTGTTAAATACATGTAAACGCGTGTTTGGCAAGAATTGGACTTCCGCGTTGATGCACGCTGTGTGACTAAGGGTGCACACATCAAACTTCAAGAGTTTTTCTGCAAAGCGATGCAACGTGAAAGTCAATCAAGCTTTTATTGATTATGAAATTTAGAATTAATGCATGCACATACATGTTGAATGTGCATGCAGGAGGGCATATGAAAAGTCAAATGAAACCAAAACTTCTGGCTTATCCACCTAAGTCTTTGCGCAGATGTAAAAGCACATATTTTTTCGTCTGTTTGGCGGTTGACGACTATTGTCAGCAACTCTACGGGCTATAAGCTGTCGCCTATCCCTAACAGAGGGCCACTGGTTCCAGGGAAGGGAAAGAGCCCGTGACTTAAGACAAACGCAACATCCATACCTCATCGGGATTCAATCTCGTGCGAATTGTCAGAAACTAGAGCTTAGGCCAACGCGCCACCGGGCGGCGTCCTCTCTGTGTAGAAACTTGCTTATGGAAAAGTTCAATCTTAACATCTTGGTAGGTTATTGGATCTGTGGACACATTCAGAGATTCCATCCCGTCTTCAGCAGATATTTGGCTGGAGGAAGAGGCCAGGGAAAGTTCGTGCCAAAAGAAACGAGATTGCATTTATATTTCTTAACGCAGATATCTAGTTCAGTGATTATCTCTAGACACACTTTCAAGAGAACTGATTGCCCATGAACAAGCAATTCGACCTGTCAGTTGCAGTCCGATGAGGCTACATACCCCGCGTTTGTTTTAGTTACAACTGGATGCCACAGAGTGATAGAGGAGCAGGTAAACCACAAAAATTCTGTGCAAAATACCACAGAGGTTTTCAATATGTTGCAAGAAACTCCTGACCAACGTTTTTGACTGACTACACCCTTTGTTTACGCTTTTCAACCGTAGGTTGAAGAAGCGTACATGCTCCAGCTTTGTCCTTCTGTTTGTCCGTCCGCAGCACGATAACTCGCGTAAAAATTGTTCGATTTCGATGGAATTTTAGTATGTGGTAGGGGAACACCTGGAAAGCAACCCTATTGAAAATGCACGAAATGGGGTCAAAGGTCAGGACATAGCGGGATCCATTCCATTGCCCTTATGCATCATAACGTACGTAAAAACGGTTCGATTTGGATGAATTTTTAGTATCTTGTAAGGGACCACCTGTGGACGAATCCTATTGAAAGTGGGCGAAATGGGGTCGAAGGTCATGACAGAGGAGCGGGATCAATTCCATTGCTCTTATGCATCATAACTTTTGTAAAAATGCTTCGATTGCGACAAAACTTTATCATATCATCGAACAAGAGTGATATTTATTCCACAGCCATTATCCTCATAACTTAATGATTTCTGGTATGTTGGAAAGTGTATCATAATCAATGCATTGCATGATTTTACTAACTTGTTTAATACAATTTTAGCTAATACAAATATGAAGTGATTTCAAAGTCAAAATACGCCTTGTATTGTCGCTAGAGACGATTAAATTCCTGTACCTCACCAAGTTCATTATGAAGCTTCCGCACGTATCGGTCTCATAACAATATAACCTGGCTTGGTCATCTTACGGAATATCATCAAGCTCACAATATCAGATTTTCATGTATCTCGTCGAGCTCATGATATCAATTAAGCAATTATACTAGAACAACGTTTTCTGGTGCAATGAAGTTCCATAAGATGGTTTACTTTGCCCAGCAAAGCTGCAGTAAACTATGCTGTGCAATAGTGTAGTCAAATAACTCATCTCCTGATATCAGGTTTTCCTGTATTACATCCAGCTCATGCCTCAAATGTCCTTGCATCTCATTTAGCTCATGCATTGACTTTTTCTGTACCTTATTAAAGCCCAGGTGCATCAAGACCATGAACTTTACATACAAGTAAAATTACTGTGTGAGGATCTTTCCTTCTCGATATTTCCCAGATAAATTTTTTTTCAGGGTTTCACGGCAACCGTGAACTTATAAAGCTGTCGTCTGTCCCAGATTTGGAGCAACTAGTTCCAGGGAAGGGACAGAGCCAGCACCTCAGGCCACAGAGGTGGCAAATTGTTTGTAGGTAAAGCATCACTATTTTTACTTGAATAATGACGATGTGAATCTCAAAATTCTAAGCTTTTACGATCCCCCTCCCACTCCACTTTTCAATAATATACCCTCCGACCTCCCTTGTGAAATTAATGACATAGGTAGCATAGTTTACAATGAACCTAAAAATCTCTGCCTTGTTACCAGTGGTAAAACTTCTTTACATATTTTCTTGGCAATTAATGTGGATGAAAATTTGCACATCGATAAAACTAACTTTAAGTTATAGCATGGGATACTAAATACTTGCTGTAACATAACCATACTTATATTAAAAATCAATAATTTTTCTTTGAGTAATGTTTAGACCTGTTAATAGATGGCGCTACCTGTACATTGATGACTTCAGTAGACAAACATGTTGGATTACTTAATTATGGTTATGTTTTAACAAGTATTAAATATTCTTAAAATTAGTTTTATCGATGTGCAAATTTTCATCCTTGGGAATACATTAATTGCAAAGAAATTTTACTATAGGAAACATAAGGCAGAGATCTTAGGTGGAACCACCTTAATACAACTCAAGGTAGTACAATTTACAATGAGTTATTGGTGTTTAATGTGAATCAATTTTGCATTCATTCATCATTTTGTGTCATAATTTACATCCAAGGACGGCCATAAAGCATAGATATTTGAAGATGCTACAGTGACAGTCAAACATCATGAACATAGTGGATAAACTTAACGCCTCTAAATACAGGGCTTCAGACGACATGCTCGTTATTCATATCGTTAATATCTCAGCCATGGGCGGCGGAACCAACTTCTCGGGGAGAGAGAAAGAAATATGGATAAACTTAACGCCACTAAATACAGGGCTTCAGACGACATGCTCGTTATTCATATCGTTAATATCTCAGCCATGGGCGGCGGAACCAACTTCTCAGGGAGAGAGAAAGAAATATGGATAAACTTAACGCCACTAAATACAGGGCTTCAGACGACATGCTCGTTATTCATATCGTTAATATCTCAGCCATGGGCGGCGGAAAAAAACTTCTCGGAGAGAGAGAAAGAAATATGGGTAAACTTAACGCCACTAAATACAGGGCTTCAGACGACATGCTCGTTATTCATATCGTTAATATCTCAGCCATGGGCGGCGGAACCAACTTCTCGGAGAGAGAGAAAGAAATATGGGTAAACTTAACGCCACTAAATACAGGGCTTCAGACGACATGCTCGTTATTCATATCGTTAATATCTCAGCCATGGGCGGCGGAACCAACTTCTCGGGGAGAGAGAAAGAAATATGGATAAACTTAACGCCACTAAATACAGGGCTTCAGACGACATGCTCGTTATTCATATCGTTAATATCTCAGCCATGGGCGGCGGAACCAACTTCTCGGGGAGAGAGAAAGAAATATGGATAAACTTAACGCCACTAAATACAGGGCTTCAGACGACATGCTCGTTATTCATATCGTTAATATCTCAGCCATGGGCGGCGGAACCAACTTCTCGGGGAGAGAGAAAGAAATATGGATAAACTTAACGCCACTAAATACAGGGCTTCAGACGACATGCTCGTTATTCATATCGTTAATATCTCAGCCATGGGCGGCGGAACCAACTTCTCGGGGAGAGAGAAAGAAATATGGATAAACTTAACGCCACTAAATACAGGGCTTCAGACGACATGCTCGTTATTCATATCGTTAATATCTCAGCCATGGGCGGCGGAACCAACTTCTCGGGGAGAGAGAAAGAAATATGGATAAACTTAACGCCACTAAATAAGGGCTTCAGACGACATGCTCGTTATTCATATCGTTAATATCTCAGCCATGGGCGGCGGAACCAACTTCTCGGGGAGAGAGAAAGAAATATGGATAAACTTAACGCCACTAAATACAGGGCTTCAGACGACATGCTCGTTATTCATATCGTTAATATCTCAGCCATGGGCGGCGGAACCAACTTCTCGGAGAGAGAGAAAGAAATATGGGTAAACTTAACGCCACTAAATACAGGGCTTCAGACGACATGCTCGTTATTCATATCGTTAATATCTCAGCCATGGGCGGCGGAACCAACTTCTCGGAGAGAGAGAAAGAAATATGGGTAAACTTAACGCCACTAAATACAGGGCTTTAGACGACATGCTCGTTATTCATATCGTTAATATCTCAGCCATGGGCGGCGGGAACCAACTTCTCGGGGAGAGAGAAAGAAATATGGATAAACTTAACGCCACTAAATACAGGGCTTCAGACGACATGCTCGTTATTCATATCGTTAATATCTCAGCCATGGGCGGCGGAACCAACTTCTCGGGGAGAGAAAAAGAAATATGGATAAACTTAACGCCACTAAATACAGGGCTTCAGACGACATGCTCGTTATTCATATCGTTAATATCTCAGCCATGGGCGGCGGAACCAACTTCTCGGGGAGAGAGAAAGAAATATGGATAAACTTAACGCCACTAAATACAGGGCTTCAGACGACATGCTCGTTATTTATATCGTTAATATCTCAGCCATGGGCGGCGGAACCAACTTCTCGGAGAGAGAGAAAGAAATATGGGTAAACTTAACGCCACTAAATACAGGGCTTCAGACGACATGCTCGTTATTCATATCGTTAATATCTCAGCCATGGGCGGCGGAACCAACTTCTCGGAGAGAGAGAAAGAAATATGGGTAAACTTAACACCACTAAATACAGGGCTTCAGACGACATGCTCGTTATTCATATCGTTAATATCTCAGCCATGGGCGGCGGAACCAACTTCTCGGAGAGAGAAAGAAATATGGGTAAACTTAACGCCACTAAATACAGGGCTTCAGACGACATGCTCGTTATTCATATCGTTAATATCTCAGCCATGGGCGGCAGAACCAACTTCTCGGAGAGAGAGAAAGAAATATGGATAAACGTAACGCCACTAAATACAGGGCTTCGACGACATGCTCGTTATTCATATCGTTAATATCTCAGCCATGGGCGGCGGAACCAACTTCCCTGAGGGAGAGAAAGAAATATGGATAAACTTAACGCCTCTAAATACAGGGCTTCAGACGACATGCTCGTTATTCATATCGTTAATATCTCAGCCATGGGAGGCGGAACCAACTTCTCGGAGAGAGAGAAAGAAATATGGATAAACTTAACGCCTCTAAATACAGGGCTTCAGACGACATGCTCGTTATTCATATCGTTAATATCTCAGCCATGGGCGGCGGAACCAACTTCTCGGGAAGAGAGAAAGAAATATGGATAAACTTAACGCCACTAAATACAGGGCTTCAGACGACATGTTTGTTATTCATATCGTTAATATCTCAGCCATGGGCGGCAGAACCAACTTCTCGGAGAGAGAGAAAGAAATATTGATAAACGTAACGCCACTAAATACAGGGCTTCGACGACATGCTCGTTATTCATATCGTTAATATCTCAGCCATGGGCGGCGGAACCAACTTCTCGGAGGGAGAGAAAGAAATATGGATAAACTTAACGCCACTAAATACAGGGCTTCGACGACATGCTCGTTATTCATATCGTTAATATCTCAGCCATGGGCGGCGGAACCAACTTCTCGGAGAGAGAGAAAGAAATATGGATAAACTTAACGCCTCTAAATACAGGGCTTCAGACGACATGCTCGTTATTCATATCGTTAATATCTCAGCCATGGGCGGCGGAACCAACTTCTCGGGGAGAGAGAAAGAAATATGGATAAACTTAACGCCACTAAATACAGGGCTTCAGACGACATATTCGTTATTCATATCGTTAATATCTCAGCCATGGGCGGCGGAACCAACTTCTCGGGAGAGAGAAAGAAATATGGGTAAACTTAACGCCACTAAATACAGGGCTTCAGACGACATGTCCGTTATTCATATCGTTAATATCTCAGCCATGGGCGGCAGAACCAACTTCTCGGAGAGAGAGAAAGAAATATGGATAAACGTAACGCCACTAAATACAGGGCTTCGACGACATGCTCGTTATTCATATCGTTAATATCTCAGCCATGGGCGGCGGAACCAACTTCCCTGAGGGAGAGAAAGAAATATGGATAAACTTAACGCCTCTAAATACAGGGCTTCAGAAGACATGCTCGTTATTCATATCGTTAATATCTCAGCCATGGGAGGCGGAACCAACTTCTCGGAGAGAGAGAAAGAAATATGGATAAACTTAACGCCTCTAAATACAGGGCTTCAGACGACATGCTCGTTATTCATATCGTTAAATATCTCAGCCATGGGCGGCGGAACCAACTTCTCGGGGAGAGAGAAAGAAATATGGATAAACTTAACGCCACTAAATACAGGGCTTCGGACGACATGCTCGTTATTCATATCGTTAATATCTCAGCCATGGGTGGCGGAACCAACTTCTCGGAGAGAGAGAAAGAAATATGGATAAACTTAACGCCACTAAATACAGGGCTTCAGACGACATGTCCGTTATTCATATCGTTAATATCTCAGCCATGGGCGGCAGAACCAACTTCTCGGAGAGAGAGAAATAAATAAAACAACGAAAGGTAGATGAGGGTACTCGTATATCGTCAACCATATTCAATCCACTGCTGGATGAAGGTCTCCCCAACTGCCTTCCACAACTTTCTATCTTGAACCTGTGTCTTCCAAGTCACTCCAGCAAGCTTTCACGGGGTCTTGTTCTGGGCCTTTTCGTGCCCATTGGTATCATATTTAATATTTCAGTTGCTCAAGCACGGCCATTTTTTCTAGCAATATGCCCAGCCGGTTGTCTCTTGAGCGTTCTCACTTTGATCATAACGCCCTCAACTTTTTTCCTTTCTCTAGCCCATGTGTTCCTCTTCCCATCTTTCTTGATTACACCAAGCATGCACCTTTCCATGTTTTTCTGAGTTGTCTTCATCCTCTGTATGTTATTTTAGTTAATGTCTGTGCTCCGTATGTAAGCACTGGAAGGATACGTAGATTAAACACTTTTCTTTTAAGACATAGTGGTAAACTCCTCTTGAAAAATGTGGTTTCATCCAAATGCTCTCCAAATAAGTTTTGTACGCCTATTTACCTGAACTAGTCAAAAGTTCGTCCCATTTTGAACTCCACATAATGTTCGGCCTTCATTCCTGTGCAAAACGCGCTCCACCGTGGACTGCGTAGAGCGACGACGTGGAACTTGAAGAGTTTTCCAGAAAACTGCGAAGCATGCTGACAGTATCCAGGAAATCGTAAAAAAATAAATAAAAATAAGCTATAAATGAACCACATAGTGTTAGGACGTTTCCTGGGTGGACCCCCTCATTCAGAGGGACCGTGAATTTCCAGAGGGGTTCGGACCCCCGCGTCCCCTACTTTCCGCCGCCCATGACCTCAGCCACTCTTGTAGATAAAAAAAAACGGGTTTCTTTCTTTGGGCCCAATGAGCATGCCGCGCAATGTTTTCTAAATGGATATTCTTTGCTGCGGAGGCCGTAAAAAATTTTAGATTTCCTACTTGAAAGAATCTTTATTCAATTGGAAGTGTATGTCTAAGACCAATATCTGCAGAAATAAACCCCGGTTACAATGTTTATTCAACACCGGGTAAATATTATAGATAAAGATACATGAACATTTATTTCCACACAGCGAGAACCACTAATTTACTGCGACCTTTCAATTTAGGATTCAGAGCCCTACATCCGCGCAAAGTCTGAAAATGCCTTCACCATGATTGCACATGCGAACATAGATGAAAGACATGTCACTGTGATAATTAACAAATCATGCTCTGACGCTGATTTTTAAATATTTTCTTTTACTTTTCAGGGATAATGTATTTGCCTCTGTGAAATTACGAAAAGTAGTAACGAATGATAGATCTGCTCCAATGATCACTTAGAGTAAGAAAAGGACCATAAGGCAACAAACGTTTTGTATCTACATTTTACTGTACATAACTTTCTCGACAAACTTTCTTGAACATGGCTGAAGACTGATTGTGTGTGTTTGCAAAACTGAATCCCAAGCCCAGTCTACTTTGTTGTGCAGAATAAAATTTTATATTGACACCTCTATAAATGGCTTTCTTTATTGGATTACATTTTAATGTTTCAACACTCCACTCTGCAACAAAGGCTTCGACTGATGAAGATTTCCCAGGACTAGCAGGTACAACGCTGATGTTTCAGTTAACAGCGCCGGAAGTAGCAGAAATATTTGTCTTCTTGTGTGAAAAATGAAACTGGTGATCCATACAGTTTATTACGCACACACAGATTAAATAGTCGTTTTTGAGCTCTGTCAGAGACAAAGAACAGAAAACAATTTTCTAGACCGCAACATTCAAAAGCTTCAACTTGTATATATCGAAATAGGCATTTAAATGAAAAATTTGAATGCTTTCAGCATTTTTCAATACTAAAGTAAACCTAAATTGCGAGTATAGAAACTACAAGTTCGTTTTTTTTTGTCTCAAAATAAACTTCAAACTACTGTATTCAGCTTACTATTGAAGTGGAACACGATAAGCAGTTTTATTCAACATATCCAGGAGAAGATGTTAGAAACGCTTCAGCAAAATCTGAGGCTGCTTCGTTTAAGGTTCTTGTGATCAGCTTTTATGCACCCCTGTTTTAAGAGCACGTACCATTGAAGGGCCGATAACTCCGCTTCAAAAATAAAAAGAGGGGGGGGAGATCTTTGAGAAATCCAAAATTAATTCTTGTCACGAGGTCTCTATGGTTTCGGTGGACCCAACAAGAATCTAAATCTAACCTTTCCTTCTTAAAGATGGTTCTTAGGATGCTGCCTTCTCAATCACTTTCTTAAGCTAATTTAACTTAAATCACAGCTTTCAATGTGGTAAATTTCAATCATAAATTTTTGATGAAATAGCCATTCATTTCAGAATAGCGAAAAGTTGGATGGGATTGCCTTCGTTTTTTTCGTTAAACTCACACTATCTACACCTAGCAGATGGTTCAGTGTATATATCCTGAGGAACGTGGCAAAGAAAATTCACATGAGTTACTCACAAAATCGTCTTAGAAGTACAATCATTTCCGAATAACGCCGCCCCGGTGGGATAGTAGTAGTATGAAGCGTTGGCTTCTAATCATTCGTTCAGAATAGGTCGGAGTTCGAATTCCGTGTGGAGCGTGGATGGAGTGTTTTACTTACGGAGACTGCTTATAGCCCTTTGAATTGCTCACGGTGGCCATTAAACTTACCCAAACAAAAAATCTGGGAATAAACTGACATGAAATAATCACAGGAACAACGGTGGGGCAATGGTCTAACTAAGCAGTGGTCTCTTGCCTTACGTTTGAGTGGGCCCGGATGAGGCATAGGATGCTTGTCTTACGACACTGGAGTTCTCTCCCTGTCCTGGAACCAGTGGCCTTACATCATGGGCGGGAGAATGCTTAGCGTTACTCATGGTGGTTGCTAAAACCGCATACAAAACAGTAGAATCATATCCAACGATCTGACGTGAGATACAGGACCAACTTAGAAGACTAACAAGAAAAGAGTGTTGGCATCTGGTTTTCTGACAGACTGCGTCACTGTTAGAAATTTTGTGCTAGGTTGCACCATAAAGTGGAGCTACACCAGCTGCTTCACTTTGAGAGAAAAATACGCCATTGTGTAGTGCAAACAAAATCCAAGAACATGGTGCAACTTTGCACTATGATGTGGTACAACCTTGTGCCATAACGTGGTGCAAAGTTGCACTATGTTGAGTTTTATTTGCACCACACAATGGTGTATATTTTCTCAGAAAGTGGTGTAGCACCGCTTTATCGTGTGACCTAGCGCAAAATTTTTAACAGTAATAGTTGAGGGAAAAATAGGCAATGATACTAAAGTGCGGAAAACATATTGTAACGACCTAGGCCGCTGCAACCATTGTAACGGTTGTAACGTACCAGGAGATGTGACGTACCTGCCAGAAGGACGCACACGACATAAAGGCAGATAGGAATCAGAATAAACGTCTGCGTAGCTCAGTTGGTAGAGCGACTTGTTCCGGAATAAGCGAACTCGGGTTCGAATCCCGGCGTAGACTAAAAATGACGGAGAAATTCACTTCGTTATAATGGCGCCCGAACTATCCGGATGACCCGACCGTTCAAAATCTCGCATTGGTGTGATGTTATTTCCACACCAAGAGAATCCCTTCTCCAGCACTTCGAAAAAAAAAAATTAAAAATAAGGGGGAGATGATGTGACGTACCTGCCAGAAGGACGCACACGACATAAAGGCAGATAGGAATCAGAATAAACGTCTGCGTAGCTCAGTTGGTAGAGAGACTTGTTCCGGAATAAGCGTACTCGGGTTCGAATCCCGGCGTAGACTAAAAATGACGGAGAAATTCACTTCGTTATACTGTCGCCGCCGCTATCTCACCATGGACAACCAATGTAACAACGATGCCCGAGCAATTATTATATTTCTTTTTCCACGGTCATTCGAACGTTGTCCTTGGCGCGAAGACTGTATTATATGGGCATACACTTAAACAATTCAAGCCAATCGCATTTGTACACCTAAATAATGTGTCCTATGAATGCGCTGATTGTTCTAAACAAACCATTTAATTTGGCGACAAAAATTACAATTGCACAAATACGTATCAAAATTAGTTGTCTTCTGATTCTGATCATAAGTGTTGGGTCAACTTTGACCTAAATCTATTCCCGTGAGAAAATTTTAATGAACTTAATCCACAGTTCAGTTCTTACAATTTACCAGTTCAGTTCTTCTACTAACGGCGTAGCAGACGTAACAACAATAACAAAATGTTTCTACTTACATGGATGGGGCTATCATCCTCAAATCCACAGGTTTTCTCTTAAATGGTATCCAACACACCGCTCTTACGCTCCCGATATCTGTTGCGCGGGCTTCGTCCCGTCGCTTTCACTCAGGGGTTGCACTGTTACCGATGAGTAACACACACATGTTGTCGATGGAGCTTTGCCGCATCTGAGAGGGGATGACGATTTACAACGCTATCCTTAGCGTTTCGAGCCCGAGTTTCGTTTCTTGGCGTCGCTTCTCTTTGAGCAACCAACGTCAACTGGCCTACTTCTGAATTTTACCGTAGCTTTGCTTTTCACTGGGCCAACCAGTCGCAAATTGCCAATAGGCTCATAGCCTAGGAATTACCGCTTTATCACGCGGATGTAAGCATTCCGCCTTAACGGCAGCCTGGCCTATCCAGGTAACCTAGAGTTGCTGTTCTCCTTTTCCTTAAAAATGCGGGAGCTTTGCTGCTTCATTTTTCCCAAATCACAGCAGCACCAAAGACATCTCGTCTTTTCACCTCGGAGAGCGTACAGGTAACTGAAATTTCTTTATTATTTTCCACGCCAAGTGCGCTATCTTGCTTTTGGACCGGACCACCCAAAAAGAGAGCAATTCTTCTCGAAAATGCTCTGAACAATCGACGAATTTACGATTATTCTCTTACCCTCTCGTCCCCATCTTCATTTACTTCTTCAAGTGGCCCGCAGTGTCTTACTTCGAAACGTTTCTGCGTGTTTAGACTACACGTCAGCTGCGACCTGTTATTTACGACGTCAAAGCGCTCAAACTCCGACCACCCAGACAGAGTGAGAATTCTTCGTATCTTTTCTTTTCTAACCCCCAGATAAAACTTTCTTTGCTATTCACACTTTTTAACTCCATTACAGCCTCGAACTTAATTAATACCTAATTAATTTCATACATCCATCACGCCCATTAATTCCATAATTAATGGAGGGGTGTGGGTCGTAACAATATGTTGAAAAGAAAAATTCACTTACACACATATGTAGTAACATCAGTTCACGAACTGTCGGCACTGTTAGTCTGTCTGGGAAGTACATACGAAAACACTACGGCCTTCAGTAGGTGGTCTCGTCATCCACGGCACAGATCACAGATGCGGGAAGTTGCCCCCATGATCTGTTGTTCAGCAAGTTTCTTAGGCGGATGTGATTAAGGGTTTCACATTAGTGATGGCATAAATCATTACTTCTTGGGAGCTCATTCATTATTCATGCAAACGAGTCTTTCACGAATGGTCAAACTTCCAGTTAGTCACTATGCTAACTGAGTAAATCATTCGTTGCAGAAATCCCGTGTTGAGCTTTCAAAGCCACCGCTCTTTACAGCAAACTGCGAAAAAGAGCGCGAGCTCTTTAACCATTCACAATGAATGATCCGTGTGTTCAGAAACTATTCGGGCACACCATTCTAATGAATGGTATCACGTATCATTCCCATTCTTAAGTTTTCCCATTATTTCCTAGCTCACCACTCACTCAGATAATACTTGACACTAAATCACACTTTGGGAGGGGCTGGAGGGTTAACGACCACCATGAGCTATAAACAATTTCCCGTCCGTAATTTAGGGCCACTGGTTCCAGAGAATGGAGGCAGCCAGTGCTGTAAGACATAACATTCACGCCTCACCGGGATTCGAACCAGAACGAGTGGTCAGAACCCAGCGCATAGACCAATGTGCCACCTTGGCAGCATTCTCGATATTACTTAATGGTAATTCGTTTCCGAACTCATGTGGGAGGAATAAATTTTTGCTGTGAACGGAACGTTCACAAATGATCCACCACTACTTCCCACTCTTCAACGGTGGCCCTTCGGAGTTCGTTCAAGATGAGTGGTGGACTAATGCGTTCATCGAGCTGGGGTGATCGCACAGATCAAGTGGCCTTCGGTCAGCCAGTTTGAATTGATTCAAAGTATGCATAATGACATACTATGGGGCAAGAGCGTAGGCCACTTTATTCGTGCGATCACTCCACCTGGAGGAACGCACTCATCAACCTCGGGAGTTATTGTCCTGTAGGATGAACGCATTTTCGCTGTTCAAAGTTATTCTACAAGGGGTAGGAGAACACTGTCGCGATCCTCTTTATGATATTCTACAAGGGGTATGAGTTCGCTGTTCAAGGTTATTCTACAAGGGGTAGAAGAACACTGTCGCGATACTCTTTATGATATTCTACAAGGGGTAGGAGAACACTGTCGCGATACTCTTTATGATATTCTACAAGGGGTATGAGTTCGCTGTTCAAGGTTATTCTACAAGGGGTAGAAGAACACTGTCGCGATACTCTTTATGATATTCTACAAGGGGTAGGAGAACACTGTCGCGATACTCTTTATGATATTCTACATGGGGTATGAGAACACTGTCGCGATACTCTTTATGATATTCTACAAAGGGTAAAAGAACACTGTCGCGATACTCTTTAAGATATTCTACAACGGGTTGGAGAACTGTCGCGATACTCTTTATGATATTCTACAACGGGTTGGAGAACACTGTCGCGATGCTCTTTATGATATTCTACAACGGGTTGGAGAACACTGTAGCGATACTCTTTATGATATTCTACAAGGGGTAGGAGAACATTGTCGCGATACTCTTTATGATATTCTACAAGGGGTAGAAGAACACTGTCGCGATACTCTTTATGATATTCTACAAGGGGTAGGAGAACACTGTCGCGATACTCTTTATGATATTCTACAACGGGTAGGAGAACACTGTCGCGATACTCTTTATGATATTCTACAAGGGGTAGAACACTGTCGCGATACTCTTTATGATATTCTACAAGGGGTAGGAGAATACTGTCGCGATACTCTTTATGATATTCTACAAGGGGTAGGAGAATACTGTCGCGATACTCTTTATGATATTCTACAACAGGTTGGAGAACACTGTCGCGATACTCTTTATGATATTCTACAACGAATTGGAGAACACTGTCGCGATACTCTTTATGATATTCTACAACGAATTGGAGAACACTGTCGCGATACTCTTTATGATATTCTACAAGGGGTAGGAGAACACTGTCGCGATACTCTTTATGTTATTCTACAACGGGTTGGAGAACACTGTCGCGATACTCTTTATGATATTCTACAAGGGTAGGAGAACACTGTCGCGATACTCTTTATGATATTCTACAACGGGTTGGAGAACACTGTCGCGATACTCCATCAACCGAGCCTATCCCTCCAACTTACCACTGCCAACCGACACAAATTTCTCGTTAACACCGGTTTCTTTTTTTTTTTTTTGTTGTTGTTGTCGCAGCGCAGTTTTTTTTTTTTTTTGTTGTTTATGAGTTTCCAACCGCAGTCACCTTCAACTGAAAACCCGCTCCGTACTTCATTCTTTGAATTAGGGCCACTTTGCAAATGGTTAAACAATAATGCAGTGTTTCAGAAAAGATATCAATCTTCAATCATCGAACTCAAAATCGGATCTGCAACCAAGAAAAACTTAGCCGTATTAAAAAAACTGGTCACAACATGGACTGGAATTTCTTTAAAGTCATCAATTTCCAAAGCAACTTTCTACAAAGAAACTAAAAGAAGGAATAAGAAATTCAGAAAAATTAATTCCATCACCAACACAGGCGATTTTAGATCTTTTGGGACCCTAGGCGCAAAATGATTAAGGGGCCCTCTCCTCTTCTTGTTGCCTCAGATATTTTCATCTGTCAGGCAAAAAAAAACCCAGTAAACTCAAGAAAACGATTTTTACGCTTTTTAAAATGCCATTCTATCTTCCTATTATTAAAACGTTTTGTAAGAAACAGTGCTAGTGTAATAATTTTGTCTGTCCGTGCTCATCGAGTTTTATGTTTTTCAGATATTTCAAAAATTGTTTTTGCGGCTAATAGGAAATCAAAAGTACATTGAGATATTTATCTCTTTAAATATCCCGTATACTTCATGAATTTACCGCTAACGGCTGTCAAAGTCGAAAATTCAAAAAATTAAACTTCTATTGTGAAGAAATTATTCAACTTATACTGAAGAGCAATTGAATTTGAGATACCTGTCTAGTAACGTGTAGCACCACCTTTCGTCCTGATGACGGCGGCGATTCGTCTCGGCATGGACTCGACAAGACACCGGAAGCGTTGGGAAGCCATACGGATCCACGACCCCTGAACAAGCTCCCACAGTTCACGAAGATTTGATGGAGGGGATCAGAGCCTCGAACATCTCTCTCGATGGCATCCCACATGAGCTCAATGGGATCGACGTCAGGTGACCTAGCTGGCCAAGGAAGCGAGGTCACGTCGGTGGAGTGTTCATCCAGCCATTTGGATACAATTCAGGAGCGATGGCACGGTGCATTGTCTTGTTGCAGGATGAGGTGCCCAGTGGGATGTCGAAGACGCACAAACGGGAGCAAATGGTCGTCCAGGATATTTCGGTAACGTTGACCTGTGAGGGACGATGTCACACGTACCAAGGGTCCGATTTCAGTCCACGTAAACAGTCCCCATACGAGAATGTCACCCCTACCAGCTTGAAGAGTACCCTGCTGGCAAGAAGGATCCATCGCTTCATATGGTTTGCGCCGTACTCGTATCCTGCCATCCGCATGTACCAACGTGAATCTCGACTCATCAGTCTAGGCAACATTTTTCCACATGTCTAGGGTCCAGTGGCGATGTTCCAGCGCCCATGCTAATCTTTGCACCCTGTGATGTGCGGTGCCCTCATGAGACGATGGCTTCTGTTCCTCATGGAGACCAAGACAAGTCGGTGCCCATGACTTGTCTTGGTCTCCAACCCTTACACCGAAGTATGCAAAATACACTTTTCCAACAAAGTCCGTGATCTTCTGCTGTTGCTTTTTCACTACAAGTTCGCCACAGTTATAGGAAAAGCTGTCAAGAGAATTGACAACCTCTTAAAGCCATAAAAATCGTAAATGCACACACCTTATCCCTTTCAGGCCCACATTTACCTTCAACACCGTGTTTAAATATATATAAGAAATTATTACAACAATATTCTGGTGACAAAAATTCCAGACAGAAATTCTTGATTTCTGTCGAAACTGTACGTAATAATTTTTTTTTTAGTATTTTTCCCAAAATCTGCATCAAAAAATACATAACACCATTCATTTTGAAGAAAATTTTTTTTATCGCTGACCTGTGTTATCAGTATTACCAGAGGTGGAAAAACGTTATAAGGAAATGTTGCAATACAATATAAATTTCTTTTAACACAATGAAATAAAAAAGATAGTGTGATATTCTCGAATTTCTTTACTTTTTCAGCCTAAATATTAATTCTTTGGGTTTAGGCTGATTTAGGAGAGTAAGGGCTAAGACAGAACTTGGTTATCTTACCAAGAAAAAAAAAATTAACAGCTAACACCCCCGATCATCAGGAAAGTTTCTACAAGCACTCCTCATCGCAACTCAGGCGAGGAAGGGGGAATGGTTCAAACACAGATGTTTTCTCTTGACTGGAAGTAGCATGAAAGCAATTTATAGAACAGCAGGCCAGTTAAGAATTCGCTTTAAACAATGAAAAGTGTGAGAAGCATGAATACTTCCTTCACCTACCACTAAAATGAAGGCTAAATTATTTTAACTGTTCCTTTCAGAAGAAGTGCATCGATAACAACGCGAAAATTCGGAGTATCAGCAACAGCACAGTATATATGTTACTAATATGAGAAAATAAAATATCAATTGACAATACAAAGTGGTTGCTTTAAGGATTGATCTGTTTCTGTCCGTGAAAACCGAAACAAAACTGGCAATTCAATATACGTTTTCGGGGCCCCTCAAGCTCTGTGGCCCTAGACAGACGTGCGCCTAGTCGGAAATCCGCCCTTCGTCAATGACTGCAGAGGTTTGTCCCTACCTAACGTCTGGCAGGATTTGGTAAAAAATAACCGTAACCATGAAGGTTAATCGTAACCGTGATACTGACGGAAAAAAGTGACAACAAAAGACTGCCTGAAGAAGAAGAGTTTTCTCCGAAAATTTGCGATTAAAATAAAATAGTTCTTAGTAGAGAAATTCTCATATTAGAAGTTTGATTAAGTAATTAAACTTATGACTCGAAACACCTAAGCAATGACTGAAATCTGCGATTCGTGCTGATATTCTAGAGATTGCGAAGCATGCATGATAAATCCTTTGTGACTTGAATGATTGCTGGAGACGAAACGTGAGGTCACAACTACCTGTGCACGGAACTGAGCCCTTTTTTGCTGACGAGCACAAAATTCCATGCATACGGGTTCCACCTCCACTATAATGGCAATCTAAAACAAAGCTACAAATATGTACTACCGTATCTTTGTACGGGAGCACGTCGAAACTTGTTTGAGCACAGATTAATAAGTCCACTCCGCATATCGACAATGACATCCACTGAACTGGATATCTGTTAACAAAAATACACTGACCTACTATTATATCCGGATCTCTCTCTATTGCCAGTGAATTAAGTCCTACGTAAGCACCACGGCACATCATAACCATCGTCAACCATTATCAATCGACTGCTGGACGAAGGTCTCTCCAAGCCTCTTCCACAACGGTCTGTCTTGTGCCAGTCTCCTCCAGGTTACTCCCGCATACTTTCGAATTTCATCCACCCATGTGGTCTTCTTCTGGGTCTTTTCCTGTCCCTTGGGATCCATCTAAAATTTCGGCTGTCCATCGATGATCTGTCCTTCTGGCAGTATGTCCAGCCCATTGCCATTTCACTGATTTTACTCTGATCATGATGTCTTCCACTCTTGTCATTTTTAGGATCCACGAGTTCCTCTTCTTATCTGTCCTGGTTACACCAAGCATGCACCTCTCCAAGTTTGAGTTGCCTGCAGCCTTTGTATGTCTCTTTTAGTTAAGGTCCACGTCTCTGCACCAAACGTAAGCACTGGAAGGATGCATTGATCAAACACTTTTCTTTTAAGACATAATGTCTTAGAGCCGCTAAGGCACTTTTCGTGGTTACGTGCTAATAGAATGGGGGCAAAGGGCAAAGGAACTTTTTTAAATGATCATGTATGCAAAGATAGGGACAACTGTGTTCTGTATGCAAACATACTCGTATCTTAACCGAATGTTCATGCTGCAGTAATGGTGGTAGAGTGGTCTGATGCGCAGGCTTCTGATAGTTTTTCCGAACTGAGACTGTGTCTCAACCCGGCTGTGTCATGGGTGGTGTGCATGGCAGCAAAGGTGCTGGATCTGTCTCTTCCCTGGAACGAGTGACACGAAATTAGGGACCGGCGACTGATTATAGCTATACAAGTTGTCCATGGTAGTTGTTAAACATAGAAACAAACAAACAAAAAATACTGTGTATATTGATCTACATAGTTGGATTACGCAATAGGGTGTCTAACAAATCATAAGATTCCATCACAAAGAGAATGCGAACTCCTTTGTCTGGACAGTCAACATAAATTTGCAGATGTTTACTCCGTAGGGTTAAGATTGCAGTGCTCGGAGAGAAAGCGGTAGTGATGGACATTTGTATTAAACAACTTACCACTGGTATCGACTCCAATAAAAGTAATCCCCTGAGCTCACTCTCACTCCTTACAGGCAATACAAAAATCTTCCACATGTGCCACATAATCTTAGTAGAAACGGCGCATTTAAAGTCATATTGAATTGATGTTACTCTGCTAGTTCACAAATATTCTCAATGCATATTTAAAATGGTATAGGACGCCACAGAGCCGTTTTTGAACAAAAATGTTATAATCTTAGCATATGTCTGTCACGTTACATTCTTCCTGTTATTTAAAATTGCTCAGGTTACACAGCTTTAATATAAATTGATATTGGTAATTAGTAATGAAAATTAAAAAATTATAATGAATATAAAAAACAACGAATCAAATTTTGAGGGTATTTTTTTTTCTAGTCCGTCTCCCGCTAAGGCACTTTTTTATTTAGAACTACATCACTGCTGCAGATCAAAGCACCATGTCATACTGCTCACTTTGTTACAGATTAGACATGGACGTCGAAAAACTGGCCAGCCCATGTATGAATTTGCTTTCCGAAGGAATGTGATTTAAACGAGTATGACAAGAATGCTTTGTATAAACCTTTATGAACCACAGGTAAAATAATTTACCAAACTCAAATCCGCAGCGAGGCACTGCATGTATCGGGAAGTGACGTAGACTATCACCACTAAATGATTCCGACCATACAAATTTTGATGACAATCCGTTTTTTGTATAAGTATGACAAGGATGGTAAGTCAGATAGTATCCAAAACCTTGAAAATTTCTTCGTCCTGGAGCGGGAATCGAACCCGCGTCTCCCAGATAGCGCCCGGGTATGCTAACCACTACACCACTCAGAACAACCAAGTCTCAAGCTATCCCGTGATTGCCCGATCGCAATTCTGACCATAGTTGTGATAATGCCCCCAAAAGAGCTGGTGTGCTTCTCGTGGTGCACACGGGGTACAACATTTTTGTTGCCACCCCGGTGGCGCAGTGGTCTAAGGCGCTGGCCTCTGATCATTCGTCCGTAAGGGGTCCGGGTTCGAATCCCGGTGAGGCATGGATTTTGTGTTTGTCTTACGGCACTGGCTCTCTCCCTTCCCTGGAACCAGTGACCCTAAATTAGGGACGGGCGACTGCTTATAGCCCATTGAGTTGCTCACGGTGGTCGTTAAACCTCCAATTTAAAAAAAAAAAAAAAAAACATTTTTGCGCACGTTCAGGCTAGGTCATAAACATATTCTCAGCAGGGTTGCCCGACCTAGACTTCTTTTTGCCCATCCTAAGCGACTCGCAGTAGTCTTGAGTCCGACCTCAATCATTTAGCGCCCTTCCCAACAAACTTCTCTGTCTGGATACAGGCCTGATTTTTTTCATTGGTTTTTTTTTTTTTTTTTTTTTTTTTGGATTGGAAGTTTAACGTCCACCGTGAGCAACTCAATGGGCTACAAGCAGTCGCCCGCCCCTAATTTAGGGTCACTGGCTCCAGGGAAGGAAGAGAGCCAGTGCCGTAAGACAAACACAACATCCATGCCTGACCGGGATTCGAACCCGGACCCCTTACGGACGAACGATCAGAGGCCAGCGCCTTAGACCACTGCGCCACCGGGGCGGCCATTGGGGGGTTTAATGACCCCCATGAGCAACTGAATGGGCCTATAAGCAGTGGCCCATCCCTAATTTAGAGCAACTTGTTCCAGGGAAGGGAGAGGGCCAGTGCCGTAAGACAAACACAACATTCATGCCTCATCGGGGATTTGAACCCCGACCCATCTCGGACGAATGGTCATTAGCCAACTCTTAGACAAGGGCGGCACGGACCTCATTCTCGGCATCTCGATCATAACTACGCCATTCCAGGAGAAATAAACATTTCTGCTTCTCTCAACCCCTCTGTTTGTAATTTCGACTTGAAACAAACCAGTGCAACTTGGTCAAAAAAGAAACAATCTGCGGTATTTTGAAGTATTTACAGCGATTTTTTGATGAGTTGTGGCTTCACACATACACATTCTCTTTTATCATTATATTAATAGACATGGCTCAAATTTTAAACGAATATGATACATTACGATGGCATTAGTGCAGTTGGGATCTTCAGTCAATAGCACAGTTAGCTCGGATAATTGAAAGTACGCGTTATTCAGACTTATCCCACACTATTACCTGGCATATTCGACAGCTCATTGTAATCATACCCATTAATACAGATAATCGAAAGTACACTGTATTCAAACTTACTCTAACTTCCACTAGCTGGGACAATCGAGAGTATACTGTATTGGCCTACCTTACCCTCTATTAACCGAGATATTTGACTCTACACTCTATTCCGGCCTAACCTACCATCCAGTGGCTGCGATATTGTAGTGTGTATTGTATTCAGACCCACCATACCTATGAGCTCGAATAATGAAGAGTACACTGCATTCAGACCTATCATTTTCTTCATTGGCTCGGATAATCGAAAGTACTATGTATTGGGACGCCCTCTCCATAAGCTCGGGCAAGCCGAATGATTGGGGTGTTGATGTTATCTTTTTAACTACGCATCCAATCTTTGGGAATTTAATATTTCTACCCCTCCAAAAACAACACAAATCACACCACATAACTTGAGAAAGGTCTCCACCAACATGCAGAAGGGTGTGCAGACATGTGTGGACGTCGGTGGAGCCCATTTCCAACACCAGTAGGAACCAGTCTGACATGGTGTTACATTTAGTGCACCTTGTACATAATTTCTGCACACATACTAGCATCCTAGGTAGCACAACCCTGAAATCTAACGTAGGCCCAAAACTGAGCCACCGGCTTTTAGGAAAAGAAGACGGTGGCTCAGTGTTGGGCCTACGTTAAATTGCAAGGTTGTGCTATCTGGGACCACACACCATTATTTTTTCAATTAACAACTGAAACAATTAAGTGCAAAAACATTTTAATATACATTGCAAATAAAAGTTTCTCCAGTCAATGTTCTCCGCTGATTTAGTTATTTTTTTGAAATCATTACAATCATTTTTTTTTTTTACTTTACATGCTATTTACTTACACATAGCACTGACGTAAACACATAATACACTGAATCAAATAAATAGCGTACCTTAAAAAAAAAAACGTGGGGAAAACTTGCGCATGTCACTGCACATGCATTTTATTTTACACATAAACAGATATAAATGACGAATAAATTGTAACGATGAATTAATTTTTCCTTCAATGAACCAAAACAGTAAACACAAAATCACTAACACATCAAACAGCATTCTTAAATACAGTACATGTTGTTGGCATTGGAGTCCATATGAATTCAAAAATATCTACAAAAAATTAAATACCTGAAAATACTGGAAAATTGAAAACCATAGACTTGTCTCGTAAGTTTAAATAAAATCTGACTTGAATTCAAAAAAGTGAATTGTGAGAAAGGCGTCAATTTTTTGATAGGATCTAGTACATTGTCATGTTTCTCAAGAAGCCATTCATACATTCCCCTCACAGAACTACAAATTTTTCACTTTACTTCTCTTTGGAGATCAGATCAGATGTAGAGGATTTTAGGGAGTGTCTGACCCCACGTCTTAAACAACCCTTAGAAATAGGAAGCTAAGAGATTTGGGCTAGAGTGCCCGATAGGAAAGTGACATGAAAGCGGGGGAGGAAGACGCCCTTATTTATTACTGGGGAGCCAGTAGCCGGGGTCCGACGGCTTAACGTGCTGATTCGACGCACGGCGGATATTTAGTGGTTCGAACCCGAGGTCCCTCCCGTCCGTGGCAGTCACGAACGTTGATACTTCCTGGGAGAAAGATATTCAGGGCAGTTACAGCTGTATCTACGTCACATGTCAGATTCTGAGATATTCATCTTTAACAATGTGAAATCTTCCCCATTTCACTCGGAACGCTGTTACGGACATTCTTGCACATTTTATTCATTTTAAAACCATAAAAACGTAAGAAAACTAGGAGAGGCAGGGCTGTCGTAAAGAAAAAGTGACAGGCAAGGCCAAGGCTACTGCAAAAGTATTAAGGAGGGAAAACAAGGATGCTACAAAAAAAAAAAAAAAAAAAAACGGTGGTACGGGTACGAAGGGGTTGAGCTGTTTCAGAAGAAAGTGGTACGGAGCCAGGGTTGTTGCAAAAAATGCAGGGTGGGCCAGAACTACTACAAAATAAGCGGTAGAGAGGGTTGTTGAAAAAAAAATAGTATGGGTAGGCAGGTAAAGAGGAAAATGGTCTGTCAAAAAAAAAAAAAAAAGTGGTGGAAAGGGCTGGGTGTTTGCGCAAAAAGTGGAAGTACTGTTGCAAAAAAAAAAGTGGTAAAGAGGGAGACTGGCTGTGTCACAAAGAGTCGTAGGGAGGACCTGTGTGTTGCGCAAAAAGTGGCACTAGTGTTGCAAAAGAAAGTGGTAGGGATGGAAATAAGCTGTTGCAAAAAAGTGTAGGGAGACAGGAGCTGCTACAAGATAAGCGGTAGAAAGGATTGTTGCAAAAAACAAAAGTGATTTGGGGGTCAGGGTGTTGCGCAAAAGTGGAAACACTGATGCAAAAAAAAAAAAAAAGCAAAGAGGGAGATGGGCCGTCACAAAAAAATGGCAAGGAGGGGCAGGTTGTTACACAAAAAGTGGAAGTACTGTTGCAACCCCCCCCCCTTTTTTTGTACTGCATCGCTTGAATTTTGCTTTTCCATACGCAAACAAATAAAATTTCGATATTTTCAATCATTTTCGGGTGGAACGGTTCTGCTGCCTAATCGCAATGAGACTGAACATTCTCTAGCCCTGTTGGGGATAAATTGATAAATTTACAAATAATGGCCACAGAAAGAAATTTATTCATTTAGAAGTTTCGTGGCCCAGAATTCTTAGTTCAACAGCTAGGAAAAAAAGAAAGTTTCCTTTCCCCCTCAAAATCATTTTGTAAAACAAATTTGTCGTGTTAATGGGCTCTCATTTGTATATAGTTAATTTTGCACTCTTTAGATTAAGAGAAGGTGAGAGAGAGGCAGCTGAAATACAATATTTCCAAAAACAAAAGCTTTACTGTACTGCTGCCCCAAATCTTTCATTTACGAGGTGATAAACAAATAAGAACAAAAACATTCGTTGCTTTACCTAAGTACGTCAAAATGTTCATTAACAGCCACAATAAGCAATAATTACAACCAACAGCCTACGAAAAAAGCAAAATTGATGGCATGGCTTTTCCTAGACTTAACATAATACAATTTCCAAAATAAAAAAAAAAAAATGTTTTTTTACTAAGGAATAAAAGGACACTACTTAAAGTCAAACTTTTGAGTAGTACTCCTACCCTTCCTCAGGACTATAGTAAGTGCTGCCATTCATAAGATAAAATCCAAGTACATCATTAAATGATTTGAAAGGTTGGATTTTTTTTCATTAATGGCAACACCTACCGTAGACCTGAGGAAGTGTAGGGGTACTACCCGAAAATTTGACTTTGTAATATATCCTTTTATTCCTTAGTAAAAAAACCCATAATTTCCTGAAAAGAGTTGTAGTCATTTGATCTGATTTCAAAAAGTGGCGATTCTAGGGTATGAAAATTTGCGCCCTACTGTGATTTTACAAAATCCGATCCACCAAAAACATTGAAACTTTAATAATGAGGATAAAGACAAAATATGTATCAAGTTCTTGCAAAGACCTTCCGAATAAGCCTTTAGAATTACATTATAACTGAAAAATTGTTTTCAAAACCATCAATTCATTCATAACATCACTAGTAACTGCTGTTTATTCTCTATTACACACTATGTGAGAAAACTACCTAGTATAGCAAATTAAATGATTAAAAAACTGTTCTCAGCAAGAGATATACAGCGGTGGTAAAAGTTCATTTTGTAATAGGTTTTCCCCACAATTCAGCTGAATGTATAGAAGCTGGCATCAAATCGATTAATAAGTTGTTTCTTAGACCACACACACAAATAAATTTACCACGAACACACAAAACTGAACCTCAACAAAAAAAAAAAAATGTTTTACAGAAACACTTGTGGAATTTCTATCAACACAAAACACCTGAATTTTATATCATTTTATGGATCATAAAAACCTTGCGAGACACATTTTTCACTATTTTAAAGCCCAATACACAATGCTTTCCTCGTGATAGTAGTCAATAATTCATAGAACGAAATGGAACCTAAGAGATTACAAATCTCGGGTACTGGTATGCACAATACTGTATATATGTTACAGCTATTTCGGCAGTAGTTAAAGATCAGGATAAAGTTCACTGCCAAAATACTTTCATATTATAAAACCAAAAGGTATGACAAAGCTTCTGATCATGTACACCTACGCATTTTTTAATTCAGGAGGCATTTTAGAGATATTTTTTACGACACTTGTGAGACAAAAATCTTCACTTATTGTATCAGCAGTTTAACACACAGCACATAAAATTTGTGAGAGCCATAAAAAGAGTTTGAAAAAACCTGGGCAAAAGTAATGAAATCTGTAGATGTCATTAAATTCGTCACAAAAAGTGACTAGCTACGCAACATCTTTTTCTCTTTGACTATTCATGGCCAGGATCAATACTCAAAGCACAAATATTGCCTGATGGCAGGGGTGTACTTAGAAGCTTCTGAAAGTGTTTCATTATTTTTTTCTTTTGGTTAAAATACAACTTACATTAGGAAAAAAATACTTTAATAAAAATACAGCTCTTAGTTACCTGGTTAAATTAACCCAATTTATATATTGACAACTGCTAAATTCCAAAATAAATCCCTTCAAATTAATTAAAAAAGATGCCCTACCTAAGTCTGCATTACTTAGTTTAACTTGAGATTAACTAATTTTAGCCAAATTTTGAAATACATTGGGTTGGTGCGAATGAAATGTCTGGTGCGAACGAGCAGTTGAGACAGACTCCCCCCCCCCCCCCCCCCCCAGACACACACAGTAGAATGGAACCACTAACAGGTGTTGCGGGTATTACGTCACACAGTTACTATAAATTGCTAACATGTGTATGAAGAACAAGGTTTGGGCCGCGGGTGGCCTAGAGGTCAGCGTTCGTGACTGTCATGGAGATGAAATCAGGTTCGATCTCGGGCAGGTACGAACGCTCGAACCACTACATACCCGCCGTGCGTCGGATGAGCACGTTAAGCCGTCAGACCTCGGGTACTCCCCCCCCCCGCCAATAAATAAGGGCGTCTTCCTCCCCCTTTCTACTTCGCTTCCGTGTCACTTTCCTATCGGGCACTCTAGCCCAAATCTCCTAGCTACCTATTTCTAAGGGTTGTTTAAGACCTGGGGTCGGTCAAACACTCCCTTCCTAAAATCCTCTACATATGATCTGATCTGAAAGAACAAGGTTCAAGCGCAGTTTGTTTGGACGTAACGTGGCTTGCAAAGGAAACATGCAAACGCCGGATTTGACAGTCTTCTTCCTGTATCAATTTAAACTGGGTCATTCTGCAGGAATTGCAGCTCGAAACGTTAACAAAGCGTTTGGGTAGAATACAGCCAACGAATGAACTATTCGGCGACGGTTTGTGAAGTTTCGAAGAGGGGATACGGACCTGCAAACCTAAGCACGTTTTTTTTGTTTTTTTATTGGAGGTTTAACGACTACCGTGAGCAACTCAATGGGCTATAAGCAGTCGCCCGTCCCTAATTTAGGGTCACTGGTTCCAGGGAAGGGAGAGAGAGCCAGTGCCGTAAGACAGACAACAACATCCATGCCTCACCGGGATTCGAACCCGGACCCTTTTCGGACGAATGATCAGAGGCCTTCGCTTGGACCACTGCGCCACCGGGGCAGCAAACAAAGCTCGTGGTCACAGACTTGTTGCTGTTCCTGACGATGTTCTGTTACGTGTGGTTGAAACGGACCCACGAAAAACTTGTCGTGAGGTAGGTGTCCACCACACGACAGTTGTTCGGCGTCTGGCTGCACTGGGTAAGGTCAAAAAGCTGGACATGTGGCTACCGCACGAGTTGACAACTGCCAGCAAGACAAGGTTTGGAAGTCTGCACGTCGCTGCTTGCCAGGAATAAACAGAAACCTCTACTGCATCGAATCGTCACCTGCGACGAGAAGTGGGTCCTTTATGATAATCGGAAAGTATCTGCACAATGGTTAAGCAAGGCACAGCCTGCTGGACGGTATCCTAAGCCAACCCGACACACCAAGAAGATGATGCTCCTTGTCTGGTGGTCCACAGCAGGGATAATTCATCGGAGTTTTTTGGCAAGGGGCCAAACCATCACTGCAGGGCGTTACTGAGCTGAATTGCACTAGATGCACCGGAAATCGTTGCAGAAACAACCGGCTTTGGTCAACAAACATGGCGGTGTTCTGCTCGAGGACAACGCCAGCCCTCACGTCGCACAATGAATGATGCTGACACTTAGTGTCTTAAGCTATGAAGCACTGCTTCATCCTGCCTATTACCCGGACTTGTCTCCGACAGACTATCTGTTTCGTCGCCTGGATCACTTCGTGTCCGGAAGTTCACGACAGACAACGAGGTTCAACGTGCAGTTGATGACTTCTTCAGGTCCCAGCCACAAGACTTTTTCGTTCCGGTATAATGGCCTTGCCGGACAGATGGCAACTGTGTGTCGATGCCGAGGGAAATTATTTTGCCTAGGTAAGTTGTCCTACTTTTCCGTTCTCGTTGTCCACGTGTGCTGGTCCTACGCCTGATATTTCATTCGCACCAGCCTAATAATTATAAATTCCACCTTTTCGCACATTTTCATATATTGTTCTTTCTTTTCTTTAACAATTGGGGATGTAACCAAAATCTTGGGCAACGAGAATTGCAAAACTCTGTAAATGCCTAGAACATGAAGCAGACCTGCATTTTGACATATTGGTGCGACAGTTACAACTCTTGGGATTCATAAGATTTTTTTTTTTTTTTTTGATTTCAGGTTTAACGACCACCGTGAGCAACTCAATGGGCTATAAGCAGTCGCCCGTCCCTAATTTAGGGTCACTGGTTCCAGGGAAGGGAGAGAGCCAGTGCCGTAAGACATACACAACATCCATGCCTCACCGGGATTCGAACCCGGACCCCGTTCGGAGGAATGATCAGAGGCCATCGCTTAGACCACTGCGCCACCGCGGGAGGCTAAGATATTTTCAATGAATATGCATAAATAAATGGATCAAATTTGTATGTGTGGGTAAATTTTTTGGCATCACCAGAGTTATTAAGACAATAAGAGTTTGAGGAAGGAAACACTAATGGATGAGATATTGATAGATATAACACTAATTTATATCTATCAGTATTATCTCACCCATTACTGGTACAGCAGTAATAGTCACACAACTACCAAACCTAATTTTTGCTAAAGGAATTGCAACATGAAAGTACACATGACAAGAGTCACGTGCTACAAAAAATGGATCCTACAAATAAAATCATTTGATTTGTACCAGATTTCACTGAGCTATTTAGTTTTCAATTTAATTATTCAGAAACAGGAAGTACACAATACAAACTTATAATAGCACATAGTTCTTTAGGGGTTTTTTTTGCGGAGAAATACAAAGCAGCAACATATTAACTGGAATTACTTAAGAACCAACCTATAAATCCTGGGTAATGACATAATACAAAATATTAGGTGAGACAATTATCAAGTGATATTTTTTTAATTTCTCATAACTGAGAAACTATATACATCACAATCAACATGTATCCTTGACTAACAATATAAATAAAATATATAAACCTCACACAAACACCTTAAATCCTACATTTGTATAATTTTAGCACATTTAGAACAAATAATTTTGCAACTGCATTGTGCTATAACCTCTTATACAAAATTTACTGCTAATTTTTGCTCATTCTTTTCCTTGTTCGCAGCTATGAATGTACATTCTTACATTAACATTTCTTGTGAACTATATCTCATAACACAAGTTAATCCCTTTGCTCACTCCTGCTGCTTTACATAGTAGCTGAATCAACTATTTCTGTGTGCTTCAATCTTAAGGTTGAAAACTTAATACAGAAGTTATTAATAAATTGTTTTTATGCATATTATAGGTTTTCAGAGGAACATATTTTTCACTAATAAAATGTTCACGAAGCAGACCTAATTGATGGGTAGCAATATATGAATTTTCACTTTTCAAATTTTCAAGCAGGAAAACTGATGACGGGTATGTTTGCTGCCCAAACATTTGAGAAGTGAATTATTTTTCTATAAAACCTCACAATATACTTAAAAGTTGTTAAGCAACAACTTCTGGGAATAGCCATGTTACGTTTTATCCAGAAGGCTAATGATGTAAATGGGGCAGATTTGTTAGTCTCCTTCACAGCAAAGAGGAAGTGGCTAAACTGCTAAAATGATTTGCAATTGTTCATATCAAAACAAACCAAGTAAATTTAAATAATTACAAAAAAAAAAAAAATTATTACACACGATTATCCTCCAAAGTCTAAACTAGTTAAACTCACAACTTCTCTGCATTTTAATGAGCCGAATTCACTAAATTTAACACACAAAAAAAAAAAAAAAAAATTACACATCAAGTTTGAAATTGTCACACTGCATCTACAACTCCATACATATGCATGCTTCATTCACACATAATATGTTTAAAAATTCAAAAACTCAAACAGAATTCTCAAAAAAAAAAAAAAAAAAATTAATTAACAACTTTTCATTCTGACCTGGAAATTCACTTTTTTTTTCTTTTTGGCATGTGCAAGATGTGACTGTTTTCAATTAGTATTGCCTTTTTTTCTTTTTTTGTAGAAGGCTGAATAAGTATATGCATGATAATTTTCATATGCTTGCTATTAGATATTTTTAACAATGATATTTCTTCATATATGCACTGATCAAGTGCAAAAAGCCTATGTATTCTGAAAGCAGTCCAATTAGATTATAAAGTGGGCAGATTTAAATTTAACCTAATTATTTCTGTATATATTACAAATTTGAAATATAGAATTCCTGATTTAATGTGGAGAGGGGTAGGGGACAGACAATGATATATTCGAAGACATCGCCCAATTATATTTCAGTTTACAATAAAACTGGTCAAAAAGCTAATCTCGTGCCTAACTATCTACAAAAAAGGTGGGATGGAAATTTTAAAATTTACTACCTAAATGAGAGAATTCTGCTTATCATTAAAGAAATTAGTCATTCAGACATTTAGAGTAAAATTTGACAAGCAGCCTTTTTATATGGGAACTTGAAATGCAGAATTCATTGCCTGACACATCCAAAATAGCAACTGATTTGAAAAAAAAAAAAAAAGAAGGCAGTTGAAAATTAAGAACTTCGTCATATTCGTATTTCATTAGAAATAAAAAAACAAAAACAAAAAAAAACAGTGTATTTACGTCAGTCGTGTGTATTTCGATTTTATAACATCTTCACAGCATATACTGTTATTTCTGCTTAACAAGTTAAATAAGTAAAATTAAAACTTGCAGCCATTCCGTTCAACGACATTTACAGAATTTTGCAAAGAAAAAAATGCATAAAGAATTTCACTCACCTTCGTTTCGGTGCTTCATCATACTTAAGGTTGCATCAAACACATATATATCAACATCGTAAGATTCAATTTCCGGAAACTTACGTTACGATGTTAAAAGAAAGGCAGAAAGCGAATTTAAAACAAATGAAGTAGAAGCACCAGATAAAACGAGAGATAAAAAGTTCAAAAAGTAAGCAGTGGTTATTCCTGTGGCACACGTACTTTCCACGCCATCCTCGATGAGGCTGATGTTCGCTAATTTGCATATTCTTCCCGTTCGGCCAAGAAATATCAAAACAAAGGGGGGGGGGAGCAAGCAAACAATTCAGAAGAAACAGGGATGGTATTCAAAATTTTGGGTTAAAATTTTAAAAGCACAGAGAAGAAGGAAGAGACACCCGAAGAAATATTGCGACGTCGTTAAGTCACGACTCGCCCAATGCATTTCGCCGGCATTTTTTTTTTTTTTGATTGGAGGTTTAACGACCACCGTGAGCAACTCAATGGGCTATAAGCAGTCGCCCGTCCCTAATTTAGGGTCACTGGTTCCAGGGAAGGGAGAGAGCCAGTGCCGTAAGACAAACACAACATCCATGCCTGACCGGGATTCGAACCCGGACCTCTTACGGACGAATGATCAGAGGCCAGCGCCTTAGACCACTGCGCCACCGGGGCGGCATTTCGCCGGCATCATCGGTGATAACAGCATTTAATCTTTCTAGCGCTATCGTAATTTTGGATTTCCTTCGGGCTTTTCGTCATTTCTTCTTCCTTCGCTAAAACATGTTTTCATTCATGCGATAGAATATCAGTAGTTTTTTTTCGTTTGTGGATTTAAAGACCACCGTGAGCAACTTCAATGAGATGTAAGCAGCCGCCCGTCCCTAATTGAGGGCCACTGGCTCCAGGGAAGATAGCCAGTGCCGTAAGACAAACACAACATTCATGTCCGGGCCCATCTCGGAGGAACAGTCAGAAGCCAACGCTTAGACCACGGCGCCACCGAAGCAGCATAACAGATCAGATCAGATGCAGAGGATGTTAGGAAGGGAGTGTCTTAAACAACCCTTAGAAATAGAAAGCTAGGAAATTTGGGCTAGAGTGCCCTACAGGAAAGGGACACGGAGAAAGGCAGAGAAAGATACCCTTATTTATTACCGGGGGTCCGACGTGCCCATCCGACACACGGCGGATATTTAGTGGTTCGAGCGTTTTTTGTTGTTTTTTACTGGGGTTTAACGACCACCGTGAGCAACTCGGTGGGCTATAAGCAGTCGTCCGTCCCTAATTTAGGGCCACTGGTTCCAGGGAAGGGAGCGAGCCCGTGCCGTACGACAAAGAACACCCATGCCTTTCTTTTTTTTTTTTTTTGATTGGAGGTTTAACGACCACCGTGAGCAACTCAATGGGCTATAAGCAGTCGCCCGTCCCTAATTTAGGGTCACTGGTTCCAGGGAAGGGTAAGAGCCAGTGCCGTAAGACAAACACAACATCCATGCCTTCACCGGGATTCGAACCCGGACCCATCTCGGACGGGTGATCAGAAACCATCGCTTAGACCAGTTCGAGCGTTTTTATGTGCCTGGGATCAAACCTGAGATTTCTTAGTGGCAGTTACGAACGTTGACTACTAGCCCATCCGCGGCGAGGCAGCACACCCCTCCCCTCCTCCTCCCAGGGGCGTAGGTCCTTGCTACCCGTAAGTGCTCCATCTTTTGTTAAAACGCAACTTACATTAGAAAAAAGTGCTTTAATTTAATAAAAATGCATGAACTTACATTAAAAAATAACGCTTTAATTGCTTCATCTATTTCTCCTTAACGTTTACTGTCCCGATGGAATTCCAAAATGTTTCCTCCCCCTACCACCAAATCCAAGTATGCCCCAGCCCCTAGTTCAATTAAATATGGTCTGTATTAACCACTTCTTGCTTTTTTTTTTTTACTGTTTAATCGCGTGCTTCTATTTTTCTTGTGTGCGTTTTAATTCGCTTTTTACCTTCCTTTTAACATCGTAACGTAAAGGCACAGACAGTGTTTCTTTCAGGATTTTTGAACGCAGGTGCTAATGGAACCTTTGAGGGGCAAGTTTTCCATTTGCCTTAAATATATAGTTTTTTACTACTTTATCTACATATATAGAAGTAATTAACAAAATTTTGCAACTACCCCATCAGAGCTGCAGAGTATGATCCGGGAACTTGCTGACAAGAGTAAAGAAGTGGGATTAAAAATGAACTTTCAGAAGACAAGAGTGATGTACTAATGCTTTTAAAGAAATAAAAGCCACCCCCGGTGGCGCAGTGGTCTAACCGATGGCCTCTGATCGTTCGTCCGAAAGGGGTCCGGGTTCGAATTCCGGTGAGGCATGGATGTTGTGTTTGTCTGACGACACTGGCTCTCTCCTTCCCTGGAACCAGTGACCCTAAATTAGGGACGGGCGACTGCTTATAGCCCATTGAGTTGCTCACGGTGGTCGTTAAACCTCCAATCAAAAAAAAAAAAAAAAAAAAAAGAAAAAGAAATGAAGATTTATCGATCGATGGAGAAAAGCTGGAGATAACAGATGTGTACGTTTATCTTGAACAGCGGATATCAAGTGCGGGTTACATTGGTGAAGAAATTAATCGGCGTACAAAACTTGCCTGGAGAGAATTTGGAAGAAACAGCATAATTTTCAAGAGCAATATGCCATTATTACTATTTTTTTTTATTGGAGGTTTAAAGACCACCGTGAGCAACTCAATGGGCTATAAGCAGTCGCCCGTCCCTAATTTAGGGTCACTGGCTCCAGGGAAGGGAGAGAACCAGTGCCGTAAGACAAACACAACATCCATGCCTCACCAGGATTCGAACCCGGACCCCGTTCGGACGAATGATCAGAGGCCATCGCTTAGACCACTGCGTCACCGGGGCGGCAATATGCGATTATGCCTTATTTTTTTTTTTTTTTTTGATTGGAGGTTTAACGACCACCGTGAGCAACTCAATGGGCTATAAGCAGTCGCCCGTCCCTAATTTAGGGTCACTGGTTCCAGGGAAGGGAGAGAGCCAGTGCCGTAAGACAAACACAACATCCATGCTCTGACCGGGATTCGAACCGGACCCCTCACGGACGAATGATCAGAGGGCAGCGCCTTAGACCACTGCGCCACCGGGGCGGCCGATTATGCCTTAAAAGAAAAGTGTTTGATCAATGCATCCTTCCAGTGCTTACGTTTGGTGCAGAGACGTGGACCTTAACTAAAAGAGACATACAAAGGCTGCAGACAACTCAAACTTGGAGAGGTGCATGCTTGGTGTAACCAGAACAGATAAGAAGAGGAACTCGTGGATCAGAAAAATGACAAGAGTGGAAGACTTCATGATCAGAGTAAAATCCCTGAAATGGCAATGGGCTGGACATACTGCCAGAAGAACAGACCATCGATGGACAGTCGAAATTTTAGATTGGTTTCCAAGGGACAGGAAAAGACCCAGAAGAAGACCACATGGAAGATGGGTGGATGAAATTCGAAAGTATGCGGGAGTAACATGGAGGAGACTGGCACAAGACAGACCGTTGTGGAAGAGGCTTTTTTTTTTTTTTTTTTTTTTTTTTTTTTTGAGATTTAACGACCACCGTGAGCAACTCAATGGGCTATAAGCAGTCGCCCGTCCCTAATTTAGGGTCACTGGCTCCAGGGAAGGGAGAGAGCCAGTGCCGTAAGACAAACACAACATCCATGCCTGACCGGGATTCGAACCCGGACCCCTTACGGACGAATGATCAGAGGCCAGCGCCTTAGACCACTGCGCCACCGGGGCGGCAGGAAGAGGCTTGGAGAGACCTTCATCCAGCAGTGGATTGATAATGGTTGATAATGATGATGATGCTATATATATATTATATATATATATATATATATATATATGGGATGTAAGGTCAGGTGATGCGTAACATCACAGCCTCTCCTTGACAAATGTCAACCCCGCCTTCTCGTGGTGCATCCTGTTCCCACTAAAGGGGCTCTGACGACCGCCAATAGCGGTATAACTATACCATCGGGATTAGAGGAAATTCTATCCCACACTCACCAACCCGCTTGGCCAGCGTGGTGAGTTATGGCCAAACCCCTCCAAAATGATTCCACAACTTAAATCTTGGCCCTCAGTCTCCGGCAGCTGGAATGTACTCTGGCCAAGGCAGCGGCCAGTGCGACATGAAGGCAGAGGGTGCTAAGAATCCCCCGGAGGACCGGACTAGGCTGCCATCTGATGCTGACCTTGGCTACGTACAATGGACGCTCCCTATCTTCTGATTCAAGGCTTCTTGAATTGGAAGAGGAACTACAAAGGATCAAGTGGGACATCGTGGGGCTAAGTGAGGTAAGGAGAAAAGGAGAAGATCTCATTGAACTGGAAAAGTGGACATCTCTTCTACTATCGTGGGACAGATACTGGCAGAACTAGTGGTGTTGGATTTATAATAAACAAGAAACTGAAGGATAAAGTTGTAGAAGTTGAAAGTTCCTCTGACAGAGCTGCACGACTTGTTATCCAACTCTCGAAAAGATACCAGGCTCAGATTATTCAAACTTATGCACCCACCACAAGTCATCCTGAAGAAGAAATTGAAGAATTTTATGAGGAAATTTGTCATCTAAATAATAAAGGTAAGCAGCACTTGAAAATAATTATGGGAGATTTCAATGCAAAAATAGGGCAACGGCAACAGAATGAAACTTCAGTAGGTAAATTCGGTCACGGCAACAGAAACCAGCGTGGAAATACTCTCGTTGAGTTTGCAGAGGCAGAAGGGTTTTTCATCTTGAACTCCTTCTTCAAGAAAAAGCCACACAGGAAATGGACATGGAGACATCCAAATGGGACAACAAGTGAAATTGATTTTATTATGTGTAACAAAAAATTCGTCATAGAAGACTGCAGTGTGCTAAACAAGTTCAACACAGGTAGTGACCATAGATTGGTGAGATGTAAGATGCACCTCAACACAAAACTTGAACGTGGCAAGCTCATAAGACAAACAAAATCTATTGACATAACCAACCTTAAAAAACACCATAATACCTTCAAGTTGGAACTGAAGAACAGGTTCTCTGCTTTAGAAGGCCTAACATCGGAAGAAGTGGACATCTCTGAAGTTAACAGAAAAGTAACCAGCTCTTATGGAAACAGCAACAAAATTAGCTGGGTCTAAGAACAAGTTGCATGTAAATAAATTATCAGGAAAAACGAAAATGTTGATGCAAAAAGAAGAGAGATGAGGACAACTAAAGAAGATGTGACTTCCAAAGTGGAATATATAGAGCTATGCAAGACAGTACGAAAAAGTATCACTGAAGACGTAAGAAAATTCAACTGTGAACTAGTGAGGAAAGCAATTGAAAACAACCAAAGCCTAAAGATAGCAAAGGGACATCTCAGTAAGGGAAGAAAACAGATTATGGCACTGAGAAAAGAAGATGGCTCTGTAACAAGAAATAGAGGCGAAATTTTGACAAGAGTGAAAGATTTCTACTCCAAATTATATGAAAGGGATGATACATGCACTCCAGACATCATGAAAGATACCAGTACCAGAGTTCCTCCAGTCCTTCCAGCAGAAGTTGCACATGCAATCAAGAACATGAAGCGGGGAAAAGCTCCAGGAGAAGATGGAATTACTGTAGACATCATACAAGAAGCAAGTGGAGAAATCGAAACAGTACTCGCCCAAATTTTCACTCGATGCCTTAATGAAGGAAAGATTCCTGAGGATTGGAACACCGCTACAATGATCCTGCTACATAAGAAAGGTGACATTGAGGATCTCGGAAACTACAGACCTATCAGCCTCCTATCAGTAGTTTATAAAATCTTCACTAAAGTTCTTTCACACCGCTTGAAGGTAACACTGGACATGGCTCAACCGAGAGAACAAGCTGGATTCAGGAGTGGCTACAGCACAATAGATCATATCCACGTACTGAGAGAACTAATTGAAAGAGCGAGGGAATATGAACTTCCATTGTGCATGGCTTTTATCGATTATGAAAAAGCCTTTGATTCGGTGAAACCATCAGCAGTTACAATAGCTCTGAAAACCTGCGGTATTGAAGATGCATACATTAATATCATTAATAACATCTATGAAAATGCAAGTGCAAAGATTAGGCTGTTTGAAAATACAACACACGTAAAAATTGGAAAGGAGTGAGACAAGGTGACACCATATCTCCGAAGCTCTTTAATGCCACATTGGAGGGTGTTTTTCAGTCGCTGAGCTGGGAAAACAAGGGGATAAGGATTAATGGAGATTATCTAACCCACCTTCGTTTTGCTGATGACGTAGTCATTTTTGCAACTACCCCATCAGAGCTGCAGAGTATGATCCAGGAACTTGCTGACAAGAGTAAAGAAGTGGGATTAAAAATGAACTTTCAGAAGACAAAAGTGATGTTCAATGCTTTTACAAGAAATGAAGATTTATCGATTGATGGAGAAAAGCTGGAGATAACAGACACGTGCGTTTATCTTGGACAGCAGATATCTAGTGAGGGTCACATTGATGAAGAAATTAATCGGCGACAAAACTTGCCTGGAGAGCTTTTTGGAAGAAACAGCATAATTTTCAAGAGCAATATGCCATTATGTCTTAAAAGAAAAGTGTTTGATCAATGCATCCTTCCAGTGCTTACGTATGGTGCAGAGACGTGGACCTTAACTAAAAGAGACATACAAAGGCTGCAGACAACTCAAAGAAGTATGGAGAGGTGCATGCTTGGTGTAACCAGGAGAGATAAGAAGAGGAACTCGTGGATCCGAAAAATGACAAGAGTGGAAGACATCATGATCAGAGTTAAATCCTGAAATGGCAATGGGCTGGACATACTGCCAGAAGGACAGATCATCGATGGACAGCCGAAATTTTAGATTGGATTCCAAGGGACAGGAAAAGACCCAGAAGAAGACCACATGGGAGATGGGTGGATGAAATTCGAAAGTATGCAGGGGTGACATGGAGGAGACTGGCACAAGACAGACTGTTGTGGAGGAAACTTGGGGAGACCTTCGTCCAGCAGTGGATTGATAATGGTTGACAATGATGATGATGATGATATATATATACAGTACAGTGTCGTATTTAGAGGGGCCTTGCCCCCCCCCCCCCCCCCCCCGAAAGTGTTTCATTTTTTTTTAAGTTTTTGGTTAAAATGCGACTTACATTACAAGAAAAATGCTTTAATTTAATAAAAATGCATCAACTTACATTAGAAAAAGAATGCTTTAATTTTTCTTCTATTCTTCATTAATTTTGTTCTGGTGGATTTCAAAAACTTCAATTTTTCGTCACCCCCCGCCGAAAAAAATCCATATACGCCCCTGATTTAGTAATTAGTTCTTCAAACATTTCAAGAACAAACTTTCTTCAGCTAAACGAGGGGGTTGCTGGTTTCGGCAGGCTTGAAATTTTTATCCATTAAAATACATTCAACACACTCCTGACCCTGAATCGCGATTACCTGACTATGATGTATGATTAGTCTACTCATTATATTTTGAAGAATGGCATGCGTCTTAATACACTTTTTAGCAAAATAAACTGTAATACTTGAACAAATATTTTTAAAAAATTATAATTAGAGAAAAATGTCTCCGGAGGAGGGAGGGAAAGTCGTTTCCAGTAACCCCCCCCCTCATGTATGCCTGAATGAAACACTGGGCACAGAAATTGAATCATACGGCAACGATGTTGATATGGATTCGGTGCAACCATGAAAATGACGGCATAGAGCGCTAAGACGCCAAAACGACGTGATGCAGAACTGTACGCAGCATGCCTCCCCTGAGATACACAGGGTTACACGGTAAATGTGGAATGGTTTTAGATACTTATATCTTAAAGACTATTTAACTTGGAAAAGTTAAGAAGTCGTCATTTGAAAGATCAGTTTATCTTCCCAGGTAAATCATCGATAACATCGTCATGAACATCATTATCACGGAAGAAATTAAAAGAGCATCCGAGCTGTCAGCACTGGGACAAACTCAAAGGAAATTGTGAAAATCCTCCCAAAACGTGGCGTCAGTAAATAAATAAATACATCGCTCTTTCCACGTTTCAGAAACACATAGCAACTGAAAAATTGTCTTCAGCCGCCGCCAGGGATTGAATCCACGGATCTTCTCAATATCCAGCCGAGCATGTTAGCCTTACACCACGGCTAGATATCGAGAGATCCGTGGATTCAATTCCCAGGCGGCGGCTGAAGACAATTTTTCGGTTGCTATGTGTTTCTGGAACGTGGAAAGAGCGACGTATTTATTTATTCAAAGGAGATTGCCGAGTTCCACAAATTATCTTTGTCCTCAGTCTACAAGATCAGCAACGAGGTTAACAACGCAGAGGACTCCAACAACACCCTCACCAAGCATAAGAAGCATGACCGATGCTATTTTTTTTTTATTGGAGGTTTAATGACCTTCGTGAGCAACTCAGTGGGCTATAAGCAGTCGCCCGTCCCTAATTCAGGACCACTGGTTCCAGGGAAGGGAGAAAGCCAGCGCCGTAAGACAAACACAACATCCATGCCTCACGGGGATTCAAACTTGTACCCATCTCGGAAGAATGATCAGAAGCCATCGCTTAGACCATTGCGCCAACAGGGCGGCGACCGTCACCAAGGGGCAAGGGATGATGGACAACGGCACCAGGAAATCAATGAATGCCTTATCCGAGTTGGGTGTTGCGTATGGTGCCATCCATCGTATCATCCACGAAGGCCTACGCTACAGCTTCTACATCAGTTCATGGGTCAGGCCATGCAGGAAAGGTGTCTGACAAAGGCAAAGGAACTGCTCAACAAAGTCACGCACCCCAAGAACAACTTGCTGAGATTCTTCTCAGATGAGAAGAAGTTTGACCAGGACCAGAAGGTCAATATGAGGAATGACAGGTGATGTGCAAGAAACCTGATGATGTGCCCAGGGTCATGCACATAAAATTTCCTGCCACCACCCTGGTCATCTCCAGCTATGGAGATGCCATGCCTCCTCACTTTCTTGAGAAGGGTTTGAGGGTCAACACAGACATGTGCATTGGCGGCTTCATTGAATAATTATGAAGTGTGTTTGTGAATCAATTGCAGTATAAGATTTTGCATCAATAAAACGTTTATATTCATGTTTCAATAAAACGTAATGTTTCAATTAATTGTTTTATTGTATACATTAATTTTCCACATTTACCATGATAACCCAGTACTCCACAAACATGGTACTAAACGATGCACGCCATATTTGAAAAAAAAATTAATGAAAAAAATTCAATATCACATTAAAACACTATATATCAATCTAACTGAGAGGAGAAATACATAAATCGGCTAATTCAAGATCATGTCCATCAAGGCAACAACATGGGGAAATCAGAAGTTTTAAAACACTGAACTGTTTTCAACTTGTTTAAAACACATACAATTCATAGGTCAATCAGCGGCTCTAACTTCCACGATAAACTAGTACAATTGTACATTGTATGCCCATCCATTCTTACCCGTACTCATTACAATTATTTTTTAAATGCTTTTGTGTTCAGTGAATGGTAAATAGTTTTAATCTCACCTTATTTTTCTGACAGCTGCGATTAATAAATTCATGTCACAGCATTGTCAAGCTAACATAAACTGAGCCGCTACTACAAAAAAAATTCCTCTTCTTGTAGGAGGGAAAGTGTTACGTCATGTTGTGGCTAACGAAAAGTGCACATGGGCAGCCGGTCTGTCTATGTTTGAAGCAATATTTCAACGGTAAAGAACAAACCAGAATAAAGATCAAAAGTAATGAAGCAGGAGCACCCAGCAAATATGTTACGATGAAACATTACTGCACTGGAAACACATTGCTAATTGATATCATATGATTAAACTCCTCCCTCCTTTGCAGAGATTAATAGCACCTTTGTGGCTTTTGTCTCTCCTACCTCCTCCTTTTAAGTCGGCATTCAATCTTTGGATACTTCGAGCTAAACAGCTAAGACAGATAATTCCCAGGAACTGAATATTGGCATTGTGCAGTCCTAGCTGTTTTTTATGAATTTCGAATTTTTGTTCACTGTAAACAATCAATATAGACATTCCTTTAGATAATTTTAATATTCTGAAAAACAAAAAATTTCAACTCTTTTGAAGTAATTTTTTTACAGTCAAGAAGTTGCTGATTTATTCCAAGAACTATAATTTCCTATATGTTATGTTCTTGCAGAAATGGATAGATTTATAAAGTCAGTGAAGCCACAACAACTAAATCCGCATGGGTAACATCAGAATCTATGCCTAGTTCTCAAAAATGTAGTACGTTGAACTTTGGGTGAGACAAAGATTATTTTTGTGAATTATAAGAAAATTGTTGATGAACTACAAATGGTGAAAATCAATCACCAACTCAATGGCAAACATGCAGAAAGCACCTACTAATAAGTCATTGTAAGAACCTAACTAATATTACTCCTACTGAAAAATTACTTGAATGTTGGGAATCTAATTTAAGAGATTCTTTCATGATACGAGACTTGTGGATACTGTGAAAACTTTAAGAAATGATGCAGTTTATGCAGAAATTACAAATCAATAGTATTGAATTTGATGTTGAGGAAGAAAAAATTACTCCATCAAAAGACACAGAAGGAAAATTAGCAAAATCCTTATGGGTTTCTAGATTACAGACATCATGAGGCAAAAGATCAGAAGTGGGTCATAAACCAACTGAACATTCAAATACAATATGCTATCAAAACATTGATATTGCTTTATTTGAAATGAAACAAAGATTTGATAATACTGAAGAATTTTATTTGCTATATCTCTAGTGCAAAAGCTGAAATGGAAAACAGGAAATAGTTTGAGTCCCTCAACATCAAACTTCCATCACAAAAAGAAATATCCATTTTCAAAAGTATTCTAAACTATCAAGCTGATAGGAAAATAGTTATTGTGGCTTTTCAAGAAATTTCTGAACCAAGGGCTGCTTTTAAAAACACCTGTAACTTACTGGCAACTACAAAAACATTTGGATGTGTAGCTACATGCGAATAAACATTTTTAGCCTTGACTAGAATAAATCAAAGACTAACAATGCATCTCCAAAAAATGGCAAATGTGACTCTACTAGCATTTGAGAAAGAACATAGAAAAACAATCAATATGGACATTCTTTTAGATAAGTTTAATATTCTTAAAAACAGAAGGTTTCAACAATTTTGAGGTACTTTTACTTTTTCTTATTATTATTGCATTGATTTAATCATTAGCTACTAGAGGTGTCAAAAATACAATTTCAAATAAGTAATAAACTATTCATTGTAAAAGAAAGTAATCAGCACATTGTCTTCAGACTTCCTCGCATGGTTTTCCTTGATTATATTTAAATTAACGTATGTAACAAAGTGAATACAAATTTTCTAGCCTTTCCTATATCACTGGGAGCCACACAAAGAATTTGTCACTAGCTACAGCTCTGACATGATGCAAGTTCTTTGTACATATTTTTTTTTTCAAAATTCTATAAATTTTGTAGTACAGAGTGACTGAAGTGGGTAATTTTATATATTTAACTGGTTGAACAGAAATAACAGTATATGCAGTAAAAACACTGTAAATATAAAAAAAACATAATTAAGAACTTGATATAGAAAGAAGTCAGTATATACAACCTTGATAAATGATGCTTCTGATTTATTCTGCAGTGGGGATGATTCTGATATTAAAATTTTAAGGCTTTTTTTTTTATGAAACAGCATGACTATTTCATTCTTCACAAAAACTAAAGGTGTCTGCATGCATATCCTAATAAATTCATTAAATGTTGGTGCATTATGTTACATTTCTCTTCACACCATCACTATAAAGGAGAACATGTGTTGCCACAAAGTAATAAAGTATGCCCACTAATTTTGAAAGGAATCAAACAAGATTTGAAATACAAAGTAATATACATTTCTCATAAATAAACTTACAAGTATCTTGCAGTCAACTGATAGTTGACTGGGAGTAGGCATACATTCCAGTTGACTGGGAGTTAAAACCTGTAACCAATTTAGCTATACCTAGTGATCTGTAACCATATATATACATATGGCTCTTATTCAAAAAAATTCAACAGTAGTTATATACAAATATTCTTTGACATTTTAACTATCCTTAAGACACACATGTAATAGGAAAGAGTTGGGGATATTTAACAAAACTCCACTTCCTTTAAAGGATTATTGGACACACATGTTCACTTTTCCTTTGATGTATGAAAGATAGTTTAAGTAAGGGTGCAAATGTGCAAGGTATTAAAGCACAAGCTACATATAGCACTGGGCCCCATTCCTAGGTGGGTCACTTCCTCCCCCCTCTGAACAAGTGGCCCCAAATCAGGGACAGGTGGCTTCTTACAGTCTGTCTTGCTCATGGTGATCATTAACTACCCCACCCCCAACAAATTAGTAACTGTTGTGCATATAGATCCCAAGGTCAACACAAAAGAAAGAACACTCCTTTTGACACTTAATTGTAACAATAAAGTGATGACTTGGATTGCTCCAGTGACAACAAGACCTTTCATCATCTCCAACCATCATCACTCATCATCTCAAATTATAATACTCGCAAGGTACTTTTTCTTTTTCAAATGTACTCCATCATTTGGAAAAAAGAAATAGCTCAGCTTGGTGCCCAGTGGGATGACTGCTCACACTGCCCTAAAAAGCCAACTCTGAAGGTATCTACACTGAAGAGCAATTGAATTAGAGATACCTGTCTAGTAACGTGTATGATGGCGGCGAAAAAAGAAATAGCTCAGCTTGGTGCCCAGTGAGATGACTGCTCACACTGCCCTAAAAAGCCAACTCTGTAGGTATCTACACTGAAGAGCAATTGGATTAGAGATACCTGTCTAGTAACGTGTATGATGGCGGCGAAAAAAGAAATAGCTCAGCTTGGTGCCCAGTGAGATGACTGCTCACACTGCCCTAAAAGCCAACTCTGAAGGTATCTACACTGAAGAGCAATTGAATTAGAGATACCTGTCTAGTAACGTGTATGATGGTGGCGAAAAAGAAATAGCTCAGCTTGGTGCCCAGTGAGATGACTGCTCACACTGCCCTAAAAAGCCAACTCTGAAGGTATCTACACTGAAGAGCAATTGAATTAGAGATACCTGTCTAGTAACGTGTATGATGGCGGCGAAAAAAGAAATAGCTCAGCTTGGTGCCCAGTGAGATGACTGCTCACACTGCCCTAAAAAGCCAACTCTGAAGGTATCTACACTGAAGAGCAATTGGATTAGAGATACCTGTCTAGTAACGTGTATGATGGCGGCGATTCGTCTTGGCATGGACTCGACAAAACACCGGAAGCGTTGGAAGCCATACGGATCCACGACCCTTGAACAAGCTCCCACAGTGCACGAAGATTTGCTGGAGGGGGGTCAGAGCCTCAAACATCTCTCTCGATGGCATCCCAGATGTGATTCATGGGATTGAGGTCAGGTGACCTAGCTGACCAAGGAAGCGAGGTCACGTCGGTGGAGTGTTCATCTAACCATTCGGATACAATTCGGGAGAGATGGCACGGTGCATTGTCTTGTTGCAGGATGAGGTCCCCAGTGGGATGTTGAAGACGCACAAATGAGAGCAAATGGTCGTCCAGGATATCCCAGTAACGTTGATCTGTGAGGGACGATGTCACAGGTACCAGGGGTCCCATTTCAGTTCATATAAACAGTCCCCAGACGAGAATGCCACCCCCACCTGCTTGAAGAGTACCCTGCTGGCAAGAAGGATCCATCGCTTTATGTGGTTTGCGGCGTACACGTATCCTGCCATCCACATGTACAAACGTGAATCTCGACTCATCAGTCCAGGTAACATTTTCCCACATGTCTAGGGTCCAGTGGCAGCATTCCCACGCCCATGCAAATCTTTGCACCCTGTGATGTGCGGTCAGCAGCGGTACCCTCGTGGGACAATGGCTTCTGTATCCCATAGCGAGGAGATGGTTCTGGATGGTGTGGCTGCTTACACGTTTTGGTGCACCAGCGTTGAATTGCAGAGTGATTTCTAACACTGTGGCCCGTCTATCAGCTGTTACAATGCAAGCTAGTCAATGATGACCCCGCTCATCCACACTCTGTTGTCGATGGCAGTTGACCCTTGCAGAGATGGTTTTACCGGATTCGATGTACTCACGGTGCACTTGTGAAACAGTGGCTCGTGAAAATCCCAGTGCCTGCATGACTTCCAAGATGGAGTGACCCATTCGTTGGGCCCCGACAATTTGCCCACGATCAAATGCGCTTAGATCCTTCGTCTTACCTATACTGCGTCCGACTCTCACCGATTCCCGTCGCATCACTCCTTATATTGTCGGATCGCTGCATACGTCATGTCATTTCCATTTACAGGGCCACCCACAGCAACACATTTGCATAACGCCAGCTGTCTCTAATTCAATTGCTCTTCAGTGTATAAATACACACACATATAGAGAGAGATGCCAGTTTATTAGGTATGCGTACATAATAGTGTGTTGCACTGCCTTTGACTTGCCCACATTCATAAGGGCATGGAACATACAAGTTGCTGGAAGTGTCATACAAGAATGTTGTGCCAAGCAGGAATGACTGAGTCATTCAGTTGCTATAAATCATCAGGGGTATGCAAAAGCTTTTTCTGCCCCCGCTAGCGGGTGCTGTAGGGGTCTAACTGGCCAGCGACCCATGCTGTCAGTTCTTACATGAAGCCAAGCATGGCTGTCGATAAAGTTCATTTGCGGCACTGTTTGTTATTCATGTTTAATTTAGGGAAAAGTGTGAGTGAAGCATACAGTTCAATATGTCAGGCACATGGCGAAACAATTATGCCGACAATGATTTGCCAGGTTTAAGAAAGGTGATCTGAGCTTGGAAGACAAGCCATGTGCAGGTAGACTGCAGGAACTCGCAGACGAGGAGCTCAAATCGCTGTTGCAAGAGGATGCCACACAATCGACCACGCAAGTGGCGAAACGTTTGAAAGTGGCTTATTTGACAGTGGTACAGCATCTACAGGCCTTTGAGAAGATCCAGAAGATTGGTAAGTGGGTTCCGCATACTTTAACGAAGCGTAATATTGGTCAACGATTGGGCACCCGCATGTTGTTACTGAAGAGGTTTCAAGGGAAGAATTTCTTGTGGAAGGTTGTCAACGGGGATGAAAAATGGGTCTATTGCGACAATCCATACGTAAGCGTTTCTGGGTCAACCCAGGCTAGCCATCAACATCTACTGCGAAACGGAATATCCACGGGGAAAAAGGTGCTGCTGTGTGTGTGTGTGGTGGGATATGCATGGAGTGCTGTACTTTGAAATGTTGAAACTAGGCGAAACAATAACTGCACAACAATCTAGCGATCAGTTGACAAAACTGAACACTGCAATCGAACAAAAACGCCCATGGACAGGTAAAGAACGCTGCCTAGTTATCCTGTTACACGATAATGCCAGACCATATGTTGGTGCCACGACGAAATTGGAGGTAAAATGTTCTGTCCTAGCGGTAAAAGAAAAAAACAACAACAACTAGAGGTTCAAAAACAGAGAAAGATGAGAGCAGAAGTGAAAGGAAATTTTCACTGATCATGAAAAGCAATGGCGAGCTGTGTCATCTTTTTTTTTTTTTTTTTTCAGTATTGTCTGGCATCATCAGTAATTGGGAGAAGGGAAAACCACAGTGTGGGATAGACTTTGGAGTGTGCATGTGTGTATGTGCATGTGATATAATGTGTGCGACAGAATGAAGCATGTACCTTAATTGGGTCATAAACAAAAACTAGTCAGAAATTTCTAAGCTGCATATTTTTCTACTAAATTAACCCAACTGAATAGAAGATGTCAAACTTTATTGGACAGATTTTATCCGGACATGAGATTTAAAAAGCATCATGCTGGTTTTCTCAAAAAGCAGGCAACTGAATCCCATGATTAGTTCTGATTTTCCACTTCTCATTGACAGCTTGTGATTTAAAAATTTACAATTTTGTAATGGAAAATTTTAAAAAGCCGTGCAATGCCAGGAAGGAGCAATGCTGCAAGTTTAGAGTGTGTGTGTCTTCCACAAACTCTCTTTTTTTCAGACAGCAGCAGCAACTAACTCCTCCTAAGATGAGCTTCTAGATAGGCCACTGCTCTCCATGCTCATGTGCCATTTGGCCATTTTTCTGCTGTTGGTGTGAGCCACTTATGAGACGAGGGAAGGCGTAACTAAATTACCAATTTATGGAAACAGTTGACCATTTCATGGAAATAGGCTGACACATCATCTACTACCATCATGTCCCTATTGCAAAATAATCACGTGCACGCGAGTGGTTTGGAATATGCCATTACAAATCTAATGAGGAAAGTGATGCAATCCGACGGACTTTAAGAGTAAGGACAATACTGGGTGTTGGGAAGAAGCACTTCTGGAATGTGGAAGAGCAACACCAGTAAGAGGGTATACACAGCTTTTATCAACACTACAACAAACACAGAGGATGTGGCATTACCTACTCTTGTGGAATCCTACAGTGAAGTGACATATCTATTATAATAAGACAATACCCCCCTCTCTTAATTGCATAGCAATAGCTATTATGACTTTATAATAATGATGTGCCTTTAGATAGCCATCTGAAAGACCTGATTTGAATTCAACATTTATGGAATGAAATGGAATGGCTCCTGAAGGCTAACATTGTCACTGACATAATTTAAGACTGTTCTGAATAAAGAACAGAAACTAATTTTCCATGGAACTTATCAAGAACATGTAGAAAGCTGACTACTTATATTAAAGACTGTGACACAAATGAGAACTACAGTGTATTTGTTATCAGGGTGAATCAAAACATTTGAGCTACACGTAATGTTGGGCTCATAGTCCTGTATGAAATGTGTCCCAGCGTCAATGAGGTGCAATGATGATGTGCATTTCAAATGGAGCCACATTGTGTTATCAGAGGATGGAGGTCGATAAATGTGCTGTTTGGGTGCTCCGACGCCATAAAATGTGTTAAATGTGGCAGCAGCAGTGAGAGAATTTGTGCAGTTGAAGGAAAGGAGGAAACATTGGACAGCAGCACTGCATGAAAATGGTACCACGGAAACACCAGTCTCAAAGACAAGCTAAGGTCAGGATATCCAACAACCACCAACAGTGACACCATGGTTGAAGTTGTGACCATGAACCCCGGTACCAGTACACCACAATTGGCAGCTGAGGTGGGCTCTTCCCAATCCACCATTGTTCATTACCTGCACCAGCTTGGCTTCTCTTCCAAGCACCATTGAATAGGTTCCCAGCAGGCAGAACGTGTTGCTCACTGTTTCAAATTGCCATCAAATCCACAGGACGATAGATTTTGGCGCCATATCATCATAGGCGATGAAAAGTATGTATATATTCCTATATTATTCTACCATTGGGAACAAGTAGCTGAGTCCATGCCAGGAAGCACAGCAAGTGGTACAAAGAGGGTGGTTTGAGAGGGAAGTCATGCTATGCACTTACGGAAATGTGAGGGTCCTGTGCACTGGGAACTCATGCCAGATGGTTGGACTGTGAACAGGAATCTATATGGGAAAACAATGCCATTGGGAACAAGTAGCTCTGTGCTAACACTGCCCAGTGTTCATCAAGAGAAAACGGGCATTGCTACAAGTGAATGATGTCTGAAGTCACACCTCTATAGTGGTCTGCTCAAATCTACGGGAGAATCGGAAAGGATTGAGATCCTACCCTATCCTCCGTACAGACTGGACCTTGCTTCATTTGACTACCACTTGCTTTGCTTTAAGGTTCATTTCGTACAACAGCACTTAGCTCCAGTGGTGGATGTGGAATCTGGCATCAAAGTTTCTGTCCTTGAAACCTGCTAAGTGGCACCACTGTGGAGTCATGTCTCTGGTGGAACGTTGGCAAAAAAAAAACTTTGATGCCAGATTCCACATCCTCTACAGGAAACAATGGCTTGTACTTTACTGAATGCGGTGAGTTGGTATAACCAGAGTAGCAGAATGTACACGTACACAAGTACGCTGTATGTGGGTAGTTTCCAAATTATTAGCAGATTCTGCAGATACTTTTTGCTTGTAGATTAAAAAATAAACAAAAATGTTATTTACAGCAATTAAAACACTTACTCAAGGCTTTACTCAGATTAGTACACTTAATTCTATTTTAACTTGAACTTTCACTTATTTTTCACATCTCCTGAGATCTTTTGTTTTTACAGATCTTTCTGGCAGTTAGATTTTATCAAGGCCTGTTCTCAATGTATAGGAACTGCATCAAAAGTTTCGTTTACACAGAAAGAATTCCAATTCTATTGCCAAGTTTCTCTTGCAGGTGCCAGTTATTAAATCAAAATCTTTTCCTTGTGTATTATTTTATAAGTCTACTATTTTTGAAAGATGTTGACAATGCTATTTATACAAGCAATTTTTGAAGGTTCATTGATGGAACTGTTTTTCTGGATATAAAAACTTTAATTAGTCTCTTGTTTTTAAGAGGTTCGTAATCCAATATTTTGTCATTAAGGTCCATTTCATACAAATTGATGCACGTTCAATTGTAATGTACTTATTTTGTCCTCACTGGAATCTGTAATGTCCTAAAAATTAATTATTGTTTTATTAATTTTTCTTTAAATTATCTTATTCTATTTTTATCGTGGTTAGAGCTTCACAAGTTTGCAGCAAGTTTTCTGTTTCAATGGTTGTGCATGCAGATACATCTTATTTTTATACAACTCTGTGTACAACTATCCTGCATCATTAAACTTTTTAACTGCAAGTAGGACAAACTTTAGACTCACCCTGATACTTATGATTTGTTATTACAGAAAAATAAATCTGTACCATTACAAGTGTCTGGGGACTCTTGAATCACAGTTTACAAAACACAACAGATAGCTTTGTATAATTTTCAAATAGGTTCAGTCATTAATACATATTAACACTAGAAAATCTCTTACTGCACTCATAGTAGGATTTTTTTTACCGTTTCAGCTCTCTTTCTGTGGCCAACACAGAAAATAAAAAAAAAACAAAAAAAAAAAAAACCAGAAATTTTGTTACATCTTGTGATACAAGAAATTACTTCTAACAAAATACAGGGATGCCAAAAACACAGGTTCTTCATACGTAATCTTCACATTAACTCAATACATAACACAAAATAAAACTGGTGGGAGTTTTCTGCTTTCTTCAGAACTGAGGATTGCAATATTAACAGACGGGGAGGGGGGGGATATGCGGCATTTTGATATATGAAATAAGTTCTACAAGGAAATAAAAATTTGTCTGGTAATATTTAATGGATGGTATATATTAAACACTCTCCAGAAATCTCATCAAATATTTATATACTTGAAACATTTATAGCAGTCATGACAAATGTTTCGAAAAAGAATTTTTAGGCATTCTAACAAACTAACACTGAAAAATTTCACTAACACAGAAATATGGCAAAAGCACAGAATGTAAAACAGGACACTTACCTGAAGAAATTATAATAAGCATACAAATAAAGTAAATGGAAAACAGAAAATGTAACGAAAATATATTCAATACTCTTCTGAACCGTATCATAATTTCAAATAAATAAAACTTTACTAGTCACTCTTCACTCAAATAACAGCCGTCTTTGCTTACAGTTTAAATACAGTTCCAGCGTGAAATTCAAAGAGTTGTATAAATATCCGAAAAATAAAAAATACGAAGGTCAATCAGATATCGATTATCACATATCCACAACAAATTATATCACAATTTTTGCCATGAGGCATAAGTACACAAAAGCAGAGTTTTTTTTTTTTTTTGTCTATAATTCTATAACACTTTTGTTTTTACTTGGAACAATATTCTGGTTGGTCTGATCATTTTCATATTCAACAAAGTCATCAAACAGGCTTGGCCATGCTTCACTATCATCGTAAGTACTAAGATCATTACCAACGGTTTCTGAAAAATTTAAAAACATGTTCCAAGTGTCCCTGCTTATACCACGGATGCTGGGGTGCTTCTCTAAGAATGAAAGCCACCTCTCTAAGATCGGTGGCTCCCGACAGAAAAAAACAAGTTTCCACAGCTGAATGGCCATCTCCGACATCAGAACTCTCTGGCCGTCTTCAAGGCCAAATTTAAAAGTGAAACGATAGAAGTCCTTGAACTTTTCTACCTCTTGGATTTCGTTCAACATTTCTGGAAATTTTGCCTGTATGTCCTGAACCGAATCAGCTTTCAATCTCTTGCATCCTTCCACAAATTCCTCTTTTGTGAAACAACACATTTGTTTGGCATCAAATTTCCATGCCAGCAGGAGAGTTCTGAATTCCTCCGGTCGAATATTTAAGTCACTGCACAGCCTTTCAATGCCTTCAGTGAGAATGGCATCTTCGTCTGGCTCTTTGTACTGATCAAATAAGGCATTAATTTTGCTTTCAGAAAACTCTCTGCTACAATGACTAGATCGTTTATTTTCTGTACAGCTATTGCTAAGGGTAGGAGGTATACGGGGATAGAACATTAACTTTTCTGTAAGACTCATACTTTTGGTACAACTGTTAGAATATGATTCGCCGTTGCTATTGGAGAGTGACGTTTCTGCATTTACTGTTCTCCCTTGCCATGGCTCAGTCAGAGTTGCTGAAGGCATGTTATTGCCACTGTCTAACTTCTGTATAACATCAGAGAATTTGCGCTCATGATTTTGAAGCTCTGTTGACTGATCAATATTACAGCAAGAAAGGCACTTCCCCATTGGCTACGGGAAAACAAAAAAGAAGCTGCTGCTGCCGCCACTTAGCTACCTGTTGTTCACTTCATCACCTGGGGGAGGAAAAAGATTAAGATTCCCATTTGAAATTCTATATCCTGAAATGCAACAAAATAATTACATCTGATGAAGCTTCAAAATTTAAAGTAAGTTTCTAAAATTCAAAAGCTGCAGAGATACAAAATTCTGAACTCAGGATTCGATGGTCTGAAAGTTTTGCCAAAGCTAGTTAACCAAGTAGAATATTAACGATAATGTCTTGTGATTAATACCACTGTTACCAATATTACTACTAATGATAACCCTCATACTCCCGATGAACTGCTCTTGATATTTCAATGATAAGTCATTTAAGTTTGCAACTAGTCTCCAACAAGATGAATAGTAACAGTTTTATCTACAGGGTGTCCTAAAAGTTCCTGTACTGACATTTCCTGAATTTATTGTACAAATACATCAAAGTTTAAAGCGGTAATACATACTGAATTTATGAAATAAACTTATGTACTTACCATTGTAAAGGAATTTGTAGAGGAATTTATAATAAAGGTTCAAAACGTCCACCATTTTCCTGGAGGCACAGCTGAATGCGTTTGTGCATGTTTTGAGATACACATTTCAAGATTGCAGGAGCGGCTTCTTGTACTGTTTGTGTAATTGCAGTTTTCAGCTCATTTATTGTGTGGGGATTATCTGCATACACTTTGTTTTTTAAATACTTCCACGGAAAAAGTCAGGGATGCTTAGATCTGGGGAACAAGGTGGCCAAAGATTTTTCATGATGAGGCAACCACCGAAAAATTCTCTAAGCATGTCCATGGTTTCATTACTGGTATGGCACGTTGCACTGTTGTGTTGGAACCAAGAATCCCATTCATTCAATTCTAATAATGCAACAAATTGCTGGATGAGTTCTCTGTATACAGCGCCATCAACAGTCAAATTCGAAAAACAGAGAGGCCACGATTCTTCTATGCAACACAACACACCAATTTTCTGGGAGTGCAGCGGTTTTTCGTGTAATGAATGGGAATTTGTTGTAGCCCAAATACGGGTGTTTTGTGTGTTTACGAAATGACTGGTCTCCAACAAGATGAATAGTAATTAAACCATGTTTCGTCGGAGGAGCAAGTTTTGTCCACAACAACGTTGTTACGAATGAATTTCCATAACCACTGACAGTAATGACGGTGCTTCTCACTGTCTGGTGGATTTAACTCCTGTACGACCTTCATGGGGTAAGCACGTAACTGCAAAGCTTTTAGAGCCTTGTGCATCGACCCGCGTGATGCACCCAGTTGCTGCGACAAATGCCCTACGGATTTTTGAGGGGATTGCAATATTCGACGTTTGATGTCATTCACCAAGTCCATTGTCACAACGTTCAGTGGTCCACTCCAGAGTCTGTCATCCACGGAACCTGTATCACGAAACTGTCGTACAAGTTGGTACAGTGTATCTTTACTTGGTATCGGATCATCAGGATATTTCTGTCACCAGATCAGTGCACACTTTTTGAATGATTTACATTCAAAATAAGCTTCAATAAGAGTGATCCTGAGTGCACGCTACACCCATTCTGCAATAACGAACAAAATGGACTGCACTTTGTTTCCCTGCAGCACCACCTTCGAAGCGCCACCTAGGGATGAATCCTGACATCCACTGCTACTGTAAACACGCGGTAAAATTTTACAAATTAAAACAATAACCTTACGATAAATTTTAAAAGTCAGAGTATGGGAACTTTTAGGACACACTGTATAATGCGCCCTACTCTTATGGTCTAAATGGTTCTTCAACACATCTGTAAAACAAGGCATCAAAAGGTGCACTGTCATATTTCCTAAGGAAGCAAAGTTATTATTACTTGAAACACTTTCTAAACCACATGATACCAATCATTAAAATAAATGAAATGAAAGTAAAAACATATTATTTCGAAGAAAACAGAAATGCAATACTGTCACCCCTCTCGCAGTAAATGAACCCATTGCTTGACAAGTATGTAAGTAAAAGGACATCAATGCATTCATGTAGACAGCAATTTGATGTCACTAAGGATAAATGTTGCTAACTTCACAGAGTTTGAAACAGGGATGATAGTGGGTGCCTCACCCATGGGCCACTCTATTGTGGATGATAGTGGGTGCCCAGCACACGGGCTACTCTATCGTGGATGATAGTGGGAGTCCTATGCATGGGCCACTCTGTCGTGGATGATAGTGGGTGCCCAAATGTATGGACCACTTTATCATGGATGATAGTGGGTGCCCTACACACGGGCCAATCTACTGTGGATGATAGTGGGTGCCCAACACATGAACCACTATTGTGGATGATAGTGGGTGCCCTACACATGGGCCACTCTATCTTGGATGAGAGTAGGTGCCCTACGCATGGGCAAATCTATTATGGGTGATGGTGGGTGCCCAACGCACGGGCCACTCTATTGTGGATGCTCAATGCAGGGGCAACTCTATCATATAGGAGGTACAGGAATTGCAGTGTCCCCATTTGACAGTATCAAGAGTGTATCATATGCCATTTCCAGAATATTTCCAGAATAGTGCTGTGGGCAGAGAAAAGTGGTGAATAAATATAGCCACTGACATCTATCTTCTTGCACAGTTGCAACCAACTGGAAAGCGACAGTGGCACAAATTTCCACCAACTTTAATGAGGGAGGTGCCAGAAATGTCTCCACCAAGATCATTAGCTGCAATAGGTTATTGAAGCCCCCAACTGAACAGTCCTATTGCTAACACCTTCCTAAGGAAGCAATATTATTATTACCTGAAACACTTTCCAAACCACATGATACCAATCATTAAAATAAATGAAAAGAAAGTAAAAACATATTATTTCGGAGAAAACAGAAATGCAATACTGCCACCACTCTTGCTAGTAAATGAACAAATTTCTTGACAAGTATGTAAGTAGAAGGACATCAATGCATTCATGTAGACAGCAATATGATGTCACTAAGGATAAATGTTGCTTAAATGTTGCTAAGTTCACAGAGTTTGAAAGAGGGATGATAGCGGGTGCCCAGCGCACGGTTACATGTCAAATTAACCCGGAAAGAATAACCCACGTCAAAATACCCCAGTCAAAATAACCCATAGTTAACATCTGGAAAAACTCGTTTTCTTTGGTTCTCTTAATAGCAATGAAAAGCAAAATGAATTTGTTTTCCACTTGACACGTTTGTTGTCCACTTTAGTATTTGACTAACTTCCAAATCATCAGGAAAAAATGTCTTACCAACCGAAGAAGAGAATACCGGTTAAAATGGTTACTTAAAGAACATGGCAAAGTGAGTGAAGAAAGCATTTCTTTGCATTAAATAAAGTCCAGTTTTAAAGTTCTCAAAATAGCAATTAAAATATGACGAAAAGAAAGGAAAAGAATTTGAAAATACATAATTTTAACTTTTCTATTAAGCGATTAATTACAAATAATAACGAGGCATTTAATAGAATTAATTTCCAGCTTTTTAATTAAACGAGTTCCTTGAATGTTGCTGAACTTTTGATTTGTTCAGCATAAAGGGATTTCCTTATGAGGTAACATAATATTATGGTGTTTTTTCTTTCTCTCGAATTTATTTAAAGAAGACAATGCTACCGTTGCATACAATTAAATTTAATAGCTATGATCGCTATCCTTGCAATTTTCCTTAATGCCAGTCAATATCCTGTTTAGATTAAATGGATTTGAAAAAAAAAATTATACTTATTTTCTTTAAAATCTTGGTTTACAATAAATAAAATATTCACATGAATGTCAGTTTTTCCTGCGTGTATCGTCGATGCTGTTTTTTCTTTTTTTTTCCTTCCATCTTGGCTCTAAGATTTTAAATTCAAAGCGCATTTGGATTTAAAATTGTTCATAACACTTCTCCCGCAAGTGTTTCAGTTGTATCGACGGTCTACCCGTCCTTTACAGTAACGTCACTACGTAAGGGAGCGATACTTCCGCTGCGAGGTAGGTGGGATGAGCAAACATTTCTGTCTATTAAACTTGCTTGTGATTGTCTGAACATCCGGGCGCATAGGGCGTTGTAGTCACGAAAGGGTTAACAAGAAAGAGTTGGATTCATCGCTGTCGCACGTTTTCCGAAACTTTGTAATCGTATCAAATTCTTAAATAATGGCGAGGACAGCATGAGCTTCACAAAAATTAATAATCAATATCTAAAATATGTATGTTTGCATCAGTTTTTATTTCCTGATTAGTGCAACTAGGATATGACAATTAACGCCATATTTACCCAAAGAACAGCTATATTGTTAGGTGTACAAATACGTTTTAAAGTGTTTTAAGACAAGGCAACTTGTAATATGCAAGAAAACAACAATACCTTTACGAATCGAAATATGCGCCATCATTATCTATCACCTTCCGCAATCGGTCGGGCAGCTGACGGATTCTAGCCATGAAGAATACTTCATTGTGTGACACAATGAAGTCGTCAACACCTTTTTGAGCTTCGTCACATGTCCGGAACCGTACAGCAGACAAACCATGTTGCATCGATCGGAACAAATAATAGTCTGAAGGGGCTATGTCCGGACTATACGCCGGATGCTCCAAAACTTCCCAGCCAAGCGTCAATAACGTTTCCTTGACCGATTTAAAGACATGCAGACTAGCGTTGTCATACAGTAATTTCATGGGACGCAATTCTTTGCCTGTGAATGGACATTTCCGACATATTTCCAGGTTCAATCGCAGCAACTATTGCTTGTAGCGATCAGCAGTAACAGTTTGACCCTGATCCAATAGTTCATAATAGAGCACACCCTCCATATCCCACCAGATGCATAGCAGAACTTTCTTGGAGTGAATATTGGGTTTCGGTATCGAAGTTGTTGCTTCACCGGGGTCTACCCTGTGTGTGTGTGTGTGTGTGTGTGTGTGTGTTTTTTTTTTTTTGGTTTTTCGATTGTTGTACCATATCCACTTTCCACTTCTCCTCACCTGCAACAATTTTCCACAGAAAAGACTTTCTGCGTTGCTTATTAAACAGATTCAAACACTTCATGACACGCCTATCCTTGTTCCTCTAGCTCAGGTCATGTGGCACTCATTTTCCTTCCTCTTCTGAATCTTTCCCATTGCACATAAACGATTCGAAATGGTTTATTGAGTTACGCCCAGTTGTTCAGCTAGTTCTTTTTGCGTTTGAGATGAATTTTCGCCCCGCAATGCTGGCAGTTCATCATGTGCAACCTTCTGCGGGGCGCCACTACGTTCTCGATCGCTAACATCAAAATCACCTGCTTTAAACCATCTAAACCAAAACCCACACGTGCTTTTCAATACAATATTCTCCCCCAGAACAGAACAGATCGTTACACATTCTTTTGCAGCACATTTTACTTAATGAAATTCGTAACGAATGCAGTATTGCTTGCCAACTTTCCCTACCATTGTGCAAGTGCTTTTGACTTTTGGGCAAACATGTTTCTCTGTGTCACATTTTGTACTCTGGACCAGTTACGGTCACATGAAACAACGCAGAGAAATGTTGGACATGTAAATTAGCAGTATATATAACATAAAAAACGCTTTAAAACTTATTTGTAATACTTCGCTCGCGAAAGCTGATTCGTGCATCCACTCTTGCTGATAGCAATATAAAAACAAATTTTACGATACCATAATTATATGATGGCCCAGCCGGGTCCTCATGCTCACTGCACATCATCACCATCAACGCATGAAATAGGCCCAAGATCATCAAGATTGGACGCTTGGATGATTGGAAGAAAGTAGCCTGGTCTGACGAAACAAGATTCCTGGTGCATTACGTAGATGGCCGAGTGCGGGTACGCCGATTACTAACGGAGTCATGGCACCTGGCTGACTGTTGAGCAGAAATAGGCTGGTGGCAGCGTTATGCTGCGGGCTATGTTTTCTTGCAACACTTTAGGCCCCATTATCTTAACAGCACAATCTCTTACATCAGTCAGATTCCTGAATATCGTTGCTGACCAAGTTCACCCATTCAGGGCAACTGTGTTTCCTGCTGGTGATGGCCATTACCAATAAGATAATGCTTCATGCCACACTGCCAGAATCGTCAAGAAGTGGTTCAAGGAAAATGCTGGTGACTTAATGCCTTAGCCTCCAAATTCAGCTGACATGAACCTAATCAAACATTTGCGGTTTGATTTGAAAAAGCTGGTCCCCCCCCCCCTCCCCCGAAATGTACGGGAACTGGAGGACTTGCTGTTGACATTATGGTATCAGATACCCCAGGATACTTATCGGCACCTTATCTAATCGATGTCTCGACGAGTGGCCGCTGTTTGCGGGCTAAAGGGGGTCCTACAGCTTATTAGGTAAGGTGTAAGAGAAGTGGCCACCCGAGAACTGGTCAAAAAATTTTTTTAAGGGGCCGTTTAAAAATTGCGTTTTTGACTGATTCGTGGACACAACCCCCAGAGGTTGGTTATCTATGTCATATAAAGTTTCCGTATTTTTGCCTTTTCTTAATTGCGATAATTAATGTAATTCTTTATAAAAATGTTTATGATCAACACCTCAACAAAATACTTCACTCGACACATTATCTGAGGGCATGTGCCTGCTCAGGCAACATATTGGGTGGGGGGGGGGGCAAAATATAAAATATAAAGCATTTCTGGTCTGATAGTGATATTTTCAGCCTTTACAAGCTACAACTCAACAAATTACCTGGGGGCATGTGCTGCCTCAGGAAACCTGTTGGGGGAGAATGTTGGGGGAGAAGGGTTGCACCAAACGTATAAAATATAAAGAATTTCTGGTCCGATCGGGAGATTTTCAGCATTTACTACCTACACGTCAACAAATTATCTGAGGGCATATGCTGCCCACCCCAGACCGAGACAGGTTTTCTGCGTTAGCACATGTTTGCAGACAGCTTGTTGAGATGTAGTTTCCAAACGCTCAAAATTTCCCAATCTGACCAGAAATTCTTTACATTTTACACTGTTGGTATCACCAAATCCCCCCTCCCCCAGATTTCCTGAGGCAGCACAGCCCTCAGATAATTTGTTGGCTTGTAAGTTGTAAATGCTGAAAATCTCCCCATTGGGCCAGAAATTCTTTATATTTCATATTTTAATCACCCCCTCCTTCGACAAGAGTTTCTTGGGCTTGCACATACAGACAAAGAATTTGTTTACATGTAATTTATAAAACTTGAAAATATCGTGAATAAGAAAATACAAAAATTTTACGTGTGGCACATGACCAATCTCGGGAAACATAGCCACAGAGCAGCCCAGAACGCAATTTTTGTGGCCAGTTCTCCGAAAATGTCTTTGGCCCGAAAATCATGGAAATGTCTAAATTTCTTGCTGAAAATGAAATATTAAAAAGAAAATATTTTATGAACAATAGTTGCTCAAGTAGTGGGGAATATAGCCACACAAAATTTGTTTATGCAGGCAGCTCTGGTGGCCACTTCTCCATACCCGAAAATTTCGTATTTCAACATGCTGTGGAAAACAAGTAATTGGTCTTATGCACATACATTTAAACTCGATGGAAGAGCTAGATTTCCAATGCTCTGTCGATAGTCACCAATACAGGGTGTCCGAGAATTATTGGACACATTACAAAATTATATAAAACAAAACATTAAACAGATAGAAAAACATTGACTGTACTAACTTACAATGCAACTACACAAGCTAATAAATTTCGATGTGAGATCCCTTGGTTGCTCGTAGTACGTCCAAGCGATACTCGATTTCATGCCATGTAGTGGCTAGCATCTGAGGAGTTATGGAATTAATAGCAGCTGTGATACACTGCTTCAGTTCCTGCAAATCAGTACAAGGCATCTGATAGACACGATCCTTCACATAACCCCACATGAAATAATCCAATGGAATTAGATCTGGAGAGCCAGGAGGCCACGGAATGGGACCACCACGCCCAATTCATCTGTTGGGGAAATGCTCATTTAGGCACTTCTGTACACACGTTGACCAATGCGGAGGTGAGCCGCTTTGTTGGAAAACGACGTCATATCTTTTGATCTGGGGTATAGCGAAATTTTCTAGCATATCCAAGTAAATGTCACCATTTATGGTTTTTTCGCAGAAGAAAAAAGGGCCAATCACTTCTCTTTTTGATAAGGCGCACCACACATTAACTTTTGGAGAATCACGTTCCAGTTCAATAGCAGCATGAGGCGGTTCACTGCACCATATCCTACAGTTGTGACAATTCACAATACCTGATACATGAAATGTGGATTCATCACTAAACATTACAGTACTGAGAAAGTTTTTGTCATTTTCCACTTGATTCAGAACATCCACAGCGAAATCGTATCGCAGAGTGTGATCATTTACGTGCATCTTTTGCATTATTTGAATTTTATAAGCATGAAACTTTAATTTCTTGTGCTAGATATGGTGAACTGTCGATTTCGGAATGCACATTTCTCTGCTTGCTTTACGAACGGATTTCCTGGGGCTTCGTCGGAAACTTTCATTAACTTGGTCAACCGTCTCACCGCTGACACTAGGCCTACCGGCTCCTCCATGATGTTCCACATTGCCAGTTTCTTTAAACTGTTTCATCCACCGTTTAATTGAATCCGTTGATGGAGGATTACAACCATACTCTAAACGGTACTGTCTTTTAACTTTAATGACAGACTTTAATTCCGCAAGCCATAACACACACACATCGCCTTCTGCTGTACGGATGACATGACTACTGATTGTGCATTTCTCATACATACCTTATCAGGCCACACCTAGCGCCATCTATCAGATTCTGGGAATAACAATTCTGCAAAACAAAAATATAGAAACCATGTTAGTAATATGTGACATAGAAAAACAGACAATGCCCATAGATTTCTTTGTACATAATTTTGTAATGTGTCCAATAATTCTCAGACACCCTGTATATTCAACAGAATGTACAAATTTGAATTTGTTCTTGTTAACAGAGTACTGAAAATGGTTCCTGGGAAAAATTAGGTGAACCGAAATACCAGCCTTTAATAAATAACATTTAACTGTCTTATCACAAATGAAGCACATATTTTTCATATTTTTAAGTTCCCAAATTATAAAGCACAGCACAAACTACTAAACGTTCATTCACAAAAACAACACGGATATGGAGGAAAACAAATATTATCGAGTACTTATGGCAACCAAACTTGAGCATGCGCACAACGACCCCCATACAAAAACTTTTATGGGGCCCCTTGACCCGGGGCCCGCACCCGTTCCAAAATCCATCTAAGTTAGAGTACCATGAGGTAGTATACCAAATTTGGTGGCTCTAAATTGAAAACTGTTGATTTTACAAAATTTTTGTATGGGGCCCTCTTGACCCCTAGCCCCGGCCCATTCCAAAAATCATCTACCATCTAAGTTAGAGTACCATGAGGTAGTATACCAAATTTGGTGGCTGTAAATTGAAAACTGGTGATTTTACAAAAATTTTATGTGGGGGCCCCTTGACCCCGTGCCCCGACTTGTTCCAAAATTCATCTACCGTCTAAGTTAGAGTACCATGAGGTAGTATACCAAATTTGGTGGTTCTAAATTAAAAACTGTAGATTTTACGAAACTTTTGTGTGGGGCCCCCTTGATTCCCCGGCCCTACCTATTCCAAAACCATCTACCGCCTAAATTACAGTACCATGAGGTAGTATACCAAATTTGGTGGCTCTAAATTGAAAACTGGTGATTTTACGAAAATTTTGTATGGGGGGGCCCTTGACCCGACCCAACCCGACCCGACCCGTTCCAAAAACCATCTACCATCTAAGTTAGAGTACCATGAGTTAGTATACTAAATTTAGTGTTTGCATTTTTGAACTTCACTTTTAGTTGGTAAAGTCCGATGAACACTTACCGCACGTAAGTGGCTTGGCTTTCAATTCATATTTCCGTTATGTGGATGCGGCAAGGGGGTTTTTCATTTGGCCACGGGTCCACTTCTTTTTTTTTTTTTCCGTTGGAATTTACTTTGCCTCATCACCAAATGAGTTTTTCCTTTGCTGCATCCTCATTTACTTCAATACTTATTCATAACCCTAGTACTTTCCGTAATACTCCTTTACCGTCTTCGAGGGGACGTTTTGCTCCGACTAGCACGGACCGTGTCAGCTGGGCATTTCGGTGGTTCTCGTGGGCTGCTTCTGTCATCGGCTATCGCTTCTTCTTGGGCGTTGTGGCACCATCTCTTGTTGGTCAGTGATCTCATTTTTCGAACTTTTTCATTTTTTTGCTCAATTTTAATTAAATTTCTCCAGCTGTTTCTCAAAACATTAGGGTCATTATGGTTGCAAACTTTTGTCCTATTTTTTTCACTCATTACCGACTCTGCTATTCTGAGGTGTTTTTCGGATTTACAGCTTTTAATGATTTTTATATTTTCGAATTTAGGATATTTTTGGTTATCCAGACAGTATTGAATAAGTGCTGTTTTTTCTTCTTTTTTCTGCCAGTTTTTTACGTGTTGTTTTAATCTGTGTTTAAGCTTATTTTTGGTACTTCCTATATAAGCCATTGGAGGATTTTCAGTAATAGGAATTGAGTAAATACCTGCTTTTTCTAATATTTTTATTTTTTCATTATTTTTTATTACTATATTTTTTATGGTATTTACTTTTCCTCCAATTTGAATGTTATGCTTTTTACAAATATTATTAATTTCATTGGTAGTACCTTTAATGCAAGGAAAACCATTTAAATATTTGACTTCTTTTTTATTTACTACAGCATTATTTTTTATTTTCTTTATTACTTCTGTGTCCCATTTTTTTATTAAATGGTTAGGATAACCAAAGCTGCCTGCAATTTTTTTTATGAATTTGATTTCTTCATTGATGAACTGACTATTTTCAGAATGCGTATATGCTCTTTTAATTAAGGTTTTTATACTATTGCATTTTTGAGGATAAGGGTGTGCTGAATTGTACGGGATTAGGACCGGAACAAATGAACTTTTCCGATAAACCCTGTATAGTAACTTATCTGTGGATTTGATAACATGTACATCCAAAAAGGCTATTGCATTATTTTTTTCTATTTCAACAGTGAGTTCTATAGTTGGATATAAAGAGCTGTAACATTTTGTTAATTTTTTTAATTCTTCTTCGTTCAGTTTTGATAGAATGAAAATATCATCCACGTATCGACAGTACACTTCTGGTTTTTCTTCCATACGATGCAGGACATTTTCTTCAATTTCGTTCATCACAACCTCAGCATATAGAGTTGATAATGGTGAGCCCATTATCAACTCAAAAAAAAAAAAAAAAAACCAGCACTTATTCAATACTGTCTGGATAACCAAAAATATCCTAAATTCGAAAATATAAAAATTATTAAAAGCTGTAAATCCGAAAAACACCTCAGAATAGCAGAGTCGGTAATGATTGAAAAAAATAGGACAAAAGTTTGCAACCATAATGACCCTAATGTTTTGAGAAACAGCTGGAGAAATTTAATTAAAATTGAGCAAAAAAATGAAAAAGTTCGAAAAATGAGATCACTGACCAACAAGAGATGGTGCCACAACGCCCAAGAAGAAGCGATAGCCGATGACAGAAGCAGCCCGCGAGAACCACCGAAATACCCAGCTGACATGGTCCGTGCTAGTCGGAGCAAAACGTCCCCTCGAAGACGGTAAAGGAGTATTACCGAAAGTACTAGGGTTATGAATAAGTATTGAAGTAAATGAAGATGCAGCAAAGGAAAAGCTCATTTGGTGATGAGGCAAAATAAATTCCAACGGAAAAAAAAAAAAAAGAAATGGACCCGTGGCCAAACGAAAAAACCCCGTGCCGCATCCACATAACGGAAATATGAATTGAAAGCCAAGCCCCACGTGCGGTAAGTGTTCATCGAACTTTACCAACTAAAAGTGAAGTTCAAAAATGCAAATGCATTAATGCACGTTAAAAAATATAACCTCCAATATCGGAAGTAAATTGAAACTAAATTTAGTGGTTCTAAATTCAAAACTGTAGATTTTACGAAAATTTTGTATATATTTTTTTCTTGATCCCCGGCCCCTACCCGTTCCAAAAACCATCTAAATTAGGGTACCATGAGGTAGCATACCAAATTAGGTACTTAGGTAGCTCTAAAATGAAAACTGGTGATTTTACGAAAATTTTGCATGGGGGCCCTTTTAACCCCTCGCCCCGGCCCATTTCAAAAATCATCTACCGTCTAAGTTAGAGTACCATGAGCTAGTATACCAAATTTGGTGGCTCTAAATTTAAAACTGGTGATTTTGCAAAAATTTTATATGGGGGCCCCTTTAAACCCCGTGCCCAGACTCATTCCAAAATTCATCTACTGTCTAATTTAGAGTACCATGAGGTAGTATATCAAATTTGGTTGTTCTAAATTCAAAACTGTAGATTTTACAAAAATTTTGTATGGGCCCCCTTGATCCCGGGCCCCTACCTGTTCCAAAAACCGTCTACCATCTAAGTTAGAGTAGCATGAGGTAGTATACCAAATTTGGTGGTCCTAAATTGAAAACTGTTTAAAATTTTACGAAAAATTGACCCCTACCTGTTCCAAAAACCATCTACCATTTAAATTAGAATACCATGAGGTAGTATACTAAATTTAGTGGTTCTAAATTGAAAGCTGCAGATTTTACGAAAATTTTGTATGGGGGTGTCCTTGACTCTGACCCGTTCCAAAACCATCTACCGTCTAAATTAGAATACCATGAGGTAGTATACCAAATCTGGTGGCTCTGAATTGAAAACTGTTGATTTTACGAAAATTTTGTATGGAACTTGACCCCTGGTTCCGCCCATTGACCTGATTCCGACCATTTCCAAAATCCATCTACCGTCTAAGAGTACCATGAGATAGTATTTGATGCTGGTTATTAAGTCGTGGGTTATTATGATGCGGGTTATTCTGACGTACAATAATTGTGACCTGGGGTTATTATAATGCAGGGTTATTTTGTAACGTTTTTTTTTTTCACGCTGGGTTATTTTGTAATGTTTTTTTTTTCACGCTGGGTTATTGTGATGCCAGGTTATTCAGACGCCGGGTTGTTTTAACCGGGTTATTTTGACAGTATCCCCAGCGCGCTGGCCGCTCTATTGTGGATGATAGTGGGCGCCTAATGAACGGGCCGCTCTATCGTAGATGATAGTGGGTGCCCTACGCATGGGCCACACTATCGTAGATGATAGTGGGTACCTCACCCATGGGCCACTCTTGTGGAGGATAGTGGGTGCCCAATGCATGGGCCACTCTGTCGTGGATGACAGTGGGTGCCCAGCACATGGGCCACTCTGTTGTGGATGATAGTGGGTGTCCTATGCATGGGCCACTATGTCGTGGATGATAGTGCGTACCCAATGTATGGACCACTTTATCATGGATGATAGTGGGTGCCCTACACACGGGCCAATCTACTGTGGATGATAGTGGGTGCCCAACACATGAACCACTATTGTGGATGATAGTGGGTGCCCAATGCATGGACCACTATTGTGGATGATAGTGGGTGCCCTACGCATGGGCAAATCTATTGTGGGTGATGGTGGGTGCCCAATGCACGGGCCACTGTATTGTGGATGCCCAATTCAGGGGCCACTCTATCATATAGGAGGTACGGGAATTGCAGTGTCCCCATTTGACAGTATCAAGAGTGTATCATATGCCATTTCCAGAATAACATCGCATTACAGATAGTGCTGTGGGCAGAGAAAAGTGGTGAATGAATATAGCCACTGACATCTATCTTGCTCAGTTGCAACCAACTGGAGAGCGACAGTGGCACAAATTACTACCAACTTTAATGAGGGAGGTGCCAGAAATGTCTCCACCAAGATAGCTGCAATAGGTTATCGAAGCCCCCAACTAAACAGTCCTATTGCTAACACCACATCACTGGACTATATGACTCAACTGGGTAGAAGAACATCAGCACTGGACCTTGGATGACTGGAGACGGGTCTCATGAGTTCCATTTCCAGTTATTTCATGCAGACAGAAGGGTGTGGATCTGGCACAAACCACACAAAGCAATGGGCCTGGCATGTTAACAAGGAACTGTTCAGGCTGGTGGAGGCTAAGTTAAGGTCTTACCCAGCTAAGCCAAACGCCGAACAACTGTCGTGTGGTGGACACCTACCTCTGCTGCTATCTCACGACACGGTTTTTGGGGGGTCCGCTTCAACCACACGTAACAGGACATCGTCAGAAACAGCAACAGGTCGTTGACTATGTGCTTCATTTTGCAGGTCTGTATCTCCGATTCAAACCTCACAAACCATCGCCGAATAATTCATTCATTGGCTGTATTCTCCCCAAACACTTTGTTAAAGTTTTGAGCTGCAATTCCTGCAGAATGGCCCAGTTTAAATTCATACAGGAAGATGACTCTCAAATCCGGCGTGTGCATGTTTCTTTTGCAAACCACATTACGTCCAAACAAACCACGCCTGAACCTTGTTCACACACATGCTAGCTATTTATAGTAACTCGTGACGTAATACCCGCAACACCTGTGGGTGGTTCCATTCCGCTATGGTAGGGGCCCGTCTCCACTGCTTGTTAACACCAGACATTTCATTTGCACCAACCCAATAGAAATATGGTTGCCAATTTGCTGACATGTTATGTTTTAATCCTGCATATTAATGAAGTCATGAAACTTAACTTTAGTTTATGGGGATTATTACTAGGATGAAACTTCCTTTTCCTGCTCCTGCCAAATTTCTAGGTAGGGCACAGTGGCGGTGACCACCAGACCACATGAACCCCCAATCAAAATTCAATAGCCAAATGCTACAAAATTCTTATACTAACACCCTAAGACAAAAAGGAACACTTCTTATTTACTTGTCTACTGAAGAGAAAAAGACTAATGCAAAACAATCTTTGTGGAAAGTTATTGTGTACCGCTCACTAAACTAGGTTTCCGGTGACCTTGATCATACATACAATCGTGAAACAGTGGCGTTGACAACGAAGGCTGCAGGCAAGCTGGTGGGGGTTCATTTGTAATATACTGTTGCAAGTGCGTGGATCAGAAGTGCACGGCTGAAGCTAAGAGTTGTTTGCATGCTATCGTTGCGTTTTTGTTTTGTTTTTTTCACTTTTCGCTGGCCCTTCTTTGTGGTAATTTTGAGTTTTGCTGACCTGTTAAAGTGTAAGATTTTATTTATGTGAGAGAGATCAATTTAATTACATTTCGGTACAAAAAGAAACATATCATGGCTTTGAGTAAGTTAACAGTTTCAGAACTAAAAGAACTCATATTTCCTAGTTTGTCGTTGTAACGAAAAATAGAAATAAAACAGAGTAGCGGACCAATGCCTCAGCTTACCATAGTGCAAATAACTAAATAAAAAAAATAGGGATTTTAAAAGAGAGTAAGCAGGATTGTTTATGAAAAAAACTTGTGGATTTATGGATGTGAAGTAACCAACCAACTATTAATTTGTTTCCCTTGCCTGATATTTGCAAACAGAGTGGTGAATCCAGTTAAATGAATTTTGGTGTCTCTGATTTGTCTCACGTAACTCAAAAAATAAAGAAACATGAATGTGCACAATCACACTTAAACTCTACTCTAGAGCTGAACCTTTTGAAAAAGATACACATTTGCCAACAACTTGACAGCACCTATCGTTTGAATATTAATAGGCATATTGAGCAAGTTACAAGAAATCATTATGTTCTTTCAAAAATTATTGACTGCATAAACTTTTGCCCTCATGCCTCTGCAACAAGGTGGACTTTCAAGAGTCGAATGGTCAAAGCTGTGTATGAGTATAGAATACTGCTGGTTGAATGTATGGAGAAAATAGAAACTTCATCCAAGCAGTCAACAACAATTAACCAAGCAGGAGTCATTCGACACATGCTGAAGATCCAGTGTTTTTGGCTCACATTCACAACGTTATGCCACATGTGGATGTTTTATATAACCATCTACATAAAGAGAGTATTGATGCCATGCAAACCAGAAAATTTGTCCACAGTTTTCAAAAGTCAGTCGAGAAAGAAAGATGTAATACAGACAAAGTAAAAATGCAAGTCGAAAAAGGAGTACCAGATAAAAAAAGAAACGTAGAAGATAAAAAAAGAAAAGTACAAAAGGAGTACTTCATAAAAAAGAAAAGTAGAAAATATTCAGTTTTAAAAATAGAACTGTGGCAGCCAAAGAAGTGTGTGATGTGATTATTAATCAAATAAAGACAATATTTTCTTTTACAAAGTACTACTCTGCTGTAACCCTTTTTGATGTCAAAAAATTCCAGGAATATGAGAAACAATTTCCAGTTCAACTGCTAGAACAAACAAAGGAAATGCATCTGTTTTTAGAAAAAGATAGTCTAAAAACTGAACTGAAAGTTACCTACAGATGACAAGACTTCCAGAATATGATTGGAACAGTAAGCCTTTTGCACCTTGTCATAGAAAACAACATGCAGGCCATGATTTCAGAGACATGCAGACTGCTGATGACTGTTTCTACGATCCCAAGGACTACTGCCGAGTAAAGATCCAGACTTACAAATTTTGCTAGTAGGCATTGGCCACCAAGACCAAAATTGTTATTGGCCAAACTTTGAAAAAAAAAAATCAAATTTTATATTTCATACTACATTATTTTTATAAAATTGCTTAGTATAATATCAGTATGTTTTATTTTGCATATTTCAGTTACAGTGTTCTTAAAAGTTGAAACTGAAGTAATAAAACAATGCAGGAGAGTGGGAACATCGCGCGGGGAGGGTAGTGCGCTTACGGGAGAAATCATTGAACCATCCGACTTCCGGTTTTGGAAATTTTTCTGCTATTTTCAAGCTGAAATACAAATATTTATGCAGTTAAATACTACTCAACAATAATACTGGGCAGAGGCAACATCACGAGAAAAAGGAATTATGATTGCGGAAAAAATCTGAACTCCGTCGACCTTCCATTTTTGAAATTTTCGTAAAGATGGAATTCCGTCCTCCGATGAACATCCCCTGTCATTCCCCCCTCGTTGTGTTCAATGGTTCACTGATCTCGCGAATGACCAAAATAACAACGAAAAAGGCGGATTTCCTCGATTTCGCAGAAGAATCTGATGCCTGAGATTACGGGGAAATTTTTGCGGCGTCTAACCTCTGTTTTTGCACATTGTTACCTACAGTTTCAAGCTGAAATACTTTTATGCAATAAAATCATATTTAACAATAAAACTTTACACTAAGGCAACATCAGGAGAGAAAAAATTACGATTACTGTAACCTTTTCACTCCATTCAACTACCGTTTTCGAAAGTTTTGATACACGAAATACCGTCTCCAGACCGAACTCCAATCACCCACCCACCCGCATATTGTCTTCAGTTTTACACTGACCCTAAGAACGATCTAAATGATGACAAAAAAACGCGGAATTCCGCGAATCCGCTTAAGAATCTCATGCATATCATAAAACAAAATTAAAAAAAAATGAAAATTCGTAGAATCCGTAGTTTCGACAGCGAGGTCCATAGTCAGCCAACTAAATCCATAGAAACTACAGACATTCTGTAGTAGTTCGCAGGCATGGAAATATTATTACAGTACAACCTCAAAAATCCGGAATCGTCTGGAGATCCAGACTATGCTGCTTCCGGATTTTAGAATTTTCCTATGGACTATGCAAGCTTTCAGTGAACATTCATTAAAAATAATAAAAAGAAAATGCCTAACTTCTAAAGTGTTCATCGGATTTTGACGAAATTCCACATGGAAGTTTATTTTGGCGTGTCTTGGTTGCTGTAAAATTTGCATTCAGTTATTTAAAAAATTGGAGAATTTGTTTTTAATAAAAATTTCACCCAGTTGGACTTTTCCGACACAGATAGTTGAGCTGTCCACCACAGGCTTTCATCCCCACCGCAACCTTGCGAACCTTGTTCCCCTTCCCATCAGCCTTGGCGCATTTTTTGTGATCAATAACCGACGTCCTTGCCTTTTTTATAAACTTTTTTTTCTTCTGTTCAAGCAGAAGAGCAGAATGAAAAAGGTGATGGCCGACTTCCGTACAAGTCAAATTTTGTGCCATTTCATGCAATTTCCGTACAAGTTAAAAAAAAAAATTTTTCATACAATACAAGTTAAATAAAATAAACGTTTTTCCTGTACAGGTCACCAGAATTGGCGATTTAATCAAACATTTTTAGTCTCCACGACGATGAAGTTTATCGCCAGTGGCGACCTGGTGACCATGAGTCTGTATCTTTACTGCCGAGGCTGAAAGATATACTTCTCAACTATCAAGAGGATAAAAACATTTTTAAGAAGTACCATGAGTAAAGACAGGCTGAGTGCATTAGCCATACTTTCAATAGAGAAAGACATGACTAATAACATACCAAATTTTAATGAAAGTGTTATTGACTTGTTTGCCCACTTTTGGCTGAAGTATACCTGCAAAATATTGAGCAATCAATAGTGATGCAACATGACCAACAACCTACCTTATGGCTCCGCTATGTCAACGATATTTTTGTCATCTGGCCTCATCCTAAAAATGATCTATTGCAACTCACAAATTTAATCACTGAAAAATTCCCGTCCATTAGATTCACTATTAATGAAGAAATTGATGGCAAGATAAATTTCTTGGATGTCAACATCTCAAAATGTAATAATCTTCTATCCACTTCTGTCTGCCGAAAACCAGTTTCTACCAATAGCATTATTCCTTTCAATTCTCATACCTTCCACCAATATAAACTGTCAGCCCTCAAGTCTCTCATTCATCGAGCTCATTTGGTTTGTAACACTGAAGTTAATCTAAAAAATGAATTAGCAAACATCCGCTTGATCGCTACTCAACATGGCTTTCCCCCCTCTCCTGGTTTCTAAATAATTCAAAATGCTAAGAAAAAACCAGTCATTGCTCTTCAACCTGTTTCACCAAAAAAGGAACTAACGTTTGCTGGCTCAATCCCTTACCACGAACCTTCTGCCTGCAAACTCATCAGTATCTTCAAAAGAGAAGGATATAGACTTGCCATTCGTTCTTCCCCTTTAATTTCTGTTATCCTCCGTAATGACAGAGACCCAAGACCTCCGCTTTCTTCGCCTGGAGTGTATAAAATTCCGATCAAGACTAACGTTGGATTAACCGCGTACATAGGAAGTTCATTCTGGAAAATTCTCTCAAGACTTCAGGAACACAAATCTGATGTGAAATTTGGAAAACCTTCATCTTCCTTGTCTCTTCTTAACATGGCTGACACTTCTGCTATTCCACTTTGGTCCGATACTAAAAAGTTGGCTCCCTTCCAAAATCGGTATGCTCTGAGGTTTAGAGAAAGTGTGGAAATTTTATTTTCCAAAAATTGCAACTCTGAGCTCCCCATTGGCGTTCCTTACATCTGGAAATCCTTCATTGCATCACGTCACCCGGAGTTACCATTACAAAACTTACCTTTCCAATCTGGCAACGTAAACCAATCGTAGTCGCACTGATGAAGGCCATAGTAATGGCTGAAATATATTTGCCTTAAACTTTTTATACGTAACTTAGCGTGTTCTACACTACCTTCTTAATTTGTTTGTTAGTTACGTGCATTACCTACCACTCATTTATGACTTGCCTCTAAGAAAGATTGAAGGATGGATTTTGTGTACAAGAATTGTGAGTATTTTTATCTCATACTGATAGTACTTTCACTTCATACCTTTCACCCTTTTTGTACACTCTGAACTCCCACTTTCATGACTCACAAGCTGCCACTGGTGGCATACTAACTTGATGTCAGAACACACAGAAATTCTATCGCGTCAACAGCACTTTGTGAAAAGGAACAGATTGAAAAGACAAGATGAGCCATGATTAACAAACAGAAAGGCTGGGTATTACCACACAAGTGGCAACATCTACTTGAATCAGTCCTGACAACAGGTTGGTGTACAACCCAAAATTTGACAATGGAAAAAGAAGTTTCATCCTAGTAATCCCAGTAAAATAAAATTTTGCTCCAGAAATATGAATGATAAATTAATTGTGGCCATTTTGTTAGCCGTAATATGTGATATAAGTTAATCAAAATTAGTAATACATAGCATATACACTATCTAATCAAAAGTATCTGGACACTTGCCTATCCACAAATGCCCGGTAATAAGGAAGGAATTAATGTACAGTTGGTCTACCCTTTGCTGCTATCATAGCCTCCATTCTGCTAGGAAGGCTTTCCACTAAATTTTGGTACTTGCCGTGGGAACTGCCTGCCACAAGAGCATTAGTCAGGTCGGTAACTGATGTCAGGCAGTTCGGCCTGGCTTGCAGTCAGTGTTCCAATTCATCCCAAAGGTGTTACATTAGGTTGAGATCCACACCCATCTCATCAAACAATACCTGCACAGACCTTGTTTTATGGATGAGGAAATTTGTCCTGTTAGTAAAGGAAACAGCCTTCAATAAAACTGTTGCCATAACGTTGGGGGAACAGAATTGTTGAGAATGACATTATACACTGGCGTGCAAAAATTAAGGACGAGACAGTTTTTCGAACGTAATGTAGTGCAGAAGTGCTCCACATCGACTCAAATCATACCATAAGATCCAAGATGTAAGAATATGGGACAAGTGAGCAAAACTGTCCAAACAAGGAATCCAAAGGATACAAAGGCACTTTATTGAAAAGGTAGCTTCGAGCACAACTGGACAGAAAACAGAAAAGTCCATGGGTCAGGCAGCTGCCAAGAAAAATCCAGTCTTTAGTAGGGGATATTATCACCCCTGACTGCGATGCAGGATTTACAACGTCTGTCCATGCTGAGGATGAGGTTGTCAAGGAGCTGTTGAGGCATCGCAGCCCATTCCTCTTGTAGCACCAATCGCAGCTGCAGAATCGTTGCTGGTGGCTGGCGACGTGCTGCCAAGCATCTCCTGAGAAGATCCCACACGTGTTCGATTGGATTTAGGTCCGGGGACCTTGTGGGCCAAATTCATGCGTTGAATATCTTCACTCTCCAACAGCCACAGTACGATAAGGTGTAGCGTTGTCGTCCATGAAGAGGAACTCAGAACCCACAGCACCTCTAAACAGACGCACGTGAGGCAGGAGAACATCGGTACAATAGCGGACACCAGTGACTGAACCTCCTTGGAAGATGTGGAGGCCAGTACGGCTACCAAGCATGATACCGCCCCAAACGAGAACTCCGCCACCTCCAAACCGGTCCCTTTCAATGATGTTGGAGGTGTGATTGCGTGTTACCTGCTCTCTCCAGATGTGTATACGTCTAGAATCGCTCGTCAGACTAAATCGGCTCTCATCCGTAAAGAGAACTCGACCCCATTGCTGATGTGTCCAGTTCTTGTGTTCCTGGCACCACAGAAACCGCCGTCTCCGATGAGCAGATGTTAATGGCACACACCGTACTGATCGTTGTGCAAATAGACCACCTTTGTGCAGCCTCCTGGCTACAGTAAAACGCGATAACGGACGTCCAGTTGTCTGTTGCATGGGCCTTGCGATTTCTCCCGCTGTCTGCCGTCTGTCTCTTCTCGCCTGTAGGACAATATACCGGTCATCTGCCGCCGTGGTTACTCGTGGACGACCACTGCTAAACTCTCGGACAGCTGTTCCTGTCGTTTGAAATGCTCTCCAAGCCCGTGAAACGATGCTGTGAGCGATCCCGAACTTCTCGGCCACACTAGTCACACTTCGTCCTTCTTCCAACTTCCCAATGACGCGACCTCGGGTAAAGTCATCCAGATGTCATCTCTGGATTGCCTGTTGGCTATATCACATGGTGGCAGCAACTCGACATCGTTCAAACCAATGTGCACCATTCAATAGATTTCACCGAATTGCTGAGCACACACCACCTGTGTGCTTTATAACCTCCCCCCCGTCATGCTGCATATATGCACATGCCCTACCGTACCGGACCCTTGTCTACCTCCTGAGTGGTCTTTCAGTCCATTCTGCCTGCTCGTTCCACTGTTATGCTAATTTCTCCTCTTCGTCCTTAATTTTTGCACACCAGTGTAGGTTGCAGTGTTAAGATTCCAACTAGAGGGGTCCGGCACCATTACAAAAAACAACCCCAAACCATGACGCCTCCTTCACCAAACTTCACAGTTGGACAGGTAGCATTCACCTAGCATCCTCCACACCCAGACTCGTATGTCGGACTGCTATCTGGTGAAGCATGATGTATCACTCCAGAAGAATCACTGCTCCAGAGTCCACTGGTGCTAAGCTTTACACCAAGTGCTCCAACTGACACTCTGAGTTGATTTTGCTGATGTTAGACATATGTGTGGTAGCTCGTCCATGGAAACCCATTTCCTTCAGCTCTCAGCAAACCATTAGGTGCTTGCATTGCTTTCAGAGGCAGTTTGGAACTTTGTGAGGAGTGTCGCAACCAACGACAGGCAATTTTGTTGCACCACCCACTTAGTGGTCCTACTCTGTCATTTTACGTGGACTATTAATTTGTGATTGCACTGTTGTTGCTCCGTGGCATTTCCACTTCACAATACCATCACTTACAGCTGATCAGGACAGAAGCAGTAGAGCAGAAATTTTCAGAATTGACTTGTTGCTAAGATGGCATCCCATGACTGTGCCACACTGAAAGTCACTGAGACCTGCCATGTGGCCTGTTTTTCTGTTCTTGCTTGTCTATGACGTTTGCCCGGCCATGGGTGTCTTTTTATAAATTTAATAGATGAAAGCCCATTAATAATGACGGGGAAAAATAAAATGTATGGTACAGAAATTATTGACATTTATTTATTGAGTTTTTGAGTTCCACGTCAATAGATGGCGACGTTGGCTCACAGCTTTCTGAAAATTTCCCGAGCAGTCGGTTATGGAATTTGATATAATGAACTGTCTGTTTGTTATGTGTTTTGTAAAACCTTTAGTACCTATTCCGTCAACACTTTCTTGTACACAACATTTTTTGTACACATGGACTGTGAACCCTGTATCGATTTCCCCTGTTCTTTTCTGTGAACTATTTTTATCTTGACGTCGTCAGATCGTCGTACTCTTGACATTGCCACATACAGGTAGTGAACCAAAATTCCTGATGTAAAGTTTTTCGTAGCCGCCTCGGTGACACAGTGGTCTAAGCGATGGCCTCTGATCATTCCTTTGAAAGGGGTCCGGGTTCGAATCCTGGTGAGGCATGGATGTTGTGTTTGTCTTACGGCACTGGCTCTCTCCCTTACCTGGAATCAGTGACCCTAAATTAGGGACGGGCGACTGCTTGTAGCCCACTGAGTTGCTCATGGTGGTCATTAAACCTCAAACCAAAAAAAAAAAAGTTTTTGTATCTCTAAGGTTGACTGTGTGACACTGTGTTCTTTGTTGCTATGACAACAAAACAAAGTGATATATGCATGTACTGTGTGTGTGTAGGTGATGACGTCACCTACACGAAAAAGCTAAGCGTGACGTCACAAACATTTGTTTCTCAGTTGTCGCTACGACGACTTAAAAAGTGGCACGGAGGAGGAGGACAGCTCTAGCAGATTATATACATGTATTAGGATGAGCCATGCCAGTGGCGTATACAGGCAAATCAGCTACTCAGAAGAGGTGTCCGGATACATTTGATGACATAGTTTAAGTTCCATGTCACTATTCTGGTTAATATTATGCCATACGCCAGCCAATGCAAGTTAACTAAAAGTCAGTTGCAGTAATGGACTAATAACCATATAAAGGGAACTTATTTTTTTACTTCCCAATATTCCAAAGTCTATATCTTTTCACTTCAAATTTGTTTTCTAAACTGCAAAATGAGATATGTCTTGAATTTCTGAATACAATTCATAGCAATATCATTCAATTGTGTTGCTCATTAAGATATTCAATATTTCACATTATAAGTCTTCTCGATAAAGGGACTGGTATTTTTTTTTCTTTTTTGTTTAAAGTAAACAGCTCCTGGAAATGTGGTTATTATCCATGAATGTTGTACAGCATACTGCACATACACAGAATTTAGCAACCTGGCCAACATATGACTACATAACACTGGACCTTCAGAACCATATTAACTGCTATATTCTAGGTAAAGGGAGACCAGAACATATAGTTAAAACAATAAATTCTGAAGAATGAAGATTCAATAGCTAAAAACTCCCATCTAACCATAATCTAGGGTTTCCACATAGTGTTAAAGTCAAATTACAGCACGAAACAGAATTTGCATCTACTGAAAGAAGATTCATCTGAATGAATTAACAGTACTGAATAATTATTTTAACTTACGTGTTTCACATATTCACAAAAAGTGAACATGCTCATTAATTCTCAGTAGAAATTTTACACTACAAACCAGACTCACTCTCTCTCTCTCTCTCTCTCTCTCTCTCTCTCTCTCTCTCTCTCTCTCTCTCTCTCTCTCTCTCTCTCTCTCTGTGTTTCTCTTTATGTTAATAAAGTTTTAAAAAGGACACTGTACTCTTCAGTAACACAACACATACAGTCTTTCTCTTTTCCAAAAGATGCAAGTTCAAAGGATTTGTTCTGTGTGATATACACACTCAAAACATGTTCAGAAACAACATAATTACATGGCCTACTTCTTAACTCTCCTCGTGAATCACACTGATTACTAACAGCCACAATCAAGGAAAGTAACACTTCTATAATGATGTCAACAGATTTTTTTTCATTAGTGATTTCATTCTGTAATTAGCATCTGATGAAGCAAGTTCTTGCTCTCACAAGGAAAAACAGTTACTGGCTGCTGTCAATAAATTACACAGAACACATCAAATATAATGTATGCATGTATGTATTCACAAAAATGTAAGAGCAGTTAGCTGACTTACCTCTGGTTCTCAATATCTTGTTTCTAACCTTCAGTTCACACATAACTAACTACCTTTGTATCAACACCAGGACAAGAAATCAACTGAACTAAAAAACAGAATGTACAGTTTCAAAATACAGAACATGAGTATGGAAAACACCAAATAAAATTAGAATAAGATCAATTTACAGTAACTTAACAGCAATGGCTTCCAACAGAAATCTTAACTGAGAGTAAACAAGACTTTCCCCATAGTCTGATCAAATAATGCTTCCCCCCTTACACACACAACCTAGTTATCTGAAATCATTGAGAAAATATACAATATCTTCCAACATGCTCTCAAAGCCTTCCCTAATTGTACAGCAGCATGAAACCAAGCAAAATGCCTTCACATAACACACAACCCTCATACAGAAACTAAAAGATGGTATACTTCAGTAAGTACCATATTTTTTGGCATATGAGCCCTTTTCTTCAGAAGTCTGGGCCTCGACTAATAGGCCACGTCGACTTATCTATTGGCCGGTCATTGGAATTTCTCAATCAGAAAAAAAAAAAAAAAAGATATTGTGCCTTAAATTCAGTTATGATATGAGCACTCGACACACAATATTACATTCATAAGAAACAATAATGAAAGCATACCAAATGTAATATTCCATTCACTAAGAATTCCTTTAAATGCTTCTGAAATAGATATTTCTGTTTGACCGAAACATCACTGAAATCGCTGTGACCAATTTGCAGTAGCACCTACCATATGTTAATTGCATCTCCCTTGTGACCACTACAAGACTCCGAGGGTGGTATTCACCTGCTGGTTTTCCAAAGCCGCCAGAACTACAATGGGTGCACGTCATTTATCTCGCAATGATTAAACCTCTGAAACATGTCGCTGGCACACTGTTGATTGGCTGGTGACAATTGTGTTAAAGTTCCACTGCGCATGCGCTTTAAGAACCGCAATGACCAGCAGGTAGCGAAGGCAGTCATTTTTTTTTTTTTTTTTTTTTGCACTGTCATTCTCTTAAGTTTATCTCTCAACTGAATTAAAATCAACTACCGGTTTCATTTATTGTGCTTATCTTAATTTATTTCATGTTTACAACAGAAATGAAAAGTATACAGAGTGGAAGAAATATTCTTCTCATAATACGTCATGATAATTAACACAGCAATCAAACATCGCTGAATTAACTGTAATTACTGTTTCACACATGAAATCAACCAAATCAAAAAACTTGAAAATTTCATTGCCGTGGAGTGGGATTACAGTCAATTCAGTAATGTCTGCTTGCTGTGTTAGTTATCATGAAATGAAAAGTTTCTTTTTCTTGGTTTCTGAGTTCGGTCGGACTCTGTGAGATATTTATTGAAACATTAAAAATATACAGATCATTTTTGAATCAAAGATAATACTTATAAAAATGCCAGTAAAGGAAACTATAATGGGACTATGGTGTCAGCCACCAGGGCTCTCGTCAGCCATCAAATCAAGTACGTTGTTCCATTCGCGACCAGCTTTTGAATCTCTATCACAGGGTTGTGGTCTTGTGCTGCCTTCTCCTGGCTGTAATCTGTTGAATTTCCAGAAGACTTTAATTGGTCGTTAATATTTTGTAAAAACAATGTGAGAAAATTATCCCATATTTCGTTAATTCCAATGGATAGGTCTTTGTTGCAAGCTTGACAATTGACTGAAATTTCAATAGATTCACGGATAAGAGTTTGTTTCCAACCTGTGTAATGTGAAATGACTTTCACTTCTTCCCAAACAGGTGTAAATCCTTCGTTAATGACCTGTTTTAACTAGATCTGTAGTTTTTTGTGAACATTTAACATTTTGTATAAGCTCTTTCAGTTAGCAGCAATTCAAAAAACTTATAATCTGCAGTGACACATACCATAATGAAATTTTATTGGTATAGTTTTGAATTTAAAGATGTAATTAATTACACAGAGTTGCGATATAATTTCAGATCTACGTAGCCTATTTTGGCGATGTAAGTTTAAAATCTATGCAAGTGTTTCCTTTTCTTCTTCTTCTTTTTTTTTTTTTTTTTAAATAATGAGTATTTTTTGGAGCATACTTTTCACTGCTGTTCAAAGTGAGCATGCGCATTATTTAATTCAGTCTTTCATTTGTGTAAAGGGAGGTTCCAAATGAAAAATAAAACAGTGCCAGCTGCAGCCTTAGTCATCAACATCTTGAAAGTATTTCCAACCTCAAATGCAAAAGTAGGAGTGTTTGTTCTCAGCAATGGACCGTGTGAAAACTAATTCTGGAAACATGGATTTCTCTTTGGCCTTAAGTGTAGTACAGTTAGTGAGCCTGCAATGGGGAAAACACCTCAAAACTGTAAAAGCTTTCACTACTGCACACTTCCTCACATATGAAATTACAATGGTGTCAACTAAAGGCCAAATGGCATTCACCTTCTACCTCCCAGGATTGATAACAAACACCCCATTGAGAGAGACTTATCGTCTTTTACCCCCTGTTCCTTCCTGTAGATAGGGTGTACAGGTTTTTCTACAGTCTAACAAAAGAAAAAAAGTGACAACTGCTATTTGTTAAAAACGTTGATATTCTGAAAAACAAGCTACAAAGAAATGAATAAACAAAGTTTAAAAGAATAATAAGAGCTGAACTAAGTAAAACTTTCTAAGGAAAGTAAAAAAAAATTTTTTATCACAGTTCTATGGCTACTGTGTTTGCTAGATGTATTTAAAACCCCATGTTATCAGGGTGCTCACTTATATCATCAGTTGTGCCCGGCACTTGGTGTTATGGCATTCGAGGCCGACTTGCCTCTGGTCCCTTTCTGTCACCTGTTTTGCTGCTGTGTCCCCGAGCATGCACGAGTTCATCCAATGTGATGTAGTTAACATACTGTTGGTCTTTCCTGTATTTGCTTCGTTGTTGCTGTCTTCCATTGTTTTCTTGTTGGATTAGATATTTCCAGGCATAAACAAGTTCGTAGGGTGTATTACTGTTACAAAAGTAGTTCCTGGTTTGTTTTATGGTCATGGCCTCAGCAATTAAGGTTTGCCTATGGTTTTAATGATTACAGATTAACTTGTTTCTACCCATGCAGGTGAAGCTTGATTTACACAGCAATATTGTGTAGGTGTGGTTCGCCTTCATTTTTTATTCCAATCATTAAAGTGTGCACATTCTAGTTTTTAATCTCCGCTTAGTGCTACCAATATATGCACTTTTACGTTGGTTATTTTGTGCCTTGATCGGCAATTTGTATACACATGATCTGTCCAATATCGAAGTTGTGCTTAGCTTTTTACTAAATTACTGGTGGTGACCTGTACGTGATTTGCAAATGTCACATTTTTAATCTGCAAAAGTCATGTGCACAAGATAAACAAACTACACAATACGATAAAGTTCACCAAGGAGCTTGAAGTAGATGGGGCGTGGAATTATCTTGACGTCGCGCTCAGAAGAAATAAAACGTCCAGCTTCGATTTTGATGTTTATTATCGACAGACTGCAGTACTGAACCTTGTCCTTCCTGATTCGCACTGCCCAAAAGAGTACAAACTTTCATGCGTTTAGAGCATGGTTCTACAGAGCATATAATGTACACAAACCCGATTACCTAAATAATAAAGAAATTGATAATATTCATAGCAAAGGTCTAAAGGCTGGACATAAGAAAGATGACATGGACAGAATACATAGAACTGTAAGAAATCGTATAATGTCAGCAATAACGAAATCACCTAGTAAGACGATGAGATACACAAGATCCATCACATATGTTCCAGGCTTTACATATTGGTTAAAGAATTTATTACGTAAATACAACATATTGATAGCAGCAATGAAGTCCACGATCCTGTTGTCACATATAATATCAAGTTGCAAGGAGTGACAGTGTGAGAAAGAAAAGGCAGGTGTGTACGCTATACCATTGGTATATCCTGACAACACGGAAAAGATATATATCGGAATGACAAAGCGATTCTTGGACACTAGATGTAAAGAGCACGTGTGAAGTGTCAACCAGGACATGCAGAATACAGCCCTCGCCAGAGAAGTCATGCATTCATTGGCTGCTCCTCAATGGAATAGAATTAGAAGAATTGCCCCATACACGAACTTTATAAGAGATTGCCATCAGGGAAACAGTCGAAATCCTATTCAGCAAACTACTGTGCAATGATAAAGTTCCTACTGAACTACCAAGAGCTTGGCATACGTTATTAAAAGATGGAAACACATTGCGACACACCATATAATTGCGTGATAAAAAAATTTGTAATATGCTCGTGATGTCACCCACGTTATTTTCAAAAATCATCTTTGTTCCTTACGTGCTCCGATTCCCTGCATTTTCATGTCTACCATTGCCTTGAAAAAGCCTCCCAGTGGAGTGCAAAAGCTTGGCGAATCTTTGTACTTACTACGCCACAAAAATAAACAGATTTAATACACTATATGAGACTCTTGAGTAGTCACATTTTCGATCTGCAAATGTCACATTTTTGATCTCAAATGTCATATTTGCAGATCATGTACAGGCCACCACCGAATTTATTAAAAAAACTAAGCACAGCTTCGATATTGGACAGATCAGGTGTATGTGAATTGCTGATCAAGGCACAAAATAACCAACCTAAAAGTGCATATATCGGTAGCATTAGGCAGAGATTAAAAACTAGAATGGCCGACCACCTAAAAAATTGTAATCAAAAACAAAGGCAAACTGCACTTATGCAATATTGCTGTGGAAATTAAGCCTCACCTGTGTGGGTAGACATCAAGTTAATCTGTAATCATCAAAACCAAAGGCAATTCTTAATTGCAGAGACCATGACCATAGAATAAACCAGGGACTACAACTGTAATAGTAATACACCCTACGAACTTTCTTATGCCTGGAAATATCTAATCCAACAAGAAAATGATAGAAGACAGCAACAACAAAGCTAATACAGGAAAGACCAACAGTATGTTAATTACCCCACATTGGATGAACTCATGCATGATGCTCAGGAACACAGCAGCAAAACAGATAAATGACATAGAAAAGGACCAGAGGCAGGTCAGCCTTGAATGCATAACACCAAGTGCCGGGCACAACTAACATTAGAAGTGAGCGCTACTGATGATGACCTTGATAACATGGGGCTCCAAATGCATCTAGCGAATGGAGTAGCCATAGAACTATATATAAGGATAAAGATTTTTACTTACCTTAGGGAATTTACTTTGTTTGGCTCTTATTACCAATTTAAACTTTGTTTGTTCATTTCCTCATTGCTTGTTTTTTAGAATATCAACGTTTTTAACATCTTCAAATGTTCGATTGGCAAACATAGTTAAGCGACTGTGAACATTTCTGGCTTCATATTCTGCAATTTTACCTTGTTCACCTCAATCCTGTATTGGTATTTCAAACTCTGTTTCATTTCCTCATTATTTGCTTTTAGAATATCAGTTCCTTTTAACATCTACCGGAAATTCAATTTAGGCTCTGGGTTTTTCTTTCCTTTTTTCAAAATTTTATTCAACTTAAGTCTTACAATACGCAGTGTCTACTATCCAAGAGCCCTTGCGTAATTACGGACTTGTTAGCACACTAACATTGAAATCATGCGATGAAGATTCAAGGTGATGAAAACTCCTTTGAGTTAGATGCATACATGAGACCAATTACAAAACACGAAAGCTAATCTTTTTAACCAGATGGAAAAATCAGAACGTGCGACAGGAAAGAGTGAATTTATTTATGTACATATTGAACTTTTTTTTTGGATTGAAGGTTTAACGACCACCATGAGCAACTCAATGGGCTATAAGCGATCGCCTGTCCCTAAATTAGGACCACTGGTTCCAGGGAAGGGAGAGAGCCAGCACCGTAAGACAAACACAACATCCATGCCTCACTGGGATTCGAACCCGGACCCAAGTCGTACGAATGCTCACAAGCCATCGATGGCTTAGACCACTGCTCCACCAGGGCGGCAAAAAATTGAACTGGATCACATTTTTTTTTTGGTTAAAGGTTTAACGACCATCATGAGCAACTCAATGGGCTATAAGCAGTCGCCTGGAGCACATTGCTGTATCTAATATATAAAGTTGAATGTTTGTCTGCTATGCAAATCTAGTTTTCAATTTAGAACCACCAAATTTGTATACTATCTCATGCTACTCTAACTTAGACTGTAGACAGTTTTTCAAGGGGTTGGAGCCCGGTGTCAATTATACAAAATTTTCATAAAAAGTTCCAATTTTTGCTTTTTTATTTTGAATTGGTATGCTATCTCATGGTGCTCTAACTTAGACCGTAGACAGTTTTTGGAAGAAGTCGAAGATTGGGGTTTTCGATTACAAAATTTTCGTAAAAGTTCCATAGATTCAAATTTAATACTTCTTTTTTTTTTTAAGAAGAAATTAAAGACAACCCACTAGAATTGACAATAAAAAGTATAATAAGCTAGTTGTAAATGAATTTATGGCATCTCTATTCATAGTTCACTGTGGAATAACTTTTTTATGGGTCTTATAGAGGTTATTATTCAAAAAAGTTGGTGGTCAAATTTTCGTACTAAAGCCTAGTTCATCATCAGGACTACGTCACTGGAGTAGTTGCTGCCACCCAGTCGGAAGTGTCCAACCGCAATCATCATTAATTGCGGTACTTCTTCTTCTTGCTATTTCGATCCTTTCTTCTAGTTTCCTCTTTACTAAGTTTGCCTGGTGGGCAATTATTCTTAGTGAGTCCCAATTTATGGAGAATCCACTTGCTTGTATATGTCTGTCCAGCCCTGTTTTGTTACTAATGTTCCTCATAGCTGCTTAGTGTTCTTTCACCCAGACTTTAATACTTATCCCTGTTTCTCCTATATAGCTGGGTCTGCAGTTAGTCTATGCAATATATTACTCCTTCTTGCAATTGGATGTACAATTTCTTTTTGCTTCAAAGCTGGCAGGAATTTCTTTAATTTGTTATTTAGATATGGAGCAAGATGTATACTAACATTAACCTGGACCTTCTGCTAGAATTCATTGCGGATGACCTGGAGGGAAAATAGTATTATACACTGAGTGGCCACTTTATTATGACCACCTGACAGTTTTAAACAAATGAGCTACGGCTGCACGCTGTTGCCGCCAGAGGGCTAGGCTAGTATAAAAAGGGAAAATTTAGTGCTTGCGACAGTAGTAGAAGTGATTTTTGGGTGACGAGATGGGTAAAAAATGTGATTTGGCGGACTTTTAACGTGAGATGATTGTAGGAGCTCGGAGCCATGGAGCGAGTATCACTGAAACCACCGCATTCGTGAAATGTTCCAGAGCAGCTGTTGTTCTCAAGTGTTTAAAGACTGGACTGTCAGCCAAAAACTGGGTCTCTACGTGCAACGTGTGGTCATCGTCGACTAGTGACTGCTCGGGCGGAATGGAGAGTGTCCAGACTGGTAACAGACAACAGAAAAGCAACAGTGCAGCAAATAACAGACCATCTTAATCAAGGATCCCCTCAAATGATCTATGCACGCACTGTTCGCCGTACACTGCATCGGATGGGATATGGCAGCCGAAGGCCTGTTCGAACACCTTCGCTGTCTGCACTTAACAAGAGAAAACGTCTCCAGTTCACACAGGAGCACAAGGATCGGACAGTCGATAATTGGAAACAAATTACGTGGTCCGATGAATCACGTTTTCAGTTGCACCATGCCGATGGCTGAATGAGAATAAAAAACAGCACAAAAGTATGGACTCCAAATGTGTTACTACAACCCTTCAAACTGGTGGAGGCAACATTATGGTTTGGGGAATGTTTTCCTGGCATGCGTTGGGCCCTTTAAGTCGTGTTGATCAACGTCTGACTGGCACATCATATCTAAACATCGTTGTGGACCAAGTGCATCCTGTCATGTGGATGGTTTATCCCAATGGTGATGGCTACTTTCATAGTGCTTGTGTTGTACAGGATTGGTTTCAGGAACATGCCGGTGAGTTTACTTTGCTTAGGTGGCTCCCACAACCAGATCTCAACCTCATTGCGAATTTGTGGGATGAAGTTGAACGAGCCATCAGACAGCTGGATCCACAACCCTGCAATCTCACACTCCTGGAAAGTGCTATTCATCAAGCATGGTCTTGGATTCCACAAACCACCTATCAACATCTCGTGGAGTCCATGCCACGAAGAATGGACGCAGTATTAAAGGCAAAAGGTGGCCCAACGAAGTACTGAGGGGGTGGTCATAATAAAGTGGCCACTCAGTGTATAACCACAATAAAGAATTACTGCTTGGCATATATGAACTGCTCCTGTTTTCTTTCAAGAATAATTTCTTCCAGTTTGGAAAGAAATATTACAGGAAAACTTTGGGACTTCCAATGGGTTCTCCACGAGTACCTCTACTAGCAAATTATTATGTAAGTAAACTAGAGGCAAAAATTCTTGTACAACCCTCAGCATTTGCTCTCTATGTAAGATACATGGATGATATCCTGGTTATAATAGATAATATGGATCAATCTCTACCCTCTCAGATTCTGGCTGAATTTAACTTGCTAGAAAATTCTTTGCAGTACACTCTGGAACTGGAAAAAAACCATAGCATCAATTTCCTAGATTTAACCTTGACCTCAAGAGAGGGGAGAATCTTCACTCAGCTGTTTAGAAAGCCCACTAACACAGGAAAGATGTCCGACTTCTGCTCATTCCACCCTGACTATAATTAAGTCGAATACAACGAGACAATTTTTGGAAAAAATTGAGATGCTCAAAAAGATCTTCACTGAGAAGAATTAAAAGGAATGTTGGCAGAAAACAATTACCCCTCCCCATACATTAAGAAGTTATTTAGACAAGTGCCAAAAAAGTAGTAGGAAATAAACAACTTCAAATTCTCCAGCAAAATTACATACCACAAGGGACTTTTTGAAAAACTGAAAAGGATTGGAGCAAAATAATATCAGGTTTGCTCCAGATCTAAATAACAAATTAAAGAAATTCCTGCCAGCTTTGAAGCAAAAAAGAAATGTACATCCAATTGCAAGATGGAGTAATATATTGCATTGACTGTAACAGCAGACTCAACTACACTGGCATGCAAAACTTAAGGACGAGACAGTTTTTCAAATGTAACGTCATGCAGAAGTGCTCCTTATCGACTCAAATCATACCATAAGATCCCCAAGATGTAAGAATATGGGACAAGTGAGCAAAACCGTCCAAACACGGAATTCAAAGGATACAAAGTAACTTTATTGAAAAGGTAACTTCGAGCACAACTGGACAGAAGACAGAAACGTCCATGTGACAGGCGGCTGCCAAGAAAAATCTTGTCTTTAGTAGGGGATATGATCACCCCTGACTGCGTTGCAGGATTTACAACACGTCTGTCCATGCTGAGGACGAGGTTGTCAAGGAGCTGTTGAGGCATCGCAGCCCATTCCTCTTGTAGGGCCAATCGCAGCTGTGGAATCGTTGCTGGTGGCGTGTTCCCAAGCATCTCCCGAGAAGGTCCCACACGTGTTCGATTGGATTTAGGTCCGGGGACCTTGCAGGCCAATCCATGCGTTGAATATCTTCACTCTCCAACAGCTCTGTAACAGCCAATGTACAATGAGGCGTAGCATTGTCGTCCATGAAGAGGAACTCAGGACCCACAGCACCTCTAAACAGATGGAGGTGAGGCAGGAGAACCTCGGTACAATAGCGGACACCAGTGACTGAACCTCCTTGGAAGATGTGGAGGTCAGTACGGCTACCAAGCATGATACCGCCCCAAACGAGAACTCCGCCACCTCCAAACCGGTCCCTTTCAATGATGTTGGAGGTGTGATTGCGTGTTTCCTGCTCTTTCCAGATATGTATACGTCCAGAATCGCTCATCAAACTAAATCGGCTCGCATCCGTAAATGAGAACTCGACCCCATTGCTTATGTGTCCAGTTCTTGTGTTCCCTGGCAACACAGAAACCGCAGTCTACGATGAGTAGGCGTTAATGAAACACACCGTACTGGTCGTCGTGCAAATAGACCACCTTTGTGCAGCCTCCGGGCCACGGTTAAACGCGATAACGGACGTCCAGTTGTCTGTTGCATGTGCCTTGCGATTTCTCCCACTGTTTGTCGTCTGTCTCTTCTCGCCTGTAGGACAATATACCGGTTGTTCACCGCCATGGTTGCTCGTGGACGACCACTGCTAAACTCTCAGACAGCTGTTCCTGTCGTTTGAAATGCTCTCCAAGCTCATGAAACGATGCTGTGAGTGATCCCGCACTCCTCGGCCATACTAGTCACGCTTTGACCTTCTTCCAACTTCCCAATTACGCGACCTTGGGTAAAGTCATCCAGATGTCGTCTACTGGATTGCCTGTTGGCCATATCACACGGTGGCATCAACTCGACGTTGTTCAAACCGATGTACACCGTGCAATAGCTTTCACCGAATTGCTGAGCGCACGCCGCCCGTGTGCTTTATACCCTTCCGACCCCCCCCCCCCCGTCATGCTGCATATAAGCACATGCCCTACCATACTGGACCCTAGTCTATCTCCTGAGTGGTCTTTCGGTTCGTTCTGCCTGCTCGTTCCGCTGTTATGCTAATTTCTCCTCTTTGTCCTTTAATTTTTGCACACCAGTGTATATAGGAGAAACAGGGAGAAGTATGAAAGTCCAAATGAAAGAACACCAAGCAGCTATTAAGAACATTAGTAACAAAACAGGGCTGGGCAGACATATACAAGCAAGTAGACGCTCCATAAATTGGGACTAAGTAAGAATAATTGCCCACCCGGAAAACTTAGTAAAGAGGAAACTGGAAGAAGGGATTGAAATAGCAAGAAGAAGAAGTACCACAATTAATGATAATTGCGGTTGGACACTTCCGACTGAGTGGCAGCAACTACTCCACTGACGTAGTCCTGATGATGAACTAGGCTTTAGTTCGAAAATTTGACCACCAACTTTTTTGAATAATAACCTCTATAAGACCCGTAAAAAATTATTCCACAGTATAATAAGCTGTTAGTCTTTAAAAAGAAACAACCAGCTAAGTTCAGATTTCAAGAACTTTTCAATGTTACATTACAAGATACCTCAATTGTATGAGACGATTAAACTTCATAAACCAGATAAACCATTAAGGCCTATTGTGGACTCAAAAAACTCTCCCTTGTTAAATCTTCAATATTATCTCCTGAGCCAACTGAGAATTTTTTTTACAAAAATCCCCCTGCCTTGCTAAAAAACTCAAAAGATCGCATAGTTAAGTTAGAAGGCCTTCCAAAGCTTAACCATCCTATAATTGCTAGTCTCGACATTAAATCTATGTACACTAATATAGATAGGGATCATCTTTTAGAATTCCTCGCAGAAGATTTGGCTGACAAAATAGTCTTTCATAACAACAGCAAGGAAGAACTGACAGGTCTTTATGAAATTCTGATGTTTGTTTTAAAAAACAACTATTTTCAATTTGGCAGCAATTTCTACAAGCAAACTTCTGGATTGGCTATGGGTTCCACCAGTTGCACCATTTCTTTGCAAATTACTATGTAGGAAAACTAGAAGAAAAGGTTCTGATTACTCCTTCAATCTTTATGCTATGTATATGGATGATATTACTTTCATTATATACAAAAAAAAAAAAAAAAATGTCTCTTCCATATGACATACTAGACTGGTTCAACTCCCTGGATGACAAATTGCAATTCACCATTGAACTGCAAGAAGATAATCAACTCAATTTTCTGGACTTATTATTAGTCATAAAAAGAAGGAAAAATTGAAACAAGGTTATATCGGCAGCTTCGACGTGGTTTCCCTTTACCCCTCAATCCCCGTTCCAGAAGCCATCAGAACATTAAAGGATGCCATATCTAATTCAACATTTCATACGCAGGAGGCATGCCTCAGCATCTTCAAATTAATAGACTTGGTCTCTAATACTAGCTTCTACAGTTTCCAAGGACTAGTATATAAACAGAATAATGGCGCTCCGATGGGATCCTCACTTTCACCCATCCTTGCAGAAGCAATACTTCGCCCAATTGAGCGGAATATATTCTCCAGCATTACCCCACGGCCTACCACTTGGCTGCGTTATGCTGACGACGTATTTTTTGTATGGCCCCACGGAAAAGAGACTCTTCCAATTTTCCTTGATAAAATCAATCATATACATCCTACGATCAATTTCACGATGGAGCTAGAAAACAACAACGCTTTACCTTATCTGGATGTTTTATTGAGGAAATCGTCTGACAACCGCCTCGGCACACAAGTCTACTATAAACCCACGTCCGTCCCCAACCTGATGATCCGCAGCTCTTTCTGTCCCGCAGAATACAAAGCAGCTATCTTCCGTTCTCGAATTCAAAGAGCCTTCGCCGTTTCTTCTGATACCCATTCTAGACAACACGAAATTGAAAGCGTCATCAAGCTAGCCACTGCTGCAGGATATTCATTGAATCAGATACGTAGCTTTATCCAAAAAGTCAGAGCCAAACATTCCGGTCTTTCTGCGCCGCAGCTACGTTATATAGGCTCAATTCCCTACATTCCAAGTGTGTCTTACAAACTCAAAAACGCCCTCAAGAAGATGAACTACGGCGTCGGCATAAGGTCCCCTGCATCTTTACATACTATACTAAAGAGAAATAGTGAAAAACCACCTCTCTCCTGCGAAGCAGGCGTTTATGCGATCCCCCTACAGTATCCGAACGGCTCTAAACGATACTACATTGGAATAACCAAGCGTTCGTTTGGAATCAGAGTCAACGAACATAAAGGGGCACAAAATACGGTAAAGTAACCACGGCACTATCCAGAGAAGTAAAATTCAAGTCAGCTACTCCCATGTGGGATGATATAAAGAAATTAGCTAGCTACTCTACCCCTAAATGTACAGCCATTCGGGAAACCTTGGAGATCATTACCAACAGCGATGCTTGCAATGATTGTGTCTCGCTCGAGTTGCCACGAATTTGGAACCAATTCTTCAAGTAACGCCTTTTTCTCTACCAGGATCCCGCGTGCAACCAACGTGATGCCTCGTATCTTTAAATGAATATAACGTCGCATCTATTTATTGTCAAGTTCCCGAGTTCAAATTGTTAAGCGTTCTATTTTTCAGTTTGCAGTTTCTGTCTAACTTCCTTGAAAAAGCCATCTGGTTGATGTGCGAAAGCTTGGAAACGCTTATGTGTTTATTTTATACGCCAATAAATCGGATCATTAAGGTTATACAAGAAATCTACCAATAATAATAAAATGTTAGACTATCGTCAAATCACCCTAATTACATGAAAACAAACTTGGCCACTCAATGTTTGGAAAAGATTAAGAACTTTCAGCCTGAGGATCATGAATGCACAATAAATTTATTTTCCAAAAATTGCTACTCTGAGCTCCTTATTTTCATTCTTTACATCTGGAAATCCCTCATTGCATCACGTCACCCAGAGTTACCATTACAAAACTTACCTTTCCAATCTGGCAATGAAAACCAATCGTAGTCGCACTGATGAAGGCCATAGTAATGGCTGAAATATATTTGCCTTAAACTTTTTTATACATAACTTAGCGTGTTCCACACTACCTTCTTCTTAATTTGTTTGTTAGTTATGTGCATTGCCTACCACTCATTTAAAAACATTAGCTCAAGTTTCCTTTTGTATTGCTTTCTTAACAAGCTCCACGGCCATATTTGCGTTTTGCTCACTCTGCAGCTGCACAGCATTTATTGCTAAATTTTGTTTCCTACTGATATGATTCTCTTCTCATGTCTTCATTGCAGCTTTCCTTTTCTTTCTTTTATTCCCTCGGATGACAATAATTCTATCCATCATGCTGAAAGAACTTTTAGCCTGAGGATCATGAACGCACAATATCAAAGCTTTCACTATTTTAAACTTTGAGAAGATGAATACTTTGAACACCGTGCATCAATTCGTACAAATTTCCACTCCCTTACCAAGCTTAACACTTTCACTGCCGTGACGCCGAACGGTGCCATACGATACTTAGCCCAGGTGCCGCCGCCGTACGCCGTCATAATTATGCCTTCCTATTTCGCTTCCTAAAACCTTCGGCACTTGAAGAGAGTTATCTATTTTGTTACTGGCACTGAGAATGAGTCTCCAACTGTCTAAAAGTGACCACGGTTTTGGGATAGCAGATTTTTTTCCCACATGGTTTAGGGAAGAGAAAGTAAGTTGACTTCCCATAGACTGAACACAGTGCGCGCTTTTCACTGCAATGTTTATTTTCCTTTGAACGTCACTGGTTTTGCGGTGAAGGCAGATATCAATAAATAAATGCTTGAGTGGCAATAAAAAGCATTTGCTAATTATAGTTTATACGTCACAGGGAGGCTTATTGAGGAGGCTAAAGAGATTTCAAAGAAACCCATATTCACTTCAACACTTAGTTTTGCGGAAACAATGGATATATTCAGACTCGCTATCGCCGGTCCCTCTCAACCAAAAGTTCCTCGGCGGGCACACTCTTCCGTGAAAATAGGAGATGATGATGCCGATAATCTGTCATCAAGTACAGAAACGTATTCTTTTTCTAGCTGTAGTACAACCAGCAGTGAAAGTGAGAATGAAGAATGCCGCATTCTTTCTCATACTCTGCCTCAACGGATTCCATGAAAATGGGAGATGTTGCTGATAATCTGTCATCAAGTACAGAAACGTATTTTTTTTTCTAGCTGTAGTACAACCAGCAGTGAAATTTAGAATGAAGAATACCACATTCTTTCTCAAACTCTGCTACAACGGATTTTGGCTACACATTGGTGTGATGATCCCGACATCATGAGAAAAATTCCATTCACTGGTGTACCAGGACTGAAAATTAATATGATAGGAACTGAGTCAATCGATTTTTTTAATCTTTTAGCAAATGAGGAATTTTACGATCTCTTAGTTAGGGAAAGTAATGCATATGCTGTAGAAGTGTTTATCTTGGGAGTTACTGAAGGTTCACGAATAAATGAATGGAAAGATGTGTTGGTAGATGAGATGAAAGTTTTTCTGGGCCTTCTGTTTCATATGGGCATTGTACAAATGCCCCATCTCCAAGATTACTGGAAAACAGATCCATTATTCAAAATGGACTGCTTTCCTTCAAATATGAGCAGGAATCATTTCCTTCTGATCATGCGGTGCCTTCATTTTGCAAGAAATCCTCAACCTGGCGAAGTGATTACAACCAACCGCCTTGCACAAATAATGCCTATACTAGATTTATTTAATGATACCATAGAGAGCACATACTACCCTGGAAAAGAACTTACGATTGATGAATCAATGGTTTTATGGAGAGGTCGTTTGTTTTTCAAACAGTACATGAAAGGAAAACGTCACAAATATGGGGTGAAACTTTATATGCTAACGGAACGAAATGGTATGATTCTAAAAGCTTTGGTTTACACCTAGGGCAACTGGACTCCCTGGGGTGGGGGGAGGTCATGCTGCTAATGTAGTTTTAAAATTGATGGAAGGGAAGCTAAATGTTGGTCATGCTATTTATATGGATAATTTTTATAATAGTTACAATCTTGCATTGCAGTTGTTGAACAATGACACTTATTGCACTGGAACTCTCCATGCAGACCAACGAGATCTTCCTAAGGATGTCACAAAAGCTAAACTTTTGAAGGGGGAATGGAAATGCCAATATTCCAATGCTGTTGCAGTGTGCAAATGGAAAGATAAAAGGGATGTTCTCTTCATTACTAGGGAGTTTGAGGACAATTTAGTTCAAACTGTAAATAAAAAGGGACAGATAAAAGAAAAACCAAAGGCTATTATCAACTATAATAAATTTGTCAGGGGTAGATCGCCAAGATTAAATGCTAGCGCACTATCCTTGTGAAAGGAAAACCATAAGATGCTACAAGAAGTTAGGAATACATATATTTCATATGATGATAATCCCTTCCCACAACTTGTATAATAAATTCTCAGGGAAGAAGATAAGCCTCTACGATTTTCGGCTATCCATTGTACGTCAACTTCTGAATCATGAGCCATCAACTTCCCGAGCGAAGACATCTAAATCATTAAAAGTATGTGGCCATCTTCCAGTAAAAAAAAAAACACAAAACAAAAAGGGATATTTTTTGAGGAGACGATGCAAAATGTGCTCTGCCAAAGGGATTTGCAGGGATACTCTGTATTACTGTGCCCAGTGCCCAAAAATCCTTCACTGTGCTTTCAGCCATGCTTTGAATTGTATCATCATAGATAAGGAAATATTTTGTCTTCCTATTTTACTAAAAAAAAGTATAATTGAGCAAAAAAATGAAAAAGTTCAAAAAATGAGATCACTGACCAACAAGAGATGGCGCCACAACGCCCAAGAAGAAGCGATAGCCGATGACAGAAGCAGCCCGCGAGAACCACCGAAATGCCTAGCTGACACGGTCCGTGCTAGTCGGAGCAAAATGTCCCCTCGAAGACGGTAAAGGAGTATTACCGAAAGTACTAGGGTTATGAATAAATATTGAAGTAAATGAGGATGCAGCAAAGGAAAAAAACTCATTTGGTGATGAGGCAAAATAAATTCCAATGGAAAAAAAAAGAAAAAAAAAAGAAGTGGACCCGTGGCCAAATGAAAAACCCTCGTGCCGCATCCACATAACGGAAATATGAATTGAAAGCCAAGCCCCACGTGCGGTAAGTGTTCATTGAACTTTACCAACTAACAGTGAAGTTCAAAAATGCAAAAAAAAAAAAGTATATTCCAAGTCGAACTGCATGTTTGTGTGTGGGGGTTTGGGGATTTTTTACCCTACCCAAATCAAAATGCATGGATTTTGTATTTATCCAGTTATGCATCATGGCACTATTTATGGAATTCTTTGGCATTTGTAAGTACGGTATTATTTCTCTTGTTTTACATGCACCAATGTTCGAAATATGTATACAGTAAATGTCTACTTCAGTATCGGAAAAAATATTTTATTGCCGGCAGAATTATAATTACGAATATCAATTATGGATAAATTTTCTTGTATTTTAGAATTGCTAAGTCATGCAAAGCTATGAGATGCGAACACACGGCTGGTTGGTCCAAATGCATACAAGCTCAATCGTGGTGCCGCGTGATGCCTTGACATGGCGTCGTGGGAGATTTGCACGGGTTTCACACCGGCACCGCGTGCTTGCCGCTGATATAGTACGCCAGCAGCGAACGTGTTAAAAATGCAGACATTTAACAACAACCTAGGATGGTGAGAACATCATGGAGGGAAGGATAATTTAAGAATTATGGAAGAAATCTTAGCTTCGTCAGACTTCCGTTTTCGGAAACTTTTTTTTTTTTCCCTTATTTTAAGTTGAGATGCAAATATTTATGGAATAAAAGAATACAGACATGATGCCAACCTTCAAAATCTGAAAATTGGGAGATTTTTACAGCTCATAAAATCACGCGAGTGCTATTTTTTATCAACATTTTTCCAGACATAGGAATAATTTTTCAGAAGTAGTATTATTGGTCCACTAAAAGTTCTGGAGAAAAAAAAAAAAATGGTGCGAAAATCAACACACCCTTCCCCAACTGAAATTTGTTTTCAAGTACGTCGATTCTGCAAGGTAATGAAAACGTAAAATGGCCTGCATGTTGCTGTTTTTTACAAATAAAATAACAGCCAACTGTTTTTCGTTTTTTTCTTTAGGTTGTGCACGATGGTGAAGATGACAAAAAGCATCGTCCCAACATCGTCTTTCATTACAAAACGAGGCCAACTGTAATTATCCCCTTAATTGTCGTTAAGTGAAATTTGACCCAACTCAACTGTTTATCATCACTCAGAATGCGCGTGGTTCTGTTGAGGCGAGGGGTTGAAAGACTGAACTCCAAGGAGAAGACTGGGCAGTTCCCATCGGTCAATCAATTACTGACCCTTCTCGGCATTCTAGTGCCAGAGCAGGCGAGCTCTTTGCTGAAGGTATTGTATGACAATGAGACTGGGAGAAAAATTTGTAAAGCAAATTTTTTCCGACCCCAATCTCGGACGATTGTTCAGAAGCCAGCGCTTAAACCACTGCGCCCCCGGGCGGCTTTCTTTTTGCAGACAGCAGAGGACAAGTATGAAACTGATTACTGTAATGCATGCCGCCTTGCATCGACAAAAAAAAAAAAAAAAAAAAAAAAAAAAAAAAGATTTCACATGCGGTTTGAAATTATGGTGGTTGACAGAATTTCGACTATCCTAACGGCTAATTCTCAGTGAGAATCAGGAGAATTTGACATTCGTCCGGAGGAAGGTCAGAAAATCCGGATTCTCTTGCCTAAATCCGGAGAGTCGGCATGTCTGAGAATATTTAACAATACTGGGCAGAAGGTGCATTGTGAGAGAAAAAAAAATTAAGATTATGGGAGAAATTTTTACTTCCGTTTTTGAAAGTTTCGAAAGACAAAATTTTATCTTATAAACAAAGAACAAATCCTCCTAAAATTACTGTTCAGTTGTATATTGATCTTGAGAATTCCCCAAATAATAATGGAAATGGCAGAATTCCTCGAATCCACAGAAGAATCTCACACTTACAAGAAAATCTCCATGCCATCTTAACTTCTGTTTTCGGAAACGTTGCCCACTGTTTCATGCTGAAATACAAAGATTTATGCAATTAAATCATATTTAACAACAATACTGGGCAGAGGCAACATTGCGAGAAAAAAGAAATTACAATTATGGGGAAAATCTTTACTCCATTCAACTTCCCTTTTTGGAAGATGAAATACAGAAACTTCTCTTAATTTTTGCATCAATCACAAAAATAGCCCAAATGATGACAAAAAAAAAAATGTAATTCTGCAAATCCGCGGAAGAATCTCACATATGGTTAGGTGATGATTAAGTACGGATTACAATTATGTAGGGTATTTGTATTCCAAGTGATATTAACACTTAACCACAAAGATGATCGAAATGCGACATAAAATCAGAGTTGCAGTCTCACAGATCAGTTCTTTTTCTAAAGGTAATGACTGCAAAATATGAAAGTATTTGCAACACAGGGCTTGAAAAATATCTAAAAAGTTACATGTCCAGCTGGGCATGTGCAGAAATTATTTACCTGCCCAGGTAGTAAAAGCTGGATTCCCAGAAAAATTTATCTATCAAGATAACAAACCAGATTCCTCACTTTTTTTAAGTTAAAAAATAACTTTTCTTACATGTTTTGTATTTCCGTTGTACGAGTCTGTATTCAAAATATTCAATGCACAAAAGTGTGTATCTCAAGTTTCAAAATGCTGAAATTGGTATTAAATGATATGATGACAAAATATGTATTTCAGAAATTTAGTGATTCTGCCATGTTCTTTTTTCTTAAAGTTTTTATCCTTTGTCACTAAACACCGGAGGCTAATTCTATCAGAGGCATGCATCACTGACTTAATGACATTTGAAGCAGAACTACATATGGTTCTAATTTCTGAACCTAGAGCATATAATTAAAGAAGTGGTATTCTTCAGTCCTTGGCACTTTGTAACAATAATACAACTTAAAGTGATTAGCAGTAAAATGAAACACAACGTGCAATGACTGTCTTTCTTCTTGTAGTAGGAAATTCTATTCCAAACTATCTTTAAATCTAGTTGCCCAGGTAGGGCAACTAGATTTTTTATTTACCTGCCCACGCCCATAATTTACATGCCCCGAGCATCTTGGGAATGGTATTTTCAAGCCCTACAACATAATATTTTACATGAATGCATTACATTATAAAATAAACAATTTGATAAACAATTTGAAAAAAAAAAAAGGCACGTAAAATTTTACGAAAACATTTTACTTTCAACTTCTGGTGAAAGAAACATTAAAATGGGACAAAATACTGAAATGAAAAATACCAAAATAAAATGCAGTATTTTATGATCTTACTACATTTTGGGATGTAAGGTCAGGTGATGCGTAACATCACAGCCTCTCCTTGACAAATGTCAACCCCGCCTTCTCGTGGTGCATCCTGTTCCCACTAAAGGGGCTCTGACGACCGCCAATAGCGGTATAACTATACCATCGGGATTAGAGGAAATTCTATCCCACACTCACCAACCCGCTTGGCCAGCGTGGTGAGTTATGGCCAAACCCTTCCAAAATGATTCCACAACTTAAATCTTGGCCCTCAGTCTCCGGCAGCTGGAATGTACCTGGCCAAGGCAGCGGCCAGTGCGACATGAAGGCAGAGGGTGCTAAGAATCCCCGGAGGACCGGACTAGGCTGCCATCTGATGCTGACCTTGGCTACTTACAATGGACGCTCCCTATCTTCTGATTCAAGGCTTCTTGAATTGGAAGAGGAACTACAAAGGATCAAGTGGGACATCGTGGGGCTAAGTGAGGTAAGGAGAAAAGGAGAAGATCTCATCAAACTGAAAAGTGGACATCTCTTCTACTATCGTGGGACAGATACTGGCAGAACTAGTGGTGTTGGATTTATAATAAACAAGAAACTGAAGGATAAAGTTGTAGAAGTTGAAAGTTCCTCTGACAGAGCTGCACGACTTGTTATCCAACTCTCGAAAAGATACCAGGCTCAGATTATTCAAACTTATGCACCCACCACAAGTCATCCTGAAGAAGAAATTGAAGAATTTTATGAGGAAATTTGTCATCTAAATAATAAAGGTAAGCAGCACTTGAAAATAATTATGGGAGATTTCAACGCAAAAATAGGGCAACGGCAACAAAATGAAACTTCAGTAGGTAAATTCGGTCACGGCAACAGAAACCAGCGTGGAAATACTCTCGTTGAGTTTGCAGAGGCAGAAGGGTTTTTCATCTTGAACTCCTTCTTCAAGAAAAAGCCACACAGGAAATGGACATGGAGACATCCAAATGGGACGACAAGTGAAATTGATTTTATTATGTGTAACAAAAAATTCGTCATAGAAGACTGCAGTGTGCTGAACAAGTTCAACACAGGTAGTGACCATAGATTGGTGAGATGTAAGATGCACCTCAACACTAAACTTGAACGTGGCAAGCTCATAAGACAAACAAAATCTATTGACATAACCAACCTTAAAAAACACCATAATACCTTCCAGTTAGAACTGAAGAACAGGTTCTCTGCTTTAGAAGGCCTAACATCGGAAGAAGTGGACATCTCTGAAGTTAACAGAAAAGTAACCAAAGCTCTTATGGAAACAGCAACAAAATTAGCTGGGTCTAAGAACAAGTTGCATGTGAACAAATTATCAGGAAAAACGAAAATGTTGATGCAAAAAAAGAAGAGAGATGAGGACAACTAAAGAAGATGTGACTTCCAAAGTGGAATATATAGAGCTATGCAAGACAGTACGAAAAAGTATCACTGAAGACGTAAGAAAATTCAACTGTGAACTAGTGAGGAAAGCAATTGAAAACAACCAAAGCCTAAAGATAGCAAAGGGACATCTCAGTAAGGGAAGAAAACAGATTATGGCACTGAGAAAAGAAGATGGTTCTGTAACAAGAAATAGAGGCGAAATTTTGACAAGAGTGAAAGATTTCTACTCCAAATTATATGAAAGGGATGATATATGCACTCCAGACATCATGAAAGATACCAGTACCAGAGTTCCTCCAGTCCTTCCAGCAAGAAGTTGCACATGCAATCAAGAACATGAAGCGAGGAAAAGCTCCAGGAGAAGATGGAATTACTGTAGACATCATACAAGAAGCAAGTGGAGAAATCGAAACAGTACTCGCCCAAATTTTCACTCGATGCCTTAATGAAGGAAAGATTCCTGAGGATTGGAACACCGCTACAATGATCCTGCTACATAAGAAAGGTGACATTGAGGATCTCGGAAACTACAGACCTATCAGCCTCCTATCAGTAGTTTATAAAATCTTCACTAAAGTTCTTTCACACCGCTTGAAGGTAACACTGGACATGGCTCAACCGAGAGAACAAGCTGGATTCAGGAGTGGCTACAGCACAATAGATCATATCCACGTGCTGAGAGAACTAATTGAAAGAGCGAGGGAATATGAACTTCCATTGTGCATGGCTTTTATCGATTATGAAAAAGCCTTTGATTCGGTGAAACCATCAGCAGTTACAATGGCTCTGAGAACCTGCGGTATTGAAGATGCATACATTAATATTATTAATAACATCTATGAAAATGCAAGTGCAAAGATTAGGCTGTTTGAAAATACAACACACGTAAAAATTGGAAAGGGAGTGAGACAAGGTGACACCATATCTCCGAAGCTCTTTAATGCCACATTGGAGGGTGTTTTTCAGTCGCTGAGCTGGGAAAACAAGGGGATAAAGATTAATGGAGATTATCTAACCCACCTTCGTTTTGCTGATGACGTAGTCATTTTTGCAACTACCCCATCAGAGCTGCAGAGTATGATCCAGGAACTTGCTGACAAGAGTAAAGAAGTGGGATTAAAAATGAACTTTCAGAAGACAAAAGTGATGTTCAATGCTTTTACAAGAAATGAAGATTTATCGATTGATGGAGAAAAGCTGGAGATAACAGACACGTATGTTTATCTTGGACAGCAGATATCAAGTGAGGGTCACATTGATGAAGAAATTAATCGGCGTACAAAACTTGCCTGGAGAGCTTTTGGAAGAAACAGCATAATTTTCAAGAGCAATATGCCATTATGTCTTAAAAGAAAAGTGTTTGATCAATGCATCCTTCCAGTGCTTACGTATGGTGCAGAGACGTGGACCTTAACTAAAAGAGACATACAAAGGCTGCAGACAACTCAAAGAAGCATGGAGAGGTGCATACTTGGTGTAACCAGGAGAGATAAGAAGAGGAACTCGTGGATCCGAAAAATGACAAGAGTGGAAGACATCATGATCAGAGTTAAATCCCTGAAATGGCAATGGGCTGGACATACTGCCAGAAGGACAGATCATCGATGGACAGCCGAAATTTTAGATTGGATTCCAAGGGACAGGAAAAGACCCAGAAGAAGACCGCATGGGAGATGGGTGGATGAAATTCGAAAGTATGCAGGGGTGACATGGAGGAGACTGGCACAAGACAGACCGTTGTGGAGGAAACTTGGGTAGACCTTCGTCCAGCAGTGGATTGATAATGGTTGACAATGATGATGACTACATTTTAGAACATATACATCTATACAGCATGGAAATTGTTTAGAAAATACCCATTTTTTAACAAAAATAGTATCCCATAGCAGAAAATTCCCAATCAGTCTGGAACATATACCATGGTGCCAAAACATAATCTGTGGGTGGTTGTTGAACAAGATAACTACTAGATGAAAAGAAACGTGTGTGTGTGTGTGTGTGAGAGAGAGAGAGAGAGAGAGAGAGAGAGAGAGAGAGAGAGAGAGAGAGAGAGAGAGAGAGAGAGAGAGAGAGAGAGAGAGAGAGAGAGAGAGAGAGAGAGAGAGAGAGAGAGAGAGTAAACTGACCACCTTACATTTCATCTAAAATATCTAGCCTTGATATGACAGAAATTGCAAAAATAAACTAGGATCAAGAGTACTCTGAACCTAGAATTTTGCTTCCATTTTTAAGCTGAAACACAGTTTTAGGGAATAAAATTACATTTAACAATCATGCAGGACAGAGAGTACATCGCTAGAGAAAGAAAATAACGATTATGAGAGAAATCTTCATTCCGTCCTACTTCCATTTCCAGAAAATTTTTCTCCAATTTCGATCTTAAATACGAACATTTATGTAATTATATAACAAATTTAAAAGCAATGGTACAGTGCAGGGAAAACACCAAGGGAGGGAGAAAAAAAAAAAAACCGATTACAAGGAAATCTTTGATGCCTTTGGCTTCCATTGTCAAAAACGTTTACCTCCATTTTACGATTATGGGAGTAATTTCGGCTCCGTTTAACTTCATGTTTTCGGGAAAAAAATTCCTCCATTTTCAATCTTAAATATACATATTTATGTAATAAAATAATATTTAACAATCATATGGGGCAAAGGGATCAATCATCATGAGAAAATAAATTGAAGTCTGTAAATTAAACTCATCTTTGTTTCGTGGCTTCTTAAATTACTACATTCTCACAATCAAACTAGTTAACTTTTTTATGGGATTTATCTAGGTAAAGTTATAATTTCCTGCAAATTTTCGGAGAGAACTCCTCACTAAGATATTAAGAAATTTTGCCCTAGCTTGATTCAAAAAAAAAAAAAAGAAAAAAAGAAAACTCGTTAAAAATGCATGGAGTAAATTATAAAGTAACTTGCAGCTGTGGAAAACACTACATAGGTGAAACAGGTCATAAGCTGGAAACTCGCATCACGGAACACAAAGCAGCAATAAAAAATTTCGAACAAGACAGGATTAGACAGGCACGTCAGAGAAACAGGACACCACATGGACTGGGACTCTTTAACTGTCACTGGACTTCAATCCCTGAAGCGTAAATTGAAAGAGGGACTTGAAATTGGAAAATACCAAACTCCGTCATAAATGACTGTAGGGGATTAACACTGCCTAACATCAGGCAAGATATTTTGCAGAATCACCTTAACTGTCAAGGTTAACCATAACCAAAGACAGTGATGAAGACTGGATTGTTAGACTGCCTGACAAAGTCCAAAAATTTGCAGGAAATTATAACTTTACCTAGATAAATCCCATAAAAAAGTTAACTAGTTTGAATGAATTTAAGATTGCATGGCTCCATCTAACTCCTATTATTTATTATTTCATCCCCCCCCCCCCCCCAAATCTATATATGGCCTGGTAACCATACATCATCTTAAATGCTTCATTTGCTGTCTTGAATATCAGTATTTTCCAATAATGATTGAAGACTATCGATTCCAGTTCATTATGTTTAAAATATTCGGCTTTCTAAAACTGAAATATGAATGTACAATGTAACATGAATTTAAGGTTATCACTGATTTCAACATGCTTATTAAATTTTACTTGGGGGGGGGTATCCAGCATCCAATTCTCAGAAGTGGGTACCAAGCTAAAAAAAGTTGGGAAACACTGTTCTAAAGCGAAAGAAATTTTCATTTCATGGTGACCATGTGGTTAGCATGAAATAAGTTGGTAGCACTAAAATTTAATTGAAAGAATTGTACAATTTTTTACATTTTCAAGTTTCTAAGAAATTTTATTAGGTATTTATTGACTATTAAAAAAAATTCTATTCAAACATTTTGAAATTTATTTGGTGCAAAGAGAACCTCAAAATAGGAAGAAAAATATGCTGAAAGTGAAATTATTACTACAAGAATGTATGGTAAGTTATGTCTATTTATAGAGTTTACTTACAAAAGGTGTTAAAACTGAATTGCAGAACCTACCAACTGTTCGTGTGCATATTAAACCAATATTTTTCATTAAATGTGAATAAATATTTAAATTAAAAGAAAAAAATTGCTAAGGAACATAAACCAAAACAGGAACTTCTGTTAAATTATGACCAGAAACAGGTAGAGAGGCATTTTAAGACAAAGTAGATATGGAATAATTCACAATACAATATAAAAAAAATAAAAGACTGTGCAGTTGTACTGTAGTCTACATTTTGTTTTGGACAAAACTCTGCATGTTCTGACTTGAAAAACTGATTCTGTTGTTTAGATCATTAGTAACAAGACCCAACAAGCAGCAACTTGCATTCCTACCTTGCAGACCTCAGTCTGCTTTAGGTTTTGATGGTAATCAGATGTGTTTCTCAGTCTGCTTTAGGTTTTTGATGGTGATCATATGCGCTTCATGCAGTGAAAGTGATATGTGTTTGAAAACTTTTGTGGTTGAAAACTTTAAATTGAATAAAGTATATCCTTTTCAGTTTTGAAACTTGACTTTTATAAATTGAAGCTGTGCAGGATTTTTTTAGGAAAAATAAAAAGAACATGTAATGGGAGGCAGTTATTTTACTATTTGAATTTTACGTTTTATGCACAAATAATCAACAATGGAAAGTACAAGATATGCAGTAATACAATGTTTCAATCTATTTAAAAAAAGTGACCATAGAGTAAGGGATAAAAAAAAAAAAAAAGCTAAGAAATGTGACAGACTGGATGTTGGAAAATTTTGATGACTTATCAAAAGAGACTAAAATTTGTGATTCTTGCAGAAAGCAGCTGAAAACTTTAAAAATGAGTCCTGTGCTGATGAGAAAATGGACGAAAATTTTGCATCTACGTCAGAAGTAATTGAAACACTGAATACTTCGCTCCATGTATTGGGTGAATCACCTGTCAATAAGAAAAAGCTAAAATCTAAATGTTATGATTCAATCAAAATTCAAAAAATCAGTTCTGCTATGAAACTGAAGCTTTTACAAATATTCAAGAGTCATCTGATGACAAGGATGAAATACTTCATGACTCTCTTATGGACAATCTTAAAAGTAATTTTTCTAACTGCACTAGAGATAAACAGTTGATGATTTTGACTTGCTTACCAGAGATCATGCAAGAGTTCAATGCTCCTAATTATATGGTAAGACAATCAAAAAAAAAAAAAAAATTCTGAAGGAGAAAGGAATTTTGGAAAGCCTTAATAGAAAACCAGATAAGTCTCTCTTCTGAAGTAGTACGATAGTTTTACCGAAGTGATGCAATTAGTCGGGTTTTACCTGGAATGAAAGATTGTGTTTCTGTTGGGATTGAAAACGGAGATAAAGTTAAATTGTCAAAGAGGCTGATTTTATGTAATTTGACAGAAGCTTATAAGTCATTCCAAGATAAATTTGCAGGCACAAAAGTCAGTTTTTCCAAATTCGCATAGCTCAGATCAAAAAACTGTCCTGGCAGGGTCTAGTGGTACTCATACGGTATGTGTATGCACCGCACACCAAAATGTAAAACTGATGATGGAAAATGCAAGAATTGGTTCACTAACAAATGGACACTTATCTTCATACAAACATTGTCTTGCAAGAGCATTGTGCAACCCTGCTCCCATAGATCATTTGGGGAAGTGTCCCGCCTGTCCTGGGAATGAGGAAGTAAGAAATGTAATGGAACACGGTTTTGAGAACTTGGTTGAAAAACTAACTTTTCGCCAATGGATTACAGTTGATAGATGCAACTTGGAGACATTAGAAAAATCAACTTCAGATTTTATTGATTTGTTTTGCGAAAAACTGTCTGCTTTGGTCAGACATGACTTCATTGCTAAGCAGCAAAGCTCTTTTATGAATAGTACTAAGGAAAACCTCAAGGAAGAATTTCTCGTCATTTGTGATTTTGCCGAAAATTATAGTTTTGTTCTTCAAGATGAAGCCCAGAGCTATCACTGGACCAGTGGGCAAGCCACAGTCCACCCATTTGTCATCTATTACAAAACAGAAAAGACTGAACATGTAAGTTTTGTAGAAATTTCTGAATGTTTAGAGCACAACACAATTGCACTGTACTGCTTCCGAAAAAACTTAACTTCTTGAAAAGTAAGTTTGGTGACAACAGCGTTAAAAAAATTTACTATTTTTTTAACGGGTATGCAGTCCAGTACAAAAATTGGAAAAATTTCACAAACTTATGTTTCCATCAAGATGACTTGAACATTGATACTGAATGGCATTTTTCAGTAGCAGAACACAGGAAGGGGTCATGTGATGGTGTTGGTGGAACGGTGAAAAGGTTAGCTGCCCGAGCCAGCTTACAACGCCCTTACGAGAATCAAATTCAAACACCATTTCAGTTGTACGAATGGGCAATTCAGAACATTTTTGTGGCAAACTTTACATATGTAAGTCAAGAATACATAGAAACAGAGCAATTTTTGGAAAATCGCCTAAGCAAATCTCTAACAATACAAGGTAACCAGAAACCTCATGCTTTTATTCTTCCCCCATTGAGTAATTCAAAAATAAAAGTGAAGATGTTCTCAGAATCAAACGAGTCAGCTACTGAAAAAGTATCAGCATTACAAGACAGACTGCAAATAACAGAAATTAGTGGTTACATAACCATAATCTATGAAAACTGGTGGGTAGCGTATGTTCCAGCAAAAAAAGAAAGTGAGAATGAAGTTAAGGTCTCTTTTTTACATCCAGCTGGTCCATCTACATCCTTTTCCTACCCTAGCCCACAAGATGTATTATGGCTTCCTGTAAGTTACGTCTTGTGTAAAGTAAATCCTGTGACTCCGACAGGAAGACTCTATAATCTCTCTGAAACAGAAATACACCAAACTACTGAAGCTTTTAAAGACTATATCAAGGATCTACAGGTGTGATTTCACTTCAAAACAACGAGGCAACTTTTTTTTTAATTTTAGGAGATTCTGCTTTAAGTGACAATCTAAGTTTAAGATTAGGAATATAATTTGCATAAATGTAAGCAATTCAATGCCATATGTTATTATAATTTTGATGTGTTTCTTGAGCAGTAATTGAAATTACTTTTTAAAGTCTGTTTATTTATTTTTTTATATTGAATTGTGAATTATTACAAATTCTGAATAATGAAATTAATAAAATTTTTAAACCCATGTAGTCTCAGATTTTAAACAAATCAATTAAAAATAAAACATTGTTTAAATAAATGGTTTTAAATAACAAAAATACTATATCTATTGTTATTAATGAAACTTTTTTAAGATTTAGCCCAAATTTATTTTCAATTTCCATGTTGTTGTTTTTTTGGGTTTTTTTTCATTAAACTCTTGTGTTAGGCTAAATTTGAATATAGCTTTTTAATCTATATAAAGCCACCTATGTACCAAATTTCTTTTTAAGTAAACCCATTATCATCCCAAGTTACAACTCACATAATCAAATACCAAACATATAAAAAATGTCTTAAATTTTTTTCGAATTTTTTTAAGCGTTGCATTTTGAAAATTTTAAAATTTAAATTAAAATTTTAAAATTTGATTTTTTTAAAAATCTTAACCCTATGGTGTTGTACATCAAATAAGAGAGCATAAAAAATACTACAAAAAGATACCTTTCTTATCTCTCTATCTTAATTAGGGGAGCTGCAATCACAATTTAAAAACATATCAATCTTCCGATTTTGGACATTTTATATAGCTGTATTTTCAAAACCGGTGGATATATGATGATGAAATTTGGTATTTTTCTTAATCTATATAAGGCCACCTATGTACCAAATTTCATTAAAATCTGAGATGGTGAGGTAAAAAATTGTCTTCAAATTGTGTTGAGTTGATAGGAAATCACTCGAAGGCAAACCTGAGGAGCCACCTCGGCTGCGCCATTGAGTGCAAAAATGACATAACTTGCAGGTCAGAAAACAACCGCAAAATTTGTAGAGCAAACCCTTGGAACTGCAAGCCTTTTTCACAAAAAAAATAAAAAAAAAAAAATGCTGTCATGACTCACTAAGTTTAGCACAGCTATTGATGAAATAATATGCAATAGAATGCATTCCACTCAGTCAAAAAGTATACTATATGATAGTTTTGTGACCTAGTTTGACGTATTGGTTCCTGAAAAAGGAACAAATCCGGCATTCTAAAACATGCATACTACCCATATGCCTTACGCAGGACTTATACCCAGACCAAACTCAGATGATTGGTCACAATCCCAAGACTCTGATCACATAGCTCTTCATGCACTTCTTACATTAAATGGTCACTCACTGAAATATATTTAATTTACATTCTAAATCAATACCCTGAACTATGGAACTCATGGGAACAACAGTCACCACCCCTAGGATGGTCAGCTGTAAGATCGTCCAATTCTTTATTTCTGTGAGCAGCATAATTCAGTGCCAAGATGAGGTTAACATTGATATGGGCCATTACAATAAACATGATACAGGCAGGACTGTAGAACCATAGTCCCATATTTTTGCAAAGTATTCAACTGAAATTCCATTTGATGATCTACTGACAATACTATCCATACAATTTAGTTGAGTGCTTGGTTGAATTCCCTGCACTATGAGCAGAGTGGTGTGGCCAAATACACCTATAAATAGAAGCCAGAATATAAAACTACAGTGGTTTGGAGACAATCCACCTGAACCACTTCCAAACAGAAATATGATCTGTACAAATGAGCACAGAGATCCTTATAAATGTGCACGAAATGTGCCACTAATAAAGTTATGACATTGTTATGTGTAATATTTGGCACAGATCAACTTATCTAAAGCCAGAACAAAAATTTATAACTTTTTTTCTCATTTCTACTCATGATTTCAGCCGTAACAGCTAAGATCTTTATTATATAAAATGCCAGTCCTTCTAACATTCACTTCCGCTGTTAGATTAGGAAATAACAGAGTCCTTCACATTTTCGTGTGAAATTAAATTATGCTGCTCCAACGTAAATACAACGGTATCCCATCTTAAAATACACTTCAGGATGACAACATATCTGTAACATACACATTTCAAACCTGAAAACTTCGAAATTTAAATCTAGATAAAGCAGGAAACTCCTCTGGTTTTGACAGCAAATTACTGATTTCACCTGACAGAAGGGAGTACCTACAATCTCGTGATATCTAATGCAAATGTTATCAATACTTATTAGTTACCTACCCTAATCATTACCTTATTTACCCTCTGCACTGTCCAAATTCGTCAATTTTGGCACCTGTTTAGGCATAGTAAACAAATATACATTCCATTTAATCACGGTAAACTCCCTCCTGATAATTACAAGACAAAACTGAACAGACCACAGCAGACAAAATTCATTGTTGCCACTCTATTAGAAACAAAGTAAATGTGGACTGAATTGGGTAAATTGGCTTTGAAACGAGACAAAACGAGACCCACGCTTTGAAATAAGTTGTGAACTTACATTTTTGCCGCCCCGGTGGCGCAGTGGTCTAAGCGATGGCCTGTGATCATTCGTCCGAAAGGGGTACGGGTTCGAATCCCGGTGAGGCATGGATGTTGTGTTTGTCTTACGGCACTGGCTCTCTCCCTTCCCTGGAACCAGTGACCCTAAATTAGGGACGGGCGACTGCTTATAGCCCATTGAGTTGCTCACGGTGGTCGTTAAACCTCCAATCAAAAAAAAAAAAAAAAAAGAACTTACATTTTCCAGAAACTCATATTTATACAGAAAGCAGACAAGGGACATAGAAATGTTTTCTTTGATTCGTGCAAATATCAAGATATTTACAGTTATAAAGAAAATACTGTATACGCTTAGTACATGGCATAAGTATACTGCTTGGAGTACTTATTGTGGTACGGCCCAAATGGTATAGGCCGCCCCGGTGGCGCAGTGGTCTAAGCGATGGCCTCTGATCATTCGTCCGAAAGGTCTGGGTTCGAATCCCGGTGAGGCATGGATGTTGTGTTTGTCTTACGGCACTGGCTCTCTCCCTTCCCTGGAATCAGTGACCCTAAATTAGGGACGGGCGACTGCTTATAGCCCATTGAGTTGCTCACGGTGGTCGTTAAACCTCCAATCAAAAAAAAAAAAAAAAAAAAAAGAACTTACATTTTCCAGAAACTCATATTTATACAGAAAGCAGACAAGGGACATAGAAATGTTTTCTTTGATTCGTGCAAATATCAAGATATTTACAGTTATAAAGAAAATACTGTATACGCTTAGTACATGGCATAAGTATACTGCTTGGAGTACTTATTGTGGTACGGCCCAAATGGTATAGGCCGCCCCGGTGGCGCAGTGGTCTAAGCGATGGCCTCTGATCATTCGTCCGAAAGGGGTCTGGGTTCGAATCCCGGTGAGGCATGGATGTTGTGTTTGTCTTACGGCACTGGCTCTCTCCCTCCCTGGAACCAGTGACCCTAAATTAGGGACGGGCGACTGCTTATAGCCCATTGAGTTGCTCACGGTGGTCGTTAAACCTCCAATAAAAAAAATGGTATAGCCGGCGCGGACCCGGTGGCGTAGAGGTCTAAGCTATGGCTTATGACCGTTCGTCCGTGATGGGTCGGGGTTCGCATTCTGTTGAGGCGTAGATGTTGTGTTTGTCTTACGGCTCTGGCTTTCTCCCTTTCCTAGAACCAGTGGCCTTAAATTGACTGCTTATAGCCCATTGAGGTAGTCGTTAACAGTGGCGTGCCGTAAACTTTATGTGCCAGCACGCAGAAATTAAAAGAGTAAGAAAAACTTACATCTATAATTGTAGCTAAATTACATCCTTCCTGCAATTTTATTAAATTCTTCAATTATTTTGTCCTAAATATAGGCTTTGACATTAAAATCTTCAGTAGAACTTTTTTTTTTTTTTGAGGTTTAACGACCACCGTGAGCAACTCAGTGAGCTATAGGCAGTCGCCCGTCTTTAATTTAGAGCCACTGGTTCCACGAAAGAGAGAGAGAGCCAGCGCCTTAGGACAAACACAACATCCACACCTCACCGGGATTCGGACCCGGATCCCTTTCGGACAATTGATCAGATGTGATTGCTTAGACCACTGCGCCACCGGAAAGCCGTAGAACTTTTCCAATTGTTATTAATTTTTTTTAGATAATGTTTGTTTTTGCGTATATATATATATATATTTTTTTATTGGAGGTTTAACGACCACCGTGAGCAACTCAGTGGGCTATAGGCCGTCGCCCGTCCTTAATTTAGAGCCACTGGTTCCACGGAAGGGAGAGAGCCAGCGCCTTAGGACAAATAAAACATCCATGCCTCACCGGGATTCGACTCCGGACACCTTTCGGACGAAGGATCAGAAACCAGCGCTTAGACCACTGGGAGGCTTGCATTTATTGCATGAATAGAGTTTTATTCCCACTGGCATAACGTATTACTTTCCTCAAGCATTTATCGAAACCGTGATCCAAACCTATTTTTTTTATTGGATTTTTAACGACCACCGTGAGCAACTCAATGGGCTATAAGCAGTCGCCCGTCCCTAATTTAGGGTCATTGGTTCCAGGGAAGGGAGAGAGCCAGTGCCGTAAGACAAACACAACATCCATGCCTCACCGGGATTCGAACCCGTACCCCTTTCGGACGAATGATCAGAGGTCATCGCTTAGACCACTGCGCCACCGGGGAGGCAAACTATAGGTTTGGATGGGTTCGAATCCCGGTGAGGCATGGATGTTGTGTTTGTCTTACGGCACTGGCTCTCTCCCTTCCCTGCAGCCAGTGACCCTAAATTAGGGACGGGCGATTGCTTATAGCCCATTGAGTTGCCCACGGTGGTCGTTAAACCTCCAATAAAAAACAAAACAAAAAAACCCTATAGTTCGTGTGAAGCTTTGAATAATTTGCAGATTGTTTTAACACGTAATTCACTTTTTTTTTACCACGAATTCACACTAACTTCGGGAAACTCGATGTTTTTTAATCACAATTTTTGAGCCCATAAGCTTTCCATGTAGAATAGTTATGGGGATGATTATAATTTGGAAACTACCAGGCAGAAAGACTATCCTCTGGAGGTCATCATTTAAGCAACTTACATTGATATGGGACTGGGGAAATCTCGGCCAATTAGAGGGCAGTATTCAGCTTCAGTGACGACATATATGGGTGTGGCTTATCTTCATGTGTCACGTGGGATTACTTCTGAGATACGATCTTAGTGGCTTTGGTTTATGTGATTTCATTTGATTTTCACGTTCGCTACCTTTCGGATTAAAAAATAAAAGAAATTTAAATACATAAACATAATACAGACACTCACAAACAAGTAAATAAATATATAAATAAAAAAATATAAAGATAAGTGGTAAGTTGTTTTTTTAATTCTGTAACAGTTATTTCATATCTTAGGTAACGATGTGAAATGTAGAATGTGTAGATTAGCGTCCTAAATTATTTCGTCGGTAAAATATTAGTACCTGGGAAAAGTGCGAAGTATAGATTTTAGAGTATGGAAATTAATGAGAAAGAGAGACGCTGCGGTAAACTATACTCATAGCTACCGCGATGGGTTCAAGATCGAAATGACGGGCGGAAGAGTACAAGAGAAAGCGGTTACGTTGTTGGGAGGAAAACGATAAATGTTGTAGTGATACGCTACAGAAAATAGGTCCAGATTATCCACCCTTTATTTCTTGTATCCTGTACGTAGGGGCGTACTGATATCCCTTGCCACCCATGCAGTGCAGGTGGGCCTGATGGTTAGCTAGAGCAAAAAGATATTGCTAATTTTTTTTGCGTAAAAAAGCATTTTTTTTTTCTCGGTAAAAACGTGAAATCTTTAGAAATAATTTCCGTTGCTTTATTTTATAAAAACTGGATGACGGGAAAGTAGCTATTCAAAAGAACCTGAGGCCCCTTGTAGTAACCCTTCCTGTTACAAGGGGCCGAGGAGGTTATATTACTGGAGACACCACTGGCTCTGCCGCCATAGGTCACAGCTGATCTGTGGTGTGACGTCACAAGCAGGCAAAAACGAACTAAATTATACCGTTGATAAAACAGTAAGCTTGTGTATCATTGATACAGCTTATTGAATTACTCATTTTATCTGTTTATACGCTTAGAAGCTTTTGTTCCATTGGTTTCAAAGCAGCTTCTTTTCTGCGGCTGCGTCGTGCCTGCTCAAGACGTCATTGGCAGCACAGTCGGTGACTTATGGCGGCCAATGCTGGGTGGATAGGAGTGGTGTTTCCAGTAATATAACCTCCTTGCAAAGGGCCTCAAGTTCACAGCCCTTGCAATAGTTTCTATGTAGGTATGTTAACAAGAGAATGTGAAAAAAAAATTTCATTTCAATGAGCGGAATTTTTATACCAATGAGGATAAGGTGTTATGCATTGCAGTTATTTGTACATAACTACGCATCCTTCCGAATGTAATGAACTAAAAGGTGTTCTTCGCGGGAGCGAAAAATCAGACACCTGTGTCATTTTCTTTTATAAGAGTCAAAAGATTTTTTCACTATGTGCAAAACATTGTGGCATTATGTAAATGTGTTTTTTTATATTCCAGAGTAAATAATTTAAAGATTTGTACGCTTTTTTTGCTAGAGTTCTTATAGTCGTTACTTACAGTAGTTATTTGCTTACTTATGTTTTGCCATTTCGTATAAATGGGAAAAATCGTCAGACACTGTCACACGACAGTTGCATGTTTCGTGTGTGCAGTCGTGAAGCATTTCAAAACGCAGGCATCAGTTCTTTAAAATAATAAATTTTGCATATTATGATTAACTTTGACGTAAGTATTTTGTGAAGTAATTTGTATAGGTGACTAGGGCAATTATAATGTACACATTTGTGTTTTACCCAATAAAGTGAAAAGAAAAATATTTTAAGATAAATACTTGTAGTTTCCAAAGAATTTGATTTATTAAAACACCCGTAAAGCCTAGTTAATAACATGAAAGTTACAATTTTGAGTAATTGAAAGCTAATGCATTTTCGCAAAAGGGCATCGAAAACATTTTTTGCTGGGGGCCCTCGAATTTTTCTGATACGCCACTGCCTGTACGTTGTTGGCAGGACAAAAAAAAAACCCTTTGATTTGCAAAATGTACGTATCAGTGAATGCAAGCAAAGTATGCCGCCCCGGTGGCGCAGTGGTCTAAGGCGCTGGCCTCTGATCATTCGTCCGTAAGGGGTCCGGGTTCGAATCCCGGTGAGGCATGGATGTTGTGTTTGTCTTACGGCACTGGCTCTCTCCCTTCCCTGGAACCAGTGACCCTAAATTAGGGACGGGCGACTGCTTATAGCCCATTGAGTTGCTCACGGTGGTCGTTAAACCTCCAATCAAAAAAAAAAAAAAAAGCAAAGTATTAACAGGAGAAGAAAACCTGCAGTGGCGCAGCAAATCAGCTATGAATACAAGCTGTTCTAAGCAGAACCGAAAGTTATACTTCTCCAGTTTCCTCTACAACATAGAAAGCCATATTTGTACTACCTATTTGGAATCAAGGAATTATGTGTAAAAGAACGAATCATTTCTCGACATCTGCTTTAAAAACAATGACAAACATGGACGAACTATATTCTGTAGCGTACGAGTACATAATGCTTCGCTCACCTGGCAAGAACGTACGCGGCTGTACTTGTAGTCGTCCACGCGTGAATTACACGCCACAGCAAATCTTTTTTTGATTGGAGGTTTAACGACCACCATGAGCAACTCAATGGGCTATAAGCAGTCACCCGTCCGTAATTTAGGGCCACTGGTTCTAGGGAAGGGAGAGAGCCAGTGCCGTAAGACAAGCACAACATCCATGCCTGACCGGGATTCGAACCCGGACCCCTTACGGACGAATGATCAGAGGCCAGCGCCTTAGACCACTGCGCCACCGGGGGGGCAAATCTTTTTCAACGAAACAAAGTTTGACATCATCGCTGTAGCGATGCGTTAGGCCTACCGCAGCGTCACTTCACAGCATCGCACTTACAGGTAAACATTACGATAACAATCTTTAAAATACATTTAAAACATGAAGTTTCTAAACCATTTGCCATTAATTTCTATACTTTAAAATCTGTACGTCGCACTTTTCCCAGGTACTGATATTTTTCCGACGAAATAATTTAGGACGCTAATCTACACATTTCCCCATTCTACATTTCACATCGTTACCTATGATATGAAATAACAGTTACAAAATAAAAAAAAATAAAAAAACTTATTTTTCCACTTTTTTATTTATATATTTATTTGTGTATGTCTTCATTATGTTTATGTATGTGCATTTCTTTTATTTTTTAATCTGAAAGGGCCGCCCCGGTGGCGCAGTGGTCTAAGGCGCTGGCCTCTGATCATTCATCCATAAGGGGTCCGGGTTCGAATCCCGGTGAGGCATGGATGTTGTGTTTGTCTTACGGCACTGGCTCTCTCCCTTCCCTGGAACCAGTGACCCTAAATTAGGGACAGGCGACTGCTTATAGCCCCTTGAGTTGCTCACGGTGGTCGTTAAACCTCCAATCAAAAAAAAATCAAAAAAAATCTGAAAGGCAGCGAACGTGAAATTGACATGAAATATCTCAGAATACCACGTGACACATGAAGATAAGCCCCACCCATATGTGTCGTCACTGAAGCTGAATACTGCACTCTGATTGGCCGAGATTTCCCCAGCCCGGTATCAATTTAAGGTTTGCTTAAATGCGCACCGGACACAGCTCCTGATGGGAAATGTTTTTTATTGGAAGTTTGAAGACCACCATGAGCAACTCAGTGGGCTATAAGCAGTCGCCCGTCACTAATTTAGGGCCACTGACACCAGGGAAGAGAGCCAGTGCGTAAGACAAACACAACATCCATGCCTCACCGGGATTCAAAACCGGACACATCTCAGACTAATGTTCCGAAGCCATCGCTTAGACCACTGCGCCACCGGGCGGCGGAAATGCTTTGCATATAATTTCTGATTTGATAAAGAATAATTTGGCCACCACGGGGCGTAAGAGTTAATTTCCGCTTCTGATGTATTTGCGGCAAAATCTGAGCTCCTGAAAATTCGATTGAAAAATTCTTTCGTGGACCGATACAGCTCACATCGGAAAACCTTTTGAGAATACTTTCTTCTTAAAATAACGCATGGTTTTTTCGCCAGGGGACGTAAACGCATATCTTAATTTTGTCGATATCTCTGCTTCTAAGAGTCCGATTTAAATTTCTTTTTTTGTTGTAAAGCGTTTTCCCTGCAAAATGTTTCTCATATAATTTCAAAATTTCCTTTGCGCACAAATATGCCACCAGAGGGCGTTCCCGTTTTCGCTTACAGCAATATCTGCGGGACTAAAAACCCAATTGAAAATGTTTTTTCTTCGGTCAGATACTACTAACTATGCAAACTGTGTATTTTCTTTCTAAAATAGTGCACAATTTCGCTGCTAGGGGAGAAAATGCTTAATCTGTTTTTCTCAATATCACTGCTTTTACATGTGCGATTTAAAAAATTCTTTTAGCAACGTATGCCATTTACCTTGCAGAACACTTTAGGCTAGTAAATAAGGAATATTGTATTTCACAGTTCGGTTGGTAGGTGGCATTTGTGTACTTCAGTTGCAGCTGTATTGTAGCTTTTAAAATTGTTATTAAGAGATTCCTTCTTTACTGTATGTCATTCACTACAATAAAGATGGGGAGCATTATCCTCTTTAAATAGCGCAAAGATTTCCCGCTAGCTGTGTAAATGTCGAAATCTTTTTTTTTTTTACGTTATCTCTGCTCCTGGGAGACGTATTTCGTATTTGAAAAGTTCTTTTCCTTTAGCATAGCTTTTCCCATGAATAATAATTTTCGCCTATTTTCAACTTTTCCGTTATGCAAAATATTTCCGCTAGCAGATGTAGACTTATATCATGTTTACCTTCTGCATTTTCCATTTTAACTATTCGATTTGAAAATCTCTTTGTCTCTGGTAACTTTTTGTTCACCATTTGTTAATCTTTGTAACATGCTTTTTAGCCGCTGGTGGAACTAAGTTAAGGTGATCAGATATTGGAACACTGATTTGAGGACAAAATGGCGTGGCATCCCCAAATCGGCAGTTCATTTGGGGACATATACATACTCAAAATAAATATGCGATTCTTTTGTCACAAAACTGCATTACTTTAATAAGTGTGATATTACATATGAAATTTATGTCTTAAAAGGAAATACCTTGTAGAATGTTGGTAATTTGTATTGACAAAGTAGAATTATAATGGCCAGAACATATTAGCAAAAGTGAAATGCTGTACCTTGTACATGTGCCAAATTAAATCAAGCTGCACACCAAACTAATTGCATGGCGATTTTTCATTGCTCCAATTGCAAGTATTCCTTCGATCTGGAAGACCAAAGGAATACTTTCAGCCCTGAACAGTTTGAACACAAGATGTTCTATGGTATTCGCCTCAGATAAGCATAGTAGTCTACAACTATCCCATATGTTCTTTTTTATTGGAGGTTTAACGACCACCCTGAGCAACTCAATGGGCTATAAAGCAGTCGCCCATCCCTAATTTAGGGCCACTGGTTCCAGGAAAAGGAGAGAGCCAGTGCAGTAAGACAAACACAACATCCATGCCTCACTGGGATTCGAACCTGGACCCCTTTCGGACGAATGATCAGAAGCTATTGCTTAGACCACTGCGTCGGTCCCATTTTTCAGTAAATTTGCTAATTCTGTGGTTCGTTTCTAAAGCTCTTGCCCTGGTTTTACATGGCAGATAACTTCCAATACTTTTTATTGAAATAATCTTATCCTGCATATTTGTCTTTGAAGTCATATTTAGTGAACTTCTAATGTAGGACATTTTTTTTTCCATACGCTTTGAACTGTCTCTTTGATGTTGGATCTTGTTCTGTTTTTCTGCCCTGTCCTGTATAGAAATTCCATACAGTTGCTTCATGATTATACGATTTGAATATGACATTCTTTTGAACCACTTTGAGTTCCCAAGTTTAGGAGCTACCAAAGTTTTATAGTCGCATATATTTTCAACATGATCAGCTTTCATTTAAATTTCGTTAAGTGGCCACAGTACATTAATTTTCATTGCGCTTCTCTCGCCTCAAAGGTACTATAGCCTAATTCCCTTTGTATTACACTATTCAGAACCAACTTCCTGCTTTTAAGGGCAAACCAGCCAATATTAACTGGGCTTGAATCAGTATATTTCTTACCTGGATATTTAAAACTAGGTTATCATTGCCACAGGTCAGTGCAACATATTTTTTTTTTTTTTTTTTTTTGATTGGAGGTTTAACGACCACCGTGAGCAACTCAATGGGCTATAAGCAGTTGCCCGTCCCTAATTTAGGGTCATTGGTTCCAGGGAAGGGAGAGAGCCAGTGCCGTAAGACAAACACAACATCCATGCCTCACCGGGATTCGAACCCGGACCCCGTTCGGACGAATGATCAGAGGCCATCGCTTAGACCACTGCGCCACTGGGGCGGCACAACATATTTCCACAAAATTCTTGTGACATTTATTTTAAGAATACATGGCCAAATTTTTTGATACCTAAGTATTTCTGAATCTTTTTACCAATGTTATCTTCATGTCTCCTAAGGTAGTTGTTTCAGGGACAATTGAAATTCCTAGAAAGCTTATTTCACTTGTAAATTTTAAATATTTTTCTTTCCCAAACACCAATTCTGTAATATCCCTCTACATTATTGAATGCAATAAATCTGCATTTCTCATTTGCAAATGTAACATCTGATTCTTCACCCACAGTGTTGCCATCATCCATGCTTATTTCTCATAAAGTACGAAACAACTACAAAAAGTGTTTTGTTTTCATCTATGTCCAAAAAAAAAAAAAAAAACACATTACATAAAAACAAGGGTGCATAATGTGTGGAACACATTGTAGTTGGGTTTGGCTGTCTCATATTGTAAAATCTACGTATACCTCATAGTATTTCTGAAAATATCGGGACGGAAACATACTATGAGTTAGAACTCAGTAATAATTGATGACATGGCTATTTATAGACTTAATGATTTACAAATATTTCAAATTTATGGGGTTTACTTAAGGAATAAAGGAAATTTTTAATTCAAATTTTCAGGTAGTACCCCCCTACAGCTATAGTGGGTGTTGCCGTTCATGAAGTAAATTCCAACCTTACAAATCATTTAAAGTTGAACAACTTCTTCTTCCGAGTCCTTCTGAGGAAGGGTAGGAGTAGTGCCCGTAAATTCGAATTAAAAAAAACTCCTCCTTATTCCTTGGTATAACCCATAAATTTGAAATATTTGTAATGGTTTAAAAGTTCAATGTTTTCTCAAATGACAACATGGCATAAACATCGTTGTAGTAACTAGTGTATGTGTAATCTACAAGAAAAGAATTTCTAGATTTGCAAAAAAATATATTATTCCCAAGTTAAGAATAATTTAATGAACTCAAATGCAAAGTATTGTCAGGTAAGTTTTATTTTGCCTTCATTCAGTAGGAGGTGTGATTTACACATAGTACAGAAGCACTCCTCTTTATTTACAGCATCTCAAAGGAATATATGCCGACAGCATAAAACGCTAGGCAATCCCTTATATTGAGACAAACAATAGGAGTGATCAACACTTTGTGAATTTTCTTTCTTTTTGCTTATTATTTTAACACCGGAACAAAAGTTCTGAAAACAAAATAACAAAATATAATAACATTCACAAATTATCTTTTACTGAGACAGATTTTAGCAATACATAACATGAAATTTGTATGACAATGAGGGGGAGAGGGGAAGGAAGAATGGGAACACTTTATGCAACAGTGATAGCAATAGACACATGCACAGGAAGATGTGCAAAATTTTCAAACATTAAAATAATTGAAATAGCACTTAGTGACATTTGTATTGTGCAAATTTATTTAATCATGAGTATTAGATTTTTTAAGTTTCAAAAGTAAATAATATTAGTACTTTATAGATATTAAAAATTATATATATAGGTACTTCAAAAACAAGTTCAACAAAACAAAAAATGATAATCACACAGGGCCCTGAAATATTGTCAATAAAGTTGAAATAGTTGAATGTACAGTGCAAAAAATTTGTTATGAATAGCATATTTTAAATAAAATCAATGCAACATTTTTTTTTATTTCTCCATACCGAAACACACACACACACACACACACACACACACACAAAAATGCATGTTACAAATACAGAGAAGGCATCTGCAGTTTTCACACAAAATTAAATCAGGAAGGAGTAAAAGTTTTGTACTCTTCAACAGTTTTATGCCATACCCACAAAACTATATCTGTTTTTAACTCCATAAAACATCACACTGTTAGTCCTTCAGAATCCTTCTGTACATTGGAAGACAAGGAATACAGAAACACAAGAGTGATTTAAAAATATTTTCCCACTCCTTTAACTAACAGCTGAAAATACAAGATGGTACTGAAACTGATTCACTGGTAAAATGTTAACACACCACATATATAATTGAAAGTTGCTGACTACTGACAGAAAGTAAATAAGAATATTAGATGGGGCAATTATATCAGGTACTGAAGTTTTTAGTTTTAAATGTGAGTAAAGTACAGGATCTGCCATTTCTCAGAAGTTAAAATGTATATTGCACTTATTTTACCATAAGCACCAATGAAATAAATTTTTAGTGATTTTAATTTTTAGGCATACTACAAAGAAATTAAAAAATATATATACCGTATATACTTGCGTATAAGCCAAAAATTTTTGCAAGAAATTCTGTTTTCGAAGTGTGTGTGTGTGTGGGGGGGGGGGGTAGTCAGATTATTTGTGGGTCAGTAAAAAAATACAGCTGGACTTCTGAAGTGTTATGTGGATTCTCCAGCAAAATTTACTGCCGAGTTTAAGTTTCAGATCACGGTTTTCTGTGTGATAGTTTTCTGACTTTTTGTCAGTTATATTCTAAGATGTGCTCCCCACTTCACTTTGAGGGGAAAGGTGGACATAGCTATGAAAAATAACTGGTAGGTATGGTTATTCTGTTCTCAAGACATCATGGGGAAATGATACTTCTTTCATCTGCCAATGGTGTATGTGCAATTCAAATGGAGACATTGATTTCACCTCGAAGCAAAAAGAAAATTATTATTACAAAGATTTTTCACATTTCATTTTATGTATTTTACTTGTATACTATTGAAAAACATATGTATTCTTAAAAAAATCGACCCTATTTTGCATTTCACTATTTATATCACGTAGAAAGCAACTGCTGACAACTGTAGCATGAGGATTCATGTAGAACTTCTTTGGAAGTACTTCCGACCCCCCCCCCCAAAAAAAAACAAGAAAAAAACATGAAATATTTTCCCACTCAAAGTAGGATTTCTATGAGAATAGGTGTAGCACCTATTCTCATAGAAATCCTACTTTGAGTGGAAAAATATTTCATGTTTTTTTTTTTTTCGGAAGTACTTCCAAAGAAGTTCTACACGAATCCTCATGCTACAGTTGTCAGCTGTTGCTTTCTACGTGATATAAATAGTGAAATGCAAAATAGGGTCGAATTTTTTAAGAATACATATATGTTTTTTTACTATGATAAGTGAAAAACCTAATCCTGTTTTAAATTGCGACCTTGAAATTTCTTGCTTCCAAACATGGAATATCGCATTATTTCCCATGTGCAACCACAGGATGCCATCTTTTAAACCGGACAAGCGGTGAATTAGACACCACATAAATCACTTAGCTGTTGCAGTAGGCCACAACCAATCAGACATCTCTCCTCCGAAGTTTTCACACCAAGTGTGGGCGATGCGTCTTCCGCTCTGTGTTGGCAAACGAAAGTCATCAGCACTAAGGGAGAGCAACGACAGTGCTTCACAAAAGGTGGTAACTTGAAAAAGGCCAACATGGCATTGTTACATGGTTAATAGCCAGGAGGCAGTGCCAAGACTGCAAGACTGAAAATTTTTTTCTTTCTCTAAAGCCCCCCCCCCAACTATAACAAATTAGAACTGTGCCCTCATTTGCCACCTTTGTCTTCATTTTTTAATGTAATCCCACCCATTTATGTGTATTTGCACGCACACAGAGTCATACCACTCTTTTTTATGGGGGGGGGATACATTTTTCAGTTCTCACACCCTACATTTGTTCATCATAGCATATTCAAATGCTCAAAATTTCAATCCAGTGTTATAGCCCTCCTGTTCCATATCTAGCTCTCAAACTCAAACTGCACAGCATCATCAAATTTTTAACACAGGCTTTTCCTGAATGTATTCACTATCACCATGTGTTTTGCATCATTACATGGAGAGTTGAAGATCTACTTCTTTTTATCTCACTGACAATGATTTCAGCGAATAATTTTGTTCGATAATTTGTTCATTCTTGTTTACAAACGAAATAATGGCTAAAAACTCTTGTGATATTTAGCTTATCAGTGGAAATATGGACAAAAATACCCCCACCCCACACACCTTTTCGTTTTTTTACATTCACTAGGAAGAGACAAACATAATTATCTACAAGAAAATCTGAGTTACAGCATAAAGAAATACTGACCTCCTTTGCTCCAAACAATCCATTCATGCGATGGAAACATTTATTTATAAAGGCTTTATTCCATACAAACATTTATGGAATAAAGTGATATATTCATGATGGAGGGAACATTGTGCTGAATTTTTTTTTATACCAATATGGGAGAAATTTTCATTACGTCTAACTTTCGTTTTCGGAAATTTGTGAAAACTGGAATTCCAGAATTCCATCCCCCAGGATGGAAGACTTTCACCAGAAATGGTTATGAAGTCTCTCAAAAAATGCTGCATAAGCACTGCAATAGATGTTACTGGAATTATTTGAAAACTCCAATAGTGAATCATACTTTGAAGGTTTTTACGGAAGATAATATCAGAAATTTACATAATACATTTCAATAAGTATATTTTCCAAAATCTTGAAATTTAAGGTTGGCTTAATGTGGATCAAAGCAAATTTTTTACTCTTGAAGAGGGGGAAGGGGGGGTACTTATAGGCAAGTATATGTGTATGGTCACCACAAATTCTGGGCAGGCAAAAATTAATAGGGAAAAACAAATTTAATTCTTACTTTTACAGAAAATGTATAAAAACTTTTGTCATGTCGAGACTAAAGGAAAATATGCTTTTTAGTGTCTGTGCTAACTCATAACATGCAAAAGGTTTCAATGGTGCTCTTTTATATAGGGAAGGGGAATGTGTATTCTCAAATACTGTTCAAGAAATTCACCTTAGAAGCCTTTAAGGCGGATCCACCTAAAATCTTTGCCTTGTATTTCCAATTGGCAAACTTCTGTAGCCATTTTCTTAATAACTTATGAGTTCCCAAGGATGAAAATTTGAACATCGATAAAAATAACTTCATGTTATAGCCTAGTATACTTAATATTTTTGAAAACTTAACCATAATTATATTAAAAATCAATAACTTTTCCTTTGGTGGTGGTGTGACCAGAAAATGAATGGATGGTATGACCTGTACATTGATGACGTCAGTAACAAACAAATGTTGGATTGCTTAATTATGATTAAATTTTAATAAATATTAAGTACACTAGGCTATAAGATCAAGTTATTTTTATTGATGTTCAAATTTTCATCCTTGGGAACGCATTAATTGTGAAGAAAGTGGCTACAGAAGTTTGCCCATTGGAAATACAAACACAGCTTTCAGAATTTATTACTTTTTGGATTTAAATTCATGCTGTATGCCTGAATAAAGATCATCTTACCTGTTAACAGAATTTTTTAATTATGAAACTCAAATTTCATACAACTCAAATGAAACATGGAAACAAATTAATGTCTGATTTCCAATGAACAAGACTTAGACATACAAATGTCATCAGCAACTGCCCCCCCCCCCCATGTGAAAACTTGAAATTTGTATCATCCCAAAGCAGGAATCAAATCCACGATTTCTGATTCCTGTTTAATTATTCTAAAACACTGTATGATGATGATGCATTATTCTAGAAAGTATAATTCCGAGCATACTTGGACTCAAATTCAGATGCACAAGCACACTAAATAACATGTGCTTAATTAAGGCAGCAGAAATTTTCAGCACTTTTCAAAAAATATTGAGTTATGCTTAAGGATGTGTTAGCAAGCAGCAAGAAAAAAAAAAAAATAAAAAAAAAAAATCGCTTTGTGGCGAAACCCATTGGCGTGTGCCATTTCTTTTCTTTTGTTGTCATGTCATGCTTAAATACTGCGCCCCATCTTCCTTGTCCACTGCTTCCCAAGATAAGGTGCAGAAGGAGGATGTGGTGCAAGTGTTTTGAAGAAGCAATCTAAAAAGAGGTCTTAATGATTGGCTGGTTGGTAAGAGTTTAGTGGTGCAAGTCCCAAAAAGCGCCCTCTGAACGAAAAATGACGCTGTTTTCCTACTGCAGCAATCACAACAGGAAACTCGTCCCTTAAATGAGAATTCAATGCTCAAAACATTTTTCACTCTGTTTCAGACAATCTTTAAAAAACACCAGACCTGCCAACCTCTCAGAACCAAAAAACGTAACACTCGGATAGAAAAATCGTAACACGACGCATGCTGATCATTTTCGAAGCATTTTTCAGCTATATAAATTATTGATGATCAGAATGTAGGGATTTTCGCCCCTACATTAAAATTTTATTCAGAAACTAATTAAATCTAATCAGCAAACACTTTCATGTTGTTAATTATCAGAAAAAAATTACGATTACACTAGAAATCTTCACTCCGCCTAACTTTCGTTTTCGGAAATTTTGAGAGGCGGAAAACTTGCATCTTAGGAGATCTGCAAGATGGTTTAATCGGGTTCTGGGGATGTCGTTTTTGTCTGCAGGACCTAAATAAATCTGTGATGTGCGTCGGCCGTCGCTGCGGTTCTGCTACGAAGATTAGTAGAAAATGAATCTGCGATGTACGTCGCCAAGACTGTTCTACGGGAACGAGTACAAAATGAATCTGTGATGTACATCAGTCATCGCCACGATTCTTCTACAGGGGTGAGCACAAAATAAATCTGCGATGTACGTCGCTGCGACTGTTTTAAGGGGACAAGTACAAAATAAACCTGTGATGTACATCACCGCGATTCTTCTACGGGGATTAGTACAAAATAAATCTGCGATGTACCGTCGGCCGTCCCGCGATTCTTCTACGAGGATGCGTACAAAATAAACCTGCGATGTAAGTCGCCACGATTCTTCTATGGGGATGAGTGCAAAATAAATCTGCGATGTAAGTCGGCCATTGATGCGATTCTGCTACGGGGACGAGTACAAAATAATTCTACAACGTACATCGTCCTTCGTGAGAAAAAAAAAAATTACGATTGTGGAAGAAATTCTCACTACGCATAACTTCCGTTTTCGGAAATTCTGAAAGGCGGAAAACTTGCATCTATGATAGGAAGTCTTGCAAGATGGTTTAATAGGGTTCAACGGATGTCATTTTTGTCTGCAGGACCAAAAAAATCTGCGACGTATGTCGCCCGTCGCCGCGGTTCTGCTACAAGGCTTCTGTCTGAAAAGGGAAAAAAAGGGGGGAAAACATGACTACTTAAAAAAAAAAATCGTATTTTTGGCTGCAAAATCGTATTAGCGTACAGCAGCATGATTTATCATACTAAATACGACAAAATCGTAACAGTTGGCAGGTTTGAAACACCCACACAAAATACCTAGTGAGAAATTTGAGATGAACAGAGAACTAAAGTTCACAAAAATTAATGATTTTGTATGATTTGTCAGGCATAAGATTTTTGTATTAATTCCCCTATTCTCTATTTTTTCTCCTAACTGAAAAGGCACACCTTCACAATCACTTTAAAAAATTCAAATTTTTTCTTCAGAGCTTTAAGCGGAAAATTCATGTACTATATAAAACATTTCGGGCAAAGTTTTTGAATTGACCCTGGTGTTTGGGTATACTCGAGATGATAGTATATGTCGCCATATCTGCTCACTTGCATCATACGGTACTCTAACCTGAGAAATGCCTCTCCCCCTCCCCTTTTCTTTTTTGAAATGGCTTTTAAAAGGATATTTTGTGTATTGGTGAAGCAAAAATTTGTTTCTTGAGAAGAATAGACATTTCGTGCCTGATGAACATGACATGATCAGCTTCCTGTTAGCTACCTTCCCAGGTAGCTGATCCTTTCTTGCCAGATAAGGAATGACAGATATAGCTTCACTGATCTTGGTGGCTACCTCGAGACCTGCCAATTTTTTCTTGTCAGCCCAAATCCTTTATGCCTTTAATACGGAAGTGATGTTTAATGGACACTGTGTGTCTACAATAGTACTTCTTCCATACATACTCCCAAACCCAGAAGCACTGAGATCAACATTGCCACGATATTTGTGATTCTTTACTTGGAAGGTAACGATTTCCTTCTTACTTTGTAGAGATTATCTTGTTACATTCGTAAGAAACAAAACATTGCTTTTTCTTCAAAGGAAATACTTTGTTGCTATTCTAACACACAAAATGTCCTCTAAAGAGCCATTTCAAAAAGAAAACTAAAAAAGAAAGTTTCTCTTAGGTCATGGTAACTGCATGATACAAGTGAGAGGGCATCAGTGACGCACCCAGGAATTCTTGCAGGAAGGGGCGCTACATATATATATATCGTGCCTGATGGACATGATATATATATACACTACTAAGTGAGACTGGAATAAAAATTTATTTAACAAAGACAAAAACAACAAAGAAAACCTCAAAACCCAACAGGCATGAGTAAAAAATAAAATAAAGTAATAGCAAACCTGAATGTAGAAAGTGTCGAGAATGCTGAGCCTTGGCTTTATCAAGGACCAGCAAAACTCTGCATTTTCTCACTTCCACAAAGACCTAGTTGGAAATGGGTTTCTGCAAAGCCATAGATGCATGTTTAAATCCCATTAAAATTTATAATTAACTTAACCGCCCTCAAAGGTGCTTGAAGAATAATCTAGTTTAAGTTTTTGCATGCATCTATAACTTTCCTGGCCCAACCCGTACTCGTCATCTGTCACAAGAAACAGAAAAACAACGAAAGTTATAGATGCATGCAAAAACTTAAACTAAATTATTCTTCAAGCACCTTTGAGGGCAGTTAAGTTAATTATAAATTTTAATGGGATTTAAACATGCATCTATGGCTTTGCAGAAACCCATTTCCAACTAGGTCTTTGTGGAAGTGAGAAAATGCAGAGTTTTGCTGGTCCTTGATAAAGCCAAGGCTCGGCATTCTCGACACTTTCTACATTCAGGTTTGCTATTACTTTATTTTATTTTTTACTCATGCATGTTGGGTTTTGAGGTTTTCTTTGTTGTTTTTGTCCTTGTTAAATAATTTTTTATTCCAGTCTCTACTTAGTAGTGTGTAAATTCTGAATATTCATAACTGCTGCGTTGCACGTCATGATCTTCAGATTGTTTGTTAAACAAATTTGGTTTTAAATTCTTAGGTGTAAATTAAGTCTTTGACTCTGCTCTTGGGTATATATATATATATATATAGTATAAGTACACATTGTGTGTACATATATACATATATATAGTGTACACCTATAGTTTATATACGATTGTGACATACGTCGCTCTTAATCTCTTTGGGGATTTGGGAAGAAGACACTATGTAATTTTTTGAACATGTAAAGTAATATTTTTGAATGGGGGGCTTTGGGAAGAAGACATTATGTAGTAGAAGACACTATGTCATACATTATGTAATTTTTTGAATGTGTAAAATAATATTTTTGAATGTGGGGCTTTGGGAAGAAGACACTATGTAATTTTTTGAACGCGTAAAATCATATTTTTGAATGTTTAATTTGTGACGTACATCGCTCTTAATCTCTTTGGGGTTTTGGGAAGAAGACACCACATAATAGATGACACTATGTAATTTTTTGGACATGTAAAATAATATTTTTGAATACTTAATTTGTGACGTACATAGTTCTTAATCTCCTTGGAGGGGACTCAAGCCCCTGAAGCCCCCTCCGTGGGTGCGCCAATGGAGGACATGGCAACACTTATTGTCATTTCAAGTGGATCCGAACACTGGGGCCAATTCCATAAATGAGCAGAAATTTCAATGCAACAATTTTTTGTGTTGCATTAAATGGGTTTTCTGTTGCCATCTCAGCCACAAAAGAATTTTTCAAAATCATGAAAAAATAAGCTTGATGTGCACAAACAAAGCTTTTTTTATTTTATTTTAATATTTTTTTTTTTTTTTTTTTTTTTTTTTTGAAACATGACTATGAGGGCAAAACACGTAACCAGAAATAACAGATAAAGGTAAGTAGATCATGCTCGTTAAATTCAGAGATTATAACTTTTTCAAAGAAGTTTGTAAGTTGGGAGCTTTCAACCTTGTCTTAATGCTTCATCACGCCAATGGAGGGTCCTCCATTGGCATGATGAAGACCTAAGACAAGGTTGAAAGCTCCCAACTTACGAACTTTGAAAAAGTTCTAATCTCTGAATGTAACTAGTGTGATCTACTTACCTTTATTTGTTAATAATATTTTTTTCACAAAATGAATGAGAAATGTATCATCCATCAAATACTAACATATATAAAACTGCAACCATCTAGGCATTTTTTCTTAAGGCAACAAATTACATAAAAAAAAAAAATTGCTTTTAAAAAAATGTGAGTCGAATTTAAATCAATGAATACCTAGGGACAACATTTTGTCTCTGTGCATCTTTTCTTGGGGTGGCTAACTACTACCATGAGCAATCCCTAATTCAGGGCCATTGGCTCTAGTTGGAGGGAGTACCACTGGCCTGACATATATACCACCCAAGCCTCGTCTGCAACTCAACCCCAGGCCCTGCATGGATGACTAGCCAGAAGCCTATGTATCTCTGATCATTTGGCCACTGAGAGGGCTTAGTGATATCCCTTGAAATAAGAATGAAAATTAAAATGTCTTAAAGCAATTCATATGATCTGAAGTTTTTTAAGTAATATGAACAAACAACTTCTGATTAAACTGAGAATGGTAATTTTGTTGGATAAAATTTAGTTTCTATGTGCAGTCACTCAAAAATTTCACTTCACAGTTTGTCTTAACTTCTTTTGCCCTTTTGCATGTGATGAAGGCAACAGGCACAGATATATAATAATAGTATAACTACCACAAAACACCACCAGTCAATTTCAGTACAAAAATTTTGTTGCACATATCAAAGTAAAAAATTACACACAACAAAAACTAACATGTACAACAATGGAGTTTGTAGGAAATAAGTTTCAATTCAAGGCAATTTCTTATCGAAGACATACTATCTGTAAAAATAAAAAAACAAGGAGTTCACAGCGTATTGAATAGAATGATACTTATCTTTTGGGCAACACACTTATTTAGCAATTCTTTAGAAAAAAAATATTGTAATCATTAAAAAAATTCTCTAAATCATTTCGCTCCCACAGAATCAAAGTTTTTTTTTTTTGACTTTATGACTATTTATATATATATATATATATATATATATAACTCTTCTCTCAGCTCAATAAAAAATACCATGTCCATAATGAATATGAACAAAATATTCTGAAGATTGCTCATTGGTGCATTCAAAACATGTTGCAGTAATACACTTATCAGTTGATGGGTTATTTTTATTCTTTGCATTACTCAGCGATTTACAAAAAGAATTTATAAAAGTATGCCAACTTATATATTTACCATATCATCATCATCATGCATAATTTAAATTTCAATCAATTCATTTCTTGACTTCCTTGCAATATTTACAGTAATTAGGCCATAACTGCATCACATATACACAATTTTACAAAAGGATAACATAATTATACACATTTTCTAACACAAATCTGAATAGTTGTCTAAACATGCAAAATGGCATGTTTAGACAACTATTCAGATTTGTTACTTTTACAATAAAAAATTTGCAATAAATAAATAATGTTACTTTTACAATAAAAAATTTGCAATAAATAAATAAATGTGCATACAACCCAAATACAATACATATTTATCGAGAATTCAGCTAATACTTTACATAAAGTTGGAATTTAATGTTTTTACAGAATTTTTTTTTATTCAGCAAAAAATGGGGAAAGAAAAACAAGAATTTGCATCAGAAATGCTTTTAATGGCTTTTTTTTTTCCTGAAAAAGATTAATTTAGAGACTGCACAGAAGTTAAATTTCTGAAATTAAGTCGAACACTCAAAAATATGAAAGCCATAGTGAAATCTACTATACCAATTACATTGCATGCTTAAATGAGCTGTTTTGGGAATTAAAAAAAAAAATTATCAGAAATAAAGTTATTAAGCAATCTTTACAGAAAAGGCCTACTTCTACAATAACATTGATTATCAAAGGTTTATGTAGAATTTCCAAAAATTACAACAGTTTCAAAGAATTACTGCTGACAATTGATCAGTGGGTATCAGTAAATATAACACTTCTGTTTTTAACATTTGGTATGCTTTTTAAACTTGAAATGATGCTGAGGAACAACCAAAACCCAATATACTGCATTAGATGCAGAATATAATCACCTGAACTTTACAGAAAACAATCACAAGAAACACACAATCACATACAAAAAGATAAACAGGAGGGAGCAGAAGTAGGAAATCAGCTCATAACTATGTGAAAATGTAGTGACAAGGGGGAAGCAATGCATTACTCACAACTCTCTTATTTTTTTAAAATTTGCAAAGCTAAGAAATTGGCAACAAGAGTCTGCCAAATGTGGTGAAATTATGTTTTAGTTTAAGGTAATGTAGAAAGAAAATGAATAAAAATAATTAAGAAGTAGAAAATGATGTTGTGAGAAAAGGAAAACTGGGTAATTTGTTCAAATTTTTCCCACAAAAAGAACCAACGTGTAATGATCTTAACAATATTTAATGATGGAAAACCTCTCCCTACTCGTGCTCTGCAATGATAAACAGACATTGAAATTAACACCAAAACATTCTTTGAAACGAATTTCTGAAATTATTATACAAGTACAACATTTTAAGTGAAAATGTCGAAGTTTTTACCTCATATTTATGTACCTTTTTGAGATGGTACTGATACTGTGACAGTAATTTCTGCAAAGTGAGATCAGAAATTGCCTTGTTTAACTGCTCAGCCTGCTTTTTCACCCAGGAACATTTTTCTCAAGAATAAAAACATGTTGCAATTTTGATGCCACAAAGTTAGCAAAGAACATAAAACGTGTATGTTATAAAACTGTATTATTCAGTGATGATGTAAATTGATTTCCTGTCATTTCTTTAGTGTCACTAAAGTTATATCATTTCTTCTTATTCATTGGCATTATTGAAAGAGGTTTGCAACCATCGTTATTTTACAATAACTTGGTTGAAAATTTGACACAGAACATGCTGAAACATCTGATTCTACTATTGACAGAGAATGAATGAATCACCACCTCAGGTTCTTAATAGTGGGTGGGGAATTTAACACCTGTTATTTTTAGAAGTTACACTAAATGCTTAAATTTTAATTATTGGGATCACAAGAAGTGATTACTAAATAAAAATGTATCTACTTCACCAAGGTAATTGTGATGCTGTAACTTGCTGTAAGTACATCCAGACTCCTTTACTGACTGGTGAAACAGGAATTTCAACATATTCATTTGATCTGAAAACAATACATACAATTTTTTGAGAAGTGACTGCAGAGTAATGTTATCTGTCCCACCTCAATTTTTATGGAATGAATGATGAGCACTACTTGTAAAGGGAAAAATTACCTAGTAAGGATACCATACTCTTAGTTGCCTGTCACTATTAAATAATCATACAATACGGTTAAAAGAATCAAGCTTGATAATCCAAACTTATATATCAAAACTGACTCATTTATTGAAACCTATTTAAGACATCTTTTGCTGTATAAAATACCACAGTTCCAAGTGATTCATGTTTTGAGTGCATATAAAGGACTTAATTAATGATATGCAATGCACAGTTTAGTTTAAGTAGACTGAAACAGCTAAAATTAATGTAACTAATAATAATAATAATAATAATAGAAAAAAGCTGATACACTTAGTGATCACTGCTCCTCAAATGTATGACTAGACAAATTCAGTGATCAAAGCCTATATTTATTAAATGAAATATTAAGTATGATATATTTAGTGCCTCTTATTTTTAGAAGTTTAACCATGCTTTACACTTACAAAAATGCATCACAAAGCTGCTAAAGTAAAATCACATGTGAATTTATACTTTGCTTCTCCACTGACCACCATGTTTAACAATACCTAATTCATTTTTACAAAGCAATATAATATCCATAAAATTATATATTTTTCCTTCACCATTCAGACTTTAAATCATGATTAACACAGGTGAAAAAATATTTAAACAATGAGATCTATTACCATGTGTTAACCTTAATTAGAGTCGAAGTGCATACATAACATTACACATAGTCATATTGATTGCTGAAGGAGTCAAGTCTTAAAACTTTGTCGGGGGTTGAAAAATTTCAAAAAAGTTACATGCCTAGTTGGGTATGTGGAGGAAAAATTTACCTGCCCAAGTAGTTAAAGAAAGATGCCTAAGACAAATTATATTTTAATGCAACAAATCAGAAACCTCATTTTTTAAGCATAAAAAATAAAATAAAAATACAATAAACTTTTTGTGATGATGCAGTAACTTCATTGTTAACTGAATGCAACATTTGGACTGAAACAGCATGATGCCCCAAGGCCTGGATGAACAGAATAATGTTATTAAAATAAATGTTCTGACTTTGGCACTTTTCAACAGTAATACAACTTCAGGGGTTTACAGTGATAAAAAAAAAAAAACTACATGCAATGATAAGTTTTTTCTCTAATAGCATCAAGTTTTCCATTACAACCCTTCTATTTCTAATCCCATTCCCCCAATCTCACTGCCTAGTTGGGCAACCAGGATGTTTTTATTTCACATGACCATACCAATACTTCACATACCTCAAGCAACTCAGGTATGATTTTGTCAAGCCCTTTTTTTGCATTAAAATTCCATTTTTATGAGTATTATGATAGAGACTCAGAAAAACAATTATCATACTTTGCTCTGAATAATCCATAGACAGTGAAAAATTCATACGGGGTGGAAATACTGTGTGTGTGTCCTACAGAAAAATAGCCATTTAGAAAATGAACCAGCAGTCAAAAAAAAAAAAAAAAAAACCCGGAAGAAAAGAAACTTAAAAAAACCCCTTGATATTATTAAAAAAAAAAAAAAAAAAAAGACAATTTTTAAAGCACTTTTGTGTTACTTTCAGGTGAATAACGAGCAAAATTACTGAATGTTTTCAGCATTAACACAGTTAGATTTGCAGCACCCATGAATGTGTGGCATGCTGGGCTTCCAACAGCATGTGATTGCCTTCATGGCATCACATTTTTTGTTAAAATGTAAAACACACACACACTTGCTTTCTAGCTGTTTGCAGACTGCTTTCCTTATTTACACACTGCATTAAAATTTTCCCATTATTAACATGTTATTGGTAAGTTTCCAAATATATTTTTATAACTTTTTATAACAATTACGACATGGACTTTTTAAAAATCAAAGTTCTATAAAAATGCCTTTCCTTTTTTAAAATGGCATATTATATTACCTGCAGAGCCTAAATTTATACCTTTTTTAACATATAATCTGCTGATTATATGACAGAAATTACAGTATATACTAAAAACCTCTATATGCAATTATTTCAAGGACAGTTATTGAAACAGTTATTTTATGAAGATAAGCAACCTGCTGACTAGGCTAATTCCTTTAACAGAATGATTCCTACTCGCTTAGTATAATCATTGTTGCCTTGGAGTGAGGGTGGGGGAAGAATAGTTGACACTTGTTTCATTTTTATGAGTCTACTTTTCTTTGTAATGAAGTGAGGTTCATTACAAAGAAAATATTTATGAGTCTACTTTTCTTTGTAATGAAGTGAGGTTCATCACAACAAACAAAACTAACAAATCACTGAACACCAGATTACGTTCATCATTCTCTTTCTTTGACTTGACATCGAGGTATGATAAAATAGCTATTTTGAATAAAACTAATACATGAACCATTACACGATATAAACAGGCATTCAGTGTAACAAACTTTAGGTATTTTAGTACTATATTCCTCCTCAAAGGCAGAGGAAGGTGTATGTATCAGAGAAACAGCACTGGTGAATTCATTTTGCAAAACACCACAAATCTGTTTCTCATAATCCTGATCTTCCTTATACCCATCATTTTTACATAACCAACATACAGAAGTTTTGAGAAACAAGACCACTGAACCATCTGTATCAAACAAATGCAGCCAAACAATACCCCTTGCCTAGATAAATACAAATCTTAATGGTAGATGGCACCAGTTGATCATTCCACAAACCAAAAGGCTTACAGAAGCAAAGGATTTTGGGTGAGGCTCTGATTTGATTGTGAGAAGCTCAGATTTGTACTGTCTTGTCTAGAAAAGTGAAAGCATCAAATAAAACTACCCCATCCCTCACCTCTGCCCACGAATCCTCACAAAAGATATAATATGAAAACAAACTGCCTACTCATATTTATAGCAACAGTATGACAGCATGAAGAGGTCACATAGAAACTACTGAAATGTGTGTTCATTTTGTAGATGTTGTGTTATAGCAGTAATTAAAAAATGCTGGCCATTTCATTGCATTAAAAGAACACTTTTTGGCTTTATTCAATCATTAAGTTATATTAGGTAAAATAGGGTATCATCCCATTTTTTTAAGAATTCTTTAACAGCAATAACTAGCATTCTGGAAGTATCATAGGTAATATTTTAATTATGACAGGGATAATATTTTAATGCTGAAACTGACATTTTAAAAATTGCATTCAGTGTCAAGGAGCTTTTATTAAGTGGAGTCAAAACTTTGAGAACATATCTTGATAGTCACAAAAAAGACAGAAATGTATAGGAGAAAAAAACAAAAAACAACAAGAGATAAGAATTTAGTCAGTTCTAGTAAGTGATATGTCATTTTGTTGCACTTAAAAACCATCTTTTAAAGAAAGAAAACTGTAAACCTGATTGGACATTCAATGATTTGCTGGAGATATTAGAATGATCAAGTCTTCATGAGAAGAAAGTAAAGAACTTCTGAAAACGAGATATAAGTTTTATTCCTTTTCCAAGACATAACAATAAGCCTAACATGTAGGTAATGTTTTACTGGCCAAATTGCCATTCTTGGCATTATAAAAGGAAAAAGTTTATAAAAATGTCAAGGTATGGAAAACTGTTTCTGAAAATAATTCTTACATAAATAATCAGCCACAGAGGTTTTTAATAGACAAGATTTTTAGGAACTTCATTCCCACAGTATTGCTGCAATGGATTTTCCTAGTATCAAGTATGGACAACGGGAATGAAGTCTCCCAGTATTATAAATACAGGTCTATTTTAAAAGTATAATTTAGCAATACAGGGATTACTAGGATAACTTCTTTGTCCAATTTTCGGGTTGTACACCAACCCGTCGTTGGGGCTGACTCAAGAGAGTAGGTACTGCTACTCAAGCGATAATACCCAGCCTTTCTCTTTGTTAATCATGGAACCTCTTCTTCTTTCAATTTGCAGACTTTACTCCAATTTTCTTTATACAAAGTGCTAATGATGTGAGAGAATTTTTAAAGAGTCCTAGTATCTTGAATATCTGGTACTTTCTTTTTTTTTTTTTTTTTTTTGATTCGAGGTTTAACGACCACCGTGAGCAACTCAATGGGCTATAAGCAGTCGCCCGTCCCTAATTTAGGGTCACTGGTTCCAGGGAAGGGAGAGAGCCAGTGCCATAAGACAAACGCAACATCCATGCCTGACCGGGATTCGAACCCGGATCCCTTACGGACGAATGATCAGAGGACAGCGCCTTAGACCACTGCGCCACCGGGGCGGCTGAATATCTGGTACTTTGTATGTGTCTGTCAAGGCTTGTTTTTTTGGAAATGTTCCTTACAGCAGCTCTATGTTCTGCTATGTGGGTACTCAGTTGTCTCTCAGTTCCTCCTACATATGTGTTACAAGTGCAGTGTACACTGTAGACCACTCAGGAAAGTGTACATATTGAAAGAGGTGGTTAGTTAGTTAGTTAATTGATTTTAGTGGCGCAAGGGCCAGGTTTGGCCAAAGAGCACCAGACACAGAACTATCAGTTAAAGATTTTTAAAAGCAGGGTGAAATGATTAAGAGCAGACAGGCTTGGTGGTGCCATGAATGATTAATGAACAGAAAGACTGAGTATGTTCTGCTATGTGGGTACTCAGTTGTCTCCCAGTTTCTCCTACATATGTGTTACAAGTGCAGTGTACACTGTAGACCACTCAGGAAAGTGCACATATTGAAAGAGGTGGTGCCATGATTAACGAACAGAAAGACTGAGTATTACCACTTGAGAGGCAGCACCAACTCTCTTGAGTCAGCCCCAATGAAGAGCTGGTTTACAACCTGAAAATTTGACGAAAAAGTAAAAATGAAACCATCCCAGTAATTCCCATGTTGTTAAATTATACTTTTAAGATATCTCATCACAACAATTTTGCCATATGACTTAATTAACACACATAGTCCCTCTATTTTATAATACTGTTGCCCCTAAAGTCACTCTGGAGAATTTAAAATGTGTTGAAAGTGAACATGGCTACATGCTGTTCTAAACATTTTAACTATAATGATTATTAGTCTCACACTGTGTAGATATTAAATATGAAATTCAACAGATACGAAGGTTGCAAAAGTAACTTCAGGTCTCGTTGAATTTTGTAATATTTTAAATTTGAAAACAAAGACTAAAATTTCTGTGGGAAAGTGGAGCAGTTTAAAAGATATGGGGGTAGGGGAAGTCTTACATACATAGAATATAGGATTATTCTTTATGTTCATCACATGTTTTCATAATTAGATAATTCAGCAATCCACATCAGTGGGTTCATTACAAGTACTGTATAATGGTAACACTTCTGTGCTGTATTCAACAGCAGCAGATACACGTAAACACATTTTGGTGAACCTTCTCTTTAATTTTAATTAGGAATTACATGCATATCCATGCAATATAGGGGTGATACAGATAAACATTATTTCAAGTCCTTGGAACAGGTAAATATTGATATACTTTACTTCTAATCCTTGTATGTTGATAACAAACAGATGGATTTACATTTGCAGAAGTTTGCATATGCACAATGATCTTTTCTTGGAAGCAAAAACCTGAAATTCACTTTACGACTGGGAATTTTACAATAGCAGAAGATCAAGGCACAGCCATTCTCTTGGTTTAGCTCCAACGACAACAAGTGTGGCTTGGTGTGCTTTACCATTTTTCTTTTGGTACGGAAATCTGACACTGAAATACAGCTTAAAGCATTTTATAATGACATAAGAATACTTTATAAAATGGGTGATGGGGTAAAACTGAAAGCTAATGCTTACACAAGTGCACGGACATTCACAGAGTAAATGAGGATTGATTTGTATGGTGCAAAGAGACAAAAGTAGAAGACAGCATGCATAAGCTTGAAAATTGGAGCACCAACTGATCAAGAAGAAATGTTCACAGAAATAATAGGCATTTGGAACAGGCAATCTCCATCATACGTAGTCTAGTAGAACATCCGGATGTTAGAGAACCAAAGCAGAAGATCAAACAGAATGCTCACTTATGCCACATGTGCTATTTGAATTCTGGCTGTTGGAATGATAGGTTATATATATGAACCCAAAATAAGTTATTTCAGAAAGTGAGATTTCAAATTTCATGCTCCAAATGTGTGTGCTCCCATTGCCATGATACATGCAAGGAAAACTTGGTTTTTCATCAACACACTTTTGATTTGCATGTGATATCTATGAAATATCTTTAATTTTCTTTCTTTTGGAGGGGGTACTAAAGAAGCAGAAAATTGATTTATACTGTTAAAACAATGTTCACAGCATTTGACCTTAATTAGTTTGCTTTTATAGGATCTATGCACACTAGGAATTCTCCCAAACTTGTGTCTCTTTTTTACCCCCATCAATATATAGCATACATAGTTCCCACTCTTTTTCCACCAAAAAAATCAAGGACTTTTCAAGGACTCATAAAAATTTTCAAGACTATATTTGTGCCCAATAAGAACTCACATGAAATACCAAATTAAGTTGTAACAAACAGTCAAAAAGTTCAATTATAGTTATATCTAAACACAGGGGCATACCTTGGTGAGGTGTTATTGTTCCACAAGATTTCAGGTTTCCTTATCACTGACACAATGTGTTAAACATCTAACAAAACAGTTAAAAGCAAAATATTTTTCATTAAAGTCAAACGAACTGAAGAATAAAATATAAGAAATTGAAAGCAACATCCCCTTGGGCACTATGGAATATGGTCATCAGTTGCAGACAAACACAAGGAAAACACTAGAAAAAAAAATGCTTGACAGCAGAAACTTAATTTTCATTAGTATTAACTTAAAGCCAAAAGCATCATCAAATTGCAAGTACAGTTCATATGCCAAAATTTCACCTTTTATTTGTTTTGACTTACAAAATAATGACTTATAAAATGCACATTTTGTTTTACTTACATTTGGAATTCTTCTGGCTCTTACACAGAACTACAGATGAATAATGTATCTCTTTAGATCACAAATCTGGTTTGAGATGCTAGTACCTTACACTTATACCCCCTCACATTCGCTTATCATAGTTCAAAAGAATTCCCCTTGCATTTGCTTATTGTAGTTCAGAATCACAACCGAGCGAAAATTGGAAATGTGTCAACTACGTGCTCCTCATTCCAAGAGTGTTCCACAACACAGCGCAGTCACCTGTGACATTTTGGTGATAGTTTCTCTTCAACGGACTGCAGCTATTCTGAAATTTGGTGAACAGGGAGAAAAAAAAAATAAAAAAAAAAACAAATAAAAAAAATCAAGTACTTTTCAAGGACTTTCAAGGGTCCTTGAAAAGGAAAACTGAATTCAAAGGGTTTTCAAGAACCGTGGGAACCCTGAATAAAATTAGTAACACTACAAGTAAAATAAGATAAACTGAAGTCATAAAAAGAATTTGTCCAATTTAACGAAGATCAGTAAAAATTAAAAGAGGCAAATAAAGATGTGTGATGCATGAACAAAATGTCAAAGTTTAAATCTGAGGGATGGTCAATATTTTGATTACATAATTTATAACTATTAATTTTAATGCCACTTAATACAGGGTCACTATTCAAGAAAATGAATTGACTTTTTCTGTACCTGGAGTTTCCAAAATTTTCAATGTTTACACCCTTTAAAAATTAAGGTATGGAACATACCTTTTTGAAAATAATTCCTATATATATATATATATTATAGTATAGTACTTAGATTATATAATTATGTAAAGAATCATGTGTTTTTTGTTACTCACATTATACTGTTTTAGGTAACAATGGAGACATGTATCTGCTTATCATATACAAATACTATAGTAATATGAGCATCCTTAAGTAAGTTAAAATAAGAAAATGAAGTGCTTACCTTGTTAAGTAGAAGTTGCCCTTTCTAATATTCCAGATCATGGCTCATTAACACGATGGGGAAAAACAGGAAATTGATGCTTACATAAGTGCATGGACATTCACAGAGTGAATGAGGATTGAGCCACAATCTGGGCTATTAGAAAACACAACATCTACTTAACAAGATAAGCATTTCATTTTATTATTCTAACTTACTTAAGGGTGTCCATATTACCATAGTATATAAGCAGATACATGCCTCCATCATTAACTAAGACAGTATAACATGAATAACAGCAAACACATGATTCTTTACATAATTAAATCATCTAAGCACTATATATATAATCCACGCAATACAGGTGCAGCTAAAATAACAATTAGCTAGAACTACAATATTATCCTATATATTATTTTATGTATATCTCATTTTAAGGAACATGACAATGTCCATTTAGTTCAAAGAGTAATGAAGACTTACAATATGACAAAAAGAAATACTAATCTAGACTGTGCATTTAATCAGTGTTTTATTCAGATCTGAAAATTTTTTAAACAAAAGGTTGAAGAGGTATTAATAATTTTTTACTAATATTATGACAAAAATTAAACTTTCCCTTAAACTGAGGCACAAAATCTATTAAAAATTACTAAAATAGTTTGCCCAAACTATCACTTGTACCAAAATGCGGTTCTTCCAATCGCAGCTTTAATTAATTTTATCTCACACATAGATGTTGCCACGTGAAAGTGAAATGTGCATATGAAAGCAAACTTTGCCACTTATTTTTTAAAGAATTCCACAATGAGATCAAAAAGGCTGAAGCCATACTACCAAGAATTTTAAATCAAACTCTATACTAATTATTTCAGAGTCATACCACAGTAAACTTAAATTGCTGATTTGTTGTCACTCAATAAATAACTGCTTTAATAATAGTCAGCAATGCAGCACTGTCTAAGTAATTTATCACTTAACCTGCCTAGTCAATTGATTATGATCCAATATCAGTTTTCCTTAATTATTCGTGTGTGTGTGTATATTCCTTTAGACTTTCCACTACCAACATTATAGTGCAAACTAAAAGTAAAGGTGTTTCACAATCTATACTGTTACACTTTACATGTTCGTAATCATTTTCTTTATATTTTAATTTTAATAAAATATACCTGTTATATATTTTGATTAATTATGAAATATCAAATGTAATGATTAACAGTAAACATTTCTCTTACAATATTTGTATTTTCCAAAGCAAACATACAAGTTTCTTGAATGATTCTTAGAAAGCTTAGACATGACTACCCATTAAAAAAAATGTAAATCTTTTGTATACTTTTCAAAGCTCTATTAGTTTACACATTTCAAGTCACATGACAAATAAATTCAAATGCCAAGGTTGAATTATACTCCTGACTCTGATGTTTGAATCTGCCAGAAATGACACCAGATGTTGCCACGTCTGCACACTTAAAAAATGTAATCAGCATAGCCTGAGAGGCACTGGTTTTTTTTTTTTAATTTACCCTCAGAAAAAGGGACATTTCTTATGAACACAACATGATAAACTGTCTTGTATAGGTAATGAACAGAATCATGAACTTCAATGATGAATAATGCAAACTTATGATTCAAATGGGCGTTCTGACGAAAGCTTGCAGTTTCTTCAGAACAAATATTCTAACAAGTGTAGGTCCAAATCTTTTGAGTCTCTGGAAAGGAAGTGGTGTTTAAAGGGATGCCACGAGCCCTTAATGGTTTGGTGAGAGCCACAGTTTGAGGATCAATGGAATTGTTGGAATGATTGGCTGTCAGGTGAGTGTATTCCTTCTCTTGCAGCAGACGATACGTGACACATTAATCCTTCCTTATCACAGACTTTGGGGCTACATGCTTTTGAATTATACAGAACAGAGTGGTAGAAGACTGGGAATTTCCTCCACATAAAATATCTTCATACCTCTTTTGAACATACAAGTGGACACACCTCAGAAAACTTGAAAATTACATTGTCCTGGAACAGGAATTGAACCCACATCTCCCGATTTCCGCTTGAGTATGCTACTGTTACACCACCCAGAACAAGGAACCTCCAAACAACTCAGGATGTATTTTGGGATTCAAAATGCACATGGCAGAGCATCACATCTGAGTACCAAAACACATCCTCAGTTGCTTAGAGGTTCCTTGTTCTGGATGGTGTAATGGTAACATACTTGAATGGAAATCGGGAGATGTGGGTTCGATTCCCATTCCAGGATGTAATTTTTAAGTTTTCCGAAGCATGCCCGCTTGCATGATTCATTTAGCAGCCATCTGCTTGACTCTTTTGCACATGTACACAATCCAGAAGCAGGCCACCAGCAGGCCACACTTGTTTTTTCCTCTTTCCTACTAGTGCTTCACTGATTTCACTGACTTCTCCTGTCCCACAAACCTTCTGAGTCCCGGGACAGCACCATGAAGTGTGCATATAAAACAGCTCTCAAACTGCTGCAGATGACATGGTGATAGAATCGTCAGAACTCATTGCCTGTTTGATGCTGATGTCCTAGGCAAAGCAGAATGCAACTGTCATTACTGCATCAGCTGAGATGTGAGCATCCAAACAATGTTTTGTGCTGTGACCAGAGGCTTCATTCTTCCCTGGTATGTGAGTCTTTCTGAACTTGAATTGCCTCAAAGATCCATGGCCAGGGGACAGTTTCACAGTCCAAACAATTGCTCAAGGCCCTACAAAAAATTCACAAGCTGCTCACTGGAAAAAACAACAAGGTCAGCATGTGAACGTGACATCTAATGTTGTCCCCAGCTCATGCAAAAACCTAGTCAGAAGTATATTCGACCATTTTTTTTATATGCTTTTCAAATGTCAATTAATTTATATTCCACATTCTAAGTTACATGACAAACACATCCAAATACAAATATTGCTAATAAGTTTGAGGTTTTCCAATTAACTATATATCAGCATAGCATAACGTAGATGTACACACGGGTAGTTTCCAAATTATTAGCAGATTGTTTTTGTTTGTAGATTAAACAAATTGTTATTTACTGTAATTAAAACACTTACTCAAGGCTTTACTCAGATTAATATCCTTAATTCTATTTCAACTTGAAGAATGTTCAATTATTTTTCACCTATTCTGAGTTCTTTTGCTTTTACAGACATTTCTGACCTCTAGATTTTATCAAGGCCTGTTCTCAATGTGTAGGAACTATCAAAAGTTTCGTTTACACAAAAAGAATTAAGAATTTCATTGCCAGGTTCTTCTTGCAGTTGCCAGTTATTAAATTAAAATCTTTTCCTTATGTATTCTGTTAAGTCTACTATTTTTGAATTAAATTGTTGAAAATGCTACTTATAATTTTTGAATGTTTGTTAATGGAATTGTTTTTCTGGATATAAAATTTTTCTTTAGTCTTGTTTTTATGAGGTTCATAGTCCAATATTTTAATATTTTGCCATAAAGATCTAAATTATTATAATATAATTTGCAATATACAAATTATATCATAATTTTATTATTATTATTATTATTATAATTATTTGTTTTATTAATTTTTGTTTAAATTTTCTTATTTTATTTTTATCGTAGTTGGCAGGTCGCGGGTTTGCAGCAAGTTTTCTGTTTCAATGGTTGTGTACGCAGATACATTTTATTTTTATGCAACTCTGCTATATATATAAAGTTTTGACGAAGTACAATAAACCCTTTTTATGATGAAACAATAGGGGAGGGAATCATGTACAATACTGATGACTGTCCATTATAACCGAGATTGAGATTTATGTAGAGGATTTTTAGGAAGGGAGTGTCTGACTCCAGGTCTTAAACAACCCTTAGAAATAGGAAGCTAGGAGATTTGGGCTAGAATGCCCAACAGGAAAGTCACATGGAAGTGAAGCAGAAAGGGGAAGGAAGACGCCCTTATTTATAACCATGGAGCCAGTACCTGGGATCTGACGGCTTAACATGCCCATCTAATATTTGGTGGTTCGAGCGTTCGTACTTGCCTGGGATCGATACTGAGACTTTTCTGTGGCAGTCCCACAAACATTGATCACTAGGCCCTCCGTGCCCCCCCCCCTCATCATTATAACTGTGTTAGAGGAATATACATACATTACTGGGATAGCAACTTGATCCATGGTTGGATCAGTGATGTCACATTAGGTGACATCACATGCAGTTTATTTCACATCTTTACTGACAAACTTGTTAAAAGCAGGATCAGCAGGTGTGTTACCCAAAATTAGTGAAGTCTTAATTTCATCACGAGGAAGTATAAGGATGTCTTCCTGATACTGTATTTTTTGGCTTATAAGTTGATGCAGAGAGGAAACTGAGAATGGGTTAAATTTCTCTAAATTTTTTTATCTTCATTCATAGATAAGTCAATCCTGAGTATAAGATAAAGCTAGAACAAATACAGCTAGTGTTTGAAATTCTGTACCTGTATTTTTAATATTTCAGTAAATATTAAAAGGAAGAGAAAGTGAAGTGACTTCTGTATTTTTCTTTTCAGCAAAATGTCTAATTTCGTAAGCTAATTTTTTTCTTGCAAACTGATATCACCATATTCCTTTCCTCCGACCAACTGGCCACTGTACAAAGGTGAAAAACAAAACAAAATTCTGCAACTATATTTTTAATGCTTCAGTAAATATCAAAAAGAAGATAAAGTGAGGCAACTTCTGCATTTTTCTTTTCAGCAGAAAGTATTATTTTGTTAGTTCTCTTTCCACCCTCCCCTTATGAACTGACACTACTGCATTCCTTTCCTCCAATCAACCAATAAAAGCCATAAAAAGCAAAGGGTGAAAAAAAAAAAAATCCAAGGCCTCACAAATGTGTCACATCAAAGTGATGCTTGCAGCATGAGCTATCATTCTCTGCTTTTCCACAGAATGCAACTGAAATTAGAAATCAAAAGAGCTTTTGATTTTAGTCAGAAACACAAGATAAGCATAATAAACGTACATGAGATGGATGAAGAAAAAAAAAAAGCTGAAATTTTTAACTGGGTAAAAAATCAGAATGCACAGCGAAACAGTGTGAATAAAACAGCATGAGCAAGACAAAATTGTTCATGTTAATTTATTTATGTAAACATTAAACTGGACTACATCACTCTACCCAAAATATAAAATTATACCAACATTTAACAAACACAGAATAGCTGAAGCACTGAGGAGAGGATGGGGGGGAGAGAAGGGATAATGATTATGGGCAAAATCTTCGCTCCGTCTGAAATTTTCCTTCCATTTTCAAGCTGAAATACACATATCTATTCAATAAAATAATATTTAACAACGATACTGAGGAAAAGGTTATTGCAAGAAAAAAACTACGCTTACTGGAGAAATCTTCACTACATCAAACTTCCGATTTCGAAAGTCGTACTTCTGTCCTCAGACGGAAAACGACCCTCCCCCAATTCTGTTCAGTTATGTATCGATCTCGAGGACCACACCAATGATGACGAAAAGGACGAAATACCTCGAATCTGGCGAACAATCTCATGCCTGAAGATTACAGGGAAATTTCCGTGCCGTCTAACTTCTGTTTTCGTAAAAAAAAATTTACTCCGTTTTCAAGCTGATTGGTTGGTTGGTTCATTGATTTTAATGGCGCAAGGGCCAATTTTCAAGCTGAAATACTAATATTTATGGAATAAAATGATATTTAACAATACTGGGCAGAAGAAACACCATGAAAAATGGGCATTACGACAAAGGGAAAAAACTTTTCTTCGTTTAACTTCTTTTTTCGAAAGTTTTAAGTGATTAAATATTGTTTCCTGACGGGAAATGAATCCCACTCCCAACTAATACCCCCAAAAATTCTTTTCAGTTCTGCATCAATCTCGAGAATGACCCAAATGATGACGAAAAAGGCAGAATTCCGTGAATCCGCGGAAGAACCTCATGTATCAATAAATGGAAGCAATCATTGATTTTAATTCAGTTGAGAAACACATTTCAGAGATGAACAAAGTGAAAAAACAAAACAAAAACTTCCTTTGTTAGCCAATGGTCACTTCTGTTCTTAAAGCACATGTGCCACAGGTTGTCACCAGCTGATCAACTGTGTGGCAGCAATGTTTGTCACAGATTTAATCATTGAAAGATAAATAAGATGCACCCATTGTAGTTCTGGTGGCAGCTTTGTATTGGCATACATGTGGCCTTGGAGGGATTGTGCAGGGGATGCAAAATATAACAGTTGTTACTAAATTGGGTATGGCAATTTTAATGATGTTTCTGTTGAATGGAAAGACCTGTTTCAGCAGCTTTTAAATAAGTTCTTACTGAATGGAATATTACATTTCGTACACTTTGGAAATGGTTTCTTATGAACATAATATTGTGTTTTCCGTGCTCAAATCATGACCGAATATAAGCGTAGCCCCTGTAATAGTAAATGCCTTCCGATTTACTTGGGAACCCTTTGTCTTGGCGGCAACACGTTATGCTATTAGGGGTATGCAAAAGGCTCCATCGCCCCCATTAGCGGGCTGTAGGGGTCTAACCGGCAGGTGACCCATGCTGTCAGTTCGAAGCTAACCAAGCATAGCGGTCGATAAAGTTTATTTGCGGCACTGTTTGTTATTCATGTTTAATTTAGGGAAAAGTGCAAGTGAAGCATGCGATTCAATATGTCAGGAGTATGGTGAAATGGTTATGGGTGAGCGGATGTGTCGAGAATGGTTTGCCGGGTTTAAGAAAGGTGATCTAAGCTTGGAAGACAAGCCACATGCAGGTAGACTCGCAGACGAGGAGCTGGAATCGCTGTTGCAAGAGGATGCCACACAATCGACCATGCAACTGGCGAAACGTTTGAAAGTGGCTTAATCGACGGTGGTACAGCGCCTACAGGCGTTGGGGAAGATCCAGAAGATTGGTAAGTGGGTTCCACATACTTTAACGGAGCGTAATATTGGTCAACGATTGGGCATCTGTATGTAGTTGCTGAAAGAGTTTCAAGGGAAGATTTTCTTGCGGGAGGTTGTCACCGGGGATGAAAAACGAGTCTATTGCGACAACCCTGTACGCAAGCGATCCTGGGTCGACTCAGGCCAGCCATCAACATCCACTGGAAAACAGAATATCTATGGGGGAAAAAGGTGCTGTTGTGTGTATGGTGGGATATGCATGGAGTGCTGTACTTCAAACTGTTGAAATCGGGCGAAACAATCACTGCACAACGATATAGCAGATCGTTGATGAAACTGAACACCGCAATCGAGCAAAAATGCCCATGGACAGGTGAAAGGATGCCGCCCAGCTATCCTGTTACATGATAATGCCAGACCACATGTCGGTGCCACTACGAAATCAACCCTTGAACAGTTACACTGGGAGGTTTTACCATTCCCAGCTTACTCCCTGGACATTGCACCCTGAGACTTTCACCTGTTTCGCTCTATGCAACGTTCCCTAGCCCAACAGCGGTTCACCACAGTTCCAGAGGTGGAAAATTTCGTCACTGCATTCTTCAGCTCAAAACCAGAGTCCTTCTATCACAGGGGCATTCATTTGTTGCCTGAAAAATGGCAAAAGGTCAATGATGCCAATGGTCAATATTTCGTTGAATAGATGTGTACTAGTTTCCTGATTGTTCCTTTCTCCTTAAAACAGCGGAAACTTTTGCATACCCCTAATAGAAACCACCACTAGATGTCAAGCGTAACGAGATGTCAGGCGATTGGATCTTGGGGAACTTACTGCAGAGCAACATCATCTTGTAAAATATTATATTACAGATTTGATGAACAATAGATTAAGAAAATGTTAAAGAAATTTATTTAATGGAATTTAAATAAATTTCTTTAACTTTTAAAATTTTATACTGAAAACTTTGCTCCCGGATTGAATTCACTTGCATTCGATGCTTCAATATCCATATCAACATATTGTATGAAGCCTCCGAGCTCACACAAAATCGCCGCTTATGGTTGCGATTGAATTTAATATTTCATGTAAATAACTGATATTTGGATACTTCATAGATGATGGAGCGCTAGTAGATGTATATTATTATACCATGCAGTAGGAAAACTTGTAGCTGAGAGAAGACGTGCAAATGATATTTTAAAAAGCATAGACATTACCTTAAGATTAAAAAGAAAAAGAAAAAGAATTTTGATTCGTGACAACCTTTTTCGATTTTTTAAACAGTTTCAAATACTGACATAAGCCCATCATAAAAAAATACCATTCGAAATAGATGCAGTTTCAAATACCAATAACTAGGCTTTGTTTAATCACAAAAAATTTTACAATTTGTGTCAGCAATCAGATCTGTAGGAAGAAAATATGTTAGCCCTTTTAATTGTAGTATAAAAGAATTTTTGGGCATCGAAATTGGCAGCATTATTTAATATGTAGTTTTTAATATGCAGGATTCAGATAGTAGATGAACAGAAAATTTATGTATTTTTATGATATACTACCCATTAAACATTGAGAATATTTGATGTTTTAAGTATGCCTGCACATTCACTAACAACTTCAACTCCAAGCCTTAAACAAAATCTGCCTGTAAAGAATGACCTTTTTTTATTATTTCCATATTAAGTGCAGTAGTGCCTGATAATTTGAATTCAATTTTATTATCATAATAATCATTCTTTCATATATATATATATATATATATATACTGGCAGATTTTAGGGGGAAAAAATATATTTTCAATTCCTGTCAAGTCACTACACGTGGTCGGTACTAGAAAATTCTTAGAGGCTGGTATGAATTCTCATTGTTTAATAAACAACCTGGCATAATGCAGTGTACTATGGTTCCATCCACAGATAAAATCCTTACCTTTGAGTATATCCATACGCGAATAGAAATTGTGAAGTTAATCACAACAAAATGTGTTTTATAAACGTGCATTCATACAAATTCATAATATCAAACCGAACATACGCATCAAGCCAGGCTCGGCTTGCCTCCAACGACCCCTGGCGAGCTTTAAAGGCAAAAAGGTGTTGCCCGGTTTTTCGAAATTACGGAAGGCATTTACTTATCGGGGCTACGGTTTAAGGCACTATGTATACATATAGTTTTTCTTATTGAGAAATTTAAATGACCTATAAATAAGTCGAGGCCTGGACTTCCACAGAAAAAGTCTTGGCTTATTATAAGCCAAAAAATGCGGGACGTACAGCAAGATTAAAATGAGTGAAAAACTATGAAAATTGTGCAACTTAAACCAAGCTTTCTTGGAGTTTAATAATGCACCAGGAGCTGACATATATCTTTTAAGACCCACAGGCATCTAAATCTTCTCAAGAGGCCTAAAAAATGAGTAAACAGGATGTATACAACAAAGACTGAAGAAATACTGAGTATACACAAGATGCCGGCTACAGAGTGGTCACTCCATGCAAATAACGGATTTCAGTCCTTTATTTCCCATATGGATAGACGTCCCTCAGCCACCATATATGTACTTCATCTGCTGTAATTGAAATCCATTATACAGAAATTCTTAATAACAAGAGTTGTGAGATATTTCTTTTTTTCACTATATATTTATTAGTTATGTCTCCAAAATTGCATGTATCATGTGCAAATGTTTTCATCTCTCATTCACGCTCCCTAAACAAAATCCTGTACTGTTTTTGTTGCCTGTTCCACCCCTTATTCCCTCAGATGGTACTACTGCTGGGGAGGGGGAGCTCCACTGGTTAATACATGCCATTAAATTGTATTCATTAGGGAAAGAAATTAGCATTTCTCTCAAATTCTTTTAAAATTAAAACAATTTTCCTAAATGTGATTTTTGAAAAATAATTACAAACACGAAGTTCATTTCACTGAACTTCTAAAGGAAATTTTCAATTTGCGCCACACTTTTTGATGGGAATGCATTCTTTTCTCATGTAAAATACACTGAATGGCATGTATGTAAAAAACTGGAAAGTATCCATCAATGCAGAACAACAGGAATAACAAAAAACAGAAAGCATACAAAACTAGTACAGAAAGTTTTAATTAAAGAATGCATGATGAAATGCTTTAAATACACATTACCCAGAAACTGTACACAGGTACTGAAAAAAGGAGAATAAATGAAACTTCAAAAAGATTTTTTTAAAATTAATTTTGAGCAGCTTATTTCTTGTGTTTTCATGGAGAATTTTCAGTACTGATGTAATTGAAGGCAAAACATGCAAGAAGATAATACAATAAAGGAAAAAAATATGAATAATTTTAACAAGCACATTAAAATTTTTTGACTACACCTTCCATTTTTTTCTTTGTGAAACCTTTCTTACATGACTGCAACATTATTTTTGTTTTTTAATGGTTCATAATTTTTAATCAACTATTTATTTAGGTGAAAAAATATACCAAAAACAAAACAGAAGCTCACACATCTACGTTAGTGTCATGACACAGCAATGGTAAGCAACCAAAAAAACAGTTGACCAATTTCACTTGTGAAATATTCTTTTTGGTTGCATTTAAAGATTTTACTAAGTTAATTTTTACTATGGAGCAGCCAAAGGCACATTTGGCTTCATAAGATTTATGCAAATGTTAATTTGATTAAGAGGAAAAATCAAATTCAACAACTACGAAAAAAAAAAATAAAATGGAAATGGCAGGAGCCCAACATAATGGCAAGACAAGGATGTGACTTATTTTCGTTGTCATCTCACAGCAACAGAATAATAGCTTATATATATACTATTTTTTTTTTTTACATTTTTAAAAAGGGTGAAAAAAAAGCAGAAAAATACACAGTAATATAACAAAAAAAAAAATATAACAAAAGTCAAGAACATTTTTATTAATTTTTTTAAATGTAAATAAGAATGGCATCAGCTGTCCGCATTTAAACCACTTCTGCCCAGCAGGAGAACTTGAGACAAGCAGAAACCATTCCTCAATCTTTTAAAACAAGGTAAAAATAGTGAATTGGAAAGTTGAAAATATCTAAATAATTGTATGATTAAAAGTTTCACTTTCAAAAATACCGTATTTACAAATAAATCACATTTCATTGTGATCAGACTTCCCACTGAAGAAAGGCAGTTTTTTTTTCTTTTTTTCTGATTGCAAATAGTTACAAAATAATACAAATGTTAACTTACACAAGGCAGACAGGTTTGGATTACTGCCTCAGTCGTTCACTTCCATCACAACATGGCAGCTAACTGCCATCGTAATAACAACCTGGAGTAACTTGCAGCTGAAACAGGTAATGATACAGAGACATACATTAAATTGAGTCGAGTATGTCTTCAAGATGCCATTTCATACCTGGTCAGTTCCACAGTCTCTCTTTTTCACTCTTCTAAACCTCACATGATGAAATAACAAGCCACAAAGATGGGCAGTCTTTTCTGTTGTGGATGGCTGAAAGGACACAAAGGCAGTTAATAGCCAAACCATACAGCTGGCTGCCAAGCTTCCTGAAGGCTTGAGTGTCGAACACTCAGAATGCTTACAGCACTTTCAGTCTAGAATATTCCAAGAAGTAGAATAAAACTAGTCAGTTCAAATCACGATCTTCTAAGTAACGGTATTCGAATGTGAATCCTTCTTTTTTTCTTTGGCCCCATTTTTCAAAATCGAAATATATATATGTGCCCTAAAGAGAACATGAAAATGTAAATCAGATTACACAAGGCACCACCTTTGTCATTCAACAGAGTTTAAAGTAAACATGAGAAACATAATAACTTTGAGGATGTTTAACATAAAAAGACCGAGACATGCTGCTTGTGTGTGTGTGCGCATTCTGATATATTGAAAACCCTTTCACAATGCAAAACATTTCACAAGCTGCATGCAGGATACCATGTGTATTCGTATAACTGAAAATCAAAATAAAACCTATGCCTTCCCACCTTTATCTTGCTGAAGCAAACAACTAAACACTAACTGAAAGTTACAAAAAAATAACTATACCTTTATAAAACCAACCCCTTTCTAATGTGGTACAGTTGAACCCAAATAATGTAAACATGGTAATGTGAATTTCTTTTACCAAGAACCATTTCTTAATCCCCTGACCATTTTCGTATATACACTGATGTCCAAAATTAAGGTCACAAACACATTTTCTACAACAGGGTGTCTACAGAATTATCAGACCTGATTTCCTGACCAAATATATAAGAAATCCCTGACCTTACACAAATAGGTATATTTGAGTTTTTCAATATATGTGCCATGATGTACCAATAACGAACAAACTGATCCATTTGCCCACGCTGAACAATTTTGTTTAGTGATTCATCAAAACAAATTACAAAGTCAGTGCACTGCTTCAGATCGTATATTAAACACTCTTTGAAATGTGGTGCCAATCCATGGTTTATCACATAAGATGCTTTGCTTTTGCCTAAAGTAAATTTTGAAGCTATCGCACTGTCAGGAAACATTAACTGAAATGTTTTGTTAATCTGTGTACAAGAGTTCAGAGACATTTGCTTGGACAACACCTTCCATGGCCCATATTATTTCCGACTTTGTTACATCATCTTTTTTTTTTTTCACACCATAAGCATTAAGATAACTGGGCTTCACATCATCTTTCACAACATAAGTATTTGAGTCATTAGACTTAATATTTTCTAGAAGTACTGATTTCACATTTCCTGAGCTTGTTGAAGGCAAGTGTTCGTTATTACAAAGAGAGTTCTTTTTACAGAGGAAGTGAAAGAAGCAAGACTGGGCTGAGACATTTTAGCACGGATGTTTTTGCAAATGATTAGGGCCATTTCTGTGGCTGGAGACTGCCCGACACCCCATGTTACTAAGCTTGAAAGTTTTAGAGCACACTTTACAAAATGCTGATTCATTGTCGCCGTTCACAGCAGCTATCCAACCAGAAAACTTAGGATTTAATTGTTCATCCAACCATTGTTCATTAAACATACAACGCTTTGACATTGCTACAGTCTTAATTGCCTTTTAACAAGGTATAACTTATATCACAAATTTTCTTCTACTCCTTTGACCTAAAACAAAAAGAGAAATGTTAACAAGTAATGTAACACAACTTACAATAATAGGTAGGAAATACAAGGTTACATTAGTAGGAAGGGGAAGTTAGTGACTGTCTGCAACACCAAGTTCAAGTGTGTTGGGCGATGAGGGCGTCACTCCCAGATGCCGGGTTAAAACTAGGTGTAGTCTAACTGTGATTGAAATTTCCCTGACTTTCCAGAATGTGGACACCCTGTACAATAATCCAAAAAGCAACCAGTAAAATGCTTAAAATTACTGTCATATATACTTTGGGGAACAGTGAATTTAATGTAAGCATCCACTGTTTGTTAAACAGTTAACAGGGTGAGTTTGGTAAGAGAACGTGAAAGTGACCGTTCTCTGCATCTGCAAATTTCATCTTCAGAGTTGTGTTTCTTGCAAGAAAAATCACAAGATTGACTGATTTCAGTTGGAATGAGTGCTCGGAATCATTTAGGCGATGGACTGAGATGGAGAGCCATCGGCAGGCTTGAAGCTGGCCAGTCTCAAGCGGAGGTCGCTCGATGGTTACAGGTGTCACGAAAGGTGGTATCCAGGCTATGGCACCAATTCCGAACAACAGATACTATCACCAAGAGGCACGGTCAAGACCGTCCAAGAGCCATGACATCTGCGGAGGATCGTTACGTAGTATTAACTGCCAAACGCCATAGACGGATGACGGCTAGAGACCTCTCTCAGGACCTCGCTGCTGCGACTGGAACAGCAATTTTGAGGCAAACTGTATACAGACGCCTAGCAGAGGTGGCCCTTTACGCCACACGACCAGTGGTGTGTGTCCCCCTCACCAGATCGCAGAAGAGAGCCCGTCTTTCGTGGAGCCAAACACATCTTTCTTGGACACAGCAAGATTGAGGCAGTGTATTTTTCTGTGATGAGTCGAGATTCAGTACACAAAGTGATTCTCGACAAGTTTTCATCTGGAGACAGCCTGGGGCCTGATATCATGCCTCCAACATAAGGGAAACCGACCACTTTGGTGGAAGTGGAATCCCTGTGTGGGCAGGTATCATGTTGGACTGCCGTACACCACTGCACGTCTTCGATTTCGATGGGGGCACTGTGATCACACAGCGCTATTGGGATGAGGTCCTTGAACCTTATGTGAAGGCTTTTCCGTGGAGCTGTCGGACCGAACTTCATTTGTATGGACGATAACGCGAGGCCACACAGAGCTCAGTTTGTCGACGATTTTCTGGAGGGACAGGATATTTGCCGTATGGTGTGGCCAGCGATGTCGCCGGACCTAAATCCTATACAGCATGTTTGGGATGCTCTAGGAAGAGCCATTGCACGACGTCAACCCCCTCCCAGGACCTTCCAGGCTTTAAAATCTGCGGTTTTAGAAGCATGGGATTTGTTGCCACAAGCTGTTATCAACAACCTCATTTACAGTATGAGGGCTGGTTGTGCGACTTCTAAAGCTGTACGGGGTGGAAACACTCCCTATTAGCCGGACCGTTCTAGAGATATGATGCATCATGTTCTTTGGTCTAATTTGCATATCACACGCAATTTACTTCCTGTTCATTTTGTTATGTTGCTATTCGATGTCTCATAGTATGAGGCATCTCTATACCAAATTTCATTGCAATAAACCATTTAGTTTTCAAGATATCACAGAATATGCATTTCTGACCTTAATTTTGGACATCAGTGTATATTAAATGTTTTTAAATTCTTTTAAAATGAACATCCTTAACATGAAATACCACTTCACATGAACTGATGTTTTATCATCATAAGAAAACGTAGCATGACATTAGTAGGAATCAGGAACTTTTTTGTCTGTTAATGGCACAGTCACGTTCATTTTGAAGAACATTAGGGCAACTTTCGATATAGCTCAAGCTTAGGTTAAGCCTGTTGCTGGACTAGATAAATTCGTATGACAGAACACCCACAGATGGTGCACAACATGACATGCACAATGATGACTATGACATGGAAGCAAAGCATGTCTTGGCAAGAAATCAATGTGTCATTATTGACTAGGCAGTTGGGGCAGAAACATCGCAAACCACTGACGAAGACTGTGACTTCTGCAGTAAACGCATGTGGAATGAATGGGAAGGTGTGTGCGAACAACATAGGCATATCTGAAGTTTTGGAGGATTTGTCATTGACATTTTTTCTTTGTTTTTTATTGTAATCTTATTCAGATTTTATTTCGATTGTGTTTGAATTTTATTTCAATTTTAATGGCTTTACTTCATTCTGGTTCTAACTAATCATCGAATAAGCGATATTAGTTCATCTGGCTTTTACCAATATCATCAAATAAGAGATATCATTGAATAAGCAAATAATAATGCAAACAACAAAAAACTACCATGGAGTTCATGAAGAATGAAGGTGAGTTAACATTTTCGCATTATTAGTATAACTGACTTTATAATAAAAAAACTCCCTTAAATAATTGAGCACACTGCCTTCCATTGTCAGTAACGAAGAATTTTAACGTGTGAAACAGAAAAGTTTAGAAGAACGAAATAAACTGTATTGACATACATTAGTACGGTGTCGGTCCACCTTTGGCCTTAATGTATGCACTGACCCTTCGAGACATGCTTTCGACAAGGTTTTGGAACACAGCGATAGGTATGCGCTTCCATTCAGTACATAATGTTGCCGCTAACTGTTGCTTAGTAGTAGAGTAGGCCTTGGTTCCAAACTTCTTACGCAGCGCTCTAATTCCTCCCATACGTGCTCTATGGGATTGAGATCAGGGCTCTGTGCTGGCCAGTCAACACATGATACGGAATTATCGTCAAACTACGCCATAATAGTCCTTGCTCTATGGCTCGGTGCATTATCCTGCTGGTACCAACAAGGCTTGGTTCCATAGTATTGCCACAGAGTTGGTATGGCATAATTGCCCAGAATACCAAGGTAGATGCGCTGGTCAACAGGTTTGTCCACGATAACCAATGGGCCAGGACCATACCACGAAAAACACCCCCAAGAGTACACTGCCAGCTCCAAACTTGACTGAAGGAACAGTAAGTAAACTGTCATAAATAGTGTTTCCCCGGCTGTCACCATACCCACACACGGCCATCAGACTGATGGATCGTGTATCTGGATTAATCAGTCCATATGGACTGATTAATCCAGATACACGTCCTCTATCACTGAATCAATGGGCTGGGACCATACTACGAAAAAAAAAAAAACACACACGAGTACACTGCTAGCTCCAAACTTGACTACAGGAACAGTACATTGTCGTAAATAGTGTTTACGCGGCTGACACCATACCCACACATGGCCATCAGACTGATGGATCGTGTATCTGGATTAATCAGTCCATAGGACTCGTTTCCATTGATCAACGGTCCACGATAAATGTTCTTTACACCATGCTAAACGACGAGTAGCATTCCAAGTGGAGATGAAAGGCTTATGAGCAGCCGCACGAACATGGTAACCCATGGAATGAAATTCTCTGCTAATGGTATGTGCACATACCGAAGTTCCAGCATTTTTACTCACCTGTACACTGAGGTTTTGGGCAGTAGTACTCTGTCGATTAGCTGTAACGACTCTCCTGAGGCTTCAACGTCGTCTATCACTAATTTTCTTTGGTCTGCCAATATGTTTTGCTGCTTCAGGCATGCCATGTGTTTTCCACTTATTCAGTACATCCAAAACAGTTGACTTGGGTATGTTTAAACACCTCTCGGTTTCTCTTATGGACAACCCACTAATATAACACCCAACAATCTTTCCTTTCTCAAAGTCGGTTCTCTCCCGTTGCAACATTTTCACTCAACCTCACAGTGTGATATGATTACGGTTAGCTGCAGGCTTGTTTTTATACCGTTTGCAGCTGTGTTGCGCATCTTAACAACGCAGTGGATCCGCTCATTTGCTTTTGAAGGGGTGTCTGGTGACTTTTATCAATATAGTGCATATTCTTTAAAAAATGCTACTGGGGCAGCTGCTCGATTTTTTGCTCCAACTGTGCAAATAATAGAAACATGACAGTGGATGGGATTGTAGGCTGCTCTGGCAGCATAGTGGTCTAAGCGCTGGCTCCCGACTACGTGTCTGACACGGGTTTGGATTCAAATCTCGAGTGAGGCACTATTGTGTGTCTTACAGCACTGGCTTTCTCGCTTCGCTGGAACCAGTAGTTCTAAATTAGGGATGGGAAACTGCTTATAGCCCATCGAGTTGTTCATTGTAATTGTTAAACCCCCAAACACAAACAAAATTAAAAAGTGACTTTGGGGAGGGATACTTTTGATTGGGGGGGGGGGTGCTTGGTGGACTCTCCTGCTTTAAAAAGAGAAGTAATTTCAGGAAGGGTGAGGCTTTGGATAGAGAGTGAGTGCTCCCCTCTCAATCCCCCTCATCAGCTTTGACTGAATCCCTTCCCCATTAAACAAATTCTTCGGATTAAAGAGAAATCAGGGATGATGATGTAATTAACAGCAAGAAAGTGGAATCACCGAATTTATCTGATTATTGATAAAGATGATATAAAAGTCCCAGTCACAACTGTAATATTATAAAGAAAGTGATGTTTGATAATGGGATTAACAGCAGGAAAGTGGAATCACAAAATTTATCTGATTACTGATAAAGGCAATATTGTAGAAGTCTCTGTCACAACGGTGAAATTTTTAAAGCTTTCACTGCACTGCAAACAATGCATCATTTTGAAATGGATGAGGCAGATGCTTTGGCTCCTTCAGAGAATGTGAACGAACATGAAGAACTTTTGAGTCATTGTTCTGTTACGAAACGAAAGCAACTTCTGTTATTTTTTTTTTTAGTCAAGCTCTCACTGAATGTAGGGCAAAAAATATTTTCATAAATATGTACTGCACTATACATACATCATTACACAGTACTATGTATACCTTTGTCATCACAGTGCAAAGTTTTTGAAAAAAGTTATGTAATTAGTGTTATAAAAGGCAAAAAAGCTATTTACATACTTTATTATTCAATTGCACTGTATAATTTAGCACATTTCAGTAAGCATTTAGTTGTTCAATTAATTACATATCCATACATTTCAATAAGCATTTAGCTGAGAATTGGGTTTTGTCGCAATATTTTTTGGTTTTCTGTTGTTTTGGAGGTCTTCGAACGAGTTGCAGAGATGCCAACATCTGAAAAAAGTCATCAGTAGTCTATATGCGCGGTGCCCGTAGTTCTTTTGTAGTGACGTCAAAAGTCAAGTTCCCACATTAAAATTTGCAGGGTAGCATGCGTATTTCCCAGAATATACTGCTACATTTTTAGCAATATATTAATCTCGATCAGGGACAATACTTGGATAAATTTTGCAACATATTTAAGTCCCCTTAAAATGGGGGGAAAAAAACTTGAGTAAATACACAAAAAATACATACCATTTCAACTCCACCTCTTAATAAATATGTTATGTCATAAGTGTGTGATGCCGCACACTTATGGTTATTCCTCCTGTTTTTTAGAGTGAAAATGCCAACCGCAATCATCTTTTCCGCCGTGTGCGACTGAAAAATCAACAGCACACGGGGAACAAAACCCATGGTTTTCGGATACCCGAGACGATTTTAGACACAGAATTTTTTTCAAATAACTCTCCTTGAATTTTTGACAACTTTTTTGCGTTTTAGATCCAAGAATATTAGTAGAGACAGGTGGCCCTTTACCCGACGCTATTGCAAGTAAATTCGTACACGACAAACACAATGGGAGCAAAGAAAGAACAATTAACTTTGAAAGATTTCGTAGCTTCATTATGCGAATAAATAGAAAATTAGCATTAAATGCTTATGATACGAAAAAACTAATCAAAAAGATATTTTAAATTGCATAAATCAATCAATTCTGGAAAAAAAAGGATAAAACAAAACATCCCTTTGTTTAGCAGAACATTTTTACAAGAGAAAAAAGAAAAAGAACTGCACTTCGCAAATCTGTCAAAGTAACAAACAATTAAGCTCTCTGCCGACAGCAAGGAGAGTGGGAAAATAGGTCACGACTGTGCGCACACACCCAGCAGCTAAGAAACGTCTCACCGCAGCGGCAGTTAGCAGCTACTGCTGCTAGACTGCCGCTACGGTGAGACGTCTCTTCATGTGTCTTTGGTTGCCAAAGACACATGGAGAGACTTTATCTTGCTCTGGGCAGAATATACTGCGCGCGAAGAACAAACTCCCGGGAGGTAACATAAAAAACAGGCAATAACAGCGTCCACACATCCAGGTAGCCTAGTTATGTGCTCTGCCGGAAAAAACAAACATTCAGGATTTCTTTTATCCCCAATTGTTTTCTTCGATCTGATGACTATTTGCTCAGACCAGTTTCTTTTTTTTTCTGATATCCTGCCCGCCCCTTACTTTGGTGAAACAAATATGCAATAGCAATTATCTATTTAAATTACATTTTAGCAAAAAAAAAAAAAAAAAAAAAAAAAACATAATTCACGGAAACACGCGACCGCTGCAAACATGGAAATTCCAACGAATAACATTCCTTGTACTGATGCAAATTTTTATTTTTTTCACACCACTGGAACTGGAAGCCACTGAAGCAAGCTTCATAACTACAGCAATTCACGTCACACCACAACTAATCAACAAGAACAGAAAACGTGGAATCGACTCTAGTCTACCTCCATCCTCCGACAACTTACGTTAGTTCAGGACGCGGTCAAGGTTTTCCCGAAGTTAACAGACGTCGTGCATTACGTACGCCTTTCCACGGCAAGCCAGGTACAAAGTCACGTGTTCATACAGAACGATCTCCGTTGCAACATTTTCCGCTTGCTTGTCGGCTAGCCAAACATGCTTGCTGTGTAACGGCTTCATGACGTTACCGCAAAAAACACTACATTTGACTATGCTTGACTTTCTTTTTTTTTTTCAAATAATTAAAAAAATAAATAAAAAAATTCCGGAAATATCAGAGATTTCTGGAAAAATCCGTAGTTTTTCACACCTTCTCCGTAGTCCGTAGTTTGAACATGATATCCGTAGAAACTATGGAGGATCCGCAGTACTTGGCATCTCTGAGTTACCATGTTTTTGTTTGAAGTTGTACACGTGCAATTAGGCTTAATCTTGCTTTTCAAAATCAGGACTCATTTGCGTATCACAAAGGACTTTTCGAAAAACTGAAGAGGATCGGAGCAAAATATAATATCAGGCTTGCTCCAGATCTAAGTAACAAATTACAGAAATTCCTGCCAGCTGTATAGCAGAAAGAAGTGGACATCCAATTGCAAGAAGGAGTAATATATTGCATCGACTGTAACTGCGGACTCAGCTATATAGGAGAAACAGGGAGGAGTATTAAAGTCCAAATGAAAGAACACCAAGCAGCTATTAGGAACATTAGTAACAAAACAGGGCTAGACAGACATATACAAGCAAGTGGACACTCCATAAATTGGGACTCAGTAAGAATAATCGCCCACCAGTCAAACTTAGTAAAGAGGAAACTAGAAGAAGGGATCGAAATAGCAAGAAGAAGAAGTACCACAATTAACGATAATTGCGGTTGGACTCTTCCAACTGAGTGGCAGCAACTACTCCAGTGACGTAGTCCTGATGACAAACTAGGATTTAGTTCGAAAATTTGACCACCAACTTTTTTGAATAATAACCTTTATAAGACCCATAAAAAAGTTAATTCCAACGTACAATATGAAAATAGGTGCCATAAATTCATTTACAACTAGATTTTTGATACGCATGGCACACACAATTTGCAAAACACAGAATAACGTGTGAAACAGTAGTATAAACAATAGTTGACCTATTGTTCAGTCATACATTTAGCCACATAATTGATTTGGTTATATTTTATTAACCAAATATCATTACAGTATGAGTATATGATAGCACTAATCACATAAATTCCACGTAACTTTATTCTAAGCACCAATGTTGTTCATGCACAGAGGGAAACTCAAAGACAATCTACCTGTTCATATTCATCGGTGATTGTTTTTGGTTCTTCATGCCTTTGAAACCACATCATATATTTCGTGTGAAACCTCCACGATTGTTTTTTTAAAGCTTTTGCTGCCAAATACTGTGCTTTTGTTCCCTGTGGGAGATTGTAAGGAAGAAAAATCATTAGAAACTGAATAATTTTTTTTCCAAATCCTTTGAAAGATGCATTTTTTGTATCTTACAGAACATAGGTAAACAAGCAATAAACAGAAAAAAAAAATACTGTTGTGAACCTAATTTATTTTATACTAAAGAAACAGACACAGGTTTTTTATGGAGATATTTTCTGGTTTGAAAGAATTGACAAGCAACTTTAAAAGCAATACAGATAAAAATGCATGCTACAAAGCCAATTTAATTTTACTGCATTGAAATATTTATTTGTGAACAGTAATATTTTCTTAATTAGCATCCGCAAATAAAATCAGTTTTTAAAAACTTACCAATGAGATCACAGAAATTTACCTGAAAAATAAGATGAACGTGGACAAATATAAACAAACATGAGTCTGTGTCTCAAACTCGTAAGCAAATTTTCAATATGTAATCTAGTCAACATTTTCAAGTTTGACAGTAAGAAAATACAGTGAAATACCAATTCAACATGTTCCCACATCTCATGTTGCTTTTCTGAAGCCCAAATGCTATATTTTTTCAAAATTATCATGATTTTTGCCGTATTACTGCACCAGCGTATAATCTGCAGACTGCGAAATTCACATAATTTTTTTTTCTTTATATAATCTGCAGACTGTGAAATAAAAAAATAAAAATAAAAAAAATCACTGTATGATTCACACATCATAGATGTTAAACTGGAAGTGGAATCTCCGAAAGATAAGTTGGTCACATAATAACACAGGAGTCTGAAGTAGTACAGAAAAAACGATCTTATAAAATGAAGAAATTCATTTTTAAAAAAGGTTACTTTTTTATATTTTTATCTCTGGACAGATAAAAATATAAACAAGAAAGATGACACTGAATTTTCGGGTGTAATAAGCTTGTCTTTTGAATCCGTTCTGACGCAAATTAAATTTATCAAAGCTATTCAAAGTCAATGGAACCCGTATGGAAAACAATAGTATCTGACGGAAGAAAAAAGTGTTTCAATCGGGTTTTTAATCCCTCAGATATTGCTGTAAACTGAATTGTGAGCTTACGCCCTCTGGTTGCAGACTTGTGCCTTAAGAAAAACATTAATTTATATGAGAAACATTTCGCACCGGAAACGCTCTCCAACACCGAAAGAATTTTTCAAATTGGACTCTTAGAAACAGAGATATAAAAAAAAATAAGATGTGACTTTACATCCCCTGGTGGGAAAACCATGCATTACTTTAGGAAGAAAGTATTCTCAGAAGGTTTTTCCATATGAGCGGTATCGGTCCAAGGAAAAAAGTAGTCGAGTTTTCAGGAGCCCAGATTTTGCTACAAATACATCAGATGTAGAAATTAACACTTATGCCCCCTGGTGGCCAACCCATTCTTTACCAAACATTAGAAATTATGTGAAAAATATTTTCCATCAGGTCTTGTATGCAATACAGGAAGAATTTTTCAAATCAGAGTTTTAGAAGCAGAAATAACGCAGAAAATGAAATTTACCTTTGTGCACCCTAGCGGAAAGTCTATGATTTACTTGAAAATTTTGAATTTATAGGAAAAACATTTCGCATCGGAAACACTATCCAACAAAGAAGGAATTTTTCAAATCGGACCCCTAGAAGTAGAGATATTGACAAAAATAAGATATACATCTATGCCCCTGGCGTAGAAACCATGCATTATTTCAAGAGAAAATGTTCCTAAAAGGTTTTTCCACATGAGTAGTATCGGTCAACAAACGACTTTTTTTAAATCAAGATTTTAGAAGCTCATATTTTGCTGCAAATACATCAGAAGCGGAAATTGAGACTTACGCCCCCTGGTGGCAAAACCATTGTTTACAAAAATTAGAAATTATGTGCAAAGGATTTCCCCTCAGGAGTTGTCTCCGGTGCAGAAAGAATTTTTCAAATCGGAGATTTAGAAGCAGAGATATAGGGGGAAAGCAATTTACCTTTAAGCCCCCTAGCAGAAAGTCTACGGATTACTTGAAAAATTTGAAATTATATGAAAAACATGTCACACTGGAAACACTATCCAACAAAGAAGGAATTTTTCAAATCAGACTCCTAGAAGTAGAGATATTGACAAATATAAGATATACATCTACGCACCCTGGCGGAGAAACTGGAATATTTTAAGAAGAAAATATTTCGAAGAGGTTTATTCAATCGATATTTTAGAAGCTCAGGTTTTATGGCAAATACACCAGAAGCAAAAATTAACACTTACACCCTCTGGTGGCCAAAGTATTCTTTACCAAAAATTTGAAATTATGTGCAAAAGATTTTCCATCAGGAGGTGTATCCGCTGAAGAAAAAATGTTTCAAATCAGAGTTTTAGAAGAAGAGTTATCGGGGGAAATGTAATTTACTTTTATGCCCCTAGCGGAAAATCTATGCGTAATTTAAAAAGAGTAACTATATCTAAAATACTCTTCGACATAAAGGGAATCGAAAGGAAAGATAAAAGAAATTTTTCAATCGGATGTTTAGAAGCAAATATGTGGAATAAAACGTATTTTTGAATTCGACATCTGCATTTACGCCCTCTAGTGGCAAAATTGTACATCGTAAGAAAAGAAAAAAAAAGAAATGAAGGATCATTATTCGCATATTTCAAGCTTCCCAATGCAAAAAGAGTTTTTCAAATCGGACGAATAGTTGCAGAGATATCGTGGGTACAGACGGACAGACAAACCGGTAACATAAGCATGATCTCTTTTTTACAAAAGACGTGCTAAAAAGTAAGTGGCGTGGCATCCATAGATCATGCCAATGCAGCTCCAGAGTATGAGTATTGTATTATACCTTGCCAATGACGAAACGCTGATACAGAACAAGTCATAGACATATCGTTATGTACTTGCATATAAGTCGAACGTTTTTGGAAGAAATCCTGCTTTCAGAGTTGGGGGGATCGGCTTATATGTGGGCCAATAAAAAATAGGGCTAGACTCCTATGAATTCTGCCATGGAATTTATCGAAGGATTTATTTATGTTTTAGGCAGTGGCACGGCGGTTTACGAGTATTACTGTGCGATTGTTTTCTGACCTTAAAACTATCGCACAGTGACAAGATCATATCCTTAACTGTGACCCCCCCACTTTAAGTTTAAATTCAGCAGTGCAACTGAAACATTTCCTTTTGAAATACATCATGAATAGCAATGAAGGAAAATATCAACAGCAAAGATACTGATCAAAACGGCAAGGACGAACTATTGGGTCGTTGCATAATTATTGGCTGTTGCCGGCAAGGCCAATTTGCATAGCTGGTTACAAGGGACGTCTCATAGGAGGAACTAGCAAATGCCCCTGCAAAGTGAATCGGTTCAGTCCACGAGTATAAAACAGTATTTCAGACAGATCTCAGCAGTTAGGGATGTGATGGAGCAACACGACAAGAGATTAGTGATTTTGCACGAATTCAAACTTGGCCGGAATGTGTCCAAAATGGTTGCAAATGTCAATAGAGCATGGGGTGTTGGCACGATGAGTGACAGAACTGTCCATAGACTATTTTCCAAGTTCTGTGCTGGTGATGTTGCCATTGACCATAAGCAGGGCGTTCGGTTGTGTGTGACACGATACAGTTAAGGCAAAAAGTGGAAGAAAACCCAACACCCACAGTACGCCAGCTCAGTGCCGAACTTGTTGTATCATCAGCATCAGTTTTCAGACACCTGGCAGCTACGGGCAAGGTTAAAAAACTGGATACCTGGGTTCCATACGAACTCACCGAACAGCAGCAGATACGGTGTCTGAAAACATGCATTGCCCTCCAAAAACGTGAGGCTAGCGCTCCCTTTTGGCATCGAATCCTTACGGTTGATGAAAAATAGGTGCTTTATGACAACAGGAAGCGAACAGTGCAGAGGCTCAATAAAGGGGAACCACCCACACATGCCCAAACCCGAGTTGCAACCACAGAAGGTTCTGATATCTGTGTGGTGGACTGCCAAGATCCATGGTTCATTATGAGTTTTGCCGTGATGTCAAACAATCACAATGGACGTGTACTGGCGTCAGCTGGACGAGTCACCAGAAATTATGCAACAACCAACCATCGCTCGCTCGTCAATCGTTTGGGTCCCATAATGCTTCAGGATGGTGCACAACCGCATGTGTCTATTGGAAGCATGCGAAAAATCAACGCCTTGGGGTACGAGATCCTCTCACACCCTGCTTATTCACCTGACTTGGCCCCCTCAGACTTTCACATGTTTTGCCATTAGGACCACTTCTTGAGGGGCAAACGGTTCGCTAACAAGGATGCTGTGATTCATGCCGTTAGCAATTTCTTGGACCACTGTGTTGCCAGTTTCTGCCACCGTGGCATTTTTGCACTGAAAACACGTTGGGCACAGTGTATTGCTGCTGAAAGCAGATATTTTTCAGAAAAAAATTTCTTTCGTCATCTGTTACTGCTGTTTGTTTCTTTGTGTCCGAATTGGCTAATAATTATTAAACGACCTAATAACACAAGGGTCAAAAGAAAGAAGGAATGCATAGGTTAATGCAGCAAGTGCTGTGCATACGCTTTCATTGGCTGGTTGACAAAAACAGATGGTACAACGGCCAGAGGTGTCCTCAACAAAACGACCACTGCCATTCCTCCCCACAACTTCCCCCTTCTTTCCAGACTCCGTACAAACTCCTGAACTGAGAAATTTTTTTCTGAGGTATTTCCTTTTCCAATTATGTTTCCTCTCCTGCACAATTATCCTACAGATTTTTTTAAAAATCAAAGAGCCATAAATTATTATTATTATTATTATTTGCATCAGCGCATAATACGCGGAACCTATATTTTAAACTTCTGTTGCAGATAATTCGAGTATTATATGATGAAAATTATGCTACCACTCCCCCCCGCCCTTTTTTTTTGATAAAAAACAAACTAGTAAGTCATTTTTAAAAATCTCTGCTTTTATCCCACAAGATCACTTTCCCCACATGAACACATTCCTTGCTTTTATTTCTTTTGCATGCAACACTTAAGAAATTGAGGCTTCTGAAAGTACAGGGTGAGCAAAAATTTCCAAGTTCCAACTTCAAATAATTATAAGGCAAACTAAAACATTTCCTTTTAATGGCATAAAATGCATACACAATTTAAGCCAAGCTTTCGTGCTCCACCGGGAGACTTCGTCTGGGCTAAGCTTTCAAAGCCTTCTTAGAGATAGCACCCTACGATATTGTTACAATTCAAAACTTTTGATATTATAGAACTAAACTGTTCCATTTCACGTTGAGGCTCATGTTTATACATACTCACATGCGGAGTGCATGTTTCAAAACGTGATCATGTGGCATGGAGAGGAATTACCTGTTGTTTCCTTGATGCTTGTTCAAGAGATTCCTCCAGGCATCTGATATCTCACAAGACAAGTTTTCGCTGCATGGATGTGGGTGGGTCATGATCTCGAGACTTTCATGCGTGGCTGTGCCAACATAGCTTTGTATAGGGTACTATTCTTTTCATCACGCTGCAAAGTGGGGTTGCTCCTTTTTGGACGACTTCCTTGCACAAAGCGGTTGTAGGTTTTCCATCCTTAACATCTCTTTTATTGCTTCTTGGTCCTTACCTGTAGTGACTTTTATTTACCCAACGTATGACTTTGTGCAGCCGTCTGGATAGATAAGGAGTATGTCATAAACTCCCACAGTGTTTTCTTTATTTATAGATGGTGTGCTTGTAAGACACTGTGCCGTGTACAGACGCAAGAGATTTAATAGCCACATTTACTCCATGCTTTTTAATGATGTTTTTGAACTTGAAAGAGAACTTAGGATAATATGTCATGGACCCACAATATCTTTAAACTGTTGTTGCTTGTGGTATTAGGAGTCCTGGGTTTAGACATTTGGACTCGCCGTAAGATTGAACCTATGCAACAAAAACTTGTCTTATGAGATATCAGATGCCTGGAGGAATCTCCTGAACAAGCATCAAGGAAACAACAGGTAATTCCTTTCCATGCCGCATGATCACGCTTTAAAACACGGACTAATTCCTCTCCATGCCGCATGATCACGCTTTAAAACACGGACTCCACACACGAGTATGTCTAAACGTGGACCTCAAGTGAAATGCAACAGTTTGGTTCTATAATATATCTAAATTTTTGGATTGTAACAATATTGTAAGTTACTATCTCTAAGAAGGCTTTGAAAGCTTAGCCCAGACGAAGCCTCCCAGTGCAGCGCAAAAGCTCGGCTTAAATTGTGTATGTGTTTTAAGCCCTTAAAAGGAAGTGTTTTAGTTTATAAACGGTGTAATAGTATTTGATAATTATAAGGCATTTTGCAAACCCATGTGGAAAAAAATAATTGTGATAGCTCCGTGTGATAATTCTTCAAGGTCATGGGCCAAATACAGAGCTGCTTGAGGTCACACAAATCTGAAAGTGTAACTGAAATGCGAATGCAACTTTGCATTAACTTTGGGCACTGCATACCACCTTTCATCACTAAGTAGACATAGAATGGGTATCATGTAACAGCAAAAAGTTTATTTTTCAGTTTTTCCCCAAGAAGTTTATTTTGTAGTGAAGTCATACATACATTTACCCAAAGATTTCTGCAGCAGAGTGAATGATGACTGTCACAAAAGGTTCAGCTTCTTTATGGTTCCACTGCACAGATATGAAATTTTGAGGTTCCATGTTCATGAGCTGAAACAACTTGATAAGGATAAGAGGGTACATAAATTAGTAACACTGACAACACTGTCCTGTGGGCAGACAGCAAAAGTGAGTTGCAGAGTATGTTGTCCCGGATGTACGATATAAGAAATAATCGTCAGATATTTTGACGATTATCAGATATTTCCGGATGTATTGGGCATATAATTAAGTTTTGAGGGATTTGAGGTGAACAAAACACGTTGTTGGAGAACAGAAACAATATTTTAATATTACTCGAAGTATGCTCCCTCTGAAGCTACAACTTTACCCTATCTTTCGGGCAGTGAACGTATGCCACGAAGGAAGAATTCCGGTTCCTTGGAAGAGATCCAGTTGTCCAGCCAATTTTTGATGCCTTCATAAGAACTAAACTGTTCTCCAGAAAGTGCTGACTGCATCGACCGGAACGAATGGTAATCTGCTGGCGCAATATCTGGAAAATATGGCGGGTGGGGTAGAACTTCCCAGTCGGATCCTTCTCAGTACTTTTTCACAGGTCGAGAAACATGTGGTCTTGCGTTATCATGCTGTAAGATGACATTGTTGTGTCTATTCTCCCATTCCGGCCGTTTTTGCGCGAGAGCTCGTTTTAAACGCATTAATTGGGTTCGATACTGATCACCAGTAATAGTTTCGGACGGTTTCAGCAGTTCATAGTGGATCACACCTTTCTGGTCCCACCAGATACACAGCATTACCTTTGAACCATGGATATTGCATTTTGGCGTTGAAGGACCTGGTTCACCTGGCTTTCTGCCATTTAGGGTTATCATACCATATCCATTTCTCGTCAGCAGTAATAATACGATGCAAAAAACCCTTTCTTTTTTGCCTTTGAAGCAGCAATTCGCAAATGGTTTTTTGATGTTCAAGGTCTCTTTCCCACAAAGCATGAGGAACCCAAATCTTTTCATTTTGCACCATTTCCATGGCAGCTAAACGTGAAATGCATGGTTGACTAACATTTAATGCTGCTGTTAGTTCTTTTTGGGTCTGGCACAGATCCTCGTCGAGTAAAGCTTCCAATTCAATATTAGCAATTTTTTTGGGTGGTCCAGAATGTTCTTTATCACTGACATAGAATACGTTCCTTTTAAATCATTTAAACCAATACCCACATGTTTTTATGGATGGGGAATGTTCATCATAGATTTCTGACATTAAGCGATAGCTGTCGGCAGCACTTTTCATGACAATAAAGGAATGCACTAACACTTCCCGCAAATGCTGTTTGTCGGGACAAAAGTTGCCATTTTCCATCGAGTAAAACAAATATGTCTTCACACCTCAACTGAACGTCGCATACTGACTCTGACAGCTGGCGTCTCGTACTGTGATATCGCAGTGTTGTCACCTTAAAATACATGCAAGCAGTAATAAGTACAACACCGAACGGAAATCCCTCAAAACTTATTTATATACCCAATATATATATAACCGTCAGATATTTCCAGATGTACGAAGTTTCCATGAAATTTAAACTAAGTATAAATAAAGGAAAAACCAAAGTTATGGTTTTTGAGAGAGGAACTGGTAGTACTGAATGTAATATAAGTTTGGGTATTTAGGAAGCATGTTTGACAGAGAGAACAAATTGGATGGTGAAATTAGTAGGCAAGTGAATTCTTCATTGAAAGTCATGGCTGCTTTGGGAGGTTTTCACAGGAATGATGGGAGAGTTCCACATGGCTGTGTATCAAAGTGTAATTGTTCCTACTCTAATGTATGGCAGTGAAATTTGGATACTACAGAAGAAACATAGGAGTTGTTTGTGTGCTGAAGAAATGTGTTACTTATGGGTTTGTGGCAAGACACGTTCTGATTCTGCGAGGAATGAAGATGAGTTGCAGTTGTGTAATATGAAGCAAAATGTTGTTACGGTGGAGACTAATATGCTTTGGTGGTTTGGTCATGTTGATAGAATGAGTGATGAGATACTTACTAAGAAATTTTTTTTAGCCCAAGTGGCAGGAAGGAATGGCAGAGGAAGGCCAAGTAAGTCATGGGAGGATCAAATTCAGGAGTGTCTGCATGAGAAAAAGATTATGAGTATGAAGTACAGGAGATCTTGTGTACAGCATGTGATGGATGTCAGTGAAGTCCGAGTTGTACGTCAAGATCGCTGTAAATGGAGAAGTTTGATACAGCAACAGTAAGTAAAAATTATTTGGTAGTTTGCATTTCTTTGTGGAGCTAACATAATCTTAGGAACAGCTTAGTGATATGTATATAAAATAGTAAAACTATACTAATAATCTGATTTATTAGCACAAAAATATAAATATACATTTCCAAGCTTTTTGAGGAAAGTAGACAAACCACTGCAATCTGAATTATAGAATGCTTCAACAATTTGAACGCTGCGGTGACTTGACTAGACATAAACACATACAAATACAGTTTTTATTCAAAAAACACGAGGTGTCACGATGGTTGGGTAAGTGATATCTTGAAAGGAAAGAGGCGTTGTTTGAAGAACTGGTTTCAAATTTGTGGCAACTCTAGAGAAAAGCTATCGTTGCACGCCTCACTGTTGGTAATGATTTCCAAGGTTTTTTGAATGGCTGTACATTTAGGGTGGAGTAGGAAGCTAATTTCTTTGTATCATCCCACATAGGAGTAGCAGACTTCAATTTCACTTCTCTGGATAGGGCAGCGGTTATTTTACTGTCCTTTCATCTCTTTTATGCTCACTGATTCCAATCCTAAACAAATGCTTTTCTAGGGGAATCTGCTACTCCTATGTGGGATGATATAAAGAAAAATTAACTCCCTACTCCACCCCTAAATGTACACAGGGGTGATTGTAAGGTGAAACAAAAAACCCTGAAACTCTGACCTCAGTGATAAATAAATATTATATATATATATATATCATCATCATCATTGTCAACCATTATCAATCCACTGCTGGACGAAGGTCTCCCCAAGTTTCCTCCACAACGGTCTGTCTTGTGCCAGTCTCCTCCATGTCACCCCTGCATACTTTCGAATTTCATCCACCCATCTCCCATGTGGTCTTCTTTTGGGTCTTTTCCTGTCCCTTGGAGTCCAATCTAAAATTTCGGCTGTCCATCGATGATCTGTCCTTCTGGCAGTATGTCCAGCCCATTGCCATTTCAGGGATTTAACTCTGATCATGATGTCTTCCTCTCTTGTCATTTTTCGGATCCATGAGTTCCTCTTCTTATCTCTCCTGGTTACACCAAGTATGCACCTCTCCATGCTTTTTTGAGTTGTCTGCAGCCTTTGTATGTCTCTTTTAGTTAAGGTCCACGTCTCTGCACCATACGTAAGCACTAGAAGGATGCATTGATCAAACACTTTTCTTTTAAGACATAATGGCATATTGCTCTTGAAAATTATGCTGTTTCTTCCAAAAGCTCTCCAGGCAAGTTTTGTACGCCGATTAATTTCTTCATCAATGTGACCCTCACTTGATATCTGCTGACCAAGATAAACGTACGTGTCTGTTATCTCCAGCTTTTCTCCATCAATCGATAAATCTTCATTTCTTGTAAAAGCATTGAACATAACTTTTGTCTTCTGAAAGTTCATTTTTAATCCCACTTCTTTACTCCTGTCAGCAAGTTCCTGGATCATACTCTGCAGCTCTGATGGGGTAGTTGCAAAAATGACTACGTCATCAGCAAAACGAAGGTGGGTTAGATAATCTCCATTAATCTTTATCCCCTTGTTTTCCCAGCTCAGCGACTGAAAAATACCCTCCAATTGGCATTAAAGAGCTTCGGAGATATGGTGTCACCTTGTCTCACTCCCTTTCCAATTTTTATGTGTGTTGTATTTTCAAGCAGCCGAATCTTTGCACTTGCATTTTCATAGATGTTATTAATAATATTAATGTATGCATCTTCCATACCGCAGGTTTTCAGAGCCATTGCAACTGCTGATGGTTTCACCGAATCAAAGGCTTTTTCATAATCGATAAAAGCCATGCACAATGGAAGTTCATATTCCCTCGCTCTTTCAATTAGTTCTCTCAGCATGTGGATATGATCTATTGTGCTGTAGCCACTCCTGAATCCAGCTTGTTCTCTGGGTTGAGCCATGTCCAGTGTTGCCTTCAAGCGGTGTGAAAGAACTTTAGTGAAGATTTTATAAACTACTGATAGGAGGCTGATAGGTCTGTAGTTTCCGAGATCCTCAATGTCACCTTTCTTATGTAGCAGGATCATTGTAGCGTTGTTCCAATCCTCAGGAATCCTTCCTTCATTAAGGCATCGAGTGAAAATTTGGGCGAGTACTGTTTCGATTTCTCCACTTGCTTCTTGTATGATGTCTACAGCAATACCATCTTCTCCTGGAGCTTTTCCCCGCTTCATGGTCTTGATTGCATGTGCAACTTCTGCTGGAAGGACTGGAGGAACTCTGGTACTGGTATCTTTCATGATGTCTGGAGTGCATGTATCATCCCTTTCATATAATTTGGAGTAGAAATCTTTCACTCTTGTCAAAATTTCGCCTCTATTTCTTGTTACAGAACCATCTTCTTTTCTCAGTGCCATAATCTGTTTTCTTCCCTTACTGAGATGTCCCTTTGCTATCTTTAGGCTTTGGTTGTTTTCAATTGCTTTCCTCACTAGTTCACAGTTGAATTTTCTTACGACTTCAGTGATACTTTTTCTTACTGTCTTGTATAGCTCTATATATTCCACTTTGGAAGTCACATCTTCTTTAGTTGTCCTCATCTCTCTTCTTTTTTGCATCAACATTTTCGTTTTTCCTGATAATTTATTTACATGCAACTTGTTCTTAGACCCAGCTAATTTTGTTGCTGTTTCCATAAGAGCTTTGGTTACTTTTCTGTTAACTTCAGAGATGTCCACTTCTTCTGATGTTAGGCCTTCTAAAGCAGAGAACCTGTTCTTCAGTTCCAACTTGAAGGTATTATGGTGTTTTTTAAGGTTGGTTATGTCAATAGATTTTGTTTGTCTTATGAGCTTGCCACGTTCAAGTTTAGTGTTGAGGTGCATCTTACATCTCACCAATCTATGGTCACTACCTGTGTTGAACTTGTTTAGCACACTGCAGTCTTCTATGACGAATTTTTTGTTACACATAATAAAATCAATTTCACTTGTCGTCCCATTTGGATGTCTCCATGTCCATTTCCTGTGTGGCTTTTTCTTGAAGAAGGAGTTCAAGATGAAAAACCCTTCTGCCTCTGCAAACTCAACGAGAGTATTTCCACGCTGGTTTCTGTTGCCGTGACCGAATTTACCTACTGAAGTTTCATTCTGTTGCCGTTGCCCTATTTTTGCATTGAAATCTCCCATAATTATCTTCAAGTGCTGCTTACCTTTATTATTTAGATGACAAATTTCCTCATAAAATTCTTCAATTTCTTCTTCAGGATGACTTGTGGTGGGTGCATAAGTTTGAATAATCTGAGCTTGGTATCTTTTCGAGAGTTGGATAACAAGTCGTGCAGCTCTGTCAGAGGAACTTTCAACTTCTACAACTTTATCCTTCAGTTTCTTGTTTATTATAAATCCAACACCACTAGTTCTGCCAGTATCTGTCCCACGATAGTAGAAGAGATGTCCACTTTTCAGTTCGATGAGATCTTCTCCTTTTCTCCTTACCTCACTTAGCCCCACGATGTCCCACTTGATCCTTTGTAGTTCCTCTTCCAATTCAAGAAGCCTTGAATCAGAAGATAGGGAGCGTCCATTGTACGTAGCCAAGGTCAGCATCAGATGGCAGCCTAGTCCGGTCCTCCGGGGATTCTTAGCACCCTCTGCCTTCATGTCGCACTGGCCGCTGCCTTGGCCAGGTACATTCCAGCTGCCGGAGACTGAGGGCCAAGATTTAAGTTGTGGAATCATTTTGGAGGGGTTTGGCCATAACTCACCACGCTGGCCAAGCGGGTTGGTGAGTGTGGGATAGAATTTCCTCTAATCCCGATGGTATAGTTATACCGCTATTGGCGGTCGTCAGAGCCCCTTTAGTGGGAACAGGATGCACCACGAGAAGGCGGGGTTGACATTTGTCAAGGAGAGGCTGTGATGTTACGCATCACCTGACCTTACATCCCATATATATATATATATATATATTTATATTACACTAGGGGCCTCCAGCCACTACTCACTGCCACTAGTCAACTCCTGGGTTTTGCTTTGCGAAACTTGTGTTTGATCTTCAAATCCAATTCAGAGGAAAAAAACAAAAAAACATTTAATGTGTGATTTCTAAAGTTTTCAACGGATTTTGATAAAATTCAAAATGGAATGTTACTTTTACATAACTTGTCCACTAAAAATTTCCATCAGTTATTTTGAAACTATCAACCCCACGCTTTGTGAACCCTTTCGTTTGGACTTAAAGCACGATCCAGATAAAAAAATCTATATTTATATTTGTGCGTAATTTCAAAAGTTTTTTTTTTTGATTGGAGGTTTAACGACCACCGTGAGTAACTCAATGGGATATGAGCAGTCGCCCGTCTTTCATTTAGGGTCACTGGTTCCAGAGAAGGGAGAGAGCCAGTGCCGTAAGACAAACACAACACCCATGCCTCACTGGGATTCGAACCCGGACCCCTTTCAGACAAAGGATCAGAAGCCATTGCTTAGACCACTGCGCCACCAGGGCAGTCTCAAGTTTTCAATGGATTTTGATGAAATTCACAACGGAACATTATTTTTATGTATCATGGCCACTGTAAACTTTTTTGTCCATTATTAAAAAAAAAGCGGAATTTTTTTTTCTTTTCATAATTTTAAACCAGCCTGGGAAGGAAGACACAGTAGCAAAATAGCAGACAAGTGCACAAAACCAGGTGAGTCATTGATTGACAGCCAGCTTGCCTTCACACACGTGTTGTTCATTATATTAATTCAACATTTGTCGAAATCATTACGTGGTTAAGAAATAATTAACTATATGTCAACAAACTTGTTTTCATATCATTTACTGTTTCGCACGTTATTAGAAATTTGAGTATGGGAAACGTCAATATAATACAAAAAAATTATTTCAACTTGCTACTCATATTCCTTTTCGATGTTCCCTAAGATAGTTTAGAATTTCATTATTTGAAGATTACAAATTTATATGAAAAATGTTTTTATATGGACAGTTAGACGTAGCATAAATTGTCAAAGTCTTCCAATATGTAGAGACAATAGGTATTAAATGATTAACATTATTCCCGTTTTTCTTTTAACACATGATTTATGAAATTTATACTATATAAAACTTTCGAACCTCTTGACCATGATGAGCTGAATTAGTAATAAGTCATCTTGTTATCGAAGATGTCACACTTTTTATTCTTGTGGTATAAGCTTCCAAGTTGAAATCCGATCTTATAATTCCTTATTATAGATGATGGCTGCATGTTCCGCTTCCCGTGGCTCAAGATCCCAAACTAGTTTCAATTCCTTTGTTTTGGAATCATCTTCAGTGGGTATATTTATGAGCTACTTCTCATACACCTTGTTTCTCGGCCACTTACATCAATTCTACTGGCGGAGTCCGACGTTCCACGGCAGTTGAACTCTTGCACATGCTATTTTTGGTATTAATGCGCATTCTTAGTCGTGTTTTTATATAATTGGATCATATGAATTTCTGATTCTAAATTATTTGATGTTGCCATTCGTTTGTTGAAACAATTAATAAGGTCTTTTAATGTATTTTTTAATGTTATTTTCTTTTTTGATAAGATATTTCCAAGCGTACGGAAGATTCATTGGATCATTATTATTACAATTTATTTCTTTAGTTTTTTCAATTATTACTGCTTCTGAGGTTAATATTTGATTTTTTGTTCTGTGACGTTAATTTTGCTTCATACCTATCTGGAAAAGCTTCATTTTCAATACAATGATTTATTAATGATGTTTTGTTTTCTTTTTTGTTCCAATTGGATATATGTTCATTTAATCTGGTCTTAGATCTTCTTTTTGTACTTCCAATGTATATTTTATTTCTTTCTATTTCTGTAGAATATTTTGTTAGTATAGAATATACTCCGGCTTTATCAAGCATTGATCTTCTTTCATTTCCTGTAGTTAATATAGTTTCATTATCTATAATGGTTTCTGCGAATATCATTTTATCTTTAACGCATTCCTTCTTTAGGATATTTGTTATTGGAGGAATGTAGGGAATTTTACCCGCAAATTTTATTTAATTTTTTCTCTTTATTGTTATTTTTATTTAAAGATTTTTTTGTATTTTCCAGTATATCATCAATAATCTTTTTCTTGTAACCAAATTTCATAGCAGCTCTTTTTATCCAGTTAATCTCTATCATTTCTTTGTTTTCATTACAGGAATGGGTTAATGCTCTTATGTAGAACTGAATTGAAATTATATAGTATAAATTTCATAAATCATGTGTTAAAAGAAAAACTGGAATAATGTTAATCATTTAATACCTATTATCTCTACATATTGGAGGACTTTGACAATTTATGCTATGTCTAACTGTCCATATAAAAACATTTTTCATATAAATTTGTAATCTTCAAATAATGAAATTCTAAACTATCTTAGGGAACATCGAAAAGAAATATGAGTAGCAAGTTGAAATAATTTTTTTTATTATACTGACGTTTCCTATACTCAAATTTCTAATAACGTGCGAAACAGTAAATGATATGAAAACAAGTTTGTTGACATATAGTTAATTATTTCTTAACCACGTAATGATTTGGACAAATGTTGAATTAATATAATGAACAACACATGTGTGAAGGCAAGCTGGCTGTCAATCAATCAATGACTCACCTGGTTTTGTGCGCTTGTCTGCTATTTTGCTACTGTGTCTTCCATCCCCCCTACATTTGATCACTGACCATAGGTACTCGGGGCACTGGGTGAATCTCTTGCACTAATTGGATTTGAAATTTCATATGCATGTTTCAGAGATAACAATTACTCGTAAATTTTTCTGTTCTCTACGAAGAAAGGAAACACAGCTAAATTTCTCATTTTAAATGCACACTGGCTAATATTTTCAACTGGATCCATCCCTAAATTCAAAAGGGAAAATAAATCACATGCCATTGTTTTACCGCCATAGGTCTCACCACAGACTTAGAAAGCACGCCAAAGTTCTTGTTAAGTTCCGACTTTTTAACTCTTGAGGTGCTTACGTTGTGGCGTGGATGGTCCCCACCCATCCACACCACAACGTAAGCACCTCTGTTCGCCCTTCCGACATTTGCATTCCCCACCCATGCAAACACTGCTCGTGGAAATGTGGTGTGTTTTTAATTAAACACTGCAATTCCCTTTCAATTAATTACCGTTCTGCAGCATTTTCAAAATGATTGAGGACTCCCAAATTCCTGCGAAACTTAAAATCCCAGAATTCTGTTTTCACAATAAGCCAAAAGTCCAGATTTCTCGGCTACATTTGCGTACAATCACCACTGTGTACAGCCATCACGAAACCTTAGAGATCATTAACAACAGTGCAGCTTGCAATGATAATGCTTCTCTAGAATTGGAACCAGTTCTTCAAATAACCGCTCTTTCCTTTTGCGATACCAAGTGTCCAACCAGTGTGGCACCTCGTGTTTTTTAATGAAATTCACATATCTATTTGTTTACAGTCTAGTCAAGTCACAGCATTCAAATGTTGAAGCTGCCTACTACTCAGTTTGCAGTGTTTTGTCTACCTTCCTTGAAAAATTGAAAAAACCCTCTGGTTGATGTGTGAAAGCTTGGAATCATTGATTTATATTTTTTTTTGCCAATAAATCAGATTACTAGTACAGTTTTACCATTTTGTGTATAATGGTGTAAAATTTCTCTTTATTATTTTAAAGAGGGGCATTACTGTTACTGGTTTCAGAATTTTGTGCGGCAGCAGCGCCCAGTTCAGATCCCTGATTTTTTGACAGGTGACCCTGTGCTATGCGAGGTCTCACCCCATCCTGCTGTAGGAGGATGACCTTGTGTTCAGCAGTGCTGGTCCATTTTGGCACAAGAGTGATGCATGCAGATCATCAAGTTGATGGTAGTACATATCAGTGCTGGTGTCTGGCAGCAGCTCAAAATACATGACAACCTGCATATCCCACCAAACAGACAGCAGTCATGGGTATAAGCCAGCTTTAGTGTTGGCAAGGGCCTCTGTTTTGGGTCCAAGCATGGTTTCTGGACCATTTTCTTGTCATACAGGACCCATTTCTTGTTACCTGTCAATATGAGGTCCAAGAACAGTTCAACTTGGTCGTGTGTTAGCAGGAAAACGCATGCACTCGTGCAATTTACTTTCTATTCAACTGTGAGTTGATGGGATACCCACACTCTCCTCTTGTGTACCTTCCCAAGTTGACACAGGTGTGCAATAATGCTCGTGTGGTAGTCCCAAGCTGTTCGGCCAACTCCCGCATGGTCGCACATGGGTCAGTTTCCACTAAGGTCTTCAAGCATGTCCATATCCACCGTTGCAGACCTTCCGGCTTTGGGACAGTCCGACAGGTAAAAAATTTCCTCCTCGAAACCGTTTGAACCAACAACAGCACTGACGATGTGATATGGCATCGGGGTACACACTGGTATTTTTCCTTACAGCACTTGCTCGAGTGCTAATGCGACGAAACTCATACAGCACACAATGGTGGATGTTCTCCTTGTCCACTTCCATGTTGGCTGGTGCTTACACTCTTCCCCTTCTGACGGCTAACTGTCACTGACCTAAGCCACCTACCTGCTGATGTAATGCCAGTGTGCTGCACAATCTCAGGGGCCAATGTGCACCGTGGCCTCAATTTTGGGTACCTTGCCATTGGACATTAGTTTCTTTCCAACCCAATACATGCACTATATTGACAAAAGTCACCGGACACCTAAAAGAGAAACACAACACAGCATTTATTGACATACATTAGTATGGTGTCGGTCCATTTTTGGCCTTAATGCATGCACTGACCCTTTGAGACATGCTTTCGACAAAGTTTTGGAACACAGCGATAGGTATGCGCTTCCATTCAGTACATAATGTTGCCACTAACTGTTGCTTAGTAGTAGGTCTTGGTCCCAAACTTTTTATACGGCACTCTAATTCATCTTATAGGTGCTCTATGGGATTAAGATCAGTACTCCGTGCTGGCCAGTCCACACGTGATATGGAATTATAGTCAAACCACACCGTAACAGTCCTTGCTTTATGGCTCGGTGCATTATCCTGCTGCTACCAACAAGGCTTCATTCCATAGTATTGCCACAGAGTTGGTAGGGCATAATTGTCCAGAATATTAAGATAAATGTGCTGGTTAACAGGTTTGTCCACGATAACCAATGGTCCGGGATCATATCACGAAAAATACCTCCACCAGAGTACTCTGCCAGTTTCAAACTTGACTGTAGGAACAGTAGTTCACTGTGGTAAATAGCGTTCCCCCAGCTGCCGCCATACCCACACACGGCCATCAGACTGAGGGATCATGTATCTGAATTCATCAGTCCATAAGACCCGTTTTCATTGATCTACACTCCATGATAAATGTTCTTTACACCATGCTAAACAAAGAGTGGCATTCCGAGTGGAGATGAGAAGTTTATGAGCAGCCGCACGACCAGGGTAACCCATGGAATGAAGTTCTCTGTGAATGGTACATGTACATACAGAGGTTCCAGCATGTTTACTCGCCTGTACACTGAGGTCTTGTGTGCAGTACTCCGTTGATTAGCTGTAATGACTCTCCTGAGCTTTCAACGTCCTCTATCACTGATTTTCTTTGGTCTGCTGGTACGTTTTGCTGCTTCACGCATGCCATGTGTCTTACACTTATTTAGTACATCCAAAACAGTTGACTTGGGTATGTTTAAACATTTCTCGGTTTCTCTTATGGACAACCCACTACTATAACACCCAACAATCTTTCCTTTCTCAAAGTCAGTTCTCTCCTGCCATAACATTTTCACTCAACCTCACAGTGCGATATGATAGAGGTCAGTTGCAGGCTTATTTTTATACCGTTTGCAGCTGTACCGCACATCTTGACAACGCAGCAGATCCGTTCATTTGCTTTTGAAGGGGTGCCCATGACTTTTGTCAATATAGTGCATGTATGTATGTATATATGGTAGTAGCATTTAGTAGTAATTTTAATTTTTTGCTTTTAAGAAAACATTATTATTAGTAGTATAACAAAATATTCCAGATTTCATTCCATTGTGAATATCTACGCAAAAAAAAAAAAATCTTAATTCATAAAAACAGCAAAAAATTAACCTACCTCCATATAATAAAAAACAAAAAATAATGTTTCTGTTGACAATCGTTGGAAGAATTCCACAGTGTCACAATGGGAAAGAGACTGGGGATAATAAGAAGGCGTTGGACAAGGATTTCGTGGAAGGTACCCCTAGGAAAAAATAAATCAAATATTGCATACATAATTTGATGGTAATATATATAAAAGTCACACTTGCTATTAATTTAACATGGCAACAGATGCTTAATTTTTCATTCAATGTGCATAAAAATATAACATGTTTCAGAAACTATAATTTCCTACAAAATAGTGAATTATAGTAAAAGCATTATGAGTTACAGTTATACAGAAAACATCAGGGACCTTCAACAACAAAAAAAAAAATCATATTTGAACACCTTTGAAGGACATCTAAAATTTAGAATACTGCATTAAAACCATGTAGTTATACACTGAAGAGCCAAAACACTAAGACTAGCATGTCTTTATGCAAATAGAAGCAACCGCACGTAAACGATGGCAAATGTGAAGGTCATGAAACGGTATAAACAACACCTGATAATGAGCTCTGTTAATCGGTGTCATTCTTGTTCTTCAGACAGGAAAAGTTGCAGACTTATGCGAGTTTGACAAAGACAAAACTGTAGAGTTATCGGCAAGCTGGAAGCAGGTCAGACACAGTGGATGGTAGGTGAAACCATTTTAGTGTCAAAAAGTGTCATTTCCCCAACTGCGAACACGATTCCAGGATATGGGAAGTGTTCGAAGCAGGCAAGATCAAGGACATCGATGAGAATACACAGCAAGGGATGACTATTATCATCCTATCAGAACAGGTGGCAAAATGCTGCTCAGCTCCAGTGAGAGCTTCTCATGTCAACAGGACATAGGTTGTCACCTCAAACTATCCACAATTGCCTTCATCAAGGTGGCCTTTAACTGCACAACGCCATATGGCCTGTAGAAACTGGGCTGAGAAACATTGTAGTTGGGGACAAGAGGAGTGGAGTCAAGTTCTCTTCTGTGACGAGTCGAGATACAGTCAGGAGTTAGACAACCAATGAGTTCTTGTCTGGAGAACACAAAATAACCGAGCACTTATGCAGCAGGGTTGCCACTCATATTGGCTTTAAAAATTCCCCGAGTTTTCCAGAAGATAATTTTGCGGGAAATTTCAGGTAAAATTTGCAGATAATGATTTTCAGGAGCTTCGGTACATTCTAGAACTTCCTTTTTGACAAAGGTTTTCATTAACTGGGAAATCAGGTCATACAAGGCTTCATACAGGAAAGGTACCATCAGTTTCGGAGTCTGGAACTTTTTACGAAATGATTCTAACATTGACGCAACAAATGAAAAAAATGCCAACTTTGCTAAAATAAGTTTATCCATGCAAGCTTTTTCAACTTAATCACAAGCAAAGGTATTAGGCAGCGATCGAATACTATCTGTGTACTTTCTAACGTCTGGGAAGACCTGAACAGCTCGCTGAGAAACAGCTGCATTTCCCACCGATCTGACTCGGCAAAACTTCAGACGAAATGTAGAACTTCCAGTAATGGCAAAATAATCAGCACACCTATGCATTAAAATGATATTTAATAACAATACTGGGCAGAAGGAACATTGTGAGAAAAAGAAATTAGGTTTATGGGGAAAATCTTCACTTTGTTAAACTTCCTTTTTCGAAGGTTTTGAAAGATGAAATATTGTCCCCCAGACGAAAAAGACTCCCCCTCCAAATTTTTTTTCAGTTTTGCATTGATCTCAAGAATAAACCAAATGATGGTGGAGAAAGTGGAATTCCGCGAATCCACAAAATAATATCACATATGAGTAAGAAGTGACTAAGAAATGGAAAAAAACGAATTTTATGGAAAAATTAAAGTAAAAAATTAATACTGTGTTGCTCACTCTGCCGTGAAACAATTTTACAGGGCACAGAAATGGCACGAATTCCATTGCAGACAGATTAAGCACCGATCTAGAAATAAAATTTCATTTAATAAAAAGGAAAGGGGTGAAAACGATTGGTCTCTATTGATTACTTTTAAAGAAGTATGTGTATTAGAAATAGGGAAACGTGCATTTCATTAGAAAAAATCTTCAAAAATACGAGGTTGCACCTTTTCACTATTAATGGAGATACTAAAAACGAGGAACATGATCAGATATCAGAAATAAAAATATAATTAGGCATAGAAAAAAAAAAAAAAAAAAAAAAGCCGGGAAACTTCGACGAAAAAATTTATTATGCGGAAACGGAAGACGTGACTTCTCAACACCCAAGAAATATTCCCAAAAATGTTTAACAAGCAAGTGTTAGAATCTTGAAAATAAACTTTTCACAGATGTTTTAACGTTATTTTACTGAGATTTTTGATTTCCATAGCGTACTCTATGTTTTCCTTCGTCCGGACCGACGATTTTCATACCATATTCAATATTTTCTGTTGTCCGTAGTGAACCAACAATTTCCATATCATACTCTATGTTTTTCGTCATACGTAGCGGATCGACGATTTCCACAGCATACTCAATATTTTCCATCATCCGTAGTGGACCGATGATTTCTACAGTATACTCGATATTTTCCGTCGTCCATAGCGGACTGACAATTTCCATAGTAGTTATGTAAAACCCTTAGTACTTCGAATCACTGAATCTTTCTTTCCACTGCATGGTCTTACTCAGCGTCAAGAGGAACGGTGCTCACGGAGAATGTAGCATGCCGAAGTACCGATGATGACGACGGGGCACGGCGATTCTGGCGCACAATGGCACAAAATCCGCCTTTTGTAGCAAGATTTTTGTTTTCACAGAAATTTCCCATCTCTAGTAACTGCATACACAAAAAATTATCAGTTTAATTTTCCCTGACTTTTCAAGGTTTTTGCTAAAAAATTGTTATCTCTCCCCGAGTTTTCCCTGATTTTTAGCCTTATTTTTCAGATTCCCTGATTTTTCCTGGTTGGCTGGCATAATGTGATGTTACCCTATGCAGGTAACAACATCACATTATGGCAGACATAGATTGGTGGTCTGGGCAGGCATAAGTATCAGTGGACGTACGTTCCTGTACGCCATCCAAAACGGTAGTCTGACAGCTCAGAGATAGAGAGATGAGATTCTCAGACCTACTGTTGTGTAATATGCAGCAGCTGTTGATGATTCATCCCTTTTCATGGACAACAATGCTCAACCTCATAGAGTTCAGCTAGTGGGTAACATGCTTCAAGAGGAGGGAATCAGGCATATGGAGTGGACAGCTTACTCCCTGACTTAAATCCAATTGAGCATGACTCGGATGCACTTGGCAGGCGCATTGCAGCTCGGCAGGCACCTTTGTCAACTCTTTGTGAACTGCCCTCTTGAGGAGTGGTGAAAATACAAGGTTTGTACTCTTCCAAGCAGGGGAAAAAAATAAAATAAAAAAATTTAACCACTTTTTAAAATTATGTGTGTGCTGTTGGTAAGTAGGTATTTTAGCAAGTTCAAACCATTGAACTTAGCTGGGATGAGCACACCTTCAATAACCTGCCTGTTACCCCCCTGCTGGTTTATTAACTTTGAACTGCCCCTCTGTCTTGGTGTTTTTCGAAATCATTTTATTTTGTGGAATATTCTGAAAGGGTACATAATTTTCATATTCACCCTATGGCAAGAATGTGCCCCTAACCTCATCACGATTTGCAAACACATCATTCTGAAGTCAATCACGATTGGAAATTACATCATTCCACTTTCCACAGAGATGTCATAGACAAGGTACCAGCTGATGAAGCACTCCCTTGGGTTGAACGCAGGTTCTGCACTATTTGATCAGCTTGATGTTTTTATCGGAACTACACAGAAATCTCCTATACAACTTTATAACACAAACAATTATTTTACACATGCTCTTTCATATCATTACTTATAAAACCAAATAAATAACAAAATAAAATAAAAAAATAGTTTTATTCGCCGAGTCAAACTTTTTCAAGTACTTTCAGGGACTTGAAAACGAACTTTTTTTTCAACGACTTTTCAAGATTTTCAAGTAGCGAACGGACCATGAAATACCACCCAAACTGCCTCAATGACCTCAATTCCATGCCACACAGGTGAGCAGTGGTCTTAGACATTCCAGACCACACACACTACTAGAGGTCAGTTACCACTTTGGATGCGATTTTTCTTATCCGTATTATTGAATATTTTACTGTCTCTTATATAAAAATAATATTTTACGTTCAACAATGTCGGTCATGCATGATTCACATATCTGTGAACACCTCCCAGCACCTTACTGAGTCACTCTCAGCCCGTCTAGCTGCTGTCCGCACTGCACATAGCGGTTACTCTGGATATTAGCTGGTGGTCACAATACTGTGACTCGACTGTATCATTTCTTCTTAACATCTACATCTGAGGTTTTGGTGATTTATGACCTATATCCATTCCTGTATTTAAAAGAGTCATTGACCTATAAAGGAGGCATGGGATTGTTTAGACTAGTGAAATTTTGTGTTCAGATTCCTAAGGTACAGTTGCTTAGCTTCACAGTTACTAGTAATTTTATTGTCATGGGTTGCATAATGGATAGCATGCTCTAACAAGTAATTGGAAAATATGGGTTCAATTCCTGCACCAAGGAAATTTTCAAGTTTTCTGAGTGACGTTCCATGGTGACCAGTAAACGACAAGCAATTCAGGAATACAATTTAATAGCTGTGAATAATCTATTTAGTGTTTATAGTTCTTCATCTGTCAACTGATTAACAAATTCACAAAAAAATTGGCTGTGGGGGATGAATTCACGGTGCAGTACACCATGAATGTCGACATTTGTCCATGTTTTCGGGGGTTTTGCTAGTGGACGGTCACCCTGACCTATCGTCGTCATCTTTCAGTGCCGTTCTGCCGCTCTTGAAGCTCGAGCGCCTCTCAAAACACTTCGCACAACTCATTGCTTCATTGCCGTAAGCCTGCCGCAACATTTCACGAGTCTTCATTCCTGATTTGACGAGTTTGACGCAGAATTTGATGTTCGGTCGCTGCTCTAGTTTGCAGTCCATACCGAAATTGCAGCTGTGTTCCGCACCTGGTTACTAAATATCATGTAGCACAGCTCCCGATGTTCACAGAACGATGCCATGTGGCAGTATAACTCATGAAGGTCACTGCCCTCGACCATTGCTCGCGCATCCGTGTACTGCCATCTGTTGGCACGCTACATACCTAGTCTTGGAACTTTTTGATCGCACTACGTATAATGCATCAAGAGCAACAGTTCAATAAAATTTATTTATGTAACTATTAAACTGGAGCACATCACTGTATTACTGACATTTAACAACACAAGACAGAGGAAGCATCACATGGAAAAGAAACCCCCTATTATGGGCAAAATCTCTCTACCGCTTGACTTCCATTTACGGAAAATTTACTACCATTTTCCTATTGAAATGCAAATGTTTATGGAATAAAGGACATTCAACAACAGTACTGGGCACAAAAAACATCACAAGGGAAAGCAAAATTCTGATTACGGGAGAAGTCCTTGCTGTGTCTAACTTTTGTTTTCGAAAGTTGGAATCCCATCCTCATATGGAAAACGATTCCCACCTCCCAAAATTCTGTTTAGTTATGCACTGATGTCAAGAACCACACAAATGAAAGAACCTCGTGCCTGAAGATCATGGGGAAATTTGTGCAAGGTCTAACTTCCATTTTCAGAAAATTTTCCTCCATATTCAAGCTGAAATACAAATATTTATGGAATAAATGATGTTTAACACAACAATGCTGGGAAGAAGAACCATCGCAAAAAAAGAAATTACGATTATGGCAGAAATTTTTACTTTGTTTCGCTTCCATTTTTGAAAGATAAAAACCATTCCCAGATGGAAAATACCCCCCCCCCCAAATTTCTTTTCAGTTTTGCATCAATCTGGAGATAACCCAAAATGATGACAAAAGAAGCAGAATTTCACGAATCCATTGAAGAATCTCACATATGTAGAACTCTCCTTTCAAGCACAAATGAATGATTCTGCCTTGGGTGTTGTATGTGAACGTGCATGGAAGCACTCCTTTAAGATTTCATGTGTGAATCACAGAAGTTTCAAGCACAAATTAAAATTACACCCACACCCAAACTGTTGAACAAAGGTAATAGAAAAGATAAGCATACCGGAGCCTCTCAGAATCTGAAGGATGTGGCATATGCCTTTGTGCTGCTTCTAATGTTCTTATTTGATGAAAACATTCTTTACTTAAAGGAATAGGACCAAGTGGTGCAACCCCTAATAAATGGAGGTATGTGGGCTTCTGAAAAAAAACAAATGCAAAAATGTAAGTTATAAAGAATCAAAGAATGTTTTAATTCACACACACATGCATGAATAAAAATAAATGAAATACATTAACCCTGGAAGGGAAATGCGGGGCATGCACGATGAATAATTAATTACTCCTTACGGTTTTTATTTTATGTGTTAGCAAGCAAATATTAAATTAAATCAAAAAAACAGTAAGTCCAGCACTGCAGGCCATTAAGAAAAATAAAATGTTCACATTAAATTATGCAGTTTAAATCAAAATGGTTAACCAAAAGCTGGCATGTGTTTTTAACTCATAAGTTTTTTCTTGCAACATGGCATACATGGTAATTTTTATCAAGGCTTAACAAGCACTTTTCATTAATCTCAGAATCATATTTCATTAGATGTTAGATAGCATCAATTTTTTCAACATAAAAAAAAAAATCTATTTCCAAGATTAACTTCCATCTAATAAAATTCAAACCAACAATGATACGTGATCAGAAAGACAGTCACAAATGAAGCTTTTGATATTAACAGAATGTTGTCTATGGACATTATATACTGGATATACGTAAGAACTCAAAATCAGGAAAATCGAAAAGGAAGTACAAACTCTGTGGAATAATAATAAAAAAAGAAAGAAGTACAAAATTTGGAATAACTTACATAACAGCATGTAGTAAATCAGGCTGATGAGAGACAGACAACCTGAAGACCAAAATTGGTGACAAGTTGTCATAATGATAGTCATGGGTGCAGACTTGTACTAAAAGTTGGGGTACAGGGTTTGTTATGATTAAAAGAATTCTTGAAATCGCAATCACACGCGCAAGTTACGTTGAAAAATTAAGAGCGGGACGTTTCGGTAGCGACTTCTACCTTCATCAGCCATGGAATGAGACACGTGGGAAAAGCGTCAGTTGTTGCCAGATTTCAAAATCGCTTTCCAAATAATAGGGATGTTAAAAGGTGCATCAGTATTGCAAGTGTTAAGGGGTAAGGTAGATTTCAATGCTTTCGCGGTATCTGAGGGCATGCTGATTGCTGAACTGGGCTATTTGCTTAACATTGTGCCAATCGGAAGCCGCGGACGTATCGCTGATGGTTAAAATTGAACAGGAGGTGGAAGTTCTATCTTTCTTAACATCAGCGAAATGCTCATCAAACGCCGGTTTATGCTGTGGTAAGTACTACCAATATAGTGGGTAACGTCTGTGGAAGTGTTGATAGGAAGGGACGTTTCGCTACCGAAGTGTCCCGCTTTTAATTTTTCAATGTAACTTACGCGTGTGATTACGATTTCAAGAATTCTTTTAATGTTTTGTGTGTTACATGTTTTCCTGCCAATTCTTCTATGTTATGATTAACAAAATATTTCAAGTAATCTGTATATATATACTGTATATATGAGGGGTGATCAAAAGGTAAGCTGAATGGAGCTGTGATCAGAAAGTCAGTCACAAATACAACAAGTTAGTAAAATAATGCAATGCATTGATTATAATACGCTTTCCAACATACCAGAAATCATTATTCAAGTTATGAGAATAATGGCTGTGGAATAAATCTCGGTCCTGTGCCCTGACCTTTGATCCCATTTCGATGATATTCAACAGAACCGGTTTGGTATACCTCCGAAATAACATGATAAAATTTTGTCGCAACCAAAGCATTTTTACGTAAGTTATGATGCATATGGGCTATGGAATGAATCCCGCTCCTGTGTCCTAACCTTTGACCCCATTTCGTCCATTTTCAATAGAATTCGTCCCCAGGCAAGACCATACAACATACTAACATTTCATCCAAATCAAAGTATTTTTACGTAAATTATGACACATAATGGCGATGGAGGTGATTCCGCTTCTATGTCCTGACCTTTGACCCCATTTCACCCATTTTCAATAAGGTTTGTCGCCAGGTGGTCCCCTACCACATACTTAAAAGTTCATCGAAATCAAACCTTTTTTACGTTAGTTATGACGCATAACAGCAGTGGAATGAATCTCGCTCCTATGTACTGACCTTTGACCCCATTTTGTTCACTTTAAATAGAGTTCCTTCCCAGGTGATCCCCTACCAGATACTAAAATTTCATCGAAATCGAACGATTGTTACGCGAGCTATCCTGTGGACCGACATACGCACACAACGCGTGACGTAATGAGGCAGATGGGAATTGCGATCATCTGCTTGCCGCAAGTGTGACGTCATAAAATTTTAATAGGATCCATACACAATGCGTGACGTAATGAGACAGATGGCGTGAATGCCTGCCAACATTCTCCATGCATGCGTGAGGCCAAAATAGATAATAGTGGTTTATGTCTTGGTGATATCCGTATGTGCGGATTGCTGTATGCTGATGACACTGTCCTGTTGGCAGAGAGCAAAAGTGAGTTGCAGAGTATGTTGACTCGGATGCACGAAGTTTGCCTGAAATTCAAACTGAGTATAAATAAGGGAAAAACCAAAGTTATGGTGTTTGAGAGAGGAATGGGTAGCACTGAATGTAATGTAAGTATAAATGGCACTGTGATTGACCAGGTGAGTGAGTTTGTGTATTTAGGAAGCATGTTTGACAGAGAGAACAAGTTGGATGGTGAAATCAGTAGGTGAGTGAATTCTTCTTTGAAAGTCATAGCTGCTCTGGGAGGTTTTCACAGGAATGATGGGTTCTCTAGAGAGTCCCACATGGCTGTGTATGAAACAGTAATTGTTCCTACTCTGATGTATGGCAGTGAAACCTGGGTACTGCAGAAGAAACATAGGAGTCGTTTGTGTGCTAGAGAAATGTGTTACTTATGTGGGGTTTGTGGCAAGACACGATCTGATTGTGTGAGGAATGAAGATGTATTGCAGTTGTGTGATGTAAAGCAAAATGTTGTTAGCAAGGTGGAGACCAATATGCTTCGGTGGTTTGGCCATGTTGAAAGAATGAGTGATGAAATGCTTACTAAGAAAATATTTTTAGCCCAAGTGGCAGGAAGGAAAGGCAGAGGAAGGCCAAGGAAGACATAGGTGGATCAGATTCAGGAGTGTCTGCATGAGAAAAAGATTATGAGTATGAAGTATAAAAGATCTTGTGTGCGGCATGTAATGGATATCAGTGAAGCACGAGTTGTATGTCAAGATTGCTGTAAATGGCGAAGTTTGATACGACAACAATAGGTAAAAATATCTGGAAGTTTGTATTTCTTTTTGGAGCTAACTTCTGAATCTCAGAGAACAGCTTAGTGATATGTATGTATAAGATTTCTAAGCATTGGTAACATTAATGGAACAACTCCATCACTAAAAACGTTATAATTCGGGGTGGTTATTTAACCCACTAAACGAATTCTCCTAAAGTCGAGATCAAGCTAAAGTCGATTTCTAGTACCAGAAAACGGTAGGTTAACGACTTTCATCAAAATTCTTAGAGCCGTTTTCAAAATAAAATGTACATACATACATACAAGAATTGCTACTTTAAGGTGGACATCAAGTAATTTTGCTTCGTATACTTCCAATGGAAAAACTTCTGTACACATTTTCTTCACAATTAATGCGTTCCCAAGGATGAAAATTTGAACATCGATTAAAATATCGTTGTTTTATAACTTGCAATACTTAATATTTTCTAAAACATAACCATATTTATGCAATTCAACATTTGTTTGTCTACTGACATCATGAAAATACAGGTCGTGCCATCTTTTTTCTGGACGATTAATGCGTTCACAAGGATGAAAATTTGAACATCGATTAAAATAGCTTCATTTCGTAACTTGGAATACTTAATATGAGCTTTTAATTTAGGGAAGCACAATATGTTGGGTGATAAACTAAAGCCAAAGGTTGAATGAACATCCACATTTCCTTCACAGGCCCACTGGCTTTAAACTAGCCATTAATCATTTATTTTTTCTAAACTTCAAATCCCCCAAAACTGAGACCAATAATAATATTTTAAGTGGGACAAACATTTTGAAAACATTTACAAGACAACATTATCCAGAAAATCTTCCATAGCCACTACACTTACTAAGTAACATTCCAACTTCTAAACAGAAGATTCACATCAAGGTTTGTGTCCAACAGATGTTCGCATGTAAGTTTTGTGAGGGACACAACGCAATAAATTTGACAGTCTCTCTCGAAACAGTAAAGTATGTGATCTGGAGATGGATTTATTTGAGCTCCAAGTGCAGAAATTGTGATCTCTGTAACAGTCACTATAAATTTATGCTTTTCGTGCAATTTAAGTCCAAAATTATTTAAATACTTCATGTGCTGCTACTAAAAGTGGCCACACAAGACAAATTTCACCACACCAGAATTTTGTATATTTACCTGATATATTTAATTGAGAGAGCTCCAATATTTTCTCTATAAAATATGTATTCACCAGTTAGATTACCTGTACTATTGGGTTGTCGGAAAAGTCACGACGTATTTTGGCACCCGATGGTGGTAGGGCGGTTTTGGAAGTATTAGAAACATGTGCAGCTCTGCTATCGCTATGGCATTCCACAGGTGCCAGTTCTAGTTGCAGTCTAAAAGGAATAGTGAGCGATTTGGTTGATTTGCAGAGATTTGACATTAAGTTGAAGATGGAAGACCAAACTGTGCACATTCGCCATATTTTACTGTTTTACTTTCGTACAGGAAAGAACGTGCGTCAAGCTTGTGAAAAGTTGCGCAAAGTGTACAGTGATAATGCTCTACAATAACGTCAGTGCCAGCGGTGGTTCGCAAAATTCTGTGCTGGTGATTTTGACCTCAATGATGCTCCTCGGTCCGGGAGGCCCACCGAGGTTGATGACGACCAAATCAAGACATTGATCGAGTCAAACCCACGTTACACGACACAAGAGATTGCAGACACATTGCACATCCATCATTCAAGCGTTCACGAACACCTGAAGAAGCTGGGATACGTAAGCAAGCTCGATGTGTGGGTTCCTCATGAACTCAAAGAAGCTCAATTGACAGTGCATATAAACATCTGCAATATGCTCATTAAACGTGAGCAAAACTATCCTTTTTTGAAGTGACTGATAACTGGAGACAAAAAGTGGATTGTGTACAACAATGTGCTGCGCAAATGGTCTTGGTCCCAATGTGCTGCTTTGCCTCAAACGACATCCAAAGCAGACAATCATCAGCGGAAAGTTCTGGTCTCAGTGTGGTGGGATTTTAAAGGTGTGTTTTTCGAGCTCCTACCATGAAACCAAACAATCAATTTGAATGTGTACTGTCGGCAATTTGACAGTTTGAACGAATCCATCATCCAGAAACGTCCAGAGCTCGTTCATCGTAAAGGTGTTGTGTTTAATCACAACAACGAGAGACCACACACAAGTTTGATCACCTGCCAAAAATTATTGGAGCTTGGGTGGGATGTGTTGCTTGACCTTGTGCCATCAGACTTCCACTTGTTTCACTCTCTTCAACAGTCTTTGCGTGGTATAACGTTCAATTCAGATGAGGAGGCTGTAAATCAGCACCTTGTACAGTTTTTCGCCATGAAAGACAGGTTCTTCTATGAACGAGGCATTCTGCAGCTCATTGACAGATGGCAAAAGGTCATCGAACGAAACGGGCATTATATCATTGATTGATTCTTGTTATTTCTATCAATAAATGATTTTTGCAAAACATGGCTAAAATATGTCATGACTTTTCCGACAACCCAATACATTATCCAGCTTGACGATTATGGGCAAAACACGTAACAATATTATCAAAGAAAGGTGACTTGATCACGCTAGTTACGTTAACTAAAACTTTTACAAAAAGTTCGTAAGTTGGAAGCTTTCGACCTTATCTTAGGTCTTCATCACGCCAATGGAGGACTAAGATTGTTGCCAAATTCTACATTTGAATTTTTCCTATTTTTGTTGCCAAAACTTAGAATTGATCTCCAGATCAACGGAATGTAGAGAGGAGATTCGGAGTTGCAAGTCATTGAGTTGAAAATAATTTCTATGCTTTCACGGTAACGGAGGGCAAAACGATTGTCAAACGAAGCAATTCGTTTTGCTTCGTTCCAGTGGGGAACTGCAGATGTGTCTTCCATTGTCAAAATAGACAAGGCAGTGTTGGGATTGCCTTTCGAAACATCTTTTCTATGTTCTAAAATTCTATGGCTAATGCTCCTGTATGTGCTTCCAATGTATAAGTTATCCCCAGTAGAAGAAGAGATAGGAATGCAGTAAACTCCTGGGAGGTTCAGGCTTTCAACTTTGTCCCTATCCCTTTGCAGAAGTTTCAAGATGTTTGGGGTAGATTTAATGGCAAGATGGTAACCAAAACTTCTAAAAGAATCTGTAACTTATAAGCATAGGAAGGATGGTAAGGAACAGAACCACAGAATTTCAGGTCTTCTTTCTTGTGAGGAAGCAGGCATTCGATTTTCGAATGGTTTTCATATTTCTTTATGAGGGAGTTGACTGTAACAGCAGGGAAACCATGAGAGAGGGCTATTGTAGAAATTTTGGAGAGTTCTTCTTGAAGAGAAAGTTGGCTGTTGCAAATGATATGAGCCCTGTGGATGTAGGACTTCAATGCTGCAAGCTTGTAGAGATGCAGGGTGCAAGATTTGTAGGGAATGATGTTAGTGGCTGCAGAAGGTTTTCGATAGACGGAACGAGTAATGGAGAGATCAGCGTATCTGCAGAAACGCTGATCTCTCCATTACTCGTTCCGTCTATCGAAAACCTTCTGCAGCCACTAACATCATTCCCTACAAATCTTGCACCCTGCATCTCTACAAGCTTGCAGCATTGAAGTCCTACATCCACAGGGCTCATATCATTTGCAACAGCCAACTTTCTCTTCAAGAAGAACTCTCCAAAATTTCTACAATAGCCCTCTCTCATGGTTTCCCTGCTGTTACAGTCAACTCCCTCATAAAGAAATATGAAAACCATTCGAAAATCGAATGCCTGCTTCCTCACAAGAAAGAAGACCTGAAATTCTGTGGTTCTGTTCCTTACCATCCTTCCTATGCTTATAAGTTACAGATTCTTTTAGAAGTTTTGGTTACCATCTTGCCATTAAATCTACCCCAAACATCTTGAAACTTCTGCAAAGGGATAGGGACAAAGTTGAAAGCCTGAACCTCCCAGGAGTTTACTGCATTCCTATCTCTTCTTCTACTGGGGATAACTTATACATTGGAAGCACATACAGGAGCATTAGCCATAGAATTTTAGAACATAGAAAAGATGTTTCGAAAGGCAATCCCAACACTGCCTTGTCTATTTTGACAATGGAAGACACATCTGCAGTTCCCCACTGGAACGAAGCAAACGAATTGCTTCGTTTGACAATCGTTTTGCCCTCCGTTACCGTGAAAGCATAGAAATTATTTTCAACTCAATGACTTGCAACTCCAGATCTCTCTCTACATTCCGTTGATCTGGAGATCAATTCTAAGTTTTGGCAACAAAAATAGGAAAAATTCAAATGTAGAATCTGGCAACAATCTTAGTCCTCCATTGGCGTGATGAAGACCTAAGATAAGGTCGAAAGCTTCCAACTTACGAACTTTTTGTAAAAGTTTTAGTTAACGTAACTAGCGTGATCAAGTCACCTTTCTTTGATTATCCAGCTTTTATGAATATTTCTTAATTACTGGCATCAGGCATGATATTTTCACCTTTGGTTTTCTTTACTTCTTAATTTTAACATTGGTTCCTTACATTCATTTTTTTTTTTGTCCAAGTTGTACTCAATCTTTAAATAATTGTTTAATTGTTAGTCACTTTCCCCTTATGTTTCATTTCTCCTTGCTGTGAATAAAAATGGCATAGCTGCCGGAGTGCAAACATCATTACTATTGTGAAGGCTTATGAATATCAACCACTGAGCAGAAACCACATGCGTGAGATGAAGGAATGAGCTTTTCACATACTGTATTTTCTAATTATAATGCTGTGGTGTTAAACTCGATTTTAAAATGTACAGTTCTGAAATGGGTTTAACTAGCTGTGGCTTATACCAGTTTTCAGTAACTTCATGAACTCCAACTGTCGCTTTTTTTTTTTTTTTTTTGGTTGGAGGCTTAACAACCACCGCGAGCAACTCAATGGGCTATAAGCAGTTGCCTGTCCCTAATTTAGGGCTACTGGTTCCAGGGAAGGGAGGGGAGGGAGCCAGTGCCAAAAGACACACACAACCATCCATGCTTCACCGGGATTCAAAACCGGACCCCTTTCGGACGAATGATCAGTAGCTATCGCTTAGACCCCTGCGCCACCAAGGTGGCAACTGCCGTGTTCACAATATTAACACAGATAATTTTGTGAATCTTTTATGGAGGACACTGAGATATAATAAATTTGGAGTACTGATTCATCAATTATTAACATGGGAACCTAGTGATCACACAAATGATGTCTTGAAACTTATGTGATTATATGTGAATAGGTAATTAATTTGAAGAACAGCAAGGATTCAATCTGGCCTTTCATTTTGTGTGCAAGAATACAATTTACTGTTTGAAAATTTTTTATTTAAGATTAATAAAATAATGCTTATACACCTCTTTTTTTCCCCTTTTCTTATCTCATTCTAGGGAGGGTAAAGAGTGGATCTCTTTCCAGCCTTGAGTGTAGTACAATGAGTGAGCCTTCAGGAGAGAAAACCACAAAGCTGTAGGCACTTTGACTACTGCACACTTCTTCACATGCAAAATTAAAGTGGTATCCCCCTATTTTTGAACATATAAAACACTAAGCGTCAACCACAGGGTAAATCACGTTCACCTTTTGCCACATGGGATTGACGACAAATGCCCCACTGTCAAATATTTAGTCTTTCACACACACACCCTCTCTCGTAAATGGAAGGTCTTTATCCATCGGGAGGAAGAGTTACACAAGAGCAGCAATGAAGCAGTGGCAACGACTGTCATTTAGTGCATAACTGTTCACGTGTCTACAAGTGCTTTCATCTCTGATATTGGTTGTACAGGCAATTCTAAGTGTTATAAAAATTAATAGTTTCCCTTGGCGCTTCATTTATTCTTGATGAAAGTCATACAATGTACACTGCTACCATACTGGTGGAAAGGGGGGGGACAAAATGTATGTTAAATAAAAATTTCTTTATGGTATGTTTACTTATGGCTTTAAACTGGGTGTGACATTATACTTGACATGGCATTATTTTCAGAAATTATGGTATTACCAAAATTGAATTGGGCATTTTGTTTTTTAATTTTCTACTTTTTGCCTTGCTTTCCCCTGATGTCACACTATGTTGCCAGAATTGTGTTCTCTAACATGATCTTGGTATCATAAATCACACATTTATGCTAAAATGAAAGCCCAAAGTACACAGAGCAGGAAACATAATTGAGCTATCACACAGCACCATGCCAGTGACATATTTGGGGTGATATCACACACCACTAAGTACAACTGAAGGAGAAAATCTGGTAGACAATATTAATGTTTAAAACAAAAGTTATGTACATATACAGTAAAGCCTGCTTGTAACGGCCTGTATTTAGAAATATTCCAGATTTAACCAACAAAACAGGAACTTTCATTTGGCATAATGTTAACTCAAAGTTAATATTTGTTTTAACAAACAAAATTTAATGAAGACCCAGGATTTAACAAGGGGGAGAAAAGCTAAAATGGTAACTTTTAACTACAAACAATTTAACATGTGTCCTGCACACTGTCCTGGAATTGAGGAATAGAAATGGCAGCATACAGGAAGGAATTGTTATGGCCTAGGGAAATCATTGTGTGCTAGCGGAAGCAATTTGATAGAAAAGCAATGGGGAGGAAGTACATTAAATGCTCAACAAGAGCAAGTTGTGGAGGAGACTCTCCACCACACTCACTCCAAGAGGTTATGCTTTGGGAGTATCTTGTAAGCAGATATGAAAACAGGAGGGCTACTTCTACGCAAGAAGGCCTGTGAAGAAAGCGAAGAGAAGAACACTTGGCCATCGTCATATGTAATAGCCACTGATTGTGGGAAAAATCTCAATTTTTTTTTAATAACAGGCAATGGCAAGGTATTTAATGCACAAAGTGTTATTCAGCAAAAAAATAAGAGGTTATAAATATAGAACAAAACAAATAACAGATTCCTTTTTAAAAATGCTTCCATATGATGTCAGCTTCAGGATTTGTTGCTGCTATGTATGTATTCATGTAAGAGCTTATTTAATTTTAATTTGTACTACTGTAGTTAATTTATTAAATCTTTCAAGTCTATCTAACTGTTATGGATATATAACTTAAACACATATTTATTTTTTTACATAGTGGGATTTTTCACCCCAAGATGGATTTAACGAGCGTCCGGATTTAGTGAAGATTCCCATCAGTCCTAAGCTCCTCATTATAAGCAGGTTCGACTGTATATACATAGACAGACAGACAGACAGACACACACACACACACACACACACACACACACACACACACACACACACACACACACACACACATACCTGAGATCAAGGAAAGTTCTGAAGTTCTGTCCTTAAAAACATGGGAAAGAGTCCTGTGCATGGTGGCCCAGCACTTCAACCCATGAAATAGAAGAATATTCTTCTTTAGCCATCTTCCAGAAATAAACAGCTTGCCAAGCACAAATACACATTTACAACACCTAGTGCAAAAATCTTAAAAAGTGGAAGACATCTGAAGTATCAGAAGAACACTTGGCCATCGTCATATGTAATTCATTTATATAATATTTTGCTTTGCTTCTGTCGCATCACCTATTGGCATCTAGTGTCTTATGAGCGATCCAAAGCCTGTTCTTATGATATTCGTGGCTTGCGATAGTTTTCTGATCTTATGTTAGTTATACTCTCAGCTGTGTCACCCCTCACTGAGAGATGGACCTATCAATAATAAACAGCACCTATGGTCAGTAATGTGATAATTTTTCTTATAGGAAACTGTTCTGCAATTTGTCAAATTAGCAATGTGCAACACCACAAAGGAGAAGTATGTACTTTAGCTCTGCACTGATATTTTTGACATCTTAGAAAAATGCCACTCATTCTATCAGCCAATGGCATATGCATACCTGCCAACCAAAATTTTCTTAAATCAAGAAGATTTTCCCTAAAAGCAAGAAGATTTACCTTAAAATCAGGAAGATTTGCAACAGTACCAGAACTGCTAATTCATGATTATCTATTATTAGGGGAGAGTGGCAATGTATGGGATGTGATAGCAGTATGTTTAATGATACTTATTTTCAATTATTTTTTTCTATCAGTCACTCATAGATGGAGTTCAGAAATTGTGACAATTTTCAAGGTTTTGTATTTTTTTAAATTGAATGACGCAATTTAAAAAATAGCTTGATTTCATTTAAGCAATGACAAGACTGTGGCCCTTTTTTTTATGCCCTTGGATGACAATTTTATCTATCATGAATGAATGATAGCTTTCACTATTTTAGATAAAAGATGAATAGTGTAACTTTGAGAATATGAATATTTTTGAACACCATGCCTCAATTCCTACAAATTTTCAGCTTCATCACATTCGTTTTCGAACCCCTCTCCTTTATTAAGCTGAAATGCAAATCTTTTTTTTGGGGGGGGGGGGAGATTTAAAAGTACAGGATACATGTTCGGAACATTGTTGGAAAAAAAAAAAATTACAGTTACGGGAGATATCTTTGCTACGTCCGAGTTCTGTTTTCGGACATTTTCCCTCCATTTTCAAGTTTCAAGTTGAAATACAAATATTTATAAAATAAAATGATATTTAACAACAATACTAGGCAGTGGAAACATCGCGTAAAAAATAAAATTACGATTACCAGAGAAATCCTAACTGCGTCTAACTTCTGTTTTCAAAAGTTTTGAAAAACGAAACTTTACACATTTTCAAAAGTTTCAGGCAGAAAACATCCTCCACCACTACCAATTGCCTCGAAATTTCTGTCCAGTTATGCATCAATCTTGAGGATTTACTCAAATTATGAAAGAAAAGGAGAAATTCCTCGAAGCCATTGAACGCTCATGCCTGAAGATTACAGGGGAATTTTCGCGCATTCGAATTTCCGCTTTCAGAATTTACCCCCTCATTTTCAAACTGAAATACAAATATTTTTGGAATAAAATGATGTATAACAGCAATACTGGACAGAGGCAACATCGCAGGGAAACAAACTTACTATTAGAGAAAAAATCTATTTCGTTTACTTCAGTTTTTGAAAGAAGAAATACCATCCCAATGCGTATTTTTACAAGTTGGCAAGATTCTTCAATGCATATTTTTACGCATCGAGGAAAATTCCCGATGCGTATTCTTACGTGTCAAGAAGAATTTCCAATGCATGTTAAGTGTTGGTAAAATGTTGGTGCGCACTAGACACATAATTACGCATTTTTGCGAACTCTGCATGACACAGAATTAAAAGAACTTTGCACTTCGACACAATTAGCACAGCTATTTTAACGCTGAGAGTGAGAGAGGGAGTTTGGAAGGATTGGCGGGATGGGGGTGGCGGGTGAGGGTGGTGCAATCCATAAATATCACTTACTGCTAGAAATGTGACATAACATAAGGTTCAAGCGCTACAGGATCACAATAAAACAAAAGCAGGAGTTTACACTAAGCGACAATAACAACAAAATCAATTACCATCAAAAAAAGAAATTCACAAGCCATTTTGGCGAAAATCTGGAAGAAACTATCTTCCAGCCGTAAAATCGTAAAACTACCCCCAAATCTGAAAAACTTCTGGGAAATCCAGAATGTTTGGCAGGTATGGAAAGCTCACACAGCCAGTAAAGAAAACAAAAAGTCAGACTCTGATTTATTACTGTTTATGTTGTCAGCGGGTGAGATTGGCGAAACTTCCGTCACTCTTGCATGCTCATGGAATGCTATTTAATGACATGTTCTTCTCGATCTGAGAACAGTTAGCAAGGGCTGTTTTTCTTTTCTGAAAGGGATATGCAGGGTTGTATAAAAATATTTTCTTCTTGAGTACACATTTTTGGCACTGAAAATTTCCTGTGAGTTTTCAGAGGTCAAAAATTGTCCCAATCCGACACCGCTAAAAAACAGGAACTGGTGGTCGGACGGAACGGGAGAGTTCTCTCTATTAGCTTATTCAAGACCGCAGGGAGGAAGCAGGAATGACTAATTGCTGCCTTCATTATCGGAGGCAAACACAAACACACCAAACATAGAAGATGAAATGTGAGAAAGGATTTGCAATTTTTCTCTCACCCTCCCTAGTCTATTCCATGATGCTTTCTCTTTGCAGCACTTTCAACCCCCTCCCCCTGCTGGGAAAATGAAACGTGAGAAAGGATTTACAATTTTTAGGAGATGAAATGTGAGAAAGGATTTGCAATTTTTCTCTCACCCTCCCTAGTCTATTCCATGATGATTTCTCTTTGCAGCACTTTCAACCCCCTCCCCCTGCTGGGGCCTCTCTTTAAAAAAGTTGTTTTCACAGCATATCCAGTAAAATTTCTTTAAAAAAAAAAAAAAAGAATACACAGTATGTTACAGCCTAAACTTTCTTGCAGACATTGCCAGTACTTATTTTTTTGTGGATGCAAAAACATGTTGAAATACGGGAAAATGCTTTTTCCGTACAGGAAACCGGAAGACAACAGCAAAATCCGGAAAACTTGGTAGGTATGCATATGTGTGCTGGAGGAGGAGCCCTTGGTGTAGCACCATAATTCAGCCATTGACCGATGTGGCACTGTCTACCTGGATTCTGTGGCATATAAACAATTCAAGCAATTGGGGCATAATCTTGTTTTATCCCAAAACCTTGGTCACGCCTGTAGTCTTTTTTGTTTGTTTGTTCCAGGATTTAATTGCCACCATGAGCAAGGTGCTTATGCAATGGCTCGTAACTAATTTAGGGACTAGTCACACAACACATCATCCCTAAGCTGTTCTCTGGGATTCAGAGGTTAGCTCCACAAAGAAAAAACAAACAAACTACCAGATAATTTTTAAGCAATTATTTACTTACTGTTGCCGTATCAAACTTCTCAATTTACAGCGATCTTGACATACAACTCGGGCTTCACTGACATCCATCACACAACGCACACAAGACCTTCTATACTTCATATTCATAATTTGTTTCTCATGCAGACACTCCTGAATCTGATCCTCCCTTAACTTCCTTGGCCTTCCTCTGCCTTTTCTTCCTGCCACTTGGGCTAAAAATTTTTCTTAGTAAGCATCTCATCACTCATTCTTTCAACATGGCCAAAATACCGAAGCATATTATTCTCCACCTTGCTAATAATATTTTGCTTCACATTACACAACTGCAACACATCTTCATTTCTCACACGATCAGAACCAGTCTTGCCACATTTAGCAAGTAATGCATTTCTCCAGCACACAAACAACTTCTATGTTTCTTCTGTAGCACCCAAGTTTCACTGCCATACATCAGACTATGAACAATTACACATTCATACACTGCCATACGGGACTCTCTTGAGAACCCATCATTCCTGTGAAAACCTCCCAAAGCAGCCATGACTTTTAATGAAGAATTCACTCACCTACTAATTTCACCATCTAATTTGTTCTCTCTGTGAAACATGCTTCCTAAATACACAAACTCATTCACCTGGTCAATCACTGTGCCATTTAGACTAATATTACATTCAGTACTACTACCAGTACCTCGCTCAAAAAACATAACTTTGGGTTCCCCCTTATTTATACTCAGTTTGAATTTCATGCAAACTTCTTACACCTGCAACTCACTTTTGCTCTCTGCCAAGAGGACATTGTCATCAGCATACAGCAATCTGCACCCACAGATATCATCAAGACATAGACCAGTATTATCTATTTTGGCATCACGCATCCATAAATATATTAAACCAGCCATGGTGACATTACACAACCTTGTCTAACTCCTGCACCAAGAGAAAACCATTTTGATAAAACACCATTCACTCGTACACAAGCTCTACCGCCAGCATACATGGCTTTTACATTATTAAGTAGATTCCCAGTAACACCATATTCATTCAGTACCTTCCACAGAAGTGTCCTATTTACTCGGTTGTAAGCTTTCTCTAAATCTATGAAGGCAGCAAAAACTTTCTTGGCAACAGCCAGATACTCCTAAATTACAGGTTTAAGCAATCGCTCATTATAAATTTATGGCTCAGGAGAAGGGGGTGAGCCAGTGCTGTAGGACAAGCACACCACCCATGCCTCAACTAGGAATCAAGTCTGCACCCAGTTCCAACGAATAGTCAGAAACCAGCACCTCAGATCACTTGGCCACTGGGTGGTTGGCTATAGTCAACCTAATGCCAAAGGAGTTTTTCAGTAGAAATATCAGGTTCACTATTAGATATGCGGACATACACATACACTAAAACAACAGAAGTACATTATTTGTTATACATGCAAGTATGAAGAGATGAACTACATATGTTACAATTTTGTTGAGATCAACATTTCCATTCATTAAAACTATAAAGAACCCAAATTAGTGCTTGGAAAAAAGAATTGGGATATGGACAGAATGTATTTACAATCAGGCCCAAATTTTTAACATTATATGAGTGATTATTTCTTACCCCTGTCAGTAGAAGGTGATGGGGATGGAGGAAGATGATTTTCTAAGCCTGCATTTAGCACTGCCTGCTCTGCCATTGACTTGAGAGAAGACATTGGCTCTTCAGCCTGTAGGGACATAGAAATGAAGACAATGAGGTCAGAAAATCACAGAATAATACCAGAAGAAACTTGAAGAATGAAAGGGTACATCCCACATTTCCGCATCTTGATATGCCTTGTCATAATTATGATAGTGAAGAATGGGAATCTAAATTTTCTTAACAAAAACCTTGAATTTGAAAGCACTGTTCAAACCATATACTCTTGAGTTGAGATGGCAATAATGAGTTAACAAATGTCTCCTTAATTTCCATGAATTTTCTGTATACTCTAACTTTAAGTAACACAACATGCATTAATTTTTACAAAATGAAAAGCATTCCAATGACAAAAAAATTATATTCAAACACAAAAGCACATGCACACACATGCAATCTGACCAATGTTTTTAGATAAATATGAAACTGCACTGGAAACTTACCAATCTTGTTTTGTAGTTACTTTGAGAACTACCTATCCAATAGCCATAAGTATTTGGTGTTTGGAGAAAATGTGAGGCAGTTTGGAAGTCAAAGTGATAGAAACAATGCCAGGAGACCAGCAGATTATACAGCCACAATGATTACCAATGTCCCTATTATTTCATATAATTCTTATAAATTTTCACAAAAACTCAACACCTCCCTGATATCAGATATTTGGATAACTATCTCTTCAAATGGACAGCTCATTTAAAAAAACATGTGAGCATATGTACTACTTACTATCTATATTTGTAGGTATTTTATTAGATTTTAATGACAAAATGTGTTATGAAAATTATTTGAAGTTGAAATCACACAAAATAATGCTCTTAGTTAGATACCAAAGTCATCATTTTGTCAACAAAAAGGAACAAACCTTGCATTTCAGTGTGCTTATCAATAGTAGAGAAGTTTTTCCAAAGTATGAAAGTCATTGCCCTTTGGCACTGCAAGCTAAGCCATCTGCATGATGCAACCCCTCTGGGAGGTCAACACCATGGGAGTGAGTGCTAATCTCAGATCAGCATTTTATACTGTGCTATTTCTGTGAAACTGTGATGTAACTGCCATTTTCCCATTAAGAAAACTTTAGAGAGCACTGTCTGCTCTACACTTAAGTTTTGTAACACTTATATGAGGGCTGTTCTGAAAGTGCGTGTGCTGAGGTCACTGTTCCTAGTCTGGGTTACTTGGAGGTTTGGCGTGGGCTTCCTTTTCAAAATAGCGACCGTCACGTTACAAACCAGTCACAGCGGTACCTTTTTTTTTTTTTTTTTGATTGAAGCTTTAACGACCACTTTTTTTGATTGAAGCTTTAACGACCACCATGAGCATCTCAATGGGCTATAAGCAGTTGCCCGTCCCTAATTTAGGGACACTGGTTCCAGGGAAGGTAGAGAGCCAGTGCCGTAAGACAAACACAACATCCATGCCTCACCGGAATTCGAACCCGGACCCTTCTTGGGCGAAGTGTCATAAGCCAACACTTAGACCACTGCACCACCGTAGCAGCCTTTACTCTTTCCCTCTCAACTCTTTCTTATATGTTGGAAAAGCCCAGAAATCACAGGGTGCAAGATCTGAGCTGTACAGAGGATGCGATAGACGTTGGCCACCAATTTTTTCCAAAGCTCGCATTGCTACTTGAGCCACATGTGACCTTGCATTATCCTGAAGAAGAAACCATTCTTGATTAAGCAGTTCCAGTCTTTTCCTGTGCATTGCTCTCTTCAGGCGTACTCGTAAAATGTGAGCAAAATATACTGAATTAACAGTTTGTTTCTTGAACATTCAATGCTGCAATACTATCCCATGGGTGTCAAAAAACAAAATCAATTTCTTTGAAGAACCACAAACCCAGAATTTCTTGGGGGCAGTGAATTGGTGTGTTTCAATTTACTTGACTGTTGTTTTGATTTTGGATCAAAATGTTATATCAAATACTCGTCTACGGTGACTAATCAATTCAAAAAGTAAATCTGTTTTCATTCTTTGAAGAAAAGCACGACAAAGTTCAACGCAGCACTGTATTTGTTCTTCAGTAAGACCACATGACACACATCTTGCACAAACACGAGACATCTTCAAGTGTGACTTTATAACTTCATGACATATTGGCTACACCAACAATCAACTGCAGTGCCAAATCACAAATCGATAAACGTCTATCATCTTTCAATGATTTTTCGGCTTTCACAATGTTTTCATCAGTCACTGACATTGACAGCTGCTCGCTTCATGTGCTATTGTGCTGCACACTGCGTTTGCAATCTGTGAAATGATACAGCTGACCTGCCAAATGCTTCTTGAATAATCTGAAACACCTCCTGGCAACTTTTGCACAACTTTACACAAAATTCAATTGCAATTCTTTGCCTGTAACAGGTGGCAAATCGTGTTCATCTGCCATTGTAATGCACACTTCATTTAAAATATTACACCATACACAAAAAAAAAAAAAAAAAAAAAAAAAAAAACTACACATTGCCTTCACTGAAATTAACACAGCACAGATAAGGAAAATCTTTCCCCGCTGTAAACACGACTCGTTTCCATAGTAACAGCACAGTGCAGACAGTCTGCATACTTTCAAAATAGTCTGTGTAATATGGATCTCAAATGTAGGGTTTGTACAGATTTTCAAGTCTACGATTTTGAGCTTTCGGCAAGTCAATGATGACATCAGAATTTTTACAAAAAAAAAAAAAAAAATCAAATAATTATAAACCAAAAAGCACAAGACTTTACAGGGAGGGGGATCCTAGTCTTTTATATATACCGGTGTGTTCATACAATATTTACCAAGCTTTCACATGCCAATGGGCAGCTTTTTCAAGGCTTCGAACAATTCAGACTTAAACTGTGAATCATAAACAGAACAAGAGGTTACCCCTTGGTTATATTTATGATTTTTTACAAGAGGTTAAGACCTCTTGTTCTATTTATGGTCCACCTTTTGAGTCTGAATTGTTGTAGAGTCTTGAAAAAGCCGCCCATTGGCGTGTGGAAGCTTGGCAAATATTGTATAAACACGTCAGTATATTCTGTACAAAATTCTAGTGGATAATGCTTACCTTGGCATTCCTTTCTAGCGATGGGAACATTTCACGCATGTATTTTCCGGTCTTTGTTGATGTTATTGTCCTAAAGTCCATTGTATGCGATGACTGGCTTTACTTCTCACACTTTTCGCTGGGTATACTCATTGGATTTTGCCTTAGGATTCAAACACATCAATTTTTACCGTTCTTTATACTCAAAATTTTCGCCCATCCTCTGGGCATCCTCAGGAGCGTGGAGACTTTACCACCAATGTTCGTGGTTAACTTCGCGCTAATGGAGTCCAATACTCCTTGTTGCCATTATATTTCGTTATCAAACCCGGCTGGCGCCATCTATGTTTCATTAAAACAATTTTTTTTTATTTTTTTTTATTTTTTTTTATTTCTTCTCCTATCCTGGTTTTCTTGTCTTTTTTGCCGGTTTTTCTTTTGTTGTTGTTTTTCTTGTCTTATTAGTTCTTTCCACAGGCCCGATAATGTGCTAGGGTCGTTCTGGTTACATACCCTTGCTTTATTTTTATAGATTAATATTGCTTCTTCCCTCCTCATTTGCCTTTCCGATTTTTTATTCTTTTTTAGCATTTTAATTTCATCAAATTTTGGGAATGTCTGGTTTTCCATGCAGAATTGCACTAAAGCAGTTTTGGCTTCTTTTTTTTTTTTGCCAATTAGACACAATCTAACAACAGGCTAAAAAATCAAGAGCTAGAGTTTATCTCGAAAATATCACAAGAGTATGGGTACCCGAGCAAGCCAATTAATAAATGGATACATGAGAGTTAAAAGCATATGACTCAGAGTAAAGAAGGCCAAGAAGTGCACAACCAAAGGAAGATGAGGAAGAAAAAATTGAAATACATTGGAGCTTTCCCATATTTGGAAGGAGTGAGTTATGAAATCAAAAGGCACTGTGCTAAATATGACTTACAACTAGGAAGTTCAGTGCACACCGTGAAAAGTATGACTGTCAACAAAAAAACAGAGGAAAAAATGCTAGAAGAATCAGGAACCTACGAAATTGCAATTGCACACATACCCCCAATATCGTACATTGGAAGTACGAAAAACAGATTAAAAAAAAAAAGACTTAAACAACACACATCTAATTGGCAAAAAAAAAAAAAAAAAAAGCCAAAACTGCTTTAGTGCAATTCTGCATGGAAAACCGGACATTCCCAAAATTCGATGAAATTAAAATGCTAAAAAAGAATAAAAAATCGGAAAGGCAAATGAGGAGAGAAGAAGCAATATTAATCTATAAAAATAAAGCAAGGGTATGTATGTAACCAGAACGACCCTAGCACATTATCGGGTCTGTGGAAAGAACTAATAAGACAAGAAAAACAACAACAAAAGAAAAACCGGCAAAAAAGACAAGAAAACCAGGATAGGAGAAGAAATTAAAAAAAAATATATATATATATATATATATATATATATATATATATATATATATATATATATATATATATATAAAGTTGTTTTATTGAAACATAGATGGCACCAGCCGGGCTTGATAACGAAATATATCCAGGAAAGTATATCCGACGAATGGCAACAAGGAGTATCGGACTCGATTAGCGCCTAGAATTTTGTACAAGTTACTTTGAAATATCGCACGTAAAAGAGAATAGTAGAATGATTAGAGCTATATAATAGTCAGAATTAGAACTACTAATTGGAACGTCAGTATATATAAAAGATGCAGATTTTTTTTTCCATAAAGTCTTGTGCTTTTTGATTTATATTTATCTATGGTGTTTCCACAGTGTTTTGTTCTGGTAAAACTTTTCAAAGTTAAAATTTTCTAAAAAAATCCATGGCTTCCCACTTCCTAGTTATTCTTACAATAACAACAGATAAAAAGAGCAAGCATTTTCCTTTTTGTTTATTTCCTTTTGTTTACAAAAAACAATCACAACATGAATTTCAAAATTAAAACTTCCCCCTGTACTCCATTGGCTGACGAAAGGAATGGCATTTTTCTACGATGTCTTGAAAGCAGAAAAAATTATACGTGTCGGAAATGAACCATTACTGTGCCCAGAGATGGAAACGGGTCATGGGCCAACAATTTCTAGCGGGTCAAGGTGTTCCTGACCCGATTTCGACCTGGTTTTATTTGTTTTATTTTTGAAAAAAACAACAACGTTTTTTTTAAAGAAAAATGCACACTGTGGGATTTTGTGCTTGATACTGGTGTTTGTGGACTGAAAAATTATTAGTCATGCAATACAAAGGAAGAGTGTCCCTTCCTTATGAGGGGCAATGAAAACAGCATCCACATTTTGTTAACTTTCAACTCGTCATAAACTTGTGTGAATTGGTGTTGCTGTGAAACACATTCTGAAGCGTGGTATGTTACCACGAAAACAAAACTGAAATTAAACACATAACAAGTTGCTTAATTCAAAAAGTTTGACTGTAGCGCCATCAAAATTAGGTGGAACATTACTGCGGAGTGACATTTTGACTCTTGCAATTGTGTTTGAAAACATATGTAAAACAGTTAAGTTATGTCTTGCAATGAAAGACTACAGTTTCAATACTTCCCATAAGTGAGTAAACTATATGTTCTTATAATAATTTGTTTGCTTTCCATTTAACCTAAGATGCCCACTGCGCAGACTTTTTGAACACCCTATATATGTATATTATAGTTCAAATCAGATTTGTTTGGGTCGGGTCCAGTGCGGTTTAGTTACATACCTGGGTCGGGTCGAAAAGATGTTTAATTAAAAAGTTTGACTGTAGCGCCATCAAAATTAGGTGGAACATTACTGCAGATGGACTTTTTGACTCTTGCAATTGTGTTTGAAAACATATGCGAAATGGTTTGGTTATGTCTTGCAATGAAAGACTACAGTTTCAATACTTCCCATAAGTAAGTGAGTAAATTATATGTTCCTACAATACATTTGTTTAATTTCCATATAACCTACGATGGCCACTGTGGAGAGACTTTTTGAATGCCCTATATATGTATATTATAGTCCAAAGCAGATTTGTATGGGTCAGTTACGGGTTGGGACCAATTATGTGACACCCAGGTCCAAATTTTTTGACCCATTTTCAACTCTGGCTGTGCCTCCTTAATGAGGGAGGGGGGGGGACACAGCTGAGGATATAACAGACAGGAGGTCAGAAAACTATTGTGTAGTGATGCATGGAAAGATGTGGAGAAATATGCAAGCTTGCTTCAAATAATCTTCTTAATGTTAAAAGACAATGAATCCCATCTTTGACTGAATCAACATCTTTAACACTAAAGTGTGCCATAATTAAATCATGGTCTGAAAAAGTGGGAAGGGAAGACCTGCACAGCTTGCAAGTGGCACCACATCAAATATGTTTTGTGTTGGAGGATGCGAAGAGTGTGGTGATTTATAAAGGGATGTTTCACGTCTGTTCATACCCAATGGAAGGCATTACGCAAAAGTGGAAGTAAATCAAAGAAAAATACACCAAAGGTTAACTGTATTTGATTAAGCATGGAAGCAGTTCTCAGGTTGTTTCCAACAAGATTCGTAATTATGCACCAAAAAATATGGTAACACCACAATATGAAGTTTTTCATGGCTCTTCCCTCCTAACTTTTACTAAAGTTTACTAGATAATCACACTTTTTTTTTTTTTTTTTTGAGGTTTGACAACCATCATGGGCAAATCTACAAAATATAAGCACTTGTCCATTTCTAATTTACGGCCACTGGTTCCAAGTAGAAAGGACAGCCAGTGCCATAAGACAAACACACCACCCATGACTCATAAAAGACTTAAATACAAGCCGGTATTGGACAAATGATCAGAAGCCAGCAACTCTGACCACTAGGACAGCCTAGACAACTGTATGCAGGTTATGGGTTTAAAAAAAGTGACTGGGTTGGAATCAATATAGGTGTTGATTTAATTTTTACATGTGCACAGCAATTTCATCATTCCTCCCCCCCCCAAGCTGCATACAGTATTTATGTGACATGCCATAAACATGATTCAAGTGAAAACAGTTTCTTCTTCTAAACTGAATGGTCCACACTTATGAGAATTACAGGTATTACTTTGAATATGAATTACAAAACATCCTGTTTTAAAACAGGACACAAATTCAGGCTCCAAACTGTTTGAAAACAAATAATTCTGGTAAAAAAATTTGTTTTTTTCACATAGGTTATGACATTGCAGAGGAGACTAAAAACTATACTCTTCTTACACAGGTCATCTCTACAGTGTAAGGAAAGAAAAAACATGCACACAGGATGTCTTTTTTTTTTTTGATTAGAGGTTTAACGACCACTGTGAGCAACTCAATGGGCTATAAGCAGTCACCCGTCCTTAATTTAAGACCACTAGTTCCAGGGAAGGGAGAGAGCCAGTGCCGTAAGACAAACACAACATCCATGCCTCACCGGGATTCGAACCCGGACCCCTTTTGGACGAATGATCAGAGGCCATCGCTTAGACCACTGTGGCCAGGGCGGCTACAGGGTGTCATTCAACAAAAAGGATCAAACAGTTCATTCAAACTGACAGATACACAAGTTTTATGAATAATATGTTACCCTATTTTGTTGAAACCAGAAGCCATGTTACTTACACACTAGTAAATTATGACTTTTATTGTTGTTTTTGTTTCAGGGTTTAATGACTGCCATGAGCACCTCATAGGGCTATAAGCAGTTATCCATCCCTCATTCAGGCCACTGGTACCAGGGAAAGGAGACAGCCTGTGCCATAGGACAAGCACACCACCCATACCTCATCCAGGACTTACCTTGGACAAATAGTGAACAGTCAGCATCTCAGGTTGCTTGGCTACTGGGCTCAGCAAGTTACAATAATATTAGCTGCCTTTCACAGTGGCCACTATAAACACATCAACTATGCTAAATTAAATTTCCATGTTATAGTAACTAATGATTCGAGAAAGCAAGTAATAAAATTATGTAAAATTACATAATTAAAAGGAAAGGGGAGGAAGAAATAATTGAAAAATAACTGCCTTCTTTTCCTGAGCCACACAATATTAACTAGCTAGGGTGAAAAAAAAAAGCAGATACAGTTTGGTGTAAAACTGTATGCAAGACACTGTCCTGTTAGTAGCCAATTTGTCACATACTTTTACTGCATTAAAAAAAAAAAAAATAAATAGAAATAAAAGAACAGCTGATGATATCACTTCTCTCACCCAATGCAAAAGTTATGAGGAATTTCCTACAAAAGAAACAGCACAGAACTTGTAAGTACTTTGATAAACTTCATTAAAATTCTGAGACCAGGTATAAATTATATATTTGCTCTTCACAGCAAAATTTGAATGTGCCATATTTCACCAAAAAAGATGAAATAACAAGGATTTAGTTGAAATAACAAGGATTTAGTTCATCAGACATTAATTAATTCAAGGATTTAAATTTTTATGGTTGTGGCATAAGCCAAAAAAGTTACATGATAGAAGTAAGAAGCTCCATAAAAACACAAAACTAATAAGCTATTACCTGAAATACGCAACAATTTCATGATGCACTCACATGAATAATGCTTTTAAAAATGATCTAGCTCATTTCCAGTTGGTATTTTGGGAGGATTAATTTGTAAACAATACATTCTGATAAGTAAAAACAATATGTGTATTAAGCTAAAAGTGAAGTTTAAAGGGCAGAACAGTAATATTAAAAGTAACAACAAAACATCTTAGCCTTGTCATTAATAAGCTAGCCTATGACAGTCAATAATAATCACACTACAAAACTGGACAGTTCCAGTTTGAGAGCATCTGGCAGCTGCCAACTGTTGATAGACAATGAAAAAATTTCCCTACAAAATGTTAAAGTTTTAATTTAAGGAACTGGCAACACCATTCAAGATGCAGTTTTGTTTCTGTATGAACCTGGGCTTAGTTAGTGAAGTCACTGAAACCTTGAGTCAACAGATGACCAGAACTGGCTTAAATTGATTAAATAACATGAATAATAAGGTGAAATGTAGTATATTCTTTTAACAGTTAAATATATTTGCTCAGAATGCCAAGTACAAAACAAGCATTAAATAATACCAGAATACATCAAACTTAAATTTAGCTAATCCTATATAAGGAACTTTAGTCTTAATTTATTTTAATGCAAATCCCTTTGCTTGTGAAAAGATGGAAGATAGAGGAAAAGAATCAGAAAAAAAGTTCACAGTAATAAATTATAAGTCAGGCATATTAAGGGACAAAACTAACAACAGTAGCTGGTCAAATTACATTGCCTTAATCAGAGCTGAAATTTAGACACACACATAATCAAGCAAGGGTAATTAATACAAAGAATCAAATCAGGTTTCTAGGGGAAGGAAACTTATAGCACAAATAGATAAAACCCCATTTTTCAAATGCAACAGAAATAATAGTAGCCAATTTGTCACATACTTTTACTGAACCCACTTCTAAATTGTATGCCAAGGACACATAATCATTACTTATGTATAGAAATCCTGACGAAATTAACAATCCTGCCCAGAGCTGTAGCTGAGATTTTGGGTGCTTTTGGTCATACATTAAAAATGTGCCTTAAAGAAAAATATTAATTTAAAATGCAATTATAAAATAAAAAAGTTCAACTATAAAAATAATAGTTATACAAAAAATATAATCACACCTTTCTCTTATAAACAATGTATGTATAGTATTTTGGAATTGAAAACACTTCAGCACCATTTTCAGTGCACATTACAAAACCAAATAACTATCTACAACTCAAAGTAACTTGACTTTTCATATCTTTAATTTTACAGATTATTCAAAAACATCGATGAAATCTATTTCTACAGACAAATCATTTTGGGAAATGGCCTCAAATCCTCCTATTTCTGTCACATGCATAACTCATGACCTGTCCACCAATTATTCAAGTTGACTTCCTACTCAGAGCCACGTGGAAGGTTAGGCTCTGAGAAGCAGGTCATCTCCACAGTTATTACTAAAGACTGGATGTTTAAGCATTAAAAACCTCCAAAACAAGCAAGCATTTATACACTACAAAATCAAGAAATATGCATTCAACATACCTGAAAGTTTTACTGTAGGATTTGTATATTTACAATGATGTAGATACATATATGACCACTTTACTCTGGAGCATTTTTTCAATTGGACATAACTAAATGCTTTTTCTATATTTTTGAAAGAAAAAGCATGCCTTTTGTCTGTGAGAAAATGCTTATACAGTATATAGAAAAAGTACTTTTTACAGCCACAGAGGTTATCAGTGTTTGTTTAAAGCATGTACTGTAAATGGGAGACATAATTTCACAATCATTATTTTCTCCCTGAAAAATTTTATACATTTTTTCAATTTTTTCCAAACTGGCATTACTACAGAGCACCTCAGAAAGTTTTTGTATAGCTTGTCCTTGTACACCAGGTATATTTTCAATGTCTTTCTTGGTGTCTTTTATCACTGTGAAAGAGTTTTGCTAAGGTTTCATCCCTTTTTTCCAGAGTAGATATATCTGTCGGAAGTTTGGAAAAATTAGCATCAATAGATGCCAGTTCACTGATAGTAGTAGATCTTCGTAAGAGTTGTTTGGCTCTAATGATGAGAGAGAAATCCTCATTCAGAAAGGCCTTCGTGATATCTGAAATTTGTTATATGTGTGAAGCATAATAAACTGAAGCAGACATCCATGTTCCCCACCTAGTTAAAACCGGCTGTGGTGGGAGATTTAATTCTGGAGCAATTTCCTTAAATAACTGAATTTGAGAGGGAGTTTTTCAGAAAGCTATCTTAACATCTGATATGAATCCATCAACATCAGGGAATAATATCCTCACTTGTTCGGAAACTCTGTGTAATGCCTGCGCCAAACATGCGAAATGGATAATTTTGAAAACAAAACTTGTAAAGAATTATGAAATATGCAATTCATGAGGCAACCTTAAGGGTTGTCTTATGTTATCATCATCATCATCATCATTGTCAACCATTATCAATCCACTGCTGGATGAAGGTCTCCCCAAGTTTCTTCCACAACGGTCTGTCTTGTGCCAGTCTCCTCCATGTCACTCCTGCATACTTTCGAACTTCATCCACCCATCTCCCATGTAGTCTTCTTCTGGGTCTTTTCCTGTCCCTTGGAACCCAATCTAAAATTTCGGCTGTCCATCGGTGGTCTGTCCTTCTGGCAGTATATCCAGCCCATTGCCATTTCAGGGATTTAACTCTGATCATGATGTCTTCCACTCTTGTCATTTTTCGGATCCACGTGTTCCTCTTCTTATTTCTCCTGGTTACACCAAGCATGCACCTCTCCATGATTCTTTGAGTTGTCTGCAGCCTTTGTATGTCTCTTTTAGCTAAGGTCCACGTCTCTGCACCATACGTAAGCACTGGAAGGATACATTGATCAAAACACTTTTCTTTTAAGACATAATGGCATATTGCTCTTGAAAATCATGGTTTCTTCCAAAAGCTCTCCAGGCAAGTTTTATACACCAATTTATTTCTTCCTCAATGCGACCCTCACTTGATATCTGCTGTCCAAGATAAATGTACGTGTCTGTTATCTCCAGCTTTTCTCCATCAATCGATAAATCTTCATTTCTTGTAAAAGCATTGAACATCACTTTTGTCTTCTGAAAGTTCATTTTTAAATCCCACTTCTTTACTCTTGTCAGTAAGTTCCTGGATCATACTCTGCAGCTCTGATGGGGTAGTTGCAAAAATGACTATGTCATCAGCAAAACGAAGGTGGGTTAGATAATCTCCATTCATCTTTATCCCTTTGTTTTCCCAGTTCAGTGATTGAAAGACATTTTTCAATGTGGCATTAAAGAGATTCGGAGATATGGTGTCACCTTGTCTCACTCCCGTTCCAATTTTTATGTGTGTTGTATTTTCAAACAGCCGAATCTTTGCACTTGCATTTTCATAGATGATATTAATAATATTAATGTATGCATCTTCAATACCGCAGGATTTCAGAGCCATTGTAACTGCTGATGGTTTCACCGAATCAAAGGCTTTTTCATAATCGATAAAAGCCATGCACAATGGAAGTTCATATTCCCTCGCTCTTTCAATTAGTTCTCTCAGTACGTGGATATGATCTATTGTGCTGTAGCCACTCCTGAATCCAGCTTGTTCTCTCGGTTGAGCCATGTCCAGTGTTACCTTCAAGCAGTGTGAAAGAACTTTAGTGAAGATTTTATAAACCACTGATAGGAGGCTGATAGGTCTGTAGTTCCTGAGATCCTCAATGTCACCTTTTTTATGTAGCAGGATCATTGTAGTGTTGTTCCAATCCTCAGGAATCTTCCCTTCATTAAGGCATCGAGTGAAAATTTGGGCGAGTACTGTTTCGATTTCTCCACTTGCTTCTTGTATGATGTCTACAGTAATTCCATCTTCTCCTGGAGCTTTTCCCCACTTCATGTTCTTGATTGCATGTGCAACTTCTGCTGGGAGGACTGGAAGAACTCTGGTACTGGTATCTTTCATGATGTCTGGAGTACATGTATCATCCCTTTCATATAATTTGGAGTAGAAATCTTTCACTCTTGTCAAAATTTCGCCTCTAATTCTTGTTACAGAACCATCTTCTTTTCTCAGTGCCATAATCTGTTTTCTTCCCTTACTGAGATGTCCCTTTGCTATCTTTAGGCTTTGGTTGTTTTCAATTGCTTTCCTCACTAGTTCACAGTTGAATTTCCTTACGTCTTCAGTGATACTTTTTCGTACCGTCTTGCATAGCTCTATATATTCCACTTTGGAAGTCACATCTTCTTTAATTGTCCTCATCTCTCTTCTTTTTTGCATCAACATTTTGGTTTTTCCTGATAATTTGTTCACATGCAACTTGTTCTTAGACCCAGCTAATTTTGTAGCTGTTTCCATAAGAGCTTTGGTTACTTTTCTGTTAACTTCAGAAATATCCACTTCTTCCGATGTTAGGCCTTCTAAAGCAGAGAATCTGTTCTTCAGTTCCAACTTGAAGGTATTATGGTGTTTTTTTAGGTTGGTAATGTCAATACATTTTGTTTGTCTTATGAGCTTGCCACGTTCGAGTTTAGTGTTGAGGTGCATCTTACATCTCACCAATCTATGGTCACTACCTGTGTTGAACTTGTTTAGCACACTGCAGTCTTCTATGAAGAATTTTTCGTTACACATAATAAAATCAATTTCATTTGTCGTCCCATTTGGATGTCTCCATGTCCATTTCCTGTGTGGCTTTTTCTTGAAAAAGGAGTTCAAGATGAAAAACCCTTCTGCCTCTGCAAACTCAACGAGAGTATTTCCACGCTGGTTTCTGTTGCCGTTGCCCTATTTTTTGCATTGAAATCTCCCTTATGTTATAAACGTGCTTTATATTAAATATACATAATATCTAAGGTGTTGTTTACCTGATATTGTTGAAGTATTTCGCATGTTGTTGCTCTGTGAGGCATGTGCTCCCGGCCTGAGAGGTCTTTTATGTTACGGGTTTTTGGTTAGTCAAAAATTTTTTATTAGAAATAAAACAATTAGGTTATATATTTTCAGTTCAACATTCATTCATTCACACAATCAAACATTTTAAATTTACTATTACTTAAAAGATTGTAGTAGAAAGAGTTATACTCATCGGGTCAGGAGACGTCTCACACAAGGGGTTCGTCGTCACGTTGTTACGGCGAGCGCTTTCGGTATTGTCATAATACCATCGTAGGGCCTCTACTTCCACACAAGGATTCCTCGCATGTGTGTAGTCGCTGGAGTTGCATGTCGGGAATCGAAGGGAAGGTTTGCGGCCTGTATGTGTTAAATGATTGTTTGACGACACATGTGAAACAATCATTTAACACATACAGGCCGCAAACCTTCCCTTCGATTCCCGACATGCAACTCCAGCGACTACACACATGCGAGGAATCCTTGTGTGGAAGTAGAGGCCCTACGATGGTATTATGACAATACCGAAAGTGCTCGCCGTAACAACAAACCCCTTGTGAGACGTCTAGTGACCCGATGAGTACAACTTTTTCTACTACAATCTTTTAATTAATACTAAATTTAAAACATTTGATTGTGCAAATGAATGAATGCTGAAATGAAAATATATAACCTAATTGTTTTATTTCTAATAACATTTTTTTAAATAACCAAAAACCCGTAACATAAAAGACCTCTCGGGCCGGGAACACGTGCCTCACAAAGCAACAACGTGCGAAATACTTTGACATTGTCAGGTAAACAATACCTTAGATATTATGTATATTCAAAACTTGTCATTTTTCATATAACTAGCAGTGTCTGCAATGAAAAGTACACCGAAGTGCCAAAAAAAACAAAAAAACAACTGGGATACCTCTCTAACACTGTTTGGCTGGGAGCATGTGCCTCACAAAGCAACAACGTGCGAAATACTTTGACATTGTCAGGTAAACAATACCTTCGATATTATGTATATTCAAAACTTGTCATTTTTCATATAACTAGCAGTGTCTGCAATGAAAAGTACACCGAAGTGCCAAAAAAAACAAACAAAAAAAACAAAAAAACAACTGGGATACCTCTCTAACACTGTTTGGCTGGGAGCACGTGCCTCACAAAGCAACAACGTGCGAAATACTTTGACATTGTCAGGTAAACAATACCTTAGATATTATGTATATTCAAAACTTGTCATTTTTCATATAACTAGCAGTGTCTGCAATGAAAAGTACACCGAAGTGCCAAAAAAAACCAAAAAAAAAACAACAAAAAAACAACTGGGATACCTCTCTAACACTGTTTGGCCGGGAGCACGTGCCTCACAAAGCAACAACGTGCGAAATACTTTGACATTGTCAGGTAAACAATACCTTAGATATTATGTATATTCAAAACTTGTCATTTTTCATATAACTAGCAGTGTCTGCAATGAAAAGTACACTGAAGTGCCAAAAAAAAAAAAAAAAAAAACTGGGATACCTCTCTAACACTGTTTGGGCATGGACTCCATGAGCTCTCTGTAGTACAGTGGAGACAGTGCACACCATGCCTCCTGAAGAGAGTCCCACAATTCCATAACATTTGCCAGTGGAAGATTCCTGGCATTGATGGCACACTGAACAGCATTCCAAATATGTTTGATAGTGTTTAAATCCAGCGAACAATGGGGTGGGGTGGGGGTCTGGATGCCAAACTCAGTGAAATGTTCCTCCAGCCTTAATCAGGTGACTGTAGATGTGTGCGGTGGCACATTGTCATGTTGAAAAAGGTCAAACTCGTAGCAGTGGTTGCATTACATGAGCGGGTGCAAATGATCCCCAAGGATGGTTACCTAGTCCCTGACGGTCAGAGCGGCCTGTAGACATAGGAGGGGTCCTAATGCATGCCAGATGAAAATACCTAACACCATGACAGGCCACCACTGACCTGCACCATCCCTTGTAGGCTCGGGTTATCAATTGCCTTGTGGAGTTGTTGCCACACCCGGAGTCGGCCATCTGCCCGAAACATTTGGTGCTGCGATTCGTCGGTCCAGGCTACACGTTTCCAGCCATCTTGCATCCCATGGTGATGTTCCCAAACCCATGTGAGGAGTGCAGACGTTGTGTTGTTGCGTCAGCAATGGCATCTGGGTGGGCTGTCGGCTCTTGAAGCCCATAGAACATGGGGGAACATTGCCCTGTCTGAACGCTGATGCTGCTACTGACCCCAGCATTGATTTGCGCTGTGAACTATGGCAATATTGCACATCGGGCGGATGTTATGAAGCGTGCCAGATGCATACCAGCCAACATTGGCAAGAACCTTGTCAGTAGTAATTAGGATCATTGCGCAGCACACATGGACACTTTCTTACAAAATGATCCATCTCTTTGTGAAAAAGAAATACACACCAAAACAAAATGCCACAACAAACAAGGACACTAATGAAACAAACTTGACACGTGTGAAACACAAAGTTGATTCCCCTGGCAAGGGCACGATAGAACACTGCGAGATTTAAGTTTGAAACTTCCACCAGTAAAAACCAGTCAGATGCATTCTGAATTTTACAACACTTGACAAGTAAATCCAAAATCTGTAAAAAAAAAAAAAAAAAAAATGCTTCAATTTTTACAAATTTTCCAAATTCGTTACTTCCATTTTTGGGAATTTCCCCCCTCTCTTATCACGCTCAAATGCAAAAACTTACGAGAAGGGGTTGCGATTACGGGAGAAATCTTTACTTCGTTCCACTTCCGGTTTTCGACCTCCCCCTGCTTTTTGCTTTTCTGATTAAAGGTTTAATGCTCACCGTGAGCAACTTAATGGGTTATAAGCAGTCACCCTCCCTAATTTAGGATCACTGGTTCCAGAGAAGGGAGAGATCCAGGGCTGTAAGACAAATACAACATCCATGCCTCACCAGGGTTCGAACCCGGACCCATCTCAGAGGAATGGTCATAAGCCAGCGATTAGACCACTGCACCACAGGGGCAGCCCCCTTTCTGCTTTAAAGCTAAAATGAAAACTATTTATATAGCAAAATGTTATTTGACAATAATACTGGACAGAGGCAACATCGCGAGAAAAAGAAATAACAATTACGGAAAAAATCTGAACTTCGTCGACTTTCCATTTCAGAAAGTTAAGTTTCGTTCAGATGGAATCCCGTCCTCCAACGACCCCCCCCCCCCCCAATTTTTGTTCAATTGCGCATCGATCTCGTAAATGACCATAATAATAATGAAAATGGAGGAATTCCTCGAATTCACAAAAGGATCTTATGCCTGAAGATTATGGGGAAATTTTTGCAGTGTCTAACTTCCACATATTGTTGCCTACAGTTTCAAGCTGAAATACCAACATTTATGCAATAAAATGATATTTAACAAGAATACTGGACACAAAGGCAATATTGAGCAAAAAAAAAATTACGATTACAGCAATTTTTTTTTTTTACTCCATTTAACAACTGCTTTCGAAAGTTTTTAAAAACGAAATATTGTCCCCCAGATGGAAAACGACAACCCCTCCCCTCCTGAAATCTCTTCAGTTTTGCATTGATCTTGACAATGGTCTAAATGTTGACAAAACAGGCGGAATTCCGTGAATCCGCTTAGGAATCTCCTGTATATCATAAAATAATAGCAAAAAAAAAAAAAAAAAAAAAAAATTAAACAAAATGAAAATTCATAGAATCCGTAGCTTTGACAGTGAGTTCCGTAGTTCTGTAGTCAGAAAACAAAATCTGTAGAAACTACAGACATTTCGCAGTAGTAGGCAGGTAAGCAGACTCCGCTATCCACGATTGTCCAAGGCTTTTCTACGGCTAAACTGGTTTCACATTCTGGATGTTTTCCCTTGTTGTTGACCGTGTAAATTCAAATTTTGTGGTAATTTCTGAGATGAAGTGACCCATCTCCCGGGCACCAACTATCATACTACGTTTGAAGCTGTAAATGATACTACTTGAGCTTGGGAAGATATCTGAAGCTTGGCCAGTGTGGTGTGTTATGGCCAAACCCCTCCAAAATTACTCCACAACTTAAATCTTGTCCCTCAGTCTCCGGCAGCTGGAATGTACCTGGCCAAGGTTGCGGCCAGTGCAACATGAAGGCAGAGGGTGCTAAGAATCACCGGAGGACCGGACTTGGCTGCCATTTGATGCTGACCTTGGCTGCTTACAATGGACGCTCCCTATCTTCTGAGTCCGTAATGCAGCACCTTGAAAACAATGTTCTTTCAAACTTCTGCACCAAACCATTATTATACATTCGTTACGTTGACGATATCTTATTATTTTGGTCTTCATCTATTATTGATCTGAATACTTTCATTGATACTATGTCGTCTAAATTCCCTTCCATAAATTTTACCATTGAACATGAATCTGATCTATCATTACCTTTCCTCGATATTTTGATTAGACGTGAAGCTAATAACTACAATATTATCACTTCAGTATATTGAAAACCTACTGCTTCATTCTCTATGATCCCTGAAGCATCTTCTCACCCCACATCTCAAAAACTTTCCTCACTTCGTTTTATGTTAAATCGTGCAAAAACACACTCTTCAACCCTCGAGCTATACAATGCAGAAATTGGAAAAATCAGGGACCTTACTACAGCCTTTGGATATACACCACATACTGTCAATAGGATCCTACAAAAAATTCAAGAACGTACCACCTGCTCCTTAATTAACATTAATAAATGTAACATTCGTTACGTGGGATCTGTACCTTATATCCCGATTGTTATAAACAATCTGAAAAATATTTGTAAACCTTTTGATCTTAATTTTGGAATAAAAACACGCAATATTTACTCCATTATCAAAAAAGACAGAGATCCCGTACAGCTGTCAGACCAACATGGAATCTATGCAATACCTCTCAAAGCTATCGAACCTGGAACGTAGGACTTACTCTATATCGGTTCAACAACTCATAATCTGAGTACTTGCCTTAAAGAACACAAATATAATATAAAAACTTGTTCTTCCAATACAGCACTGTCACGTTTACTCCTTAACAAACCTTTTCAACCATTGTGGGAAAAAACCAAAATTCTCACCACTCCCAAATCTAAGCATCTAACCCTACTTACTGAGAGTTTGTAGATTTTCGCTCATCGCCACCAATGCTGTAACGACGATTGCCCAAGTTTCATTCATAATCCCTGGAGACTTTTGCTACAGATGGCAGCCTCTAAAAACATTTTTATAAACTTTGAATAATAACACAATCACCTGTTTGAACATTTACGTCTCTGTAGTGTGCATGCCTTCATTACATCCTATATCAGTTGTGTATCTCACCCCACTGTGTATATATCCTGCTGATCTAATCATCAGACTTACACCTGAGGATCGATCCGTTGCGGATCTGAAAGATTCTAGTGTGCCTTTTATGTGAATGCTTTTATGACTACAGTGTTTTTACATTAAAGATTTTTAAACTATTTTATCGTGCATAGACGGCAATGTACTTACATTCATTTTTCCCTATCTTCTGATTCAAGACTTCTTGAATTGGAAGAGGAACTACAAAGGATCAAGTGGGACATTGTCGGGCTAAGTGAGGTAAGGAGAAAAGGAGAAGATCTCATTGAACTGAAAAGCGGACATCTCTTCTACTATTGTGGGACAGATACTGGCAGAACTAGTGGTGTTGAATTTATAATAAACATGAAACTGAAGGATACAATTGTAAAAGTTGAAAGTTCCTCTGACAGAGCTGCCTGCACCACTCGTTATCCAACTCTCAAGAAACCCGGTGCAGATTATTCAAACTTATGCACCCGCCACAAGTCAAACTGAAGAAAAAATTGAAGAATTTTATGAGGAAATTCGTCATGTAAGTAATAAAGGCAAGCAGCACTTGAAGATAATTATGGGAGATTTCAATGCAAAAATAGGGCAATGGCAACAGAATGAAACTTCAGTAGGTAAATTTGGTCACAGCAATAGAAACCAGCATGGAAATACTATCATAGAGTTTGCAGAGGCAGAAGGATTTTTCACCATGAACTCCTTTTTCAAGAAAACACTGCAAAGAAAATGGACATGGAGGCATCCCAATGGATGGACAAGTGAAATTGATTTTATTATGTGTAACAAGTAATTTGCCATGGAAGACTGCAGTGTGCTGAACAAGTTCAACACAGGTAGTGACCATAGATGGTAAGATGTAAGATGCACCTCAATGCTAAACTCAAGTGTGGCAAGCTCATAAGACAAACAAAGTGTATTGACGTGACCAACCTTAAAAAGCATCATAATACCTTCAAATTGGAACTGAGGAACAGATTCTCTGCTCTAAAAGGTCTAACATTAGAAGAAGTGGACATGTCTGAAGTTAACAGAAAAGTAACCAAAGCTCTTATGGAAACCGCAACAAGATTAGCTGGGTCTAAGAACAAGTTGCATGTGAACAAATTATCAGGAAAAACCAAAATGTTGATACAAAAAAGAAGAGACATGAGGACAACTAAAGAAGATGTGACTTCCAAAGTGGAATATATAGAGCTATGTAAGACAGTAAGAAAAAGTATCACTGAAGACGTAAGGAGATTCAACTGTGAACTAGTGAGGAAAGCAATTGAAACCAACCAAAGCCTAAAGATAGCAAAGGGAACATCTCAGTAAGGGAAGAAAACAGATTATGGCACTGATAAAAGAAGATGGTTCTGTAACAAGAAATAGACGCAAAATTTTAACAAGAGTGAAAGATTTCTACTCCAAATTATATGAAAGGGATGATACATGTACTCCAGATATCATGAAAGGTACCAGTACCAGAGTTCTTCCAGTCCTCCCAGCAGAAGTTGCACATGCAATCAAGAACATGAAGTGGGGAAAAGCTCCAGGAGAAGATGGAATTACTGTAGACATCATACAAGAAGCAAGTGGAGAAATTGAAACAGTACTCGCCCAAAGTTTTCACTCAATGCCTTAATGAAGGGAAGATTCCTGAGGATTGGAACAACTCTACAATGATCTTGCTACATAAAAATGGTGACATTGAGGATCTCAGGAACTACAGACCTATCAGCCTCCTATCAGTGGTTTATAAAATCTTCACTAAAGTTCTTTCACACCGCTTGAAGGTAACACTGGACATGGCTCAACCGAGAGAACAAGCTGGGGGGGGGGATTGGAGGTTTAACGACCACCGTGAGCAACTCAATGGGCCATAAGCAGTCGCCCGTCCCTAATTTAGGGTCACTGGTTCCAGGGAAGGGAGAGAGCCAGTGCCGTAAGACAAACACAACATCCATGCCTGACCGGGATTCGAACCCGGACCCCTTACGGACGAATGATCAGAGGCCAACGCCTTAGACCACTGCGCCACCGGGGCGGCAGAACAAGCTGGATTCAGGAGTGGCTACAGCACTATAGATCATATCCATGTACTGAAAGAACTAATTGAAAGAGTGAGGGAATATGAACTTCCATTGTGCATGGCTTTTATCGATTATGAAAAGGCATTTGATTCAATGAAACCATCAGCAGTTACAATGGCTTTGAAAACCTGCGCTGTTGAAGATGCATTCATTAATATTATTAATAACATCTATGAAAATGCAAGTGCAAAGATTCGGCTGTTTGAGAATACAGCACACATAAAAATTGGAAAGGGAGTGAGACAAGGTTGACACCATATTTCCCAAGCTCTTTAATGCCACATTGGAAAATGTCTTTCAATCACTGAACTAGGAAAAAAAGGGATAAAGATTAACAGAGATTATCTAACTCACCTTCGTTTTGCTGACGACGTAGTCATTTTTGCAACTACCCCTTCAGAGCTGTAGAGTATGATCCAGGAACTTGCTGACAAGAGTAAAGAAGTGGGATTAAAAATGAACTTTCAGAAGACAAAAGTGATGTACAATGCTTTTACAAGAAATGAAGATTTATCGATTGATGGAGAAAAGCTGGAGATAACAGATTTGTACGTTTATCTTGGACAGCAGATATCAAGTGAGGGTAACATTGAGGAAGAAATTAATCGGCGTATAAAACTTGCCTGGAGAGCTTTGGAAGAAAAAGCAGAATTTTTAAGAGCAATATGCCATTATGTCTTAAAAGAAAAGTGTTTGATCAACGCATCCTTTCAGTGCTTACGCATGGTGCAGAGACGTGGACCTTAACTAAAAGAGACATACAAAGACTGCAGACAACTCAAAGCAGCATGGAGAGGTGCGTGCTTGGTGTAACCAGGAGAGATAAGAAGTGGAACTCGTGGATCCGAAAAATGACAAGAGTGGAAGACATCATGAACAGAGTAAAATCCCTGAAACGGCAATGAGCTGGACATACTTGCCAGAAGGACAGATCATCGATGGACAGTTGAAATTTTAGATTGGATTCCAAGGGACAAGAAAAGACCCAGAAGGCCACATAGAAGATGGGTGGATGAAATTCGAAAGTATGCGGGAGTAACATAGAGGAGACTGGCACAAGACAGACTGTTGTGGAAGAGGCTTGGAGAGACCTTTGTCCAGCAGTGGATTGATAATGGCTGACAATGCTGATGATGATGATATATGTCATTTGCGGACAACACCATTTACCACATGGGTGAGGTGGCATGTAATGGAAATGGTAGTGCCCGTCCCAGTTTTTTTAATTTTTATTTTTGCACCTCAGTGTGTTACACTGTTATAGTTTATTGTCTCTGGCCAAAGGATGCTTAAAGAATTTATAAACAGTTGAGCTATGGTAGTGCTAGTAGTTTTTTTCTCATTCTTCAACACATAAAAAAAATATGCTTGAGATGGTTTACCTGGAATGACATTTGCTACATACAGGCATGAAAGTGGTCATGGCAGAAAAAGGCTGAATTTTCCCACATAGGAACATGCAAAAATAATTAACCTTTCTGCATTTATTAACTACCATACATAAAAGCCATAAAATTGTGTAACATTTCTTTAGGAACAAATAAGAATTTTATTTTAGTCAATGTGCTTACACTGAACCAATAATGTCAATCCCATGTTTATATTGATCTAATTTGTTTTCCTTTTCAGATTTGAGTAATTAGATAGTTTACCGACACAAAAATTTACATGATGCAGGCACAAATTTCAGGATGCCTGATACCTATGGACATTTATACAACATATGAGCTGCTTTTTTTATAAACAACTATTTTTTTTTTCTCAATTTAAGGAATTCCCCAGATGACTTCCCAAAAGGAGAAATTCCACCTTTTGGCGGAACTCCTTCACCCATGTACATATCATAGGTCTAAAGCTTTGACACAAATGAGAAATGCTTGAGATGGTTTATCAGGGTCCATAGTTCTAATAACCACATTTGCTACTTATCTACCTACAACATCTGAGGTTTCAGATCCATATTTTTTTATTGTGAACTTCTGTAATCATTTGAATGGTACTTACATAACACTTCTCTAAATAATGTTTTCTCAAAGTTGATTCATTTGGAACTTTTTCTTTTGTGTACTTTTCCAAAAAATACTGTGAGGACAAATTTTCTAACTTCCATAATGGAAATGTTTTTAAGGAGGAACTTTTTAACTTCCATAAAGGAATTTCTGCATCGATAAACAAACCCAGAGAAAATTCTCACTTGTGTGTCGACGTAGAGGCATAATTTGAAATTAGGCATATTTTCTTTTATAACTTCAGGTTACATGAAGTCTTATGTTTAGCTGTCTTCAGATGTTGAGAAACACTACATTTTTTTGTCCTGGAAACAAGCTTTCCAAACACTTTACAAAAAACAACACTGTTCCATCCATTGAAAACACTTTAGCCAAAATCCGTATTTTTAACACATTGCATGCTTTTACTTTAGGCATATTAAACAACATTGTGCAGTTACCAGCCCACAATGACAGAAACCATCCATTTAGTCAGCATATAAGAACTCTTTCATCTGAATTTTATAGATCAATGAGAATCTAAAGCACTTGATTACACATACAGTAGTTCCACCTGCTTGTTCATGAAACACCAAATGAAGAAGAAGAAAAAAAAAAAGAAAACAAAAAGATGAGCCATCTGACCTTCATGGACTTACCCCAACCCCATGGGAGAAGGGGCCTCGCCTGCAACGTGTAAACAAACAAGAGCCCTAACACCTGCACCCTTTCTGACCACATTTCAACAGCCAATAGCAGACTGACTTCATAGCAGACCTAATCTTGCACCATATCTCTAGCCCTGCACTGCTTGCCGCCTTTCTTGCTGAGAGTTCAGTGCCACCTTAGATAAACAATTTGTCTAGCTCATGGATTTTGATGCACAGAAAAAGGTCTATGCTAACCCTTACAAATAAAAACTTAGGATTTTAGCAAAGCATGGTCTTCCTGCTCAAAGAAACATTCACATTCTGGGGCAGTCACTTAGTGGAGAGTAGACTAAACATTTCTCCTTTGATTGGTAGTGGATTTGTTTGAGGATTACCATTCTGTAATGGGGGAGAATTTTTTTTTTACAAGTGGTTTTGGTATTCTACCATGATGCTGTTAAAAGCTCAGTCTAAAAAACGATATTTTACAAAAGTGCTTTTCTAGAAAATTTTCAGTACATATGCAAAAACATGCACCAAATGTGAAAAATATGCTTTCATTCCTTAAAGTGGCTAAATATGCAAAATAAGGCATGTTCCTTGAACATCCGGGTTTTGGATATTACCAAGGACATCAGCTTGGTTCGACAGTCAAGAAAAGGATTTAAATTTTTTTCTGTGGCCTGATTACTGAAAGACTTGTGGTTAACTTCTGGAGAAATAATATCAGTTCATATAGTCTCTAAAATGCAAAATTGCAACATATATACAAATCATAAAAATATTCAATCAGTAATGAAGAACCAATGCTACATCACCAGACTGTACACCTCAACTAGGAGTCAGAACATTGGCACAGGACCTTGGATGACTGGAGACAGGTCTCCTGGTCCAATAAGTCCCTTTTCCAGTTATTTCGAGCAGGTGGGAGGGTGAGGATCTGGTGGAAGCTGCAAGAAGCAATAGAATTGGCAAGTCTACAAGGAACTGTTCAGGCTGGTGGAGGCTTTCGTAATGGTCTGCGGTGTGTTCAAGTGGCACATGTTTCGACCTCTGGTACATCTAGATGCATCTCTGAATGGTCCACACTACATGTCCATCCTTACAGACTGTATCTGTTCATGGCCATCACATACCCAAATGACTATGGACTCTTCCAGCAGGACAATGCACCTCCCCACAGCACTGTGGTGAATAGAAGAAGATTAAAAGAGCATTCTGCAGGAGTTTACATCCCAAAATGGCCTCCTTGTTCACTGGACACAAACCATGTGGAAAGGTCATATTGAACTTTGGATCCCTCACTCAGGAATGCAATATAATTATGGACAGCCCTGTAGCAAACATGAGTGGAGATACCTGTGGAACACTTCCATGACCTAGTGGACTTAATGCCCCTACCATGCGGCTACCCTTATCCAGGCAACAGATGGGCCTATCCATTACTAAGTAGGTATCTCATGATTTCTGTCCACTCAGTGTATTTAGAGGTTTCACAGTAGAGATGGGTTGCAAATTACATCACAGTTATTTTGACATCACTACTGAAAAATCACTGTCACAGTTAGCTGTGTCCAAGAAATGCTTGGGGTCCAAAATCATATATTCCTAGAGTTCAAAATGCTATAATTGCTATTGTACTGAGTCCAAAACCATAATATTAAGTTCCAAAATCATTGTTACATCATAGTTTCGCTTACCATGTCAGAATATCTAAACACATTGTCTCCTTTTCTGTTGAAACATCATAGAGATCGCTAGTGTCATGAGCATTCTTTCAGTCTACCCTTTGTCCCACACACATAAGACAGTTTTTGTTTTGGCTTTCTCTGTGATTTCACTTGTAAACAAAGAATTCAAAGCAAGCCAATGGTAACAGAGATACTGTCACTGTTATAAGTCAGACGGTGACTCACCAATCCATTGCTTCTTGGTCATCCTTGTTGTAAACAGAATTCTGTCACTGTTACAAGACGGTGATTCACAGTTCTGCCGTCTTTACAGCTCTGTCACCACTGTAGTAAATTATGATTTTGTTACCATTTAAAGTCACTGTTATAAGGCCACCTCTATTTCATCTGTTATTAGTATCTCGACAACATATGTATGTATTAGTTTTTGACAAAAATGATGGGAGAGAGGTGCCAAAGTTTCAAGAGATTCATAACATTGTCTTGTTACATGGAAATCTCAAAGAACAGCAAAAATGCTATGTGTCAGCTCTTCCTTGCCAATTTCTTCAAAGAGCTGAAAATCATCACTTCATAGATCCAGAGTCCAAAACGATGACCTCGACTCACCTGTACAAGCATCTGATTAAATTAATCACAGTACCAATGTACCACCCAAATTTTTGCATTACGTATGACGATTGAAAAGTATCTGTTTGTTTCTAAGCAAGTTTTTAGTTTTTGCTACCTTTACATATTTAGGGGAACTGAATAAACAGGATACTTCTGTGGAAGGTCTTAAATAATTATACAGTAGTATAACTAGGAATCTGCTTTTAAATGTGTAGGCCATGTACGCTGGCACTCAGTACATGGCCTTCCCACTTGTACACTGGCAGTAGAGCCTGTAGTGGATCCAGCAGGGGTGACTGGGGCAATCATCCACCATAAAGCAAGTTTTTTCTTTTTAAATATCGTAAATAATTAATGTATTTATTTTGTAAAATTACTGTAATAAATGCACATATTTTATAAAATTTTCATAAATTTTTGATAACAAATTTGCTGTACATTTGGAGATAAAATGTTCTGTTCTAGCTTCAGCAGAAAAAAAAAAAAAATGGAAGTTCAGAAACAGAAAGCTGAAATGAAAAGAAATTTTGACTGAGCATGAAAAGCAATGGGCATGCTTTGTTCTGTTCCTTCTAGTCTGGTATTAGTAATTTGAAGAAGGGAAAGTCAGTGTGTGGGGGGTAGATTTTGGAGTGTGTGTGAGATAGTGTGGGTGACAGCGAAGTATGTACCCCAACTGGGCTATAAACAAAAAACCCACAAAAAATTTCCAATCTGGAAAATTTTCCATTAAATTAACCCACCTGAACATAAGGGGTCAAGTTTCGTTTTGAAAGGTTTTATCCAGATGTGAGATTTAAAAAGCATCAAACTGGTTTCTTTAAAAAGTGAGCAATTGAATACCATGAAAATAGAGCAGATTTCTTCGTTCTTGTCTGAAGTTTGTGATAAACGTTTAAAAAGCCCTTTTTGCAATGCTAGGAAGGAGCAGAGCTGCAACTTACAGTGTGCATACGTGTGAGTGCCCTACACAAAGTCTCTTTCTCTCTTTTTTTAAACCAGAGCAACCCTCCCTCCAAACCCCCAAGGTAAGATTCTGGATTCACCCTTAAATAGAGCATCATGTGCACATTGGAATAGTGTTTTATCGAAATGGTTTCCTATCGGTACAGGAGTCACACCAGGTTGTGTTATGTCACCATGGCTGTTTAACACATTTGTGGATGCATGCAAGCATGACACCAAAATACAGAGGGGTGAGTTGAAAGTTTTGCAATATTTGGATCACTTTATGTCTTCATACATACCTTTATGACGAAAGCTGACTAGTAATTAATGACTTCATGGCTTCCTCTTATTACTTTCAGTATTATAAATATTTAATGGGAATTATCAAGGATAAATTTATTAAGGTACATTACCTTCCACAGGTCTGAAGCAAGAACTGACGAAGATCCAGTGCTTAGATAGAAAATTTGAGAGGTAATGTACCTTAATAAATTTATCCTCGATAATTCCCGTTAAATATTTATAAAGCTGACTAGTGTTCAAAGTATTATAGGCCATTGTGTTGCACCATCTTTAGTTATCTCTCTATAGGTTCTTCGATTCTGTGGTAGTACCAGTTCTTGTCCTTCACCCCGGCTGCCACCTTCTCCTGGTTGTTGAAGAGCCACCCACAAAGAAAGTGGGTCATGTACCGGAACAAGTAATAATCCCACAGGGTAAGGTCCAGACTATGTGCTGGGTGTGGCATAGGCACGATGCCCTAAGTTAGAGTTTTGCCTGGGTCATTTGTACGGTATGAGGCCGAGCGTAGTCCTGTCGTAGGAGAGCGCGCTTTCTATTCACCAGTGCCGGGTACTTCTCATCTGAAACGGCATACATCCACTCCAGCTGTTCAGAGTAGGGGTTGGTGTTGACGGTCTGACTGTCTGGAACAAATTCATAATGGATTTTCCTTTCGAAATTCCGCCAGATGCAGAGCATCACCTTGCGCTTGAAGTGACCACATTTGGCAACAGCTTCAGAAAGCTGGCCGGGGCTTAACCACTGCCGTTGTGTGTTAGGATTATGGAAACAGGCCCACTTTTCATGGCATGCAGCAATTCTCTTCATGAAACACACATTGCACTGGTTTTCTAGGAGTTTTGTACATACTTCCACTTATTGGTTTGCTCCAGCTGGCATCAGTTTGTGAGGGACAATGCAGCAGATCCTGTAGACCTTGCCGAGGTCCTGAAGGTGACGATCCACAGTGGTCTGTGATATGCCCAGCTCGCCTGATAATTTCCAAGTGCTAGTTGTGGGATTTGCCTCTACAGGGCTTGGCGCACGACCTCCGAATCCACGGTTCGCAGCCTACCTGACCTTGGCTGACCGTCAAGGTTTCTGTCTTTCTGTCACCTGAGCGAAATTTCTTGAACCATCTGGTTGCAGTGCTGTGTGGTCCATGGAACCTTTCCCTCACGCATGACAAATGTTTCGTGTGACTTGAGCAGGGTTACGGCTTAGTTCACACTTGTAAAGCAAAAGTTCCCCAATTAGCCGGTTGTGGATGTTCATCTTTCAGGTGTCTAAACACAGGCAGAACGATGACATGCAATGCTGTTCGCAGCAATGACTACCACTTTATATCCTTTTCGACTGACTGCAGTGCGCGACTTGAACTAGTTTATCTCTTCGTAATATCTGTGTGTGTAGATTGCTGTATGCTGATGACATAGCCTTGTTGGCAGAGAGCAAAAGTTAGCTGCAGGGTTTGTTGTCCCATGAGTACAAAGTTTGTATGAAATTCAAACTGAGTATAAATAAGGGAAAAACAAAAGTAATGGTTTTTGAGTGAGGAACAGTTAGCACTGAATGAAAGATCAGTCTAAATGGCCCAGAGATAGAGCAGGTATTGTAATTTTCGTCATATAATCCGCGGATAATCTGTGAAAAAAGTTTAAAATATACGTTCTGCATATTATACGCCGATTAAAAATTTTTTTTTTTATGACCCTTCGACTTTTTTAAAAATTTGCAGCATAATTGTGCAGGGGAGGGTGTATAATTGGAAAATGAACTCTCTCGGAAGAATTTTCCTCAGTTCGGGAGTTTGTACGGAGCGGGGGTTGGGGGTTGGTTAAAAACGTAAAACAAATCCGTAGGTAAATTCTACCGGAGAATTCATGGAAGTTTTTTTTATTGGCCCACGTATAAGCCATTCCCCCTTGACTCTGAAAGCAGCATTTCCCAAAAAAACTTTTGACTTTGTTATGTGAGTACATACAGTATTTCTATGACTTCAAGATCATTAATACAGCAATCGGACATTGCCAAATTGACTGTAATTACTGTTTCACATGTGAATTAAATCACATCAGAAAACTTGAAAATTTCATCGCCGTGGAGCGGGAAACGAACACGCATCTCCTGATTCCCGATGCATATCTTTACACTTTAGTAAAACTCTTTGGAGTGTATTTTACGCATATCTCGGTGCATATTTTTACGTGTCGAGAAAAGTTCCCGATGCATAATTTTCATACGCTTTTTATACAAAAATTTTTTGCCGTCAAATTTATGTTTTCGGAAAAAATTTCTATGACTTGTTCTGTATCAGCCTTTCCGTCATTGGCAAGGTGTAATGCAAGACTCTGGAGCGGCATCGGCGTGATCTATGGATACCACACCCTTTATCTGTCCGGAGATAAAAATATGAAAAGTAACCTCTAAAAATGAATTTCTTCATTTAATAAAATCGTTTTTTTTTCTCTTACTTCTTTGGACTCGTGGGTATTATGTGATCGACTTTTCTGTCGGAAATTCCACTTTCGGTTCAACATCTACGATGTGCGGATTATACGAAGGAAAATGATTTTTTTTTAATGTGAATTTTGCGGTCTGCGGATAATATGACAAAAATTATGGTAAATTAATTTAAGCATGTTTGACAGAGAAAACAGGTTAGATGGTGGAGTTAGTAGAAGAGTGTATTGATCTTTGAAAGTCAGTGCTGCCTTCTGAAGATTTTGTAGGACTGATGGGTTTATGAAAAGGTTTTGAAGGACTGTTCATGAAAGTGTAATTGCTCCTACTCCAATGTGCAGCAGTGTGTTCATGAAAGTGTAATTGTTCCTACTCCAATGTACAGCAGTGTGTTCATGAAAGTGTAATTGTTCCTACTCCAATGTACAGCAGTGTGTTCATGAAAGTGTAATTGTTCCTACTCCAATGTACAGCAGTGAAAGCTAGGTACCACAAAAGAGACACAGGAGTTGTTTGTGTGCTAGAGAGGAGCATGACTTACAAGGGTTTGTGGCGAGACACATTCTGGTCGTGTGTTGCCTGAAGCAAAATGTTACTAAGGTGGAGAATAACATTCTGAGCTGGTTTAGCTATGGCATGTTGAAAGAATGAGTGGTGAGATGATTACTAAGATAATTTATTCTGCTCAAGTGGCAGGAAAGAAAGGTACAGGAAGGCCAAGGAAATCATAAGAGGCCCAGATTCTGGAATGTCTGCATGAGAGAAAGATAGCGAGCATGAAGTACAAAAGGTCTTGCATGAGACATGGATGGATGTTAGTGAAGCTGAATAGGAATAAAAGTTTCCAAGCTTATGCACATCAACCAGATGGCTTTTTCAAGGAAGGTAGACAGCAATACTGGAGAAGGAATGGTCCCACCTAAACTTTTTAACCGCTTGCAAGACATTTATTTAACTTAATCCCAAAGTTTCTTAATTTTCAGTAGAAAGGCCATTTCACGTAATATGAAGAAGCCAATAATGAAGAAAATTTCATGCATGATGAAAGAGATGTCAGGAGAAGTCTTCCAACTTTTGCACTTTTTCTTCTGACTACTGAAGATACCTCTGCCTCTCCAAACTGGAATTGTACCAAAAGGATTGCACCCTTCTCAAACAAATTTTCATTATGCTACAGAGAAAGCATTGAAATTATCTTCAATAAAAACTCTTGCAATTTAGATGCACCCTTTAATATTCCGATAATTTGGAAATATCTACTGGCAACAGCTAAAGAAATGATGTCAACCATGTGAGTGCTTGCTTTTACTGTGAATAAGGCTGATGCCACATCCGAAAGATCTTACAAATTTGACAATTCCTAAAGTTTAGTATGTAATAAATCATGCATGAAACTTTCTTTATCGGTTCCTTAATTTTAAGACATCAGTAAAAAGGATTGTGGTTCGAGAAGAAAAAGAACAAATTTCTTCACCAGACCCACTCAGGGATAATGAACCTGAGAAGAAAAGACATCATGTCATTGGAAACCAAGTGCTATACCCTATATATGAAGTTACATAGACTTTGTGATCTGATTACCTTCAGCAACCAAACCCTGCAAGTGGACATGTTGGTTGAAAGAATCCAGACACAGCAAGAAACTGGATAACTCAATATCTTCCCAGACTCCTAAACCTAAATATTTCACAATTCCTTTCATGAATATTTCTAACTCGATATGCTCCCTAGAAGAAACTGAACAGTTTGAAGTCTACCTTCCTTGAAAATGCCATCTGGTTGATGTATGAAAGCTTAGAAACTTTGATTTCTATTCTACACCAATAAATTTGGATTACTAGCATAGTTATACTATTTCAACTATAGTTGGTGCACAGTTCTTTGTTATAAAAAAGTGAAGCTCAGGTTGTGTGCCAAGAACACTAATAAATGTAGACCTTTGACAAATCAAGAGTAAGCAAAATTCAGCACCATCAGTTTTAAATTTCAATCTTGCAGATGAGCTTCCCTTAAGGAACTACCTCTGAATTTCAGAGAACAGCTTACTGATAAATACATGTATCAATGTACTAGTCAAAGAAAAGATAAATGCATTTTTTAGAAATATTTTCCTTTCTTTAAAGAGGAGGAGGAGGATATGCATTCCTATATTATGTGTTGATTTGTCCATACCAGTTGATAATCATGTAATACAAGAGATACCTGCAATTTTCACAATAATAGCACCTGTCAATAAATCCACATTCTCAAGCCTTAGGGTGATAGCTTAATTATGCAAGGAATAGAAGTCAGACATTACCTTTGCATTGCTTATATATTTTTCGCCAAGCAATGTTTTTCCACTTTTTAAGGGCTCACTACAAATGATTTGAATTTGTCATACTGTGATGCTCACACTGATTTTTCTTTTATCTGGCATAAAGGTGACTGCTTCATGTGAAAGCAGATCCTCATTAAGTAATCACTATGATTTACAAATTTATTCAACCTAGATTTCACAAAAGAAAAGAGTGCTAACTTTGGAATAAAATGCAACAAGCAAAATCTTTAGATAACCATAGTTGATTCATATATCATCATCATTGTCAACCATTATCAATGTACTGCTGGATGAAAGTCTCCCCAAGTTTCTTCCCCAATTGTCTGTCTTGAGCCTGTCACTTCCGTATCACTCCAGCAGGCTTTCGAATTTCATCCATCCATCGCTCATGCATATACAGCATATGAATGCAAAAACTGATGCACTGTTGTTAGTGCTGTGCAGCTGTTGCTCTGACTTTTTAAAAGTGTTTGCCAACCCATTCACCAAATTCATTTTTTTCTGGCAAAGCATTATAATAGTACAAAAAGCTAATCACCAAAGCAATTTTTTTTCACGAATTGCGAAGAATGCGAGTGGCAGCAACACCCCTAGCTGTGGGTAGCTATTTGGCCTAACTCTGTTTTGCTTCCATTTCTTAAAACATTTACCCCTTGACATAAATTCCTATCACAGTTGATTAAATATTTCTCACACCTCACCTGATATTCCTGACACACCTCAATGCAGACTTTTATCTCCAAATTAAAGCAAGCACATCACATGTTGTCTCACACAAACAGTTGCCAGTATGATTACCATATGTAACAGTGAAAAAACCCATACCACCTCCAACAAATATTTTACCTGACTATTTAATTTTTTCTCAAGCCAAATGTACAAAATCTCTCTCTCTCTCTCTATTTATATATATATATCATCATCATCATCATTGTCAACCATTATCAATCCACTGCTGGACGAAGGTCTCCCCAAGTTTCCTCCACAACGGTCTGTCTTGTGCCAGTCTCCTCCATGTCACCCCTGCATACTTTCGAATTTCATCCACCCATCTCCCATGTGGTCTTCTTCTGGGTCTTTTCCTGTCCCTTGGAATCCAATCTAAAATTTCGGCTGTCCATCGATGATCTGTCCTTCTGGCAGTATGTCCAGCCCATTGCCATTTCAGGGATTTAACTCTGATCATGATGTCTTCCACTCTTGTCATTTTCGGATCCACGAGTTCCTCTTCTTATCTCTCCTGGTTACACCAAGCATGCACCTCTCCATGCTTCTTTGAGTTGTCTGCAGCCTTTGTATGTCTCTTTTAGTTAAGGTCCACGTCTCTGCACCATACGTAAGCACTGGAAGGATGCATTGATCAAACACTTTTCTTTTAAGACATAATGGCATATTGCTCTTGAAAATTATGCTGTTTCTTCCAAAAGCTCTCCAGGCAAGTTTTGTACGCCGATTAATTTCTTCATCAATGTGACCCTCACTTGATATCTGTTGTCCAAGATAAACGTATGTGTCTGTTATCTCCAGCTTTTCTCCATCAATCGATAAATCTTCATTTCTTGTAAAAGCATTGAACATCACTTTTGTCTTCTGAAAGTTCATTTTTAATCCCACTTCTTTACTCTTGTCAGCAAGTTCCTGGATCATACTCTGCAGCTCTGATGGGGTAGTTGCAAAAATGACTACGTCATCAGCAAAACGAAGGTGGGTTAGATAATCTCCATTAATCTTTATCCCCGTGTTTTCCCAGCTCAGCGACTGAAAAACACCCTCCAATGTGGCATTAAAGAGCTTCGGAGATATGGTGTCACCTTGTCTCACTCCCTTTCCAATTTTTACGTGTGTTGTATTTTCAAACAGCCTAATCTTTGCACTTGCATTTTCATAGATGTTATTAATAATATTAATGTATGCATCTTCAATACCGCAGGTTTTCAGAGCCATTGTAACTGCTGATGGTTTCACCGAATCAAAGGCTTTTTCATAATCGATAAAAGCCATGCACAATGGAAGTTCATATTCCCTCGCTCTTTCAATTAGTTCTCTCAGCACGTGGATATGATCTATTGTGCTGTAGCCACTCCTGAATCCAGCTTGTTCTCTCGGTTGAGCCATGTCTAGTGCTACCTTCAAGCGGTGTGAAAGAACTTTAGTGAAGATTTTATAAACTACTGATAGGAGGCTGATAGGTCTGTAGTTTCCGAGATCCTCAATGTCACCTTTCTTATGTAGCAGGATCATTGTAGCGGTGTTCCAATCCTCAGGAATCTTTCCTTCATTAAGGCATCGAGTGAAAATTTGGGCGAGTACTGTTTCGATTTCTCCACTTGCTTCTTGTATGATGTCTACAGTAATTCCATCTTCTCCTGGAGCTTTTCCTCGCTTCATGTTCTTGATTGCATGTGCAACTTCTGCTGGAAGGACTGGAGGAACTCTGGTACTGGTATCTTTCATGATGTCTGGAGTGCATATATCATCCCTTTCATATAATTTGGAGTAGAAATCTTTCACTCTTGTCAAGATTTCGCCTCTATTTCTTGTTACAGAACCATCTTCTTTTCTCAGTGCCATAATCTGTTTTCTTCCCTTACTGAGATGTCCCTTTGCTATCTTTAGGCTTTGGTTGTTTTCAATTGCTTTCCTCACTAGTTCACAGTTGAATTTTCTTACGTCTTCAGTGATACTTTTTCTTACTGTCTTGCATAGCTCTATATATTCCACTTTGGAAGTCACATCTTCTTTATTTGTCCTCATCTCTCTTCTTTTTTGCATCAACATTTTGGTTTTTCCTGATAATTTGTTCACATGCAACTTGTTCTTAGACCCAGCTAATTTTGTTGCTGTTTCCATAAGAGCTTTGGTTATTTTCTGTTAACTTCAGAGATGTCCACTTCTTCCGATGTTAGGCCTTCTAAAGCAGAGAACCTGTTCTTCAGTTCTAACTTGAAGGTATTATGGTGTTTTTTAAGGTTGGTTATGTCAATAGATTTTGTTTGTCTTATGAGCTTGCCACGTTCAAGTTTGGTGTTGAGGTGCATCTTACATCTCACCAATCTATGGTCACTACCTGTGTTGAACTTGTTTAGCACACTGCAGTCTTCTATGACGAATTTTTTTGTTACACATAATAAAATCAATTTCACTTGTCGTCCCATTTGGATGTCTCCATGTCCATTTCCTGTGTGGCTTTTTCTTGAAGAAGGAGTTCAAGATGAAAAACCCTTCTGCCTCTGCAAACTCAACGAGAGTATTTCCACGCTGGTTTCTGTTGCCATGACCGAATTTACCTACTGAAGTTTCATTCTGTTGCCGTTGCCCTATTTTTGCATTGAAATCTCCCATAATTATTTTCAAGTGCTGCTTACCTTTATTATTTAGATGACAAATTTCCTCATAAAATTCTTCAATTTCTTCTTCAGGATGACTTGTGGTGGGTGCATAAGTTTGAATAATCTGAGCCTGGTATCTTTTCGAGAGTTGGATAACAAGTCGTGCAGCTCTGTCAGAGGAACTTTCAACTTCTACAACTTTATCCTTCAGTTTCTTGTTTATTATAAATCCAACACCACTAGTTCTGCCAGTATCTGTCCCACGATAGTAGAAGAGATGTCCACTTTTCAGTTCGATGAGATCTTCTCCTTTTCTCCTTACCTCACTTAGCCCCACGATGTCCCACTTGATCCTTTGTAGTTCCTCTTCCAATTCAAGAAGCCTTGAATCAGAAGATAGGGAGCGTCCATTGTAAGTAGCCAAGGTCAGCATCAGATGGCAGCCTAGTCCGGTCCTCCGGGGATTCTTAGCACCCTCTGCCTTCATGTCGCACTGGCCGCTGCCTTGGCCAGGTACATTCCAGCTGCCGGAGACTGAGGGCCAAGATTTAAGTTGTGGAATCATTTTGGAGGGTTTGGCCATAACTCACCACGCTGGCCAAGCGGGTTGGTGAGTGTGGGATAGAATTTCCTCTGATCCCGATGGTATAGTTATACCGCTATGGGCGGTCGTCAGAGCCCCTTTAGTGGGAACAGGATGCACCACGAGAAGGCGGGGTTGGCATTTGTCAAGGAGAGGCTATGATGTTACGCATCACCTGACCTTACATCCCATATATATATATATATATATATATTCCATTGTGCATGGCTTTTATTGATTATGGAAAAGCCTTTGATTCGGTGAAACCATCAGCAGTTACAATGGCTCTGAAAACCTGCGGTATTGAAGATGCATACATTAATATTATTAATAACATCTATGAAAATGCAAGTGCAAAGATTAGGCTGTTTGAAAATACAACACACATAAAAATTGGAAAGGGAGTGAGACAAGGTGACACCATATCTCCGAAGCTCTTTAATGCCACATTGGAGGGTGTTTTTCAGTCACTGAGCTGGGAAAACAAGGGGATAAAGATTAATGGAGATTATCTAACCCACCTTCGTTTTGCTGATGACGTAGTCATTTTTGCAACTAGCCCATCAGAGCTGCAGAGTATGATCCAGGAACTTGCTGACAAGAGTAAAGAAGTGGGATTAAAAATGAACTTTCAGAAGACAAAAGTGATGTTCAATGCTTTTTTACAAGAAATGAAGATTTATCGATTGATGGAGAAAAGCTGGAGATAACAGATACGTACGTTTATCTTGGACAGCAGATATCAAGTGAGGGTCACATTGATGAAGAAATTAATAGGCGTACAAAACTTGCCTGGAGAGCTTTTGGAAGAAACAGCATAATTTTCAAGAGCAATATGCCATTATGTCTTAAAAGAAAAGTGTTTGATCAATGCATCCTTCCAGTGCTTACGTATGGTGCAGAGACGTGGACCCTTAACTAAAAGAGACATACAAAGGCTGCAGACAACTCAAAGCCGCATGGAGAGGTGCATACTTGGTGTAACCAGGAGAGATAAGAAGAGGAACTCGTGGATCCGAAAAATGACAAGAGTGGAAGACATCATGATCAGAGTTAAATCCCTGAAATGGCAATGGGCTGGACATACTGCCAGAAGGACAGATCATCGATGGACAGCCGAAATTTTAGATTGGATTCCAAGGGACAGGAAAAGACCCAGAAGAAAACCACATGGGAGATGGGTGGATGAAATTCGAAAGTATGCAGGGGTGACATGGAGGAGACTGGCACAAGACAGACCGTTGTGGAGGAAACTTGGGGAGACCTTCGTCCAGCAGTGGATTGATAATGGTTGACAATGATGATGATGATGATGATGATGATGATATATATATATATATACAAGAGTTGTATCAAAAGTAATGCAAAAGGGGGCATAACTTTTTTATTAACTGACAAGAGGTCGTTCAAATTGCACATGTTGGTAGAGTAACTCTTTTTCTATACAAAAGTACCACTCAACATAGTCTCCACCACAAGCGATGCATTTGCGCCATCGTTGAACCGAACTCTGGAACCCTCTTTGAAAAAATTCAGGTGTGGACTGTTTTACCCACTTCTTCAAAGCCACTTTCACATTGTCTGTGTCATCAAATTGTTGTCCCTGGAGACTGTCCTTCACTGGGCTGAACAGGTGGAAGTCGGAGAGTGCCAGATCGGGGATGTACACTGGATGGGAGACCACCGAATAGCCTAATTTGCTGATCGCCTGATTTGTTGCCAAAGATGTGTGTGGTCTCGCAATGTCATGATGATCCTTTTCAGATTCTTGTTTGGTCTCTTCCTCTTAATGGCTTCTCTAAGCTTCTTGAATGTCTCAATTTACTGCTCATTGGTCATGGTATGGCCATGTTCCAGAAAATCAAGGAGAATGACACCACTGTCACCCCCCCCCCCCAAAAAAAAAAAAAAAACCAGTCACTGTGACTTTCTGTGCTGATTGCTGGCTTTTGAACTTCTTAGGCCTTGGTGAAGAGGTGCGACGCCATTCCATGGATTGATTCTTTGTTTCGAGATTGTGAAATATACCCATGTTTCATCCCTGTCACCATATTGAAAAAAAAAACAACATTTCTTCATTGGCTTCAAACGCTTCCAGCAGATCAGAGCAGACATCCACCCTTCTCTCCTTCAAATAGGGTGTCAACTGCAGAGGTACCCACTTTGCACACACTTTCTGATACCCCAAGTCTTCCACCATCTTCTGTATGGCATTGTGACCACAGTCCAGTTGTGCAATAAGCTCACAAATTGTGACTCGTTTCTCTGTGCGAATCAATTCATCCACTTGCTGAAGATTCGTGTTAGTGGTCGCAGATGATGGTCTCCCACTGTGTGGTTTGTCTTCAATGCTGGTTTTTTCTTCTTTAAACTTCTTCATCCATCTGTGCACATTGCTCTTGTCAATGGTGTCATCTCCATAAACATTCTGTAGCCTTCTGTGGATGTTGGACAGCCTGTACCCTTCCTTTGTCAAGAATTCAATGATGTCATGTTGCTTCTGCTTGGAATCCATTATTTACCTGCAATGAAGAAGTAGGGTTACTATAGAGGAAGAGTTACTCTACCAACATGTGCAATTTTAATGATCTCTGTCAGTTAATAAAAAAGTTATGCCCACTTTTGCGTTACTTTCGGTACATCCCTTGTATTATGTCCCAGGTCCAGAAATTGGAATCATATGTAGTTTTGTTCCAAATGTTGTTTATAGTCAGCGATGGGATGCATGCCTCTGATGAAACTAAACTCTGGTGTTTAGTGTCAAAGGGCGAAAACTTCAATGAAAGTAACATGGTAGAATCATTAAATTTCTCAAATATCAATTTCACGATCATACCATTTCATCATCATCATCATCTTAAAACTTCAGATACATGCTTTTGTGAACTGAATATTTTGAAATTTTGAATACAAACCCTTAAAATGGAAATGCAAAACACATAAAAGAAGTTTATCCTATTTTTTAACTTAAAAAAATGAGAATCCTGTTTTGTTATCTTAAAAGATAAATTTTCCTGGGCATCCAGCTACTAACTGGGCAGATAAATAATTCTTGCACATGCCCACCTGGGCATGTAACTTTTCAGATATTTTTCAAGCCCTGCATGTGTCCCTTGCTTGATATCTCTTGTCGAAGGTAAATGTAGGCATTGATTATTTTTAGATTTGCTCCATCAATTCGAAATCTTCAGTTCTTGTAAAAGCATTGTAAATAAATTTTGTTTTCTGCAAATTCATTTTTAAACTCACTTCTTTGCTCCTGTCAGCAAGTTCTGTCCCATACACTACAGTTCTAAGGTGATACTTGCAAAAATAATGATGTCATCAGCAAAACGAAGGTGGGTTAAGCAATCCCAGTTAATACATATTCTTCTGTCTTCCCAGTTCAATGACTGAAAGACATTTCACAATGTGGTAGGTACTCAGTGGTTGCAGTAATTTTTTGGACAGGAAGTAAAAATACTTCTCACATGATTTCCATGAAGTATTTTGTGATTTTTAGAAGACCCCCCCTCCAGTTTGCAAGTGACTGCCATAAAAATTCTCACTTCTAAAAAACTGGGGTTTATTTTATTTCTATGTAAGATATATGCATTACAGTGAAAAAAATCTGTTTTTTTTTGGACACACACTTATTTTAATAAGAATAACAAAATTTAAAATAGAGTAATAATTCCTAAGAGCATTATTACCAATGCGGGAAAGATGAAAATTCTGTGATATATGTAGCAATTCTTCCTACACATGCAATTTAGTATTGCAACAGGTTATATGGAAAATAATCTCAGTCTCATATTTTTAATAAAAAATACTGTCTGCTTTGTCAAGTTTAGTTCTGTTCATTTGCTAGAAGTCACTTATCGAGGGATCATAGCATACTTCTGGAAAATTTTAGGTAGGAATTTTTAGAAAAATTTTAGGAGTGTATTTCAATAAAAACCAGATGTATATTTGTATACATCTAGTAAAACTACTTTATATACACTGTAAAGAGTTTGCTTCACACCTTTCAACCATATATACTGATAGACTGCACATGGCATCAAAATTTCTGGCTCCAACATAAAATCACATGACATCAGTCAAAAAGATGGGTTACACCTGCTGTGCTTATGGTTGCTCTGAGCAATATAGTAAAGGAAGTTCTATGATTTTTCAAGGGTAAGAAACGAATTAAATACCTAAGTCAATAAAGTTCAATTACTTAACAAGAAAACTTGCAGCTAATTGATATAAAAATATAGTAACTTAAGAAAAAAAAAATGGAATGCATGTTCCAAATTCTTCACAAATGTTCATCACATTATAAATCACGAAATGTAAACAACCCGATCATGCATGTATATATCTCATAAGTAAACTTACCTGAAGAGTTTTCATTATATATGAGGCACATTCACATAATACACCAAAAACACTGAAGTTCTGCAGCATAAATTAGTAATCATAACAGCATTTTTACACAAAATTTTGAGTCTGATGATGACGTGCCCAATGTTTGAGCCATGGCGGCTTTGATGCAGCTATTGCCAATGTGCAGTCCATTAGTATATATGGTCGAAATTAACACCCAAATTTTTTGCATAACGTCTAATGTCTAAAGTTTAAGTATGATTTACTTCTAATGTTCAGTTCTTATCTTTTCAGGTGTTATTATCATATTCAAGTATATTTACCACATTCAAGTTTTACTTTGAACATTAATATGCTGTTGAACCAGAAGCAATTCACAATTTTCACAATAAAGTTTTCAGGTTTCACATTAAATTATAATATCCTAAAAAGGTAATTGAAAACCAAGAACTATGTACAATTGTTCACTGAATTACTTTTTTCATATTATTGTTTTAACATTTTCCTGATAAGCCTATCTTTTTCTGCTTCCACCACAACTAATTTACTTTCAGTTTTCTTTATTTCAGCTGAACCTTGTATGATCAAGTTAGAGACAACTGCTATTTCAACAGTATTTTGTTTTTCTACAGTTTTTCTCATCCTTTCTGTTCCCTCTTGAATTACTGCTAGGAGGTTTCTTTATCTTTTTAAGTCTATTTATTTCTGCATCATTTTCTTTTATTTTGTCATCAAACTCAGCTTTTCTTTTTTTCTCTAGATGCTTTTCCTTATTTTCCCTCTCTTTCTGCTTCCTTTCTTTTACCTTTTTTGATTCTTCTTTCTTTAGCTTATCAACATACTCTTTATAAAATTTATGTGAATCACGAACACTATTTAACAAATTTCTTGTTATGGGAACTTTACTTACACATCCATAGTGTTTAATGGCCCCTTTAACTATTCTTAATCATGTTATAGTTGAATCTTATAAGTTAGCCTTGTCCTTCCTTAACAGAGCAGTGTTAACCAAAAATCCCCTTTCTGCATCAGCATTACCATGAGGTAAAACTAAAATTGACTTGATGAGTTTAGCAAGATTTTAGTATTTATCTTTTCCGCTAGAGTCTTTAATACTAAATATATTACGCCAGTAATGATCAATCCGTACTGGAATATGCCCTTCCTCTGAAAATTTCAAGAGTTCATCTAGAGTTGGCTTATCACAATTTAAAAGTTTCCACTCTTCTCTTACTCTATCAATCTGTTTCTCAGAAAGATGCAAAACACTTGAAATTCTGGTTGTTTCTGAAAGTCCTTCAGTGACTGAAAGTTGAGTTGACTCTTTCTTTGTTTTTTTTACCTTTAAAACTTCTAAGTCTCTTAGCTTTTGATTGCAGAATGGCAAATGTGACTAAATATTTTGTGGTTGCAATTAATGATGATCTTACATCTAAGAGAAATAATTTCTGCCTGGTCTCCTGAACATTCCTGAGGAGATTTTTGTCTTCATACTGACTTCTAACTCCCCTAGCTTTTTCCATGAATTTTTGCTTTCAAACTCTACATTCTTTAGGTCTTCCCCAAATTTCCCTGCAATGATCATCTTGGATAAACTGAGCCATAACATTCCTCATTAAAGTATTTAAATCAGAATATAACTGGTGAATTTTTGGTTCTTCACTCTGATAACATAATGAAAACTTTTCAAAATTTTGGTGTAAAAATGAAATTAATGCTAAATAGCAAAGAGTTAGCTCATTTTTCAGGAAACAGTGAATTCTTTTATACCTTGCCGAATTGCTTAGTTGTTTTTCAAATATTTTTTGAGATGGCAAGAAGTTTAAAAAATATTCTGTAATATTTAGCCATTGATCCAAGAGCCTCTGGCCTACAGAACCAACGATTGCCCATCTGTTGCTGACATGCCGCAAAAGAAATTTGGCTGTGACCAATGTTATATCCTCGACAGATTTATAATCCTCTCGTCTTGCAGCATTACTCTTTAAAAAGTAATGCATATCAGTAGCAAATTCGTCAAAATCTATATTTAAGCTTGTCAAAAAAATTTAAATGTGTTACTAACAACATGCAGGTTGCAAAAACCTAGTTCCAAAGATTTCTGGCCTGTTTCTTGTTTTACAACTTCATTGAATTTGCATAAAAAGCCCTTATTTACCGTAATTTTTGGACTACGAGCCGCAGGTGAGAATTTTTGCAATCTTGGAAGCAAAAGTTGCCGTAAGGGCCGCCCGCACCTGTGAAGTCATGGTGCTGCTCAAAAAGCTAAATTATCTTCCTTATTTTCATGAATTAATTCACGCCTAACGTGATTATATGTATACTTCAAAGGCTAATTCTGCAACTCAGTGTCGATCTGCTTTATACACTTATTTTTTCATACTGGCAAACATTTTTATTTATACATTTTTTATTAATCATGCTAATGATGTTATTTGTTTGCCTTTATTAAATGCTCAGAACCATTTATATAATCAATATAAATCACAGTTAATCTTAAGACTCCCGTTAGAATATCGCATTGCTCGTAAAACCGCACAATTGTCTAAATTCCATTCCATGTGGATGTCTACTACAGGATGGTTCTCTGTTCACCGCAATAGAATTCGTCTTAGAAGTAATTAACTTATAACTTATCGCTTGTTATGCTTTCCATCAGTGTTTTCTTTAATAATATGTTCCTTCTATGTTATGCTTTTTTTCTCATGTAGAGAAGTTTCCTTTTACCAGCTGCTTCGCACGTGTTCGCTGATCTGCCGCCAACACTTCGAAACGGCGGTGCGCTTTCTCTCTTTCAAGTGGTTTGACCTACTTTCATTTACTGCACACTGAGCCGTTACTGCTGGGCGCGCTATCCACAGAAGCCTCGGAGCGTCTGTGTGCTTATGTCCCCATTCCATCCCCCATGCAAAGGGCGTTTGAGTCAGGCATTCCTGTTCTTCCCCACTTTCCCTCCTAAACCAACATCAGGACAGCGGAGTTATTGTCTAAAATATGAGTAGAAAGGGGGGGGGCATGATCACAGTCAAGTTCATGAACAAAAAAAGACGTGGTTTGAAAAAATTTACTAAGCATCTGCATGGAAAAAAAAAAAAAAAAAAAAAAAGGGAGGGAAGAAAGTCTTATCGAAAACAAATTCGGCATAAGGGCCGCACACCCGAAAAATTTCACTTTTAGTAACGTAAGAGTTGCGGCTCTTAGCCCAAAAATTACAATACATTTGGGCTGTCCATGGATACACAAATAATTCTGTTCAATAAAATATTGAAGGATGATAACACATCAAGAATTTCTTTTAGCAAAATATCTGCTGTTGCATGACCCAGAAAAACGCTTGTTAGGTATCGGCAAGAAACTGAATTTATTTCTGAAGACCAGTACCTGAGATACACATCCAACTGCCGTTTCACTTGTGTATTTGTAGTTTCATCAAATGCTATAGTAACCTTTCCTGGGCTACTAGATGCAATGTCTTTTTTCAAATCCTCTTCAAAATATTTTGACAGTCCATGTGATATCACATAAGCAACTTTTTTTTTTTTTAAGTTGCATTTTGGCTTTAATAGCAGAATCAGGAAACATTTCTTTGAAAAGTTCAACTGTTTTAGTGCATGGAACAAAAGACATATTGTCCTTAGCAACTTTCATGGCCCACAATGCTTCGGCTTTAGCCAGCTGTAAATCATGACTCAGTACTTCACTAATATTTGTTTTGGGCTGAAGATCCCATCCTCCAAAGGCTTTCAGGATGGACTTATTTTGAAATTTACTTTGGAATTTCTGCAAATGTTTTTTACCTTTATGATGCGCTTTTACTTGTGAAAAGCCACTATAGAAATATTGGACATTTCTGAACACAATATACACTTAGCAGAAAATATTGTTTCAGTTGCAGAACACCATTCTTTCAACTTCACTCTGTCCAATTCTTTGGCGAGCCACGGATTTTAAAATTTCGTTTTGGATTTGGGCACATTAAACACTTGTATTACTAACCAGAAAACTGAAAATGAAGGGGTAGTACAAAAATACGTTCCAATATTGCAAAACCAGAGAACTTCCCATAGCTTGGCTGCGAGGATGTCAGAAGATAGAAAAAAAAGCAAGTCACCACTAGAGAACTGAACCTGCACACAGCACAGAGAACACCATAAAAGACGCAAAACCAGAAACCATCATACGCATCTCACGCAAGTTCAGTCAACGTGAGTCGGAGCCGAGATATATTGTGCATCGAAGGTCGCCGTCGCCGACGCAGGATCGCAGGTCAATATGATCACGTGCTCTACTTACTGCCTGCCACGATAACACTCAGCTACCATCACATCGTCATTACCGGAGGTTATGGAAGGAGACCACATGTTTCCTCTTTGCTTCCACCCACCTGCGGTTTACAATAACAAAACATCAGCAGTAAGAGGAGGGTCCACGAGGCATATCCCAAAATAAAGTACAATCTTCTACGTGCCACGGAGTTCATCTGCAAAGAGCAAACCAGTGGTGAAAATGACCCTTTCCCCCATGTTTTTTTCTTTAGATCTCCGTTACTCTCGAAAACTGTCCGAAGGCACAAAAGTGGAGCCCCCCCCCAAGCATGTGCATCTTGATGGCGTCATTTTCCCTCCCTTCAGCAGCGCAGCATATGGGCTGCGTTTCTACAATAACAGGTCTTTTTACCTTACCGTAATGGTAAATTTATTGGCGTTAATATCGGTTGTATTTTTAATAAATAAGCTAACGAAATTTTTAGGAAGAATAGTAAATTTTAGGTAGAATTTTTGGAATTTAAGGAGGGTCGGTCACAAAATATTAGGAATTTTAGGATGAATGTGATCCCTGCTTATCTGTACACTGAGAATTAAAATCCATGACATTTCATGTCGTTCTTTTTAACAGAGTGTCGTCAGTAGGTTTCACTTTGATTCAGTGTTGTAACTATTCCACAACTCTGTCCACAAACCTTCAGAACTCCAGAAAAAAATGTTGCTTTCCCCCATTTTGTTTGGGCTTGCACGTCCCTACAGCTCTTTTGTAGCTCTGTTGCTTACCGGGCTGGCAGAATGTGGGAGAAATTGTGTTGATGGGGCAACTGCTGTGTTGAACAGTCGAGAAAAAAATAATGATAATAATTTAAAAAAAACCTAGAGGATAGTTTTTAAATGAGAATAGATCATTCTTGGAGCAGTAAAAATATGTCTAGATTTTTTTTAGAAAGTAAATTTCATTTTTGATGCATGAAATACGCCTGTCCAGGCATTAACGTGTTCTCTGGTGGTACTGAAGATTTTTGGAGATACGTAGCACCTTGTCCCACTCCCTTTTCAGTTTTTACAAGTGCAGTGTCTTCAGATAGCCAAACCTTTGCACTTGCATTTTCATAGATGTTATTAATAATATTAATACATGTATCTTCAATATTGCAGGATTTTAAAGGCATTGTTTTCACAGGAATGATGGGTTCTCAAGAGAGTCTCGCATGGCTGTGTATGAAAGTGTAATTGTTCCTAATCTGATGTATGGCAGTGAAACTTGGGTACTACAGAAGAAAAATAGGAGGCATTTGTGTGCTGGAGAAATGCATTATTTACAGGTGGTTTGTGGCAAGACATGTTTTGATAGTGTGAGGAATGAAGATGTGTTGCAGTTGTGTTATGTGAAGCAAAATGTTGTTAGCAAGGTGGAGACTAATATGCTTTGGTGATTTGGCAATGGTAAAAGAATGAGTGATGAGATGCTTACTAAGAAAGTTTTTTTAGCCAAAGTGGCAGAAGGAAAGGCAGAGGAAGGCCAAGGAAGTCATGGGAGGATCAGATTCAGGAGTGTCTGCATGAGAAAAAGATTATGAGTATGAAGTATAGAAGATCTTGTGTACGGCGTGTGATGGATGTAATTGAAACTCGAGTTGTATGTCAAGATCGCTGTAAATGGAGAAGTTTGATACAGCAACAGTAAGTAAAAATTATCTGGTAGTTTACATTTCTTTGAGGAGCTAACCGCTGAATCTCAGAGAACAGCTCAGTGATATGTATGTAATTGCTGATGGTTTTCAATGGAATTAAAAGCCTTTTCATAACCAATAAAAGCCACACATAATGGGAGTTCATACTCATTTGTTTTTTCAATTAGTTATCTCAGTATATGGATATGATCTACAGTGCTATACCTGTTCCCAACTTGTTCCCTAGGTTGTGCTAAATCAAGTGTTTTCTTCAAGCAATGTGATAGTACCTTCTTGAAGATTTTGCAAACAACTGATAGGCAGCTGATGGGTCCGTAGTTCTTGATGTCTTCAATGTCCTATTTCTATGGAGCAGTGTCACTGTAGCATTGTTCCAATCATCAGAAATCTCCCCTTCAATGAGACATCTAGGTTGAGAGTGGTTTCTATTTTTTTACTGGCTTCTTGTATAATGTTCATGGGAATTCCATCTTTTATGTACTTTCAGTAGACAAAACATTAGAGACAGGGATGATGAACACATGACATGGTCATCCTCCACGCAGAGTGTAACAAACCCGAACCGAACACATGCAATAAATAGACAGACAGCGAGTGGGTTTCCCAAAGTGTATCACAATCGACTAATATGGATAAACATGGTGATCTGAGTGACTTTGATCATGGAGAAATTGTCAGCGCATGACCAATGGGTCATTCTATCGCCCAAGTGGTAAGAACCCTATGGTTTCTGAGGGCAAATGTATCAAGGGTTTACCACGAATATATTGGGTTGACGGAAAAGTCATGACATATTTTAGAAATGTTTTGTGAAGGTCATTTATTGATAGAAAGAACAAAGATCAATCAATGATATAATGCCCATTTTGTTTGATAACCTTTTGCCATCTTTCAGTGAGCTGCAGAATGCCTCGTTCATAGAAGGACCTGTCTTTCATGGTGAAAAACTGTACAAGGTGCTGATTTACAGCTTCATCTGAATTGAACGTTATACCATGCAAGGACTGTTGAAGACAGCAAAACAAGTGGAAGTCTGACGGCGCAAGGTCAGGCGAGTATGCTGGGTGTGGCAACACATCCCACCCAAGCTCCAATAATTTTTGACGGGTGATCAAACTTGTGTGTGGTCTCACGTTGTCGTGATGGAACACAACAGCTTTACGATGAATGAGCTCTGGATGTCTCTGGATGATGGATTCATTCAAACTGTCCGATTGCCAACAGTACACATTCGAATTGATTGTTTGGTTCCGCGGTAAGAGCTTGAACAACATGACACCTTTAAAATCCCACCACACTGAGACCAGAACCTTCTGCTGATGAATGTCTGCTTTGGATGTCGTTTGAGGAGAAGCAGCACGTCGGGACCAAGACCGTTTGCACAGCACATTGCTGTACACAATCCACTTTTCATCACCAGTTATCAGTCGCTTCAAAAAGGATTGTTTTCCTCACGTTTAATGAGCATATCGCAAATGTTTATACGCACCGTCCATTGAGTTTCTTTGAGTTCACGAGAAACCCACACGTCGAGCTTGCTTACATATCCCAGCTTCTTCAGATGGCCATGAACGCTTGAATGGTGGATGTGCAATGTGTCTACAATCTCTCGTGTCATGTAACGTGGGTTTGACTCGATAAATGCCTTGATTTGGTCGTCATCAACCTCTGTTGGCCTCCCGGACCGAGGAGCATCACTGAGATCAAAATCACCAGCACAGAAATTTGCGAACCACCGTTGGAAGTGACGTTCTTGTAGAGCCTTATCACCATACACTTTTCGCAACTTTTCACGTGCTTGACGCGCATTCTTCCCTTTACGGAAGTAAAACAGTAAAATATGGCGAAAATGCATAGTTTGGTCTTCCATCTTCAACTTGATGTCAAATCTCTGCAAATCAACCAAATCGTTCACTATTCCTTTTAGACTGCAGCTAGAACTGGCACCTGTCGAATGCCATAGCAATAACAGAGCTGTGCTTGCCTCTATTACTTCCAAAACCGCCCAACCGCCATCGGGTGCCAAAATTGGTCGTGAGTTTTCCGAGAACCCAATAGCTTCCTCTTCACTAAGTTTGCCCGGTGGGCGATTATTCTTACGCGAGTCTTCATTTATGGAGTGTCCACTTGCTTATACACTGCCGGACAATTGCTAAGGACGGATGACAATAGCAACGATAGCAACCATAAAATGGAAGGCAGGGAAATATGGAAATTAGCATAACTGCGGGTTACGATAAGACGTGTTGTGCGTATGCAAATTTTGGATTGCCGAACTTGTTCGTGACGTCATAGCGCTGATAAGAGATATAAAGGATTTGACGCGTATTAACCGTTGTTGTTCAAACGCAAAGTTGAAAGGAAAAGAATCAATTGACGAACTTGCAATTTTCAGTATGTCTTCCCGACATCACCTAGATGATTTTACGCGTGGCCGTATTTTTGGCAAGATTGAAGAAGGGCGAAAAATAACAGATGTTGCCAGGGAGTTCGACGTCAGCCACAGTGTTGTTTCAAGGCTTTGGAAATCATTTCAAACAAATGGAGAGTGTAGCAAACGTCACGGGGGAGGTCGTGTTCGCAGTATGACACCTGCAGAAGATCGGTACATAGTGCTATCAACAAAAAGACACCGGCGCAGCACAGCTAGTGAGTTAGCAAATCAGTTTATGGCTGCTACTGGCAAGCGGATCTCCCGAAAAACTGTCGCCAGACGTTTGCATGAAGGAAGACTATACGCCCGCCGTCCTGTTGTATGCATCCCATTGTCCAGACGTCACCGTACCGCCCGTTTGTAATGGTGCCATCAACATCGCCATTGGACTGATAACGACTGGTCTGCTGTCCTCTTCTCAGATGAGAGTAGATACAGTCTATCGTCTGATTGTCGATGACAACTGATCTGGCGTGATAGTGGTACTGCATATTGTCCAGCAAACATACAGGAAAGGGACCGATATCCGACATGTAGTGTCATGGTATGGGCTGGCATCATGATCAATGGACGTACGTCCCTCTATGTGCTTCCAACTGGGACTATGACTGGCCAACGATACATTAATGATGTTCTGCTACCTCATGTTCGCATGTTCCGTGGTGCTGTCGGTGATAGATTCATTTTCATGGACGACAACGCAACATGTCATCGAACAGTCGCTGTCCAGGAGTGTCTCGAGAGCGAGGATATTCAACGCCTCGTATGGCCAGCACGTTCTCCAGATCTGAATCCCATTGAAAATGTGTGGGATGCTTTGGGGAGGAGTCTTGCTGGTCACCAATGCCCTCCAATAAACAAGGACACCCTCATCCGTGCACTGACAGAGGAATGGGATAAATTACCCCAACAGCTGCTTGATAATGTTGTGCAAAGCATAACACGACGTGTGGAATCTTGCATCGCCCTCCATGGTGACCATATCCCGTATTGACATCTTACGCCGAACGCCTGCGGACGGTAATTGCATTTTTTCACGTTTACGTATTCTGCACAAAATGGCCGGTTTGTCCCTTGAACACGTTCCAAAGCCTTCTGGATTTCAGAGCACAATAAATTGTCTTTCTTGTAATGTCCTGGCATTCTGACATTATTTTATTTCACTTGGCATCCAACCACACTTACTTTTTTATGCGCTATATAGCCGTTTATGATCCGTCCTTAGCAATTGTCCAGCAGTGTATATGTCTGAATAGCCCTGTTTTGTTACTAATGTTCCTAATAGCTGCTTGGTGTTCTTTCATTCAGACTTTAATACTTCTCCCTGTTTCTCCTATATAGCAGAGCCAACAGTTACAGTCGATGCAATATACACTGCCGGACAATTGCTAAGGACAGATGACAATAGCAACCATAAAATGGAAGGCAGGAAAATGTGGAAATTAGCATAAGTGCGGGATACAGTAAGACCTGTTGTGCGTATGCAAATTTTGGATTGCTGAACTTGTTTGTGACATCATAGCGCTGATAAGAGATATAAAGGATTTGACGCGTATTGACCGTTGTTGTTCAAACGCAAAGTTGAAAGGGAAAGAATCAATTGACGAACTTGCAATGTTCAGTATATCTTCCCGACATCACCTAGATGATTTTACGCGCGGCCGTATTATTGGCAAGATTGAAGAAGGGCGAAAAATAACAGATGTTGCCAGGGAGTTCGACGTCAGCCACAGTGTTGTTTCAAGGCTTTGGAAATCATTTCAAATAAATGGAGAGTGTAGCAAACACGTCACGGGGGAGGTCGTGTTCGCAGTACGACACCTGCAGAAGATCGGTATATAGTGCTATCAACAAAAAGACACCGGCGCAGCACAGCTAGTGAGGTAGCAAATCAGTTTATGGCTGCTACTGGCAAGCGGATCTCTGGAAAAACTGTCGCCAGACGTTTGCATGAAGGAGGACTATATGCCCGCCATCCTGTTCTGTGCATCCCATTGTCCAGATGTCACCGTACCGCCCGTTTGCAATGGTGCCATCAACATCGCAATTGGACTGATAACGACTGGTCTGCTGTCCTCTTCTCAGATGAGAGTAGATACAGTCTATCGTCTGATTGTCGACGACAACTGATCTGGCGTGATAGTGGTACTGCATATTGTCCAGCAAACATACAGGAAAAGGACCGATATCCGACATGTAGTGGCATGGTATGGGCTGGCATCATGATCAATGGCCATACGTCCCTCTATGTGCTTCCAACTGGGACTATGACTGGCCAACGATACATTAATGATGTTCTGCTACCTCATGTTCGCATGTTCCGTGGTGCTGTCGGTGATAGATTCATTTTCATGGACGACAACGCAACATGTCATCGAACAGTCGCTGTCCAGAAGTGTCTTGAGATCGAGGATATTCAACGCCTCGTATGGCCAGCACGTTCTCCAGATCTGAATCCCATTGAAAATGTGTGTAATGCTTTGGGGAGGAGTCTTGCTAGTCGCCAATGCCCTCCAATAAACAAGGACACCCTCATCCGTGCACTGACAGAGGAATGGGATAAATTACCCCAACAGCTGCTTGATAATGTTGTGCAAAGCATGACACGATGTGTGGAATCTTGCATCGCCCTCCATGGTGGCCATATCCCGTATTGACATCTTACGCCGGAACGCCTGCAGACGGTAATTGCATTTTTTTCACGTTTACGTATTCTGCACAAAATGGCCTGTTTGTCCCTTGAACACGTTCCAAAGCCTTCTGGATTTCAGAGCACAATAAATTGTCTTTCTTGTAATGTCCTGGCATTCTGACATTATTTTATTTCACTTGGCATCCAACCACACTTACTTTTTTATGCGCTATATAGCCGTTTATGATCCGTCCTTAGCAATTGTCCAGCAGTGTATTACTCCTTCTTGCAACTGGATGCCCATTTCTTTCTGCTTTAAAGCTGGCAGGAATTTCTTTAATTTGTTATTTAGATCTGGAGCAAGCCTGATATTATATTTTGCTCCAATCCTCTTCAATTAATAGCAAGAAGAAGAAGTACCACAATAGCAAAAAGAAGAAGTACCACAATAGCAAAAAGAAGAAGTACCAAAATAGCAAGAAGTACCACAATTAATGATAACTGCATTTGGACACTTCCGACTAAGTGGCAGCACTACTCCAGTGATATAGTCCTGATGATGAACTAGGCTTTAGTTCGAAAATTTGACCACCAAATTTTTTGAATAATAACTTGTATCTTCCGTCAAAATGCTGGTTAGTTAAAAAAAAAAAAAACCTTTCTAAACTGTTTGAGGACCTCTTTCTTTGTATTGCATTACGTTTTTGTTGTAAATGCATTTGTGGTAATTTACCGAATGTAAGACCTCTCCTGACAATTAAGATGCCAATTTTTTAACATGAAAGATGACACCGAGTTTTTGGGTGCAATTAGCACGCCTTTTGAATCCGTTCTGATGCAAATTAAATTTATCAAAGCTATTCAAAATCAATGGAAGCGATATGGAAAACAATAATATCTGACGGAAGAAAGAAGTTTTTCAGTCCGGTTTTTAATCTCTCAGATATTGCTGTAAACGGAATCGTTAGCTTACGCCTTCTGGTTGCAGACTTGTGTGTTAAGAAAAATATGAATTTATATCAGAAACATTTCACACTGGAAACGCTCTCCAACACAGAAAGAATTTTTCAAATTGGACTCTTAGAAACAGAGATATCAACAAAAATAATATGTGACTTTACGCCCCTGGTGGGAAAACCATGCATTATTTTAGGAAGAAAATATTCTCAAAAGGTTTTTCGATATGAGCAGTATCGGTCCAAGAGAAAAAAAATTTTAGTCGAGTTTTCAGGAGACCACATTTTGCTGCAAATGCATGAGAAACATAAATTAACACTTATGCCCCCTGGTGGCCAAACGATTCCTTACCAAACATTAGAAATTATATGAAAAATATTTTTCATCAGGTCTTGTATGCGATACAGGAAGAATTTTTCAAATAGGAGTTTTAGAAACAGAAATAACGCAGAAAACACAATTTACTTTGCGCCCTAGCGGAAAGTCTATGATTTACTTGAAAATTTTGAATTTATATGAAACACATTTTGCACTGGAAACACTATCCAACAAAGAAGAAAATTTTCAAACCGGACTCCTAGAAGTAGAGATATTGATAAAAATAAGATATACATCTACGCCCCCTGGCATAGAAATCATGCATTATTTTAAAGAAGAAAACGTTCCTAAAAGGTTTGTCGACACGAGTAGTATTGGTCCACAAACGACTTTTTTTTTCAATCGAGATTTTAGAAGCTCATATTTTGCTGCAAATGCATCAGAAGCGGAAACTTAGTCTTACGTCCCCTGGTGGCCAAACAATTTTTTACAAAAATTAGAAATTATGTGCAAAGGATTTCCCATCGGGAGCTGCATCCGGTGCAGAAAGAATTTTTCAAATCGGAGATTTAGAAGGAAACGCAATTTACCTTTACGTCCCCTAGTGAAAGTCTGTGAATTACTTGAAAAACATGTCACACCCGAAACTCTATCTAATAAAGACAGAATTTTCCGAATCAGGCCATTAGAAGCAGAGATATTGACAAAAATAAGATATACATCTACGCCCCTGGCAGAGAAACCATGAAATATTTTTAAAAGAAAATATTCTGAAAAGGTTTATCGACGTGAGTGGCATCGGTCCACGAAAGAATGTTTTCAATCAAGATTTTAGAAGCTCAGATTTTATGGCAAATACATTAGAAGCAAAAATTAACACTTACGTCCCCTGGTGGCCAAAGTATTCTTTACCAAAAATTGGAAATTATATGCAAACAATATTCCACCAGGAGCTGTATCCGCTAAAGAAAACATTTTTCAAATCAGAGTTTTAGAAGAAGAGATATCGGGGAAAATGTGATTTACTTTTATGCCTCCTAGTGGAAAATCTATGCATAATTTGGAAAAAGAACTATTCCTAAAATACTCTGTGACATAAATGGAATCGAAAGATAAAAGAATTTTTTCAATCGGATGTTTAGCAGCAAATATCTCTAATAAAATGTATTTTTGAATTCGACATCATGTACATTTATGCTCTCTAGCGGTGAAATTGTACATCATAAAAAAACACGAAATGAAGAATCATCATTCTTATATTTCAAGCTTCCCAATGCAATTTTTTTTTTTTCAAATCGGGCTAATAGTTGCAGAGATATTGTGTCTACAGACGGACGGCCAAATCGATAACATAAGCACAATCTGTTTTTACAAAAGACGTGCTAAAAACTAAGGTGCCACATTTTTTTATTAAAGGGCTGTATTATCCACGTGGGATGTAAGGTCAGGTGATGCGTAACATCACAGCCTCTCCTTGACAAATGTCAACCCCGCCTTCTCGTGGTGCATCCTGTTCCCACTAAAGGGGCTCTCTGACGACCGCCAATAGCGGTATAACTATACCATCGGGATCAGAGGAAATGCTATCCCACACTCACCAACCCGCTTGGCCAGCGTGGTGAGTTATGGCCAAACACCTCCAAAATGACTCTACAACTTAAATCTTGGCCCTCAGTCTCCGGCAGCTGGAATGTACCTGGCCAAGGCAGCGGCCAGTGCGACACGAAGGCAGAGGGTGCTAAGAATCCCCGGAGGACCGGACTAGGCTGCCATTTGATGCTGACCTTGGCTACCTATAACGGACGCTCCCTATCTTCTGATTCAAGGCTTCTTGAATTGGAAGAGGAACTACAAAGGATCAAGTGGGACATCGTCGGGCTAAGTGAGGTAAGGAGAAAAGGAGAAGATCTCATTGAACTGAAAAGTGGACATCTCTTCTATTATCGTGGGACAGATACTGGCAGAACTAGTGGTGTTGGATTTATAATAAACAAGAAACTGAAGGATAAAGTGGTAGAAGTTGAAATTTCCTCTGACAGAGCTGCACGACTCGTTATCCAACTATCGAGAAGATACCAGGCTCAGATTATTCAAACTTATGCACCCACCACAAGTCATCCTGAAGAAGAAATTGAAGAATTTTATGAGGAAATTTGTCATCTAAATAATAAAGGTAAGCAGCACTTGAAGATAATTATGGGAGATTTCAATGCAAAAATAGGGCAACGGCAACAGAATGAAACTTCAGTAGGTAAATTCGGTCACGGCAACAGAAACCAGCGTGGAAATACTCTCGTTGAGTTTGCAGAGGCAGAAGGATTTTTCATCTTGAACTCCTTTTTCAAGAAAAAGCCACACAGGAAATGGACATGGAGACATCCAATTGGAACGACAAGTGAAATTGATTTTATTATGTGTAACAAAAAATTCGTCATCGAAGACTGCAGTGTGCTGAACAAGTTCAACACAGGTAGTGACCATAGATTGGTGAGATGTAAGATGCACCTCAACACTAAACTTGAACGTGGCAAGCTCATAAGACAAACAAAATGTATTGACATAACCAACCTTAAAAAACACCATAATACTTTCAAGTTAGAACTGAAGAACAGATTCTCTGCTTTAGAAGGCCTAACATCGGAAGAAGTGGATATTTCGGAAGTTAACAGAAAAGTAACCAAAGCTCTAATGGAAACAGCAACAAAATTAGCTGGGTCTAAGAACAAGTTGCATGTGAACAAATTATCAGGAAAAACCAAAATGTTGATGCAAAAAAGAAGAGAGATGAGGACAACTAAAGAAGATGTGACTTCCAAAGTGGAATATATAGAGCTATGCAAGACAACACGAAAAGTATCACTGAAGACGTAAGGAAATTCAACTGTGAGCTAGTGAGGAAAGCAATTGAAAACAACCAAAGCCTTAAGATAGCAAAGGGACATCTCAGTAAGGGAAGAAAACAGATTATGGCTCTGAGAAAAGAAGATGGTTCTATAACAAGAAATAGAGGCGAAATTTTGACAAGAGTGAAAGATTTCTACTCCAAATTATATGAAAGGGATGATACATGTACTCCAGACATCATGAAAAGTACCAGAGTTCTTCCAGTCCTCCCAGCAGAAGTTGCTCATGCAATCAAGAACATGAAGCGGGGGAAAGCTCCAGGAGAAGATGGAATTACTATAGACATCATACAAGAAGCAAGTGGAGAAATCGAAACAGTACTCGCCCAAATTTTCACTCGATGCCTTAATGAAGGGAAGATTCCTGAGGATTGGAACAATGCTACAATGATCCTGCTACATAAAAAAGGTGACATTGAGGATCTCAGGAACTACAGACCTATCAGCCTCCTATCAGTGGTTTATAAAATCTTCACTAAAGTTCTTTCACACCGCTTGAAGGTGACACTGGACATGGCTCAACCGAGAGAACAAGCTGGATTCAGGAGTGGCTACAGCACAATAGATCATATCCACGTACTGAGAGAACTAATTGAAAGAGCGAGGGAATATGAACTTCCATTGTGCATGGCTTTTATCGATTATGAAAAAGCCTTTGATTCGGTGAAACCATCAGCAGTTGCAAAGGCTCTGAAATCCTGCGGTATTGAAGATGCATACATTAATATTATTAATAACATCTATGAAAATGCAAGTGCAAAGATTCGGCTGTTTGAAAATACAACACACATAAAAATTGGAAAGGGAGTGAGACAAGGTGACACCATATCTCCGAAGCTCTTTAATGCCACATTGGAAAATGTCTTTCAATCACTGAACTGGGAAAACAAAGGGATAAAGATTAATGGAGATTATCTAACCCACCTTCGTTTTGCTGATGACGTAGTCATTTTTGCAACTACCCCATCAGAGCTGCAGAGTATGATCCAGGAACTTGCTGACAAGAGTAAAGAAGTGGGATTAAAAATGAACTTTCAGAAGACAAAAGTGATGTTCAATGCTTTTACAAGAAATGAAGATTTATCGATTGATGGAGAAAAACTGGAGATAACAGATACGTATGTTTATCTTGGACAGCAGATATCAAGTGAGGGTCACATTGATGAAGAAATTAATCGGCGTACAAAACTTGCCTGGAGAGCTTTTGGAAGAAACAGCAGAATTTTCAAGAGCAATATGCCATTCTGTCTTAAAAGAAAAGAGTTTGATCAATGCATCCTTCCAGTGCTTACGTATGGTGCAGAGACGTGGACCTTAACTAAAAGAGACATACAAAGGCTGCAGACAACTCAAAGTAGCATGCAGAGGTGCATGCTTGGTATAACCAGGAGAGATAAGAAGAGAAACTCGTGGATCCGAAAAATGACGAGAGTGGAAGACATCATGATCAGGGTTAAATCCCTGAAATGGCAATGGGCTGGACATACTGCCAGAAGGACAGACCATAGGTGGACAGCCGAAATTTTAGATTGGATTCCAAGGGACAGGAAAAGACCCAGAAAAAGACCACATGGGAGATGGGTGGATGAAATTCGTAAATATGCGGGAGTGACATGGAGGAGACTGGCACAAGACAGACCGTTGTGGAGGAAACTTGGGGAGACCTTCGTCCAGCAGTGGATTGATAATGGTTGACAATGATGATGATGATGATGATTATCCACGTCAGCATATTAATCCTCAGAGCCTAAATTTATAACTTTTGTAACAGATAATTTGCAGCTTATACGATGAAAATTACAGTGCACATTTCCACAAGGATCTAACGCAGGGGTGGCCAACTCCGCGGCCCTCATGCCACAAACGGCACACGGATGCTTTCTAAGTGGCATGTGCATGCAAAAGTAACTTTTTGTAATTTTATTAATTTATTAAACAAAATCGCTAACCGGTTCATCAACATCAACACTATTATTGTTACTCAAACACGCCTAGCAGTTTCACCGTTTTCACTCGAAAACACTCATCCACCCGTCCCTGCAAGGTTAAGACAACAGAGGTCAGGCAATTGCAATGCTTGTGGGTTATTACTATTATTTTTTTTTTCGTCTGCACAGCCACAATAGTGACGATATGCTTCCCCTTTATTCAGCTTTGGTTCTCACCCTCAGTCTTCTCAGAATTGTAGTGCCTGCTGTATTGTGAATATGGCTCTGAGCAAGCTGTGTGGTTTAAAAAAGAAGTATGAAGATGATATTTCTCTGCAGAAGTAATATCATCAATATCGCAGGGCCATGCTCTACGAGACACGGTCCTGCAATATTGTTGAGGTTCAGGTCGACATGCATATGTGAAAATACTTTTTCTATCATGAACTTGTTGAAAAATAAATACCATTCAGCACTCACTGATCAGCAACTCAAAAATCTGCAAAAATATTGTTAAACCAATACTATTCATCTCTTTTTTTTTTTTTTTTTTTTTTTGATTGGAGGTTTAACGACCATTGTGAGCAACTCAATGGGCTATAAGCAGTCGCCCGTCCCTAATTTAGGGTAACTGGTTCCAGGGAAGGGAGAGAACCAGTGTCGTAAGACAAACACAACATCCATGCCTCACCGGGATTCGAACCCGGACCCCTTACGGACGAATGATCAGAGGCCATCGCATAGACCACTGCGCCACCGGGGCGGCACTATTCATCTCTGAATCTCAACATTGAAAAACTGGTGAAGAAGAAAGACATCCAAAAGCCTCACTAAGAACTAAGCCGGGTTTGTTTCATGTAAATGTAATCATACAATGTTGGAATATGTTTCTTCCTTTGCAAGTAATTTGTTTTTAGTTAACTTTTTTTTATGGGATTTATCTAGGTAAAGTCTCAAAATTCTGCAAATTTTCAGAGAGAACTCTCTTTCGTCAGGCAGTCATTCGTTCTTCGTTCTTCGTTCAATCTCCGTCACTGTATTCGGTTACCGTTAACCTTGACGGTTACAGTGATTCTGCAAGATATCTTGGCAGATGTTAGGCAGTGAAAATTCCTTACAGTCATTAATGATGAAGTTCTGGTATTTTCCAATTTCAAGTCCCTCTTTCAATTTGTGCTTCAGGAAGTTGGACTGATGTCCAATGACAGTTAAAGAGTCCCAGTCCATGTGGTGTCCTGTTTCTCTACCGTGCCTGTCTAATCCTGTCTTGTTTGAAATTTTTTTTATTGCTGCCTTGTGCTGCACGATGCAAGTTTCCAGCCTATGACCTGTTTCACCTATGTAGTATTTCCCACTGCTGCAAGTTACTTTATAAATTACTCCCTGGAATTTTAACAAGTTTTCTTCTTTTTGAATCAAGCTAGGGCACAAAATTTTTAAGTTTGTTGTCTAAACTTGGAGCTAATCTTATATCATATTTACTGCTAATTCTCTTTAAAGATTCAAACAAACCCTTTTGATACGTAATTTTTCTTGTGAACCTAAACTCCTGCTTGCTTGTATATTTTTGTTTATCTTGTGTGAGTAATTTATCTATTTCCTTTTTCGGGTAGTTATTTTCTTTTAGCATTACTTTCAGGTCATCCATGTGGGCTTTTTTCATATCTTCTGAGGAGACTAAATTGTTTATGTTTTCTAAAAATTGGTTTGCAACATTTCTATTCATTGAGTAAAGATGAGAGGAGTTAGTGTTTTTAATATACTAGTAAACTAGTTCTTGAATGATTATTAATGTTCTGTTACAATAGTATTGGTGTAATAATACTATTCTCTTCTTCAGTACTACATATTTTATTTTAAGTATACAGGGACACATAATTTTTGTATCCTTTCTGGCAACCATGGAGGGGGAAGGTTAGGTTAAGGTGGAGTGGCACGTTCAAGATTATCTATGTCAAAAGCGGCATGTGGCGAGCCGTGGGTCGGCCAACCCTGATCTAACATAAAAACTTCATGGCAACCAAAGAAACCTACAGGCCTTCTTTTACCTTCCCCCTACACACTGAAAAAATTATTTCAAAATTTCAATGCAGCATTTGATGCATGTTAACTTCCGCTCATAGTTTACACCCAAAACTCATAGTAGGAATAACTTTTTCAGACAGAGAAATTCTGTCATGAATTATGTGAGTGGCAAATGTTTTCAGTAAACCAGCATTAATTTCTCACTTATTGTTACATACACTGAGATGTCAGCTTATTAGTTATACCTGCCCTCATTGCAAAAATGGCCCAATCCAACACATAAGATGCCATGTGAGAGCGGTGTGCAGTATAAATTAGGCAGACAAGTTCATTGAGCATCACTTAGCATTCAACTGAGAATCAGGATGGACAAAATGAGCGATTTTATGACTTTGAATGTGACATGATAGATGGCAGCAGGTGTGCCAGTTTAATCATGTGCCTCCTGGGCATTTCACACACAGCCATAGCAAGGGCGTGAATGATGCGACATGCAAAATACTCGGTGATAATGTAGATAATGCATCAAGGGGTCAAAGGAGGTGTCTGGAGAGAATCCTACAAGCAAACAGATGAGCCACAACCTGTTAAGTCACTGCAGAATTCACCACTGGTCTGTAAAGGGCCATCTTTGATAGCACCACACCCAATAGCAGAAAAAGAAAGATCCTGGTCAGTCTGCAACAGATGTCATGGTGCCACAAAACAATCTGCAGATGGTCACTGGTTAAGATAACTACAAGAAAAAAATATGCACAGGAAGAAATTAATAGATAGAGGGGTCGGGCGGAAGGAACTGACTGCTTTATATTTCTTCTACCTAAAGGGGGGGGGGCTAACTTAATACTACAGCAATTGCAATGATGACTAGAATCACAAACACTCTGCCTTCTGTACCTAGAATTTTGCCTACATATTTGCAAATTGAAACACAAAGTTTTATGAAATAAAATTATATTTAACAACAATATACAGGACAAAGGAACCATCACTAGAAAAAAAAATTACTATTATGGGAGAAATCTTCACTATATTCTACTTTTGTTTCGGAATTTTTTTTACATTTTCGATCTTAAACACAAACATTTATGAAATTAAATGATATTTAAACACAATTATACAGGTGCAGGTGCAGGAAAAATGCAAAAATAAAAAACAAAAACAAAAAAAAAACGATTTTTGATCTTAAATACAAACATTTATTAAATTAAATGATGTTCAAACAATAATACTGTGCAGGGAAAACACCAAAAAAAAAAAAAAAAAAAAAAAAAAAAAAAAATTCTGTAGAACTTTTCGTTCCATCCAACTTGCGTTTTTGCAAATTTTCCCTCCATTTTGAATCTTAAACACTGAAACTTATGTAATAAAATTATACTTGGCCACCATACGGAGCATTGGGAATATCACAAGAAACAAAATTTAAGGTTACAGGGCTCCCTGCGTCTAGCTGCTGTTTTCGGAAATTACTGCCTCCATTTTCAAATTGAAACACAGTAGAATAAAATTATATTTAACAATACCGGGGAAAAAGGAAACATAGTAGGATGACAAAAATTACAGGACACTCTTAACTCTGTCTCACTTTCATTTTTGGAAAGTTTTGAAAGACCGAATTTTGTCTGCAGAACCAAAATAAAATCTGCAATGTGTACGTCCCCCATCACAGTGATTCTGCTATGGGGGCACCACATATCACACCATGTCGGGGATGCACTACAACAGCTAACGACCACGATGCACTGATGAGCCATTACATCATGACCACCTCCCCAGCCTAGAGAACTCAGCGCGCCTGGAGACCGAAGAGTTAACACAGGTGAAGTTCACAGAGCAGTATATACAGGGTGATTGTAAACTCCTTCAACAAAACAAGAGGGGTGATAGTACACATCGAACAATATTTGCAATGGAACCAAGGGCCGAATTCCACTCCTAGTGCCAGAAAAGAACACGTTCGAAAAACGTCCAGCAGACACGCAGAGTTCCAACCAGTGCATGAGAAGCACAAGATGCAAATCAGGTGCACTGAACACGTGCATAGACGACGAGGAGCAAACATTTAAAAACGCAGCAGAACCCGTTCAGCGATATTACCGTGCGAACATCACATGAGTAGATGGTAATATAAATTTGAGAGGTAATGTACCTTAATGAATTTATCCTCAACAATTCCCGTTAAATATTTATAATACTGAAAGTAATAAGAAGCCATGAAGTCATTAATTATTAGAATTAAAGAAGATTACCGATTGAAAACGTGGCAGAGCTTCAAGAAATGAGAAAGGGTTAGGATTAAGTTAGTCGTTTTCAGGATCAAGTTAGTTACTTAAAGGAGTGCAAAAAAGCAGAATTTATGCTCCAGTCATTAAAAATCAAGCCTAATGTTTCAAAATTATTACCTATTAACTTCAACAGAAATGTAGAACGGAAGACCGTAGCCGGAGCCGTTCGGGAAAAGTACAAAAGCATTAGCGTAAACAAGAGGTTGGAAAATAACAATCTGGAATTCGGAACTTTCTTTTTTAAGTGAAAATATAAAAAATGAATTGAATACTTGGCTAATGCGCACAGTAAGAGATAAAAATAAGAAATTCCATGATTCTCTAAGGAAAAACGGGAAAAAATCCGCCCCGCGGTTCCCGTAGTACCATGTGAAAGAGCGGAACTAAAATACGTGGTAGATCTCACAAATAGCACTGAAAGAGCTTTGTTAAGTGCTTTGGATAAAGGATACAACTTTAATATTCACAGGAATAAGATGGATAAGAAGAAAATAATGATGGAACTTCAATGTATAAGTTATTCTCTGGAAAGGCAAAATCCCGAAGCAGCATTAGCGCTAAGGAATGAGTATAATTCTTGCCTCTCGAATTTCATGGTCATTCAGCGGAATGCCGATAAAAATATTTCGAAGGAAGAATTAATAGCACTGGAAAATTTCAAAAAGAACTCAGAAGCAGTTGCAGTAAGAGCAGATAAAAGCAAGAGAATAACCCTAATTAAAAAAAGCAGATTATTTGTTAAAAATGGAAGAACTAAGCAAACCAATATATGAAAAATTGGATAGCGATCCACTAGAAACAACGATCGCAAATTATAGAAAATTTGCTCTTTTCACGTAAGAACAAAAATATGATTTGTAACAACTTCAAAAATTATTCGAAGATTACCCATTGTACTGCACAGATGTACGATTTGCTAAAACTGCATAAAGAAGGAAAACCTATCAGGCTTATTATTGACTCAAAATATTCTCCTCTGTCCAATTTGCATTAATATTTACTGTTTCATCTATCAAAGTTGCTTCCTAAACCTAAGGAACTGATAAAGAACACTGAAGAGCTATTGAAGAAAATAGACGAACTTACAGAATTAGAAAACCTTTCCATGGCAAGTTTGGATGTTGTGTCCATGTATATGAATATTAACCTGGACAAACTCATACATTACATAGCAGATGACCTATCTGACCTAGTAGTGTTTCATGAATATGATAAAAAAGAAGCAATAGGCCTTCATGAACTTACAGTGTTTGCTCTAAACAAACATTTTTTTTAAATTCCAATGTGGTGCTTCTATAAGCAAAGATGTGGGCTAGCAATGGGTTCTTCATTAGCACCTCTCCTAGCAAATTATTACGTAAGTAAAATAGAAGAGGCCTTCCTATTGAAACCTTCAATTTTCTGCATGTAAACTAGATACATGGATGATATCCTTTTCATCATAGATCAAAAATTCTAGAAGGATTTAATTCCCAAGATGAATCCCTAAAATTCGCTTTAGAAGAGCAAACGAAAATAAGCTAAATTACCTAGATATTACTTTGAAGTGGGAAGGAAAATATATTACCACAGAATTATACAAGAAGCCTACAAATACAGGAAAATTTTTAAATTATAAATCAGATCACCCTAATTATATAAAGAAAAATGTAGCTTTACAATTTAAAGAAAAAGTTGAAAAGCTGAATTCATCCTCAGAAGCTAAGGAAAAACATAAAAATAAGTTAAAATCAATCTTATTAGAAAATCATTACCCTTCAAAAGAAATAAACTACTGGAAGAAAATCCTACTAGGAACAGAACTGGCACTACAGACAAAAATAAAGAGAAAATTGAATATTTATTCACAAGAAAAGTCACTTACCACAAGGGACTGTTTGAAAAACTGAAGAAAATCAGCACTAAATATAAAATTAGGTTAGCTCCAGGTTTAAATAACAAAATTAAAAAAAAAAAAAAATACTTACCATCCCTAAAACAAAAAGAAGAAAATACTTTACTCCAGGAAGGAGTCATTTATAAAATAGAGTGTTCATGTGGATTACCATATATAGGAGAAACAGGACGAAGGTTAACCACCAGAATTAAAGAACACAAAGCAACAATAAGGGACATCTAAAATAAAACAGGATTAGACAGGCACATACAACAAACTGGCCACAAAATGGACTGGAACTCCTTAAAAGTGATCAAACATCAATCCCACGCAATTATCCGGAAATTAGAGGAATCCCTGGAGGAAATTTACAAGACATAAGGTGGCAACATCAATGACCATGCTGGATGGAAAATACATCAGGCTTGGTCGCCAGATCTGTGGAAGTAGTAAGGCGCAAGAACTCTTGATGAAGATCTAGTGTATAGATAAAAAATTTGAGAGGTAATGTACCTTAATAAATTTATTCTCGAAAATTCCATTTAAATATTTATAATACTGATCACATGAGAATTGACGTATTTGTGAAGGGTGTGGAGGACTACACATACGAGGAATTGGAGGATATGCATCTGGTGTACAGCCAAGCATGTGGTAATGGACGTGAAGCACAAAAACTGTACCGTGAGAGACTTCCGAATTGTCGTATTACTTACCATTCGACCTTAACCAGTGTTGATCAAAGACTGCGTGAAACGGGCTCGTTGGTCGCCAGTTTGAGCAGCTGTTTTGAGTCTTTCTCTGATGTCATTGCTCATAAATTAGGTATGTCTCTTTGTTTTCACTGTTGAAGGCTCAACGTAGATATGTAACTTTACTCTTTTCTGGCACTAGGAGTGGAATGCGGCCCTAGGTTCCATTGCAAATATTGTTCGTCGTGATGTGTACTATCACCCCTCTTGTTTTGTTGAAGAAGTTTACAATCACCCTATATAAATACAACCCGAGGACCAGCTTTCGGTTAGTAGAGTGTTCGGAGTCAGAATGGGAAGAGCTGCCAATTTACTGGAGTTCAATAAAGGACAAATTGTGATGGCGCAGCACCTCCAAACTATGATCTTGGAAACGGAATGGCTTGTGGTTATTCACATGCTGCTATAGTGAGTATGTATCAAAAGTGGTGCACAGGTGGCCAAACGACGAACCATCGTCCAAAGCTCATTGATGCCAGAGGGGAGCGGAGACTGTCGTGGATTGTTCACAGCAACCGTAGGACCACAGTGGGACAAATCATCTGCAGCTACAACAGTGGTGATCAGGGCAATGTGTCACAGCACACAGTTCATCGCAGCCTTCTGCGAATGGATTTCCATTGCTGAAGACCCAGCTGGGTCCCCATGCTCACTGCACATCATTGCCAACAATGCATGAAATGGGCACAAGATCGAGATTGGATGTGGATGATTGGAAAAAGTGGCCTGGTCTGATGAATCAAGATTCCTGGTGCATCATGTAGATGACTGAGCATGGATACGCCGATTACCAATGGAGGCTATGGTACCTGGATGCACTGTTGGGCGGAAATAGGCTGGCGGTGTGCTGTGAGCGATGCTTGGGACACTTTAGGTCCCATTATCCCAATAGCATGATCTCTGACAGCTGTCAGGTATCCGAACATCATTGCTGACCAAGTTCATGCATTCATGGCAACTGTGTTCCCTGCTGGTGATGGCCATTACCAACAGGATAAGGGGCCATGCCAAACTGCCAGAATTGTCAAGGAGTGGTTTGAGGAACATGCGGGTAACTTTCTGTCAATACCCTGGCCTCCAAATTCACCTGACATGAACCCAATCGAAAATTTTTGGTTTGACTTGGAAAAGCGGGTTTGCGCTAAATCACCACCACCACGAAATGTACGGGAACTGGAGAACCTGCTGTTGACATTATGGCACCAGATACCTCAGGATACCTATCGACACCTCATCGAATCGATGACTTGCTGAGTGGCTGCTGTTTTGCGGACTAAAGGGATCCTATAGCTAACTAGGTAGGTTGCTGTACTGTAATGGCTTATCGGTGCGCTTAAGGAATGCTTTGAACCATACAAAATCTGCATAAAATATTCAAATTTATCATGCTATGAAAACTCCCACATTCTCACAACATAACCTGTCTAAAGTGCTAAGATACGGCTAAGTTACGACATGAAGTGCCAAAATGTGGCATTAGACATTTACTAAATACCTTATGCCACATTTTGGCACTTTAAATTAATTATGTCACAACTGATGCCATGTTTTAGCATTTCAGACAGATTAAGCAATATTTTGGCACTCTAGATAGGTTATGCCATAACTCGTGTTAACACTTAGATGATTGATAACAAACGTAACAGATGTTATATTTTAGGGCATTTTTTAGTTCTGTTAAGTTGTTTTTTTGGCATTTAATGTAATGCTGATCATGAGCATTTTACTTTCAGCAATTCATTGTCCACTAACTATACATATAATATATATACACTGCTGGCTACCCAAAATGTAACACCAAGAAGAAAGCATCCGATTGGCCTGAAATTCGCAGCATGCGTCACCCGCGATAGGACATGCAAACGATTAGCATTGCAGGGCATATGCAAATCATGTGCGCCCGGCACGTCACCAAGAAGCACTATAAGAAGGGTGCACAGAAGGCGGGGTGTAAGTAGTGGAAGTGTGTTGTGCTGCCGGACCTTTGCGTGGGAAGCTTTCTGATGCCTCGTCGCAGAATACGGCAGTCATTCCAGCAAGTTTCGGAGTTCGAAAGAGGATGAATAGTGGCTTATCGCGACAACGGTTTATCGTACATAGACAACATCCAGCCACAGTGAGGCGAGTATGGATTCGGTGGGTGCAGGAGGGACGGACGGGCCGACGTGTGCGACTGCCGTAGCCGCGGCACACCACTGAACGAGAGGACCGGCATGTTGTGCGGTGGGCATTGACACCTCTCACCGCCACATCACGAACGTTAGCGCAGGAATTAGGGTGTGTTGCGCAACAACCTATGTCAGCACGTACCGTTCGACGTCGTCTGTAGGAGCGGGGACTTGTCTCACGGTGGCCATTGCTCCGATTACCATTGATGTTACACCACCGGCGAGTGCGGCGGCAGTGAGCCGTTGAATGCCGCACCTGGACTACGGAATGGCACTACATTGTCTTCTCCGACGAATCCCGCTTCTGCCTGCAACACCACGATGGTCGGATCCGCGTGTTGCGGCACCGCAGCGAGAGACTGTATGATGACTGCATTATGCATCGCCATACCGGTCCATTGCCTGGCATTATGGTTTGGGGCGCAATTGGATATGACACCTGCACCCCTCTGTTACTCATCGCCGATACACTCAACAACCACCGCTACATCTCCAACGTTTTGGAGCCTGTAGTCCTCCCTTACCTGCAGGACATGCCAGGGGCCATGTTTCAACAGGACAGGCATGCATCATGCAACAATTCTTCACGGCCCACCAGGTGTCACTGCTGCCGTGGCCCGCCTGTTCTCCCGATATGTCGCCCATCGAACACGTCTGTTCGCTGATCGGCAACCGAGTGGCCCGACAAGCACCACCTGCGGCTACGCCTGATGAACTGTGGCAACGTGTGGAAGCAGCCTGGACCGACATACCCCAAGCCCACATCCAAAGCCTCTTTCGTTCCATGACGTGGCATGTAGTGGCCGTTATTGCCAGCAATGGGGGCCACACGAACTATTGATGTCTGCGTGTTCCGCAAGGCGCACGGGCCTGTAAGCTCAATCGTTTCATCTTTGTATCTGTTGTTATGTGTCCAGTAAATCTGGCTTTGCTATCTCGTGTCCTTCTTGGTGTTGCATTTTGGGTGGCCAGCAGTGTATATATATTCCAGTACGCTAAAAAGTTCCGGAACTTTTTATATTAAAAAAGGATGAGTACAGATAATACCTGTTTATGCGGTGTTTCCTTCGAAGTAGTTACCCTGTGCAACTATGCATTTTTGCCAGCCATCATACAAAAATTTAAATGCAGATTGCAAGCCTTCTTTTGCCACATCCTCCAGTGCCTCCATCGCAGCTCGTTGCACTTCTTCGGAACTTGAGAAGCTTCGCCCTTAAGCAAATTCTTCATCCGGGGAAAAAGAAAAAAGTTACATGGGGCGAGATCAGGGAATAAGATGGTTGTGGAAGAACAGGAATGTGATGTTTGGACAGGTAATCGGACACCTGGAGGGATCTGTGAGCTGGCACATTATCGTGATGGAGCACCCACGAGTTGATCTTCCAAAGATCGGGTCGCTTGCGTATCACTGATTCTCGGAGACATTTCAGGATGTTGACGTACTCTTCTTTAGTGACTGTACAACCATGTTGAAGGAATTGCTTGTGTATGACACCCTTGCAATTGAAGAAAACTGCTAACAAGTACTTTCCTTTGGAACAGTCAGCCTTGAACTTTTTTGGTCGTGGTGACGATGGTGATTTCCACACTTTTGACTGTCAGTTGGATTGGGGGTCGTACAGAAAGCACCAAGTCTTATTGCCAGTGATCAATCAATTCAAGAGATCGGGATCTGAATCCACTGCATCGATGTTATCCCTGCAAACTTGCATGCGATCATCCATTTATTCTTGTGTCAGGTTTTTGGGAACAATTTGTTGGCACATGTGATGCATGCCCAGTTTCTCTGTGAAAATGGCATGGCAACTTCTGCAATCGCTGCAACAGTTTTTCGATGGTCATTTTTCACAATTTCTTTGACAAAGGCGATTTGTTCATCCGTTGTGGATGTTGAAGGTCGTCCAGACCTCTCATCATCCTCCTCACACTCTGTCGCCTGTTTTTGAATCGCCGATGCCACTCATAAACTATCTAGTTCGACTAATTGCACTCTCACCGTATGCTGACTTAGTCATATGAAAAGTCTCAGAGAAAGATTTTCTGCGAAGAATACAAAATTTTACACTTGAACGCTGTTCAAAATTCGACATCGTTGTCCTTGTGATAGAGAGCCTCGAATGCCTGTAATCACGAACTACGCACATAAGCTGTGCGTGTTGGATCTGGATCAAACCGGTTTCTGGCTGGTAGGTCACATGATGCTCTTCACTTGCTCAACTGGGAATGACGTAATTCACTGACATTTGGCAAATATTAAAAAAGTTCTGGAACTTTTTGAACATACTAGTAAGTGTATCATAATCATCAACAACCATTATCAATCCACTGCTGGATGAAGGTCTGCCCAAGTTTCTTCCACAATTGTCTGTCTTGGGCCTGTCTCTTCCATGTCACTCCAGCATACTTTCGAATTTCATCCTTCCATCTCCCATGGAGTCTTCTTCTGGGTCTTTTCCTGTCACTCGGAATCCAGTCTAAGATTTCGGTTGTTCATCGGTGGTCCGTTCTTCTGGCAACATGTCCAGCCCATTGCTATTTCAATTATTTCACTCTGGTCATGATGTTGTCCACTCCTGTCATTTTCCTTATCTACAAGTTCCTCTTCTATCTTAACTGGTTACACCAAGCATGCATCTCTCCATACTTCTTTCAGTTGTCTGTAGTCTTTGTATGTCTTTTTTGGTTAAGCTCCATGTCTCTGCTCCGTACGTAAGCACTGGCAGGATGCATTGATCAAACACTTTTCTTTTGAGACATAATGGCATACTGCTCTTAAAAATTGTACTGTTTCTCCTAAAAGCTCTTCATCCAAGTTTTATACGCCAATTAATTTCTTTAACAATGTGACCCTCACTGGATATCTGCTGCCCAAGATGAATGCAGGAATCGGTTGTCTCAAGCTTTTCTCCATCAATCGACAAATCTTTGTTTCTTGTAAAAGCATTGTACATCACTTTTGTCTTCTGAAAGTTCGTTTTTAATCCCACTTCTTTACTCTAGTCAGCAAGTTCTTGGATCATACTCTGCAGATCTGAAGGGGTAGTTGCAAAGATGACTACGTCATCAGCCAAACGAAGGTGAGTTAAGCAATCTCCATTAATCTTTATCCCTTTGTTTTCCCAGTTCAATGATTGAAAGACATTTTGCAATGTGGCGTTAAAGAGCTTGGGACATATGGTGTCACCTTGTCTCACTCCCTTTCCAATTCTTATTTGTGCTGTATCCTCAAATATCCGAACCTTTGCACTTGCATTTTCATAGATGTTATTAATAATGCTAATGTATGCATCTTCAATATCGCAGGATTTCAAAGCCGTTCTTACTGCCGATGGTTTCACGGAATCGAAGGCCTTTTCATAGTCAATAAAAGCCATGCATAATGGGGGTTCATATTCTCTTGTTCTTTTAATTACTTAGTACATGGATATGATCTATAGTGCTGTAGCCACTCTTGAATCCAGCTTGTTTTCTTGGTTAGGCCATGTCTAGTGTTACCTTCAAGCAATGTGAAAGAACCTTAGTGAAGATTTTATAAACCACTGAAAGGAGGCTGATAGGCCTGTTAGTTCCTGAGATCCTCAACGTCACCTTATATATATAATACACACACACACACACACACACACACACACACACACACACACACACACACACACACACACACACACACACTAATACTGAATTAATAGTACATATATACTAATACTGAATGTGCATTAGATTTGAATTTGCAATATTTCAGTTTTGTAAAATGCACCTCAGATGGGTAGTAAGACAACCAGAATTAAAAATGATTGATGCATGTAGCAGAGAGAGGTTTCTCATTGGATTTCTTTTTTCACTTGAGAAATGTAAAAAGGTGAGAGAGACAGAAGGGAAATAAAAAAAACAAAACAATTTAAAGATGTGTTTGCTATGCATTTCTTCGACATACAAGGAGGATGAGACAGTAGTCAAATGCACCATGCAAAGTGCCTAAAAGAACTGTAATAACCAAGGGGAAATTAAGCTGACCCAACATGACCATCAAGTCATCTCCATTAGACTGCTCATATTCTGATAGCTTGAATGATGTGCACAAGCAATTGTTTATAAACTAAGCACCATATTTTCTGATTATAATAGAGTGGTATTAAACTCAATTTTACAAACATCCAGCTCTGGAATTAGGTGTTTAACTTTGGTGTGGCTGCTCACAGTTTTCACCAACACAACTTTCAGCCATCGTTCATGGTATTAAAACAAATTATTTTGTAAATCATTTACAGCTGGCACTGAGCTATAAATAATTTGGAGTGCCGACTCTTCTTCATTAATTATTAGCATGGGAGCCTAGCAGTAGTAAACAAAGTCTTGAAAAGTGCATGCTTGTATCTGAATATGTTATTTGGAGAATGGCAAGGACTCAGTCTGGCCTTTCATTTTGCACACAAGAGATATGTACAGTTTACTGTTTGAAAATCTTTATTTAGGATTAATAAATCATGCTTTGTTCTTCTTCTTCTTACCACAGGCTAGGGAGTGTAAAATGTGGATTCCTTTTCGGTCTCATGCTTAGCAAAGTCCACAATAGGGAGAACCTCAAAATTGTATGTGTTTCCACTATCTCACGCTTCCACACACGTGAAATTACGAGTTGTGTCTTCCTGCTATTAAACGCATAAACCACTCTAGGTTTCAATCACAGTCTAAACAAGATTCACCTCCAGGTAACTGGAACTGATAACAAACGTTCTGGTGAGAAAAACTTCATGGTCTCTCATCCCCCCCCTCTCTTCTATAAACCAGGTGTGAAGGTCCTATAACCATTCGGAGAAAGATTTATTCAAGTACAGCAACAAAACAGTGGTGACAACTGCCATTTAGGGCATAACTTTCCACACAACTACAGCACTTTCACCTTTGATGTTATTTCATGTGAGTTCTGCGTTCTGCAGGCAATTTGAAGCGTATTAAAAACAAATACAGTTTTCCTAACACCTCCATTCATATATGGATTCTGTGGAAGAACTATTCTTCACTTAATGTGTAGAACAAGATAAGGAATATTAACCTAGCAATCACAAATGCCCGAGACTGGCGATTCAGGTATTTCTGATTAATAATCCTCCAAAATTATTTAACTCTGTATTGGAAGATATTTTTAGAAATTTAAACTGGGACAAAAAAGGATTAAACATTAATGGAAGGCACCTAAATCACTTAAGATTTGCTGATGACATAGTCATCATTACAACTAGCAATAGTGAAATGCAAAATATGACAGAGGATTTATGGATGGAAAGAAAGTCTTAAAAAAGGCTGACAATAAACACAGCAAAAACTAAATATATGAACGATACAGAAAATAATACAGAAAAGATTTTGATAGAAGGAAAATAAATCAAAAAAGTAGATGAATACATTTATTTAGGTCAAGTAATCAGTTTTAAAGAAAGACAAGAGAAATCAATAAAATAATTATCCAAGGTAATAGAGCCCTTTGGAGACTTAAAAGACTATTTAACCAGCAATCTTCCATTGTGTTTAAAAAGAAAAATCTTCAATGCACGTATTAACCCAGTATTTGCTTATGGAAGTGAAACGTGGAGTGTCACAGAGCAACAATGTGAAAAAGTAAGAGTATCGGTGAGAAAGTTCGAGTGAAGAATGTTGGGAATAATAGATATAAAAATAATAAAAGAATCAAAGTGGAGATGGGCTGTACATGTTGTAAGATTGAAAGATGGACACGATTAATAACAGAATGCCAGCTGAGAGATTTCGGAAAGAGATGAAGGGGTTGCCAGAGAACAAGATAGAGAGACGATCTTCAGAAATTTAGAGGTGCTAAATGGTGGACTGATTCCAAGAAAGATCGATTAAGTTGGAAAAGACTGGGAGAGGCATATACCCCGCAGTGGGCGCCAACAGGCTACGAATAAGAATACTGATCTTGTTCTATGCATTAAAGTGAAGAATATTTCCTTCATGGAATCCACACCTGAGATATCAGTGACGCACATAATTATGCCATGATGAAGCAGAATTGGCTTCAACTGGTGAAATATGAAGAGGTTCAGATTCTTCTAAGTCGGGTACTTTGAACTTCAATGTCCTGGAAAGTGTAATGGATAGCATGCTTGAACAGAAATAGGAAGATTCAAGTTCGATTACAGGTCGATGTAATTTCCAAGTTTTATGTGATATTACCTATATAACAATAAAACTGGCAATTCAGGCAATTCTGATTGTAAGCTAATAATCCTGACCTTCCTTCATTGCATCATTTATCTTTGAAGAAAGTCATACAGTGTGCTTGGGTACCATATCGGCAGTGGTGGCCCCAGGTATGGGAATACCGGGCAACCGCCCAGGACCCAGCGCCTAGAGGGGCCCCGCCCCGCCCCGCCCCACCGCCAATTAATTAGTAGTTTTTACCTGGCGTCACCTAAAATATTGTGGTTGTAGTTCACGATCATATACAAATAAATGACCAATTTTAATATTTGTTTACTGCTTTTAATTAGTGACATCAAAAAATTACACTGTTAGAATTTTTTTTATTTTTTGGTCAGAGACATTTTTTCAGCGGGAAAGTTGTGGAGTAATGTTTAAATTAAAAAATTTTTTGAAGACTTTTTCATAGGAGTTTTGCCACAATTTCGGGTACAAGTAGTGAGTTGCAATGTATTCGCTCTTCTGTCCATAGAAAACGACGTGGCATCTACTATGGACTATAGTGATTGGATTGAAGACTTCAGATACAAGAAGTGTTGCAGAATTCTTCCTTAAATAATAGACTTATCTTATAATTATACAGCTATCCTTGTTTATTTAGTAACAGGTCAATTTGGAAAGGTAATATTTTGGATTCCTAATTACGGTATATTAATAAACAATGTATTGTATTACATCGTGTTTTCATAAAAACAATACCATAATTCCTGAAAAAAATTGCCTTGGGATCACATTCACCCCAAGTGAGGGTTTGTGTGAAAAAAAAAGAAGAAAAAATCGTGCGACTGGTTTACGGTCAGAGTAAGCAACATGTAATTTTTTTACGAATGTAAGGGGTTATTACGATGGTTTTGGGGTATTGCAACTGCGAAGGGCCCCATGAAGAGCAATCGCCCAGGGCCCCACAAGGACTACGGCCGCCACTGCATATCAGTGTGTGTATGTGTGTGTAGTGTAGTGGGGAGGGGTGTGTGTGTCTGAACAATTGTCAAATAAATATTATTTTGAGGTAAGTTCTACGGCTTAAACTGGGTGCTGCTTTATTCCTGATAACAAACCAAGAGGTAAATAGAACTCTCACTGCTGCATTATAGGGGTTTGTACAGATTTACAAAAAATTAATTCCATAACTTTTCCAGGAGTTAATAAAAAAAATTCCAGAAGCTTAACTTTTTGCTAGAATCAAGTGTTTTGTTTTACATTTTGCAATTTGGGGTGAAATTTATTATGCATTTAGAATTCTTATGAAGTTTTATGTGTTCTGCTGTTACAGAGCATTCTTCAGTGTGTGCTACATCTGATCTTCAATGAAGTGGTAAAATTTCTCTATATAAAACTTCTATGAAGCAATCTGAAACTTAGCATAGTGATAATAATACAAAACAATTTTACCATGGCACTGAAGATTCTTTATTCCATAGTCATCTATCTATTCCCATGCACATTGTTGGCCAGATATTAATCTCCATCAGGGAAGAAAGTGTGTGCTAGAAGCAGGGTTCTTACACATTTTTCAGAAAATAAATTCCAGAACATTTCCATGCGTTTTACAAGAGTTCATCAAAAATTCCAGGAGCTTATATTTGTGCCAGAACCATAGAACTTTGTTTTATATTGTGCAAATTGGGGTAAAATTCACTATGCATTTAGAATTCTTATGAAATCTCATGGGTTCCACATTTACAAAATGTTCTTTAGTGTGTGTTACATCTTCAACGAAGTGGCAAGATTCCCCCATACAAAACTTATATGAAGCAATCTGGAACTTAGCACAATGATAATACTCTCATTGTCATAAAAATCCACACACCAAGAAGGAGGTGTCAGATTGAAATGAGATTTTAGTAGTGAGATGGTACATAACAAGAACAGAAGTGATTACAATATCACAGCAGCATGACAATTTCCCCGCTGACATACGGTACACATTCTGGTCAGCGTTAGTATCTTGTTGGAATGCCTCGTGTTCGGATACATGCGGTGATATGGCCTGGCATGGAGTCAAAGAGACACCATATGTTATCCTGGGACAGATTGGCCCCCACTTCTTGCAACTGATGCTCTAAATCATGAACACTGGGACATGGAGAAAGCTGGCGTCCCTTCTGGTCCCACACGTGCTTGACAGGCAAAAGATCAGGCGATCTGGCAGGCCACGGAAGCATCGGAGCATGACTGTCCTGGGAAACCCAAGTTGTGTGCGGATGGCCATTATCTTATTGGAAAACGGCTCCAGGCCGCCCCGCCAGGAAACGCAGCACATGGGGCCACAGGATCTCCTGTACGTAGCACTGGGCTGTCAACGTCCCTTGAATCACTGTGAGGGAGGTCCGTCTGTCATACGTGATTGCTCCCCAGACCATCACGCCTGTAGTTCGGGACGCGTGCCACTGTACAGTGAGGTTGGGATTGTAGCGCTCACCTGCAGTCCTCCACACTCTGACACTGTGGTCGTCTGTTCCCATACAGAAGCGGGATTCGTCGCTGAACACTATATGTCGCCAGTCCATAACATTCCACATTGCTTGCTTCTGACACCACTGTAATCGACGCCGACGATGGTCAGGTGTTAATGGCAGAAAACATAAGGGCCGTCGAGTGCAGATTCGCCTCCGTCAGGTGTTTGAAAATGGTTCTGGCGGACACAGGAGTCCCTTTTACAGCCGCCACATGTTTCTGAATATTGGACAAGGACGGACATTGTTGCATCTATGTGTGCCGCTCTCACGATCCTCTCTGCTGGTGGTGTGTCTGGGTCAGTCCGCCGTATCTGGGTGCCTTCCCGTGTCCATTGCTCCCAACACGATCGCACTGTACCGTTCAACCAGCCCAAATGGTGGCCACCCTATCTTTCTCATCTTGACGATACAGCCACATTCAAACTGTCAGTTGCCTGTACACACATCCATGATGGCTCTTCGGCATGTCTATTGCACTCAGAGATCTCACCTGACTCTTACTGTGCACTTCGGCATGAATGCGGGGTCCCCTGTGTGGCACCTTATAAGCCCCAAGGATTGATTGCAGCGCCAGTCTTGGATGCGATGGCATGTGGAATCGCACGAAACTTTAATCATTTGCATGTCTGCCCTTCCCGTAGCTATTCGCCAAGTTTCGTGTTAATCGCACGGTTTTATCATGGTGCGCAAATTTTTATGACAATAAGTGTAATACAAAATGATTTTGCTGTGGCACTGAAGATTCCCTACTTCAGAGTCATCTATCCACATGCACACTGGTGGTAGGGAAGCTAGATATCAATCTCCTCCAGTAAGGAAAGTGCGTGCTGGAAGGAACAGCAATCTTGGACTAGTGGAGGATTTCTACACGCTGTTGTGATTCTTAACTGCACACAACTGGTAAACCACAAACCAAGGTAGTTGGAAGTAAGGCACTCAAACATCTAGCATTACGTCAGAGGAAATAAAAGACATGGCATCACGTCTCCATATTCCACGAAAAAAAGTAATATCATCGTGAGCAGACATCGGAGGGAGCTAGAACAAAGTGACACGACCAATCCAAACATTTTGCCCATTTTTTTTTCATTGCAAGAAAAAAATTCCAGGACTATTTCAGGACCTTTCATAAAAGTATTAAAAATGAAGGACTTTCCAGGTCTGGAAAAAGAGAAATCAAATTCCATGAATTTTCCAGGATTCCAAGGGCCGTACGAACCCTGATTACACTTGGTGTGGCATTATTCTTGGAACATATAGTAATCAAAACTGGCTGCACATTGGCCATTGTGAATGCTTACAAGGACATGCATAAACATTAAGGGAGGTCAACAAGCCATTAAACTTGGTAATGATTGATGATATGGTTATTTTTATACGTAATGCACTATAAATATCTCAAAATTTTGGGGATTTTTTACTAGGGAATAAAAGTATATAAATTTTCTGGTACCCCTACCCTTCTTCAAGAATATAGCTATTAGTAGGTGTTCTACTATAGCTGCAGTTCTGAGGAAGGGTAGGAGTACTGAAAATTTATATATTTTTATTCCTTAGTAAAAAACCCCATAATTTTGAGATATTTATAAGCCACTAAAAATAAATCACATAACTTTTTAGTAAGTGGACTCTGCAGCAGTAACATCAATGTATTTATCACACACTCAGTAATTTCAGAGTTTTATCTGTGGTAACTGCTAGACCAATCCAAATGAAAAAGAGATCATACATAAATAACAATATAGAATTACAACAAATGTGAAGAAGTTTGTGTAAAACTGTAGGTATTTCACTTGTTTATCACTATATTAAAAATATCTTCCAATTTGTCATATTACATACTGTTTTATTAGTACATCATTCTGAGCAAATCATGATGTCATTTTCTGAAAAGCACCTATTTTCTACCATGAGTTTATAACATTATGAGCTATGTTTACAAGATTTGGCAACATGCTGTTTTCTGTGGTCTGATATTTTCTTTTAGTTGATTTTTTAAAAACATCTTTGTGTAATAAAAACACATGGAAAAATTTATGAGTGCAAGATATTACATAATTCTATAAACAGTCCTGAACTCATAAAGAAAGACAAAAAATGAATAATAGAAATTGCAAGAAAAGAACAGTATACTTAGACTATAATCTCTGAATTTAATGGAATGGTTTACCTCTTGCCACATGTTTTTCATATTCCAACAATTCAATTCCTATAGGAGGAAAAAGTGACCTTTCAAATTCCCTAACACTATATGCACTTACTGCCATTCTGTCCAAAGCAATGGAAAGGGTTAGTAATATTAAAACTTTATCTTATCAAAAAGCTTCCAAATTTGTTAGCAAAACAAAAGTGGAGGCCAACACAAATATGATACTTAAACTGGTGAGTTATACTTTGTACATTCTGAATGATTACATGGAGAATACTGGTAAAGCTGATATAATGGCTCATGATGTCATAACCCCTCTTTTTCAGACACTGACAAAACTAATAAACTTATAAATTTATTTCAGTGGTTTAATAAAGTTATTCCTCAACTACTTTGCTGGTAATCAAATACAAGTCAAGGGGTACACCAAAGTTCTGCTTGTATGCAACAACTATTATTAATTAAGTAATAATATTAATACATTTCATAAATCTACAGAACAGAAAAAAAACTTATTGACTTTACTCAAAAGATAAACAAGAAAACCACAAAATAAACTGTGAGATAAACAACGTTTTCTCTGGCAGGAATAATAAAAGTATCCTAATGCTTCCGGTTGGTTGGTTGGTTGGTTTGTTAGTTTTTATGGCGCAAGGGCCATCCATGTCTGGCCAAAGAGCGCCAAACACAAGACAAGACAAGACACAGGACAAACAGTATTAAAAATATGGTAAAAAACTTAAAACCTGGCTGATTAAGTAAAATAATGCTTCCGGCCTATTGGTTACATCCAAAACTGTTCTCAAAGGTCCCAAATATGTTTACCTGTCAGATAAAAAGTGGTTTTACCTTACAGTTTGTTTTGTGTTCTTCAAACTTATACAACCATAGATCTAACATTCTATTAACAAATATGGCCTTGAAGAACAGGTAAAGGAGTATCATGAAATACATAATATCCTTCCCTCTATCACCATATATAATAAATTTATGTTCAAAATTAAATCAAATGACACAAAAGCAGAATTATCAGAAACAATACACAAGAAATTTAATGGGTTGCAGCAGTGTTGAATTCTTTGGTAGTGCACTGGTTCGAGACCACTAAAAATTGTGTTGGACCACCAAAATCGAAACGGCAGCAGTCCAATGGACCAGTCACTTTTTTCAAGTAATGTCATAGGTGCATGCTGCAGCTTTCAGAAAAAAAAAAAAAAAAAGCTGCAGCATTGTTTCAATAACTCACTGAAGTAATCTATCTTTCACTGAACTCATTAGTCTCATATAATTTCTTTGATCCTATTCTTCACACAACTTAAAACTTTATTTGCCTTGTTCTTTCTATGCCTTGTGTACTTCCAGGATGATTTCTTATCTTTAAAAAATGTCCATTCTTGCCCATGTCCACTTCATCGTTCCTACATTTTGCCTTACTCTAGAAAACAAGCATTACCGTTTCACAATTTTTACCCAATGCTCCATCTCAGCAACTCTACCTCGCAAACTACCCAGATATATTTCTTTCTTTTTCTTTGAAGCTTCTTTAATATCACTCTTCTACCAAGAACCACTGTAAGTATTACCAACTATTGAAGTAACACAAACCTCTTCAACAATAGTGAAAACATGATTCTTAAATCATGTCCACTTCTTTTGCACATACATCTCACATGCACTCAACTGATTCAGTAGTTCACCGAGAAATTCAGAGTAACACTGATATTCTTCAGGAAGCCCTTTATTCTTTTTACCACAGGCATCTTTTTATTCCTTCCACCAATCAACATTCAGCTTCATATATGGCACTAACTGGTAATGATCAGAGCCAAAATCTGCACCACTCGTCACATAAGTATCAACAGCCACGTGATGTGAAAATACAATAAGCTAATGGCTCTAATCACAAACAACAAAATCTGTTAACACTTTTCTGCCCCAGAGAACAATTCTCCTATGTATTACTGTGGATGTACTTGTGGTTGAAAAACATATTAAATACACACACCCATTCCCAATGAAAAGTTTATCTTTCAGCATTATAATTCACACTGGGATAATTAAACTTACTGAACACTGTCACATATCTCATTCCGAATACCTACTCTAACAAGAGTCCCCTGTTAGAATATCTTTTTCTTTAGCACCAAAGTGGCTCAAAACAACTTTTAGCTCATACTAGAAATCATTCTTCTTATCAGAAGGTTCAGAACCCTATGCCACTATAATTACTATTTTTTGAAACTTCACTTTCAAATGTACCCAAGAATTCTTACTTATTATGTGACTATAGTAGGTCAAGTTGTTCATATAATAATTTAAAAAATCATACAAAAGTTCAACCACATAAGCAGAAAAAGACTCATATTTTTGCAATTTGTATTTAATAACTTACACTGTAACTTTTTACTTTAGCATAAGTACAGTCACAGCATATTTTCTTTTCCAACTTTGTGGTATCAGTACATATATAAAGTGACTTCCCAGAACTGCCAACTTTCAAGAATTGAAATCTGTAAAAGATTTTTAGTGAATGTTTAACTGATATGTTCGGTTGACCAAAGTATTGAATGTACTGCTTAAATGTATTGAATGTATCGACTAACAACCGATTAATTATGTAAGTTTTTGTCAATTTTAATCAATTTCATATGCTATATTTGAGACATTTGGAATTACTTCATGCTTATAGTAATTAAAATGCAATCAATACTTATTTATCTCACCATTAGGTTACATAAACAGATAACATTTCATTCGTAGCTGCAAAATTATTGCGATGCAGTAGCTTTTACCTAACTCAAATAAGGTTTTGACGTTCAATTTTTGGTCATGTTAGTAGAATACCCTTAAAAAAGGCAATTTAAGTTTTACTGGCGAGGTTGATATTTTTTCATTTCTATCTCTTGCTCTCTCTTTTTCAGCAGTTATTGCCAATCATAATCCTATGGTGATTTTATTGAGTCCTTCCCGCTAGGTTGTGAGCAGAGGTTTGGGGACACAGAAGTGAGAGTAAATGTGAAAAGGTAAATTAGAATGTACGGGCACTGTAGTATGTGGGGATACTTATCTTTTCCTAAAAAAAATTGCACTAACCTGAAAAAAAAACAAAAAAACTCAGGAAATCAGTCAAATGTGTCGTCATTTATAAAATAATGAGTAAAACAAGCAGAATTTCCAAAAATTGTATACATAAAGCAAAGAACTTGCAAGGTATGGCTTCCTGATTCTTTGTCACCAACAGTCAAAGGATATTAGTTATCATTCGCAGTTCCTCGATTTGGAATGCAAAATCTGGTACTTGTGAGTTTCTATAAATGAAATGCTCAAATACGACTAAAAACCGATTAATTATGTAAGTCACCGAGTTTTTCTTTCTGTTAGAACACAGATTCTAAAATTCCTTATGTGAAAGAGGGGAGATAACCTCAGTTCAGAATCAGCAGTTAGTGCCACGAGTTAAAACAATTAAAATGCTGTGCAGTAACATTAATGATTCAAGACTGAATTTCAGGAACACATAAACATATGAAATCAATGCACTTGTTTTAACGTCTAAGGAGCAGTGATGTTCTTTGTCAGTACTGACATGAAATGTTAACTTATACTACATAAAAATACCAATTTCCACAACAAAAAAGTTTTCTGTGTTTCCTTTTCAAATGATCATGGTTCCCTAAATGCTCAAATTTTAACTATAAAAGAAGGCAAGAATACTATATCTTGGGTATAGCTGCTAGAGCCTTCTATAAAAGAAGGCTCTAGCAGTTATACCCAAGAAGTTTAAATGCACCTCTTTCTATTTAGAGAAAAAATTTGGCAATGTCTTGTTATTGAAAGGAAGACGGAACATTTAGCATTATTATTCACTAAATAAAAATATGAACAATTAAGTGAAAATTCTCAAACTTATTTTTAATTTTAAGAAAAATGAGTAAACCAGCATTAAAGCTTAAACATTACATAGCTTCTTATTACATCTCAAACATTTTGGAAACTGAAAAACTTTTTAAATTCCATCTAATGACAGTTTTTAATGTGCATTATCTAAAACTAAAATTCTATAAGCCTCTTGAAGGTCTTATATTCTTGGGAATAACGATTAACTGAAGATAGTCTTTTACCTCAAACCATAATTAAAAAAAAATACATTTATATTTTTGCATGTATATAATCTGCTGCAATCTGTTTCTCTCGTTTTTACTGAATAATAATGCATAAGAAACTAAAAATGTCACACAAATTCTTTTCTACATATCTGAAATGAGAAAGTGACTGTAGGAGAATATTTATGAAATGTTTCTTGAATTGCTATTTTGAGGTAAATCTATCTTCAGTGAATTTTTTTCATTAGAATACAAGACCTTTAAGACAAACATAATTTTAGCATATTATATTTCTATATAATACATGACACTGACAAAGGGAAAAAAAGCTGAACTTTTTTAACCGGGTAAAAAATCAGAATGCATGGCAAAACAGCATGAATAAAATGTAACACAAGCAAGACAGAATTGTTCACGCTAATTTATTTATGTATATATTAAACTGGAGCACACCACTGTATTCAAAATATAAAATTACTGACATTTAACAACACAGGAAACATCGCAGACAAAAAAAAAGTAACAATTATGGGTAAAATCTTTGCTCTGTCCAACTTCCATTTTCGGAATTATTTTTTTCTCCATTTTCAAGCTGAAATACTGTGTTTTTTTGTCGTATAATCCGTGGATTATCTGATAAAGTTTAAAATATAGGTTCTGTGCATTATATGCCAATGCAGATAATATGCCGATTAAAATAAAAATTTAGGACCCTAAGATTTTCTTAAAAATCTGCAGCGTAATTGTGCAGGGAAGGGGGTATAATTGGAAAAGGAACTCCCTCGGAAGAATTTTCCTCAGTTCAGGACTTTGTACAGAGCAGGGAGGTCGGGGAGGAATGTTGTAACGACAGATCGGGAAAGTTGTGGGCAGGGATGGTAGGGGTCATTTTGTTATCGTTGTGGACAGCTCTGACTGTCGTGCCATCTCTGTTTTTTGCAAAAAGCCAAAGAAGTATGCACAGCGCTTGCTGCACGAACCTATGCGTTCTTCCTTTCAGATCTCGTGTGCGCTGCCTTGTGTTTAGTTCGTCTTTCGCTATTTTCATTGTCGTTGCTGCTATTTTCCTTCATTGATATTCATGATGTCTTTGAAAAGGAAACGTTTCAGTTACACTGCCAAATTTAAACTTAAAGTGGTGGACAGAATTGAGGATATGATCGTATTACTGCGCGATAGTTTTGAGGTCAGAACACAATCATGCAGTAACATGCGGAAAGCCTTTGTGCAGTGGTTTAAAACGTAAACAAATCCGTCTGTAAATCCCGCGGGAGAATTCACGTAAGTTTTTTATAGGCCTACGTGTAAGACGATCCCCCAACTCTGAAATCAGGAATTCCTCCCAAAACTTTTGACTTATACGCGAGTACATACGAGAGAACAAGCTGGATTCAGGAGTGGCTACAGCACAATAGATCATATCCACGTGCTGAGAGAACTAATTGAAAGAGCGAGGGAATATGAACTTCCATTGTGCATGGCTTTTATCGATTATGAAAAAGCCTTTGATTCGGTGAAACCATCAGCAGTTACAATGGCTCTGAAAACCTGCGGTATTGAAGATGCATACATTAATATTATTAATAACATCTATGAAAATGCAAGTGCAAAGATTAGGCTGTTTGAAAATACAACACACGTAAAAATTGGAAAGGGAGTGAGACAAGGGGACACCATATCTCCGAAGCTCTTTAATGCCACATTGGAGGGTGTTTTTCAGTCGCTGAGCTGGGAAAACAAGGGAATAAAGATTAATGGAGATTATCTAACCCACCTTCGCTTTGCTGATGACGTAGTCATTTTTGCAACTACCCCATCAGAGCTGCAGAGTATGATCCAGGAACTTGCTGACAAGAGTAAAGAAGTGGGATTAAAAATGAACTTTCAGAAGACAAAAGTGATGTTCAATGCTTTTACAAGAAATGAAGATTTATCGATTGATGGAGAAAAGCTGGAGATAACAGACACATACGTTTATCTTGGACAGCAGATATCAAGTGAGGGTCACATTGATGAAGAAATTAATCGGCGTACAAAACTTGCCTGGAGAGCTTTTGGAAGAAACAGCATAATTTTCAAGAGCAATATGCCATTATGTCTTAAAAGAAAAGTGTTTGATCAATGCATCCTTCCAGTGCTTACGTATGGTGCAGAGACGTGGACCTTAACTAAAAGAGACATACAAAGGCTGCAGACAACTCAAAGCAGCATGGAGAGGTGCATGCTTGGTGTAACCAGGAGGGATAAGAAGAGGAACTCGTGGATCCGAAAAATGACAAGAGTGGAAGACATCATGATCAGAGTTAAATCCCTGAAATGGCAATGGGCTGGACATACTGCCAGAAGGACAGATCATCGATGGACAGCCGAAATTTTAGATTGGATTCCAAGGGACAGGAAAAGACCCAGAAGAAGACCACATGGGAGATGGGTGGATGAAATTCGAAAGTATGCAGGGGTGACATGGAGGAGACTGGCACAAGACAGACCGTTGTGGAGGAAACTTGGGGAGACCTTCGTCCAGCAGTGGATTGATAATGGTTGACAATGATGATGATGATGACATACGGTATTTCTATGACTTGTTCTGTATCAACCTTTCATCATTGGCAAGGTGTAATGCAATACTCTGGAGCTGCATCGGCGTGATCTATGGATGCCACACCCTTTTACTGTTCAGAGATAAAAATATAAAACAACCTTTAAAAATGAATTTCTTCATTTAATAAAATCCCCCCCCCCCGTCTTACTTCTTCGGACTCATGGGTCATTATGTGACCGACTTTTCTGTCGTTTTCTGTCGGAAATTCCACTTCCGGTTCAACATCTATGATGTGCAGATTATATGGCGATTTTCTGCCCTGAAGGTCACAGTCTGCAGATTATATGAAGGAATTTTTTTTTTTTTATGTCAGTTTCGCGGTCTGCGGATTATATGCCGGTGCGGATAATACGACGAAAATTACGATACAAATATTTACACAATAAATTGATATCTAACAACAATAGTGAGCAGGAGGATATTGCAAGAAAAAACAAAATACAAATTTCGAAAATCGTAATTTCGTCGTCCGAGGACCCCCCCCCCCCCCAATTCTGTTAATTTATGCATGGATCTTGAAAACCCACTCAAATGGAAGGATCTCATGCCAGATTTTTTTTTTTTTTTTTTTTTTGATTGGAGGTTTAACAACCACCGTGAGCAACTCAATGGGCTATAAGCAGTTGCCCGTCCCTAATTTTAGGGTCACTGGTTCCAGGGAAGGGAGAGAGCCAGTGCTGTAAGACAAACACAACATCCATGCCTCACCGGGATTCGAACCCGGACCCCGTTCGGACGAATGATCAGAGGCCATCGCTTAGACCACTGCGTCACCGGGGCGGCGCCAGAAGATTACAGGGATATTTTTGCGACATCCAACTTCCTTTTTTGGAAAATTTTCCTGTTTTCAAGCTGAAATACAAATATTTGTGGAATAAAATCGTATTTAACAACAATACTGGGCAGAAGGAGCATTACTAGAAAACGAAATTATGATTACGGGAAAAATCCTCCCTGTGTTTAACTTCCGTTTTTTTTTTTTTTGAAAGATAAAATGACATTCTCTGACGGGAAATGAACCTGTCCCCTAACTAATCCGCTGGAACTTTCTCTTCAATTTAGCATTGATCTCGAGAATGACCCAAATGATGACGAATAAATAGGAATTCTATGAATTCGTGGAAGAATCTCATGTATGATTTTAGTCATCAGTGGGGCTCAAATTCATTTTCTCCCCTTATTGGCAGCACTTGCTAGAGCAAAAATTCTCACTAGTCAGTTTGATACCTTGGCAGAAAACAACTGTAATTTGTTGAAATGTGATGCTACATGTGCGATTAGAAACAGTAACAAAATTTGAATATAGATATAAATCTGATGCCTCAACCTTGAAGGTCCAGACCATTTTGCCCCTCTATTCTACTGAAAAAGAATAAATTTTGCACTTCCCCTCCAGCCAAACACACAAATATTAAATGCAGTACCAAAGGACTGAATCCACAATAACAAGGAAAAGTTAAGGTGGGTACTTTGAATAAAAATCACATTTTTTGAATACTAGACAGGTGTACCAATTTTTTTTCTCTGTCAAAAAAAAAAAAAAAAAAAATTGTGGGCTCTTTTTAAATAAATAAATAAAATGAAGGAGTACATTATTTACAATAAAGTAATATTGTACCATTGAAAATTGCCCTAGCAGTGCTTGCTAGTGCTGTCCCCCTGAAAATTCATACCTTTTTGCCAGCAATATGCTGTTTACAACTGACCGAATTTGCATCCAAATCACTTAAACAGATGTATGAAATACCAGTAACTATTTAGTATTGATTTAAATGAGTTTTACAATGAATGTTAATCATTTTAAATGGCAAATTAAGTTTTTAAGGGAGAACCAGGAATGTAGCCATAAAACTGATAGAATGTAGCCATAAACTGATAGTTTCCAAAAATATTAGATTTTGTGGAAAGTTTTTTCTGTTTGTAGATTTCAAAAATAAATAAATAAATAAAATAAAATGTTGTTTATAACTACTTATTAGATAAAATTTTCTTTTCACTTTTAATTTTCCCAATGTTTACCAGATCATGCAAGTCACAGGAAGTTCATAGAACAAGGAAAAGACCAGAGCATTAATGTTGTTGTAGGTCAGAGTTCTAGTGGGAATGAGAATATTTTGTGGCTTTCCACATTTTGAATTTTCATATACAGTCAAACCTCGATATGTTGAACTTCAATATCACGAATTTTTTGACATCTCAGATAAAAACTGTTTTCCCTATGCATTTTCTTTTCCACTAATGTAAAAAATACCTCATTTAGATGAATTTTTTCCTCACTTGTTCTCCTTAACTCCATTTTTTCCCCCAGCTGAATTCTTTCATTTTCAAAGACTTCAATCAAAATCCTGTTTTGACTGGCCTTTGGTGCTAAAAATAGATCCCCAGCTGTATGCAGCCGCGCTAAAATTAGATCCCAACCTGTATCCCACCTTCTCTCCTCCTCTTTGCGCCACCAACCTTCAGCCCCCCTCCCCCCGCTCCTTGCAGGAAGAGGGATGACCTTTTCCATCATCATCCATCTCGCGGGCAGGGCTTGGCCAGCATCCTTGCTTGCTACAATGACTTTCAATGTGTTGAGCAAGCTGCATTCTTAGGTCATGAGCTCATAAAGACCTAATGGCTACCTAACGCCAATTGTTGAACATTCTCTCAATCGATGTGAAGAAGCAAGTAATAAAAGTAGTAGAGAAAAGAGGAGAGAAGAAATAGGAGACTGCAAAAGAGTTCGAGATTCCAACCAGTGTATTATCTACAATTCTGAAAAATAAGGAAAGTATCCTACAAAACTGTGCTGACCAAAGGAAAGGAAGAAAAATTAGAAGTAAGGAGTACCCTGACCTAGAGAGATGTTTCATGATGTTGATAACTGAGTGTAGAACTCAGAACTTATCTCTTAGCAAAAATATCATAAAAGAAAAGGCAAATAATTTTGCTAAAGATTTGGGACACACAGACTTCAAAGGAACCAATGGTTCATTTGAAAATTTCAAAATAACAACATAACTTTCCTGTGGAATTAACTTTTTTATGGGTCTTATAGAGGTTATTATAAAAAAAAAGTTGGTGGTAAAATTTTCGAACTAAAGCCTAGTTCGTCATCAGGACTACGTCACTGGAGTAGTTGCTGCCACTCAGTTGGAAGAGTCCAACCACAATTATCGTTAATTGTGGTTGGACTCTTCCAACAGTTCTCTTCCAACAGTCCAAGTAGAGAAATACTACTTGGCATATATGAACTGCTCCTGTTTAATTTCAAGAATAATTTCTTCCAGTTTGGAAAGAAATATTACAGGCACACTTTAGGACTTGCAATGGGTTCTCCACTAGCACCTCTGCTTGCAAATTATTATGTAAATAAACTAGAGGCAAAAATCCTTGTACAACCTTCAATATTTGCTCTCTATGTAAGATACATGGATGATGACCGATTTATAGTAGATACTGAGGACCAATCTCTACCCTCTCAAATCCTAGCAGAATTTACCTCGCTAGAATATACCTTGTAGTACACCCTGGAACTGGAAAAAGGCCATAGCATCAATTTCCTTGATTTAAACTTGACCTCAAGAGAGGGGAGAATGTTCACTCAGCTTCTTAGAAAACCCACTAACACAGGGAAGATGTTAGACTTCTACTCATTCCACCCTGATTATATTAAATCGAATATGGCAAGACAATTTTTGGAAAAAAATTGAAGTCCTGGTCTCTTCAGATGCTCAAAAAGATCTTCACAAAGAAGAATTAAAAGAAATATTGGCAGAAAATAATTACCCCTTCCCTTATGTTGAGAAATTATTTAGACAAGTGCCAAAAAAGAAGCAGGAAATAAACAACTTCAAATTCACCAGCAAAATTACATACCACAAGGGACTTTTCAAAAAACTGAAGAGGGTCGGAGCAAAATATAATATCAGGCTTGCTCCAGATCTAAGTAACAAATTAAAGAAATTCCTGCCAGCTTTAAAGCAGAAAGAAGTGGACATCCAATTGCAAGAAGAAGTAATATATTGCATCGACTGTAACTGCGTACTCAGCCATATAGGAGAAACAGGGAGAAGTATTAAAGTCCGAATGAAAGAACACCAAGCAGCCATTAGGAACATAAGTAACAAAACAGGGCTAGACGGACATATACAAGCAAGTGGACAATCCATAAATTGGGACTCGGTAAGAATAATCGCTCACCAGTCAAACTTAGTAAAGAGGAAATTAGAAGAAGGGATCGAAATAGCAAGAAGAAGAAATACCACAGTTAACGATAATTGTGGTTGGACTCTTCCAACTGAGTCGCAGCAACTACTCCAGTGACGTAGTCCTAATCACGAACTAGGCTTTAGTTCGAAAAATTTGACCACCAACATTTTTTTAATAATAACCTCTATAAGACCCATAAAAACGTTGATTCCACAGTACAATATGAATAGAGGTGCCATATATTCATTTACAACTTTCCTTAAAATGTGCGGTGAGAGTGCAAGCGTTGGAGAAATTTGTGCTGATTTTGTAAAGACATTGGATCCTATCTCAAAAATTATGATCCAAAAAATGTATTCAATGCAGATGAAACTGGCCTATGTTTTAAACACCTGCCTGAAAAAATAATGGCCATTAAATGTAAACCCTGTCACAGAAGTAAAAGAAGCAAAGAACGAATAACTTTGTTGTGTTGTGCAAATATAAATGGTTCTGAAAAATTCAAATCGTTGATGATAGGGAAATCTGCAAAGCCAAGATACTTTCTTATTTTCTAGAAATCATTTCCAATGGACTATCTGGAAAATAAGAAAGCATGGACGACAACCAGCATTTTCGAAAAATTGACTTAAAGAGTTAAACAAGGAAATGACTCGTCAGAAACCAGGGGTGATTGTGAGATGAAACAAAAACTCCTGAACTCTGACCTCAGCACTACATATATAAATAATACATATTTTTTATATATTACACTGTATATATTTTCATGTGAACACTTGTTACCACTGTGACCAAGGCTGACATTCAGCCGAAAGATCTAACTGAATTTTAATGTAAATTATGCCATAAATCATAAGCCTGAAAATTTTCATTATTGAATGCATTCTATTAACGTGAAATGGCCTTTCTGACGATATGAAATTCAATTATGCACCTTTTTTGCAACATTTTTTCCCCACAGTATATTAGAAATCTTTCGAAAGTTGAAGTTTTAAACTTTATATGTGAAGTTAGTGTGTTGAAGATCTCTCAAAAATGCAAAATTTGACTTCAAAAATGCAATTTTTGAAGTAAAATTTTGCACTTCAGAACATTTTGGCAAACTATGGAGATTTTCATTTAATCTTCCTTCCATCTGAGTTCTTTTGGATTTTTACAGATGTTTCTGGCCTCTTTATTTTAGTCAAGGCCTGTTCTCAATGTATAGAAGGATTAACAAAAGTTTTGTTTACTTCTGAAGTTAAGTTTCCTTTCCTTTAGAAGTAAACAAAAGTTTTGTTAATCCTTTTATACATTGAGAACAGGCCTTGACTAAAATCAAGAGGCCAGAAACATCTGAAAAATTCGAAAGAACTCAGAGGGAAGGAAGATTAAATGAAAATTTCTTCAACTGGAACTAGAACTAAACTATGGAGATCTTTCCAGCTCTGAATGCTTAAGTCCTACTACCATAACATCCTAAAGTGATTTTTGTCAATTCTGCAATTAGCTCATTGGATTCATCGAATCTTATGAAACTACATTATTTGTTATAAATAGATACAGCTTCCAAATTGGTTAAAGCAGCCTTCCTTTCAAGCATGCACAAAATTGAATCAGGAAAGGCACTTTTAATTACCACTTCATAGCATTGCCATAAACCATGATTGAGGATTCCCAAATTCCTGCACAAAACTTGAAAACCCAGGTTTCCAAGTCTAGAATATTACAAAAACTCGGAACTCCGGGCTGCACCCGGACGACAAACAGGCCTGAGAAACGTAAAATTATTCTTTTTATTGACAATTGCAAAGGCCATAATGTTATACCAAAAATGAAATCTGTGAGAGTTGAGTTCATGCCCCAAAACACTACGCCCAAATTACAGCCATTAGACCAGGGTGTCATCCTGAGTTTTAAAGTTAAATATTGACATTAAATTGTGAAAAAAATGCTTATCCGACATTGAAGGAGGCAAGAAACCGAATGTGAATGTTTTGCAAGCAATGAGAATGGCTGACAAAGGATGGAATAATGTGGCTTTAACGATTTCCAATGGTTTTAAAAAAGCAGGATTCTCATTAAGAACAAAGAAAGTGACCAAGCAAACAATATTGATGGTGCAACTGATGATTGTGTTACTGAAAACCTTTCATTACATAAAGCTGGAGCAACCTTGTAATATCACTGAACCTTAATGAAACAGACACATTTTCAGATTTTGTTGCTGTCGTTGAGAAAGTTGCAATATGTGGTCAAGGGGTGACAAAGAAATCATATCTCAAGTGACAACTTCCGGTGTGATTTCAAAAGAGGAGGAAGATGAAACTGAAGATTTCCAGTCAGAATTGAAAATTTCAAATAAAGAAGTGCAATTGGAAATGGACATTGTGCAGAGATTTATTAAATCTAGATTGGGTATAACATCTGAAACATTTAAAGCGATGTTACATTTGGAAACTGTAATTGAGCTTGAAAAAAAGAAAAACATGCAACAAACTGTACTGGATTATTTCTTTAAACATTAGCAGCTGTTGTTACAATAATAATAATAAAAAAAAAATTGGAACCCAGTGTTCTGTTTGTGGGGTAAGTACAAGCTTAAAATTTCTGATAATTGAATGATTTTCGATATCTTGAATTTTTTTATAAGCTCCCTTCAGGTTTAAGATATCTAGGTTTGACTGATGCTTTTTTTTTCCTTTCCTGATTACATTCCTCATTTTTAATATTTATCTGATCATATTCCTTGTTTATTTCTTTGGTCATATTACAAAAAAAAAGCAATTTCATATCTTTTAAACAATTTTTTATAATGAAATGCATGTTTCCATATTTCTAACAATATCTTCAAAACCAATCAACAGTGCAAGCATTTTTGCCCTACATCATTTTCAAAGCATGATTAAATTTCAAAATCAGTACTTAATCTTTTTGTGATGCAATCAGTGGCATTCTCGTGACCTATAAAACTGCTTTCACGGCAGAATGAGTAACTACAGTACCAATTCTTAATATTTGATTTCTCTTAAAACTCAAGTTTTCCAATCCTCATTCCCTTCTTTCCACGTCAAGGAACAGGATAAACGATTTTTCTTTGGTTCCAAGCAGAATTGAAGTTCAATAAACAGTACTGGCTAGTCAATTTGAATATTAACTGGTCTTATGGGAAACAAAAGACAGTGACAAAAGTGTTTCAAATTTGAACTTTAATTTCTTTTCAAACAAAAGAAAAAATTATTGCTCTTTTTTCCCCCTTGATGCAGCAAGAAGTGACTGAGGAATGGAAAATTCATATTTAAAAAAATATAACTTAGTATTACAGATATTACTAGGATGAAACTTACTAAACATAATAACAAAAGACACAACCTGAGAATACATACATATTCCCAAAAATTGTTCTTATATTTTACGTGCAAATTGTAATTAACTTCGTTAATAGAAACTCCCCTGAAGGCTGTTGCTTCTTGGCACATTTACTGCAATGTATCTTTCGGCCGACTTGTCATAATGCGCGATAGGCCTTTCGTGGTCCTCGTATCTCTTCCCTGTGTCTTCACATATGCTCTCGCCTGTTTTTTTTTTTTTTTTTCTGAGCCAACCTTTTACAGCTATATTCACTCATCATCTATATATGGCCATCTTTCATTAACTTCAACATATATTAAAAACTCTAAAACATCATACAGAAACACCTCGTCATTCATTGAAAACTTTAACCCTAACAACTCTCTTGGTCGTTAAATACCGTCCACGTCTTATCATTCACAACATCCATTCATACACTGGCAGAAAGTGAAAAAAGAACACCAAGAAGGAGACTTCTGATACCAACAAAATTTATACAGCATAATAATGGAATACAGAGGATAACATGATCGAAACATTATGGCAAAATACAGCTGTGTTTGCTGGTAAACTGAAAAATAACATTTCCATGTAACATGGTTAGTACGAAGTTGAACCGCCACGAACTGCGCCACACTGTGCAATTCTGGCATGGAGTCTGTCGTACAGATGTTGCATGTAAGTTTGGGGTATTGAGTTCCAAGCATCCTCAACCTGGACGCGTAAATCGGGGATGGTCGTGGCTGGCCATGGAGACCGGATAAGTCGTTGTTCCATAAAATTCCACACGTGCTCAATGGGGGACAAATCCGGTGAACGTGCAGGCCATGGAAGTTGTCTCATACCCTGAAGCGCATGTTGCGTTGCACATGCCGTGTGTGGGCGTGCGTTATCTTGCTGGAAAACACCACGATGGACCGACTTTACAAATGGCACAACAACGGGCTGAATGATGTTGTTGATGTAGGAGGTGCTGTTTAACGTACCCGGTACAAACACTAGTTGTGTACGGGAGTGATAGCTGATCGCTCCTCACACCTGGAGACCAGGTGTAGGCCCTGTGTGTCGCTGGCGGATGCAAGAAGGGTGGAAACGCTCCCCTGTGCGTCTGCGAACACGCATACGGCCATCGGAGGCTCCCAAGCAGAATCTGCTTTCATCGCTGAACACGACAGATCGCCATTGCGTTCTCCAGTGCAGACGTTGGCGACACCACTGCAGCCGTTCCTGATGGTGGGCTGGAGTCAGAGGTACACATGCCAGAGGCACACGTGCACGTAATCCTGCATCTAGTAGACGGTTGTGGATTGTTCGCACAGTCACCTCAAGTGCAACGGCAGCTCGGATTTGCGTCTCAGTGGATGTTCTGCTTGACAACGCCGCTCTTCTTATGCGATGATCGGTCAGCTCATCAGTCCGTCTGTGACTCCCGGTTCCATGTCTTCTCATGTGGGAATGTCCCTCGGACCATCTACGCCACCATCGTACCAACACCGATACTTCCCGTCCAATTTGCTCCGCAATACGACGTACGACCACCCGGCCTTGCGGAGTCCGACTAGACGACCTCGCTCAAAGTCCGATAACTGCTAAAATCGTACACGTCTTTCATATCCAGGCATTGCAGCTTCTTCAGGGTCTTCGCACGTGTCCGTATGCCGACGACTGATTCCATTCTCTTCGCCGTACTCCTTAAATACCACCGACGATAATTGGCATATTATGCCGTGCTGTGGCGTAAGCGTTCACCGGTTCGTCCCGAAATTAACATCACACCTACGTAAACTCGACCACATTAACATATGTAAATTTCATGATCATCCGCCAATTCCTTCTTGGTGTTCTTTTTTCACTTTCCGCCTGTGTATTAATACATACATTCATATTAAAAACATACATTATTTACAACACCCTTATTTTATCCACTCAATTCATTTACTCACTGTCTCAACTTTCTCCTACTTACACAACTTGCGTATCTTGTTTTTTTTTGTTTTTTTGCATATTGTGTATTCCGATGGGAAACACGATACGCCTAATCACTGACACAGCCCACTGCACATCCATGACCGCGTCTGCCTTGAGTTCTTTCTGCCAGCCCCTGGCTGTCTTCAGGAGGTTTGTTGAATCACAACCGTTCTTCTCTGCAGCCACAGAGCAAGTAATGCAATCGTCTCCAGTCATCTACTCTGTCACTGTATCTCACAATATTTGCTTATGGCACCATTTGTTCTTTCTTTTGGTCAATTTCTAGTGTTTGGAATTTTTTTTCTATTTTTTTCTCCTCTATTCTGTTCAGTTTTTATCAGGGCCTTCCAGTTATCATTAAGTATATTTGGGTCGTTAGAATTACATAATTTATCTCTATTTTTCTCAGTAAGTATTGACTCAGCTTTTATTGAGAAAAATAGAGATAAATTATGTAATTCTAACAACCCAAATATACTTAATGATAACTGGAAGGCCCTGATAAAAATTGAACAGAATACAGAAGAAAGAAAAAGAAAAAAATTCCAAACACTAGAAATTGGCCAAAAGAAAGAACAGATGGCACCATAAGCAAACATTGTGAGATACAGCGACAGAGCAGATGACTGGAGACGATGGCATTACTTGCTCTGTGGCTGCAGAGAAGAACGGTTGTGATTCAACAAACCTCCTGAAGACAGCCATGGGCTGGCAGAAAAACTCGAGGCAGATGAGGCCATGGATGTGCAGTGGGCTGTGTCAGTGATCAGACATATCGTGTTTCCCATCGGAAAACTAAGTTGTGTAAGGAGGAGAGGGTTGAGCCAGTGAGTAAATGAATTGAGTGGATAAAATAAGGGTGTTGTAAATAATGTATGTTTTTAATATGAATGTATGTATTGATATGTATGGATGTTGTGAATGATAAGACGTGGACGGTATTTAACGACCAAGAGAGTTAGGGTTAAAGTTTTCAATGAATGACGAGGTGTTTCTGTATAATGTTTTAGAGTTTTTAATATATGTTGAAGTTAATGAAAGGTGCCCATATATGGATAATGAGTGAATATAGCTGTAAAAGGTTGGCTCAAAAACAAAACAAAAACAGGCAAGAGTATATGTGAAGACACAGGGAAGAGATACGAGGACCACGAAAGGCCTATCGTGCATTATGACAAGTTGGCCGAAAGATACGTGCAGTAAATGTGCCAAGAAGCAACAACCTTTAGGTGAGTTTCTATTAATGAAGTTAATTACTAAACATAGTCATCAAATTTTCAGGTTGCACAACCACCCATCATTGGGGACTTTACAGAGTAAGAGTTGCTATCTATGCAGTAATATTCTGCCTTTCTGTTTGTTAATTGTGGCACTTCTTTCAATTCGTACACCTTCTTCTAATTTCTTTTTCACAAAGTGCTGTTGATGTGAAAGATTTTTTATGGAGTCCCACTTAACCAGATGTCAGGTGCTTTGAATGTGTCTGTCAAGTCCTGTTTTGTTGGTAACATTTGCAACAGCTTTATGTTCTGCTGCATGGGTTCGAAGTTGTTTCCCAGTTTTTCCTACATAGGTGTTCCTACAGTTGCGAGATGTAATCCTGTGAGTCAGGCTGAACAACTGCCAGTAGGATTATGGCAAGCCGACATGAATTATCAGAGTTTGAACGAGGCATGGTAGTGGGAGCCAGACGGATGGGGCATTCAATTTCAGAAGTTGTGTAAACACTAAACATTCCTGGATCCACAGTGTCATGTGTGTACCGAGAATACCTCATGGAAGGCATTACCACCCACCGTGGACAGCGCAGTGGCCAACCATGGGTGCTGAATGACCGTGACCTGTCGCATTTGACCAGGATTGTTCATGCTGGACAAGTGACACTGGCTCAAATAACACCACCATTCAATGCAGGAGATACCAGAGACACATCCATCAGGTCAGTGCAGCGTAATTCAGCGTCCATGGAGTATAACAGCAGAACACCCACCAAAGGGCTTTTGTTGACACCATAACATCGGACACAGTCCCTTACCTGGGCTCATGAACACGATAATTTGACTGTAAGTCTGGCAACATGTGGCATGGTCTGATGAGTCATGCTACCAGTTGTTAAGAGCTGATGGTAGGGTTCGGTTGTGGTGCAGACCCCATGAGGCCATGGACCCAAGCTGTCAACAAAGCACTGTGCTAGCTGGTTGTGGTTCCATACATGTGTGGTGTGTCATTACATGGCAACATTTGGGTCTTCTGGTCCTCATAAACACGTCATTAACCGGTAATCGCTTTGTTGCTGTGCTGGGTGACCACTTCCAGCACTTCAAGTACCCCAACAACGATGGGATTTTCCAGGCGGGCAGTGCACCATGTCATTGGGTCCAGAATGTCCAAAATTGGTTTGAGGAGTATTCTGGACAGTTCTGACAGATGGTGTGGCCACCACATTCACCCGACATTAACCCAATAAAGCACTTATGGGGCATGGTGGAAAGTATTTGTAGGTGCAGGATCTTATGGGGCATTCACACCCAAGATCCTGCACCTACAAATCTTATGGGGCATTCACACCCAAGATCCTGCACCTACAAATACCAGAGAACTGTGGGCAGCTGTTCAGATGGCATGGCTCATCTCTCCAGTAGTCCTCTGGACACTTGTCAAATCGATGCCATCTCGATTTACTGTACTTCGCCAGCTAGAGGAGGTCCTACGCGATACTAGGTATGTATCCCATGAATTTTGGCACTTCAGTGGGGGTTTTTTGTACAATTTTGTAGTATTTTTTTCTCCTGAGGCTGTATTGTCTTGCTGAAGTTCTAAAGTGAATTTCGGGGAATTATCTGGGCTCTTACACAGACTGACAATATGAGGGTTAGATATAAAATAGTAGCAACACTGTCCCCATGTTGCTGATGCACACATGAGGGCATTGCTGTTCTACACACACAGTTTCCCCATTGCAAGGCTTAGGGAGGGTGTGCACGCAATGTAAAAGTATCGTTGTCAAACAGGACAACCCTGAAGAAATGTTTTCCAAGTCAGAACAACGTGCATGCGTCAAAATCAAGGTGGCAAGTGGAAAGAACGCAACAGAATATTATCAAGGTCTTCGGGAATTATTACCACATTAAACACTGACACGATGGGTGACAGGGTTCCGCCGAGGTCGTGATGGAGTGGAGGATGTGGCATGTTGAGGTTGACCTGGCATCCAAGACCATCACGTGGAATTGATGCAATCATTGACGGCGGTGGATCGACAATGAGCAGCAAAGAGAGTTAGCCGCAGAGACAGGAATATACCACAAAACAGTTTTGCATGTGTTAAAGGATGCGCTTGGTTACAACAAAATTGCAGCACGATGGGTGCCTCATCACCTTATGGAGGTTCAGAAATGGCATCGCTATGCCCTTGCTAATGAGCATTTAGAACGTCACACCAGAGAAGATGGCACGCTCCTGGAGAGGATCATCACTCTGGATGAAACGTGGGCGAGGTCGTACGAACCAGTATTGAAACGACAGTCCAATGAATGGTGGCATTCATCGTGTCCCTAGCAAAAAAGAAGTTCACCATGAACCTCAAAGGGATGCCGATAATGGAGTATGATGTGCAGGGTGTGATACTCCATCATGCAGTTCTGCAGCACCAGACTGTTAACACTCAGCACCACCAACATTTTCTGGAACAATGCAGTTCTGCAGCACCAGACTGTTAACACTCAGCACCATCAACATTTTCTGGAACAATCTACATTTTGAGGTTACTCACTTTTATCCCAAATATCCTTTAGGAGGTTTTCATCTCTTACACACACATTTCCAACTTGTAATTTTCAGTAGTCACATCGTGGTTCAAGGCCCAAAAACGCACATCACACTCACACAAAACTTCGTGTGTGTGTGTGTGTTTTTTCCCAATAACTAAATGCCGATTTAAAATAATCAACTACAATGACACATAATTCAACTCCCTAAAAATGCCTATCTAATTAAAACCTCAATAAAAAACTTATATTACACATTTCCTAAAACATCAAAGTTAAAACTGCAACCCATAATTATTTACATACTGCACCGGTAATTAATTGAAACAAACCAAACCCGACACAACCACTATTTTCATTAATCTCGGACCTCTCGCCACCCAGCAATAAGCGTACTATCCTAGCACTTTCAGCTTCTGCCCAGGCCATTTTCAAGGAGTGGACGCAACAGATGAACCTCCGTCGCTGCCCTCAAATGCAGCGAATGTTCTAGGTCTTGCTCGGCATCGTCTCATCATCGTTATTCACTGCTCAGCGCAATGGCGTCATCTATTAGCTGACCCATTGGTCTTTTTTTTCTCTTCTTACTTGAAAATACCCGTTCGACAGCCAGCTTCATTTGATTCTTGAAAATTAATCTTCTTATACTCAATCATATATATTTTTTTAATATATTACATTACATCATTTTTTTTTCTTTCCTCCCCTCTGTTTTTCTCTATGGCTCTCCATTCTGATCAGATCTTTCCAATAAGCGTTTAAGCTATTAGGATAGCTAATATTACATAACCTGTGCATTTTTTTCAATCAATACTGTCTCTGCTAATCTTAAATGCCTTTCCGTACAACAGTTTTTAATAATTTTTATTTCATCAAACTTTGGGTATTGTTTTTGTTCGATACAGTACTGGACCAATGCAGTCTTTGCTTCTTTTTTCTGCCAATTCGGTAGATGCTGTTGTAACCGATGTTTTAGTTTATTTTTAGTGCTTCCTATATATGATACTGCAGGGTTGTTACTTACAGGAATTATGTAAACACCAGCTCCATCCAAGCATTTCTTGTTTTTCTTTGTATTGAGTACAACAGTTTTTAATAATTTTTCCATCCAAGCATTTCTTGTTTTTCTTTGTATTTCCGTACAACAGTTTTTAATAATTTTTATTTCATCAAACTTTGGGTATTGTTTTTGTTCGATACAGTACTGGACCAATGCAGTCTTTGCTTCTTTTTTCTGCCAATTCGGTAGATGCTGTTGTAACCGATGTTTTAGTTTATTTTTAGTGCTTCCTATATATGATACTGCAGGGTTGTTACTTACAGGAATTATGTAAACACCAGCTCCATCCAAGCATTTCTTGTTTTTCTTTGTATTGAGTACAATATTTTTAATGGTGTGCACTTTATTGCCCAATTGAATATTATACTTATTACACAATTTGTTTTTTTACGTTAATAATTAAGCAGCTATGTGACTTTTTTGACATTTGCAAGGCTGAATGAATATTTTCTGGAACATTAACTTTGCCCTGCTCTGCGGCAAAAGTGGCCATATTTCCAAATAAGTGCACCAATTGTACACTGCTGCTTCTGTAAGGAGTATGTTAGCCGGGGGCAGTGGGAGTTACTTGAACACCCACCCTATTCCCTCAACATGAGCCCATGTGACTTTGATCTTTTCACAAAACTGAAAGAAACACTACAAGGAAGGCATTTTCACACAAGAGCAGAACTCCTCTGGGCGGTAGGGCATTTGGGTGCTGATGTCAACAAAAATGGCTCTGCTGACGGTATCCAGTGCCTTCCAGAAGTGTGGCAGGAGGTTATCAACATGGGAGAAGATTATACTGAATGGATGTTAACCTATTTCTGCTCTGTGAATAAATATTTTGGGACATACAGGTATGTTGTTACTATTTTATATCCAACCCTTGTATTTACCGGGAGAGTTTTATCATTTCTGTAAACTATTATGAGAATGTCAACCATGCAATTCATGCACAGGCAAAATAATGAAGATTGGGGTAAGATTAACTTATTTCAAAGTTTTCCCAAATAATAGTTTGCCTGAAAAGGAGCCAATTTAGAACCTGTTTCTAAGCCTGAGGTCTGCTTGTACAATTCATTCCTAAACTGAAAGAAGTTACGTTTGAAAGTAAACAAAACCATTTATAAAGTCCAGTGAGTTTTTTTTTTTTTTTTTTTTTTTTACTATAATATGTCCAAGGAAAACTATTTTTGTCTGTCATATATTCTGCCAGAAATTTTATAAGGAGATTTAGGGTGATGTTGATGTACATAGTTACTACATCTAGACTTGCAAAAACAGGATGCTCCACAACAGCGAGAACTTCTAATTTTCTGAACAGTTCTTTTGAGTTTTTTATTATTGCCAGTGGAATGGAAAAGTTTTTTCAAGTGATCAAGGAGATGGTATGAGAGGTTTAAAAGCAGGGAACATCTGGTGTCAACTATAGGGTGTATGAGAACACCTGATTTGTGTAATTTTATTGTACCATATAGGTGAGGAATCCTGAAGTGTAATTTTGATAATTTTTTTGTAATTTTCAAAAAGCTTGTTATTTTTTTCTCAGTGATTCGATTAATTTTAAGATTTTGATAGTGTGGCCCATGGTTTTCTTTGACCTCTTCATATAACGGTTTTTTTTTTAGTTCATCTTCTCATCTTATTAAAATATTTTTCTTTTTCTAACAAAACTAAGGCTATGACTTCTATCTGATTTCAAGCATGACAATAACCTGAACTTCTTGGATGTCACACTTACAGCCTCAGAAGTAAAAATTACAACAAAATTGTACAAAAAAAACATGATGAAAATAAGTATAAAACCAATACTAATAAAGTTTTGAACCATCCCACCTACATTAAATTTAATCTGTTTACACAGTCCCTGGGAACAACAATAGGGGCTCTGGATACTTCAGAAATATCAAAGAACCCCCCCCCCTCTTTAAAGTACACATGCTGAAAATAACTATCCTCTTAGAATGATAGATAAAAAATCCACAGGAAAATACATTTAAATCATAAACAATCAAATAATAACATCAGGCTTGCCAGGAAAGTCTCCTATCACAAGGGATTATTTTAAAAATTTCAGAGAATTAGCAAAAAATTCCACGTTCGACTTGCTCACTTAAACAACAAAATTAAAAATTAACAAACAGAAAGGCTGGGTATTACCGCATGAGTGACAACACCTACTCTTTCAGTCACACCTGACAATGGTTTGGTGTGCAACCCAAAAAATTGACACCTAACGTAAATATGGATTACCGTAGTAAAACGTGTAATATACTATGTTATATTTTTAAGGTACTCATCACTAGGATTTATCATGACATCATAAACACATTTTAAATCAAATTAAATTTCACCTAACTGTCTAATTTGTGGTAGAAAGTAAAATATGAACCTAGCCATTTCATTGTTGCACATTCAATCATAACATACTTATTCTGTGCCATCACTGGAATCTCAAATGTTCTAATAGCTGAAATACACAGAGGTTTAGATATACCTTCAATTAATTTTTTTATTAATATATCTGTATGATTATTGGCACAATACAACTATGATATTAAAATTGCAAGCCTTTGCTGCCACGGGCAGCTTTATCAGGCTGTGGTACATAAACAAACAACAGAATCTGAAAACTAACACAAAACTTAAAACAAAACTGTCATACATCACATGAAAAACTCACCAAACCAGAATTCGATCATGGGTCACCCAGCAAGTGTTTTTGCTGGATGTTAAAAATCTTATACCAGATAGAGGAGATGTCCGTGGTAATGTCCATGTTTGATGTATCGTTGCACGTTAGAATTCCAATCGACTCCCTAACAGCTGTAGCTCTTGAGCCATCGTAGAGAACTAGCTTCCGCATTCTGCTCCAAAGAGGAGTGACCCCTCTGGATGAAGCATCTCTGGCGAGAGCTGTGGTTAACTTCTTTTTTTTAATGTCTCTCTGATGCTCCAGCAAGCGAATCCTGAAAGACCGTTTAGTCATTCCTACATATAGTTTTCTCGAAGCATATGAGAATTCCACAGGAATCCTATGTACTCCTGCTTGATTGGCCAGCTCAATTTTGTCCCATGTCGCCGATAGCGGAGCGGCAAGAGGTTTCGGGGTTCTAAACACAACGTTGAGCTTTAGCTTCTTTAGGGCGTTCTTTAGTGTATAAGCTACGCTTAGGACATAAAGGACTGACCCCAGGAATCGTTCTTGTCACTCAGGTCTGATGCATGTCACATTTGCCGTCACTTTGTAGCTCGCTTTGTGGACGATTCCATCGACGTTTTATGCCGTAGCCTGGAGCCAATGCAAGGTTCCTCAGATTGAGTATTTATTTCCTCTTCGATGTCTTCCTGCTTAGACACTAGGTTGTAGTGTCTAAGTACTTGTGTGACGTGGGCCCCGCAGAAGTAGATATAAGTGGATTATGTACATACGAGAATTTGCAAAAAACTTTCGTGCTTATTTTTCCAGAACCTTCTCTTGTAAGCAGATGTCCAGAAATGGGAGAGAGCTGTTCACTTCATACTCAACTGAAACTTTAAGTCTTGGTGGGACGAATTAAGTTTGGTTATGTAATTCTGAAGTGCTGCTTTCCCATGGTTCCATACGAAAAATATATCATTGGTGTACCTTAGCCAAAGACTTAGAGTGGCGTCCTAGCACCAACAAGTAGAGTACTGAAATCATCGAAGGATTTTATAGAAAGGATTGCAAACCTTAAACTAGCTAATGATGACATAATGGGAAGCTTCAATGTAACACAACGGTACCTGTCAATTCCCGTGCGTGAAGCCACAAAAACCTTGTAAGATGGCTGGAGAGCTCTGGAATGTTCCACCGCGAAGCTCTATAAGCCATCTCAAAGACTGTTGACGATCTAGAAGAGTCAAACTCTCTTCCAGTTCCATTCCAAAGTCTATAGGCAAACAAAGGGAGTGCCCATGGTATAAGCTCTACCTGGGGTGCTAGCAGAAGCAGTGCTGAGACCTTTTGAAAATGTGCTTCTTGGCAGACAGGGGTCCACCCCAACTCTTTGGCCAAGGTACGCTGATGATATATTTTTCGTATGGAACCATGGGAAAGCAGCACTGCAAAATTTCATAACCGATCTAAACTCGTCCCACCAAGACTTAAAGTTCACAGTTGAGTATGAAGTGAACAGCTCTCTCCCATATCTGGACATCTTGCTTACAAGAGAAGGTTCCATAAAAATAAGCACAAATTTTTTTTACAAATCCTTGTATGTACATAATCTACTATGCCTGCTTCTGAGGGGCACATGTCACACAACTATGCACTTTTCCGTCACCATGCACATTGCACCTACAGCTTAGTGTCTAAACAGGAAGACATTGAAGAGGAAATACTCAATCTGAGGTACCTTGCATTCGCTGCAGGCTATAACATAACACGTCGATGGAATCATCCGCAAAGCGAGCTACAAAGCGATGGCAAATGTGACGCGCATCAGACCTGAGTGACAAGAAAGATTCCTGTGGTCAATCCCTTATACTGTATCCTGAGCATAGCTTATACACTAAAGAATGCCTAAAGAAGCATAAACTCGACGTTGCATTTAGAACCCTGAAACCCCTGGTTGCTCTGCTATCGGTGACATGGGACAAAATTGAGCTGGCTGATCAAGTGGGAGTATATGGGATTCCTGTGGAATTCCCAGATGCTTCCAGAAAACTATATATAGGAATAACCAAATGGTCTTTCAAGATTTGCTTGCTGGAGCAGCAGAGAGACGTTAAAAACAAGAAGTTGCCCACAGCTCTCGCCAGAGACACTACATCCAGAGGGGCCACTCCTCTTTAGAGCAGCGTTTAGAAGCTAGCTCCCTACAATAGTCCAAGAGCTACAGCCATTAGGGAGTCGACTGAAATTCTAACATGCGACGATACGTCAAACACGGACATCTCTCCCATCTGATACAAGATTTTTAACATCCAGCGAAAACACTTGCTGGGCGAGACACGATCAAATTCTGGTTTCTGCAAATTTTTCGCGTGACGTGTGACAGTTTGTTAGTTTCGTGTTCTTTTTCAGATATTGTCGTTCGTTTATGAACCACAGCCTGATGAAGCTGCCCGTTGCAGCGAAGGCTTGCAATTTTAATATAGTAGTAGTTGTATTACGCCTATGGTCGGAGATTGTACCAATTGTACAAATATATTAATAAAGTTCTAATAATTCTTTATTGTTTTATTAATTTCTCTTTAAATTACCTTTCTTATTTTATTGTTTCTCATGGCTTACACTTTGTGAGTTTGCAGTAAATTTTCTGTTTCAAAGGTTGCACAGGAAGATACACTTTTATATATATACACTGAAGAGCAATTGAATTAGAGATACCTGTCTAGTAACGTGTAGCACCACCTTTCGCCCTGATGACGGCGGCGATTCGTCTTGGCATGGACTCGACAAGACACCAGAAGCATTGGGAAGATATATGGATCCATGACCCCTGAAAAAGCTCTCACAGTTCACAAAGATGTGATGGAGGGGGTCAGAGCCTCGAACATCTCTCTCGATGGCATTCCAGATGTGCTCGATGGGATTGAGGTCAGGTGACCTAGCTGGCCAAGGAAGCGAGGTCACGTTGGTGGAGTGTTCATCCAACCATTCGGATACAATTCGGGAGCTGCATTGTCTTGTTGCAGGATGAGGTCCCCAGTGGGATGTTGAAGACGCACAAACGGGAGCAAATAGTCGTCCAGGATATCCCGGTAATGTTGACCTATGAGGGACAATGTCACACGTACCAGGGTCCCATTTCAGTCCACGTAAACGTCGCAGGAGGGCACATCCAACCATTCGGATACAATTCGGGAGCGATGGCACGGTGCATTGTCTTGTTGCTGGATGAGGTCCCCAGTGGGATGTTGAAGACGCACAAACGGGAGCAAATGGTCGTCCAGGATATCCCGGTAATGTTGACCTGTGAGGAACGATGTCACACGTACCAGGGGTCCCATTTCAGTCCACGTAAACAGTCTCCAGACGAGAATGCCACCCCCACCAGCTTGAAGAGTACCCTGCTGGCAATAAGGTTTCATCGCTTCATGTGGTTTGTGCTGTACTCGTATCCTGCCATCCGCATGTACCAACGTGAATCTCGACTCATCAGTCCAGGCAAACATTTTCCCACATGTCTAGGGTCTAGTGGCGATGTTCCCACACCCATGCTAATCTTTGCACCCTGTGATGTGCGGTCAGCAACGGCATCCTCGTGGGACAATGGCTTTTGTACCATATAGTGAGGAGATGGTTCTGCATGGTGTGCCTGCTAACATGTTTTTGTGCACCAGTGTTAAATTGCCGAGTGATTTCTTGCACTATGGCTCGTCTATCCGCTGTTACAATGTGAGCTAGCCAACAATGACCCCGCTCATCCACACACTGTTGTCCACGGCAGTTGGCCCTTGCAGGGATGGTTTTACCAGATTCAATGTACTCACGGTGCACCCGTGACACAGTGGCTCGTGAAAATCCCAGTGCCTGCACGACTTCCGAGATGGAGTGACCCATTCGTCGGGCCCCGACAATTTACCCACGATCAAATGCGCTTAAGTCCTTCGTCTTACCCATACTGCGTCCGACTCTTACAGATTCCCGTCGCATCACTCCTTATATTGTCGGATCGCTGCATACGTCATGTTGTTTCCGTTTACAGGGCCGCCCACAGCACCACATTTGCATAACGCCAGCTGTCTTTAATTCAATTGCTCTTCAGTGTATATGCACAGCTCTAGGGAGAACTGAACATGAATCATCAAACCCATAGTGCATAGCTCCAGGATCAGTTTTGTTTTTCCATTTTGAAAAGCCGAACAACAGGAAAACGATTTATCAGCAACTGATTTATAAAGATGATCGACGAATCATGAAAGAAATACGGGATTACACAGTATATAACAAATTTTGATGATGACAATCCGATTTTTGGTGCAAATGTGACAAGGATGGTAAGTCAGATAATATCCAAAAACTTGAAAATTTTCATCGTCCTGGAGCGGGACTTGAACCCACATCTCCCAGATAGCGCCCGGGTATGCTAACCACTACACCACCCAGAACGACCAAGTCTCAAGGTTTCCGATTAATTTGAATATAGCCATCACGTGATTCGCTAGTCGAAGTAACCGGCATTCATGTTTAGCGAATCTGGAGGTTAAGAATCCTAGATCCCATGATTGCCTAGAGGAGCAGATTAATCATGAAAGAAATCCGGGATTACACCATATAAGAAAAATTTTGAAGCTGACAATCTGATTTTTGTTGTAAATGTGACAAGGATGGTAAGTCAGATAATATCCAAAATTTGCGTTTAATCCTTTATTTTAATTTTGTATTAATCCCACTCCAGAACGATGAAATTTTCAAGTTTTCGGATATTATCTCACATTTACACCAAAAATCGAATTGCCATCTTCAAAATTTGTATGATCGATGAAATTCACAAGACGTACTCTTGAGAAATTCTGAAGTTTCAATGTTGCAGAAATAAATAAGCAAGTACAGCAATTAATGCAGCACCTATTCATAAGGATGCAAATCAGGTGTTGGGTAATCATGTTTCTACCAGCACAAACGCAAAAGGACCAATAATTTAAGAGTAATGCCCACAGTGGTACAATACGGGATCTTTTCCTTCGTGCATGACCCAATACCCAGAGTGATCTGAAAACCAAAAGTGTTGCAGAACTAATACATTTAAAATTAGTGGAAAGTTATGCCGGGACTGGGTTCTCATTTTTGGTATCCTACACTACAGACAACAGCACTAAATTTTTCAGAAAACTTCAAATGTATATTTATTGTAAAAGAATGAAAAATTAGGGTAATATTTAGGCTATTTGAAAATCAAACTCCGGTGGGCTGTGAGGAAAATAAGCAATAAGAACAAAATATTGTGTTGCATACGAAACATATTTACAGATCTAAACTACTTCTCTACATAGTCACCCCTAAATTGAGATACTTATCATATTGGGGTACGAGCTTTTTTATCCCTACATCAAAGAAGGTTGTCGTCTCGGAGCTCAGCCATGACTGTACACCATTCTTCAACTCCTCATGGTCATTGAAGTGCTGTGATCCCAGCCAGGTTTTCATGTGGGTGAACAGGTGATAATTGCTCAGTGCTAGGTCCAGGCTATACTGAGGGTGGTCGAACATCTCCCAACCAAACTGTTCCTGCACTGTGTGGCTGTGCATTGTCATGGAAGAGCACAATGCCTGACATCAGTATCCCTCTCCTTTTATTCTGAATTGCATTGTGCAATTTTCTTAGTGTTTCATAGTACCTCTCTACCATTATTGTGGTTCCTGGTTCCAGAAGTCGGTCAGAAGTACTCTTTTCCGGTCCCAGTAAATGTCTGCCATCAGTTTTTTCTGTGAAAATGTTTGTCTGCACTTTTTGGGTTTGTTTGCTGAATGTGTGTGTATCACTGCTTTAACTGCTCTTTGCATTTGGCATTCATGAATTGAACCCACATTTCATCACCCATCACGATATGGCCAAGAAATGCATTTCCAACTTCGCTGTAATGTTGCAAGAACTTCAAAGCTGATCCCATTCTCTGCATTTTGTTCACACCAGCAAAGGATTTTTGGCACCGATCTGGCACAGAACTTATAGTAGCTTAGACTACCTCTACAAATTTCTTGAACTATCTTGTACAGAATAGTTTGAGAAATTTGGGAAAATCACACAACAGCTCTTCTGATATTGTGAAGCGATGTCTTTTGCACACTTTTTGGTCAACACTTTGAACAAGTTCATCAGTCACTATAGATCGGCGGCCTTGACCCTCTTCACCATGCACGTCTGTTCACCCATCTCTCACACATACTTCACTCATAAAGTTCGGATCACTCTACACATTCTTCGATGAATTTCTGCAGCAGTTTTCCCTTCATTTAAAAAAAAAAAAAAAAAAAAAAAAAAAGGACAACGCAAATTTCACAGGTGGCAGGAGCGTCGATTGCAGCACACGTTTACTCGTCCATACGACACCCAGAGCTAATGCCTGATGGCCAATTGAGTAGGCTGTGGCAAGGGCAAGCATCATGTGATGCTATGGCATGGCATATGCATGAGCTGACTGTTGCGCTTATATCATGCGGTACATTGCAACAAAGTTTGAAATTCAAATAGCCCTTGCTATGTTTTCTCAAGATTTTTGTCTTCAAAATTATCTGCAACCCCAACAGCTGCCTACTGAGTCTGCATGAAACTGCTCTGTGAGGTGGAAATTGTTATCAAGATCTTAAGTTAGGCTTACGTATGATGCACTGTTACGACTCTTAATAACACAGTAACAATTGGTCATTACGGATATTTCTGCAAAGCAACGCAAAGGAATGCAGTCAAACCACCTTCACATCTTCGCAACCTCGTCCTTAGAGACAGAGATCTCCATAAACCCCTAGAGTTACAAGGTGTCTACTCTATCCCTATCAACACTTCCACAGGCGTTACCCACTATATTGGTAGTACTCACCGCAGCATAAATGGCGATTGATGGAGCATGTCGCTGATGGGGGCCGCAGGTGGCCTAGTGGGCGACGTTCGTGACTGCCACGGAAGGGGTCTCAGGTTCGATCCCAGGCAGGTACGAACCCTCGATCCACTAAATATCCGTGGTGCATCGGATGGGCATGTTAAGCCGCCGGACCCCGGGCACTGCCCCCCCCGGGGCAAAAAATAAGGGCGTCTTCCTCCCCCTTTCTACTTCGTTACCGTGTCACTTTCCTATCGGGCGCTCTAGCCCAAATCTCCTAGTTTCCTATTTCTAAGGGCTGTTTAAGACCTGGGGTCAGACACCCTTCCTAAAATCCTGTACATATGATCATTTGATAATGTATTTTATGGCAACCTGCCAAAACAAGCAGTTTTGTCTGTGGGTTTAAAAACCACCATGAACAACTCAACAGGCTTTAAACAATCGCCTGTCCCTGGGCCACTTGCTTCAGGGAAGGGAGCCAATGCCGTAAGACAAACACAACATCCATGCTTCATCAGGACTCAAACCTGGACCCCTCTCAGACAGATGGTCAGAAGCCAGTGCTTAGATCCAGGAGATGCAGTTTTGCCTGGCACGAATACTACAGCCAATTGAAACAATAAATAAGGGATATATTACGTGGTGGCCACGGGAAGCCATTTTTGAAATGTGTAAAAGAATATACTTGCATTTCGTGTAACCAATATGCTTGTTTAGGAAATTCTAGAAACATAACAAAAAGGCTGCAAGTTTAAAAATATGAAACACCTGTTTCTTTTCCCCCTCTCTATCTGTCACCACCCTGTATGTGATTGTAAACGTTGGGGTGTCTGCAGGACCATAGCAAGCTTTTCTTTTTTCTGAGGGCGAGACTTGAAATTACGCCCCTTTGTGTTCCACTCAAATAGTAAGTGGTTTTTACTATCTCACATACCACCATTATAGGGAAGTATTATGATTGCTCAAAATTGAATTTCAGGTTTTTGATATAATTTCATTCAAAATGTTGAAACTAAGTAAAATCCAAGAACCACAGGTTGTAAATACCAAGTAAAGTGTAAATGTTTTGTGAACGCCAACAACACAACACAACACTCCACAGAAATGCAGAATGAAAAACAAACCAGCACAGAATGAATGAGTATTGGATAGTGAATGTAACAATAGGAAAAAGTTTTAGGGGTAGGTCAGGGCTTGGAAAAATTCCGTTTAAGGTTAAATGCTCAGAAAACTTTCTGCGACAGAACACAGATGATTAATTAGCTCTTCACTCCAACAACATGTTCGGAAAGGTCATGGAGGTTAGACATATTAGCATATTGTTTTCTATGTCTCCATACACATACATCCATACATATCACTAAGCTGTTCTCTGAGATTCAGAGGTTAGCTCCACAAAGAAATACAAACTTCCAGATATTTTTACTTTTTGTTGTCGTATCAAACTTCTCCATTTACAGCGGTCTTGACATACAACTTGGGCTTTACTGACATCCATCACACGCCATACACAAGACCTTCATAATGCTCTTAATCTTTTTCACATGCAGACACTCTGAATCTGATCCTCCCATGACTTCCTCTGCCTTTCCTTCCTGCCACATGGGCTAAAACGATTTTCTTAGTAGGCATCTCATCATTCATTCTTTCAACATGGCCAAACCACTGAAGCATATTAGTCTCCACCTTGCTAACAACATTTTGCTTCACATTACACAACTGCAACACATTTTCATTTCTCACACAATCAGAACATGTCTTGCCACAAACCCCCCGTAAGTAGCGTATTTCTCCAGCACACAAACAGCTCCTGTCTTTTCTGCAGAACCCAGGTTTCACTGCCATACATCAGAGTAGGAACAATTACACTCTCATACACAGCCATGCAGGACTCTCTTGAGAACCCATCATTCCTGTGAACACTTCCCAAAGTCACTATGACTTTCAAAGAAGAATTCACTTACCTAATAATTTCACCATCCAATCTCCATTCAGAATTTTGGAAAATTCCCTTCATGGATATGAGATGTTCAGACTTCACAGTGTATGTTACTTTGTGCACTGGTTAACTGCATGAAATACTGTACAAGACTAACCAAAGTCCTTAAAAAGATAATACTGAAGGATGTAAATTTCTTCTTTAGTTACAATTTCTATTCTATTCATCCCCCAGAGCATGAATTTACACCCTTGGAATGACCATTCTGGGAGGGCAACAGCTCTCCCTGCCCTCCCGGTAGTATGGCCCTGTAAAGTTCTCAAAATTTTGCTTGTAGACTGTACGGTTATCTGATAAGTAGGGTAAGTATGTTTGATCCTTAATTGTCCTAAATGAAAGCGTGAAGCCTATAGAGAAGTTATATAGTTAAATCCCAACAAGTAAGCCTTCTAACATAGCAGCTGTATTGTTTGAGCAGGCCTGATGGTCCAGTCCAGATGGCAAAGAAAGGAGTAGGAGGTGGAAGTGGCTTCATAGCTCAACCATAGCAGTGCTGCTATTGCGTTCAGTATCTCTTTACTTTCCATTTTTTCGGGAGAATATGCAGTACAAGCACTCAATTTGAAACAATATACGTATGTTCTGAAATTTTATCTGATTCCTCAGTCTTACTTCTTATTCCTAGATAAATATTTACTGAAACACATTCGTAAATAAGAAAATGACAGTGAAGAATAATGAATAAGCTCTTCACAGCAGGCTGCGTTAAAAAATGGTAAGTCTCGTTTATTTTATTTTCAAGTGGGGAGGGGAGATATTTTGGAAAATTATAACACTCTATTTGGTGGTCACCCGTCAAGATGGTAATTTTTGCAGGGAACTGTGGATAATCTTTTTAGACAGGTTTCACTGTACTTAAATAATTACAATCCGTCATCAAAAACTTGTTAAACAAGCACAGGGCCGGCACTAAGCATTCACCACATGTGATTTAAACACACACACACACACAAACTAGAAATAAAATTGGTTAAATTTTTAATGAATGTAATATTTGACTTCGCACTGTCAAAGTTATGCAACAGAAGAAGAAAAGAAAGTTCACTTCAAGGCAAAATCTTTATGCTTCATACACAGCCCGAGCCATTACAAGAAGCATTATGAATCACCGGTCATGTGACTATGGACTGTTGCCATCAGCTGAATGATTGTTCTTGAAAGATGAATTTGGTGTGTACCTTTTTCACAAAACTGACTGGCACCTTTAAGACGGACGTCTAGTGATTTTGCTTCCTATTCTTCTAATGAGCAAACTTCTGTAGACATTTTCTTCGCAATTAATGATTTTCCATGGATGGAAATTTTAACATTGATTAAAATAACTTCATATTATAACTTGGAATACTTAATATTTTCTGAAAGATAACCATAATTAAGCAATCCCAATCCAACATTTGCTTGTCTACTGACGTCATCAATATACAGGACGCACCATCTTTTTTCTGGTCTCAACACTACCAAAGGAAAAGTTATTGATTTTTAATATAATTATGGTTATGTTTTAGAAAATATTAAGTATTACAAGTTATAATATGAAGTTATTTTAATCGATGTTCAAATTTTCATCCTTGGGAACGCATTAATTGTGAAGAAAATGTGTACAGAAGTTTACCCATTGGAAGTATAGGAAGCAAAATTACTAGATGCCCACCTTAAATTGTTAAACAACTAATCTCTTTTCACTTCATATCTTTCCCTTCCTCAGGTACCTTTATTCTGTCTCTATGCACATGGTGATACAATAACAACAGATATCTCGGTTTACATCAGTAAATATGGTCGTTGTATCTTGATACACATTTTTTAAAACAGTTTCTTTTCGTGGAAGAAAAGAAATGGGCATTTGAATGTAAACATTTTCAGCCATCAGTTTTAATTTTTTTCTCAATATTTTAAAGGAAAGAATTAAAATTAATCAAAACTCAGCATGTGTCATTTAATTGGGAACATGTAAATTTAGCTCATAAACTTTTAACAATTCAGTAGAAAACCTCAATATTGAGTAAAACGGTTTTTGGCTAATAGATAAAAAAAAACCTAAAAAAACCGGCTAACAATTTTTCAATTTTGATACCTTTATTGGCTAACTCATTGATCTTCTTAGCTCAGCCCCTGAAGCATAAATAAAATAAAAAAAAAAAAAACACTATTTTAGAGTTAAAATACTTTTCAAAAGCATATGAGGAAATGTTTACAAGAGAAAATAAAATAAACTTTACTGTAATTTAGCTTTAGTGTAATTTTGTGAAATAAAAAGTGTAAGTTCACTGTACAAACTAAGTTAAAAGCAAAATTCTACATGCCTTCTACTTCTATGCACTTTTACTTAGTACCCACAGGCACACTGAAGTATTTCGATGACTAACAAAACCTATTTGCGCCCCTTTTTATTGAATATATCAAGATAGGTTTGCAAACAATTTGGCAAACTTATGCATAGAACATTCACAGAAGTGTATTTTTAATAATACAAAAAAACAAAAACTGAATAATAAATGCTGTCAGGTTGCAAGTCAAAATAAGTTAGTAAAATCATGCAATGCATTGATTATGATACACTTTCCAACATAACGGAAATTATTACTCAAGTTATGAGGATAATAACTGTAGCCACGGAATTATAAACAACTCAGAGCTACGTCCACTCTTGACATTTCCGGTTTAGCGGACAATTTTTGAATTTAAATTTGTTTCTTATTCTTACGGAAAGATTTCTCTCTTGGTTTTGATAAAAGATCTTTTCGAAACGCTCACGTAATTTATTGCATTTTTACACTTTTAAATAAGGTAAGATTTTCTGACCTGAACATGAAGCGAAATTAGACATCATGGTGAAATTTTGATGTCTAGTGAAAATTACTACTCTTTGATCCACTCACAGTGTCGGCGCTTCCACAGAATTGGTGCGTAACAAGATTATTTTGCCAGCAACTCAGTTTGCTGATTATTTTGGCTGTTTTCGAACGAATTGCTTGAGAACAAATCATCTCCAGTTTGAGGGCCTGATTTAAGCCAGGTGGTGCTACGTGCTACAATCTTTCTTTTGTGTGTTTGACCCCATTTTGATGATATTCAACAGACCTTTGACCCCATTTTGATGATATTCAACAGAACCGGTAAAGTATACTTCCAGAACAACATGATAAACTTTTGTCGCAATCGAAGCTTTTTTATGTAAGTTATAACACATAAGGGCAATGGAATGGATCCTGATTCCATGTCCTCACCTTTGACCCCACTTAACCCATTTTCAATAGGGTTTGTCCCCAGGTTGTCCCCTAAGACATACTAAAATTTCATTGAAATCAAACTACACTTTTGCAAGTTATGAGGCACAAGGGCAATGGAATGGATCCTGCTCCTATGTCGTGACCTTTGACCCTATTTGTCCCATTTTGAATAGGGTTCGTCCCCAGGTGGTCCCCTACCACATACTAAAATTTCATCGAAATCGAACCATTTTTATGCGAGTTATCGTGCCGACAAAAGGATGGAAAAAGCTGGAGCATATACGCTTCTTCAACCTACGGTTGGAAAGTATAAAACAGAAGCTGAAAATTATAAAAAAAATTTAGAGTTTGTGATTTCTTGTTTGTATGTTAAAAATTACAATTTTCAATTTAAATTCCCATTAATTTTTTAAGGTACTTTAGCACTGCTGACAATTACATTATTTTCACTGTATTTTACTTCTTTATTTAGCTAAACTTACTGACATATAGCCTGACTGCATTAAATATGCAAATTAACATTATGTGCATACTGCAAAAGCATTATGTGGCATGCAGTGAATGCAAATTCGACAGGCCAATAGAATATATCATGGAGTGTGAATGAAATGATGTTGGTAGTTAGTATCCACAGTCCCTTAAAATGTGATCGTACAAGACATATAAACTTTCATTAAATGCACCTAGAAATAAAGTGAAGAGATTATGTAGAAAGTGGGTAAGCACCTGTGATGTCCGAGTATATATTTTGGGTGCCGTGAAAGTTCAAGAAATAAAATTTCTGACAGAAATGCAATGACACATATTACCTGATTGTGGTTAGTACACACTAGTTTCTCTGTCAAGTGTATTATTTATCCTTCCACTTCACTACAAAGTCAACACTAATGTATTCTGTGCCAGATTTAATAACAATGGGAATTGAAATAGCAGTCAACTCTACCATTTGTAAACGTTTTCCATACATATTTAAAAACTAATTTAATAATAAATTCAAGGCTATTCACTTCATGAGATAAAAATTTAACATGAATATTTGACTTCAAAAGATATGCAAATTCTTCTGTCCATCAGCTTTACATGAACACCATTATAAAAAACATTTAAAACCTTATGTCCTTGATTTACATTGTCATTATATTTTTTTACGTAACTGTTAAAAACTTTTATTAAGCAAAATAAATAATTATAATTAATTATCAATTTAAATAACATTTTTATTTAATAATTTCAACATTTCTTTCATATAATTATAACAAACATATTTTTATTATTAGATTTTTAATAGTTATGCAAAAACAATTATTTTTAAATATTAATTTACATACATTGTTATTTAATATTATTATAATAAAAATAATTTATTATTTTGCATAACTATTTGAGATTGAAATTACAATGACAAAGTAAATAGAAGAAATAAGATTTTGCATAATTTTAAGTATTGTTAAATGTTCACAGTAAGCCAATATACACAGAAGAACAAGCATAAAATGTTTTGAATTAAAATATTCTGTTGAGTCTCTGGCAAAGTATTTATTTCATGAAGAGAATCACTTAAAATATATTATTAAAAAGTATTCTATTCAATCAAATTCTCATTAACTGACAAAAAGGTAGAGGCAACACTGCACTATTACTGACATTACAACAACATCAAGATTATATAAATTTGGTGTACCAAATGGCTCAATGTGCCTGCAACAGAAAAAATATTCTACCAATGCTCTGTTCTATTATGCAGAGCAGTTCGTATTGACCCTCTCTACTTTCAGTGCACATTTTGCATACAACAATTAGTCAAACAAGAAAACAACATATATATAAAAAAAAAAAAAAAAAAGGCAAAATGGGAATAAACAGTGCAGAGCCAATGCTCCCAAATTACCGTTATCGTAAGGGATAAGTTGTACATGTGGTTGGGCACCTTTGGTGACACAGGTCCATTCATTAGAAGACAGTTAACAGTTGACTGTGAAACATTGTTTCCTATCACATTAGAGGCAGGAGGACTGTTCTGGGGCACTGAGTTCCTTGTTGTACCTGATGCTGCCGCACTATACAGTGTCGTCGTAGCTGTGGTTGTGCAAGGCAAGGCTCCACTCGATGCAGGAGGTTTTATTATGTTGTCGCTGCACGACGCTGTAGAATAATGAATACTGCTGTTAGACACAGTACTGGGTGATGAATAATTTTGTTGTTTGGAGAATCGAACAGAAATCTCATCCAGAAGAGCACTGGAAAACAAAGTTGTACACGTAGAACTAGTAGCAGTGTGGTTAGGATTACTTTCAGAGTTATTATTTGCAGACGGAGCATCTATGCAATTCATTAAAGGCTTGCCACTCTCCGTAGAGTTGTGTGCTGTGAAAACAAAAGAAGTAGATTCAGAAAGTTTTCGCAAACAGAAAAGTCAAACTTCACCATAAATAAATACTCTCAACATAACTGCAAATTTTAAAAATATAATTACAAAATGAAGTCAGTAGTAAATTTCTATTGCACTGCTTAAGAAACTGGTTATGGGGCAATGAACGAAATGATGAATATTTTTTTCACAATTTATAAATACACTTTATAAATCATAATTTACAACTTTACTTAATATTATAATAATTTGTAATTATTTTTTGGCTAGATACTTGTTCACACTCAGATTCATTTGAAAAATTAACAAAATTTATGTAAGAATATTTATTTTTCACGAAAATAATGAAAACTGAAAAAAAAAAATGATTTTCATTATATGTACGTACACTATTAAAAAACAACAACTATGAACGACTAAGCTAACGTAAAGACGTTAAACGTTATTTCAGGTTTAATATGTATACAGTTTTCAGACGTGATTTTATGCATAATAAAATAAATTTGAATTTCAAAAAATATCACACACTTCATAAAGAATAAAATAATAAGACTACTCACAATGTTTACGAATATGTCAGGTATGCACGAATGGACCCTTAACTCCGGTGCAACAGTTCAACCCTTCGTTGTAATTCAGAAAAATCCACCGCAACATTAGCAATTCAACATTAAACACGTAAAGGTAACCAACCCCACATGCAATCCAAGAATGGACCAAAGTCAGAAGTATATACACCATGAAGGACAAAAAGACCACATAACAGCCCGAATCATGATATTAAAAAGGTATATAGGTGAAATGAAGTAAAAGAAGAGGCAAATAAGGTCAATGCCATCAAACCCATACAACCAGACAGGTTTCACCATAAGTTATGCTATCCTCAGTGGCATAACTTATGCTGAAAAAACTTATGCAATACTTATTTATACTTATTTCAACTAATACTTAATGTTAAATTGCTAATGTTGCAGTGGATTTTTTGGAATTATGATGAAGGGTTGAACTGTTGCACCAGAGTTAATGGTCCATTCGTGCATACCTGACATATTCGTAAACATTGTGAGTAATCTTATTATGCATAAGGTCACGTCCAAAAACTATATATTAAACCTGAAATAACGTGATGTACAGTAGTGTGTAACATCTTTGCGTTAGCTTAGTCGTACTTTGTGCCACGTAAATAAATACATGCAATGTGGAATAGTTCATGCGCATATTTAAATGTTACTGAATATATCATGAAAGTGGTGATTTGTTACCAATTGCCGTCCATGGTGAGATACATTGGTGTACCCTGTGGAGATTTAATATGGCATCTTATTTAGTAAGTCAAGCTGCTAAAGTATTTAGAAAAAATCGAATTAAATTAGGTAAGGAAAGAGAACACCTGAATTTTCTTATCACGTGTAAGGCTAACGGCATCATTCCAAAATTCTTGCAAATTAGAAATCCTCGTTATTGTTACAGAGATAAGAATGTTATTGATACTTGTGAAGTTAAAAGGTTACGTTCATTTATATGAGAGAAACGAAGGGATATTGACCGATTAAGTATTAAATGTTATCACTCGTATAATAATTATATCTGCAAAGAAACTAATGAGGATGTTTTGAGAATTGAATTAACCCGGATATATGCCACGGTGGATCGAGAAGTAAGTACAAAGCATAACCACACATTTTAGAAGATTGAGAATTTGATGTGTAATAAATTGAAAATACTTGAAAAAGGAATGCCGTAAATGGTAATAAGCATTACATTAATAATTCTAAGATTGAATTGACAAATCTTCAAGAGATATCTTTAAACCATGGTATGAAGTATGCATATCCACAAGTAATTCCTAAGACTGAAGATATTGTACCTGCATGTGAAAATATCATTAACTTACCTATATTGAAAAGAGATCCTATCAGATTTAAAATTGAAAGAACTAGAAGTAAAATGTATGAAAACCTAGTGACCCACGTATTAAATACGAATGTGATGCGTTGATGGAGCTGAGAAATAATCCTATGATTAAGTGTATTGAAGCTGATAAAGCCAAACAAATAGTCATTTTGGATCCTGAGGTATTCCACGACAAAATGATTACTGCCATTAATAATTTATGTGCTACTAATGTTACAAGAGACCCAGCAGAATCCATACTTCGGCAGTTAGCCAAGTTTAAAAACCATAGTGATTAAGGTGGACGTCAGGTAATTTTGCTTCCTATATTTCCAATGGAAAAACTTCTGTACACATTTTCTTCACAATTAATGCGTTCCCAAGAATGAAAATTTGAACATCGATTAAAATAAGCTTCGTTTTATAACTTGGAATACTTAATATTTTCTAAAGCATAACCATAATTATGCAATCCAACATTTGTTTGTCTACTGACGTCATCAAAGTACAGGGTGCACTATCTTTTTTCTGGTTTCAACACCACCAAAGGAAAGGTTATTGATTTTTAATATAATTTATGGTTATGTTTTAGAAAATATTAAGTATTCCAAGTTATAAAATGAAGCTATTTTAATCGATGTTCACATTTCCATCCTTGGGAACACATTAACTGTGAAGAAAATGTATACAGAAGTTTTTCCATTGGAAGTACAGAAAGCAAAATTACTTGGCGTCCACCTTAAAATAAGATCAATTCCGCACAAGGAGATTAAAATAAGATCGATTCCACCAGATGGAGCTACTACTCCATACATTTTTGGTAAGTTAAAAATGCCTACGGAAGAAAGTCCTACAAGACCGATTGTTAACAGATGCACTGCACCAACTATTAATTTGGAACATGCCATGTTCAAATACTTGTGGCCTTTGTTCGACGAACACAAGTATACTGTTAAGAATTCTGCTGAAGTGATTCAGCAAATAAGAACGCTGAAATCTTCTGACTTTATTATGTTGAGCTTAGATGTTGTGTCTCATTTTCCAAATACTTCCACGGATATAGGCATTAAGCTTATCGACAAAAGGCTAAGACAAGTGAAAGCGGAGGAAGCCAAAAAGAATAGTATTATTTCGGCATTGGATTTCATAACTAAAAACAATTATTGTAAGTACGATACGGACATCTTCAAAGAGCAATTTGGTGCCCCAATGGATTCACCATTGTCAGGACTCTTAGCTGAGGTAGTTCTGCAGGATATTGAAAAAGATTTATTGTCGTTTGATAACACATACTTACCTTTGTTATTTCTGAGGTATATGAACGATATCATTATTTTCTGGAACCATTCTGAAAGTAAAGTAGATGAGTTCATTTGTGGGTACAATAGTTATTACCCTGCAATAACGGTTACTGCTGAGAAAGAAATAGACTGCAAGCTCAACTTTCTTGATATCACTTCATTTCGTGATACAAATAAAAATTGTATTGAAACTTCAGTGTGCAGAAAATCAACTTATATTCTGGCAGTCATCCCATTTGGTTCTGCACATCCAGGATGTTACAAAACTGCTGCTTTTTTGTTTTTCATAAGAAGAGCCATCAATTTATCTTCCACCAAAAAAGCTGAAGAAAATGAAATAAAATGGGTCGAGTCAGTGACCCAAGAGTTTGGTTACAGTAAACAGTTGACACAGTCTTTGTACATAAATATAAAAAACAAACTAAAAAATAAAGAACATGTAGTTACTGAAAGTGAAAAACAGCATTTTATAAAATTCCCGTACTCACCTCCATTGAGCGATGTCCTTAAGAAAGAATGTGCTACTTACAATATTAAGCTTGCAGAAACAGTACTTAACAATGGAAAATTATTGACTAACAATAATAAGATGTCCATCCTTGAAAGATCTGGAGTATACTCAATACCTACAATTAATGATGAAGGTGAACAAATGAAATATTATATAGGCAGTACAAGGAGACGTCTACAGTGCAGGCTGAATAAGCATTTATCAAACTGGCATAAGAAGGAGATGAAGACATCTCTAATGCAATACTGCCACGAGAATTATTTAACACCGGATTGATCCAACATTAAAATAATAACATTTCACAAAAAGTATGATAAAATTTTTATTTCCGAAGCTATTGCTATCGAAAAGACTAGAAAGATGAATTGCAATAATAATGTACTGATGGATTTACCGTATGCAAGGAAATACCTGATGGAGGAGGTTGAAGAGAAACAGGAGAAATAATTTCCATACAAAAAATGGAAAAAAAAAAAAAAAATGATAAAGTTGATTACCCAAATGAAGAAAAACACCATACTCGAGCGTTAGATGGCACCTCTGATACCTCCTAATCCCACGAGGCTTTGTGTGTGATTGCTGAAGCGTGTGGCTGGTGTGTCTGACATGTATTCGGCATTGTTGTAAGTGCATTCATGCGAGGAGGATTAACAACAGCGTGTACCACTGAGGATGGCATAACTTATGCTGAAAATGGTCTGGTTGTACGGGTTCGATGGCGTTGATGTTATTTGCTTCTTCTTTTACTTCATTTCACCTATTTAATATCATGATTCATGCTGTTATGTGGTCTTTTTGTCGTTCGTGGTGTCTATACTTCTGACTTTGGTCCATTGTTGGATTGCATGCTGGGTTACCTTTACATGTTTAATGTTGCTGTGGATTTTTCGGAATTAAGACGAAGGGTTGAACTATTGCACCGGAGTTAAGGGTTCATTCATACATACCTGACATATTTGTAAACATTGTGTGTAGTCTTATTATTTCATTCTTTATGAAATGTGTGATATTTTGAAATTTGAATTTATTTTATTATGCATAAGGTCACGTCTGAAAACTGTATATTAAACCTGAAATAAAGTGATGTACAGTAATGTGTAACATCTTTATGTTAGCTTAGTCATACTTTGTGCCACGTAAATATATACATGCAGTATGGTGTAGTTCATGCACATATTTAAATGTTATTGAATAAAACTATATGTTTTAAGGAATGCACTCACCTTTTAAATACTGTACATTCCATTTAATATGACAATAACTAATACTTTCAAAGTCACTGATTCTCTTTTTTTTTACAAATGTTAATAAAATTCACATACATATAAGTTTAAATTATGTTTTTAACTTACATGAATTTTATTGACTTTTTCAAATTATGGGAATCACATACTTTGAAGGATTAGTATTTTACATACCAGATATGGAATATACAATGCTTAAAGAATGTTCATTCCGTAAAACATAGATTTTTTATTTATTTATTTCTCAAATTTTCACCAGAAAAGATTTCCAAATTTCCCAAAGAATTTCTATAGCCAAAGATGAGCCCAAACAAAAAGGCACAAATTTACAAATACCTTAAACTGCTTCTCAACATGTTCACCTCTTACACCGAGACATTTGAGGTATTGGCCCACAAGTTTTTGCATCCCTTCACCAAAGAAGTCTACAAAGGTGTTGACTACATGCTGGGTGCACAAGTTGTGAGAGTGAAGTACATTAGCACAGTGATGTCTGACCAGTTAAGGAGAAAGTATTGGACATACTGTCAGTTCTTATTCCTTCTACAGTCGGTAATAAAATTTTTGAATGCCAAAAACTTTTGCCCAACTGAAATTTATGGAGAAAATACAATGCGAGAGGGAGTGGTTAGAAGTTGGTGTAGACAGTTCAGTAAAGAAAGGATGAATATGCACAGCAACGATCAAAGTTACTGCCTGCCATTAGTCAGATACAATCTGCTTCACCAGGTGAATGAGTACAGGCATGCCAACTTTCAAGAACTGAAATCCGTAAAAAAATTCAGTGAACGTTTATTTGATATGTCCAACTGTCTGATATATCAAACATATCGATTAAAAGCTAAATTTTTATAAAAATGATCTGTTTATTTTAAATGCTATTATTAGGATATTTGACACTCTTCAACACTTACAGCGATTAAAATGCAATCAGTACATAATTACCTCATTATTACATTATCGTTAGGCTACATACACAGAAAAATTCAATTTGTAAGTGAAATCATTGCGATACATCGCACTAACTTTTTACTTAACCAAGGTTTTGGCATTAAATTTTTGTGCCAACAAATTACTCTTGGAATATCTTTTAAAAAACGCAGTTTTAAATTTTATATTAGGTATACAAATAAGTTTTAAAACATTTTTTGTGTGATTATACCGCTAATTTACATATCCAACATTCTCCCGTGCCGTTGTCATGTGATCGTAACTGGTCCAGAGTATAAAATGTGACACAGAAGTTTGCCCAACAGTCAAACGCACTTGCACATCGGTAGGTGAAAGATGGCAAGCGTACTACATTTATTCGACACTGCATTGCATTAGTTACAAATTTAATCAAGGAAAAAATGCTGCAAAAGCTTGTGCATCGATCTGTTCTGTTCTGGGGGAGAATACTGTGTTGAAAAGCATGTGAGTTTTGGCTTAGATGGTTTACAGCAGGTGATTTTGATGTTAGCGATCGAGAATGTAGTGGTGCCCCACAGAAGTTTGCACATGAGGAACTGCAAGCATTGCTGGATGAAGATTTGTCTCAAATGCAAAAAGAACTAGCTGAACAACTGGGGGTAACTCAACAAACCATTTCCAATTGTTTATGCACAATGGGAAAGATTCAGAAGGAAGGAAAATGGGTGCCACATGACCTGAGCAAGAAGAACAAGGATGAGCGTGTCATGAAGAGTTTGAATCTATTGAATAAAAAACACAGAAAGTATTTTTCCGCTGAAAATCGTTACGGGTGATGAAAAGTGGATATGGTAAGACAATCCCAAATGCAAAAAACACTGGGTACACCCCGGTGAAGCAACGATTTCGACACCGATATGCAATATTCACTGCAAAAAAGTTCTGCTGTGCATCTGGTGGGATATGAAGGGTGCGTGCGCTCTATTATGAAATATTGGAACTGGGCCAAACTATTACTATAAATCGCTACAAGCCACAATTGCTGCGATTGAACCATGAAATCTGTCGGAAACGTCCATTCACGTGCAAAGGATTGCGTCCAGTGAAATTACTGCATGACAACGCTAGGCTGCATGTCGTGAAATCAGTCAAGGAAATGTTATTGACGCTTGGCTGGGAAGTTTTGGAGCACCTTGCGTATAGTCTTGACATAGCCCCTTCAGACTATCATTTGTTCCGATCGATGTAACATGGTTCGTCTGCTGTACGGTTCTGGACATGTGTCGAAGTGCAAAAATGGGTTGATGACTTCATCGTGTCACACAATGAAATATTCTTCATGGCTGGAATCCGTCAGCTGCCCGACCGATGACGGAAGGTGATAAATAATGACGGAGCATATTTTGATTCATAAAGTTACTGTTGTTTTCTCTCAAATTACATATTGCGTTGCCTTAAAACACTTTAAAATTTATTTGCACACCTAATAATTCTATTTTCTCTCTCTTTCAATCTCTTTTTCAGCAGTTGTCACCAATTCTAATCTTACGACATTTTTACCAAGGCTGTGAGCAGACAGGGTAGGGGGGACACAGAAATGGGAGAAAATGTGATCAGGTAAATCAAACAGGTCCTGTGGTACTTGGGGACAACCTGGGATAAAGAAGAAACAAACGAAATTCTAAAATATGTCGTAGGCAAAATAACCATGAAACAAGTAGAAATTAAGTAAGTTTCATGGGTATACTGTAAAACTTGGCAGCTATGAGAGAAAATTCAAGCAAACAGAAGATTCACCACTTCTAAGTTGACTACACATTTCCCACAAATTTCTCATTCTTTATCAGAGTTGGGCAAAATAGTAATTGAATTAATCGGTAATGCATTACAGGGTAATGGTAATGGGAACAAGAACTTAGCGTTACCATTACATGGTAATGGGGAACTGGTCATTAGAATTACATGGTAATTGTAATGACATGTAGAAGTTACCCATTATAATGGTTAATGGTTAACTATACGTTGGTAATTAACAAATAACTTATGGTAACAATACAACGTGAATAAACCAGCAACCAGTACACCCTTACATGTTGTGTAGGTTAATTGACAATTGTTCCACCCTTCAGACCTCAAATCTGTGTATGTAGGTATTGGAGATTGTACGTGTATGACATGAGTATTATAGTTGCCCCGCCTTTGCTGCAAGTGATTTGAACGAAATAATACATATGAAGTAAGTACGAATGGGATGTTTATTTCGATTAGAGATACTCATTTCCTCCATCTCCAGTACAGTATTCTCATCTATTACACACGTTTCACTGCCCAAAATAATTACCCCACCATAGCCACAAGCACATATTAGCACTACACTCACTGTTCAGTAACTCAGGGTGCACTGTCAAATATTACAGAAATTTGCGAACTCTTGACATTTTTGCCATACATCTCAAGTGTTGTTGTCCATTACTTGTCCAATAAGAACACTGGACTAGCGAGCGACTGACTCCATAAATATACTTCACGACAGGACCTGAACCTTCTGTAATATTCTCGATTTACATAAAGCTCTCCAACTTCCCACTGTGCGATCATTCTGGAACATTCTACAAACGTCTAACCCATTCTTGCTGCTTCTAGAACATTCTACATGACACTTCGGTCTCTGTCTGCTATGTTACATGGCCGACTTTTCTAGACATAGCTTTTGGTACACGTACATTTCTATAAACTATTAGTATGTAATTATTATTTGCAAATTGTGTAATTTCATTACAAAATAATTCCATTGCATTTGAATGGCATTATTAAATAATCGAATTACATCTTCTTCATTGTAATGCATTACAGATTAATTCCATTACCTTGTGCAAACCATACTTGGAATTACCTTGTAATGAATTACCTGTTACTGCATTACCTTGTAATGCATTACAAGTTAATTGTAATCTGTACTTCCATTACTTTGTAAATCATTCCTGCCTAACTCTGATCTTTATAGGACAAAATCATCCCAGAATGCTTGCAGTATCTCAATTTGTGTTCAAGATGGGTTCCCAAACTGCTTACAGATGTTTACAAAACACAGCACATGGCGGCAACACTGAACTCATTGGAATGGTATCACAATGAAGATGATGAATTTTCGAAACACACTGCAACGAGGGATGAAAATTGAATTACCCATGTGACACTAGAGAGTTAGCAACAAAAAATTCAATGCTCGGCTGAAGACAGCCGTGCAGTACTGGGTCAACACACAGGCAGCAAATTTCTTAGACGAGGAGATACAAAAATTTGTGTCCCAAAATACATTAAGGTATGTTTGCACTAATCCCAAAATAAAATAATAGCCCTGACACAAAAAATTTCGTTTACAACTAACCAAAACTTATTTTCTGGACACATCTCGAATTTTATACTTACGACATAAATTTAATGGTGTTTTACACCGATTTAACCAATTCTGCACCCAAAAGATAAGGGGAAATCCAGGGTGGTATGACTTTCTATAGCTTTAATACACATTGTAGCAATTTCAGATCTGTTACCCTTTAGTTTCATGTAGGCTGTTCAGAAAGTAATGCCTCTATGTGTTTGTATCTTTACTCCCAACAAGGCATGAAAATGGAACATAAAACAAAATACAGTGCAGAATATGTGATTTGTCAGACTAGGCTGCCATTTGATATGGAGTAGAGACATAGGGATCTTAACTAAAAAAAGCTATACAAAGGCTGCAGACAATCTCGTCATGCAGGGAGGAAGCAAACGGAGGTGGGGTCTAAAGGCAAAAGTTGTATTTGAGATTTTTAGTTGCCACTTGATATCCCTCCTCGTAATTCCCCCTCCCAGCCCTGGGTAATTGGCCTTTGGCCATCCTTGAGCCATCTGCAGTCTGCTCACCTTCATGTTTTCACTGAATGACCAAAAATTCCAATTTTTCATATTGTAAGTAGCTAACAGAACTTTATAAATTTTAGTCTTCAGAAACCTTCATGCTATCAGTTTTCATTGTACCTAGGAAACAATACATAGTTGTTACTTAAAACACTCACATAAGTTTTTGAGTTAAGAAATGCATGAGAAACACAATAAACAATAATTAAGAATTTCAGGTGAAGAACAAAAGAGAGACTATAGCCTAACCATTTAGTTGTGTGTTTCCCATTGCATTAGTTGATTTGGTTAGCAGTGTTAAATAAAAATGAAAGGGAAAATTAATTTGAGCCTGAGTTTTAGTCAAAGATTTTATATAAGAGCCCGCCCGGGGCAGACCAGGATCCATCTCTGGCCATTTTGTTATGCCCAGGCCCTTATCTGTCTCTGGGATTTTTGTCAGAGCCCAGAGCAGTGCTCATCTCTACTGCAGTTCACCAGGAGATCCAATGTCCGTGAAGGCTGCAACTAAAGCAGCATACCTTAAATTATGAGTATTGGTTTTGAAGGAATTTCTACCTTATTCACTGAAAACAGATACATTACTCATTACTTCCGGTTTTTTTTTTTTTTTTTTTTTATTTGCTACAAAAGAAAGTTATGCTAACATTAAAATTGTTATTGCTGCGGAAGATTTCTCAACTCTGTTGTGATACCACATACAGTGGAACCTAATTAAAAACACTTAATCACAGGATTTACTCAGATTAATATACTGAAATTCTATTTTAACTTGAAGAGCTTTTCATCATTCTTCACATCTTTGAGTTCATTTGTATTTAAAGATATTTCTGGCCTTTAGATCTTTATCAAAGCCATTTCTCAATTATTAGAAACTGCATCAAAAATTTTATTTATTCAGAAAGAAAAGTTTCAAATAACTGAGAACAGCCTTGAAAAAAAAAACTAAGAGGCCAGAAATGTCTGTAAATAATAAAGAACTAAGAAGATGTGAAGAATAACTTGAAGCTTTTCAAGTTAAAATAAAATTTCAGTGGAACCTGGTTTATAAGTTTTTCAAGAGACCAAGTACAATTAATGTCCGAGTTTTGAAGTATTTGCATACTTTCTCTATTCTGTTCTTCGGGTATATTTGCTTTTTAACCCTTTAAGCAACCGACGTTTCTGAACCAAATGGTGCTCAAACTTTTCTAAGCTTCCCAAACAGAAATTGTTCACATAACAACATGATTCTACGAAAGCTATGAAAAAACAATACCTTTACCTCTCCCACGTTAGCAGTACTGAACATAAACTTGTCGCTAGTGATAAGATCTTGTTTCCGTAGTCCTCTGCTTCATGACCCTAGACATGATGGGGAATGGCTTGTTCCTGTGACAAGGACAACATGCTACTGGGTAGAAACAAGTGCCTCAAACATCTTCTCTCTTTCTTTTCTTAGGTTAGTTGACATTGTTATAGCTATTTTAGCAGAAAAGCAGTTAGAAAGGATTAGTGTCAATCATCCTCTTAAATGACCAATTTGAAAAACTAACTGGTCATTTAGGGGTGGTTAGAGTCAATCGTCCCCCTAAATGGCCACTTTAAGAAGCTAAAGAGAAAGCATTGCTCTCTGATGAGCAAGTTCACTCATTCCAGATGCGTTCAACAAACTTTTTAGACTATGACTATACTTGTTCGAGCTGATTGCAGCCAATTTTGCTAACCCCAAGTTAATTTGTTCCAGCAGGTTGAAGGGTCAAAAGGAATATATAACCAGATAAACAATTAATCAATAGTAAAACTATACTAGTAATCCAATTTATTGGTATGCAATCTGAATAATAAAACAATTTGTTCTCTGGAACGGCATGAACTCAGAAATACCAAAATTAGTTGAACTTATCAATTCAATTGATCCTCATATACAGTTCACATGTGAGACCAAAAATAATGGCTGCTTACCATTCCTTGATGTTCTTGTGTCACACTCCGAAGGATCCTTCAGTACAACAGTTTATTGAAAACCATTTGCTGTTTTCTTACCACCACATGCAAAATCAAATCATCCATGGAAACAAAAGATATCTGCCTTCTTCACATACGTATATCGTGCAATACATATCTGCACAACTGAGGATTCCTTACAGAAAGAGCTTGATTTTCTTAAACAAATTGCAGTACACAGAGGTTACAGCCCTTCCATTATAGACAAAGCTGTCCAAAAATTTAGGAAACCAAAGCCTGTCTAAATGCTCATGCCTATAGACCTCCCAATATGAAAGAATTGGGCAGTTGTCCCATTTGTTCCTCAGATTTGCTTCGGAATTTCGAAAATTCTCAAAAGTTTTAGTTTCAAAGTTATTTTCAAACCCATAAACAAGATGAATTTTTACGGATCAAAAGACTACGTCAAAGACATAAACTTCTGTGGAATTTATCAGATACCTTGTGAATGTGGACTTTCATATATAGGACAGACTCGCAGGGCTCTAAGTTTCCGTGTGAAGGAACACAAGACTTATGTACCGAACTATGAACTGAAGAAGTCGTCTATAGCCCAACATTGTCACGAAAATAACCATAAATTTTTGTTTGGAAACGCTATGCTTATTGATAAACTGGACTCGACTATCAAGCTTAATATATTAGAAGCTTTCCACATATAGCGGAACTCATCACAGATTGTCAACGACATGACGTCGACTTCATTTCTTTCAAGCGCATGGAAACAACTCACCAAAATTCATGACCGTCAGAATTCTGATGATGTCAAAATGATTTGAATGTTTACGCTCCATTCGTCCTGAGGATGTCGAGCCAAAAGCTCAGCGAAACTATAGTTGATGTATAATAAACATTTTATTGTGCGAAACGTTATTATTATTCTATCTTAACACCGCAAACTTAGTAGTCATAAATCATACATAATAAAATGCTTATTTGAAAATAATAAAAAATAAACAATAAAACACTTATTTGTATATTCCTATGCCAATAAATCAGATTACTAGTATAGTTTTACTATTTATTACATAATTGTTGTACAGTTCCTCATTATTAACAATTAATCATTTTGTAGTATTATTGCTCCTTATTTTCATTTATTAAATATGAACATAATATATTATGTTCATATTTAATAAATGAAAATAAGGAACAATAATACTACAAAATGATTGTTTATCTGGTCGTATATTCCCTTTCAAAAGCACATATACATGAAGAACAGAACAAAGAAAGCATGCAAATACTTCAAAACTTAAATAATAAAACCATGTAATTACTGCATAACAGGGGAAAAAACATCAATGCAAAATTTGCACAATTAATGTATAATTGAAAAAAAGAAAAACAATGTACAAATGAAATAGGGCAATTCAGAATTTTTGGATCGATGGCATTTTACATACAAATGAGAAAAATGCAAAAATGAGAAACTATTTATAAACTAGGCTCTACCGTATCTGTATGGTTAACAAATTAAGCGTCATTTTTCAACTGAAATTAATAATATACTCTTTAAAAGGCATTTCATCACATTTGCACATCACTGTCAAAAATTAAGATATAGATCATAAAAGTGAAAAAGAAAAAAACTGATATGAATGGATTTGCTACTTGCCAAAAGAAATAAAAAGATAAAAATGCAAGACAGTAATTTGGTTGGTTAGTTGGAGTTTTATGGCGCAAGGGCCTCAAAGGGCCAAAAAGAGTGTCAAATCTAATGTTTTAAAAGTTACAAAGAACATTAAAAGGTAATAATGTGAAACGGAACAAGCAGTGTAAAAGGCAAGAAAAAAACGAAAAAACAACGCACTATAAAACGACAACACTGGTACAAGGAATCATATGATTAACGTAACAAAACAATATAAAATGAGAACAACTTATGAGACAAAATCAGAACAATGAAAAAAATGTAACAATGATGTCATAAACAACGATGCAATAAAACATGATATAAAAGGTGCAAAAGGTCATTAAAACAGAAACAGGCTAAACAAAACGAGAAACACCGGTAACACGTAGAAATGAAAAAACAGAAGACATGTCACACTTATCGCAAAAGACGACTCAGGATCACTGAGCCGTTTGGTAGAATTAGTAAAAGAAAATAACAAGAGCATTGATGAACAAAATGACGACAAGAACATAAAAATATGAACAACAGTTAAAGGTACATCACACGTCCCACACGTAGGGCAGTGTTGCCGCACAGCAAATAGCGGTGGCTGAAATGACAATGCCCAATGTGGAGACGTGCGAGTACAACTTTCTTCCTATGGTTCCAGCAACATGAGGAAGTCCAGACACCAAGATCCAGTTTGATACGATGTAGTTTATTGTCAGCCTGTTGGTCCCACTGACCCTGTCACATTCGCTTGCTATAATCACAGATCAGAAAACGCAAATCCTGGTGAAACAGGGGCAGGGGATTGATGACCAAAGAGGAAGCAGATCTAGCAGTCGTGCCAGCACACTTGTTACCTGAGATTTCAACATGGCCAGGAATCCAGCAAAATTGTATCTGGAAACCAGCCTGAAGCAAGGTACACAGTAACCGCCTCATGCAAAAAGAAAAAGGATGGTCAGATATGTTGGCAGAAGACAGGGCCTGCAGTACACTCAAAGAATCTATATATATTATAGCTTGATGATGAGTGGTCGACTGTCAATGACAAAGGGCAAGATACATAGCATGCAACTCCGCCAAAAACACCATAGCCTCAACGCAGACAGCCACAGGTCCAATGACTCCATGAATCTTGGAGCCATCAGTGAAAATGGGAGTGTAGTCAGAATTGAGGGAACGGTGCTCAGCGAAGAGCTGCTGGTAGATGAACACAGGAGTTGAGGACTTATCATACGATGCAAAGCTGGTATCAACCATGACACCAAGAGGATGCCATGGATAATCTGCAAAGCCCCTAGTCTCTCCAACATAGACAAGTCAAGCCCTGTATCATGAGCTATGGTCGCCATACGAAGACCAAAAGTTGGAATACAAGAAGGCCAGTTTTCAAATAAACAAGCATACTGGGGTTGAAAAATTGCATCGTATAAAGGATGGTCTGGAAGAGATCATGGTTTAAAGTAAAATTGAAGAGACAGCTGCAAACGACATAATTCAAATGATGGTTCGTTTGCGTCAGCATAAAGGCTGGGAATGGGTGACGTGTAAAATGCTCCCGTACAAAGGCGCAACGCTTCATGGTGAATGGCATCTAACGGCCAGACAGAGAACGGAACGACGCGCACAGCCATACAAGATACAACCATAATTCGGCTTCTACCGAAAAAGAGAATGGTAGATATGAAATAAAGACATTCTGTCTGCATCCCATGAGACTGAAGAAAGGATCTTAAGGATTGACATAGCCCGCAGACAGGGAGTTTTTAGTGTCTGTGAAGAAGTGGGTACAACAGTCCACACCTGAATTTTTTCAAAGAGGATTCGAGAGTTGGGTTTAACAATGGCGCAAATGCATCGCTTGTGATGGAGAATATGTTGAGTAGTACTTGTATAGAGAAAGAGTTACTGTACCAACATGTGCAATTTGAACGACCTCTGTCAGTTAATAAAAAAGTTATGCCCACTTTTACATTACTTTCGGTGCAACCCTCGTACTTTGATGTCCACCAATCAGTGATATTCAGGCCATGGCAGTAATTTTGAACAACCCAGCCCACAGGAGACCAGCTACAGGGCAACTTCTCAAGATCACTGCTATGATGGACTGCTAGCCAGAAGGATGATGAAAGCAACAGCACAATCTCTGCATGCAGACCTTACTGCAGCTACTGGGTAGCAGTTGTAGGAGTCATAAAGAGTGGACTCAATTACCATCATTTTGTGTGTATCAATTAAGTTCCAGACATAGAGTTCATTTGAAATGGTACAAAGATTGTGTAGGCTGTATCTGAGAACAGTTGAATAATGTTCTCTTCACAGATGAGTTTTAGCTACATGCTGATATGAGATCATTTCTAAGAGGGTAAACAAATTACAGCACAATCTCAATTGGCTGGACATGATGCGCAAAAATTTTGGGATGATGATCATGTTGATAAAAACTTAAATCAAAAATTCTTAGTCAAACTCAGAAAATTATCAATTTTGTAGTACACGGAAAATGACAAGAAACCGGTTAACAGAGTTTGGAAATTGTTTCGAGTGCAATTACTGATGAGAATGGAAACACTGATAAGGAGCTGCACAGGAGAACTGACAAAGCAAGCAGAGAAATCTCTTGTCAGCTGCATTTGAATATTCTCACTAGGAAAAGGTTAGCCAGGGAATTACACTTGTTGTACACAATACAATACTTATATCTATCCTCTTTAATGGAAGTGAGAGTTAGGTGCAAAATAAAGAGCTCTATAGAAGATTAGAGGTTGCAGACATGAGAGTGGCAAAAAGAACATCTGGGAAAAGATTGACATTACCACCGAGTAGCATACTTCTTTTATTGCAGAGGTCACCGAGAACATATTCAGACAGTAAGGGTATGTGTATCAAATGAGAGATGAAAGACTGCCCAATCAGGTGTGAGATTCAGTGGTACCAGACCAAGAAATACAACCAAAACAAGGTGGATAAAAATTGTGAAATAAGTTATGATTGATCGAAAAAGCAACGTATGTAGTAGAATAAAGAAAAAAACTTGCAAAGAGATAAGAAAAAGTTTATTGCAGAAAAGGACTACTGTGTATAAGTGCATATAAGCCGACCTCCTAGTTCACAACAGCCAAAGAACTGGGACTCGCATATAAGCCAACCTCATATTTAAAAAGTTTGGAAAACATGATATTTACTGAAATAAAATTATGCAAATTTCTAAAATTATCTTCTTTAAAAACCTTCAAAATCCGACTCACTATTGGTGTTTCCAAAGAGCTCCAGTAAGTCCATTTCCGTTAAAGTTGCATCATCAATATAAACATGGCCATCAGAAAAGTCATCGTGGCTGTTTTCTTCATCTGAATTATAAACCAAATCATCTTCTGTACCATCCATGACATTATTTATGGAGCATTTTGATAAGATTATAACTTTGCACTTCTGTAATGACATTGTGTGGGCAGTCCTAAGAGAGATGCCCACGCTTGCTGTGAAAACACAGGAGATTGCGGATTTGTTCATTACCCCCCTCCCCAAAGGTGGGGTTACATGCTTAAAGTCCCACAGGGGAAGTAAGGAAGGGACTTATTCCTCTTCAGGAGCAAGCAGCTTCATGGTTTTGCTTTTAAAAGTAATTTGGTTTTGCACTTACCATATTAGTTACAACTATTCTCATATAACAACGGATGGTCTGTTTCTTGAAAAGGTACATTAGGTTCGAAACTGTTTTTCATTATATATTTAACTGGCTTTTGTGTAAGCTGACCCCTGCACTCTACAAAAAGAATATTACCCAAAAACTTTCAGCTTACACGCAAGTATATACAGTGATTTGTGTACGTGTGTATACAAAAAAAATATAAGCATTCTGTAATATAATTTACAAATTAAAAAATGCAATTTCAATGTTGTATCTCTTTATGCCACGATACATAGGGACCTCAGTTCTTTTTCTCCCAAAACAGTAAAATTTTAATCACATTATTAATTATTTATGTCATTAAAATGTAATTTAATCTAATCACCCTTTGTTAAAATGACACTTCCACAGAGTGGCATGAATATTGAGATGCCCTGGATGACGTTACAATCAAATTTGACTGCATTTACAATTAACCAAGTTCAAATTATGTATGCAGTTCAGCCTTGATAACGCAAATTACTTTTACTGGGAACTGTTTCTTAATTTCCCAACCATTGTCATATATTTAAGTGGGGTTTTTTTTTCGTTCTTTTAACATGAACACCCTTAACATGAAATACCGTTTTATATTTCATCAGCATAGAAAAATGTGGCATGAAATTAGCATGAACCAGTAACTTTTTTTTTTTTTTTTTGCTTGTTAATGTTACTGCTTCATCTCGTTCATTTTGAATCCCACTGGGGCACAACTGTTCAAACTGCCAACTCTTAAATCCCACTGCCAACTGTTCAAACGATGGAAAGAAGTCAATGGAAAGGATTGCAGGGGAGGGTACGTCTCCCAGGAAAATGTGGCCTTGGTGGAATCACTTGCTTCAGCTAGAGATCAGGAATTTTGGGAAGAGTGAAGCTTTCATCAGAGGGTGAATCTTGTTCTCTCTCAACCCCTCCCCACCTCATCTGCTTAGGCTAAATTTTTTGCCCATTAAAGAAAGAGAAGTCTTGGAATTAAAGAAAGAAGTTTGGGGTGATGATGTCATGACTTCAGACATTTTTACAGATGCTGAAATTGAGGACAACGTGATTAACAGCAGAAAGGTAGAGTCAGAGAATTTATCTGATAAAATGGAAGTCCCCGGCACAACTGTAAAATTTTCAGAAGCTTTGGCTGCACTGCAAACAATGGATTTGTTTCATAATGGAACAAGTAGATAGTTCGGCATCTTTAGGGAACGTAGACGAACTGGAAGAATTTTTGGCACATTGTTCTGGTAAGAAAGAAAGTAGTTTCTAATAACAGATTTGTTTTAATCCAGCTCTAACTGAACATACTGTAAAAATTATTTTCATACATATGTACTTAGTAGAATATATACTGTTCATCACATTACACAGTGTGCTACAGTACTGCACATTATTTTCCCTTCATTGTGTAAAGTTTTTTAAAAAGGAAATGTAATTAATGTTTTGGAATCCTAAAGGTGTTTATGTGCTTTTTTTTTAATTGTACTGTATAAATTTGCATATATCAGAACATATTAAGTTTTTTGACTAATTACATGTCATTCAATAACACAACTTTTAACATGGTCAACATTTTGGGTCCTAGAGATGTATGCAATAATGAGGTTTCATTATATCATCAAATCTTTAAACATCATCAAATAGGAATAACAAAATGATGAAAATTTCATATTTAGTAACAGTTTCCAATTATCTTACCTTTGGAAGTGGAAGTTGTACACTGTGTACCAGCAGCAGCAACAGCATAGGGTGTTGTAATAGGAGCAGGAGATACAACAAAATCACTCGTGTGATTTAATGGGGGTGAACTGCTAATACTGCTTTCCGAAGAATTGCTGTGAAGAAAAACCGACAAGTGTACAACAACATAGAGAAACAAAACAGTCATTAGTAAGTACAGAAAGTAACTTTTACATTTAAATTTTGAAGATCAACAGGAACTAAGAACCAAAGGTAGGCCTAAATTTTTTTAATCTTTTAAATCCTCAATTTTTTTTTTTTTTTTTTTTTGCTCAATATTTTATATATTGCACCACTTTCAATACAAATCATTATGTGTAGAACAGAAGTAAAGCGTAAACACTATTACAAGGAATTTCTCATTAAGATTAGAACTTGTACTGCTTATCTTAATGAGAAATACCACATAATACTGACCTTTGGACAGATCAAGCATAAGCCTAATGCTTTAACACATTACAAAAATGGGGGGAGTACTTTTCTGTTAGCACAGGACCACTATTGTTTGTTGCCAATTCCTGTTGATGGGTGATACCATGTGTTTTTCACAGTTTTCTGTGCAACAGATTTCAGTAGCATCTTACCTTAATTAAAGGTGGTGACACAAACATTCACTGCTTTTTGGGAGGGGGAGGTCAAAAATGCCCCACGTGTATCTATAGCTATGAGGAGATCTATGCTATGAGACGCTACATCTATGTCAAGGACCACTTAGACATCATGCATTTTATACAATCACAAGAACTTCACAATTAAAATAACTAACTGAATTTGCTCTTATTTTAACTGTAAGTGTGGGGAGTGTTAGTGAGAGATGGGTTTGCCTCCTTGGGGCACTCCATGGGTAACAATGGCACACAGAACAGCAACAAGGGCCTCTGTGAATCTTGGAGAGGCACCAGCTAGTTCTGTGTAACATTGTTGGTCAAAAGGACCCAACTCACCGGATTTTGTTCCAAAATCCTTAGGTTGAATGACCAACTGGAATCGTTAGCTGTGGGCTAATCCCTCACACTGATGTACTTCCCCGATTACAAAGAATGCTATAAAAGGACTCAAGTGTGGGATATGGTGGACCTACAACACTTGAGAAGGATGGTCCACCACGGAATTGACCTGGACCTTCTAAAAGGCATATGAGAAAGAGATCTTGGCTGAGTGAATGTAAGATTGGTGTATGGAATACTAGAGGTATAAATGGGAAGATAAATGAGGTGATTCAAGAAATGAATAAGTATAGATTGGATGTGCTGAAGTGAAACTAAAAAGGAAGAAACTGGGATAGAAGAAATGAATGGAACGGTGAGTGTGTGGTCTGGAGTATTGGATAGTGTGAGAGGACAAGCTGGTGTAGATGTGATTTTAAGTGAAAAGATGAACAACTTGATTCACTATAGCTGCATAAGTGAGAGAATTCTTTGGATTCGTTTGAAAACGAAACTTCAGAGAATAGTAATTGTTGTAGTGTATGCTGATTGTGACTCTGAACCTTCTAATATGAAGGAAGATTTCTGGAATGAGCTAAAAGCTGCTTTGAGCCAGTTTCATGCTAAAGAGAAAGTTATAATAGCAGGGAATTTCAGTGCTAGAGTTGATGTGCAGAATGGGATTTCTGACGACATAAGTTTAATGATCCTGGTGTGAATGATAATGATGAAAGATTAATTGAAATCTGCATCAAAAATGGATTGTGGGTATCTAATACATTTTTCAACCACAAGTATATCCACACATACACTTGGAAAAATCGTACTCTTGGATTAAAGAGTGTAATAGATTTTGTTGTTTATAATCAGCATCTGAAACACTTAGTTGTTGATATGTGTGTGATGAGAGATGCAGATGTTGGCTCTGATCATCACCTGTTAGTGTCACGGGTGAAATGGAATGTTGGTTGGAGAAGGTGGTATAAGAAGATGCCTGTGGTGAAAAGAATAAAGGTTAAAAAGATGTCTGAAGAACATCAGTGTTACTCTGATTTACTCAGTGAACGTCTGAATGAGTTGAAGGCATGCAAGAGGGCTGTAGAGAAGAAGTGGACATGTTTTAAGAACTGTATTGTTACTGCTGCTGAAGAGGTCTGTGGTACTGCAACAGTGGGTAACTTTAAAAGTGATGTTCGCTGGAATAGCGAGGTTAAAGAACCATTAAAGAGAAAGAAGGAAGCATACTTGGGGATGTTGCAAGGTATAGACTCAGAGGATGAATATTGCTGTAAAAAGTGTGAGGCAGCAAAGCTGGTTCACCAGAGTAAGGAAAAAGATAGGAAGGAAATGGAGGAAAGGCATGAATTGGATTTTTGGAAAGATAGAAAAACATTCTGGAAGTACATAAGACATAGGAAAAATAGGGAAAATAAAATTCTAGGCTGTGTAAAGAATAGGGTTGGAGAAATGAGATGGAAGTCCAATGAGCTAAGTGAAAGATGGGGTGAGTACTTCTGTGATTTATTAGGTAATGAAAGCAAAAATGATTATGAAGCAGAAGCAGATGGTGTCATAGTGAGAGATGGGAGAACTAGTGGGATCTCAAGAGAAGAGGTGTGTAAAGCTCTAAAATCTCTTCAGAATGGTAAAGCTTTGGGAGTAGATGGCATATATGCTGAGATGCTAAAATATGGTGGTGACTCTGTGATTGACTGCTTAACTGAAATTTGCCAGTTATGTTGGAAGCTAGGAATGATCTCTCAGGATTGGATTGGAGGGATGCTATCATTGCTCCCTTGTACAAGGGAAAAGGTAATCACTCTGAATGCAAGAACTGTTGTGGTATCAGTTTGCTGAGTATGCCAGAGAAAGTGTTTGGGAAGGTCATTATCGATAAGGTACGAGTTCTTGTGTCAGAGAAAGTGTGGGATGTACAGAGTGGTTTTTATCCCGGTAAGGGCTGCACTAATCAAATTTTTGCCTCACGCATGATGATTGAAAAGTATCTGTCTGTTGGTAAAAAGTGTTTGAGGCCTTCATAGATTTAGAGAAAGCTTATGACAATGCAAATAAGACTCTTCTGTGGAAGGTACTGAATAAATATGGTATTACTGGGAACCTACTTAATAGTGTGAAAGCCAAGTACGCTGGCAGTAGAGCTTGCGTACGAGTGAAAGGTGTTTTATCGAAATAGTTTTGTATTGGTGCAGGAGTCAGGCAAAGTTGTGCAATGTCACCCTGGCTGTTTAATATATTAATGCGTGCATGCATGCGTGATGCCAAAATGGATAATACTGGTTTGTATCTTGGTAATATGCATGTGTGCAGATTGCTCTACGCTGATGACACTGTCCTGTTGGCTGAGAGCAAAAGTGAGTTGCAGAGTATGTTGTCCCGGATGTATGAATTTTGCATGAAATTCAAACTGAGTAAAAATATATGAAAAACCAAAGTTACGGTTTTTGAGCGAGGAACTGTTCATACTGAATGCAAGATAAGGCTTAATGGCACAGAGATTGGCCAGGTGAATGAGTTTGTATATTTAGGAAGTATGTTTGACAGAGAGAACAAATCAGATGGCAAAATTAATAGGTGGGTAAAACCTTCATTGAAAGTCATAGCTGCCTTAGGAGGATTTCACAGGAATGATGGCTTGGTTCTCAAGGAAGTCCCGAATGGCTGTGTATGAAAGTGTAATTGTTCCTACCCTGATGTACAGCAGTGAAACCTAGGTACTGCAGAAAAGACAGGAGTCGTTTGTGTGCTGGGGAGATACGTTACTTACGGGGATTTGTGGTAAGACATGCGCTGATCATGTGAGGAATGAAGATGTGTTGCAGATGTGTAATGTGAGGTAAAATGTTGTTAGTAAGGTGGAGACTAATATTCTTAGGTGATTTGGCCATGTTGAAAGAATGAGGGATGAGATGCTGACTAAGAGGATTTTTTCAGCCCAAGTGGCAGGAAAGAAAGGTAGAGGAAAGCCAAGAAAATCATGGGAGGACCAGATTCATGAATAGTGCGCATGTGATGGATGTTAATGGAGCTTGAGCAGTGTGCAGAGATTGTTGCAAATGGAGGCATTTGGATACACCAACAGTAAGCAAATTCTAGTTCTATCAGTTAAATGTGTACTTGGCACATATTCTTTCTTTGAGGAGATAACCTCTGAATCTCAGAGAATAGGTTAATGATATGATGTATGTACACTATATTGACAAAAGTCACCGGACACCCCTTCAAAGGCAAATGAACCGATCCGCTGCATTGCTAAGATGTGCGGTACAGCTGCAAACAGTATAAAAACAAGCCTGCAGCTGAGAGTGATAATATCGCACTGTGAGGATGAGTGAAAATGTTGTGGTGGGAGAGAACCGACTTTGAAAGGAAAGATTGTAGGGTGTTACTTTAGTGGGTTGTCCATAAGAGAAACCGAGAGGCGTTTAAACATACCCAAGTCAACTGTTTTTGACATAATGAATAAGTAGAAGACACATGGCATGCCTTAAGCAGCAAAACGTGCCGGCAGACCAAAGAAAATCAGTGATAGAGGATGTCAAAGCCTCAGGAGAGTAGTTACAGCTAATCGACAGAGTACTTACTGCACAAGACCCCAGTGTACACGTGAGTAAAAATGCTGGAACCTCGGTATGTACACGTACCATTCACAGAGAACTTCATTCCATGGGTTATTGTGGTCATGCGCCTGCTCATAAGCCTTTCATCTCCACTCGGAATGCTACTCGTCGTTTAGCATGGTGTAAAGAACATTTATCATGGACTGATGAATCCAGATACACAATCCATCAGTCTGATGGCGGTGTGTGGGTATGGTGGCAGCCGGGGGAACGCTACTTACCAAAGTGTAATGTTCCTATGGTCAAGTTTGGAGCTACCAGTGTACTCGTGTGGGGGTGTTTTTCGTGGTATGGTCCCAGCCCACTGGTTATCTTGGACAAACCTGTTAACCAGCATGTCTACCTCGATATTCTGGACAATTATGCCCTACCAACTCTGTGGCAATACTATGGAACCAAGCTTTGTTGGTACCAGCAGAATAATGCACTGATCCATAAAGCAAGGACTGTCATGGTGTGGTTTGACGATAATTCCGTATTGTATGTGCACTGGCCAGCACAGAGCCTTATCTTAATCCCATAGAGCACCTATCGGATGAATTAGAGCGCCACCTAAGAAGTTTGGAACCAAGGCCTACTACTAAGCAACAGTTAGCAGCAGCATTATGTACTGAATGGAAGCGCATACCTATCGTTGTGTTCCAAAACCTTTTTGAAAACATGTCTTGAACGGTCAGTGCATGCATTAAGGTGGACTGACACTGTACTAATGTAAGTCAATAAATGCTATGTTGTGTTTCTCTTCTAGGTGTCCAGTGACTTTTGACAATAAATATGTATGTATGTATGTATGTATGTTTAACTGTAAGTTCTTGTTGCAGTTGAATAAAACGCATGATCACCACATGGTTGTTCACATAGATATAGTGTAAATGTTGCTGTAAACTTCGGACCATGCGCATGTTGTATATGTGTTTCAAGACATGCATGTGGGTTGTGAAAGGTAAGCTAGTGTTTGTACACTATCTACCAACAAGTAATTGGACACCTGTGATAGCAAAGGAAAACAAAGTTTATTCACCTTCAATAGTTGGTGGAGCCTCCACGAGCGGCAATTACAGCTGCGACCATCCGGGGCATACTTTCAACCAGGCGTTGTACGACGGCTAGCGGTATTTTCTTCCACTCGGCTTGGAGAAGACAGGTCAGTTCCTTCACCGATTTCGTTTGGTGGGGGCTCCCCTTAAGTCAATGCTCCAACTCGTTTCAGAGGTGCTCGATAGGGTTAAGGTCCGGGCTCTGTGCAGGCCAGTCCATTTGATTAACCCCATTGTCACCATACCAAGCCATGGTGGACCTCGCAACATGACTGGTGGCATTGTCATCCTGAAAGTAACATGGGTCCACCCCGGAAAACTGCCACAACGTAGGAAGCGCATGGTCATCCAAAATGGTGCAGTAGGTCTCGGCATTGAGTCTACTAGGAATCGCGACCAAAGGTCCTGTGCCATACCAGGAGAAACATCCCCATAGCATAATTCCACCGCCACCGAACTTCACAGTTGGCACAATACATTCCGGCAGGAGGCGTTCTCCAGGCAGACGCCAAACCCAGACCCTGCCATCCGAACGGTAGAAGGTGAACCTTGATTCGTCGCTCCAGAGAATCGGTTTCCACTGTTCAACGGTCCACTGTCGACATTCTTTGCACCACGTCAGTCGAGCAGCGCTATTAGACTTGGTGAACAAAGGCTTGCGGGCGGCAGCACGTCCATGATAACCAAGCAGATGGGCTTCCTTACGGATGGTATTCATCGAAAGAATACTCCCGGATGCCTGTTGAAACTCCTCGCGGATGTGGCCCATTGATTTGGTGCGGTTCTTCCGAATTTCTCTGGCCAGCACCCGTCAGTCTCTAACTCCCAGTTTTGTGGGTCTGCCGCGTCTGGGCACATTCCGACAGTCACCTCTCAACTCGCTGGATATGTCACGTATGGATCGGCCATTTCTGTAATACCCGACGATTACACCTTTCTCAAAATCAGAGAGCTCCAAACTGCGTGGCATCTTGCATGCGGTTGGTTGCGTTGTTGTTTCCCACACGATACTTAATGGCGGCGGCCGTGACGTGTATCAGGACCGCAGATATCGTCGATTGCAGGGGTGTCCAATTACTTGTTGGTAGATAGTGTATATAACATATTTAATGTATAAAATTGTTCTGACCCTATAGCAAAATAAGTAAATAAATAATTAAATAAATAAAAAAACAAGGGAACAATTAAATACCATTTGTCAGCAGGTAAGGTATGTTTCTATAATAAACACTCCGTAACTTGGTGTAATTATGAATTTATTAAATAGCCGAGCTTTTGCTCCTCACCAGAGGGCATTTTCAAGGCTTATGCAACTTTATAGAATATGTTACATGATTTAAACACAAAAATGAACCGACAAATTAATATACAGGGTGTCTCAAAAATACATGGCAAAACTGCAGGAATTCCTCATAGGTAGATAAGAAAAAAAGTTTATATCAACATAGGTCTGGAAACTCTTGGTTTCTGAGTTATGAAGGACTGTCTATGACACTTAACTGTTCATATTACCTTATAGTAATTGTTCAAAATGTCCACCTTTAGCCTAAATACAGGCATGATGTCCCATGCACTCGCCAACACACTGCCACATTCTTGGCATGTGTCGTATTGTTTCACAACCAGCCGCAATTCGATTGCAGAGAGTTTCTACGTCTGCTACTGGAGTCGAATACACCAATGATTTTAAATGGCCCCACAAGAAGAAATCTAGAGGGTTTAAATCTGGTGAGCGAGGAGGCCAGACAGTTGGTCCACATCTACCAATCCACCGACTAGGGAACTTTCGATTCAAGTAATTGCAAGCTAGGTGGCTAAAATGTGCGGGAGCGCCATCTTGCATAAAGTGTGCTTGTTGACGAATGATCAGTGGCGTGTCGTCGAAGAAATCAGGTATGTTGTTTTCCAGAAAGGTGTGGTATGCCCGCCCCGTGAGTTTGTTGGGAAGTACATGGGACCCAAATAACTTATCACCAAAAACACCCGCCAAGATGTTTAGGCTGAACCGCTGTTGGTGACGTGATGGAAGAATTGCATGTGGGTTTTCCTTGGCCCACATATGCTGATTGTGAAAGTTTAGGATTCCGTCGCGTGTGAACTGTACTTCATTGGTGAATATCACTATAGTAGGAAAGTTAGGAGTTGTACCACACTGCTGCAGGAACCACTGGCAGAACATTACTCGTGCAGGGAAATCTGCTGGTGACAAGGCGTGTACCCGTTGCAGATGGTACGGATACAGGTGTTGTTCTCGCAACACTCTAAAAATAGTCGAACGATGAACAGGAAGCTGCATGGCTACTCTGCATGTGCTGATTTCAAGAGTTGCATGCACAACATCCAAAATCTCCGCCTCTACTTCAGGAATTGTAGATTTTGGTCATCCTCTGTTGGCAGCACGACATGTAAAGGTCTCATGTTCACTAAGGCGGCGATGGATACTTTCAAACGTTTTCCTGTCTGGACATCTTTGTCCTGGGAACCTTTAAAGGTACAAACGACTAGCCTCCAGAGCATTGCCATCTGCCAAACCATACATAGAGTGCATATCCGCTTGCTCCTGCTTTCAGTATATAATCAGAAAGGAAAACCACCAGTTTCTGTCAGCACCTTGTGATAAAGGAATTCACCCGCAGGAGATAAAACATTCTGGTGAATAACTGGGAAGCCAAGACAGACCTGAGTCAGGTAATCTGAACAGTTAAGTGTCATAGACAGACCTTCATAACTCGGAAACCAAGCATTTCCGGACCTATGTTGATATAAACCTTTTTTTCTAATCTACTTATGAGGAATTCATTCCTGCACTTGTGCCGTGTATTTTTGAGACACCCTGTATACCGTATCACGTCATAAAGTAACTCATCTGTGCGATAAATCTCACTTAGTACACACTCGTGCTCACAAGTACATTTTTGATACATGTATCAATTGTGCTCACGCGTACGTTATTGATACATGTATCAACTGTGCTCACAGTACGTTATTGATACATGTATCAATAATGTACGTGTGAGCACGAGTGTGTACTAAGTGATTTATTGCACACGTAAGTTACTTTATGACATGTGATACATTATACACAGTGCGTCAAAGAATTTTTAAGACTGGGTCTGTAAAATGAAATAGAAACAAGATATTATAATTTGCTTTGGTTTGTTTTTCAAAATAAGTCCCTCCGGCTTCAATTCACTTGTTACAGTGATTTAATAATGATTCGAATGCCTGTTCCAGTTTACTTTGCGGAATTGCCTCCAAAGCACGCGTCGAAGCTGTTTGTATGGTTGAAATATCATAAAAAAAACACACCATTTCAATGTCATTTTAAGTTTTGGGAACAAAGAAAAGTAGCAGGGTGCTAAATCAGGCCAATACGGTGGATGATTCAACACACAGACATTATTTTTTGCCAAAAATCTACGAACAAGAAGTGAGGTGTGACTGGGTGCATTATCGTGCAACAAACACCAACTGCTTTCATCTCGATATTCTGGACGAATGCAACGAATTCGGCCCATCAAACGCCTCAAAAAATTTAAATAAAACTCACCAGTAATTGTTTTCCACTTGGAACAAATTCTTTGTGGATAATACCCTTACTATCGAAGAACGTAATGAGCGTTGTTTTTTTCTTGTTGGTTTTTTTTGGCTTGTGGTGAGTTTTTTGACTTCCATTCCGCACTTTGTCGCTTTGTTTTAGGATCATATTGAAAACACCATGTTTCATCACCAGTAACAATCGATTTTAAGAAGTTTGGATCATTTTCAGCGCAGAAATGATGTCTCTGCAATGTGCACTCCTCCTTGATTTTTGTTCATTGGTTAATGTGTGTGGAACAAATTTAGCACAGACTTTTGTTTTGCCCAAATCTTCATGCATGATGGTTCCAATCATTTCTTTGTTGATGTTTAAAGACTATTCTATCATTCTTAGCAACGCACATCGATTGTTTGCCACGAAATCACGCACTTTTTCAATAATCTCGGGTGTCCTAGATGAACTTGGTCTTACGGTATGCTTATCATCTTCTAGCATCTCTCTTCCATCCAAAAAACATTTGTGCCACAGGAAAACATTTGATCTACTTAAACAAAACTCACCGTAAACTTGTTTCATCATTTGGTACATTTCCGAGGCACTTTTACCAAGTTTTGCGTTAAATTTAATAACAGCCCTTTGTTCCATCTTAATAATTCAACATGAAAAAAGTTTACTTCTCTAATGAACGGCCGTTTCGTTTGAGTTACTTTAAATACAAAAATAAACCGAGAATTATTATACACAGTGCGTCAAATAATTTTTAAGACTGGCACTAGATTTCAGTCTACGGTGGTGCTACCAGTGTAATCGCGAATGCGTTATTGCGCAGTACTTTTGACAGAAAGCAAGCAGATGGTCATGGTTTATAACGCATTCGCGATTACACTGGTAGCACCACCGTAGACTGAAATCTAGTGCCAGTCTTAAAAATTATTTGACGCACTGTGTATAATAATTCTCGGTTTATTTTTGTATTTAAATCATGTAACATATTCTATAAAGTTGCATAAGCCTTCAAAACGCCCTCTGGTAAGGAGCAAACGATGAACAGAGGTCTCATCAATGAGAAAGTACTTGCCACTTATTTAGTTTTAATCTGAAATCAAATAAACAAATGCTATATAAGAAGTTGCTCAGATAAAACTTTTTGGAATACATTTTTTGGGGGGATACAGAGGGAGTTCAAATACATTCAGAATCATTGTGAACACTAGAATGCAATCTCTGCAGCACATGGCAATAACTAGAGATTGATAAATTTGTTTTTCACTGCATTTCTAGCAGCCCCCAAAAAATTACAATTTCTTATTTGAATGATTGAAATTGTTATTATGAAGAAAAACTCACAACTTTGGACAACAGGCATTCAACTAGAGCACTTTCGAGGCTCGTTCATAAACTTAAGTTCCTTGGAGATTCAACTTCCTGGAAGATGTACTGGTAACAATGTTTCATGGAAGTTGAGAGATGCCGTTCCAGTTTCCATTCCAGGACAATGCAATTTCTAATATTTCAAGAAGTTATCACATTTTCTTTCATGTCTATGCCAAAGCTGAAGTTGATCTGAATCACAACATGTCTTTTTAACAGTATTCACAATTATAAGTTAAACAATAAAAATCACATTTTGATAAAGTTGATACATTATCTAAAAGATGATAATAATTAGAAATAAACTTTTAAGTGATTTACACACACAGAAATGTTCTGGATAAACACATAAGAATGGAAATATTCCAGATTTCATCTTAAAACTATTTTATTTGCTGAAATATTTAGTGAAAAAACTTGCCTTTTCAAATATGCACAATCTTATGAAATGGTGTGAAAATTATAGAAATAAAATAATAAAAAAAAATTGCATATAATTTAACTGCACATGCATTTTGTCATAGAATCATGTGGCATATATCACCGAGTAATTCAGCATCTATGTTAAGTTTAGCAATTCACAATGACGGTTGAGCAACTCTGCCATACAATCAGAAGTGCACCGCAGGTTTTTAACATTCATAGAGCAAATTTTATAACCTGCCAGATCAATAAAGTGCTTTAGAAATGCTTGCCATTGTTCACAGCAGCAAGCAGCTTTTAGTCACTATAGCTGGATGCCACAAACAGGGGTGTTAGTGCCCCTACCATGTTTCAGAGCAATTCTTGGAGCGGGAAAATATGCAATTTGGAGCAGAAACGTTGGGTTTTGGAGCGAGAAAATTTGCATTTTGGAGCAGCCAATGATAGTATTTTTAATTGTTTTAAGTCCATGCTGTGCTTTAAGTTATGTTTATATACTGAATTACCATTATTCTATCAACTATGAAAAAATGTTATATTTCAGGTTTGTTGACATTTTACTGCTTCTCTTAAGACTGTTAATGAGCATTTCTGTCGTTCCTACAGTGAGATAAATGGGAAAACAATTATACTACCCACGATTTATTGAAAACTACATGACCTGCAATATTTTAAGCGTAACACATTAACATCAGGGATTTTCTTCTGAATGCATTTGTTTTGCTGTAACACGAATAGGATGCTGCCGCGTCCAAGAACTGTTGCTATTGTTACTGAATGCTTGCGAATATACACTTAGGAAGAATAAATAATATGTAATTACTGTTTGTTCTTTGGTTGGTTTTTAGCAGCATATTTTTCGAGATTCGTGGCATTCAGATGAAAATACATTATTTCTGAAACCAACCAACTGGCAAGCCACGCATACGTGGTTTGCGTGTGCATCACAAACTTCTAAGGTTTTCTGAAGGAAAGCGTACTTTCGATATAAAAGAAAAACTAATGTAACATTTAATAATCAAATTGTAAAATCACCTTTCAGCAGTTGCGCTATGATACTCTTCATACAATGTTTTTCATCCAGTAATTATCAATGTCAAACTTTCATTATTGCTGTGAACAATTACAACTGGAACCAAAACTATAAGATAACAGTGAGATTTAGTAAAGTTCGTTAGATAAAAGCTGCTTCCATCACTTAACGCTTATGCAGTGTCGTTTTGGCACGGGATTTCCCCACTCCTCCCCTTCAGTAGTAGTAGAATCAGTTTATGACTTTTGTTGTTATTGCTGTCTGAAAGAGCCACTGCTCTTGAATACGTGGGGTCCTGCATTATGGACATGGACTTTAAGCAGACGATTGCGAGTTAGTGAATGGTTCAAAGCACCTTCCATCTGGAAAAAGAAAAGTGTGAGGGTGAAGATGTTCTCCAAGGTAAGCCAAAATGAGAAAGAGAAAACCTAAAAATTCTGCTCCCTGAATGTACGGGGCAAAATTCAAACTTTAAGTAAGAACCAAAGATCAGTATTCCTGATAATTGATTACAAGTTATGCGATATAAACAATCCTTTCATTTATTTATAGCGCTCGTGAGCAATTTTAAGTAACATACATGAGACTGACGAAGCAAAATAACAAAGCTGTACTTTTTAATTTGGTGAAAAATCGGACTGCGCAGTGAGAAAGTATGAATATTACGCAGCATGTACAACACTTAAACATTCACTGTAATTTATTTATGAAAATATTTAACTAGATCACACCACTGTATTCACAATTATAAAATTACTGAATTTGAAACAAAATAGGGTGGTTTTGAAAGACATTGCTTCAAACATTTTTTTTTTTCCTGGTTCTGTTCTTGTACTTGCTAAGAACATTAGCTCTGGTTTCCCCTTGCAAGCAAACCCTACTTTCTTCTCAGCAAGTTCCACAGCCATATTTGTCTTTTGTTGACTCTGCCACTGCACAATATCCACTGTTTACTTTTTTTTCTGCTGATAGTTTTTCCTTACCATTTTTTCTTTGTTACTTTTCTTTCTTTTTTCGTTATTTTTTTTTATTCCCTCAGATGACAATTTTATCAATCATGCTTAAAGAACTTTCAGCCTGAGAACCATGAATTCTGATATCAGAGCTTTCTTTATTCTAGATAAATGGTGTAATTTTCAGAGAATGAATACTTTTTTTTTAACACCACGCATCAATTCCTACAAATGTCCAAACTTCGTCACTTCCGTTTTTGGAAATTTCCCCCACCCTTTTCAAGCTAAAATGCACATACATTTATGAGGGTGATGACATTTAATGACTACACAGGAGTGGGAACATCATGGGTGGAAAAAAATACAATTACGGAAGAAATCTTCGCTCCGTCCAACTTACGTTTTCGGAAATTTATCCAACATTTTCAAGCTGAAATGCAAATATTTATGGAATAAAATGATATCTAACAATACTAGGTAGAGAAAACATCACGAGAAAAAAAAATTACAATTACGAGAGAAATCTTACCTCCGCCTACTTTCCGTTTTTGAAGGATGAAATTCCGTCCTCCGACAGAAAAGCCGACCCCACCAATCCTCCCAAAATTTCAGTTCAGTTGTGCATCGATCTCGTGTATGGTCCAAATGATAACAAAAAAGACGGAATTCTTCGAATCAGCGTAAGAATCTCGTGGGCGAACATTACGGGGAAATTTTTGGACGGCCTAACTTCTGTTTTCGCAAATTCCTGCCTACAATTTCAAGCTGAAATTATATTTAACAACAATACTAAACAGAAGCAATATCGCGCGAGAACAAAAAATACGATTACGGGGAAATCTGCACTCCGTTTAACTTATGTTTCCGAACGTTTAAAAAGACAAAACAACGTCCCCAGACGGAATACGACCCCCCCCAAACTAAAACCCCGAAAATTTCTTCACTTTTGCATCGATCTCGAAAATGACAAAAAAAAAAAAAAAAGGAGGAGACTCCGTGAATGAATCTCGCATACGAATTAACCGCTGAATCGATTTTGAATGTCGTAAGATTATGCTAAAATATCGATGACCAGTAAATTCGAACTTTCAGCGCAAAATTGGTGCAGATGTCGTCAAAATCGCGATTTTTTTTAGCAGAATCGCACAAGAACAACATTTCGGTGCGGGTGGGCGCAATTGGTGCAGTTCTGGCAGCCCTGCACAAACAAGACTAACATGGATGGATGCTGAACAGACTGGTTGCCTATCTTGGGCAAACCAGCAATGTTTGCCATATACTTTTGCTGACAGCATGCAGGAAAATACTGCAGAAAAATTCTTCAAAATTATTTATTTTTCACACACCATCACATTAGCAATTTACATATCTGAAAAGATATGTATAATTTCATTTGTAAGACAGAATTTCTCAACAGTAATTCAGTATGCTAAACAGGGAGATTACTAGTAAGAATAATGAAAATAATTTCTTTTAATGCAATTTGGAAGCAAACTGAATCAACTGTGATACAGCAAAGTAAGTGAAAAAGAAACTACCAGCAAAACTGGTTTCAATTTTTTTTTTTTACTTTGTAAAGATATGCTGAAGTAATGTCATATTATTCTATTCTAGATCATTTACTAGTTTTCAGAGAATTTCAGAACCAAACATTCAACATTTGATACAGTTTGAAGCACTTAAAAAAAGTTCAACAAGTTTGCTACTGTTGTCTTTAACTCGATGATATGAAGTCAAAGACACCTAAAAACAGTTTTTTAGGCAAATTTAATGTTTTTAAAGGAATTTAACTTTGCAAGCAAATTAAAGTGTGAAATACACATATACTCACCCTACATTCATTGTAGGACTAACACTATTTTTATAGCACATTTCTTTGCCGAGACGAACTAACAACAGTGAATGCACACCAGTGAATTGGTATTGCTGCTAAAAATTAAGATAAAGACAAATACTTGCCATTTGCAATACCTTGACCTTGATGTGCTATGTGTGAGCATGTCAGAACAATGATGATGATGGTGCCATGAGATGCACAGAAAACCTGGGTTACGAGATATTAAGCCACATTCATGATAGAACTTACTGTGCACCCCATGTACCGATATTTAAGGTTAGAATTTAGTAAACAGCAACTAAAAAAAAATAAAAAAAAAGTATGTATGCGTAAAAAACGTATTTCAGCATCAACAAAACAACTAACCACGTGGTTTTAAGGTAAGTTAAATTTAAACATCAATAGTAACAATATTTCCCTTAAACAAAATATCATTTTGATTACAATATAATAAATTATTAATATTTGATCCTTCTAAATATATATTTTTTTAATATCAAACAAAGGCAGGGTACACGTGGTTCATATTGTGAATCGGCAAAAAAATGTATTATAAAAATAGTGTTAGTCTGCAGCAGGGTAAGTATACACTATATTGACAAAAGTCACCGGACACCTAGAAGAGAAACCCAACATAGCATTTATTGACATACATTAGTACAGTGTCAGTCCACCTCAACTCAACGCATGCACTGACCGTTCAAGACATGCTTTGGACAAGGTTTTGGAACACAACGATAGGTATGCGCTTCCATTCAGTACATAATGCTGCTGCTAACTGTTGCTTAGTAGTAGGGCCTGGTTCCAAACTTCTTATGCGACACTCTATTTCATCCCATAGGTGCTCTATGGGATTAAGATACGGCTCTGTGCTGGCCAGTCCACACACAATATGGAATTATTGTCAAACCATGCCATAACAGTCCTTGCTTTATGGATCGGTGCATTATCCTGCTGGTACCAACAAGGCTCCGTTCCATAGTATTGCCACAGAGTTGGTAGGGCATAATTGTCCAGAATGTCAAGATAGACATACTGATTAACAGGTTCGTCCAAGATAACCAATGGGCCGGGACTATACCACGAAAAACAGCCCCACACGAGTACACTGCCAGCTTTAAACTTGACCGTAGAAACATTACACTGTGGTAAATAGTGTTCCCCGGCTGCCGCCATACCTACACACAGCCTGATGGATCGTGACTGATGGATCGTGTACCTGGATTCATCAGTCCATTGGACTCGTTTCCACTGATCTACGATCCACGATAAATATTCTTTACACCATGCTAAATACAAATAGCATTCAGAGTGGAGATGAAATGCTTATGAGCAGCAAGCAGCACGACCACAGTAACCCATGGAAGGAAGTTCTCTGCGAGTGGTACGTGTACATACCAAGGTTCCAGCATTTTTACTTCCCTGTACACTGAGGCCTTGTGCAGTACTCTGTCGATTAGCTGTAACGACTGTCCTGAGGCTTCAGCGTCCCCTATCACTGATTTTCTTTGGTCTGCCGGTATGTTTTGCTGCTTCAGGCACGCCATGTGTCTTCCACATATTCAGGACATCCAAAACAGTTGACTTGGGTATGTTTAAACGTCTCTCAGTTTCTCTTATGGACAGCCCACTTATATAACACCCAACAATCTTTTCTTCCTGAAAGTCAGTTCTCTCCCGCTGTGACATTTTCATTCATGCTCACAGTGCGATATGATTGCGGTCAGCTGCAGGCTTGTTTTTATACCATATGCAGCTGTGCCGCGAATCTTAACAACGCATCTGTTCATTTGCTTTTGAAGGGGTGTCCGGTGACTTTTGTCAATATAGTGTATGCGTATTTTACACATCAATTTGATTGCAAAGTTAAACTTAACATTTCAGTTTTAAGAATCTACTCAACTTGAATGTAACACAATTAGAAACCATTTTTTTTTAAGTTAAAAGATTGGGAGTACTTACCTATTGTTTCTGGAAACACTAGGAAGAGAGCTTTTACTATTTGTTGTAGTACCTAATATGGATCCAGATGACTGCGCCCTGATGGCAACGGGCTTAATAGGTTGAGTACTTGCCTCCTAAAGAATTAAGTGGAATGCTGATATATAACAGTGCATGCAAACAACTTCTAACACTGAAATACATCTTAAAATCATAATACAGTAAAACATTTGGAGATCTACCCTTTTCCATAATACACTGGTGTGCAAAAATTAAGGACGAAGAGGAGAAATTAGCATAACAGTGGAACGAGCAGGCAGAACGAACCAAAAGACCACTCAGGAAATAGACTAGGGTCCAGTACGGTAGTGCATGCGCATATATATGCAGCATGACATGGTGGGGGCGGGGGTCGGAAGGGTATAAAGCACACGGGCGGTGTACGCTAAGCAATTCGGTGAAAGCTATTGCACGGTGTACGTCGGTTTGAACGACATCGAGTTGCTGCCACCGTGTGATATGGCCAACAAGCAATCCAGTAGACGACATCCGGATGACTTTACCCGAGGTCGCGTCTTTGGGAAGTTGGAAGAAGGTCAAAGTGTGACCAGTGTGGGCGAGGAGTTCAGGATCGCTTACAGCATTGTTTCACAAGCTTGGAGAGCATTTCAAAAGACAGGAACAGCTGTCCGAGAGTTTAGCAGTGATATTACACAATCTTGCCTGACTCCTGCACCAATAGAAAACCATTTTGATAAAACACCATTCACGTACACAGGCTCTACTGCCAGCATACATAGCTTTTATACTATTAAGTAGATTCCCAGTAACTAGTGATGGAAAGTTGCAAAACCATTTTTGGAGCAGGTAAAATACATTTTTGGAGCAGCAAAATGCATTTTTGGAGCAGGTAGGCTCTCCGCATGGTGCTAACAATCATTGCGGCTGACTTGTGACAGGCTAAAATCGCAGCCACGTGGCTTATAAAATGTGATTGAGCAAAACTTTAGATGCTTCATAAAAAGTACATTCTTTACTATACATACCGCGATACACTTGACGATAAGTTTTATCTGACTTCGTCCTTTTTGCGGTCATAGCTGTTTCATTGCTACGTTTAGTTTCGTTTTAATCTAAATTAACCCTTTCCACTCAAATAACTTTTCACCCATACTCACACAGAACTCACATTTTTTTTTCTTTTTGCAGTAGAGGTAACAACTTAGCAGTGAAAGTTCAGCTTTAGCTCGCCAGACCCGACATACGAGCTATAGAGGCATCATCAGTGTGGCGGCTGACACCCGACCTATTCGGCAAAAAAAGAAATGTCTCACGAACGTTGACATGTGAGCTATAGAGGCGTCATCGGCATGGAGGGTGACACGCGAGATATTCGGCGAAAAAGACATGTCTCGCAAGCCCCGACCCACGAGCTATAGAGGCGTAATGAGCACAGAGGATGACACCCAACACGCAAGCTATTTGGCGAAAAAGTAATGTCTCGCGAGCGCAAACAAGCAAGCTATAGAGGCGTCACAGACGTGGCGAATGACACCCGCCCTATAGAAGCGTCATAGGTGTGGCAGATAACATCCGACACGTGAGCTATCCGGTGAAAACGAAATTCCAGAAATTCCTGGCGAGCGCCGACATCCAATCTATAGAAGCGTCATAGGTGTGGCAGATAACATCCGACACGTGAGCTATCCCGTGAAAACAAAATTCCTCGCGAGCGCCAACATGCGAGCCATAGAGGCGTCTTCGGCATGCCAGGTGACACACGACACACAGATGACGTTTCTTTTTCTTTATCCGGTGAAATAGAAACATCTCGCGAGCCCCGACATGCGAGCTGTAGGGGCGTCATTGGCGTGGCGAGTGACACCCGACACGTGCGATATTCGGCGAAAAAGAAATGTCTCACAAGCCCCGACATACGAGCTATAGAGGCGTCATAGACGTGGCGGATGACACCCAACCTATTCGGCGAAAAAGAAATTCCTCGCGAGCGCCGACATCTGATCTATAGAAGCATCATAGGTGTGGCAGATAACATCCGACACGTGAGCTGTTCGGTAAAATGAAATTCCTCGCGAGCGCCGACATGCGAGCCATAGAGGCGTCATCGGCATGGCGGGTGACACCCGACACGCAGATGACGTTTCTTTTTCTTTATCCGATGAAAAAGAAACATCTCGCGAGCTATAGGGGCGTCATCGGCGTGGCGAGTGACACCTGACCTATTCGACGAAAAAGAAATGTCTCGCGACCACCGACATGCGAGCTATAAAGGAGTCATCAGAGTGGCAGGTGAGCTATTCGGCAATTTCATAATGTCGGGTGTCACCCGACAGTCGAGTGGAAAGGGTTAAAACGTTTGCAGCGAAATTTTAACAAGCACAAAGCCACATGCAATCAATGTAAAGAGTTGGCAAAAAGTGCTGAGCTGAGTTCCCTCTCGACTTTTGCGCACGGTACTCTCAAATGGCTGTATGGGGAATCACGTGACAAACTGCGCCTCCGTTGGCGGAGGAAGTCAGAACATCGAAGGCGCATCAGGGACTATCTGAAAAGTGCGGTTTTTTCGACCAAAAGACGGTAAAAAAAATAGAAATTGCGTTCATGGATCTTGCGAGGGCTTTTCCATAGTTTTTTCGGGTGACTTCCGTAAAACCGTAAGATGGAGTGAAAATCCGTAAAAGTTGGCATCTCTGAATACCTATGAATCCTTTAGAAACAAAACCATTGTATCCTGCCACGGTAGAGCCATTTTCAGTCGTCCTACGCGTCGACAAATAGCTAATGACTGACCTTACGCTGTATTTACGTAATCGCGTACCTCGCCTGGAATGAAATAACTGCGCTATCCCAAAGAGCAGGGAACGACATATATGCAATCTCAATTGCACAGCACTCCGAAAGACCACCAAACTATCATTAAACAATCTTCATCAGGATTTCATAATGTACAGCATCGTTTCTCCTACATACCACATGATTACAACAAAACTAACTCCTCCTCCATAAGCAAAAACAATTTAATTTCCTACATCGCAAAAAATCGTTGTTTTTTCGGCAAAAGTGACGAAAAAACAACGAATCAGAAGGTAGGTGAAAAACATTCCGAAATTTTGGGATTGGCGGTACGGTACGTGTCGATTAAGCGTCGTTTTCAACAAATTATGCGCAGACCTTAAAAAAGCGTCATTCGATTCGACATATCATCATCATCATCATTGTCAACCATTATCAATCCACTGCTGGACGAAGGTCTCCCCAAGTTTCCTCCACAACGGTCTGTCTTGTGCCAGTCTCCTCCATGTCACCCCTGCATACTTTCGAATTTCATCCACCCATCTCCCATGTGGTCTTCTTCTGGGTCTTTTCCTGTCCCTTGGAATCCAATCTAAAATTTCAGCTGTCCATCGATGATCTGTCCTTCTGGCAGTATGTCCAGCCCATTGCCATTTCAGGGATTTAACTCTGATCATGATGTCTTCCACTCTTGTCATTTTTCGGATCCACGAGTTCCTCTTCTTATCTCTCCTGGTTACACCAAGCATGCACCTCTCCATGCTTCTTTGAGTTGTCTGCAGCCTTTGTATGTCTCTTTTAGTTAAGGTCCACGTCTCCGCACCATACGTAAGCACTGGAAGGATGCATTGATCAAACACTTTTCTTTTAAGACATAATGGCATATTGCTCTTGAAAATTATGCTGTTTCTTCCAAAAGCTCTCCAGGCAAGTTTTGTACGCCGATTAATTTCTTCATCAATGTGACCCTCACTTGATATCTGCTGTCCAAGATAAACGTACGTGTCTGTTATCTCCAGCTTTTCTCCATCAATCGATAAATCTTCATTTCTTGTAAAAGCATTGAACATCACTTTTGTCTTCTGAAAGTTCATTTTTAATCCCACTTCTTTACTCTTGTCAGCAAGTTCCTGGATCATACTCTGCAGCTCTGATGGGGTAGTTGCAAAAATGACTACGTCATCAGCAAAACGAAGGTGGGTTAGATAATCTCCATTAATCTTTATCCCCTTGTTTTCCCAGCTCAGCGACTGAAAAACACCCTCCAATGTGGCATTAAAGAGCTTCGGAGATATGGTGTCACCTTGTCTCACTCCCTTTCCAATTTTTACGTGTGTTGTATTTTCAAACAGCCTAATCTTTGCACTTGCATTTTCATAGATGTTATTAATAATATTAATGTATGCATCTTCAATACCGCAGGTTTTCAGAGCCATTGTAACTGCTGATGGTTTCACCGAATCAAAGGCTTTTTCATAATCGATAAAAGCCATGCACAATGGAAGTTCATATTCCCTCGCTCTTTCAATTAGTTCTCTCAGCACGTGGATATGATCTATTGTGCTGTAGCCACTCCTGAATCCAGCTTGTTCTCTCGGTTGAGCCATGTCCAGTGTTACCTTCAAGCGGTGTGAAAGAACTTTAGTGAAGATTTTATAAACTACTGATAGGAGGCTGATAGGTCTGTAGTTTCCGAGATCCTCAATGTCACCTTTCTTATGTAGCAGGATCATTGTAGCGGTGTTCCAATCCTCAGGAATCTTTCCTTCATTAAGGCATCGAGTGAAAATTTGGGCGAGTACTGTTTCGATTTCTCCACTTGCTTCTTGTATGATGTCTACAGTAATTCCATCTTCTCCTGGAGCTTTTCCTCGCTTCATGTTCTTGATTGCATGTGCAACTTCTGCTGGAAGGACTGGAGGAACTCTGGTACTGGTATCTTCCATGATGTCTGGAGTGCATATATCATCCCTTTCATATAATTTGGAGTAGAAATCTTTCACTCTTGTCAAAATTTCGCCTCTATTTCTTGTTACAGAACCATCTTCTTTTCTCAGTGCCATAACCTGTTTTCTTCCCTTACTGAGATGTCCCTTTGCTATCTTTAGGCTTTGGTTGTTTTCAATTGCTTTCCTCACTAGTTCACAGTTGAATTTCCTTACGTCTTCAGTGATACTTTTTCTTACTGTCTTGCATAGCTCTATATATTCCACTTTGGAAGTCACATCTTCTTTAGTTGTCCTCATCTCTCTTCTTTTTTGCATCAACATTTTGGTTTTTCCTGATAATTTGTTCACATGCAACTTGTTCTTAGACCCAGCTAATTTTGTTGCTGTTTCCATAAGAGCTTTGGTTACTTTTCTGTTAACTTCAGAAATGTCCACTTCTTCCGATGTTAGGCCTTCTAAAGCAGAGAACCTGTTCTTCAGTTCTAACTTGAAGGTATTATGGTGTTTTTTAAGGTTGGTTATGTCAATAGATTTTGTTTGTCCTATGAGCTTGCCACGTTCAAGTTTAGTGTTGAGGTGCATCTTACATCTCACCAATCTATGGTCACTACCTGTGTTGAACTTGTTTAGCACACTGCAGTCTTCTATGACGAATTTTTTGTTACACATAATAAAATCAATTTCACTTGTCGTCCCATTTGGATGTCTCCATGTCCATTTCCTGTGTGGCTTTTTCTTGAAGAAGGAGTTCAAGATGAAAAACCCTTCTGCCTCTGCAAACTCAACGAGAGTATTTCCACGCTGGTTTCTGTTGCCATGACCGAATTTACCTACCGAAGTTTCATTCTGTTGCCGTTGTCCTATTTTTGCATTGAAATCTCCCATAATTATTTTCAAGTGCTGCTTACCTTTATTATTTAGATGACAAATTTCCTCATAAAATTCTTCAATTTCTTCTTCAGGATGACTTGTGGTGGGTGCATAAGTTTGAATAATCTGAGCCTGGTATCTTTTCGAGAGTTGGATAACAAGTCGTGCAGCTCTGTCAGAGGAACTTTCAACTTCTACAACTTTGTCCTTCAGTTTCTTGTTTATTATAAATCCAACACCACTAGTTCTGCCAGTATCTGTCCCACGATAGTAGAAGAGATGTCCACTTTTCAGTTCGATGAGATCTTCTCCTTTTCTCCTTACCTCACTTAGCCCCACGATGTCCCACTTGATCCTTTGTAGTTCCTCTTCCAATTCAAGAAGCCTTGAATCAGAAGATAGGGAGCGTCCATTGTAAGTAGCCAAGGTCAGCATCAGATGGCAGCCTAGTCCGGTCCTCCGGGGATTCTTAGCACCCTCTGCCTTCATGTCGCACTGGCCGCTGCCTTGGCCAGGTACATTCCAGCTGCCGGAGACTGAGGGCCAAGATTTAAGTTGTGGAATCATTTTGGAGGGGTTTGGCCATAACTCACCACGCTGGCCAAGCGGGTTGGTGAGTGTGGGATAGCATTTCCTCTGATCCCGATGGTATAGTTATACCGCTATGGGCGGTCGTCAGAGCCCCTTTAGTGGGAACAGGATGCACCACGAGAAGGCGGGGTTGACATTTGTCAAGGAGAGGCTGTGATGTTACGCATCACCTGACCTTAAAACGTCATTTTTTACATATAAAACGTCATTTTTTGCCATGAAAACATTTTTTTCGCTCAGCAAATTTTGCTGTGGATTGCAGTTTCGGCGCAAATATCAAATTTTTTCGTAATCTGTAGCAGTTTGGCACAAGATAATGAAATTGGCGCAGTTCGGCGCAAACTTTCCATCACTGCAGTAACACCATATTCATTCAATACCTTCCACAAAAGTGTCCTATTCACTCGGTCGTAAGCTTTCTCTAAATCTATGAAGGCAGCAAAAACTTTCTTACCAATAGCCAGATATTTTTCAATCATCATGCATAATGCAAAAATTTGGTTAGTGCAGCCTTTACCAGGCATAAAACCACTTGGAACATCCCACACTTTCTCTGATGTAAGACCCTGTACTTTTTAAATAACGACCTTACTAAACACTTTCCCTGGCACACTTAATAGGCTAACACCATGATAGTTCTTGCAGTCAGTCTGATCACCTTTTCCCTTATACAAGGGAACAATGATAGCATCCTTCCAATCCAGAGGGACCATTCCTAACTCCCAGCACAACTGGCAAATTTCAGTTAACCAATGAATTACAGAGTCACCACCATATTTCAACATCTCGGCAGTTATGCCATCAACTCCTGGAGCCTTACCATTCTGAAGAGATTTTAGAGCTTTACACACTTCTTCTCTTGAGATCCCTCCTGTGCTTTCATCCTTCACTGTGCCATCCTCTGCATCTGTCTCAGAATCATCTTTGCTTTCCTGATCAAATAACTCACAGAAGTATTCACCCCATCTTTCACTTAACTCATTGGGCTCCCGTATCATTTCCCGAGCCCTATTCTTTACACAACTTACAACTTTGTTTCCCCTATTTTTCCTGAGTATCATGTACTCCCAGAAAGACTTCCTATCTTTCCAAAAAACCAATTCATACCTTTCCACCTTTTTTCCCTATCTTTTGCCTTACTCTGGTGAACCAGCTTCACGCTTCTTACAGCGATATTTATCCACAGATACTCTACCTTGCAACATCCCCAAATTGGCTTCCTTCTTTCTCTTTACTGCCTCTTCAATCTCACTATTCCACTAAGCATCACCTCTATTGTTACCCACTATTGTGGTGCCACAAAACTCTTCAGCAGCAGTGACCACACAGTTCTTAAAGCATTCCCACTTCTTTTCTACATCCCTCTCACAAGACTTCAGCTCCTTCAGTCATTCTCTGGGTACGTCAGAATAATGCTGATGATTTTCAGGGAGCCTTTCAACATTTATTCTTTCCATCCTGGGCCTCTTCCTATTCCTTTTCCTCCAACCAACATTCAGTTTCACTCGTGACACTACCAAGTAATGATCAGAGCCAACATCTGCACCTCTCATCACACGAGTGTCAACAACTAATTGTTTCAGACGCTGATCGTAGACAATAAAATCTATCACACTCTTTAGACCAAGAGTATGATTTTCCCAAGTGCATGTGTGGATATACTTGTGGCTGAAAAATGTATTAGATACATACAAAACCATTCTCAATGCGGAGTTCAATTAATCTTTCACCATTATCATTCACACAAGGATCATTAAACTTACCCAGAACATTGTCAGAAATTGCATTCTGCACACCTACTCTAGCATTGAAATCCCCTGCTATTATAACTTTCTCTTTAGCACCAAACTGGCTCAAAATAGCTTTTAGCTTATTCCAGAAATTTTCTTTTCTGTCAGGGGGTTCAGAGTCACAAGGAGCATACACTACAACAATTACTATTCTCTGAAGTTTCACTTTCAAATGAATCCAAAGAATTCTCTCACTTATGCAACTATAGTGAATCAAGTTGTTGTTCATCTTTTTGCTTAAAATCACGCCTACACCAGCCTGTCCTCTCACATTATCCAATACTCTAGACCACACAGTCACCGTTCCATTCACTTCTTCTATACCAATTTCCTTCTTTTTGGTTTCACTTACACACAGCACATCCAATCAATACTTATTCATCTCTTCAATCACCTCATTCATCTTGCCATATATACCTCTAGTATTCTATACACCAATCTTACACTCACTCAGACAAGATCTGTTTCTCATATGCCATTTAGAAGGTCTAGGTCACTTCTGCGGTGGACCATCCTTCGCAAGTGTGGTAGGTCCACCATATCCCACACTTGAGTCCATTTTTGCATTTCTTTTTGTTTTTTTAATCAGGTAAGTACATCAATGTGGGAGATTAGCCCACAGCTGACAGTTCCAGTTGGTCATTCAACCTAAGGATTCTGGAACAAAACCCAGTGAGTTGGGGTCTTTTCGCCAATGTCACACAAAACTAGCTGGTATCTCTCCAAGATTCACAGAGGCCTGCCTTAGTTGCTGTTGTGTATGCCATTGTTACCACATTTTTGGCAACAGTATTTAATGAAATTTTTGGCTCCACCAATCTATGAGGGGTAGTCCAAAAATAAATTTTGAGTATCAATATTGTCATAGGTGATGTACTGTTGGGGAAAACTATATTGTCTGCAGTTTATGGGCATTCATCTCCTCGACTGAGAGACAATGGTGAACAATCGTGTGTTACAGATGTGGACGAAAGATAAAAGTGTGGGTTGTTGTCTGCTACAAAGCGGCACATGTCATGAGTGGTACAGAAATCCATAAGCGGCTCGTTGAGATTTATGGTCCGAACATGGTGTCAGCTGTTTCGTGATGGGCGTGAGAGTGTGTTAGAAGAGCAACAACCTGGAAGGCTGTCGATGGCAACTACAGAAGTGCACATTGAAGGTGTGGATGCCATGATTCACGCCAACCGACGGATCATTGTAGATACGCTTGCCTCAGCATTGAAGATCAGACATGCCTGAACACACCACATCTTCCGCAACATCCTGGACTACCATAAAGTGTCAGCACGATGGATGCCTTGAGAACTGACTTCCAATCATAAGTTCCACAGAATGGGCCTCAGTCTGCAACATCTCCTGCATTATGAGGAGAAAAGGCAATCAGTTTCTGTTTCACAATGTGAGGGAAGACAAAAGCTGGGTCCACCGTTACACCCCAGACACAAAGTTCACCTCCATGGAGTAGAAGCACCCCAGTTTTCCAGTCGAAGAGAAGTTCAAGGTTATCCTGTCTGCTGGCAAGATCCTGCTGACTGTGTTTCGGGACACCAAAGGGGTTCTGCTGCTGGATTTCCTTCATGGTGGTGCAGTGAATCAGCCAGGTACTGGAAGACACTGACATGGTTGAGAGCAGCCATTCAACGAAAGAGGCTAGGCCTTCTCACTTCTGGCGTTCTGCATCTGGATGACAGCACAAGACTCCATGCAGTGGCAATAACAGCAGCTCTTTTGACAAGGTTCGGTTGAGAATGCATTGACCCCCCCCCCAAACTCAGCAACTTTTACTTCTTCCCAGCTTTGAAGAAGGTGCTGTCTGGACACCATTGCACCAGCAATGATGATGTAAAATGCATCATTCGTAACTTTGTTCACATGCAGGGCACGGACTTTTATGAGAGGGGCTCTTCAACCTGGTACACCGGTTCAACAAGTGCCTCGATGTTTGTGGGGACGACACTGAAAAATAGGTAAGTCATGATCTTCTTGTTCATAATGACATTTGTCACAGGCATGGACATTCCTGCCACAAAGGATCTGAAAAACTTATTTTCGGACTACTCCTCGTATTATTCGAAATTCTGCAGAAAAAATCACCAGACATAAACTTCTGTATAACTCAAATTAAAAACACTCATAAAAGGAAAGATAAGGTTTTTGAAACACTGTTTGGAAAGCTAGAAAAATCACAGAAATAAGCAGATCTAAATGGGGAATATGTTGCTTTTGTACAAGATCCAATTTTTTAAAATTATAAACAATTGTATTTTGAAATTTTGTACCACATTCTTATGTAAATGGGCATAAAATTTTAAGACCGTGAAAAACTTCAATTTGTCTGTCTTGCTGATACAACTAAATTCAAACAATTTAATTCATGCTTTCCCTCTCTGCTCTTAAAAATGTACATTTTAATGGCAACATATTTACAAAACACCAGCGCCTTAAAAATTAATTGGGTCTTACGTATGTCAATTAGAAATTAAAGGAAAAAAAAAAACATTCAATCTTGCACACAGAAGTTGACTAACCCTGGCTTACACTGTCCAGAAGTTGTACTACATGTCTACTAACAAGAACATTTTATACCTAGGTCTACAAACCTAGTTATGAAAAGCATATTTCCTATATTTCTCTCTTGATAAAATTCCAGGGATTGGACCTTTCTAGATTGTAATTCAGATGTAATATGTCAGCAAAAACTATCATTTGCTTTTCATATAACTAAATGAGGCATTTCTGAGTAAGAAATTTCTCTTTAGGAAATGGACTGAACTGGTTACCAATTCTATCTAACAAGTTTTTCTGGAGCAAAGTGATGACAAAACCTTAACATTCAAGCTTCACTATAGGCAGACTTCCAATTAAAATTTTCTTAGATGTACTTTCCCCCTTTTTTTATTTTTTTAAAATAGAGAACTGATTGTGAAAGACTTAATTTAGAGAATTCAACTCCAAGATCGAACTTTGTTTTTCTTTTAAAACACAGAATTTTCCCAAAGTAGTTTGCCCTCGAATTCTGGATTTACATAGCTGAAGACTGCTGTAACATTTGGAGAAAATGCAACCAGAAAAAGGAGCCTTCCAAAGTTTTGATGCAGCAGGAATAAATGAGCTGGCAAAGCAACTGGTGTGATATTTATTCAGAAAAAACAAACAACAACAAAAAAACCAGATTGGATGTTGGTGACCAAATTTCTTCTAGTATTATGGTGGCCAACCCAGTCAAAATTTGCCAAATGTGGCTAATTTCCAAAAAAGTGTGGTAAATTTGCGTTTGAGCAATTATATTTTTAAGAAACTCAAAAAATTGAAAGTAATTACAAAAAATGTAAAAAAACAAGATGAAAATTGTTACATTGTATTTTGTGCCAAAAAGAAGCCTTGGTGGTCAGATGTCTGGATAGGATTCTTTGTAACAAATGATGAATCTTGTCAGAATTGCTAATTTACTATGACACTACAGCACTCTGATCCATCAAGAGTGTGGAAAGAACTGAAACAAGCCAAAAATTGTTAATATGAGGATTTTGTTGACTTTGCCAAAATCTGCAGACTAAGTTGTGGCAAAATACTGGAGTGATTTGTGTCACTGTTCACAAAAATACATAATTTTTTTGCAGAAAGGCAACAACTTGAAAAGTTCTTTGAAACAAAGATTTGATGTGGCTGTGTGATCTGCATAACACTGTGACTGACACACCTCAACAAACTGAATGTGAAGCCTCAGGAAACAGAAAATTTAATTAGAGACCAAGCCCAAAATGTTCGTGAATTTACTAGAAAACAGTCATTTATCTTGACCCAGTTAGAAACAGCTCTTCATGTTCATGATGCAAAGCTTCACTTTATGTTGAATGGATGAAAAATCTTTCCTGGAAGTCTGAAATGTGCTTCTCAGATTTTGACAAATTTAAAATTGAATTATGCTTTTGCTGGATCTATTTAAATTTGAAACTTCTCATTTCAGTTAGAAAGTGGTTTCATTGTTGTCTTTGGACAGGCAAGGATTTGAAACAGACATGGTTGCTCTGCAAAGCATGGAGCACTTACAGACCTCTAAAAATTACTCAATTAATCAGATATGGGAATTAATTCTCACTGAATGGCAGCAGTCTTTGCCAACTTTGAAACTTAGAATTGCCAAATTATTTTTAATGTTCAGGTTGATGTGGTTGCATGAAACGACTTTTTCTACAGTGGGAATTACAAAGTCAAAAAATTGATCTTGTGTCATAGATGAGAATCTGAAAGTTGGGTTATGTTGTTGTAGTTTCAATAATTCAACTAGAATTTCTGAAATTTGTCAAAGACAAAACATGTCAACAATCACTTTAATTTCTGATCAGCTTTCCACATGTTTTTTAAAGGTGAAGTGGTCAAAGTGAAGAAAAGAACACTTAAATTAATGATTTACAGCTCATACATATGTTTGTTTTTTAATGCAACAGATTTTGTGCTTAATCTTGGTAGTGTGGTGAAATTTGTCTTGAATTTGCCATACCTGTGCTTAAAAAAAAAAAAGAAGTGTTGACCACATCTTGGTTTTAGCATGATGGAAAATGAACAAGGACTGACAGTTCTTAAGAGCAAAGTCATGATAGTACCCTGTGAAAGATATAAAGAACTGCTACTTCTTGCCTATCTGCAAAAAAGGACTCAAAAGTATCACAGATACATGCACTATACACAGTACATACAGTAATACCATAAAATTGATCTTTGTTAAGATTAATCTGTTGGCAGTTACCTATGGAACAAAGCATAGTTGTAAATCATTGTGCTGGTGAAGTTCCAAATGGAACAATAACCTGTGCATCATTATGTAGATTTTTTTTTAACACATTGAAGTATGAACTAGTTAAATGATGTATCTTTTTGCAGTTTTTTTTTTTTGTTTTGTTGCTGAGAATGATTAAATATGGAATATTTTAGTTTTCTAATTTTTTAAAGGTTTGTAGGCACAAACCTTAGACCCATAGAAATAAACTTTGTTCAGTTCAAAATGTGACTGTTAAAAAAGTTAAGCTTCTTAAAAAATGTTTAAAATGCTTCTTTTCAGAAATTATCTTATGGTAGTCTACCTGAAAAGATATGTTATCTGGAAAGTGGCAAAAGATTTGCTGGGTGACATAAAAAGCTCCAGGAGGTACTGTTTCTAGCTCCTTCCTTTTGAGATAAAGCTAACTTGCCTCTAGGGATACATTTGATGAAATCACCTACTCATATCGTGAATAATTACAACGGAATACCAGAATTACAATTACCCCCCCCCCCCAAAAAAAAGAGAGAATAACAAGATTCACAAGCCCAATTAAAAAGCCCATGAATTAAAAAAAAACCCATGATATTTACATTATATCAAAGGCTGGGAAGCAAAGGAAAACAACCAGGTGGGCCACCCAGCCAAAAAGTGGCTCTTAGCAGAACACTACTCTACGGGCATATACATATATGTAACCATTAAATGTCACCAATTCAAATGTGAAAGATCAATAAATATCCACAAACAAACAGCTTCAGTGTCATTATCTTAAATACGTAGACTGTACACTGGTGTGGAAAATCACATCACTGAAAAATGGAATGAATTGTGTGTTAAGTCTTAATACATAACAGCAACATATTTACTGGTTAATGAGCTTAACAAAATCATTCATTAATGAGTGGAAAGATTAGCATACAATTAAAGAACACACATGCACTTACTTCACTTGACTTGGAATGATTAGTAAGACCAGGACTGGGTGCAGGAGAGCTGGAATTTGTTGATGTGGGTGTATTAGATCGTGCAGAACTTTCATCATCACCTATTAAAAAGAAAATGAAAATGTCAACCAGTTTTAGAAAACAAGATCTTCTGAAAGTTTTACATGGTCGTAATTATTATATGAACAAAAAAGCACATAAAATAAAAAAAAATGCTTTTCTAAAATTAATATTAACCACCTTCTTTTTTAGGAGTTTCCACCTAAAATCACTGACCCACATTTCAGCCAGGGCTATTCTCCACTCCCTATGGTCCTAGGTCAACAATTCAATATAATCATATTATGGTTGTGGTAAGACCATCAATCTTATATATTACGTGGTGTTATATTTTCTTTTGAACAATATTAAGTTATTGCTACAAAAATTACTGTTTCACACATTGTAAGCGATAATATTATTTGGTATCGGATGCTTTGCTGTAATATAATATAAGACCACTGAAGACGAGAGCGGAAGATATGCTGTTGAAACTAGTCTGGTAACGCATACGGACTGGATGTAATGTTTGTTTTTTAGTGTTTTTAGAGATTTTAATAGAACTTTAGAGATTCCTTTGGCTTCATATTGATGTTACCTGATTTTACGAAATAGACTTTGTTTCATAAATTCTAATCATTGATTTTGATAAGCAATTTTATCTTCAACTTGAACTTACAATGAACCATTTGAGCCTTGGATCAAGAAGAATTGAATACTAAATCAACATATTCAGAATATAGCCCGTCAAGGTAAACAAGGTATGCCATTTACACACCGGATCGAATGACACTGACGATAGACCATTTTGGGAAATCAGATAAAAAAAGAGTTCCGATTAAATGAACCAAATGCTTCATCTTGAACTTACAATGAACCGCATGAATATTGGAACAAGAAGAATTGAATACTAAATCGACATATTCCAGATATAGCTCGTCAAGGTCATTGAACGGTCCCATTTAAGCACCAGATCGAATGACACGTGCAGTCGGCCAATTTGGAAAATAAGATGAGAAAGAATTCTGAATAAATGAACCAAGTGCAGAAATGAAAAAATTATTCAGCAAATAAAAATAATATCCTATGACAATACAGTGAGATATTTATTTTGATACTATATTAGATTATTCTATTAATTAACTATTACAGAAAAGCATCCAAACACCAAATGATATTATTGCTTACAACATGTGAATCAGTAATTTTTGTAGCAATAACTTATTATTGTTCAAATGGAAAAAAAAAAAAAGTCGACAGTTCAGTTAGTCCACAGCCGGCCAAGCTTTCACTGCCATCGTCCATCCATATTTTTTTACTTGTGCTACCTTTTGTTCTTCCTGCTGCCTTCCAAGTCCATCAATATTTTAGGCAGTTATTTCAGTGCCATTCTCTTCACATGGTCAAACCATTTCAGTCTTCACCTAAAGGACTTTAAGAATATTTCTCTTCATATCCAAAATTTCATGGGTCGCTGAATTGCATACTTTCTCTCTTCTAGATGTCACTGCTGAATGTATCCAAAAACCCATTTCAATGGATAGAAGCTTTTTCCACTGCTGTTTATCAAGGATTTGTCAGATATAAAAATGTGATTCACACAGGATCCACATCTGCAGGAAAAACACTTAGTTCTTCTAATCCAATATATTTCTCTCTACTAACCTGCTTCTAAATATTTTCCGAAATATTTTCATGAAAAGATTTGTAATACATATTCCTTTGTAATTACAACACTGTTTCTTATCTCCTTTTCTTAAAACTAAGATTATAGACAACTAAATTATTAAATTGTCACTCCCTTCTACAGGCAGTTACTTCATTCATTTACCGGCTGTTTTGACTTCTCACCAATTTACCTATTACAAATGCAACATGCATAAAGGAGTAGCAGGGGTTGCGCTGCTGATTGCATTCTTCGAAATTTGCGGAAAAAAAAATCATTTTGGTGATGGAAAAAAAAGTTTTGGCGAAAATATTAGTGAGTACCTTTTTGTACTATTATAACACTTTGGTGGGAAAAAAATTAATTTGGCGAAAACTTTAAAAAAGCCAGAGCAACCACTGGAGCAGGTACTACTTTTAAGATATGGCTGCTATGAAATAAAAAACATACAACTAGACAAAATAACCATGCCATGACAAGAACACTCAAACCTGGATCACTGTATCAGTTAATGATGAAAGACAGAAGAGGCAGTTGGAATACATCCCCTTCTTGCTAGATGGATGAGGGAGTTTTACACAATTAAAATGGTGCTTAAATACCGCTTGCATCCAATTTTACCTGAGCATGACACTGCAATGGATACCCTTTTTTCATACCTCACGTCAACCAATTGGCTCATTCACTGAATGTAACAAAGTTCCTTAATTTATTTAAAAACTAAAGATGCCACCAAGAAACTTTCCAGATTGCTATCCACCTTTGAACATGCTACCTCAAATGATAATCATATCATGATTTTATGAACTTCAGCAAAACTAATAATGCTTGCTTTACAGCAACGAAACATTTTCATTTGTGAGATTACACACACACATTATATATATATACACCAATCAGAGCCAAAACATTAAAACCACCTACCTAATATGATGTAGGTCCTCCTCTGGCCGCCAAAAGAGCTCTCACCCAATGAGACATACATTCAACAAAATGTTGATAGGTGCCTCTTGATATTTGGTACCATGACTGTGTAACAGAAGGTCCTGCGGTTCCAGTAAATTATGTGGTTGGGGCAAAGCTGCTTGTACCCGTTTCTTCAATTCAAACCAGAAATGCTCGATAGGATTCATGTCCAGCAAATTTGGGGGCCATGACAAGAAATGGAATTCCTCTGCATGTTCTTGGAACCATTCCTGAACCTTCAGCTCAGTGTGGCATAGAGCACTGTGTTAAAAGACACCACCTCCACACCATAAAGGGGTGCCCTTGGTCAACCATGCTGTTCAGGTACGTGACAGTAATCAGGGTTCGCACTACAGGGATAATGGGTCCAAGTGTTCCCTAAGAAAACATTACCCAGATCTTCACACTCCCTCTAGCCACCTAGATCCATCTCACAGTACATCCAGGTGAGGTTTCCTTGGGTAAATGTCACACATGAGCTCGTCCATTAACATGGTGTAACAGGAAACAAGATTCGTCTGACTATGAGACCCTCTTCCAGGTTTCTATGGAGCAATGTTAATTATTACGTGCCCCCTACAAGCACTGACAACAGTGAACGGCTGTGAGCATAGGCACATGAACGGGTCTGCGGCTGTGGAGAACCACATCCAAGAGCGTATGATGAACTGCGTGTTCAGACACATTGGGCCCTTCACCATAATTGAAATAATAGGTAATGCCAACCACAGTAGTTCTCCTGTTTCTGCAGACAAGACGAGATAGCCTGCACTGACCTCTGGCATCAACAAGTCATGGCCTGCCGATCATCCCTTGTCGACAGCTCGAATTGTCACCTGTTTCAGATCATCTTCGATAGGTACTAACTACTGCATAGCGTGAGCAGCCTACCAGTGTTGCTGTTTCAGAGATGCTCTTACCTAGGCATCTTGCCATAATGATCTGGCCGTTTTCAAAATCAGATAAATCCTTTGTTTTTCCCATGTTGAGACAAAACAAAATACTGACTTAGAGATTTGACCCAGATATCATACATATCATTCACGACCTTGGCACATGATGTTGATTGGCTGCACACGTGCTTGCTAGAATAGCACAGAGGTGGTTTTAATGTTTTGGCTGATTAGTGTATATACACATATATATATGTACAGTTTTATATTTTTGTTACCAAACTTACTTAACTTCCCAGTGAAAAAGAATGCTTTTAAGTAATCAAGAGCATGCATCTTTAATTTCTATGGTGGTCACATTTTCTTAATTCTCTACATCTTTAGCAAAAAGTATATGATAATGAAAAATTTGGGAAAATCTTTGATATAAGGCACTCTGCAGTTTGCATACTTGTGATCCAGACATATTGTTAATGACACCCAGATACTATATAAATACCTTGATAATGACACCCAGTGAGAACAAGATCTGTCAACCACATGCCTTGAATAACATCAAGGCATGCGATATAACATACACGAGCCTTGAATGACATCCTTTCCACCAAAAATCAACTGTCACACTGGCAAATGCAAGATATGTTATCTTTTTCAAATTCAACACCACAAGTCTTTTAAAGCTGAACAACTCTACCGATACCTAGGGCACCTTCCATAATGCATAATGAACAAACTGTCCAACTCTTTTACATATTTACGTGGCATGTCTCACATAAAATGCTCCAAGTCAACTTCTGTGATTTCACGTTACACCTCATTTGTGGTCAATTTACAGTGCAATGGTTATTTGCTTATCTTGATAGATTTTATCCCACAATTACTTTTAATAAATTAGAACTCACCACTCCAAGTGCTGCTTCTTTATTTTCTATTATTTTTTCATTGGCAGCATGAATGTATAAATAAAAAACAAAACAACATAAAGTAATTTCACCATTAAAAGATGGAAATGAAAAGTTATAGCATGACATAATTACCATGCTACACTACTACACGGAATGCACATATTATGCACAAAGATGAAAAATTACATGATCTTCATGAAATACAAAAGAAATGGCAAAATATTTCACTAATGCAAATACATAATGAAGGGTATATCCCCACTTCAATTAAACTTTTAAGAGGGATATCTTTCAAAAGTAATAAGGTAAATATTTAAAATTTTGTTGATACACTTTTGAAATAGAGACAACACATAAAACTATTTGAACCAAGAATTATATAAATACGATGTCTGAACTTGACACAAACATTAAACCCAAACTATGTCTTACTGCATTGTTCTTTGGGGAGATGTAATTTTCAAGTATTCTGAGATGTTATATGGTGAACTAATAATAACAAAAGCTAACAGCAATTCATTAGTGCAATACAATTGCTGAAAATAATGCACTTGTGAATTTCCTATGTATTTGTGAAGAATGTTTCTTCCTTAATTTCTGTAATGATAAAGGATTAGTTCCATAAAGTAAGAATGTCACACATTACAAATAAAATAAAAAAAACCGATATTTCAAAAATTTTGAGTTGAAACTTGTAAGTAATTTCTCAATGAAACCCCATCAAATCATCCCACCACTGGTTGTGGGATTAAAAAGTGATGTTTAATTTCTTCCTTTCTATTTACCACTCGTGTATAAAATTAGTTCTACAGAAACAAATAAACGTCCACAAGAAAAAGGCTCACAAAAAAATTATCCAGAAAGTATGAAGAGATTAGAGTCAGATATATAAACATATGAAGAATACACATCACTGTCGACTCATAGATGCTATACTTTTTATTGTTTCTCAAGTAGCCATCCTTCAGGAAACTTGAAAATTATGCTTGAATGCAAATCGGGAGATGCAAGTTCGATGCCCGTTCGAGGCAGATGCAATTTTCAAGTTTTCTGACTGAAGGGTGCCTACACAGGAAATAGTAAAGAGTACGGCATCTATAAGATGTCAATCATGTGTACATGCCCTTCATGTACTTGGGAAGAATTAATTCTTACAAGGATTTGCTTCCCATTTGTTTCTATGATTTAAAACATTAGAGATATATTGACCTTAACTCATACTTAAATGAGAAATGGTCATTGACACCACGATAAAGTGGAGACTGCTTTGTCTAGTGCACATCCAGAAAGTTGTTCATATTTCTAAGTTACATCTGCTTAGCTTCAGTTGTTTGGAACTTTATTGTCATGGGGAGCATAATGGTAGCATGCTCAAATATAAATTGGGGGATGCAGGTTTGGTTTCAGTTACAGGTCAATGTAATTTTCAAGATTTTCGAATAGTTGCTACATGGGAAACAGTACAACTTACAGTATCCATATGCCAACAATTATATTTACATGTTTTTCATGTATTTGTAGAGAATTAATTTTTTTCACTTCCCATTCATTTCTACAATATGAAATGATGAATAAATGGGAGAGGTACAGGTAGTTAAAGAATTAGAATAACCTAAATGACACAAACATCAGTGAGACTGAAAAGCATATGTGTGAGGTGGTTACAATTACTACAATTTATTCTGGTGTGAAGGAGGATCAAGCATGAGCTAGTGTGGCCATGATGCCCTATTCCCTGACAACACAATGAATGGTTTCAAGGTCAGTTAGGTGGGAAGGCCATACACAAACAAACCGAGTGGATTATTTTCAAACTGGATGGCATGTACTTGAAAGTTCTTGCACTCTGTAAATGAGTTTAAAGCTCCGCCTCTTCTAAAGTGAATTTCTTTTATAGAGATTCAGATGTGCTAGTTAAAACCAGACACAGGTGAAAAAATGCCGATCTTAGAGATCTGAATAGAACAGCTTGAAACGACAACAGAGAAATTAAAGACGTAATGGGCAAATTAAGCTAATTAACAATACAAATGGGAAAAAATCCCTGTTCACAAATTTACTCAATGAAGAAGGGGAAAACATAATTGACTAAGCAAAGGTGTAAAAGTCTCGACAAAAGATGAATAAAAGAATAAGCGAGTTTTCAGAAATAATGAAACAAGCAGAGATTACTTTTTAATAGGATCTATTCTTAAAGTAAATTCTCAAACAGTTAAGAGACCAACAAAGACACTAAGATGCTTTGAGGTTTAAAGACCAAATAATATAAAAAGAAGAGGCATGCTTTGCAGAAGCGAAGCACCTGTTATATATATATATATATATATATATATATATATATATATATATATACTTAAGAGCAAAACTGAAGACTAAGGAAAAAAATTTAGAATTTAAAACGAAGGGTGCAAAATAACCTGAAAATCAAAACGCGCAACGCAGCAGTTTTGAAAATTCAGAATTCACATTCTATAAAGAAGATACCTAAGCAAAAAAATACATATATAATTTTGACTCACACCTAGTACAACATAGAAAAGGTTATGTATCTACCTGTGTGAGTAAAAGGAGAAAAGATAAAAAAATAAAATAAAACAACTGAATGTAGAAGGTGTCGAGAATACTGAGCCTTGGCTTTATCAAGGACCAGCAAAAACTCTGCATTTTCTCACTTCTACAAAGACCTAGTTGGAAATGGGTTTCTGCAAGGCCATAGATGCAAGTAACATTCCCACCTAAAATAGTTTAAAAAATATATATATAAGTCATGTCCTCCGTAGAGTAGCATGACCTAGCACTAGTTAACAATTTCGCTTGCATCCATTAACCTTCATGGCCCGACCCATGCTCTTCATCTGTTACTATTAAACAGAGAGAAGAAGATTAAAGAGAACTCAAGCTGTGAGAGTGACATAATAAATAGAAATGATTTTCAGCTATAACGAAATTCCAAGTTCGTTTGAGAGAGAATTTAAACCTGAAAAACAATGCAAAAGAAAACCAAATTTTACATTGCAATTGAAAAAGGAAATGTTAATTTATAACGAACAGATTTTGAAAGAAAACTTGAGTCTAAAACCCCCTACTCTACAACTTATGACAGCACGAAAACGAGAATAAGTTAAAGATAATAATTAACTAAAGAAAACTTTGTGAAAGTTATATACCTTAAACAGTTAGTTGCAATATGTACAAAGTATTTCAGCAGTGCTTTTCACAAAGTTTTCTTTAGTTAATTATTATCTTTAACTTATTCTCGTTTTCGTGCTGTCATAAGTTGTAGAGTAGGGGGTTTTAGACTCAAGTTTTCTTTCAAAAATCTGTTCGTTATAAATTAACATTTCCTTTTTCAATTGCAATGTAAAATTTGGTTTTCTTTTGCATTGTTTTTCAGGTTTAAATTCTCTCTCAAACGAACTTGGAATTTCGTTATAGCTGAAAATCATTTCTATTTATTATGTCACTCTCACAGCTTGAGTTCTCTTTAATCTTCTTCTCTCTGTTTAATAGTAACAGATGAAGAGCATGGGTCGGGCCATGAAGGTTAATGGATGCAAGCGAAATTGTTAACTAGTGCTAGGTCATGCTACTCTACGGAGGACATGACTTATATATATATTTTTTAAACTATTTTAGGTGGGAATGTTACTTGCATCTATGGCCTTGCAGAAACCCATTTCCAACTAGGTCTTTGTGGAAGTGAGAAAATGCAGAGTTTTTGCTGGTCCTTGATAAAGCCAAGGCTCAGTATTCTCGACACCTTCTACATTCAGTTGTTTTATTTTATTTTTTTATCTTTTCTCCTTTTACTCACACAGGTAGATACATAACCTTTTCTATGTTGTACTAGGTGTGAGTCAAAATTATATATGTATTTTTTTGCTTAGGTATCTTCTTTATAGAATATATATATATATATATATATATATATATATATATATGTTTTATGATATATATCATCATCATTGTCAACCATTATCAATCTACTGCTGGACGAAGGTCTCCCCAAGTTTCCTCCACAACGGTCTGTCTTGTGCCAGTCTCCTCCATGTCACTCCTGCATACTTTCGAATTTCATCCACCCATCTCCCATGTGGTCTTCTTCTGGGTCTTTTCCTGTCCCTTAGAATCCAATCTAAAATTGCGGCTGTCCATCGATGGTCTGTCCTTCTGACAGTATGTCCAGCCCATTGCCATTTCAGGGATTTAACTTTGATCATGATGTCTTCCACTCTTGTCATTTTTTGGATCCACGAGTTCCTCTTCTTATCTCTCCTGGTTACCCCAAGCATGCACCTCTCCATGCTGCTTTGAGTTGTCTGCAGCCTTTGTATGTCTCTTTTAGTCAAGGTCCACGTCTCTGCACCATACGTAAGCACTGGAAGGATGCATTGATCAAACACTTTTCTTTTAAGACATAATGGCATATTGCTCTTGAAAACTATGCTGTTTCTTCCAAAAGCTTTCCAAGCAAGTTTGGTACGCCGATACATTTCTTCATCAATGTGACCCTCACTTGATATCTGCTGTCCAAGATAAACGTATGTGTCTGTTATCCCCAGCTTTTCTCCATCAATCGACAAATCTTCATTTTTTGTAAAAGCATTGAACATCACTTTTGTTTTCTGGAAGTTCATTTTTAATCCCACTTCTTTACTCTTGTCAGCAAGTTCCTGGATCATACTCTGCAGCTCTGATGGGGTAGTTGCAAAAATGACTATGTCATCGGCAAAACGAAGGTGGGTTAGATAACCTCCATTAATCTTTATCCCTTTGTTTTCCCAGTTCAGTGATTGAAAGACATTTTCCAATGTGGCATTAAAGAGCTTTGGAGATATGGTGTCACCTTGTCTCACTCCCTTTCCAATTTTTATGTGTGTTGTATTTTCAAACAGCCGAATCTTTCCACTTGCATTTTCATAGATGTTATTAATAATATTAATGTATGCATCTTCAATACCGCAGGATTTCAGAGCCATTGTAACTGCTGATGGTTTTACCGAATCAAGGGCTTTTTCATAATCGATAAAAGCCATGCACAATGAAAGTCCATATTCCCTCGCTCTTTCAATTAGTTCTCTCAGTACGTGGATATGATTAGTTCTCTCAGTATGTGGTGTTAGCACTCCTGAATCCAGCTTGTTCTTTCGGTTGAGCCATGTCCAGTGTTACCTTCAAACGGTGTGAAAGAACTTCAGTGAAGATTTTATAAACCACTGATAGGAGGCTGATAGGTCTGTAGTTCCTGAGATCCTCAATGTCACCTTTTTTATGTAGCAGGATCATTTTAGCGTTGTTCCAATCCTCAGGAATCTTCCCTTCATTAAGGCATCAAGTGAAAATTTGGGCGAGTACTGTTTCGATTTCTCCACTTGCTTCTTGTATGATGTCTACAGTAATTCCATCTTCTCCTGGAGCTTTCCCCCGCTTCATGTTCTTGATTGCATGTGCAACTTCTGCAGGGAGGACTGGAAGAACTCTGGTACCTTTCATGATGTCTGGAGTACATGTATCATCCCTTTCATATAATTTGGAGTAAAAATCTTTCACTCTTGTCAAAATTTCGCCTCTATTTCTTGTTACAGAACCATCTTCTTTTCTCAGTGCCATAATCTGTTTTCTAACCTTACTGAGATGTCTCTTTGCTATCTTTAGGCTTTGGTTGTTTTCAATTGCTTTCCTCACTAGTTCACAGTTGAATTTCCTTACATCTTCAGCGATACTTTTTCGTACTGTCTTGCATAGCTCTATATATTTCACTTTGGAAGTCACATCTTCTTTAGTTGTCCTCATCTCCCTTCTTTTTTTGCATCAACATTTTGGTCTGATAATTTGTTCACATACAACTTGTTCTTAGACCCAGCTAATTTTGTTGCCGTTTCCATAAGAGCTTTGGTTACTTTTGTGTTAACTTCAGAAATATCCACTTCTTCCGATGTTAGGCCTTCTAAAGCAGAGAATCTGTTCTTCAGTTCCAACTTGAAGGTATTATGGTGTTTTTTAAGGTTGGTTATGTCAATACATTATGATATATATATATATATATATTCATTGTCAACCATTATCAATCCACTGCTGGACGAAGGTCTCCCCAAGTTTCCTCCACAACGGTCTGTCTTGTGCCAGTCTCCTCCACGTCACTTCCGCATACTTTCGAATTTCATCCACCTATCTCCCATGTGGTCTTCTTTTGGGTCTTTTCCTGTCCCTTGGAATCCAATCTAAAATTTCGGCTGTCCATCGATGGTCTGTCCTTCTGGCAGTATGTCCAGCCCATTGCCATTTCAGAAATTTAACTCTGATCATGACATCTTCCACTCGTGTCATTTTTCGGATCCACAAGTTCCTCTTCTTATCTCTCCTGGTTACACCAAGCATGCACCTCTCCACGCTGCTTTGAGTTGTCTGCAGCCTTTGTATGTCTCTCTTAGTTAAGGTCCACGTCTCTGCACTATACGTAAGCACTGGAAGGATGTATTGATCAAACACTTTTCTTTTAAGACATAATGGCATATTGCTCTTGAAAATTATGCTGTTTCTTCCAAAAGCTCTCCAGGCAAGTTTTGTACACCGATTAATTTCTTCCTTAATGTGACCCTCACTTGATATCTGCTGACCTGTGATGGCAAAAGAAAACGAAGTTTATTCACCTTCAATAGTTGGTGGAGCCTCCACGAGTGGCGATTACAGCTGCGACCCTTCGGAGCATACTCTCAATCAGGCATTGTACGACGGCTAGCAGTATTTTCTTCCACTTGGCTTGGAGAAGACAGGTCAGTTCTTTCACCGATTTCGGACGGTGGGGACACCCCTTAAGTCGACGCTCCAACTCGTCCCAGAGGTGCTCGATAGGGTTAAGGTCCAGGCTTTGCGCAGGCCAGTCCATTCGATTAACCCCATTGTTACCATACCAAGCCATGGTGGACCTAGCAACATGACAGGTGGCATTGCCATCCTGAAAGTAACATGGGTCCACCCCGTAAAACTGCCACAACGTAGGAAGTGCATGGTCATCCAAAATGGTGCAGTAGGTCTCGCCGTTGAGTCTACCAGGAATTGCGACCAAGGGTCCCATGCCATACCAGGAGAAACACACCATAGCATAATTCCACCGCCGCTGAACTTCACAGGAGGCGTTCTACAGACAGACGCCAAACCCAGACCCTACCATCTGAACGGTAGAGGGTGAACCTTGATTCGTCGCTCCAGAGAACCTGTTTCCACTGTTCAACGGTCCACTGTCGACGTTCTTTGCACCACGTTAGCGGAGCAGCGCTATGGGACTTGGTGATCAAAGGCTTGTGGGCGGCAGCACGTCCATGATAACCGAGCAGATGGGCTTCCTTACGGATGGTATTCATCGAAAGAACACTTCCGGATGCCTTTTGAAACTGCTCGCGGATGGGGCCCATCGATTTGGTGCGGTTCTTCGGAATTTCTCCGGCCAGCATCCATCGGTCCCTAACTCCCAGTTTTGTGGGTCTGCCGGGTTGGGGCACATTCCGACAGTCACGTCTCATCTTCCACTTGCCAACACGTAGGCCACTGTCGATTTTGGGTACTTCAACTCGCTGGATATGTCACGTATGGATTGGCCATTTCTGTGATACTCGACGATTACACGTTTCTCGAAATCAGAGAGCTCCGAACTGCGTGGCATCTTGCATGCGACTGGTTGCGTTGTTGTTTTCCACACGATATTTAATGGCGGCGGCCGTGACGTGTATCAGGACCGCAGATATCGTCGGTTGCAGGGGTGTCCAAATTCTTGTTGGTATATAGTGTTTACATATATATATACAGTTGAGTCAAATTATTGTGACCACCTCCTACTTGAAGGGTATACAAGGTGTGCTGTAGGCAATCTGAAAACATATCATTCACTGCTGTCATAGATAAAAGGAGCATTTATCAGATTTGCAAAAAGGGATGATTATCGACTTTTGGACCAAGGGTGGCAGCATTTCTGAAACAGCGCAGTTTGTGAACTGTTCCAGTGTTGCTGTGGTTGAAGTGTATCGTGATTGGAGAAATGGCACCATTGTGAATAAGCGATGTGTAAACTGCAGAGCACCATGTGCCATTGATGTGAGAGGTGAACGTATGCTGCGATGTTGCATGAAAGCCGATCGACACGCTACAGTGGAGCAGCTCACTGGCTGAATAAACCAGGAGGCTACCGGAAGTGTGTCTAAAACAACAGTTCAGCGAACCCTGCTGCGTATGGGGCTCCCATGCAGACGGATGGTCACTACACCTACGCTAACAAAGGTGCATCGGCAGAAAAGGCTTACGTGTGCACTAGGGTGGTCCACTTTGCAATGAAAAAGAAAAAAAGGTATTCATATATTGTGGCTCCACATAGCGTAATTTTGTCCATTATGATGTAGTGTGCACCAAATTTTAGCTCGATGCGTGGAAGTTTAGGGGTCGCCCAGAAGTTTACTTTTTGGTAGCTAACTCAAATTTCTCTTCTTTTCAGGTATAAACAACCATGTTGACATCTAGCTTGAGATCTGCCCCCACTAAATGGCTTCTTGGAAAGCCAATCTCTAACTTCTCTACAGCAAGACTTCCCCGTGGATTGGATGTGCTCCGGATGGTCCAGTTTTACCATTTAGAAGAGGGCAAGAGCTTGTCAGTGAGTTACAAATTGACCTGTGAAGCAGTTGCGATTGTTTGGAAGCGTGCGAGGATTCCTACACAGCGGATTGGTTCGTGTGTGAGAAAACTCTCAAAACTTTATGAACGATATTTAGCTGTGAAGAAGCACCGTACTCGTCAAGGAAAAAATGACCGTGTGCGCGAGGATATGTTCAAAAGTGATCTAGAAGAATTGTTTGATGTTGCCGTGAAAAATGCTATAATGCAAATGAAAAACGACTAAGACCAGGTATTCCTCCAGAAACAAAGAGAAGATGTCCTTTCATGTAGTATGAGTGGTGCTGACTTAAAAACAACAGAAAAAGAAATTAGGAAAAGACAGCGGGAGGAAAAAGATAAAAAGGCGACAGAGAAATATAAAGAAAGAGAGAGCAAATGTCTTCCTGGGAAAACAGCAGAGCTTTCTTCATCAACTTCACATAGCTCCAAAAGCAAAGGCGAATATCAACCTGTAGCGTCCACATCTGTCGCACCTTTTACTCCATTCCCATCCAAATAACGTAAAAATATATTTAAGTTACCAGAAGTCGTCGGAGCCCTGGATCGAGTCAATCTTCCGGATAGAGGAGCTGTATTTGTTGCTGCAGCCGTTGCAGGGGCACTTGGACACAATATTTCCAAAATCACCCTTTCCCAAAGCTCCATTAGGCGCTCTAGAAGATTAGAAAGACAGAAAGCCACAGTAGCTGAACAAAAGAAATCGTCTTTGGAGGGGCCTTTTCTTTTACATTGGGATGGCAAACTTTTGCCTGATATTGATGGATCCAAGGTGACAGTTGATCGCATTGCTATACTTCTCACTGGAAATGGCCAAGAACAGCTTTTGGGAATTCCCAAGATAGACAGAGGAACAGGGAAAGCTCAGGCACAAGCTTGCGTTGCAGCAATTGAGAAATGGAATGTTAAGTCTGAAATCAAAGGACTTGTGTTTGATATGACAGCAAGTAATACTGAGCTTCACACAGGAGCTTGCACAACAATTGAAAAAACCCTAGGCAGTGAACTCGTTTGGATTGCATGCCGCAATCATGTTATGGAGATTATGCTTTCAGCTGTTTTCTTATGTGTATTCAGTTCTACTGGAGGTCCAGAAACTGCACTCTTCAACCCGCTTTCAGAAAGGGTGGCCAACGATTGATCAAAGTGCTTATAGTGCAGCAGACATTGACCTTTTTCAGGATCCTATATTAAACAGATTACGACAAAAAATGCTGGAGTATTTACCAAGTGCGTTGGAAAAACAGCAACCAAAAGACGATTATCAAGAACTTCTGTGCTTGTCTCTTTTGTTTCTTGGTGGAGGAAGTGGCACGGAAACATTTCGAGCTCCTGGCCCTACACACCACGCTCGATGGCTTGCAAAAGGCATTTACGCTCTAAAAATATACCTCTTTCAAAATCAGTTTCAGTTAACACCCCAAGAGACGATAAATACAGTGAATTTGGCTTTGTTTGTAAGCCTGGTTTATGTGAAGTATTGGAATGAAGCTCCACTTGGAATTAGAGCTCCATATAATGATATCCAGCTTTTAAGTCTCCTAAAACTTTACCCTAATCAAAAAATTGGCGAGAAAGCCTACAATGCTTTTGCCAGGCACCTTTGGTTTCTTTCTGAGCACTTGGTAGCCTTAGCTTTTTTTGATGATCGGGTGCCCACAAAAACTAAAGAAAAAATGGTCAAGAATCTGAAACGTCCACAGCTGCCCTTTTTTCTGCGACATATAGCAATATCTGAGGAAAAAGATCTCAATCTAGAAAATTTTGTAACTGAAAGGACTAGCTTCTTCTTCAATGTCCTTCTTGTTGGAGGAAAAATTAAATCTAAAGCGTTTCTGAAAATGCAACCCCAACAGTGGAGAAATGATCCTGTTTTCATTGAACTTCGTGAACGTTGCTGTAAGATGAGGGTTGTGAATGACACTGACGAGCGAGGCATCAGTTTGATTAAAAAATACAACCAGTCACTTACCAAGGACGAAGAACAAAAGCAGTTCATTCTTCGACTGGTGGCAAATCATAGAAAACAGTTTCCTTCACCATCGAAGGCATCTCTTATGTCATAATTATTCAATTTTCGAAATTTTTTATTTTCAGTTATGTAGTACCCAAAAGTTAAATATTGGGTGACCCCTAAATATCGTTTTTTTTTTTGCAAAACCCTTTGGTGTACTTATCATTCACATACTATGGCATAAAATAAAAGTTGTGAAGAAAGAATATTTAAAACTTTTTTTTTTTTTTTTTTGGGCCACCCTAGTGTGCACGGCAGTACCGAAATTGAACCTCTGCTGATTGGGAAAGGATTGCCTTCTTCGATGAGTCACATTTTCTGCTTCATCAAATGGATGGACATTGGCGTATCAGGCAAGAAACATCGGAGAACAAACACTCTTCAACCATTGCTTGAAAAACACAAGCTGGTGGAGGCAGCGTTATGGTCTGGGAAACGTTTTGGTGGCATTCTCTGTGTGCACTCATACCTGTGGAAGGCACTATGGACCAAATTTGTTATGAATCCATCCTTGCAGAACACGTACACCCATACATGCTGATTGTCTTCCCTGGGGAGGATGGGATCTTCTAGCATGACAATGCGATGTGTCACAGAGCTAAAAATGTCAGAGAGCAGTTGGAAGAGCATGATGAAGACTTCAAAGTACTTCCTTGGCCTCCTAATTCCCCAGACTTAAACCCAATTGAGCATCTGTGAGACCACCTTGATAGTGTTGTTCGCTCTGTGAATCCTCCACCACGCACCCTCCAGCAGCTGTCGGATACACTGCAGTCAGCATGGCTCCAAATACCTGTGAACACCTTTCAGCACCTTATTGAGTCACTCCAGCCCATCTAGCTGCTGTCCGCTGCACATGGCGGTTACTTTATATTAGCTGGTGGTCACAATAATGTGACTTGACTGTGTATATACAATAAACTCTGTCTCAAGCAATTATCTTCCATGTTATTCCAGCATACTTTTGAATTGCATTCATCCATCTCTCACTTGGTCTTCTGCATTTTTTCCTGTTCTCCCTTGGTATCCAGTCTAATACTTCAGTTATCCAACAGTAGTCAGTTCTTCTAACAAAATAATATGTCCATCCAACGGCCACTTGAGGGTCTCTGCTTTGACCATAATGTGCTCAACTACTGCCACTTTTCTGGTCTATAAGTTCCTCTTCCTATCTTTCTTGGTTATCCCAAATAAGCGTCTTTCCATGCTTCTTTAAGTTGGCTGCAGCCTCTGTATGTCTTTCTTAGTTAAAGTTCATGTCTCTCATCTAAAAGTAATAAACCAGGAGGATGAACTGGTTAAACATTTTTCGTTTAAGTCACAATGGTAAGGTGCTCTTGAAAACTGCTCTCCAACAGGTTTTATATGCTTACTAATTTTTTCTTTGATGTAGGTCCTTGCTAATTTTGATGCACAGAATTTCTGAATCAATAATTCAAAACAACTGCTTGCCAGAATATAAATTTCAAATTGAAACGCATCTCTTAAATGAGTAAAATCTAGTCTTATCATTGAGGGTTATTTAAGGTTCAGAAGTCAGCAAAGAAACAGAAACCAGCCCTACTTTCACATAATATATATATAAAAGTGTCGTGTAATTTCAATAGAAAATCACAATTTTTTCTTCATAACTATACCAGCTAACTCTGGCTATTTCAAAAAGGTATAAATGGTATCTTACTGCACGTTCTAGTTTTGGAGAGGAGGAACTCTTGCATGTCTTCTAAATCTAGGTCATCGTAGAGGAACTCGTTTTCCTCAAAATCAGGATCTTGAGAGCTTTCAATGTAGTATTCTACATCGTCTTTAATTTTTTTAATTTGATCGACGTCTACTGTACTATTGTCTAACATCCTCATGAGAGTCTCTAACTGCTTTATGTGATACCTGTGCTTTTCTAACCAGGCTCTTAATTCTTCCGCCCTGTCCTGTTTCTGCAAAGTAAAGATAAATTGCAGGTCAGAAAAATATAAACACATTTCTGTAAATCATGACTGACATTTTAAACTTAGGTAAGAAAAACTCATGCATAATATGAAGTCCAGATTAAAGAACAAAACAAAATCAATGTATTAGGTTGATGCAGAGGAAATGTTGGATTTTACAGATTTGTGCAGTTGGAAAGTAATTTAGAAAATAACACATCACATGATGCGACTTGTGTTATGTAAATAAAGCATTAAGGCTGCTGCATATAAAGCACTATCATTTCATCAGTGGCATCAGTTACAAGGGGATTTGCTACAGTGAAGAGGACAATGGACCTGAGTCAAATTCATTTCAGTTTCTTAAGACAATGGATCTGAGCCAAATTTATTATGTTTCTTAGAACAATGGATCTGGGCCAAATTCATTTTTGTTTCTTAGGACAATGGATCCAAACCAAATTCATTTATGTTTCTTAGGACAATGGATCTGAGCCAAATTCATTTCTGTTTCTCAGAACAATGGAACTGAGCTAAATTCATTTCTAGTTATTAGAACAAAGGATCTGAGTCAAATTAATTTGTTTTTTTAGGACAATGGATCTGAGCCAAATTTATTTGTTTCTTAGGACAATGGATCTGAGCCAAATTCATTTTAGTTTCTTAGGACAATGGATCTGAACCAAATTCATTTATGGTTCTTAAAACAAACAATGGATCTGAGCCAAATTCATTTCTGTTTCTTAGAACAATGGAACTCAGCCAAATTCATTTCTAGTTCTTAGAACAAAGGATCTGAGTCAAATTCATTTGTTTTTTTAGGACAATGGATCTGAGCCAAATTTATTTGTTTCTTAGAACAATGGAACTGAGCCAAATTCATTTTTGTTTCTTAGGACAATGGATCTGAGCCAAATTCATTTGTTTCTTAGGACAATGGATCTGAGCCAAATTCATTTGTTTCTTACATTAATTTAAACTTGCCCACCATGCATTACAGGCCGCTCACAACATCTACACAGCATTTGGGAAAGACATTTGTGAATGGAACATATAATGTTGGTTTGCAAACTTCTGTCCTGGTGATATGAGCCTCAAAAATAAACCATACCCACAGACCAGAAAGAGCTATTTCTATTTTTTTTTTTTTTTTTTTTGGTTGAAGGTTTAACGACTATCGTGAGCAACTCAATTGGCTATAAGCAGTTGCCTGTCCCTAGTTAAGGGCCACTGGTTCCAGGGAAGGGCTCTCCAGTACCATAAGCCAAACACAACATCCATGCCTCACCGGGATTCAAACCGGGACCCCTTTCAGACGAATGATCAGAGACCATCGCTTAGACGCACCACCAGGGCGGCCAGGAGCTATTGATGATGCTAAGTTCGAAGCCATGACTGAATCCGGTCCAAGCGAAAAAAACAGCAAGAGAACTTGGCGTGAAACTGTGTGTACACTATGCAACCATTTGCTGACATTTGTCAGCCACATGAAAGCGAAAAAGAAGCCTACATAAGTTCCACGAGTTGGTGGAACAACAACAACAAAAATATTTGATATCTAATCTTCCCTGCAAATCTGCAACCAAATGAACAACATTTTGAGGCACTACATCACATGTAGTTAAAAATGAATGTTGTATTGTATGTATGACAATCACTGGCTTTCGGTGGAATGGCTCAGCTGCAATAAAGCCCTGAAACACATCCCAAAGCTGATATTCTATTCAAGGAAGATGATGGTCAGAGTTTGGTGGTCAGCAGCTGGTGTGATCCGCCCCTTCTCGCAACAGGATTAAACCATCATGGTGCACAGGTATTGTCAATAACTTGGCATTATACATGGAAAACTGTCCACCATACAGCCAGCATTAGTCAATCATCATGGGACTCGCACTTCTCCAAGACAATGCGAGACCCCATATGTATGCCGGACGATTCAGAAGCTGTACCAATTGAGGTATGGAACCTTACCTCAACCACCTTATTCATCTGATCTGCCCCCTACAAGTTATCACTTCTTCAAGCATTTGGACACCTTCTACAAGGTAAATCATTACTAATTAAGCATCAGTTGAAATTGCATTCCATAAGTTGTCACATTCCAAAGCTTGACATTATTTCACGACAACATACAGAAGTTGTATCTTGTCAGCAAAAGTGTGTCGCAACTGGCAGTGATTATTTTAATTGATAAAGCTTATTTTGAACCATATCCTGGGTGTTTGTAGTCTCCATCAATATACAGACACGTCATCTGCAACAACCTAATACTAATATTATAGTGTGGCAAAAAGTACATACAGAATTCTGTAAATTTCAGAACTGAGGAAGGCGAATACATAATTCAATAACATTTAGCAAAAATACAAGTTTTACAAATGCAGAACATATAAAATAATGGATATGACACATTATTAATTTTGGCACTAAAACATAATGACAAAAGAATTTTTAACATAAATAGTTAAGTACATTATTTTCAGCAATTAGATTGTGCTACTGAATTGCTGTTAGTTTGCTGTTTGCTATGCAACACTCTTCAGAAAAATTGAAAATTACATCTCCCAAGAGTAGGAATTGAATCTGCATCTCACATTGAAGTTGAAAGATGTGGGTAACATCTCCTTAGAAAACCTGAAAATTACATCTTCCTAGAGAGGGAATTGAACATGCATCTCATGATTTTGTTCAAGATGCAAGTTCCATTTCTGCTCCAGAGAGATGTAATTTTCAAGTTTTCTGAGGAGATGTTACCTGCATTTCCTGACTTCCATATGAGATACAAGTTCAATTTCTGCTCCAAAGAGATGTAATTTTTAAGTTTTCTGAAAAGATGTTACAAAGTGAAATGTGGGTTAACTGTAATTCACTATTACAAAGTGATTGTTGGAAGTAATGCACTTGTGAAGAATATTTCTTCCTTAATTTCTGAGATAATACAGGATTAGTTTAATAACATGAGGATGTCACACTCATAAGAAAAAAAAAAAAAATTCTTATCATTTCAGAAATTTTGAGTAAAAACTTTTGCCGGGGCTTTAAATGGCATAAAAATACTAATAGCTGAAGTTTTAAAAAAGTACTACTGCTTTCTATGGGAAGAGAAGTGCTAACAGCAGTACTACAGATATCATGCACTTCTTCTAGTTAACTAAAAAACAAGAAAGGAACTAAGCATGCATGCAATAATTCAAGTGTAGGCATACACGAGGGAATTGTCCCAAAACACTCTTTAAGGGGCTTTTATAATTATCTACCACATATTTCAGTTTTATCACAATAAAAATCTGAGCAGCAGTGAAATATACACTTTCAGAGGAAAATATCGTAAGAAATCGGAAACTCGCGTTTAAGTCGATCCCGGAATGAGAAAAAAAAAATTTCAATGAATTTATTCAAAAACATTTCAAAACGAAAAAAATTATATATATAATACTAAATTTAATTTGCATACCCAAAAACTTCATCGGAACCCTTCAAAATCCGATTCCGAGTCAGACTCGCCAAACAGTTCAAAAAAGTCTTTCTCCGTCATCGGCACGTCATCATAAACATCAGTATTCCCATCTATGCCTGTGTCATCAGAATCACTGCCATCATCACTCATAAAAATCTCATCATCCTCTGTGCCATCAAGTTTGTTACTAATGCAACATTTCCTGAATGATTTCACGACCATTTCCGCAGGTATCGCATCCCAAGCATCCCTGACCCATCGCGCAATCAAAACGATATCCGGCTTCTTTAGATTTCCGCCCTTGGTTTCAGTCGGCAAATCGGAACTTATCCAATCTGCCCAATACCTCCGCACATTGTCCTTAAAGGGCTTATTAAGGCAGACATCTAGTGGTTGAAGAACAGATGTCAACCCACCTGAGATGACAGCAAGAGTTGTTTTTGAATTTTCTGCAGTTTTTTTCACTTCTGCACAATGGTGTGCAACAAACATATCCCACACCAAAAGAGAAGGTTTCCTCAAAAGTTCACCTGGCTTTTTGTTCCACACATTCTTTAACCAGTCAAGTGTTCCGGATTCATTCATCCATCCTTTTTCATGGGCACAAACGAGCACACCAGATGGAAATACAACGCTTTTCGGCAGAGTTTTGCGTTTGAAGGTAGCTTTCTGCCGTCGGCCAAACAGGAAAGAACAACCGTGAAACTGGATTTTTCGTGGCCAGCCGTTTTGATCAATATATATTTTTTGCCCTTTTGGTTCACCGTCTTATTTCCAGGAAGGTCGAAACACATGGCGGTTTCATCCATGTTCCCTATTTGGGAAAGTTCAAAAGCAGTCTTTTTTTCTTTTGAATTACATACTTTTAAAATTCCATTATCTTTGCTTCGAGGTCACGAGGTAACTTTTGTGCAATTTTGGTGCGCTGGCATAGACACAACCTATAGCGGTTCATGAACCTTGTGCACCAACCTGGTGAGGCACGAAAAGTGTTATTTGCGGCTGCAAACTTTTCATCTTTTGCGAGCTTCATTGCTCGCAAACGTATACCAGTTCACGTTACAATGTAACCATTTTGTCTGCAGCCCACAATCCAATCATTCAAGACACTTTCCAGCAGCTCTGGGAAAGATGTCGTTCCACGGCGCAGCGACTTTTACGATTTTGGGATTTTCACCAAGTCCGGTTTTTTTTTTACGCCAATCTCGAATCAGTTTTTAGTTAATGCCAAATTGACGTGAAGCAGCACAGTTGTTAGTATTTTCTGCAAAAGAAACCACTTTCAACTTGAATCCTACGTTATAGAACATCCGTTTCTTTACACAATCCGTGTCACCCATAATAGGAGAAGCGAGACACGTGCAGTTAAGAACAAGAAAAACACGTGCGATTAAGAACAAGCAACACCTAACACTGGCTGTCGCATGGCTTCGTTACGTCGAAGGTCAGCGCAATCAACTGGTAGTCGGAAGGGCGGAGCTTTCTATGCGCTGTTGTGACTGCGCTGTGGATACGCAAAGCCAGGAGAGAGGAGACTTTTCAAAGTGCGGAAAAATTTGGAGGGTCGCGATTTCGTAATTCTACCACATCAGTATTTTTTCTTTCTTTCTTTCTTTCTTTTTTTTTCTTTCGGAGGGTTGCGATTTCGTAATTAATACCGCATCAGCATTTTTATTTCTTTTGGGATGGATTGCCTTTTGCCTCACGGGAAGAACTTTTGGACTTACGATTTTTTTAGACCTCGCGTATAAGTCGACCCCATTACTTTGAAGCTCTCATTTTGTCCAAAATTTCTCGACTTATACGTGAGTATATACGGTATACAATTTCTACCCATGAATGAAAACTATGTACAGTGTTTACAAACAAAACTTCAGGAAATGTAAAATACAAATATTTTGAGTAAGAACTCAAAAACATTAAAACATGTGTAAATAATAAATACAAGTTCAGAAGTTATAATTCATTGAAATAACTTCTCATGATTAAAACTCTCTACACATTATTCTACATAGATTATTTAAGGTCTGATAGACGGCTGTCTGCAATCATTCGTGGCCGACTACCTGACGATGGTGCAAGTCTAGAACTTTGTTTTTCATGGCTTTAAGTTGAGAAGATTGGTACCAAATGCTCTGTTTTTATTCAGACTCAAGTTTCGTCCTGTAGTGTTTTAATTCAGGAGTCTATATTCCTCAATTTTTTAAATTCAAATTAACAAAAAGGAAATTAAAAAGTTTCATTACAACTTGGCAACTTTATGATGTGTTCTTGAAGTTCGAATTTTGACACTTCATTTTGTGGTGCCTCAAGGGATACTTCGTGAATTGCCTGTGTGAAGAAAATATTTTTTTTTTTTAGTTATCAGTATCCTAAATTCTTCAGTAGTGGTGTGAGTATTAACTTTTGCAAAGATCATCCTTTTTTTATGCTGCATTTGGTACACAAATCTATCTAGAATAATTTGTAGAGAGATTTAATCATGAGAAGTTATTTCAATGAATTATAACTTCTGAAGTTGTATTCAGGAAATATACTTTCCCAAGATCTGTAATTTTCCAAACATGATTGGCATAGAAAAAATTTGGATATTCAATGAGAAGGGTGGTAACCTTTTTAAAAATGTTTTTAATATAGTTTAAATTATTATTAATTGTAATTGAATGATAATGGCACTATGCTAAAAAAATTTTTAGGCTTGAATATAATAATACCTGAGTGATTCAATAGTCTTTACTGGAGTTTCTTTGTAATTAGTTGATATAATTAACACTTTCACTACCAGTGGGCGCACGCACCTTCTGTAGAAATCGCCCTGGTGGGCCAGATAAACAGAAGCAAATATCTGAAGTTCCAGTAATGGGATTCCCAAAATATTTATACCACCTACTAGTTGGCTGACCACAAGTCCATTTATAGCAAAACACGCAGAAGTTGCGAGCGACCGACGTGGCCCAAAAGTTAAACGTGATGTTGTATAGGCCATACAGGTGTGGGCAACTTCATACAAGCTTATGTAAACAAGACAGTAAAATCATGCAATGCACTGATTATGATACGCTTTCCAACATACTGGAAATCATTATTGAAGTTATTACTCAAGTTATGAGGAACATGGCTGTAGAATAAATCTTGCTCCTATGCCCTGACCTTTGACCTCCCATTTCGATTATATTTAAACAGAACCGATTAAGTATACTTCTGGAACAACATGATAAAGTTTTGCCTCAATCGAAACATTTTTACGAAAGTTATGACGCATAAGGGCGATGGAATGGGTCCCACTCCTATTTCCTGACCTTTGACTCCATTTTGCCCATTTTCAATAGAGTTCGTCTCTAGGTGGTCCCCTACCAAATACTAAAATTTCATTGAAATTGAACCATTTTTGCACAAGTTGTGATGCAAAAAGGCAATGAAATAGATCCTGATCCAATGTTCTGACCTTTGGCCCCATTTCGCCCATTTTCAATAGGGTCTGTCCCCAGGTTGTCCCCTACCACATACTAAAATTTCATCGAAATCGAACCATTTTTACGCAAGTTATCGCACAGACATATGGACAAAGCTGGAGCATATACGCTTCTTCAACTTAGTTAGAAAACGTAAAAATAAAAATAGAAAAAATTTGAGGTACAAGTGGGGCATATCTCAGTTCTTGAAGCAATTATTGATTATTGCAGGGAAATAGAAACAAGTTAGTAAAATCATGCAATGCATTGGTTATATGCTTTCCAACAAACAGAAATCATTATTCAAGTTATAAACATAATGGCTGTAGAATAAATCTCGCTCCTATGACCTGATCCCCATTTTGATGATATTCAACAGAACGGGTAAAGTATACTTCCGGAACAACATGATAAAGTTTTGTCTCAATCGAAGCATTTTTACGTAAGTTATAACGCATAAGGGTGATGGAATGGATCCCGCTCCTATGTCCTGACCTTTGACCGCATTTCACCCATTTTCAATAGGGTTTGTCCCCAAGTGGTCCCCTACCACATACTAAAATTTTATCGAAATCGAACCATTTTTGCGCGAGTTATCGTGCGGACGGACAAAGCTGGAGCATATAAGCATCTTCAACCTACGGTTGTAAAGCGTGAAAAAGGAATTGTAGAAAGTCTATAAATAATGAGTGCTTCTCCCTCTTTCCTTTCTTTGCACTAGTGTGTTGTGTCTAGCGGAGGTTGATCTGGGACACCGCATTGGTCGGAGACAATGGAAATATAATATCCTACTGGGGGGAAGGCAATTCTCACTTAGGTGGTTTCACACACTGATTCCACAGGGTAGCTGGTGGAAGCAAAATAAGAGAAAACTGGGTAAACACTTTTCTCTTACTAACAATATTCCTCTGTTCAGATGCAGTTTATATAAACAAATGCTGTAGAAAAAGTAGCCTCCTTCCTTCCCTTTTGGGCTATAAATTTCTTTTTTTTTCCCATTGGACAGCACTTACTTCACTTGAGCATAATAGATTTCGGAATGTTAACAGACATGCACCTTTTTTTTTCTTTTTCTCTCCAACCGCACTAACTTGTAGTTCGACAAAAATCCCATAACTGCTCTTGTAATCAAAACGTGAGGATGGCTGACCCCATAAATAGCAAAACGTTTTACTCCAAAAGGCAAAAATTAGAATCCGTTGTCAGGCTTCCTTCTCCATGGATACCTGATCCCACTGCTGGTCCATCTGGAATTATTAACCCTGCTACAGATCTTTCTGCTATAGATGATCCAACTGTTGGTCCTACAACAACAGATTCTGTTGAATCGGACACAAGTGACCACGAATCAAAAGTTTCCGGTTTTGAAATTTCTTCTGTATCTGATTCTGATCCAGATTATGAAATCAGTACTGAAGAATATGATGATGATTGTGATTTCTTACAAACAATGGAAGAACATTGGTGTTTAGACAGGAATCCTGTACAACACGAACAGCAGCAGATAATTTGGGGGCCAGCTGATTTGTCAAAGCAAAAGGAAATTTCATTGACAGCACCCTGACATATATATGTCCCGATGTAATGAATTTAGGCACCCTAACAGCTATTGACATTTTCTACTATCTAGTGACTGATGATATTTATCTTCTAATGGTTACTGAAACAAATAAAAATGCACAGCAAGTCATTCAAGGCGGTATCCTATCACCACATTCGAGGATGAAACAATGGCTGCCAACATCTGTAAGTGAAATGAAAAAATTATTTGATCTGCTTATTTGGATGGGCCTGGTTAGATTTCCAAAGATTACAGATTATTGGTCCATTCATGTGTTGTTCCAAAACCGAATTGCACCTAACACTTTCAGCAGAAACAGGTTTCAACTCCTGCTAAAGTTATGGCACTTCGCTGACAATTCTCAATATCCAGGGAACGATTGCACTTATAAGGTCAAAAGGCTTATGGAGATACTGTTGTGCAACATTAATAAATTGAAAACGCCGGGAAAAGAAATTTCTATGGATGAAAGTCTTGTGCTATTTAGAGGAAGACTTGGTTTTAGGCAATGCATTCCCAGAAAGGCCACATATATGGTAAAAAAATTTATAAGTTATGAGTAGCCCCACATCAAATTTGTACTGTATATTTTACTTTAACAACAACAAAAAAAAAAAAAAACTACTTGTCATATATCCTGAAAATTTCGAAAATATACACAAAAATCTATGGAATCTATGAAAAAAATAACAGTATACCCATGGGCCATAGAAGTTGCGAGCAACTTCTATGGTTGATTTACGAAATACATCGTAAATCCATTTATTTACGATGTATTTCTTCAGTATGTTGTATAGTAGTCTAATGCTTCAAAACATGGGTAAATCTAGTGAAAGGAATACAAAATAAAAACCAAATTAATTGAAATGTTCAAGGCGCCTGCACCCAGTGTAGCTTTCCTTTTATTAATTTTACTTATTTTTTCCAAACGGGATAACATTTATGCCTCATATTTTTTTTTACCACATGCTACTTGCCATAAAAACAAAATATAATACAAACATATATATACACAGTGTGGCAAAAAAATTTTTAAACTGGGTCCGTAAAATGAAACAGAAACAAGAAATTATAATTTGTTTTGGTTTGTTATTCAAAATAAGTCCCTCCGACTTCAGTACACTTGTTACAGCGATTGAATAATGATTCGAATGCCTGTTCCAGTTCACTTTGCGGAATTGCCTCCAAAGCACGCGTCGAAGCTGTTTGTATGGTCGAAATATCATCAAAATAACACCCTTTTAACATCATTTTAAGTTTGGGGAATGAAGAAAAGTCACAGGGTGCTAAATCAGGCGAATACGGTGGATGATTCAACACACAGATGTTATTTTTCGCCAAAAATCTATGAACAAGAAGTGGGGTGTGACTGGGTGCATTATCGTGTAACAAACACCAACTGTTTTCATCCTGATATTCTGGACGAATGCGACGAATTCTGCTGATCCAACGCCTCAAAACATTTAAATAAAACTCACCAGTAATTGTTTGTCCATTTGGAACAAATTCTTTGTGGATAATAACCCTTACTATCAAAGAATGTAATGAGCATTGCTTTGATTTTTGATGGAACTTTTCTTGTTTTTTTGGCTTGTGGTGAGTTTTTTGACTTCCATTCCGCACTTTGTTGCTTTGTTTTAGGAACATATTGAAAACACCATGTTTCATCACCAGTAACAATCAATTTAAAGAAGTTTGGATCATTTTCAGCGGCTGAAATGATGTCTCTGAAATGTGCACTTCTCCTTGATTTTTGTTCATTAGTTAACATGTGTGGAACAAATTTAGCACAAACTTTTGTTTTGCCCAAATCTTCATGCAGGATGGTTCAAATCGTTTCTTTGTTGATGTTTAAAGACTATTCCATCATTCTTAGCAACGCACATCGATTGTTTGCCACGAAATCACGCACTTTTTCAATAATCTCGGGTGTCCTAGATGAACTTGGTCTTCCGGTATGCTTATCATCTTCTAGTGTCTCTCTTCCATCCAAAAAACGTTTGTGCCACAGGAAAACATTTGATCTACTTAAACAAAATTCACCGTAAACTTGTTTCATCATTTGGTACGTTTCCGAGACACTTTCACCAAGTTTTGCACTAAATTTAATAACAGCCCTTTGTTCCATCTTAATAATGCAACATGAAATGAAAAAATTTTTACTTCTCTAATGAACGGCTGTTTCGCTTGAGTTACTTTAACAACTGCGCAGTACTTTTTGCAGAAAGCAAGCAGATGGTCACGGTTTATAACGCATTCACGATTACACTGGTGGTGCCACCGTAGGCTGAAATCTAGCGCCAGTCTTAAAAATTATTTGACGCACTGTGTACATATTTATACATGTATAGCTGAATATTTAAAACATCAAACATTTCGGAAATAAACCTGATATTTTACGAAATCTACATTTAAAAAAAATAACAGCACATTCCCAGGCCATGGAAGTCGCACACGACTTTTTATCCCCAGGCCATTTGCGTTACAAGACCTTGTGTTGCCTAGCAACCTAATAATTCAGAACATGAAGAAATTGCGTCACCTAGCGGAAGTAATACAAAACAAAAACCGAAACCCATTAACAATTTGAAGTCGCTGGCGCCAGCATGGCCCCCTACAACAATTTTTTTTGCTGGCGTTTGCTTGCAGTGAAAGTGTTAATGTATATAAATGTAAATAATGTACAATGAAAAAAAATGATTTTTTAATATTTAAATTATTTTAAACATAAAAATTTTAGAATTGAAATTAGGTTAATTGATATTGTTTAAGTATTAAGGTTATGCCTGGTAGCCGTTGTTGCTCTAAAACATCCGCATATGAAATGTCTGAGGAATTTGAGATATGGCATGGTACATTAAAGTAAGTATCTTTGAGTCGAATTTATCTCATTTTGGTAGTTAATTATGTACAGTGTAATCCTGATTTGATGTAACGCTGATTCTTCGAAATGACTTCCATACTTTTTTGGCTACAACCCAGAGCAGACTCCACTGGTGGGCTTGAGAATCATGCCGCTGATGGTGTATAACCTGTGCATTTTGTCCCCAAATTACAGGTGTGAATGCTGATGAAACTGCAGTGGATAATTTTGAGGCCAGTAAAGCAGAAGAAATTTTACAGTGCATTATATAAATATAATGAAGTTTTGCACTGACACAGAGTCTTAACAGAATTAGAACAATAGATAGATAGCAGAGACTCTCCAACCCTCATTGGAAATTTTCAATAGTAAACACTAAAAAATTCGGTAGTTTTTGCCTTTTTTCAGTAGTTTTTAGTGTTTTTTCAGTAGTAACGAATAAAATTGTATTACCATTACACCCTCGATAAAAAAAAAAACAATTTCCAGAGCAGAAAAATGACAGCGTAAATTCATAAAAAAGGGAAATTTTGCTTAAAAAATTGTCCATAAATTAAAGACATTTTGTGAGAAATACTAAATAGCTACAATATTTGTTTGTTTTTTGTTTATGTTGAAAATCAATATATGTTCCAATGAGAATTTTACAGTAAAACAGTAAACAAAGTGCCTACACAGACCAGAAGTTGTTCACGGTCGTCTTCAACACCCCCACCCAAGTTTAAAAAAAATATTTGTTCATTCTACAAGAAAGAATTCTAGCACTACACCAGAACTTTACGCAAAAATATGAAAAATTAAGGACTTTCCAAGTTCTGGAAAGGGAACTAAAATTTCAGGACATTTCTGAGAATCAGTAGCGGACCAACGATTTCTGTAGTGACTACAAGAATCCGTAGTAGTCGGAGTTTCTGAGATAGATAGATTAGATAGATAGACAGACAGACAGACAGATCAGATCACAAATGAGCTACAACTTTCTGAATTAGATAATGTTGTGTGTGTGTGTGTTTGTGTGTGTGTGTGTGTGGTTTAAACAGAATCTAAGTGAGGACAAGCTGATTTTAGGACATCAATAAAAAAAAATGTATGCAGAAGTTTCACAAACCTGTGAAAATTAATTAACCTTGTGATGTTCTGTATTACAGATGAGGTGATATATTCTGTGTTGCACAAACTGCAATTATTGATTTCTGGCAGTGCAGGTATTGAAAAATGTTGCAGATGCACTATTCTAATGCCATACATATTTATTTAGCCCCTATTAGGAATGGTACTGAATATCTGATTTCTCTTATGTTGTTAAACATAAAAAAAAAAAAAAAAAAAAAAAAAGATCCATACAATAAAAAGTGTTGGGCTCAGCTCTAAAACACTTTATTAAATTAGGATTACAGAATAATTAGATATGATTTCCTTTTTCAAGTATTAAATACAAGCATTTATGAAAGGAAATTATATTTAGTAACAATAGAAAAAAAAGGGACCACAAAAAAAAAAAAAATACTGAAATATTTTCCCTCCATTTAACTTTTTTGGTAACTTTTGCCACTGTTTTCAAGCTCCAGCACAAACATTTATGGAATAAAATGACAATTAACAACAATACACGACAGAGGGAACATGTTAATGAAAATTTTTCAGGACTGCAGGAGAAACTTTTACTCCATCTAACTTTCAATACAAATATTTGTGGGGGAAAATGACATTTAGCAACTATATAGCATGAGCAAACGTCATGAGCAAAATAAATTATGGCAATGGGAGACATTTTCTGTCCATCTAACTTTTGTTTTCAGATATTTTTTCCCTTTTAAATTTAACTTAAATGGTTACATATCCATCACAACTACAGTGCTGTCAGTTGCAAAATTTGCGAGCCATGATAAAAATTGTGAATTAAAGATCTTTTTTTTTCATCAAGAGGTGAGCATCAGCAACTACAAACAAAACAGTGGTACAAAAAATTAAAAATGGTGAAAGTAGAAAAAAATCCAGAGCAGGGTTTGCACAATGTAAATAGATCAGAATGCTGCAACACTCTGTGCAAATATTTAACGTTTTAATGTGAAACTATCAAAAGAGAATGGAAATGGGTATACTTTTCAAATTACTCACTTAATTTCAGCTAATTTACAGTTATTGCTACAAAAAAAATGGAAATCAGCCTGTCACTCTATTAATTTACTGTTTGCAATAAAAGCAGAAACTGAAATAGTTCATAAATAAATTTAATATCTTTAATACACATAGTGCTTAACTTTGATCACAAACAGAGTTTCTAGGAGCTAGACTTTAATCTACAATCACAAAAACTGAATGCATTATATTTCTTTTGATAAAAATAAGTAAAGACACAGTAGATGTGATTATTACCTCTTTGTCAGGCTTCTTCTTTTTTAGTACACCTGATAATGATTCCATTTCACATTCAAATTGGTCTAACTGTATATTAAGTGAGTCTATTGAGCTCTGTAATGAACGCAAAATTTTTGTTAAAAGAAAAAAACTAATTATATGAATTTCAAAACAGTATTAATTATTTCATTAGAAAATTACCTTGCTGATGTGAATGAAACACTATTTTTTAGGAAACTCAATTTATTTCAGTTAACTGGGATAAAAAAGACTGATGTAAAGATGAAACCACTCCTTAAAAATTAAGAGAAAACCTTCACCACACATGACCACATAAAAAGTACAATGATTAAAAAAAGGAGAAAGAAATCTGCCATATTTTACTATTTTAAGTAACAGGTACACTGCATGAATCTGAAGAAATACATTATTTTTTCTAGGACTGAATTAGATCCAGCAATAAATTATAAGATTTAATAAATAAATTATATGATTGCATCAGATCAGCTATAATTTTTATTAATTCTTCAACTGTTTTCCCAGCCATAGCTCAAAAAACCAGAAATAATCTACCCAAGTCTTATTCAGTTGCAAAAACATACAATGGAACCTTGTGTTTACATTTCTCAAGGGACCAAATAAAATGAAAATATAATTGTAAAGAAAAGAAAAGAAATGAAAAGAAAAGAAAAGAAGAGAAAGAGAGAGTTTAACATTAAGGGCAATTCAGAATTTTTGGATCAGCAACATTTTACATATAAATGAGAAAAACATATCAGTGAGAAACATATAAATGAGGCTGTATTTACTAAAAACTAATGTGAAAACACATTAGTATCAGATTTGGAAAATTAAAATAAATAAATAAAGAAAGAAAGAAAAGTCCCATTTCCTTAGCATGAAGAAATTTTTTTTTTGACATTCTTCTAATGATGCAATAAGAACATAAATTCCATCAAAGTGAAAAAAAAAAAAAAAAATAGTCCTAATACTACCACACTCATTGGTCTTTCAAACATTGAAGTTTCCCAACCTGGTCAGTAACTAACTTGATAGTAAGCACACACAACAGGTGGTCAGTTAGTTCCAGTAAGGACAATGTGGAAGAGTGTCCCTTGACGTTCCAAGCCATAAATTAAATTACCACGACTGCTTCTTGTACTCACACACACATGCAGTGATACCATCTACAAGGGCAAATCAAAAAGTAAAGGCACCCCCCCCCCCCACACACACACAATTTCACCGTATTTACCAAAATAAAGTGAAACTTTCATAACTGTAGCATTATTTTTCAATGTAGACTCCCAGCAGTTCTCCACACACATTTTGGAATGGACCATATGGTTTTCGATCCCATTTGTGAAGAAGGTGAGTATACAACACTTCTATCACCTCTTCATGAAACCATCAATTACATAATGCTTCTTTAAGTCAACCAAAGAGATGAAAATTACTTGGTGTCATACCCTGCCTGTAAGGTGGATGTGGAAGATCCTTAAACTTCAGGTTTAGATTTGTCCCTATGGTTGCAGGTGCTGTATGGTGGAATGCGTTGTCGTGGTGCAAAACATAGTTGATGACAACAATCCTTTTCTTTTGTTGCAAATTTCATGCTTCAGCTTGTGTATAAATGCTGCTGAATATGTTGCACTGTGAGCAGTTTGCCCATGTTCCTGAAAATGTTCCAAAATAGACACATACATTTTAGAAGCCTGCACAGGTCTGAAAGTTTTGACTCGACCCAATTTGATAACAGCCCATGAGTTCAGTTTGGCCCAGCCTCAAAACTTTGAGTCGCTGTCCTATCTAATCAAACCAGGAACCACTCTGAAAATAAACCCAGCCTGGCTGAATTTTGTTATAAAGCCAAAATTTTCCGTACCCTTGTTTCTTATTATGATTTCAACAAACATACTTGGTCACCATGGTCACAGAAGCATTCTCTGAGTGAGCAGATAATCTTTATTTTAACTAAATTATTATTATTATTATTATTATTATTATTATTACTTGGCTGAACACAGCAATTAAAAAAATTTTTTTTTGCCTTGATAAGACTCCCTGAGTACCACGTGAGTGAAGGAAAAAACACAGGATACTGCTCACTCGAGTGACGGAAGTCCCTTTTTTTTTTTCTGTTGTAAATTGATTAGCACATCAAGATTTTGCCTTGATCTACAGCACTTTATTTGTTATTTTACATGTATATTATTATTATTATTAGTAGTAGTATTGCACCCATGTCTATAGATCTTAAAACAATTGGTAAGGTAGCTCCTGCACTTAAAAGAAAGAGTACTAACTTTTTTTTTTCTGGTTGGGGTTTAACTACCACCGTGTGCGACACAATGGGCTATAAGCAGTCATCCATCCCTAATTTAAGGCCACTGGTTCCAGGAAGGGAAAGAGCCAATGTTGTAAGACAAGAAACACAACATCCATGACTCACCGGGATTCGAACTTGGACCCACTTGGATGAACAGCACTTAGACCACTGCGCCACCGAGGCAGTGGCATAACTAGCACAACATGCAGTAATTTCCCCAGGACTTCAAGCATGAAGAAAAGATGCATTTTCATGGTGGGTGGGTTGTATGATGGGGGGGGGGTGTCAGGAAGTAAGGGAGAGTTTCTGGAAAAGTAAGGGACAGTGTCCAGTACCTAGAGCTCTGTAGTTTAACTTTTTAAGTAATAGATTTAACAATACATGTAATTGCTTTATACAAAACTAAAATAAATCACTTGAAGAAATCACCCTCATGTACATGGCAAATTTGTGGCTGCTGTGAATAAACATTGGCACATGTCGTGTATGTATTCCTAAGTGACTGTTTCCCCACATCCTCCATGGGGAATCCCCATGTGGCCTCGTGATTTTTAGCAGCAGCGCAGAGAGAAGGCGATTGGAAACCGATCGTATTACAACTTGGAGCGAAAGGGCCGAATAGCTTAAATCTGCAGGACATCCACTGCTTTAAAAGTGAAAGTTGGCATTTATTTAGGCAAAGCTAAATGTACCTTAAAAGAAAATATGAACCTTTGGGTGCCGCCCCGGTGGCGCAGTAGTCTAAGCGATGGCCTCTGATAATTTGTCCGAACGGGGTCCGGGTTCGAATCCCGGTGAGGCATGGATGTTGTGTTTGTCTTACGGCACTGGCTCTCTCCCTTCCCTGGAACCAGTAACCCGAAATTAGGGACGGGCGACTGCTTATAGCCCATTGAGTTGCTCACGGCGGTCGTTAAACCTCCAATCAAAAAAAAACAAAAAACCTTTGGGTTGATTATTTATTTGTTTGTCTTTGTGCATGTTCGGATTTTTCAAAAAGCTATAACTGGAAGCTGCAGTACACCCCTCGGTTACCTGCGTACCCCCCCACAACTGTGGGGGCTGCGGGGGTGGTAGTTACGCCGCTGTACCGGGGTGGATGTAGTAACTGTGGACTGGATGTTAAAATGAACATTATTAACGTAAGCAAAGGAATTGAGGTTACACTAAAAGTCGTTCAGTTTAAAATCCAATAAATCCATTGCTAAGGGTTTTGTTTCTTCTGTCACAGTCACAGTTAAACCTTAGTTGCATTAACTCTCACAAAAATTTGGTTCTTGCTATAAACGGGTTCACTATCAGTAGTCATTTTAGGGTCTCACTGGCCACGTATAATGAGGCCCACCAGAAAAAATATAGTTGACATACCTTCCTTTGTAATACAATTTCTGTAATTTTATACAAACTGCTAGTCTTAAATAACATTAAGAGAAAATGAACTTGCAAATTATTATGTGAAAATATCTAAATTATTATAAGCATAAAATTCGTCTTGGTAAATTATCATAAAGAAACAAAATGCTGGCTACAATATCATTTCAAATTAGTTCTTTCTTCAAACATCCTCCAGGCAGTGCCAAAATTTCTTTCGGTGCTTACACTTGAGGTAGGAGTTGAGATAACGTGCTTAGTGACCCTAGTTATTTGTGACATTGGCTTTAAATTAACTTCCACCAATATAACAGATCAGGGGAATGAATTCTGTGACTAACTTATAAACGTGGAAAGAGCAATGACTTCTGTTTGATAAAAAATAAGTGTAACTTTTGTCATACAGTAAACTCATGTAATGAGCCAATTAAATGAATCTCCCCTTTAATACCCCCCTCAAGATTTGGCTTATAAACACATTTAGAAACATCAAAATATCATACGTTTACACTAGTACACCATATCTGTGGCTTTCCCGTTCAAAGTTCCATTAGTGACACCAAGATGAGGACTCTGTTACTAGCACTAACCTCAAAATACTTGAGCACCAAATCTGATAACAATAGTTTCAATTTGTGTTCAATTCCTCCATGCTTCATGGGCTAGTCGAATGGACTTTTTTCTATGATAGATAAAACACATAGATTATGGGATTTACTTAGGAATAAATGGATGTTATTTATTAATGTTAAATTTTCTGGTTGTAACCCTACCCTTCATCAGGACTACACTATAGTAAGTGTTGCCAACCTTGGGTAAAACTCCAACCTTTAAAATCTTTTAATGTAGTTCCTCTTCTCTTATTTTCTAGACCTTCTCTGTAGTTCCTTCTCTTCTTTCAATCTCTAGGTGTAGAAATTGAGAGAAGAGAAACTAAATTAAATTATTTTAAAGGCTGGAGTTTTACCCAAGGTTGGCAACACTTACTATAGTGTAGTCCTGATGAAGGGTAGGGTTACTACCTGAAAATTTGAAGTTAATAAATAACATCCATCAGTAAACCCATAATACGTGTGTTTTATCAATCATATTATTGTCTAGAAATGGCCATGACTTCAATTATAACTGGACTTTTTTCTTTAGGAATTTTCCATGGAGAGAAATTGAATTCAGGGATGGCGTCAAAAGAAAAAATACCTTACAACTGGCTCACCAAAATACTTGTGCGATAAACGGGTGGGGGGGGGGGGGTCGGATTTTAAGTCCACAATGTGAGCATACAATAATATCATTGTATTGCTGTAATGAGCAAATGCATTCTTTTCTAATGGAAAAATGCATTAAGTAAAAACGGTTTTCAAAGCATTTTGGGTGCAAAGCAAAGCTGAATTTTCATAGCCTTATTCCATTATTTAAAAAATGAGCAATCCAGTGGTTAAAAACTTCCAGGTAACATGTGCAGCACAACAATTTTCATTGCTCAGCCCTTTAATGTGGAATTTCAGCACTTCACACTAAACTGTTCTGACATATTATACAACAAGAGTGAATTAACACCTGTATGTTTCATCTAAAAATAAAAAGAAAGAAAATGTCCATTCATGAAGTGTGATGAAACCAACAGCAAAGCTGAATTTTCATAGCCTTATCCCCTTATTTCACTTATGTTGCATTCCTTGACAGACAATTGTAACTTCAAGTTTGTTGAACATTCCAAATTATTCCACTTAGAGCAAAAAACACACAAAGGCGAAACTACATTCTACATACTTCAGAAACATAATAAAATTCTCTGGAAACAATTTAATAAATTCAAAAGCAAAAGAAAAAAAACGAAAAGAAATCTTTAAACTCACAGATAACCAGTTATTTATCTCATCTCTTTCCTTCTGCGCAGGATCTAACTTCTGTGCTGCTCCTAATCCTTCTTTTGAATAGGCTTTGGTCTTAGTTTCCCTTTCAACTACTTTAAACCTTTCCATTTGCTAGGACAACAACAAAATAATAATAAACAACTGCAATATTTTGATGATAGCCAAACTGCAATAATATTCATAAAAACTCAAGCAACTACACATCACATTTTCATGAATGCAAAAACTTTCTGAGATGTGGTATGCAAGTAATTGTTAAGGTTTAATGAAACAATGACCTGATGCATCCACAGAGTACAAAACAACGCGTGAGGAAGCAAGTGCGTGAGAGTTATTTTACATACTAGGAATCAATAAAATTTCTGTTTGCACACAAAAACTCACAATGACATGAATTTTGCTGTATATACCTACCACTTGACTATACCATAAAATGCTTACTGTAAAAGACTTGAAAATCATATAATTATGGACAACCTGCAGATATGAACTATTTCTCTTTTCCTTCTAAATCCCTTTCTTTCTTGCTTTGTCTGATAATAAAGTAACAGACTTCATGAGAAAATAAGTTGATTTCTACATCCCGACTTCACAAGTTTGGTTTTCTCAATAAAACAAAATATTCGAAGAACTGATTTAGGGACATAAAAAAACTGACCACAAATTTCTATAACCTCAAAATAATACATCGCACATCAATGCATTTCCAACAAAAGCACTGTAAATTACATAGTGCTTCAGCTACTTATGAATGAAATTGCGGACACAGAGAATACGAGCTGCAAGACTTTTTTTTTTTTTTTTTGGTCCCTGCGTGCAAATAAGTACAAAAAGACAGACAAAATAACAGAAACACTTTATGTTTTATAAAACCTTGACTTAAACATACACTAATCGTACTGCCTGGTGGTTTGACGTAACCTATAGTAAAATTTCAGATGGTAACAGGTTATGGGGCTGAGGGATGAAGAGCCTGTCTGTTTTCCAGAGGACAAATCATTAACGGGGCATCTTTGACCAAAGCTGCTAATTTCTGTCTCCTCAGAAACTCTTTCTGAAGTAGTGATGGACCTTCATGAATGAACAATTAGTTCACAATGAATGACTCTTCATCATGCATGGCAAATGATTCACTTTCACTGATGTGAATGATCGTTCAAACAGTCATTACTATAACACACATTGAAATCGCAGCATATTAAAAAACTTTCTTTTGCTCCCATGAGTTTGAAAAGGAATTCCAGATAAGAAAAGTAATGTTGAGAATTAATAAGTACATACAGAGATACATTTCTTTAAACGTTCTCCGAGATTCAGAGGTTAGTTTCTCAAAGGAAGTCCATCTGCCAGATTAATGTTTAACTGATGGAACTAGATTGTACTTACTGTTGGTGTATCAGACATCTCCATTTACAGTATCTCAGCACACAGCTTCAGCTTCACTAACATCCATCACAAATCTCACACAAGACCTATTGTATTGGGTTGTCGCAAAAGTCATGACATATTTTGGCACCCGATGGCAGTTGGGCGGTTTTGGAAGTACTAGAGGCATGCACAGCTCTGTTATCGCTATGGCATTCGACAGGTGCCAGTTCTAGCTGCAGTCTAAAAGGAATAGTGAGTGATTTGGTTGATTTGCGGAGATTTGACATCAAGTTGAAGATGGAAGACCAAACTGTGAATTTTCGCCATATTTTACTGTTTTACTTCCGTAAAGGGAAGAACGCGCGTCAAGCTTGTGAAAAGTTGCGTAAAGTGTACAGTGATAATGCTCTACAAAAACGTTAGTGCCAGTGCTGGTTCACAAAATTCTGTGCTGGTGATTTTGACCTCAACGATGCTCCTTGGTCCAGGAGGCCAACCGAGGTTGATGACGACCAAACCAAGGCATTGATCGAGTCAAAACCACGTTAAACGACATGAGAGATTGCAGACACATTGCACATCCATTATTCAAGTGTTCAAGACCACCTGAAGAAGCTGGGATACATAAGCAAGCTCGATGTGGGGGCTCCTCATGAACTCAAAGAAGCTCAATTGACGGCGCGTATAAACATCTGCGATATGCTCATTAATTGTGAGGAAAACGATCCTTTTTTGAAGCGACTGATAACTGGTGAGGAAAAGTGGATTGTGTACAACAATGTGCTGCGCAAACGGTATTGATCCTGACGTGCTGCTTCGTCTCAAACGACATCCAAAGCAACCATTCATCAGTGGAAGGTTCTGGTCTCAGTGTGGTGGGATTTTAAAGGTGTCATGTTTTTCGAGTTCCTACCGCAGAACCAAACAATCAATTCGAATGTGTACTGTTGGCAATTGGACAGTTTGAACGAATCCATCATCCAGAAACATCCAGAGCTTGTTCATCATAAAGGTGTGTTCCATAACGACAACGAGAGACCACACACAAGTTTGATCACCAGCCAAAAATTATTGTAGCTTGGGTGGGATGTGTTGCCACAGCCAGCATACTCGCCTGATCTTGCGCCGTCAGACTTCCACTTGTTTCGCTCTCTTCAACAGTCCTTGCGTGGTATAACGTTCAATTCAGATGAGGCCGTAAATCAGCACCTTGTACAGTTTTTCGCCACGAAAGACAGATCCTTCTATGAACGAGACATTCTGCAGCTCACTGAAAAATGGCTAAAGGTTATCGAACAAAACGGGCATTACATCATTGATTGATCTTTGTTCTTTCTATCAATAAATGACCTTTGCAAAACATGGCTAAAATACGTCATGACTTTTCCGACAACCCAATACTTCATACTCAATCTTTTTCTCATGCAGACAATCCTGAATTTGGTTCTCTCATGATTTCCTTGGCCTTCCTCTACCTTTCTTTCCTGCCATTTGGGCTGAAAAAATTAACTTAGTAAGCATCTCATCATTCATTCTTTCAACATGGCCAAACCACCTAAGAATATTTGTCTCCACCTCACTAACAACATTTTGACTCACATTATAAATCTACAACACATCTTTGTTTCTCACGTGAAATTAGAATTAATAAGTTTTAACCATTATGTGAGTGAGCAATGAACAGTCAGCTACAAAAATATGGTGAAACTTACAAATGGGAATGAAATGTATCATATATCATATCATATGACTAAGCTGTTCTCTGAGATTCAGAGGTTAGCTCCAAAAAGAAATACAAACTACCAGATAGTTTTTACTTACTGTTGCCGTATCAAACTTCTCCATTTACAGCGATCTTGACATACAACTCGGGCTTCACTGACATTCATTACACGCCATACACAAGATCTTCTAAACTTCATACTCATAATTTGTTTCTCATGCATACACTCCTGAATCTGATTCTCCTATGACTTCCTCTGCCTTTCCTTCCTGCCACTTGGGCTTTTTAAAAAGATTTTCTTAGTAAGCATCTCATCACACATTCTTTCAACATGGCCAAACCACCAAAGCATATTAGTCTCCACCTTGCTAACAACATTTTGCTTCACATCACACAACTGCAACACATCTTCATTCCTCACATGATCAGAACGTGTCTTGCCACAAACCTCCCGTAAGTAACGCATTTCTCCAGCACACAAACGACTTCTATGTTTCTTTTGTAGTACCTAGGTTTCACTGCCATGCATCAGAGTAGGAACAATTACACTCTCATACACAGCCATGCGGGACTCTCTTGAGAACCCATCATTCCTGTGAAAACCTCCCAGAGCAGCCATGACTTTCAATGAAGAATTCACTCGCCTACTAATTTCACCATCCAATTTGTTCTCTCTGTCAAACATGCTTCCTAAACACACAAACTCACTCACCTGGTCAATCACTGGGCCATTTACACTTACATTACATTCAGTGTTACCAGTTCCTCTCTCAAAAACCATAACTTTGGTTTTTCCCTTTTTTATACTCATTTTGAAATTCATGCAAACTTTGTACATCCAGGACAACATACTCTGCAACTCACTTTTGCTCTCTGCCAACAGGACAGTGTCATCAGCATACAGCAATCTGCACACACAGATATCCCCAAGACATAAACCAGTATTATCTACTTTGGCATCACGCATGCACACATCCATAAATATATTAAACAGCCATGGAGACATTACACAACCTTGCCCGACTTCTACACCAATAGAAACCCATTTTGATAAAACACCATTCACTCATGCACAGGCTCTACTACTGTCAGCATACATGGCTTTTACACTATTAAGTAGATTCCCAGTAACACCATATTCATGCAATACCTTCCACAAAAGTGTTCTCGGTTGTAAGCTTTCTCTAAATCTATGAAGGCAGCACAAACTTTCTTACCAACAGCCAGATACTTTTCAATCATCATGCGTAATGCAAAAATTTGGTTAGTGCAGCCTTTACCAGGCATGAAACCACTCTGAACATCCCACACTTTCTCCGATGTAAGACCTAGTACTCTTTTAATAACGACCTTACCAAACACTTTCCCTGGCACACTTAATAGGCTAATACCACGATAGTTCTTGCAGTCAGTGTGATCACCTTTTCCCTTAAACAAGGGAGCAATGATAGCATCCCTCCTATCCCAAGGGACCATTCCCAACTCCAAGCACAACTGGCAAATTTCAGTTAACCATTCAATTACAGTCACCACCATATTTCAACATTTCGGCAGTTAGGCCACAACTTCCGCAGCCTTACCGCTCTGAAGAGATTTTAGAGCTTTACACACTTCTTCTCTTGAGATCCCTCCTGTGCTTTCATCCTTCACTGTGCCATCATCTGCATCTGTCTCAGAATCATATTTGATTTCCTGATCTAATAACTCACAGAAATATTCACCCCATCTTTCACTTAACTCATTGGGCTCCCATATCATTTCCCCAGCCCTATTCTTCACACAACTTACAACTTCGTTTCCCCTATTTTTCCTGAGTATCATGTACTTCCAGAAAGACTTCCTATCTTTCCAAAAAGCTAATTCATGCCTTTTCACCTATTCCTTCTTATCTTTTGCCTTACTCTGGTGAACAAGCTTCACGCTTCTTACAGCGATATTCATCCACAGAAACTCTACCTTGCAACATCCTCAAATAGGCTTCCTTCTTTCTCTTTACTGCCTCTTCAATATCACTATTCTATCAAGCATCACCTCTATTGTTACCCACTATTGTGGTGCCACAGACCTCTTCAGCAGCAGTTACTACACAGTTCTTAAAACATTCCCACTTCTTTTCTACATCCCTCTCACAAGACTTCAGCTGTGGGCTAATCCCCCACACTGATGTACTTACTTGATTAAACAGACAAAAAGAAATATTAAAAATGACTTGAGTGTGGGAATGAAATGTGAATGCCATTAATCTGAATGGTGTGTCCACTAAGTAAGGAGATTAATCATGAGCAATGGAGGTGAATGGGTAACTAAACTCTTGATCTTTTAAGTAGTTTGCCATTTTACACTCTTGCCTCATAGGAGCTTTTGGAGTAATGAATGATTTGCTCAGTAAGTGTGTTGAGACAACCAGGAGTGGAAAATGAATGACCATTCATTTGTGAATGACTTTTTTGTTTGAATGATGAATGAACTCCCAAGAAGGAATGGTTTATGCCATTAGTATTCTGAAGTCATGGTGACATTAACAAAACATGGACTAATACATGAGGACCAGAGTTTTGGGTACTTACATATATGCAACATAATATGATTTCTGCTAAATGAGAGCTGAAAAGTAAATAAGAGAAATACCTACAAAGTGGCTACTCCATTCAATAAGTGCATGTAAAATGTTTTAAACAGACAGGACACATCAGTCAGTTAAAAGAAAAGGAAAGGATAGCCAGCTATAAGTGAATTCAGAAGCATTTTCATAGTCCAATGAAATTGGTGTGACAACTAAGTCACAAACTTAATTTACAACATAACCAACAGTGCACAGAACTCTGAGCCAAAAAGCTGAGCCTTTCACTTATACAGGGCCCGATTTACACAGAATTGGGCCCTAAGCACAGCACAAGATGAGGCCCCTCGCCCGTCCACATTTTTGACAGATTAACATTTGTTGTCACTAAATATTATCAATTAATTTAAAAGTTGATTGAATAAACGGGACACTGTGCTGGGAAAAATAGGAAATAATACTACTTTTATTAAATCTTAATATTAGCAAGGAAATTCCTTTCAGGGACCCCCCCCCATCCAATGTTTTTTCTATTCATAATAATTGATTAACAAAAAAAAGCATATATATAAATATATATATTCGCTTTGCGATTCAGGTGCTCCCTAAAATGCAAGGTCCTAGGCCTGGTAGGTGTAAATCAGGGCCTGCACACTTATACATTTAGAAATACATAATATTATGTAATGAGTAAAGTGAAACAGAATACTGAATTGTGAGGAGGTAAATGGAATATTGTACTGTACAGATCACCAAAAGTGAGACGCAGTTAATTTTGTTAGCTTAAAAAATAATTTCAATTTTTATTTCCTGGCAAAGCTTAAATTTTCAATATTTGTTATCTTTAATCATATTTTTTTTAGAAACAAAAGGATGATGTTGAACCATTCTGTTTAACATCACTGTCATACGGTACTTCACATTAGATTTACAACCATAGTTATTACTGACATTAATCAAAATGATAATTTGATTCTACTTCAAAGTACAAAAGGACAAGAACTAATGCCTAATGAATGATTAGGACCTTAACACCATCTGCTAAAATTATCACTTCTAAATATATATATATATATTTAAAGAAATTACTCTTACCGTTTCTATAAGTTTCCTATTTTCTAATAAACTTCGTTTATCTTTAATTTCACTTGAAGCCATCCATGTTTTAATCTGGTCACGTAGCCTCTGTAAAGAAAATAAAACACAAATGAAAAGAAATCTTACAGAAAAGTAATTCATGAAAAATATATACACACACACACACAAATATAAAGACATAAAAACATTTAAATCTGAGAAAACAAGTGGCATAAGTAAATAAATAAACTACTCAAAAAAGGATAATATAAAATCAAAGCTTCTAAATTATGAATAAATCATGAATGAAAAATGAAATTATCTAATTATGGATGCTGTAATGTTTATTAGGCACATACAAAAAGTCACAATACTGAGTGACCTTGAGTACACCTTCTACCCTGAGGATATACATGAAAAGAACTTCAGTTAATAAACAGGCTTAGAAACCAGACAGACTGGATCAAGGTGGGGGGGGGGGGAAGCATTAAATGTAGAAAATAAAGTAAATGTGATAAAACAGATTGAGAGTGGAAAGAAGAAAGCTGATGTGTGATGGAAATTATGTAAATTTAATTCCACAATTTACACACCACATGGAAAAACAGGGATAAAAGTGTTAGTGCTTTTGAAAAAAACAGGTGCACAAATTAAATAACTATGAAAGCCAAAATGAAACGAAAATGCAGGCAGCAGACTTTTTTTTTTTAAGGGATGTAGGGCAGAGAAAAAGTTATCAACATGGGATGAAAAGGGCATTCATGAAATTAAAAATGAAAGGAAAGAAAGCCATTTCTTATTCCTTTTTTTTTTTTTTTTGTAGATGCTGATCGGCTAGGTGCATCTATGACCATTTACTGCAGATTTAAAAGAACCTCTGATGATGCGTTGCAGTACAGAAATGTTACAAAAATAATGTACACAATATAGTCAAAGATATTCTGTGCTACTCAGGAAAATGCTCACACACACACACACACAAAGAGGAAAAAAAAAAGAATGTTACCAAGAAAACATGCCATGTCATTCATTTGTACATTTTTCATATGACATCTCTACACCCAAAAGGCACAGCACATAAATACAGACTACAAAAAAGAAAATTAAAAAAGAAGAATAAAAATAAAAATCAATGCTGATTGCCTACAAACTTTGAAAATATCTCTCTTGTTCCAGTGCAAAATAACTTACCCTGAGAAATTACTGCCTCTATCACTAACCGCCAATTTTGCACCATCAATATATCACGAATCTATGTCTTTTCTTTGAATTACGACCAGTTGTTTTATAGTATAACACCTGTTGTGGCAAAATTTCCCTGCCCACACAACAAATATGCCTCAACCAGGGTTCAGGAATTTTTTCAAACGAAGAGCCAAAACTCCAAAAAGTCAAATGAAAAGAGTCACAGCTATATTTTTGTATAAAATATCAAACAACATAGTTTATAAGGCATTCTTTTTAGTAAGCTTATTCAAGTCAGCAAAATAAATATGCACTGTGTAAAAATATTGTTTTAAATAACTAATCCAATTGCTCAACGGACTTTAAATAATACTAGGTTTTCCTCTACCTTGGTTAAATATTCAACAGAGTGAGCTGGTATCTCAACACCACCCCAACGGAGAACATCGCCACGAAGTCACAAGATAGCTGTGTGTGCTAGTTACACTTCTTTGTTTTAAATGTTTTAAAAGTGCTTATAACTAACTAACTAAATGGCACAGTGATTGATGAAGTCTAAATGGCACAGTGATTGACCAGGTGAATGAGTTTGTGTATTAGGAAGCATGTTTGACAGAGAGAACAAACTGGATGGTGAAATTAGTAGGCAAGTGAATTCTTCATTGAAAGTCATGGCTGCTTTAGGTTTTCACAGAAATGATGGGTTCTCAAGAAAGTCCCGCATGGCTGTGTATGAAAGTGTAACTGTTCCTAATCTGAGGTATGGTAGTGAAACTTGGATACTACAGAAGAAACATAGGAGTTGTTTGTGTGCTGGAGAAATGTGTTACTTACGTTTGTGGCAAGACACGTTCTGATCATGTGAGGAAAGAAGATGTGCTGCAGTTGTGTAATGTGAAGCAAAATGTTGTTAACAAGGTGGAGACTAATATGCTTCGGTGGTTTGGCCATGTTGAAAGAACGAGTGACGAGATGCTTACTAAGAATTTTTTTACCCCAAGTGTAAGGAAGGAAAGGCAGAGGAAGGCCAAGGAAGTCATGGGTGTGTCAGATTCAGGAGTGTCTGCATGGGAAAAAGATTGAGTATGAAGTATAGAAGGTCTTGCATGCGTCGTGTGATGGATGTCAGTGAAGCCCGAGTTGTGTGTCAAGATCGCTGTAAATGGAGAAGTTTGATACGGCAACAGTAAGTAAATAATAAGTTACAAATTTATCTGGTAGTTTATATTTCTTTGTGGAGCTAACCACTGAATCTCAGAGAATAGCTTGGTGATGTGTACATGTACTAAGTAAATAAATAAATAAACCACTTCTTTCTAACTCATTTCATACCACCATCTTCCTATTTCATGTAATTATAATTTTTTATATTTTTGAAAGCAAGGAAACAAAAAAAAAGTGTTTATTTTATTTATTTTTTAATTAAAATACAAAAGGGATTTAGTTTTTACAGATAAGGGCTGGAATGTGCAGCTCCAAAGGAGCCAGTTCCAGACTTTTGGCCAAAAACATCTGAGTATGTTTTCAATTACATAGTCATCTGCAGAAGAAATTTGCAACTCAGATCTAACATCTTCTAACATCTACATTACCAATCCTGTCAAACCAATGAAGCCATCATTTTTTTAGCATATCTTTTGAGAAAAAAAGTATCTGCTTATAGTATTGATTTGTCCATCAGTTCTTTTGTGGATACCATATCTCTGCAACTATCAATCTTTTCTGAAAAATTCGTTTTGCATTGGAAAGCCTGAAAGGTGAAAACAATTATTCTTGTTCCAGTCTTTTTCAATGCATAGCTTTGTCGCTAGATGACGCAAATGCTGATGAATTCAAAATACATTTTATTCTGTATTATCACTTCTAAATATCCAACTGAAAAAAATCTTTCTTTCCTTTGATACCATTTACAGCAAAAACTATTTTGGGTAGAGTTTTTTTCATTCAAGTATTGCATAGGTTTTCTTGCTAGGGGATGTCATAAAGGTAAACTATGATTTCCTTGATATCTCTGCTCCTAAAAGTCAAATTGAAAAAAAAAATCCTTTTTGCACTTGACAGAGTTCCTAGTGGAAATATTCTGCATGTAATTTCTAATTTTCAGTAAAGAGCTGTTTGGCCACTCGGGGGCATAAGGGTATAGTTGTTTGCCATGCATTTGCAGCAATATCTGCACTTCTGAAAACTTGAGTGAAAAAGATTTTTTGTGTGTGGTCAGATATACTAACCATGATAAACCTTTTATGTATATTTTCTGCTTAAAATAATGCACAGTTTTCCCACCACGAGGGGTCAGTATTTTATCTTGTTTTCTCTGCCTCTGGCTGTCTTATTAGAACAAATTCTTTCTTTGACTGTGAGGATTTCTAGTGTGGAATGCTTTGCATATAACTTAGCATTTTTCTTAACACACAAGTTTGCCACTAAAGGGCAGGAGTTCATGTTTCCATTTACAGCATATTTGTAATAATATCTGCGTATCTAAATACATAATTGAAAGAATTCTTTTCTGGTCACATTCTACTATGAAAACATTTTATGTATATTTTTCCTGCCCTAAATAATTTATAATTTCCTTTCAGGGAGTGCAAATGTTTAATATCTGTTGTTTTTTTTTATATATATATCTCTATTTCTAAAAGTGATTTTAAAAATTGCTTTTACACTGGATACCATTTACTTTGCAGAACACTTTGCATGTACTGGTGGGGTTTTGTAGCTCATAGTTCTGGCATTAGAGGGTGTTAGTGTGTATCGGAAAGCCTGAAATTAACCATTATCAATTAACTACTCTGAACGAAGGTCTCCCCAAGTTTCTTCCACAACCTTCTATCTTGAGCTAGTCTATTCCAAGTCATTCCAGTATGCTTTCGAATTTCCTACGTGGCCTTCTTTCAGATCTTTCTTTGTCCCTTAGTATCTAGTCTAGTACCGGGTGTTTTACTGGGTAGTGACAACTTTCCTGTGGAATAAATCGTTAAAGAATAACAAGATGGTGCTGTAAGTCCGAGACCTCGATCAGCAGGCGACAGGCATTCGTGAGGAAGTAGTGGGACGGTGGACACGTGATTTCGGACATGCAGCGATATACCATGGAAGAAAGAGTTTTCTTGGTGAAAAATTGGTATGCGAAGGGTGGAAACCCCACAAAGGTGTTACAAAAGTGGGGTACAGTGTTTAAGAATCTCCGTAAGATATCCCGTGCGTACCTGAGGAAATGGGTAGCGAAATTCGAACAAACCAGCAGTGTCACAGATGACGTGGCAAGCATGGCGATGAAGAGAAAAACAGCGCGGATGGCGGAAAACATCGAAGCTGAACTAGAACTCCGGCATAAAGAAGCCAGTATGTCAACATGAAAACTTCCGCAGCGACTAGACGTTAGCCCAGTGTCTGCATGGCGCATTGTGAAGTCTGATTTGGACATGTTTCCCTACAAAATCCAGGTGCATCAGCATTTGAGCACAACAGCCATCCAGCAGCGTTATGAGTTTGCGAATGACATGTGTTCATTGATCGATGAGCACAACTTTGATGTGAAGAACACTGTCTTCAGCGATGAGCCGAACTTCTGGTTGGATGGCTACGTTAACCTGTAAAATTACCACATCTGGTGAAATGAGAAGTCGGCGGTCTATGTTGTGAAGCCTCTCTATCTGCTGAAGCTAACCGTTTGGTGTGCAATGAGTGGTGATGGCCTCATTGGGCCATTTTTCCTGGAGTCGACAGTTACCGCTGCTGCCTACAGTGACATTTTGAAGAATCGTTTTTTCCCCGCTGCAGTCCAGAAAAATTGGATTAACAACTGCACGTTTAAACAGGACGGAGCACCGCCACACTCCACAAATGCTGTAATGTATTTGCTTCACCAGCAGTATGGCCCAGGGGTCATTGCCAGACGATCCCCCAACATTTTTCAGCCCCGATTTAACGTTGCTTGACTTTTTCTTGTGGGGCTATCTGAAAGATCGGGTGTACCAGGACAACCCGTGAACACTGCCTGACCTCCGAAGTGCCATCCAACAGGAAACTGCATGGATCACGTTGAACATCTTCCTGTCGGTATTGTAGAACTTCGAAGTACGTATTCACCACATTGTGACAGTGGATGGTGATCATGTGGAACATGTCATCCATTGATTAGCTTTTGCCTACTCTTACTCCTGTAAACGTCTTTTTCCTCTTTCAATAAAGTAAGTTAGCTTTATTGTCTCTTTCTTTTGTCACTACCAAGTGAAACACCAGGTATTTCAGTTTACCAACAGTGGCCAGTTCTTCATGCAAAATATCCAACCCATTGACATTTCAAAGTTTTTACTTACATCATGATATCATTGATTTTTGTCATGTTCCAAATCCATGATTTCCTCTTTCTATCTTTCCTGGTCATACCAAGCATGCTACTCTTTATGCTTCTTTGAGTTGTTTGCAACCTCCGCATGCCTTTTTAACTTAAGATCCATGTCTCTGATCCATAAGTAGGAACTGGAAGTAGGCACTGATTAAACATATTTCTTTTAAGAGGTAATGCTAAATTGTCCTTCAAAATTGTACTATTTCTTCCAAATACTCCCCAACCAAATTTTATATGCCTATTTATTTCTTTGATTTGGCACTGGCTCGATACCTGTTGTCTAAGGTAAATGTACGCATCATTTACTTCTAGAATTGCTCCATCAAGCATTAAATCTTCAGTCCTTGTAAAAGCATTGTACGTAAGTAAACCAAAAAGTAAAGGCAGCATGAAAATTGTGTGGCAACTGTAATGGATAGAAATTGACTCGAAACAACACGTTTGCAATGGCTTGTGATTAGTTGAAATATGCACAGTGCAACACTGCCATTAGTCTAGTTCAAGCAAAGGTCAAAGAAACATGGACACTCTGCTGCAGGACTGTACCATTGTTGAATAACATGCCCTAGTGAGATTTCTTTAGCAGAGGAAATGAAACCTACTGAAATTCACTGAAGGACATTGGTTCTGTATGGAAGTGAAAACCGCATAACTCAGCAAAACGTTTATGAATGGGTAGGAAGGTTTAAAGTGGGAAGAACAAGTTTAGTGGACGAAGCTTGATCTAGTTGGCAATCAACATCACGCACACAAGCCTAAATCGACAGGGCAAATGGCTTGATCAGAGAAAACCGACGGATTATGCCGTCTACTGTTGCTGCATATGCCATAGTGCATGATGACTTGGGGTACCGTAAAGTTTGCCCAAACAGCTTACTGATCTACACAAGCAACAGTGAGTGGAAGTTGTGACCTGATTCCTGAAATGTTATGAAGTAGATCCAAGTGTTCTGGAGCGGATTGTCCCAGCAGTGAGACATGGATTCATCACAAACAATCACTGTAACCCAGAAAGCAAGAGACAAAGCATGAGGTGGAAACATCTTCTCCACTAAAGAAGAAATTCAAAAGACAGTCTTCCACCAAGAAAAACATGCTGACCTTCTTTTGGGACATGAAGGGTCCTATTCTGGTACATTTTCAGGAGCACAGACAAACAATGACCAGTGCAATGTACTGTACTATGCTTAGAGAGAAACTGAAACTTGCAATTTGCAGCAAAAGAAGAGGAATGCTGCAAAAGCCAGTCTTATTGCACCATAAAAATGAATGTACTTCCCCATGTAACCACCACAATGGAGGAGGCAATGCAACAACTGTGGTTTGAATGCCTTCCACATCCCCTTACAGCCCTGACCTGGTGACATGTGATTATCATGTCTTTGGTTCACTCAAAGATGCTCTATGCGGTCGCAGACTCACCTCTGATGATGAGGTTAAGGACGCCGGGAAGACCTGGATTCAGGAGCTGCCGAAAAGCTTCTTCCAAGGAATGAAGTAGCTAATGGAACAATACAAGAAGTGCAGTGACCTGCAGGGGGAGTAGTGGAAAAGTAAGACAAGTGTTATGTTCGTTTGCTCACAGTTACTGGTTTTAAAGGGTATGTTGCCTTTACTTTTTGGTTCTCCCTTATACATCAATTTTGTTTTCTGTAAATTTATTTTTAATCCCACTTTTTTACTCTTGACAGTAAGATCCTAGCCCATATTCCATAGCTCTAAGGGAGTAGTTGTAAAAATGACTGTGTCATCAGCAAAACTAAGGATGGTTAAATAATCTCTCTTATCCCCCCCCAACCCCCATGTCTTCCCAGTTCAATGACTGAAAAACATTCTGCAATGTAGCACTGAAGAGCTTTTGAAGACATGATGTCATCTTGCCCCACTCCCTTTACAATTTCCCTGTGGAACAGCTTCTTCCTTATCTATAAAAATAAAATAAAAAATGTTCTATCTAAAATCACCTTAATCAATTGAATCTCTTACGAAACCATTTGAATCAAGCCAAAGCAGGGCTTGAAAAATACCATGCCCAAAATACCAAGAGCATGTAAATTATTGGCCTGGGCAGGTAAATAAAAAAAGTTGTAATAACAAAAAAGGTTGGAACAGAATTTCACACTACAAGATGACAGTAGTCATCACATGTAGTGTTTCATTTCACTGCTAATCACTGGAAGTTGTATTATTGTTACAGAGTGACAAGGACAGAAGAATATTACTTCTTTAATTATATTATATACTCTAGGACCGGACATTGGAACCATATGTAGTTTTGCTCCAAATGTTGTTCATAGTCAGCAACAGGATGCATGCCTCCGATGGAACTAGCCTCCGGCATTTAGTGACAAAAGGCAAAAACTTCAACGAAGTAACATGGCAGAATCACTAAATTTCGCAAATACCAATTTTATTTCATCATAATCTTAAAACTTGAGATACGTGTATTGAACATTTTTAATACAGACCCGTAAAACAGAAATGCAAAATATGTAAAAATTCATCATATTTTTTAACTTAAAAAAATGAGGATTCTGATTTGTTATCTTAAAAAATTAATTTTTTTGGCATCCAGCTTTTACTACCTGGGCAGGTAAAATAATTTCTGCACATGCCCAACCGGGGTATATAACTTTTCAGATATTTTTCAAGCCCTGCAAAGATATTTTTTCAGCTGTGTTGTACAATGTTTAATTTACACACAATACTTCCAACATTTTTGCAATTTTCTGACATTTTCCATATGAAATGATATACACATGGATGCTAAAATTTTCAAGGGGACAGTTTAAGGTTAACTTTAACATCATCCCCTACACCTGCAGAAATATAGGCTTATAACACTGTAAGTCTTGCAATTTCTACACTAAGTCAAGCATGGCACCACCTTTAATAAGCTCCTACACTGTGTTAATTTCACTTACCTCATTTTGCTTTTTGCATTAATCACGTTTGAAACAATGTTCAACAAAGAAGCAACAAACACTACACAATGTTAACAGCATGATGCACATGTGACCTTTCTATGCAAATGGAACTTGTTATGAATTGTCAGCCTTCTCTGTGATGTCTTGTATTGATAAGCATAAAAATTTCACCATAAAAAACAAGATACCAATTTAATTACTTTAGAAGTCAAAAACAGTTCTGTTGATACTGACACTTTACACGACCAATCTATATATATGCACTTATAAACAAAAATTAACACATATGTACATACAGGGGTAAAGAAAAAAAAACATATGCTCACAGGTCAGCATCAAATATCACTCATCAGAGATTTTGGCATTTGCGATACCAAAGGTAATGAATATTGTGGCTTGCATTTTGCTCAACAGTGTATGTTTTACCCTAATAATTTTTGTGGAATGCGATTTGTTGCAATGCCATTGGGCCAGAGTGATATATGGAAATTTTATTTCTGATGGAAATATAATTCTTTTTAAGTTATATACCCATCAGCAAAAATAAAATTTTGCAGCACTCATCTGTTGCTCTCATTGAAATCATTACATAACACAACGTCCACCTCTCCTGCTTTTATTACACAGGATCTTCTTTGCTAAAACATAGTATGATACTTGCTTGACCAGCCACAATATTAAAATAAATATCTAATTTCTTTCAAACATGTCATTTAGTAAGGCCATAAGCATAAGTGCAAACTGGAATTTTAGCTAAGTTGCCAGTGGCCGGTAAATCCAAAAAAGTTAGTGGCAAAAAAAAAAAAAAAAAAAAAAAGAAAGAAAGAAAGAAAGAAAAGAGAACTGGCTGGTAAATTAACAAATCTTAGTGTCCAAAAAAGAAGTCTCCAGCATAAAAAAAGGGGGGGGGGTAGGAACTTTAATGTAACTGCTATTGTTTGCATGGATGGCTTTATCTGAGCATAAAAGAAGTCACTCACTGTGCAAAATATTCACTCAGCTTTTTAGAAAACCCACCAACACAGGGAAGATGTTAGACTTCTGCTCATTCCACCCTGATTATATTAAATCGAATACGGCGGGACAATTTTTGGAAAAAATTGAAATCCTGGTCTCTTCAGCTACTCAAAAAGATCTTCACAAAGAAGAATTAAAGGAAATATTGGCAGAAAACAATTACCCCTCCCCATATGTTAAGAAAATATTTAAACAAGTGCCAAAACAGAAGCAGGAAAAAAACAACTTCAAATTCACCAGCAAAATTACGTACCACAAGGGACTTTTCGAGAAACTGAAAAGGATCGGAGCAAAATATAATATCAGGCTAGCTCAAGATCTTAATAACAAAATAAAGAAATTCCTGCCAGCTTTAAAGCAGAAAGAATTGGACATCCAATTGCAGGAAGGAGTAATTTACTGCATCGGCTGTAACTGCGGACTCAGCTATATAGGAGAAACAGGGAGAAGTATTAAGGTCCGAATGAAAGAACACCAAGCAGCTATTAGGAACATTGGAAACAAAACAGGGCTAGACAGACATATACAAGCAAGTGGACACTCCATAAATTGGGACTCAGTGAAAATAATCGCCCACCAGTCAAACTTAGTAAAGAGGAAACTAGAAGAAGGGATCGAAATAGCAAGAAGAAGAAGTACCACAATTAACGATAATTGCGGATGGACTCTTCCAATTGAGTGGCAGCAACTACTCCAGTGACATAGTCCTGATGACGAACTAGGCTTTAGTTCGAAAATTTGACAACCAACTTTCATTAAAAATAACCTCTATAAGACCCGTAAAAAAGTTATTCCACAAAAACTATTTTGTAAATCTTTTTTCCCTCTGGGTGTACTCATTCCCAAAACATCGATAGTATCGGTGGAAATTTCCCATGTAACAGTGAAAACCTCGATGTTTTTGGTAATAAGCCGATGAATTCGTATTTTGCCATCTTCAGCAGCAAATGGGCACATCGGAGGGTGAAATCGCTGCTCAATATAATGGTGTTTGCTCACCAATTCGAATCGAGTAACCAATAATACCTATTAAAAATGCTCCATGTATCGGTGAAAACCTCGATGTATTTTTTACGTATCGGTTCCTGTAGCAGAGGAAAGGAACTTGATCTCGTCGATGAAACATCGACCAAAACAGCCAATTCACGACATGAAAATATGATATTACCTTCCTCTTTACAAAAATGCAATAAAAAGAAATTCATTTACTTTACGTGGAAAATATTATTTACCAGTTTCAAACATCGGTAATGAAATCTCAATGTTTTTCGATGTGTCGGCTTCTGAAACATCGCGGTTTAAGCCCTTTTAGTGCTACATGTAATGTGTGTGTATATGCCAGAAATGCTAAGCCATGTTCTTCAAAATTGCAAGCTATAAGAAAAAATGCTGTACTTTCAATATTTTACACTTTTGATATGCTGTACTTTTCAATAAATTTTCATATTTTAGGCCAAACATTTTCTCTGAACTTTATAAGATTTTTCTTAAAATTTCTATAAATGTAATAATATATTTATTAAATATATTACATTTCAGATAACTGAATTTTGTTTAAAAAATAACTTTATGTGAAATAATTTTTTGAAATAGAAATTGCAAATTCAAAATGAATTTTCAGACTGTTCTTTCTTCTGAAAAAAATGAGGAAATATAATGATGACTCCCATAATTTTGAATATGCCTTTACAGACTGATGTTATTCTAAAGTGTTTCAAAATCAACACTATCACTTGGCCAACTTTCATTCTCACTACAAGTAGCCATTTCAAGATTTTCTTACAGGCTGATGTTATCCCAAGGTGATTCAAAACGCACGTCTGCAAGTACTGAGAAACAAGCTATCAATACAGTTCGTCCTCAGCTACTGATGATTCGTGGAGATTTCATTTCAAAACAATACGATCATTTACGCCGATATCTTCTGACTGATTCGGAAACTACTCGTGCCAAAATCGAGGACTGTTCATTCAGCCCACCTCGCTTTTAGCACAACACAGGCAGGTCCTATTCTAACGTCCTTGCACAGGCCGAATCGACCACGTCGCACTAAAAGAATTCTGCAACATCGAGGTTTAAACATCGATTATCGATGACAAAACTTCTATGTTCAAAAACATCGAGGTTTTTTGCCATCCCTAGTTAGGACTGGTTTCACTTCCTTTTACCTTTACTTCTGAATAACTATACTTTTGTAAATGGGCATAAAAAATAACTAATGGCTAAACTGGCAACCACTAAAATAAATTTAATCGCCAAAGTTGCCAGTTAATCACCATCGGGCGAGTGGAGAGTGCTAATTTGCACCTATAGCCATAAGGCTGGGTGACTCAATCCCAAATTTCATGCCATTCAATGTTCTCCCTTAAGCAGTGATGAGGATAATCACAAAAATATTCAAAGTTTTCTACAATTACATTTGGGGGGTGGAGGTAGATGGGGAAGATGTTCTATTATATTAGCACATTTAAATAAACAGAATCATTTTTGGAAGGGGGGGGTTAATGACCACTGTCAGCAACTTGATGGTCTATAAGCCAATGCCCGTTAATAATTTAGGGCCACTGGTTCCAAAGAAGAAAGAGAAACCAATGCTGTAAGACAAAAGCAAAATCTATGCCTTACCTGGGTCGATCTCATACAAATGGTCAGAAGCCAGCACTTAGACTAATGCGACACTGGAACAGCATAACCATTCAGCCCTTGTCTGTTTTAAAAGTAATTTATAAGTAAATTTGAAGGTTTCTCATGTTTCTGAGATTTCTTTTGCTATTCCCAAACTTATGCTGAAGTGGAGGGCATCCTTCCTCTTCGAAGCACATTTTTCAAGTGAGATTGCCAATGAATTTTTACTAGGTAACAGTTATAAAATTCTCCCTAAAAATCCAAAAATACTGGTATGCATTGACAGTATAACATGCAGGAATAATGAGTAGCTATTTTCATTATATAAAAATTTAAACAGTACTCATATATTTTTAATCAACTTGGATGCACCTTTTAGACGCGTTATTACAGTTTTCGTGTCCTGCTGTATGACATTTGTGTCTAATTAAAACATGCCTGGCACTATTTGAGGGGGGCAAGTTATTAAAGTTGGGTGGCATTTACAACAGCCATTTAAGCTGATCATCATAACTTCTATTTTTTAATCATGTTTGGTATTCATTTTTGATTAAGTTGATCCTATTTGCCTTGTATATCACTCACTCATCAGCTACCATTTCTGACTTATCACAGATGAGTAGTCAAGTGTATTTTCAGACCCCTGCATATGCAATACAACCTCATTTATATGTTTCTCACTTATAAGTTTTTCTCGTTTATACATGAGCTACCCTTAATTTTCCCAGTTTCATTTATATGTTGTTTCTTTTAATTATACGTTCATTTTACTTTTGGTCCCTTGAAAAACATATAAACGAGGTTCCACTGTGTGTATACATATATATAAGTATTTATCAAAGTACTGAACTCTGAGCTTCCTTACCTGGAGCTTCTTGATTTCTTTCTTGAGATCAGCCTCATATTTTTCTTTTTGATTCGTGTTGGTTGCATTGTGAACCTAGAAAAAAAAATGGATTATGCATAAATCCCCTGGCAATGACTAACACACCCATACTGTAAAATATGGAACCGAAATTGTTATAGTTTCAAATGTTACAACACAGAGCTCACTTTTAAAACATGGTGTTAACTTCTGTGTAATATAGACATAAAAAACAGAACTATGTACTTTAAAACCATAACCAAAAGATGAAGGAAATTGACTTTATAATTATCCGCAGCATTCTAAAAAATCACAGTTCCATTTTTTTTTATTAAAAATCAATAAAAAACTGAAGGCAATTCAATTTATTTATGAAAATGAAGTTGAATCTACATAACTTAGCACCATTTGCCAACAGTTTCCCTTTGCTGTTTTTGTCTCTGCTGCATAATAAAGCTGTGAAACTACAGTTCCACACACTTTTTGTAACTGTCAACAAGCTCTTTTAATGGATATAACAGAGTCATCAGTTGGTTTTACCTTGATTTAGTGTTGTAATTATTCCACAACACTGTCCACAAACCATCAGAACTCTTGAAAAAAATTTTGCCCTGGGCTTGCACGCATATGCATCGTACAGCTCTTTTCTAGCTCTGGCATTTGCTAGGCACGCACTGTGTTGTGGGGAATGAGAGAGGAATTACATTATGGATTGCATAACTGCTGTGTTGAATAGTCGAGGGAAAAAATAATAGCAATGATAATAATTAAAAAAAAAATCCTAGAGAGATGGGTTTTTAAATCAAGATGGATAATTTTTGGAGCAGTAAGAATGCGTCCCAAATTTTTTTAGGAAGTAGTTTTCGTTTTTGATGCGTGAAATACGCCTGTCCAGGCGTTGCCGCGATCTCTGATCGAAACCAAAACAAAAGGTAAAGTACGAAACAGAAACATGATGAGAAACAATGTAAATGGCTGAAAATCAGACAATGGGCTAAACAAAATGAAAAACATTACACATAACTGCCATGTGACTATGTCTAAGGGCCTTTTCCGATGTATACAAAAATACAGAACATAAGTAAGTAAAGATTAAGAATTGTGGCACAAAAAAGCAAAACTTATTAAAATTATTTACTTTTATTATTTACAAGAATTGTGGCACAAAAAAGCAAAACTTATTAAAATTATTTACTTTTACTTACAAGAATTGTGGCACAAAAAAGCAAAACTTATTAAAATTATTTACTTTTGAATGAAAATAACACTTTTAGCATCCTGCTATAATATTTTGCGTGTAGTAAACAGTCCCTGAGAAGAATGTCTTTTAGTTCATTATAGTCCAAAGGATGCATAGCTATGTGCAGACGATTGTAATACATAAGTCCTTATCCTCATTGGTATAAAAATTTCATTCACTGAACTGATGTTTCTTTCACATTTGCTATGGGCTGTGAGCAGGAGCCTCAAGTCATTTTGAGTAGCTGCTCATCCTGCCATCCAGTTCCATGAACTAAAACGCAAAAAGTAATTTCTAAATACTTTACTTTATCTGCTGAAAAAAAAAAAAAGGTTTTCTTTTTAATACTTCTTTCAAAGTTGCCATTAGAATTCCCGGCTATTTCCTTAATCAGCTTCATATGAAATTTCTGCCAAAAATTTTGTAAACTATTTTTACTGAGGTTAGAGGCTCTCTTAGTTGTGAGGCTCCTCCACACTGAAGAGGTTGCTATCAGTATACCCCTGGCTCACCTCCAATACACATGCTTCTCTCCTCACAATAATAAATACATTTTCCAGAATCTCAGCCAGTATGGCAAAGATTAAAAGAGTTACAGTCCATCCTAACTTCCCTCTTCATCTGCAAACAACACCTGACCAGCACTGTAAAGTGACAAACATGAGATAGATAGGGTTGGAAAGAGGGAGACAAACCTGAGGTGCAACACGTCCCAAATTGCTGTGCATGAGGAAAGACAACAAGTTAATACAATCATGCCATGCATTGATTGATACGCTTTCCAACATACCAGAAATCATTACTCAAGTTATTATTCAACTTATGAGGATAATGGCTGTGGAATAAATCTCGCTCCTGGGCCCTGACCTTTGACCCCATTTCGATGATATTACACAGAATTGGTTCAGTATACCTCTGGAGCAACATACTAAAGTTTTCTCGCAATATAAGTATTTTCAGTCCAGTTATGAGGATAATGGCTGTGGAATAAATTTCGCTTCTGTGCCCTGACCTTTGACTCCATTTCGATTATATTAAACAAAAACGGTTCAGTATACCTCTAGAACAAAGTGATAAAATTTTGTCGCAATTGAAGCATATTTACGTAAGTTATGATGCACAAGGGCGATGGAATGGATACCGCTTCTATGTCTTGACCTTTGACCCATTTCCAATAGGGTTTGTCCCCAGGTTGTCCCCTACCACATACTAAAATTTCATCGAAATCGAACCATTTTTATCGTGCGGACAGACAGACAAACAGATGGGCAAAGATGGAGCATATACGCTTCTTCAACCTATGGTTAGAAAGCATAAAAAAAAACAAAAAACAATTGCATTCTCACATCCAATGAAACAACATTTACAGGGAGGCTCTCTGTGAATGAAACAGGCTGCCTCCACTTCTAAGCAGTACTTCTTAGCAGAGGGGAGTTGTTCTAGAAGAACGAATCAGTAAAGAGCATCATTCACGAATGATTCTTTCCAGAAAAGAATAAATTCTGCAGGAGAGCCAATTCCTTCCATAAATCTGTTAAAACTACTTTTCACTAGACATCAAAATTTCACCATGGTCTCGAGTAAGGTTCATGTCTCAATCAGACATTACTTTGTTCAGATAAAAAATGCAATAATAGCATGAACATTGCAAAACAAACTCATTTGAAAACAAATAAAAAAATGCAATTTAAAACTAAATTTAAACTGAAAATCATTCACTAAACTGGAAGAGTCAATGAATGACACAAATGCTTTTCATTTCAGATCCAACACAGAATCCATTCCCATCATTCCCGGTGCAAATCATTCACTACACCGGAAGTGTAAATGAATGAAAGGATCTCACTCAGAATTGATTATCAAGAGCCATTCTATACAAATCATTCACTTAACCTGAAGAGTTGAATTTTTTTTAGTCAGTCGAATCGAAAGAATCAGTTTGCCTATAGCTACTTCTGAGTAAAGGGAGAAAATGTGCATGAAATGAGGCTGCCACCAGGGAAAGAAATGGACTCACTGTCCTTTGGGGTTTCTTTCAGGGAGTGTTGTCTTAGCTGCTAGTTGTGATGCAGTGACTCATAGGCATCCGTCACAGGAACTGTTTTTATTGAAAGCAGCTTATAATAATAGGGAGGGGGGGGGCAAGGCGAGATAGTTAAACACAACAATATTCAACATGCCTCTTATACTATTATACTAAAGCATTTTAGTTAAAATAAAATTTTACTAAAAAAAGTTTGTGAAGACTGCTAATGGTATAAAATGCCGCCTGGGTCAGCCCCCGACATAGCAACTCTATTCTCATAGTCAAAAGTCATGCCCAACTTTGTGGATACAAAATGAGAATGTGTTTAAAGGAAGTATTACTAACATATGCATAACTACCTAAACTCAAGCGATAGAAAAGAAAAACAGGGGAGGGGGACTATAAAGTATATGAATACATTTAGATCTTTTAGTGGTTCTTCTTGATAACAACACATATTACACATCTTGGTGTACAGTTCCTGAAAGCTCAGTTTTCTAACCAACTCCTCTTCCCTTACATATAAACACACACACACACACACACACACACACACACACACACACACACACACACACACACACACACACACACACACTTTCTCTCTCTCTCTCTCTCTCCACCAGGGAAAGAAATGGACTCTCTTATTTTTCACACATAAGGGTGAAAAATAACTGATATTTTTTGGGGAGCAATTTTGCCCCTCAAATTTAGCATTGCGGAGCAATTGAGTAAATATGTGCAGCACTTTTGACTTATTTTTCTTTTGATTTAAGTGACTAATAATTTATTATCAAATAAAACTATTACTCGTGCCTTCATATCTATCGAATATACTCTAATCAGTAATGAAAAGTAAAATTTTAAAATATTTTAGTAGATATGTAAAAAGTACAAATTTTCTTTCTATGGATATATATGGCGAAATGTTACCTGGCCACACCTTGAAGCAGCTACTTACTGTCACTTGACAGTAAGAGTACTCCTGAACTTCCGGTTCTGCATCTGTTCTTTCTTTTTTCCACAAGACTTCACACTTGTGCATCGGGGCTTCTTTTAAAAAAAAATACCTCCACTGCTTGTTCAGGGTGAAACTTGCGTAGTTCTGGTCCTTCCAGCGTTATCCGCAATAGATGGTTCAAAGCATCAGAATTCATCAGATTACGGAAATCTGTCTTTATTCTTTTCATCGCAGAAAAGGCTCTTTCGACCTTAGCATTGGACATGGGCAATAATTTCATGATATTTATCATGTGGTTTAGATTTAGGAATTCATTTGCAAACTTTTCTTTCAAGCATTTCCATAACTCTTGCTTTGGCAGGTGTTGCAGATTTTTTAACCAAAAAGTTTTGAAATAATCCCTGTCCTCTTGAATTTTATCGTTGTAAATGTTGTTGACAGTCAACAACTCACTGAAATGTTCAGATAATACAGTAATTTGATCATCACCAAAATTTGCAAGAGTAGATTTATCTGTTGGCCAAAGCTTAGGTTCTAACAGTTTGGCAGCGTTAAAAACCTTATTTTTGTGCAAGCACCAAGCCGGGTAAGCACACACTGATGAGTATGATTTAAAAGATATTCACAATTTCAAAGAATACATCTACTGTCAAATTACTGATCAGTTCAATTCCACAAAATTCTACAGTTTTCACTGAATCACTGGAATCACAAGCTGATACGGTTGCCAAGTCTTATAAAATTTTAGACAGGTCGGCCGGAAACTTTCTTTTCTTCATAATTTTGATAGAATCATAGAATTTTTCTAATGCGTTCAAAATACGTGGAACATCCACGTCATCCAACTGGAGAGACAGAGATAAATTCGACAAAGAATATAAAATGTTGCAAAGCAACAGCAGTCAAGTTACAAATTTGATTGACTTAATTTTTCTCAAAATGCCTGTAATCCTGGCTTTTTCTCCTTTGCTTGATGGATCTGCAACCATATTTTCTAGTTGTTCTACAATAACAAAATAAATTTTAATCAGTGTGTCAGTGGCTCAGTGCATATGTGAAACCCATCGTTTGCCATGGACTCGCAAAGCTGGTATATCTGATACATCTTCATCGAGTATCGTTGAGAGCTGCTCATGGAAGTCTCAAATTTGTATGGCACTTTTTTCATAAAAATTATGAATGTCTTCCATCAACTTATGTACCTCTTGAAATTGACAGCACAAAATCTTTTAGAGCTAGCTCTAAGCAATGACTTCAATGCACTGACACTAAACAAAGGCAGTTTTTCTTCAAAAGAGCTGCAACATCCTTTTTCTGTCTAATGTTAACATTTGCTCCATCAGCTAAAAATCGAATTAATTTATTTTCAAAATTAACTATTTCAAATTCTGAAATGGACTCTACAATTGCATTTTTGATACTATTAGCATCAGTATTTTTCAGTTTTTTTAATGCCAGGAATGGGAATTTAGTATCTCCTACTTCATTGACATACATGACAAAAATAATTTCATTTCCAGATACACTATGACTAACATCTGTACTGCTATCAATAAATAAGGTAAAATAGTCTGTCTTACTTAAGCCATTGTGCAAAGCAGTTTCGAAAAGATTAGCAATGCACTCCATGAACTGAGCACGCATCAAGCACGAATGATAAGTTTGCCCTACATCAACACCGTAGCGTTTCTTTAACTCAATAATTTAAGGAAATTTTGAAACTGGAATTTTCTCTTTGGCAATCATATATGCTCAGGGATTGATCCAGGTTTTTAAAGATGATACCCAATTTTGTGAAATTTGGCCTATTTTTGTAAAACTTGGCCTATTTTTCAGAAATTTGTCTGGCTTTGTGTTTAGAGCAATTTTAATCCTTTATAACTATTATTGGGAAAGTAAAAATTGTCTTATTTCAGTTATTTTTTAATTATTAGGAATAAAATAAGATGAAATTAAGAATTTCATTTTATTTTATTTCTGATTGTGGTCCACACTTTCTGGGTTTGCAGAAAGTTTTCTGTTTCAATGATTGTGCATGCCAGGGCTGGAAAAATAGGTTCCACATCTAGGAGACAGTTCTCAAAATTTAGGTGCCAGCTAAAGTAAATTCAAATTTTAAAGAATCACACTCAAAAGTAATGTGTCAAGATGATGGAACAGAAAGTTATAGTGCATTTTTCTTGTCATTTTTTTTAACCCAAATCAAATCACTTACTGCTAAATAAAATTTCAATTTGGTCCATACCCCCCCCCCCCCCATTGCAGAGTTTCTCTAGTTCATGCTCTTAAAAAATTAAAATTTTAGGTTCTCCTTTTATTTAAGTATAATTTTTATTGAAATTAAATTTTGCACATATAAACCCAAAATATCGTATTTTTCTTCCTATAATCCAGAGCTTCCTATAATTTCCTATAATAACTCACGGGCAACGAAATTCAGAAAAAAAAAAAAAAATCTTGCTCATAATCCGTGGTGAGAATAAAAAATTCCTGCGCCCAATTCGCAGCGAGAATAAAAAATTCTTACGCATCATTTTCGATGCTGCATTGCAAAAACACGTCGACCTATCCGCAGACCATGAAATTCAGAAATAAAATATTGGCACCTGTCATGTTGACCCTGTAGCATAACTTCCGACAGAAAAGTCATGATTCATACGATGACCAAAAGTCCAAAGACGTACGAAAGAAATTATCTTACAAAAAAAAAAAAAAAAAAAAAAAAAAAACTGTCATTTTTAAGTACTTTTATATTATTTTCAGATGGGGGAAAAAAAACTCCCGAAAATTCCTCGTTTTTTTTTCAGCATTACCATTGTTTATTAGTTAGACCTAAAAATCCATAGTATTTTGCATTTCTGAAAATATTTCTCAGAAACTGAAGGACGAACAAAAGCCATGACACTAATGTGATTAATGTAACAAATAACGAATGCGATTCAAAAAGTGATTAGGCTACCGCGACAGCAACAATTCGGTGGTGTGGAATAGCTCTACGAGCTTTTCAGAGCACTTGGCCTGGCGCGCTGAGCTATTATTCCACACTAATAATTGAGCGCAAAATATTTTCTGTCAAAATGCTCGTAAAAAAAATAATAAAAAAATGAAAAAGCCATATTTCTATCTCTTTGCGGCTCTCTAACCTTGTACTAAGTAACTTTTTTTTTTTTTTTTGCTGCTGTTAGCGCATTTTCCAACACCACTAGCTAGCTGCCCAGACGCCATGCGGAATTTAAAAAAAATCTTGTTATCCGCAGAACTTAACATTTAAACTTTTTAACTGATAATTCGTGGATTTATAAGACAAAAGTACGGTATTTACTGCAAATTACGCAACTTGAATAAAAAAAACAAATTGGGGCGTCTGCGACAAATTTCTAAGCACCCTGAATTTTTCAGCCATTATTATTTCTTTCATAAAACTACGTTCGAGCTGATCTGGGGGGAGGGGCATGAAAAAAAACCCACTCCAGGTTGTATTAAAAACGGAAAGTCATCAAAGGTCAAACATTTTTAAGTGCTGGTGGAAATGAAATAACTCATTACGCAATATATATATATATATATATTAAAAAAAAAATTTGCTTATATGTTACCGATCCCTCATAAAGTGAACAGTCAGCCACTCCCCACCATGTTCCTTTCCTCATAAGAGTAAACACGATTCGCAGAATACCGTTTGGTACGGCAAAGTTAGATAAATAAACTTCCCAACTTTCCTCCTTATTTGCAAGAACTGCAGGAACCAAACCTTCTGAAGTGATTAGCACAAGGGGGTTCGGTTTGGGGAGATATAGACAGAAATCTAAAGTGAAACACTTCTAAATCGCAGCGAGGGAGGAAGGACATAGAACCAATCACGTTCTCCGTAAAAAGATACTCCCACAATACTTTGGGATTCCTTTCAGCGAGCACGAGTGAGCGTCGGCTAAGCCGCCGGTAGCAATGATGCAGCTTTTGATAGGATTCCGTCAGCGTCCGTTTTACTGAAAACAACATTTTTTTTTTAAAATAAAAAGACTTAATAGTTAAACATAATATTCAAGATGACTCTTACACTAAAATATTTTTTGCTAGATTAAAATTTTACAGGAAACGAATATACCATTAATTTTGAAATATTTCTGTGAAAATACAGTTTAAGCAAAAATATTTTTGTGAAGATACCGTTTGAACAGAAAATATTTTTTCATCAGGGGTCAATCCAGGCGGGATTGGATACCATCCAATGGTATCAAATCCCGCCTGGATCGACCCCTTATGCTATATCAATTAATTTTCCAATTCGAACTTTAGATGCATTGGAAGCAACAATCATTGACTTACCAATAGATGTTTTTTGATAAAAATAAGCAAGTGATTTTCTTTCATATTTTGCCTTGGTGACACTGGCAAGGTGTATTTCTGATCTGGTGTGCTTTACCACATTTCCCTCTTTTACGCTTTCCAACCGTAGGTTGAAGAAGCGTATATGCTCCAGCTTTGTCCGTCCGTCCGCTCAATAACTGGCGCAAAAATGGTTCAATTTCGACGAAATTTTAGTATGTGGTAGGGGACCACCTGGGGACGAACCCTATTGAAAATGGGACAAATGGAGTCAAAGGTCACGACGTAGGAGCGGAATCATTCCATTACCCTTATGCGCCATAACTTGAGTAAAAATAGTTCGATTTCAATGAAAGTTTACTATGTGGTAGGGGACCACCTAGGGACGAACCCTATTGAAAATGGGACAAATGGGGTCAAAGGTCACAACGTAGGAGCGGGATCATTCCATTACCCTTATGCGTCATAACTTGCATAAATATGGTTCGATTTCAATGAAAGTTTACTATGTGGTAGGAGACCACCTGGGTACGAACCCTATTCAAAACGGGTGAAGTGGGGTCAAAGGTCAGGACATAAGATCGGGATGCATTCCATTGCCCTTATGCGTCATAACGTGCGTAAAAATGGTTCAACTTCGATGAAATTTCAGTATGTAGTAGAGGACCACCTGGGGACGAACCCTATTGAAAATGGACAAAATATTGTCAAAGATCAGGACATAGGATTGTGATCCATTCCATTGCCGTTATCCCATATTATTAAGGTGGACGACAAGTAATTATGCTTCCTATACTTCCAATCGAAAAACTTTTGTACACATTTCCTTCACAATTAATGTGTTCCCAAGGATGAAAATTTGAACATCGATTAAAATAACTTCATGTTATAACTTGGAAAACTTAATATTTTCTAAAACATAACCATAATTATATTAAAAATCAATAACTTTTCCTTTGGTGGTGTTGAAACCAGAGAAAAGATGGCGCGACCTGTACTTTGTTGACGTCAGTGGACTAAAAAATGTTGGATTGCATAATTATTACGGTTATGGTTTAGAAAATATTAAGTATTCCAAGTTACGAAATGAAGCTATTTTAATCGATGTTCAAATTTTCATCCTTGTGAACGCATTAATTGTCCAGAAAAAAGATGGCGCGACCTGTATTTTCATGACGTCAGTAGAAAACAAATGTTGAATTGCATAATTATGGTTATGTTTTAGAAAATATTAAGTATTGCAAGTTATAAAATGAAGATATTTTAATCGATGTTCAAATTTTCATCCTTGGGAACGCATTAATTGTGAAGAAAATGTGTACAGAAGTTTTTCCATTGGAAGTGTAGGAAGCAAAGTTACTTGACGTCCACCTTAAAGTAGCAATTCTTGTATGTATGTATGTATGTATGTATGTATGTATGTACATTTTATTTTGAAAACGGCTCTAAGAATTTTCATGAAAGTCGTTAACCTACCGTTTTCTGGCACTAGAAATCGATTTAGCTTGATCTCGACTTTAGAAGAATTCGTTTAGGGGTTAAATAACCACCCCGAATTATAACGTTTTTAGTGATGGCATTGTTCCATTAATGTTACCAATGCTTAGAAATCTTATGACGTCACAATCTTGCGTTTGAGAATGTTGGCATTCTCAAACGCAAGATCTCTCATTACGTCACGCTTTGTGTGTGGATCCTATTAAAGTTTTATGACGTCACACTCTTGCGGCGGGAAGATGTCGCGATTCCCATCTGCCTCATTACATCACGTGTTGTGTGCGTATGTCCTTCAGCACGATAACTCGTGTAACAATCGTTCGATTTTGATGAAATTTTAGTATCTGGTAGGGAATCACCTGGGAAGGAACCCTATTTAAAGTGAACGAAATGGGGTCAAAGGTCAGTAGATAGGAGAGGGATCCATTCCACTTCTATTATGCGCCATAACTAACGTAAAAAGGTTCGATTTCAATGAAATTTTAGTATGTGGTAGGGGACCACCTGGCAACAAACCTTATTGAAAATGGGCGAAATGGAGTCAAAGGTCAGGATATAGAAGCGAAATCACTTCCATCGCCATTATGCATCATAACTTACATAAAAATGCTTCGATTTGGATGAAATGTTAGTATGTTGTAGGGTCTTGCCTGGGGACAAATTCTATTGAAAATGGGCGAAATGGGGTCAAAGGTTAGGACACAGGAGCGGGATTAATTCCATAGCCCTTATGCATCATAACTTACGTAAAAATGCTTCGATTGCGACAAAACTTTGTCATGTTATTTCGGAGGTATACCAAGCCGGTTCTATTGAATATCATCGAAATGGGATCAAAGGTCAGGGCACAGGACCGAGATTTATTCCACAGCCTTTATTCTCATAACTTGAGTAATGATTTCTGTAATGTTGGAAAGCGTATTATATTCAATGCATTGCATGATTTTACTAACTTGTTAATAATGAATCCAGAAACTCCATCAATAAAAGAAGAATTAAAATTTCAAAATTTTTTTATGCTGTCAACATTCTTCCGACAAAGTTCGCTATAGGCAGGCTGGATGGAGATTTTATCAGCGTCAACATCATGGCGTAACCAACTACCTTTTGGGTCCAATTCCTCCATTTGCTTTTTCATGGTTGATATTTATACTTTGGTGATTTCAAATAACAAAGAGTAAAACTACAAAACTCCAATCCCCTTAAAATTAAGTGGCGACCAAACCGAAACCAAAACAGCGATAAGAGCATCTGTCCTTAAATGACTCATGGTGCAGACAGGCGAGAGCGTGAAACCAATCATAGACGCTTTGCGATCGGACGATGACCACCTCGTCATCACTGCACAGCTAGAGGAAGCTTTTCCCAACTAAAAGCAAACATAAAGTATACGTAAAGTTATGAATACGTGAATTTTATTTTATGCGTAAGCAAAATTGTATTTTCAATAAACAACGAGTTGCTCTACGGATTGAACATTTTAATGGAAATTTCCTTATTTTAAACTTTGAATCGTGGTTTTACAATTCAAATATGAGTTTGCATCGCAAACTTCTATTTTCGCACCGCAAACTGCGATGCGATACCGCTATTTTTTTTCCCTGTTTCACATACACTATATTGACAAAAGTCACCGGACATTCCTTCAAAAGCAGGTGAACGGATCTGCTGTGTTGTTAAGATGCACAATACAGCTGCAAACTGTATAAAACAAGCCTGCAGCTGACCGCGATCATATCGCACTGTGAGGTTGAGTGAAAATGTCGTGGCAGGAGAGAACTGACTTAAAGGAAAGATTGCTGCGTGTTATATTAGTGGGTTGTCCATAAGAGAAACTGAGAGGTGTTTAAACATACCTAAGTCAACTGTTTTGGATGTACTGAATAAGTGGAAGACACATGGCGTGCCTGAAGCAGCAAAACATACCGGCAGACCAAAGAAAATCAGTGATAGGGGGCGTTGAAGTCTCAGGAGAGTCGTTACAGCTAATCGACGGAGTACTGCACAAGACCTAGGGTACAGGTGAGTAAAAATGTTGGAACCTCGGTATGTACACATACCATTTGCAGAGAACTTTATTCCATGGGTTACCACAGTCATGCGGCTGCTCGTAAACCTTTCATCTTCACTCGGAATGCTACTCATCGTTTAGATGGTGTAAAGAACATTTATCGTGGATCGTGAACTGTATATCAATGGAAACGGGTCCTATGGACTGATAAATCCAGATGCATGATCCAACAGTCTGATGGCAGTGTGTGCGTATGGCGGCAGTCGGGGGAAAGCTATTTACCACAGTGTACTGTTCCTACGTTCAGGTTTGGAGCTGACGGTGTACTCGTGTGGGGGTGTTTTTCGGGTATGGTCCTGGCCCATTGGTTGTCGTAGACAAACCTGTTAACCAGCACGTCTACCTCAATATTCAGGACAATTATGCCCTACCAACTCTGTGGCAATACTTGTAGATAACAGCAGGATAACGTACCGAGCCATAAAACAAGGACTGTTATGGCGTGGTTTGATGATAATTCTGGATCGTGTGTGGACTGGCCAGCACAGAGCCCTGATCTTAATCCCATAGAGCACCTATGGGATAAATTAGAGCGCCGCATAAGAAGTCTAGAATCAAGGCCTACTACTAAGCAACAGTTAGTGGCAGCATTTTGTACTGAATGGAAGCGCATGCCTATTGCTGTGTTCCAAAACCTTGTCGAAAGCATATCTTGAAGGGTCAGTGCAAGCATTAAGGCCAAAGGTGGACCGACACTGTACTAATGTATGCCAATTAATGTTATGCTGTGTTTCTTTTCTAGATGCCCGGTGACTTTTGTCAAGATAGTGTATATCAAGATTCTCCTTTTTGTTGATTCGTTGAAAATAGTAGCCTTCATGTAACATCTTCATGCTATAGGTTAATCAAATGGCTTTAATGAGCACCAACTATTGCAATGTAATGCTGTATCTCCAGAACTCTGACACTAAAGCTATTTGTAAATTGGGACGAAAATTGCCCTGTTGAAAATTTTACCATGATTTGGTATTTTGTGCTGTTAGCAACAACATATCAAAATTACAAAACCTTTAACAATTAATTATTTGCTTCCCCAACTTCCTTTTCACAAAGTGCTGTTGATGTGATAGCTGTATTTTTGTGGTGTCCCAGTTAACTGAATGTTCAGTGTTTTAAATGTATCTGTCATGCCCTATTTTGCAGGTTCTTTATAGCAGCTTTCTGTTCTGTTACATGGGTCTTATATGTATAAGTTGTCTCCCAGTTTCTCCAATGTAGGTTCCCTAAATTGGAAGTTTAGTTGCAGTTTACACTAAAAATTTAAACTACATTGTTTAACAGCGTAAACTGCTATTCTAAATGGAGCACTGTAATCTTAAATTATTTTTCTTGCGATGTCCCCTCTGCCCTATATGTTTGTTGAATACCATTTTATTACATAAATGTTTGTGTTTAAGACTGAAAATGGAGGAAAATTCTCCGAAAACGGAAGTCGGAGGAAGCAAAATTTTTTCCCATAATCATAAAATGGAAGCCAAAATTTTTCATCATAAAAGCTAACAGCAACGATTTCTCCCATAATGACTTCTTGCGCACGCTGTATTTTCCTGTGCACGCTGTATTTTCCTGCACTGTATTATTGTTTAACATCTCTTAGCTACACAAATGTTTATATTTAAGATTGAAAATGGAGAAATTTTTCCAAGAAAGGAAGTAGGACAGAACAAAGTTTTCTCCCATAATCGTAATTTTTATTCTAGCAATGTTCCTTCCTTCTGTCCTATATTGTTGGTAAATATAATTTCATTCCATAAATCTGTGTTTCAGCTTGAAAATGGAGGTAAAATTGTAAGTACAGATGGCAGAGTGTTATTGATTGTAGTTATTATTGCAACTGCTATAGCATCTCGGTTAGGCTTTTTGTTTTTAGGTTAAATAAATGGTGGTCAGTTTATTCTCTCTCTCTTTTTAAATTTCTACCTGCACAATTTTTTTTATTGCTCTGTGCATCTAGTAGTTATCTCGCTATTTGACTACCCACAGATTATTTTTCGGCACCATCTGCTGCAGACTGATCAGGAACTTTCTGTTATGGGGCTTGATTATAATTTAATGGATTTACAATCACTGTTCCAACAGCATGTGTATTATATTAATTCAACATTTGTCGAAATCATTACGTGGTTTTTAAAATTATTAACTATATGTCAACAAAATAGTTTCCATATTATTTACTGTTTCGCACGATACTAGAAATTTGAGCACGGGAAAAACGTCAATATAATAAAAAATTCTTTATTTCAACTTTCCACTTATATTCCTTTTTGTTGTTCCTTATGATCGTTTAGAATTTCATTATATGAAGATTTACAAATTTTATATGAAAAAATGTTTTTATATGTACAAACGAATGGCAACACCAAATAAGTTAGAATCAGAAATTCATATTATCCAATTATATTAAAACACGACTAAGAATGAGCATTAATACCAAAAATAGCACGAGTGCAACTGCCGTGGAATGTCGGACGCCGCCTATAAAATCGATGTAAGTGGCCGAGATACAGCATGTATGAGATGTAGCTCATAATACCCACTGAAGATGATTCCAAAAAGAAGGAATTGAAACTAGTTTGGGATATCGAGCCACGGGAAAAGGAACATGCAACCATCATCTATAATAAGAAATTATAAGATCAAATTTCAACTTGGAAGCTTATACCACAAGAAACAAAATCGTGCCATATTCAATAACAAGATGCCTTATTGCTGATTCTGCGCATCGTGGTCAAGAGGTTCGAAGGTTTTTCCTATTGTATAATTTTTGTAAATCAGGAGTTAAAAACTGGAATAATGTTAATCATTTAATACCTATTGTCTCTACATATTAGAGGACTTTGACAACTTATGATGCATATGACTGTACATATAAAAACATTTTTTCATATAAAATTTGTAAATCTTCATATAATGAAATTCTAAACGATCATAAGGAACAACAAAAAGGAATATAAGTGGAAAGTTGAAATAAAGAATTTTTTATTATATTGACGTTTTTCCCGTGCTCAAATTTCTAGTAACGTGCGAAACAGTAAATAATATGGAAACTATTTTGTTGACATATAGTTAATAATAATAAAGCATGTGTATTTTTGGATAAAAGCTCTTACAATTGGAGATATGACATTTTTTTCATAGTGGGATGTTCGAGCAGAGGTCTTCAACAGCTGCAACCAGCACAAGTATCAAAAACAGCACTTTAGAGACTTTGAAATATCTGCCAACAGCAAAATGAAGAAACACTGTTTGTGAAGAAAATCAATACTTTCTTAAAGAGTGGGAAGGAATGTATCTTGTACTGTGGAATAAAAATTTCAATATAAAACAGTAGCAGTACTGTGCACGATTTGCAAGACAGAAATTCATTAAATGAAATCATATGTAATGCAGCATCACTATGAAACTCATGAAGGGAAATTATATAAAAGTGGCTTTAAAAGCCACTTTTATATAATTTCATACATACCCCTAATATCATACATAGGGAGTACTAAAAACAGGTTATAAAAAAAAGGCTAAAACAACACATATCTAACTGGCAAAAAAAAGAAGCAAAAACTGCATTAGTGCAATTCTGTATTGACCACCGAACATTCCCAAAATTTGAAGAAATTAAAAAGCTAAAAAGGAATAAAAAGTCAGTGAGACAATGAAGAATGGAGGAATCGATCCTAATTTATAAAAATAAAACAAGGGTGTGTAACCAGAATGACCCTAATACATTATCTAGCCTTTGGAAAGAGCTAATAAGACAAGAAAAAGAACAACAAAAGAAAAACCGACAAAAAAGACAAGGGAACAGGGATAGGAAATTAAAAGAAGAAGAATACGGAAAGACAACATCAACGACCATTTGAAGAGGGGGAGAAAAAAAAGGTTATATATATATAAAAAAAAAGTAGAATTAGTGAAACACAGATGGCGCCGGCTAGATTTGATTAAGAAAAGTATCTTATACAGCATATCCAACGAAAGGCAACGTGGGGTATCGGACTCCATTGACGAGAAATAAACCACGAACATGGGTGGAAAAGTCGCTACACTCCTGAGGATGCCCAAAGATTGGACGGAAAATTTAGAGTATTAATAATGGTAAAGAATTGATGTTTATGAATCCTAAAGTGAAGATCTACTGAATATACACAAAGTAAGCAGTATATTGGATGTGAATGGTTGCTACACATACAACGGACAATAGCTTCAACGAAGACCCGAAAATGTGCGAGAAAAGTGAATCATCGCTAGAAACGGAATGCCTAGGTAAGCATTATCCAACTAGAATATTTCCAAGTTTTTGAAATAATGCACGTAAAAATGAATAGTAGCCTTTTCCGATCGATTTCTAAGTCGGAATAAGAACTGCTGATATGAATTTACTTACAGGGAAGCTGCAGCAGTACAAAAATTTTCCAAATTGACTTGCTGCTAAGATGGCATCCTACAATCATACAACATTGAAAGTCACTGGTCTCTGCCATATAGCTCATTCTTCTCTATGGTATTTGTCCATGCTTATCTAAGATATTTGTCAGGCCAAGTGTATCTTTTTATATCTGAAGAGGTGCCAACCTCTAGCAGAACGTATCAGTAATCAATAGGGGATTTTTCAGTTTTCAAAGTTAAGGACAATATTATAGTATTACTGTGTAACCTGTAATACTTGTATGAGGTGACAACCTTCCGAGGAGCCTATCAGTAACCACCATACGAAGCCTCATCGTTAACGCGCGGAAAGGGTATTTCATGAGAAATTAATGTGTGAAATGTGTAATAACCTTATATGTTTACACTATCCTGATAAAAAAAATATGAAATTAAATTATCAATATTGCACTTACCTCATTTCATTGCTGACATAAAAGACTCCCTTGTTCCTTGTTTTGCAGTGGTATATTCTTTTTCAGAAAACTTCTTTTTATAACATGGCTCACCTGAGGAAAATGCTTTACTTTTCTGTACATTAACAAGAAGGGCACTTAATGTTTTGTTGCTCATTGTTGGGCAGAAGTATGTGAGGTTTTTCCTTACTATACTAAATATTTTCTCTGTAGGGGAATTGCTGTGAGGGATAGTCAATATTGCCAACATTAATTTAGGCAATGCAGAATACTTGGCAAGGCCAGATGAATCCTTCATCTTAGATATTTCATTCCATGCCACATCTGCTCTAGGATATCCAGCTTCATCAATATCACAGTCTGGGAACATAGCATGAAACAAGGGACCAGCATGATCACAGCTTGCTATAGGTAGGTTATACTCCACAACGAATGTAGTAAACAGCAATTCAGCATTTATCACACTATTTTCATTCTATTTTGCAAAATAATTATCCAAAGGCTTTTATTAAGTCTTTCATTTTACATAATCTTCGTGTTTTTTTTTTGACTGGATATGCCTTCAGCAATCATCTCGTCCTACATGGGCTACTGATTACTCCCATATTAGAAGGCACGCAAGGAAACCTTTATTCCAGTATTAGTAACATTTTTCCATTTCCTAGCTCGAGATTTGGGAGAAAGATTTGGATGTTCCTGGAGCTCTTTGCATATTTATTTGTTTCAGAAACGATAATTCCAAAGATGAAATTTGTAAAAAACAAGTAAAAATATGCAATAGGAATAAAATGATATCTAATAATACTGGGTAGAGGAAACATCGTGAGAAAAAAATTACGATTACGAAAAAAAATCTTACCTCCGTCTACTTTCCGTTTTCGAAGGATGAAATTCCGTCCTCCGACGGAGAAAACGACCCCCCCCCCTCACCACCACCACCACCAGTCCTCCCAAAATTTCAGTTCAGTTGAGCCTGGATCTCGTGAATGGTCCAAATGATAACAAAAAAAGACGGAATTCCTCGAATCTGCGTAAGAATCTCGTGGCAGAAGATTACGGGGAAATTTTCGGGCGGCCTAATTTCGTTTTCGGAAATCGTTGCCTACAATTTCAAGCTGAAATTATGCAATGAAATTATATTTAACAATACTGAACAGAAGCAACATCGAGAGAGAAAAAAATACGATTACGGGAAAAATCTGCACTCCGTTTAGCTTCCGTTTCCGAACGTTTAAAAAGACAAAACAATGTCCCCAGACGGAATACGAACCCCCGCCCTAACTAATACCCCGAAAATGTCTTCATTTTTGCATCGATCTCGAAAATGACAAAAAAAAAAAAAAAAAAAAAGGGGGTGGGGGGAGGGGGACTCCGCGAATTCACGGAAGAATCTCACGTACGAATTAACCGCTGAATCAATTTCGAATGGCTTAAGATTATGCTAAAATATCGATAACCGGTAAATTTTAACTTTTGGCGCAAAATTAGAGCAGATTTGTCAAAATCGCAATTTTTTAGCGGAATGGTGCAAGAACAATGTTTTGGCGCGGGCTGGCGCAATTGGCGCATGTCTGGCAGCCCTGACTGATTAAGACTAGTAAGTTATTGCTGCGCTTTTCAACTATTTTTTTTTTTTTTTTTACCTTACAAAAATTAATAAAACAGGTTATTTTTCGCAAAAAAACACAGAAATTTTTCGAACGGCAGAAGAACGCGAGTTTTGGTCGGAAGACTTCTGCCAAAATCGGAAGAGTTGGCAGGTATGCTCTATTACATCCTCCCATTCGCTTTCATGACCTGAAGATTCACTATCAAGATCTTCACTTTCGGAAGATATTGTGTGCGTGGCACGGTGGCTAGTTTTCTGGCTTGATGTTGCTTGGCCAATATCACTCTCAGATGATTCAAAATCATCACTATCACTAGGCACTTTCACTCTCACTACAACAAGCCATTTCAAATAACCTTACAAAAACATTTCACGCAGTAGGAAAAAGCACGCCTGCTAGTCTGAGGAACAAGCTGTCAATAAAGTTATCCTCTGCTAACACTAGTTTGGAAAAAGAAGAGGATTCGTAGTTCACGGAGTTTTGCGATTGTGTCTGTTTGGGAAAAAAGAAATGAATAATGTGAAGAGCTTCTAGTAATAAAACACTGCATTTCGTCCTCCCGCGCGGGGAAAGTCCGCAAAATAAATAAACACCCGCCATCGCGCGAAAACGAGTTGCGCGTTATTGCACTTCGAACGGGACTCGAAAAAGTGATTCCTCATAGTACGACGTTTTTATACGTAATTCACCAACAAGGCCAAGTGAACAGCCTTGCCTCAACTAAAGTAGGAAAAGTTTTGGCTAAAGTATCCTTTCTCCCGTCACAGGGAAAAAGCGCGTGGGAAGCCCGATAGCAAGCGCAAACTATTTCACGATACGACTCTTATTATGGCATATTCAAGGAGGTTATATTACTGGAGACACCAATGCTCCTATCCACGCAGCATTGGCCGCCATAAGTCACCGTCCGTGCTACGAGGCTGACGAGAAAGACAGGCTACGGTGCGAAATAGTCACGTGCACAACTTAGTGCTGTCGCCAAGTCAATCGGTTGAACAGCCATTGCATCGTTTGTTCACAGTTATTTGTATTGAGTGAGTGTTCCGTTTATTGTCATTTGGATACACGTATAGTTTTGTGAGGTAGGTATTTTTATAATTCGAAGATAAGGTTAATTCTTAGTAAACGTTTTATTTAGTTTTAGTGATAGTTATAGGTTTAATGAGTAGATCTTAGTTTCACACGTGTTGAAATCTGTTCATGTCTCGTGAATTGTGAAGTATAAAGAAGTGAGTTATTCTGTGGTGTTGAATTCTTATTTCAAATAGAATAATTAATATTTTTTACCAATGCCGATTCACATAGAGCTTGAATATTACCAGAAATCAGGGCAACTTTTCAGGGAATTAGCCTTCGTAATTTGTATAACATTTGCATCTCCAACAATCGTTAGCCCTTTCTTTACGAAATTAATGCTTGAACTGTTACATTGTAATGTGTCTCTGAATTAAAGAGGACATTTTTTAATTTCGTAACTTAATGCAACTGTGATATAGCATTTGTCTGATTGAATTTACTAAAGCTGTCTGAACAGTGTGGACAGATTATGTTGAAAAACTGCATGATCAATTTTATTCTAACTGTACAAAACATAGGGAACTACTTTCGATTAAAAATTTCATATCTAGTTCTTCACTTGTATTAAAAGGTATAATTATTTTTAGAGGAATTGCCATGCCACGATTTCGCAGTGTTAGTGGCTGCAAGTCAAATTATAGAAGTGAAAGGAGACTTACAACTTTTGCCATACCAAAGTAATGTATGCAGCAGATTTTGTATAAGACAAACTTTGTCTTATACAAAATCTGCTGCATACGTTTAAACAAAGTTCTGATTTTAGATTTTTTTATTCATTTTCTGTTGAATCTTTGTGTATGAGTAGCTTGAAAATTAAATAGGAAAACATAACTCCTCAGCTGCAAAATACTCTTGAACAACTTAGTAAAAGCCAAACATGATAACCGAAATTATTTGAAATCGCGTGAAAGAAAAATTAAAAAGTTGAAAGTCAGAACGCTTAGTTTTCCGTGTCTTTCCTTAGTGCATAGTGTGCACTAAGTCCTGAGATAGGAAAAAGAGTTCAAACTTATCAAATATTTTATATGCATATAAAGTGTTTAGCCAGGTTGGTTAAAGCATTGAAATGTATTTTTCTTCTGTAGTAAATGCAGATAACATTTCTGAAAAGTTATCTTTGAAACTAGAAAGTAAAGATATGCCATATTTGGTTTCATTTTATTTGAAACTTGTTTGTCATTTGGATACACGTATAGCAGTACTTCAGTTAGCGTCTCGTAACATATTTCCGATCATTTTTCTGCTTCATCACATATTATTCACATAGTGATGCTGAGTGGTGGTGTCATTATGTACTGAAGATTTGTATTTAATTTTTGGTGGTGTCTTTTTTTTTTCAAATTGGAACTAATATTGTTTGTGCAGTTGTTGCCCGTGTCACACAATGTGCCTGTGATATACCTTTTTTATATTCTCCTATCCCAAGATATGCATCTTAATTTGCCAAGCCATTTCACAGCAAAATGGGCCAGAGGTCCTCATTTTAATAGCAGTTTTGATTTCATCAGTCCAAATTCATTTGAAAATCTATGGACTATTTTCTTTCCGTGGAAGATGATGCTGTACTCTTTCACGTCATGGGGTCTGGCTAGTCCCTCAAAGACACCATACTCGTACGAGTTCCATGTCACTTATTTCCAGATTAATAAATGTTAGCAGTAATATTGTAGCATTTTTGTTTACGTTTTAATACTGTACTAAAAAATTCCAGGAAATTTCTCTTATTTTTCATACTTGCCACTATTTCATTGCCATAAAATTTTTGATAAAAACATCTGTGTGAAGTTAACTGAAGTGTTACTGTGTGTGTGTCAGAGCTGAGTTCGGGCTCAATTTTAAGAGCCCGAACCTGAAGTATGTCAGCCCGATTGAGCCCGAAAACTATGATTAACCTGTATAGGCATTAAAAAGTTTTCCAGACTTCCACTCTTTCCTACCCATGCAATTAACCGATGTCTTTCTCAACTGCAGAGTGGGTAAGGGATGTTTCTATAATTTCTTTAACCATTCATTTCTTCCTGAAATGTTTTTTTTTGGGGGGGGGCGGGGGGGGGTATCAGGAAACATCTTGAGGCACAACAAACTATGTCGCATGTTGCTCAATAGAATTAGCAGGGAGCTGCCCCTTTGAGGTAGGGAGCAAAATTCCATCAGCTTACTATCTATACTTCTTAAAACTTATCCTTGGCAGAAATCCTGTAATTCATGGCATATGGTATTTTGTTATCCAAGCCCGGAATGGATAGCCCTGCAGAATTCCTACTCCCCATTTAGACCCAGTTGCTGAAGAATTTTCTTTAACAACTTGAAAGTGTAAAAAAGCCTCGTGTGCTAAATCATATAAAATCACATTAAAAGAAAAAGGAAGAAAATTCTTCCCCTCCAAGCTCGAACTCCAGTAAGTAATACGCAGCCAGCACCTGGTTCGGGTTCGGCCCGTCTCAGCACTGGTGTGTGTGTGTGTGTACTAGTGCTTAGCTTGACATTTATAGTAGGTATATTGAAAGTAAAAATTTAATTTTACCATAACGAGCAAATTTGGCTTCTAGTAAAGAATGTTAGCAAAATGTATAAGTTCCCTAGTGCTATGAAAAATTAACCAAGTGTTATGAAAAATTAACCAATTCCTTTAGAAATGTGTGGGAAATAATTATTTATACTGTTGAAATGTTGTCTAATCCAAAATGTGTTATCAAATATGTTTTATAAAAAAGTAGATCACAGTTAGGTATGAACATTACAAAAGTAGATTTTAGGTAAAGAAAATAATGGACACAACTCATACATAAAATATTCAGATTGTAACACATACTGGAGGATCTAAAGCTGAGATAATTTTGATGTAACTTGTGATGATTCAAACTATTTGAAACAGATGTCTTAATTTCTGCCATTGGTTAGCAAGAATTCTTTATTTATTTTGTTGTATGTATCTATAACTTTGTTGCAGATGCTATCACATAAGGAAAGTTAGGGTAAACAATCTGAAGCTGAATACAGTTGCAGCTTGTGATGACTTCCTTCTTTCAAACTATTTGAAACAGACATTTGAGGTACATTTATGTAAAAAAAATGGACCCATTTGTTTATTTTTAATAGTATTTTTTACTTCGTTCCGCTTGAAGGTACAAGACAAATTGATAGTCAATAGGTAAGTTGATACTTTTTCCAAATGTAGTGTTGATGCTAATTTTTAAAGCAAACTAAAAATTTGATTTCTGAATTGCAGCAAAGTGCTTTAATAATATGAGGGTGGATCAAAAAGTTAGTTACACCGTTGAATAAAACAAACAAGCAAAGATATACTCAAGGGATGTATGTTGGTTTAAAGGTACAACATTAATTCATTTTTCGACATAGGCGCCTAAGGACTGTAAACATTTATCGGAACGTGCGATTAACTTTCCCATACCTGTACAGAAAAAGTCCAGTTTGGTGCAACTAGTTAAGGACCGCACTTTTCACAGCCTCATCGGTTGGTAATCATTGTCCACTAACGTCCTGTTTCATTTTACCGAACAAATGGTAGCCGCATGGGGATAAGTTGGGGCTGTAAGGTGGACGTTGCCACACCTCCGACTTGAATGACTACAGCAATTCCCTTTGTTTTCCGTGCTGTGTAGCGTTGTTGGGCAGCAGAGTGACACCTTCGCTCAACTTACCCCGGCATCTGTCCTTAATTGAATTTCGCAAATTTAATAGTGTTTGGCAATATGAGTCACTATTGATGGTCATCTCTTTTGACAGAAATTCTGTGTAAACAACAGATTCACAGTTGCCATGACCTCTCCCGCAGACAGAGACAGTTGGACTTTTCACGTCTTCCTTGTTGGAAAGGTGACATGTTTCCATTCCATTGACGATCGTTTGATTTCAGTTACGTTAACAGTAAATATGTGATTTCAGATTACTTATAGAGATATATATATTTCCCATGTATAATAAGAAGAAATATTTCTTCCCCAATGTTTACCTGAATAACTGGGAATTTGCTAAGCATCGACCTGACTCTAAATAGCTGAGCTACGATGAAGCAGGGCTCACTCACTTTGACTGGCGAAAATCTGAGATTATTCAGATTAAATCACTCGGATGTTTGGGACTTAATCATCCTGGATGGTGTAACGGTAGCATGCTCGAATGGAAATCGGGGAAATGCTGGTTCGCTTCCTGCTCCATGGCGATGAATTTTTCAAATTTTCTGGTATGAAAGAGTTAGTCAGTAGCGCTAAATCTGCAATTTCAGATTGCTTATTGGCTCATAATACAATTAAATTTCTGTGAATGGTGAGCAAGAATTCTGTTTACTGAGCTATAGTTTGAATTAAATTCTAGTATGGAAATAGTTTTTTTCAATTTTTGGCTTACCTAACAGTGTTCAATTATAGTAATTGTGAATTTACAAACGAAAGGAAAATTTAATAGTGACAAAAATGAATAATTTTATGAAAAAAAGTTCTTGCAATAATTTTTTACAAAACAATGAGAGCATTTTTTGTGACAGTATCCTTCATTCGACTTTTTTTCAATTACCAAGAAAATAGCTTGTGCCAGAATGTGTTGTCACATAATTTTAAAGTGTTGAAATATATACAGATAAGGATTAATTTTTTTCTTCCCCCAAGTAGAAAAAAGTAAAATAAACTAATGCACAGACATGATTTGTATTAAAAGGGATCCTAAGCATTTTTTTAAGAAGGAATTATTTCCAAATTATGTACTTTTAGTGTACAGAAGCATTGTCCTAGAAATAACCCCATTAAACAAAATACATGCAATAATATCCAAAAATTATTTTTTTCCAGAACAAGAAAAAAATATAACTTTTTTAATTTAGTAAGGAACGTTTTAGCCAGAGATATGTATATGAGGGAACACTTTTTCTTCGACCTCAATATGATTTCGCTTGACGTTTTCCGTTTGCTATTAATATTCTGTACGCTATTTATTAAACGAATTTGCTTTTCATTGTTGCTAGAAAATCATGAAGGCAAAAAGAAAAATAAATGAACTACAGGGACAACGAAGAAAATATAGTTAATTTCATTAAATCGAGCAACAAAACTTTCGAATATGTTTCTTGATACGATTTTGCTAAAGGAATGGCTAAACGCAAAAATCCACACTACACGGAAAACGAAAAAAATAATTCAGTAGTGTTAAACGATTAAGTTCAGTAGAACTCACATTTTAATAATGTTCCTTTTGAACGTTTTATTCTCCAATAGTTTGAAATTAATATGCAATGATTAGATGTGCCACCTTATATTTGCTGCGTGTTGGAAAAAATAGCTCTCTACTCGGTCACCGTTTGCTCTCGGCAGCCCAAGCAGAGGCAACAGCACTACCTTGGTCACGTGACTTTACAGATTCCCTTCCGCACCGAAGCCTGTCTTTCTCGTCAGCCTCGCCGTGCTATAAATGACGTCATGGGTAGGCACGACGCAGCCGCAGAAAAGAAGCTGCTTTGAAACAAAGGGAACAAAAGCTTCTAAGCGTATAAACAGATGAAATGAGTAATTCAATAATCTTTATCAATGATACACAAGCTTACTGTTTTATCAACGGTATAATTTAGTTCGTTTTGCCTGCTTGTGACGTCACACCATAGATTAGCTGTGACCTATCGCGGCAGAGCCAATGGTGTCTCCAGTAATATAACCTTGGATTCGTCGGCGTTCGATTTTGATCCGAGTATTTTCCGAATCAGACGGCAGATATCAGTGTCGATGATCCAATGGCGTCTCCAGTAATATAACCTCCTTGGGCATATTATGATCCTTTCGATAATATCGCTGTTTCGCGATATGATTCATGGAGATTCCATTTCAAAACGATATGATTGATAAATGATATGATCATCGACACTGATATCTGCCGTCTGATTCGGAAAATACTCGGATCAAAATCGAACGCCGACGAATCCAAGGTTATATTACTGGAGACACCACTGGCTCTGCCGCCATAGGTCACAGTCAATCTGTGGTGTGACGTCACAAGCAGGCAAAAACGAACGAAATTATAATGTTAATAAAACAGTAAGCTTATGTATCATTGATAAAGATTATTGAATTACTCATTTTATCTGTTTATAGAAGCTTTTGTTCCATTGGTTTCAAAGCAGCTTCTTTTCTGCGGCTGCGTGCTCATGACGTCATTTGCAGCACGGACGGTGACTTATGGCGGCCAATGCTGAGTGGATAGGAGTGGTGTCTCCAGTAATATAATCTCCTTGGACGAATCGGCCGAAGGGTTAACAAAAAACGATACAAAATTGAGATTCTCCAAAACGCACTGAAATCCGTAATTCTTCCAACCTGTCCGTAATTCCGTAATCTGACAGTCGAAACCGTAATAATTACGGACAATCCGTAATAGTTGGCACCTCTGTAATCTGTATGGGCCATGGCTGTGGCGTGTATGGTCGAATCCGCTAGTCAGGATTGTCCAGATACTTTTGATCATATAATGTAGTTCGCCACACCTTATCATGTGATATGTGATGACTTGTGTAACTAGTATGCAGTAAGGGAGTTTGCTGTTTCCAATTTCCTACACTTTTGTGTTATCCGAGTCAGTATGGCACAAAACCAAGTGAGTGGACCTGACAACACTGGTGTTTTGAAAACGGGGTGTAAAATCTTTAGAGCAAACATGTTAAAACACAACAGTGGAAGAACAATAAAAACCATTTCATGTGAGTAAGACAGGCATTTGCTGGAATACAAGACAGATAAAGAATAAATAAAGGGTGGGCATAAAAAAGTATAATAAATTAGTTTTGGGCTCCGAAGTTCTTGCCTAGATCATTAAGTTAGGGAATGCTTGTACACATGATCTAGAAGTCTTTGTTTAACCTTTTCCACTTGAAAAACACTTCACGCAGACTCACCCTGCACTCATTTGTTTTTTGTTTTGTTTTTTCTGCGGTAGAAAACACAACTTGCTGTGAAAGTTCAGCTTTACTATCCCAGCAAAAACCTGTAACTACATTTAAAAAAATCTAATATAGTTACAGGTTTTTTCTGGGGTAGTTTGTCACCTACTATTGTAATAAAATTATTTTTAGGGAAATAGCAAAATTTACATATCTGTCCCATTCATCCAGTGTCACATCCAACAGGATTTGAATCTCCACCAGGTTCTCTGTCTGATTCTTTACTTCTATCAGACATATCATATTCATCAGGGGCGAATATTCGGGGTATGCAAGGTGTGTGGCGCACACCCACACAGAGTCACAATTTAATATACATTATCAATATTAATTTTTCGGACTTGTTTCTAATAAAACTCGTGAGAGTTCATCTTAAGGCTTCTAGTGGTGGTTAAAATTAATTTCCCCACATAATGTTTTCATTAGTAAGAAAAGGTTCGTTGAGTAAGCATATCGCATTCGCGCTAGAATCCTGGGGTGTGCTGTTTCGCGTGCGCACATCCGACGACCTTAAAAAGCAGCTGTGGTACAAGCGCTCCCAGACGGGGCTGCAGGTCACGTTCTTATTTCCCTGTGGTCTCAATAGTACCAGCGGAACTCTCAAGGTCTGCTACCCAAAATCAGCACCGCTTGAGTCTCACAGAGCAGCCAGTTGCTGTTATATTATTGGTTTTTTTTGTTTTTTTTTTCATTTTATCTATTTCCAGTAAGACTCGCTGAAGTTTGTCAGCAAACTTAATATTCCCTTGTGCAATATTTTCGTGAAGAGAAGATTCGTTGCTTCGTGCAGTAAACAAAACGTAGTAAATAATATCTGCAGCTGCAGGAGTGCTATTTTAACAGCGGTCATCCTAAGTCGTTAAAGCAACTGTAATTCAAAGCTCTCCACATGGCGCTACAGATCATGTTTTTATTTCCTTGTGGACCCAACGCAGAGGTTTAAATTCCCAGGGTGTGCATGCTTAAAAAAGCACCACTGGTCACACTCGTTTGCGTTTGGAATAGCGTAAAGTCATAAACACACTTCAACGTTCTGCTACGAGTTTTCTATCATTTCATCGGTGTGTTTATGAGCACACCGATTCAATTGAATTTTGACATCCATTTAGGTTGATGATGTACTAAGGTCCCATTTTTTGCCAGTGATATTGCAGATTGTGTAAAGGGGGTTAAAGAAAGTAAGCTTTGTGCTGTATTTAAAACTTATATATAAAGAAAAAAACACCAAAAATTCTCTCATCACTCTAGTATTTGCACAGGAACTTCAGATTTTTCTTACAATGGAGTGTACGTAAAAATCTTTACTGTAAGTTATTAGACGACAGATAAATAAAAGAAAGGCTTTTTGTATGTTCAAAATCAATGCGCGAATTTTGCCGCTCGGGATACATAATAAAATTTCTGCATGTTTTTTCCCATAATTGCGCAAGGGCACGCGACACCACTGATATTCATAATCTGATGTATCTGCATCACCTTTATCAAATTCTAATTCACTTTCATAACTATTTTCAAAAATACTTTCATTTAAAGTATCCAGAACGAAACTAGTTGTGTTGCTGACATCTGACAGTTTGTTGTTCACTCCAGATTAAGAAAAAAATACTCCAAGTTGGTCTTTAAAAAAAAAAAAAAACTTCAGATGGTTCTCCACATTTCAATACATGGTAGTACAAGCTGGGCGTACAAAAAATATGTCTCACCAGCCCCGACATATGAGTTGTAAAGGCGTCATCAGCGTGGCGGGAGACCTCCGAAACGCAAGCTTTTTGGCAATTTCGTAATGTTGGGTGTTGCCTGACTGTCGAATGGAAAGGATTAATACACTGCTGGACAATTGCTAAGGACGGATCATAAACGGCTATATAGCGCATAAAAAAGTAAGTGTGGTTGGATGCCAAGTGAAATAAAACAATGTCAGAATGCCAGGACATTACAAGAAAGACAATTTATTGTGTTCTGAAATCCAGAAGGCTTTGGAACGTGTTCAAGGGACAAACAGGCCATTTTGTGCAGAATACGTAAACGTGAAAAAAATGCAATTACCGTCCGCAGGCGTTCCGGCGTAAGATGTCAATACGGGATATGGCCACCATGGAGGGCGATGCAAGATTCCACATGTCGTGTCATGCTTTGCACAACATTATCAAGCAGCTGTTGGGGTAATTTATCCCATTCCTCTGTCAGTGCACGGATGAGGGTGTCCTTGTTTATTGGAGGGCATTGGCGATCAGCAAGACTCCTCCCCAAAGCATCCCACATATTTTCAATGGGATTCAGATCTGGAGAACGTGCTGGCCATACGAGGCAGCACATTCTCCAGATCTGAATATATATCTGAATCTGAATATATAGATTCCACATGTCGTGTCATACTTTGCACAACATTATCAAGCAGCTGTTGGGGTAATTTATCCCATTCCTCTGTCAGTGCACGGATGAGGGTGTCCTTGTTTATTGGAGGGCATTGGCGACCAGTAAGACTCATTCCCAAAGCATCCCACACATTTTCAATGGGATTCAGATCTGGAGAACGTGCTGGCCATACGAGGCAGCACATTCTCCAGATCTGAATATATATCTGAATCTGAATATATAGATTCCACATGTCGTGTCATGCTTTGCACAACATTATCAAGCAGCTGTTGGGGTAATTTATCCCATTCCTCTGTCAGTGCACGGATGAGGGTGTCCTTGTTTATTGGAGGGCATTGGCGACCAGCAAGACTCATTCCCAAAGCATCCCACACATTTTCAATGGGATTCAGATCTTGAGAACGTGCTGGCCATACGAGGCGTTGAATATCCTCGCTCTCAAGACACTCCTGGACAGCGACTGTTTGATGACATGTTGCATTGTCGTAAAGGAAAATGAATCTATCACCGACAGCACCACGGAACATGCGAACATGAGGTAGCAGAACATCATTAATGTACCGTTGGCCAGTAATAGTCCCAGTTAGAAGCACATAGAGGGACGTACGGCCATTGATCATGATGCCAGCCTATACCATGACACTACATGTCGGATATCGGTCCCTTTCCTGTATGTTTGCTGGACAATATGCAGTACCACTATCATGCCAGATCAGTTGTCGTTGACAATCAAACGATAGACTGTATCTACTCTCATCTGAGAAGAGGACAGCAGACCAGTTGTTATCAGTCCAATTGCGATGTTGATGGCACCATTGCAAACGGGCGGTACGGTGACGTCTGGACAATGGGATGCACAGAACAGGATGGCGGGCATATAGTCCTCCTTCATGCAAACGTCTGGCGACAGTTTTTCGGGAGATCCACTTGCCAGTAGCAGCCATAAACTGATTTGCTACCTCACTAGCTGTGCTGCGCCGGTGTCTTTTTGTTGATAGCACTATGTACCGATCTTCTGCAGGTGTCGTACTGCGAACACGACCTCCCCCGTGACGTTTGCTACACTCTCCATTTGTTTGAAATGATTTCCAAAGCCTTGAAACAACACTGTGGCTGACGCCGAACTCCCTGGCAACATCTGTTATTTTTCGCCCTTCTTCAATCTTGCCAATAATACGGCCACGCGTAAAATCATCTAGGTGATGTCGGGAAGACATACTGAAAATTGCAAGTTCGTCAATTGATTCTTTCCCTTTCGACTTTGCGTTTGAACAACAACGGTCAATACGCGTCAAATCCTTTATATCTCTTATCAGCGCTATGATGTCACGAACAAGTTTGGCAATCCAAAATTTGCATACGCACAACACGTCTTACTGTATCCTGCACTTATGCTAATTTCCACATTTTCCTGCCTTCCATTTTATGGTTGCTATCGTTGCTATTGTCATCTGTCCTTAGCAGTTGTCCGGCAGTGTAGTATTCTAACTCATATGTCATGAATAATGCTATACTGCAAACATATGAAGTGTTTTTTGTTTTGTTTTTTAACATTCTGGACTTAAGTTTATGTTCACGTACTAATTTTACGTGGCTTTTGAGTTATGCAAAATTTCGACTTATGGACAAGTTTCTGGAATGGAACCCTTACGTAAGTTGGGGAGAAACTGTATTTCCTTCATGGCACATCCTTTTCACAATATGAACAGAAAAAATTTCAAAATACTACGAGTACAAAGTGTATTATCCTCATTTTCCATTAATTTTCATATCAAATGGACAAATATTCAGTTTTCTTTGACAAAAATTCACAATGACCAAACACTTAAAATCCAGTTTAGAGACAACAGCACATTAATTCAAGCAAAAGGTCTGGTTTATATAACTTACACTAGTATAAACATACACGAGGCTGATGAAGAAAAAAAAAAAGCTGAAATTTTTAACCACAAAAATCAAAACACGCAGCAGAACAATGTGAATATAATGCAGCATGACCAAGACAGAATTGTTCACGTTAATTTATTAATGTAAATATTAAACAGGAGCACATCACTGTATTAAAAATATAAATTTACTGACATTTAATAACAACACAGAAAAGAGGGAAGATCGTGGAGGAGAAAAATCACGATTAAGGACAAAACCTTTGCTCCACATGACTTCCGTTTTCAGAAAATTTTCCTACATTTTCAAGGTGAAATACAAATATTTGTGGAATACAATGATATTCAACAACACTGGGCAGAAGGAACATCGCAAGAAAAAAATGACGATCACGAGAGAAATCTTCACTTCATTTAACTTCAGATTTCGAAAGTTGGAATTCAGTTCTTCAGTTCTCCTCTGGAAAAAGACCCCCCCCCCCCCCCCCCAAGAAAAAACTTTCTGTTTAGTTATGCATCAATCATGAAAACCCCACACATGGAAGAATCTTCTGCCTGAATATTAAGAAACTTTCGTGCAGTTCATTTTCGGAAAATGTTTCGGTGTTTTCAAGGTGAAATACAAATATTTATGGAATAAAATTATGTTTAACAACAATACTGGGTAGAAGAAACATTGCAACAAAAATAAATTATGATCTTCCCCCTGTTTAACTTGTTTTCGAAAGTTTTGAAGGATGAAATACCGTCCCTGACGGACAATGCCATACCCTCAACCAGTGGGGTAACTACCACCCCCGCAGCTGCGGAGGCGCAGGTCTTGAAGGGGCATACTGCAGCTGCCAGTTATAGTTTTATGAAAAAATTCGAACATGCACAATAATTAACACAAAATTTATATTTTGCTTTAAGATATATTTAGCTTTGCCTAAATAAATACCTAGTTTCACTTTTAAAACACTGAATGTCCTACAGATTGAAAGTGTTCAGCTCTATGACTTCGGGTTGCAAATAATACGATTACTCTCCAATTGCCCTCTCTCTGCGATGCTAAGGAAAAGCGTGAGGCCACAGTGGCATACCCCCTGGAGGATGTGGGAAAACAGTCAGTTACCTAGGATTACGTGCACGACAGGCATTAACATTTATTCACAGCAGCCACAGATCTGCCATGTGTAAGAGGGTGATTTCTTCAAATGATTTGTTTTAGTTTTGGACAAAGCAATTACACATATTGTCACATCTATTACTTAAAATGTTAAAACTACAGGGCTCTAGGTACCAATATCACTTTTGCAGACACTCTCCCTGACTCCACCCCCCCCCCCCCACCCCACCCAACACACACTGCGAAAAATGCATCTTCCTTCGTGTTCGAAATCCTGGTGAAATTACTGTGCTTAGGGGTGCTGAAGTAAAACTTGCGACGGGGGGCACGTTGTGACAGTTACGCCATTGCCCTCAACTAATCTTCCCACACAAAATTTCTTTTCAGTTTTACATTAACCTCGAGAATGACCCAAACGGCGGTGAAAAAAGCAGAATTCCTCCAATCCGTCGAAGAATCTCATACAAAGCATCAATAGAAATTTGAAAAATACTTCGCTGGTCTTGCGGACCAGAGTATACGAGAAACTGGTGGTCACACCCATTTTTACTGGTCTGCAAATGGCACAAACAATAATGTGTTTAACATACTGTATATACATATATGCAAGCACACTAAGTGGACAGAAAGCACGAGATGACTCGACCTAGTAAAGGGTAAGCCCACCATCCACCTGGATGAGGACAATCAGACAATCACATGACAAGGCATTAAATCCACTAGGTCTCTACCCATGCTACCCACTGTCCATAATTCAATCATATTCCTGACTGGAGGATCCAAAGCTAGAACGGACTTGTCCACAGCATGTCGGGTGAATAGGGAGGCCATTTCAGACTAAGAACTACCACGGAATGCTCTTCTAACCATGTTCCAGCCATTCCATGGTTCTGTGCGGAGGCACGTTGTCTACTGGAAGGTCTATTGCCATGTGGGTGCATGATGACTACGAATAAATGCCGATGGTAATGAAATGACATTTCACAATAATACTAGACACAAAGGCAACATCGGGAGAAAAAAGTACGATTACGGAAATATTTTTTTTACTCCATTTAATAACCATTTTTCAAAAATTTTGAAAACCGAAATATCGTCCTCCAGAGGGAAAATGACACCCCCGCCCCAAAATTATCTTCAGTTTTGTATCAATCTTGACAATGACCTAAATTTATGACAAAAAAAATGGAATTCCACGAATCCGCTTAAGAATCTCATGTAGATCATAAAGAAACAGCAAAATAAAAAATAAAAAATTAAACAAAATGAAAATTCATAGAATTCGAAGTTTTGACAGCGAGTTCTGCAGTAGTTGGCAGGTATGCACAGTGCATTAGCACGCCATGTTTTTGTAGAAATTCTTCCCATGGTTAGAGAAGGGTTGCCACTCATATTGGCTTTAAAAATTCCCGAGTTTTCCAGGTTTTCTAGAAGATAATTTTGCAGGGAATTTTAAGTAAAATTTACAGATTATGTATAACTCCATGATAATATACATACTTTTAAATGCCACATCTACACTGAAGAGCAATTGAATTAGAGACAGCTGGCATTATGCAAATGTGGCGCTGTGGGCGGCCATGTAAACGGAAACGACGTGACGTATGCAGCAATCCGACAATATAAAGAGTGATGCGACGAGAATCAGTAAGAGTCGGACGCAGTATGGGTAAGATGAAGGATCTAAGCGCATTTGATCGTGTGCAAATTGTTGGGGCTCAACGAATGGGTCACTTCATCTCGGAAGTCATGCAGGCACTGGGATTTTCACGAGCCACTGTGTCACGGGTGCACCGTGAGTATATCGAATCCAGTAAAACCATCCCTGCAAGGGCCAACTGCCGTGGACAACAGTGTGCGGATGAGCGGGGTCATTGTCGGCTAGCTCGCATTGTAACAGCAGATAGACGGGCCACAGTGCAAGAAATCATTCGGCAATTTAAGGCTGGTGCACAAAAATGTGTAAACAGCCACACCATCCAGAACCATCTCTTCACTATGGGGTACAAAAGCCATCGTCCCACGAGGGTACCGCTGCTGACCGCACATCACAGGGTGCAAAGATTAGCATAAGCCCGGGAACATCGCCACTGGACCCTATACATGGGGGAAAATGCTGCCTGGACTGATGAGTCGAGATTCACGTTGGTACATGCGGATGGCAGGATACGAGTACAGCGCAAACCCCATGAAGCGATGGATCCTTCTTGCCAGCAGGATACTCTTCAAGCAGGTGGGGATGGCATTCTCGTCTGGGGACTGTTTACGTTGACTGAAATGGGACCCCTGGTACGTGTGGCATCGTCCCTCACAGGTCAACGTTACCGGGATATCCTGGAAGACCATTTGCTCCTGTTTCTGCGTCTTCAACATTCCACTGGGGACCTCATCCTGCAACAAGACAATGCACTGTGCTATCGCTCCTGAATTGTATCCGAATGGTTGGATGAACACTCCACTGACGTGACCTAGCTTCCTTGGCCAGCTAGGTCACCTGACCTCAATCCCATCGAGCAGATCCGAGATGCCATCGAGCAGATCCGAGATGCCATCGAGCAGATCCGAGATGCCATCGAGAGAGATGTTCGAGGCTCTGACCCCCTCCATCAAATCTTCGTGAACTGTGGGAGCTTGTTCAGGGGTCGTGGATCCGTATGGCTTCCCAACGCTTCCAGTGTCTTGTCGAATCCATGCCGAGACAAATCACCACTGTCATCAGGACGAAAGGTGGTGCTACATGTTACTAGACAGGTATCTCTAATTCAATTGCTCTTCAGTGTATAATGCAATACATTTAATGCAAGAAGAACAAGAAAGATGACACAAAATTTCAGGTGTAAGGAGCAAGTCTTTTGAATCCGTTCTGACGCAAATTAAATTTATCAATGCTATTCAAAGTCAATGGAACTAGTATGGAAAACAATAGCATCTGACCGAAGAAAGAAGTTTTTCAATCGGGTTTTTAATCCTGCAGATATTGCTGTAAACAGAATCCTGAACTTACTCCCATTGGTTGCAGACTTGTGCATTAAGAAAAATTTGAATTTATATGAGAAACTTTTTGCAGCGGAAACACTCTCCAACAAAGAAATAATTTTTCAAATCAGACTCTTAGAAACAGAGATATGGACAAATATAAGATAGCATCTACACCCCTGGTGGGAAAAACATGCATTTTAGGAAGAAAGTATTCTCGAAAGGTTTTTTGATGTGAGCGGTATTGGTCCAAGGCCAAAAAATTTTTTAGCCAAGTTTTCAAGAGCTCAGATTTTGGTGCATATACATCAGAAGCAGAAATTAAAGCGTATGCCTCCTGGTGGCCAAACCATTCTTTACCAAATATTAGAAATTATATTAAAAACATTTTCTATCAGGAGCTGTATGCGATATAGGAAGAATGTTTCAAATCAGAGTTTTAGAAGCACAAATATCAGGGAAATGCAATTTGCACCCCTAGCTGGAAGTCTATGATTTACTTGAAAATTTTGAATTTATATGAAAAACATTTTGCATGGGAAACACCATCCAACAAAGAAGGAATTTTCCAAATCGGACTCCTAGAAGTAGAGATATTGACAAAAATAAGATATACATCAACCCCATGCATTATTTTAAGAAGAAAATATTCCTAAAAGATTTGTCGACGTGAGTAGTGTCAATCCACAAATGAATTTTTTTCAATCTAGATTTTAGCAGCTCAGATTTTGCTGCAAATACATCAGAAGTGGAAATTAAGACTTACGCCCCTGGTGGCCAAACCATTTTTTACCAAAAATTAGAAATTATATGCAAAGGATTTCCCATCAGGAGCTGTAACCAGTGCAGGAAGAATTTTTCAAATCAGAGTTTTAGAATAAGAGATATCGGGGGATACGCAATTTACCTTTATGCCCTTTAGAGGAAAGTCTGTGAATTACTTGAAAGTTTTAAAATTATATGAAAAACATGCCACACCGGAAACTCTACCCAATTAAGAAAGACTTTATCAAATTGGACAATTAGAAGCAGAGATATTGACAAAAATAAGATATGCATCTATGCCCCCTGGCGGTGAAACCATGCAATATTTTAAGAAGAAAATATTCCGAAAAGGTTTATCAACGTAAGTGGCATCGGTCCAGGAACAAATTTTTTCAATAGAGATTTTAGAAGCTCCGATTTTATGGCAAATACATCAGAAGCAAATATTAACACTTACACCCCTGGTAGCCAAAGTATTCCTCACCAAAAATTAGGAATTGTGTGCAAACGATTTTTTATCAGGAGCTGTATCCGCTGAAGAAAAAAATTTCAAATCGTAGTTTTAGAAGAAGAAATATCGGGAAAACATAATTTACTTTTACGCCCCCTAGCAAAAAATCTATGCGTAACTTGAAAAAGTAACTATACCTAAAATGCTTTTCAACATAAATGGAATCGAAAGATAAAAGAATTTTTTCAATCAGATGTTTAGAAGCAAATACAGGGAATAAAATGTACAGTAAAACCTTGAAAATCCGGCATAGACGGGACTAAACGAGTGCCGGATTTATGAAAATTCCAGATTTCTGAAGCTATCCAAAAATTGCGTAACGGGCGATACGTAAAGCACGTACTTACACATAACAGGTCACTTTAATGAAAATTTGTGCGACTACGCCTAATAAACATGCAGGGGTAGTGCTGCCAATTGCATTCTTCACAATTTGCAAAAAAAAAAAAAAAAAAAAAGATCGTTTTGGCAATGGAAAAAAAGTTTTGGCGAAAATATTGCCGATTACCTTTTTGTGTTATTTATTATAAAACTCTGTCGAAAAAAAGATTGAATTTGGCAAATGGTTAGGCAAAAACTTCTAGTCTTTTATTCTCTGCTCCATAACGCAATATCACCCAACCCGCTAGGGTTGGGCGATGTATTGTTACATTGCGAAAATCGGATGTGAATATTACATCGATGTTATGATTGACAAAACTAAGATACATCGCGAAGGCGATTACTGCAATGCATCATGAAGTGCGATCGAATCCACATACTGCCACCACCAAGCACAGATCACCATCACACGTTCAACAAGCATTTCAAACGTACATGCCGATTCATCCCCTCATTGGCCCTCGTCCCTTCGGTGCGGCCCAATGAGATGACGAATTTGAGAAGCCTTCCGATGCTACTCGTACACGTAGGTGGCTATCAGCAATCGCACGCTGAGATCGGATGATCTAGCGATGTGTTGTTGAGACTGTACATAGGGAGATTTCCATGGTTATTGGTGAAACATCGGATGTTCTCACAATGTTCTCACGAAAAGGAAATCAGAAAAGTGCCGGATTTATGAAGTTGCCGGTTTCCTGGATGCCGGATTTTCGAGGTTTTACTGTATTTTTGGAATTCGACATCATTTGCATTTACGCCCCCTAGTGACAAAATTGTACATAGTAAAAAAAATTGAAACAAAGGATCATCATTCACATATTTCATTCAGCTTCCCAATGTAAAAAGAATTTTTCAAATCGGACTAATAGTTGCACAGATATGGTGTTTACAGGTGGACGGAAGGAAGGACAAACCGATAACATAAGCACGATCTTTTTTTACAAAAGACATAGTGAAAAAACTATCATTGTACATTTGAATTAATTGCTGGCTGAAATTTTCGATTTCCATTGCGTACTCGATGTTTTTCGTTGTCCGCCTGATGATTTCCATAGCACACTCGATATTTTCCATCATCCGTAGACTGACGATTTCCATAGCATACTCGATATTTCCCGTTATCCGTAATGGACCGACGATTTCCATGGCATACTCGATATTTTCCGTCATCCGTAGCTGACCGACGATTTTCATAGCATACTCGATGTTTTCCGTCATCTGTAGTGGACCGACGATTTCCATAGCATACTCGATGCTTTCTGTCACCCGTAGCGGACTGACAATTTCCATAGTAACTACATAAAACCCTTAGTACTTGGAATCGCTGAATATTTCTTCCCACTGCATGGTTTTACTCTGCTTCAAGCAGAACTTGGTGCACAATGACACAAAATCTGCCTTTTGTAGCAAGATGGCACAAGATTTTTGTTTTGGTGCACTCTGCCGCAGAATTTTCATCCCTGGTAACTGCATACGCGCTACGCAAAAAAAAAAAAAAAAAAAAGAAAAATATATGTCTGTTTAATTTTCGACTTTTCCAGGTTTTTGCAAAAAAAAAAAAATATATATATATATTTCTCCCTGAGTTTTTTCTGATTTTTAGCCTTATTTTCGGATTCCCTGATTTTCCCTCGGTTTTCCCAGTTTCCCGGTTTGCTGTGGCAACCCTGTTAGAGTTAGACCTAACTCTGGAGTAAGAGAACAGAAGGGATGGAGAGGCATGTTAGAACACTCCCCAATAGCAGAATCGTGGTGAAGGGCAACGTACGTCACAGATTTTAGTTTGGTCCTGCAGACAAAAAGTATAACCCCAAACCCTTATTTAATCCTCTCTTGGATTAAATAAGGTTCTGGAGATGACTTCCAGTCACGGATACAAATTTTCTGTCTTTCAAAACTTTTCGAAAACGGTAGTTAAACAGAGTGAACATTTCTCCCGTAATATTTTTTTTTCTCTCGTGATGTACCGTCTGTCCGGTATGTTGCTAAATATCATTTTATTGAATAAATGCTTGCGTTTTAGTGTGAAGATGAAGGCAACAATTTCCGAAAACGGAAGTTAGAGGGAGCCTCGTAATTTTAAATTCGTTTTCTTGAGATGTCTCCTCTGCCTCTTATGGTTGTTACGTACAATTCTTTTTACATAAATGTCTGTATTAAGGTTGAAAATGGAGGAAAATTTTCCCAAAAACTGATGGATGGAGCTAAAATTTCTCCTGTGATTGTAAAATGGAAGTGAAAGGTTTCGACAACAGAAACTTAAAGGCAGCAAATATTTCTCCCGTTTTTTTGGGGGGTTTTTTTCCCACAGTGTTATTTTTGTTATTTAAACAGCATTTATCAACGTAAATCTTTGTAATTCACATCGAAAGTGAAGAAAAAATTTCCGAAAACGGAAGTAGGACGGAACAAAGATTTCTCCCGTGATCGAACTTTTATTTTTCTAGCGTATTCTCTCTGTCCTGTATTGTCAATAAATATAATTTTATTCAATAAATCTTCATGTTTCAGCTTGAAAATGGAGGCAAAGTTCTAGGTACAGAGAGCAGAGTGTTCTTTATCCTAGCTTTGATTGCAATAGTTGTAAGTACATAGGCTTTTTTTTCTTTTTTTGGTATGTGAAGTGTAAGCTGGTCAGTTTCTTTTCTCTCTCTCATTTTAATGTGTATGTATGTAAACTTTTGTTTTTTTGCATCTAGTAGTTATCTAGCCCAGAGACCACCTGCAGATTATTTTGTGGCCCTATGATATCTGTCGCACATTGATCAGGAACTTTCTGCTGTGGGGGAGCACTCTTAAGTTAAAGTCACAAGACAGGTGGAGCACAGCTTACAGGATTACAGGAGGGGATGACCTTATGTTTAAGGGTGACCCTTTAGTTTTATACAGCATGGCGAGTATTCAGGGTTCACTACAGCAGCAATAATTGAAATGAAGGAAGAAATATTCCTCGTAAAAACAGGGAAAGTGCATAAGTACTGTATTTTTTAGAATATAAGATGTACCTTTTCCCCAAAAAATTTGGTGTCAGTTTTTTATTATTATTATTAGGGATTTAACAACCACTGTGAACAATTCAGTGGGCTGTAAGTTGCCCATCCCTAATTTAGAGCCACTGGTTCCATAGAAGGGAGAGAGCCAGTGCCATAAGACAAACCCAACATACATGCCTCACCAGGATTTGAACCCGGACCCACCTCGAATAAGTGATAGCACATCACTTAGGCTACTGTGCAACCAGGGCGGCTTTAGTTTCAAAATACCTGTGTTAAAATATACCAAAGATCAATAATATCACCATGAATATATACATATGTATGCTTCTGTAAGCATTGCTAATGAGTTTAAAAGGTTGTCGCTTCATCTTAGGTACACTATATTTTTCTGCTATGTTATTGAATTGTGAATGCTCATATGTACTATACGTTTATGTTTATCCATTGTCAACTATGCGTGTGTTTTCTATGAGCCGGGTCTGCTATCATGCTAGAAGTGTATTTGTGTTTGTGTTCATACCAATGTATTTCATAAGTTGATGTAAAATACAGTTTAAGCACATATTTCACATGTCATGCATAACAATTTTAAACAGACATAGGACTATAGTAATTCCTTTAAAAAGCAAAATGATAGAAAAAAAGGGAGAGAACTGCATTTGAGGACAAAATTTCATAACAGACGCCTAAGACATTTACCAGCAAACCAGGGTTACAAATGCATTATCGCCTGTTGCATTACTGCTGCCACAAATTCTTCGGTTTACGCAAAACGTTCATAGACAAAGGTGCAAAAATTTTATTCATTCATGGTAACATAAATACTGTGGAGACATAATTTCCTAAAAAATCCATTCATGAAACATGCAAATTTTGCTTGAACTTTAACTGAAGGAAACATACATTTATTTGCAGCTTATGGAAGATGCTGCCACATCTGACAGATCATGTTGCAACACTTGATGGTCATTCCCTAGAGTCCCGTTTCTCACTTCCTTGCTGTTCACCAACACGTAGAAGTTAGCCCGTTCGCTTCTCTGGCAATATTTTTTTTTTTTTTTTGTATGGTCCTTGGCAAAGCTTCAGAATAAAAAAAGAGCCATTCCCATTCCATGAAACTGTATGCCACAGAACGCCGATAGCCTTCAATAAGGTTGTCTTACTTCGACACATCAGCCATGCGGCAAGGATGACCATCGGAACTGAGAACGAAAGCCATTGATTGTATGAAGGTGTGACGTCGTGGGCAAATCCTACTACGCAAATCCGCCACTGGCTGACGGAGTGAGTGGCATTTGTTTATGTTGTTTGCATCAGCAGCATCACACATTGCTAATTTTGCAAATTGCAAGGATTTCATGATTCATAAGCTGCTGTATGAGGTGTGACCTAAAAGTATCCAGACTCAGGGTTTGAAAAATGCCATGCCCGAAATGCCTGGGGCATGTAAATCATTGGCCTGGGCAGGTAAAAAATATATATATATATATCTAGTTGCCTAGTCCGGGGAACGAAATTTAAAAATAAAGTTTAGAATAGAATTTCCTACTACAAAAAAAAAAAAAAAAAAAAAAAAAAAAAAGACAAGTCATACATCATGTTTCATTTCACTGCTAATCACTGGAAATTGTATCATTGTTACAGAGTGCCAAGGGCAGAATAATATCACTTCTTTAATTATATTATGGTCTAGGTCCAGAAATTGGAACCATATGTAGTTTTTTGCTTTAAATGTTGTTTATGGTCAGTGACATGCAAACCTCTGATGGAACTAGCCTCAGGTGTTTAGTGACAAAGGGTGAACACTTCGACGAAAGGAACATAGCAGAATCACTAAATTTCTCATATACCAATTTCATCATCATATCATTTCTTACCAATTTCAGTTTCATCATCTTAAAACCTGAGATACACTTTTTTGTGCATGGAACATTTTGAATATAGACCCTTAAAATGGAAATGCAAAACATGTAAAAAAAGTTAATCACACTTTTTAATTAAAAAAAAAAAAAAAGACCCAGAGGGATGTGATTTCTTATCTTAAAAGAAAATTTTTCTTGGGCATCAAGCTTTTGCTACCTGAGCTGGTAAATAATTTCTGCACATTCCCAACCAGGTATATAACTGTTCAGATATTTTTCAAGCCCTGTAAACCGGTTGCATAAGTTCAGAATTGTGCAACATAGCAAGAAATGGTTTGGCACAGGTTGACCTTGGAACCTACTACACATGTGCTATAGTTGTCACATCTCTCTACTCATTCAGTTTTTACAGCAGTGCTTTGTTCTTACATGTGTAGAAAAAAATGATTAATGAATTTGCATCAGATTTTGTCAAACCCTTGGCGAAACTTGCGAAGACATACTCAAAGTTGCGGAAAGTCTATAGGGAGGATTCTATCAGTCGTTCACAAGTTTATGAACGGTATAAACATATTAGAGATGGTCGTGGAAGTGTTGAGAATGATGAACAGTATGGGAGGCACGCAACCAGCGAAAGTGAAAACAATGTTGAAATTGTGAGCTCTGCAGGAAAATTGCTGAATCACTATTCATGAGTTATCTGAAGACTTCAACATTAGTTTTGGTTAAGTTCAGTACATTCTTACAAATGATTTGGGTATGAGATGCATTTCAGCCAAAATTGCTCTCAGATGAGCAAAGACAGGCCCGTGTTTCAGCTGCTAATGACCAACTTGAGAGTGTCGAAAATGCCCAAAACTTTTTTAAAAACTATAATAAATGGTGATGAATAGTGGATTTATGGGTGTAACTCTGAAACTAAAGCCCAGTCTTCACAGTGGAAGACCCCAAACCTTTCAAGACCCAAAAAGCATGACAGAGCTGCATCATGAATAATACACTCCATCAGGCCAGGCATCAACAAAAAGTACTACTGTCCAGTTTTGTGGTGTTTGAGGAATGCAGTTTGTCATGAAAAGCTGGCATTACACGCAAGTGGCAACTCCGCCATGATAACACGCACCTACCCATGCATCACAACTTGTGCAGCAGTTTCTTGCTAAGCACTGCAGTGCACAGGTCCAACAGCCACCTTATTTACCAGAGCATGCTCCATGCAACTTCTTTCTTTTCTCAAAAATCTAATACCACTTGAAAATATTTCAAGATATTGAGGAAATACAACATAATACGATGACACAGCTGCTCACTATTTCAGAAAATGACTTCAACAAATGCTTCGAGCTTTGGGAACAGTGCTGGGCTAAGAGTGTGACTTCAGAAGGGTGAATGTGATTAAGTTTCAAATCTGTAAGTCTTGTATTTTTTTTTAATAAATCCATTCTGGATACTTTTTGATCACTCCTTGTATTTATGCATAAAGTTAGAAAAAATTTCTTACTTAAATTTTTCATTAAAAACAAGGGTGAGTCTTGTATACCAAAAAATACACTATATTATTAGTTCACTGTTCAACACATAACATCCTTCACAAAACTTAAGAATATCATTGCCCGGGAAAGGAAATCAAACCTGCACTCCTGATTTTCATTCAAGCATGCTATCGAAAATTGGGAGATGCAGGTCCAATAACCTCTCTACGGTGATGTAATTCTCAAGATATTTGAAGGATGTTACATGCTGAACAGGGAAACAATAATGCACTTCAGCAGCAGTCAGTTTTGAGCACATAATCGACAGGTTTGCACGGCTCCCTACCCCACAAATGACTTACTGAATGCATAGTGTGGCAAATAAGGATATCCCCCTGGTCACCTGATAGAAGAATAACTTTGAATAAGAGCAAACTGATAATGTAAACAATTTTTCTAGTTATAAAATAAAGTAAATTACATGTAACTAGAATGGCATATCTGAATGAAATTTGCAATGGCACATCAAACCAGTAAAGCTGTAAAATTTTGGGTGAGTAGAATTTAAAAAAATGTTCAGATACATGATTAAAAAAAAAAAAAGCTAATTTATTGTAACTGTAGTACATCTCTGAGATACATAAAAAAAAATTGTTTCTTCAGCTGGTGTCACCCGAGAAGAGTGAGAACCACTGAAACTTCTCAGTATGTCAAGGTAAAAATAATAAAATAAAAGGAAAGACGTTTCCTTATGTGTGTGAGAATTGTGTTTGAAGGAGGTTGGAAAACCAACAACTTCAGCTCACTGGCCACTCACTCCTCTACTTCACCACTGTGAATGAACATATAAATTTACTCACTTTTTCTTTTCCTTTCAATATTTACCTGTTTTTTACTTTTGCTCACAGTTAGATTGTTCACTACATGTCCACTCCAAGACTAGAAAAGAACCAAAGATGTGATCAGATTGGAAAAACAAAAAAAAATTCTATTTGGGGCAAAAAGGAAAATAAAAAAATTAAAAAAAGCACAGTTTTGAGAAAATCAGAGTGGAAAATTATTGGCTATGAAAAATAAACTAAAATGTTTAGTGCTGTAAATATTCAATAAGAATTATAGAGAATAAATTTATTAAGGTACATTACCTTTCAAATTTTTGATATATACACTAGATCATCATCAGAGTTCCTGCGTCAGGATTGGTCGAGCCAGGTTTTTGGTCTGAGCCAGGATTGGTCGCCAGTACTTCCACAGGACTGGCGACCAATCCTGGCTCATTTGTCATCCAGCATGGTCGTTGATGTTGCCACCTTGTGTCTTGTAAATTTCCAGGGATTCATCTAATTTTCGGATAACTGCGTGGGACTGATGCTTCATAACTTGTAAAGAGTCCCACTCCATTTTGTGGCCAGTTTGGTGTATGTGCCTGTCTAATCCTGTTTTATTTGAAAAGTTCTTTATTGCTACTTCATGTTCATTAATTTTGGTGGTTAACCTTCATCCTGTTTCTCCTATGTATGGTAAACCACATGAACACTTGATTTTATAGATGACTCCTTCCTGGAGTAAAGTATTTTCTTCTCTTTGTTTTAGGGATGGTAAGTATTTTTTAATTTTGTTATTTAAACCTGGAGCCAACCTAATTTTATATATATAAAATCGAGTGTTCATGTGGTTTACCATACGTAGGAGAAACAGGATGATGGTTAACCACCAGAATTAATGAACACAGTAGCAATAAAGAACTTTTCAAATAAAACAGGATTAGACAGGCACGTACAACAAACTGTTCACAAAATGGAATGGGACTCCTTGCAAGTTATCAAGCATTAGTCTCACACACTTATCTGAAAATTAGAGGAAACCCTGGAAATTTACAAGACATAAGGTGGCAACATGAACAGCCATGCTAGATGGCAAATGAACCAGGCTTGGTGGCCAAACCTGTGGAGGCAGTAAGATGCAGGAACTCTTGACAATGATCTAGTGTATAGATCAAAAATTTGAGAGGTAATGTACCTTAATAAATTTATCCTCTATAATTCCAGTTAAATATTTACAGTACTGAAAGTAATTAAAGGAAGCCGTGAAGTCATTAATTATTAGAATAAAATGTTTAGTTCTGAGATGAACCTACAGAACATTAAAAAAGTTACCTATTTCTAAAATACAAGCCCATATGAAACTTTAACGGGTTTAAATCAAGAAATACATGTCACTAATTTTTCTAACCACTTTTATCGTAAAGTAATATATTTTTGTAACTATAATCCATGCCAAAATATTCCTAGGAAAACATAAAACAGGGTACACGAATTAAACCCAGGATGAAATAATTCAATGAAAATGCATTGGTAATGGACAGCACAGCATACTTCAACTAATATCAGCAGAGATTTGGATTTAATTTTTACTTAAGGATGGTAACAATTTTGTAGCTTTCTGAGAAGTTTCTTGATATGAGTCAGAAAATATGCTAGACATAACCAGTGATGTTCTCAATGAATTATCATGTACAATGAAACCTGTGTTGGCAAAAACTCATATTCCGCAGTCACAAAGTGAAAAGTTTTGTCTGGCATGGATGTTATTGCCAATAGAAACAATACATATATGAGACCTTTATTTGGCACCACCTGTAGCCATTTTGAAAAACGCATAAGAGAATATACCTACAATTTGTGGTCACCAATATACGGAACTTACGTAGACAAATCTTGTTTAGGAAGTTCTATAAAAATAACGAAAAGGTCACGAGTTTAAAAATATGAAACATTTCTTTTTCATTCCTTGTCACCGCCCCATCCTTTATGAGATGGTAAACAGTGGGTGGTCCTTGAGGTCTGTCAAGTTCTTGGAATTTTATTTGCAGATGGTATGGTTTTCTGTTAACTAGGGTATGCGTGTTCAATCTTCAATTGTCCCACATGAGAGCATGAAGCCCATAGAGGAGTTCATCCCAACAGACCAAGTTTTCTCACATAGTAGCCAATTGTTTGAGAAGGTTTGATGGTCTGCTTCAAATTGCAAAAGAATATGACAATAGCTAAAGGAGAGGGAGGGGTGACTTGGCTTCAAAGCTCAACCACAGTAGTGCTACTATTGCATTCAGTAACTCCTTACCTTCCATTTCCTCTGGAGGAACATGTGGTAGGAGCACACGATTTGCAACAGCCTACCTAAGTTTTAAACACTTTACCCCATTCTTCAGTCTTATTTCTGGCTCTTAGCAAGAGATTTAGTGAAAGCATTCTTAAATTACAAAATGGCAGGAAAGAAAGATCAAGGATTTCACATTAGGCAGTATTATAATAGATAGTCTCTTTTATTTTATTTTCAAGTGTGGAGGTGAGATATTATGGCAAATTCAACCACTCTAGGCTATTTGGTGTCACTTGTCAAGATGGTCATTTTTCCATAGAACCATGGATGGCCTTGAAAGACAGGTTTCACTGTACTTGGAGTTTTTTTTTTTTTTTTACTTTTGGGCATACAAAATTCTGTAATTCATTGTTCATCTGTGTGGCTAACTGTTCAGAGGACTTGAAAATTGCATTACAGGAGTGGGAATCAAAACCACACCTCTATCCAAGTATGTCACTGTTGCGCTTACCAAGATATCGTATTTCCAAGCAGCTTAAGCATAGGGTTTTAACAGACATCCAGACTGCACAAGTTGAAACATTTATGTCAACTCATAGCAGCAATGATGATTACATAACAGGATCCAGGTCAATGATTTCCATTTCTTGAGATTATCTAAATAAAACGCTATTATTGGACTAGGTCCTGTTACCAGGACATAACTAGCCACTAATACAAGGAGGCACAGGTGTCTCAACTTGTGCAATCTGGGTGTCTATCAATATCTTGCACTAATATGCAAGGTGAAGGTGTCTTAACTAGTGAAACCTGTATGCTCATTAAAATCCTACTCCACATTTCATCGCCAGTGATAATGCATCCCTGGAATGCATCACCCTCCTCATCGTAGCACTGTACCAGTTCATTGCAAACGTCTAGCCTTTGGTGTTTATGCGCTGCTGTAAGCATTCGGGGTACCCATCTGGCACAGATCTTGCTATCATTGAGATGTTCATGAATAATTTGTCTAACAGAAAATTTATTGATATCCAATTCCATGGCAATATTCCAAACACGAATGCATCTGTCACCTTTAATTAAGTCTTCAACCTGTTTAATTGTTTCATCAGTCACCGCCACGTTAGGCCTATCTGACCGTGCTTCAATTTTAAGGCTCTCGTGGCCAACTTTGAACTTCATAACCCATTCATAAACACTGGAATGAAACATAGCCGCTATCACCATACACCGTCCAAAGTCTTCTCAAAATGTTACGCCTTCTTTCGTCAAAAATTTCACTACTGCTCGCTGCTCGAACTGAATACTTAATGTAGTCACCATTGTTTTTGATTGACAGCACCACCTAACATTAGTACCCAGCTGCTCCGATTTTATGACGCTTCATTGAAAGTAGTCATAATAGTTTTATGCATACATACGATCATAAACATGGTTTTGTATCAACAGAAAAAAATCTGGATACTTATTGGACACTCCTCATATTTTGTGTTGATACAGAGTATTCTGAAATTACCAATTCTGAGAAGCGATGCATACACAGTACTTAAAATTCTTTTGGAGCAGCAGTTTAGTTCTCTCTCTCTTTTAGAATATGCATTCTTCAGAAACTGATGACACAACTATGATAGATATTTATGACAAAGTGCTGCACTCAGTCACTAACTCATGTACAGGTACAATGAGAACAGTAAAAAAGAGAAAAATAGAATTCAGTTGACAACCTTATAACTATATCCTAATAAAAATATTCTACAACATAATGTCAACACAATGTTGAATTGTGCTATGCATTACAAACTGGTAAAATAGAAGTGGTTTGACCTAAATATGCGTCATAGATCAATGGGAAATGAATCTGCAAAGCACAGACAAAGTCATCATTGGCAAAGAGGTCCCATATTTCCCATGCAGCCACCCCTTCAGAAAATTGGTGTCATGGTAGCACGCTTGAATGGAAATTGGGAGATATGGGTTCGATTCCCACTCTACGATGATGCAACTTTCAAGCTTTCTGAAGGGATGGTGGATAAACGGGAAACAGTAGAAAATACAGCACCATGGGAGAAAGCTGGCAGGAACAGGCAAGACTGAATAATTTTCATACTAGAACTTTTCCACTTTAAACCGTGAAAAAAAAAAAAAAAAAAGTACTACACTCATATTAGGCATGCCGACCTTCAAAATCTGAAAATCGGGAGATTTTTACAGATCATAAAATCACAAGAGGGTTACTTTTCTTCGACATTTTACAGACATTGGAACAATTTTCCAGAAGTAGTATTATTGGTCCAGTAAAAGTTCTGGAGAAAAGAAAAAAGACGGCACAAAAATCACCACCCCTCCCACTACTGAAATTCCTTTTTGAGGTACATTGATTCCGCAATTTAATGAAAACATAAAATGGCCCGCATGTTGTTGTTTTTTTACAAATAAAATAGCAGCCAACTGTTTTTCGCTTCTTCTTTAGGTTCTGCATGAAGACGACAAACAGCATCATACTAACATTGCCTTTCGTTACAAGGCGAGGCCAACTGTAACTACTCCCTTTTGTTGTTAAGTGAATTTGCCTCAACTTAACTGTTTATCCTCACTTAGAATGCGCACGGCTCTGTTAAAGCGAAGGGTTGAAAGACAACTGGCCATCTCGGTGGCGCAGTGGTCTGAGTGCTGGCTTCTGATCATTCATTCGAGATGGGTTCGGGTTCGAATCCGGTGAGGCATGGATGTTGTGTTTGTCTTATGGCACTGGCCCTCTCCCTTCCTTGAACCAGTGACCCTAAGTTATGGACAGGTCACTGCTTATAGCTTATTGAGTTGCTCATGGTTGTCGTTAAGCCCCCAATTAAAAACAAAGAAAAAAGACTGAACTGCAAGGAGAAGGAAAGGCAGCTCCTATCTGTCAATCAATTACTTACTGATCCACCCCGGCAGTCTAGTGCCAGAGCGGGTGAGCTCTTAGCTGAAGGCGCCGCATGACAATCGGACTGGGAGAATTTTTTTTAAAGAAAAAGTTTTTCTGACACATCTTGGACAATTGGTCAGAAGCCAGCGCTCAGACCACTGTGCCACCGGGGTGGCTTTCTTTTTGCAGAATAGAGGACAGGAAAAGTACTAAACTGATGACTGTATTGCTGCCTTGCATTGACGCAAAAAGAAAAAGATTTCACAGGCAGTTCAAAATCATCATGGTGGTTGATCGAATTTTGACCATCCTACCGGCTGATTCTCAGTGAAAATCGGGAGAATTTGCCATTCATTTGAATGGCGGGAGGAAGGGCCAAAAATCCGGAGTCTCCCGCCTAAATCCAGAGAGTTGGCATGTCTGTCATATTCACCTCCTTATCTTTATTTCAGAAATTTTTCAAGACTTACTCCCAAATTTGCTTTTTATCATATCAAAAATGCTCAAAATGTTAACCTAATAAAACCTTCTATGATGCTTCACAGCACCAGCTTCTAACATTCATTCTTTTTCTCTCTATATTTCACATCACAAAGAGAGAGAGAGAGAGAGAGAGAGAGAGAGAGAGAGAGAGAGAGAGAGAGAGCAGAGAGCAGAGAGCAGAGAGCAGAGAGAGAGAGAGAGAATTAAAATTACAAAGAAATGTTCTCTCTTTTAACTTCGTGTTTGGATATTTTTGCCTCCTTTTTCAAGCTGAAATACAAACTTGTATGAATATATATGTAGAATTTTATAACAATTCAGGGCAGAGGGAGCATTGAAAGAAAAATGAATTACGACAATGGAATAAATCTTCGCTTTGTCAAAATTCCTTTTTCGGAAATTTTTGCTTCCCTTTTCGTGCTGAAATACAAACATTTATAAAATAAAATGATGTTTAATACTACTAACAGACAGACGAAAGATCATGAGACGAAAAAAATTACAATTACGGGAGAAATTTTTTAAGCTATCCAACTTAAGTTTTTGGAAATTTCCGAACCACCGAATTCCGTACTCTACTCAGGATGGAAAACCTATCACCCATGTACAGCACCGCTGTGCTGGTAATGATACAGTACTGTAACTTTTATATGAAAAGCTCCAATCAATCTCAAGCTTGCAATCAATCCTCCTCCCACTACCATCCAATCAATATCTACAGACAGAGATCCTCTTGATCCTTTAGACTGTCCTGGGGTATACCTCATCCCTGTGCATACTTCCTCATGCAAAAATAGTTATATTGGTAGTACCTTTCATACAATAAACTGCAGAATTTTGGAACATAAAAGAGATGTCAGAAAAAGTCTTCCGACTTCTGCACTTTCTAAATTCTGACTAAGATACCTCTGCCTCTCTAAACTGGGATTGTACAAAAAGGATTGTACCCTTCTCAAAGAAATTTTCATTACGCTACAGAGAAAGCATTGAAATTTTCTTCAATAAAAGCTCTTGCAATTCGGACACACCCTTCAATATTCTGATAATTTGGAAATCTCTACTGGCAATAGCTAAAGAAATGATGTCAGCCATGTGAGTGCTTACTTTTAGTGTGAACAAGGCCGATGCTGCAGCCAAAAGATCTTGCAAATCTGGCTATTCCTAAAGTTTAGTGCGTAATAAAATATGCATGAAATTTTCTGCATTATTGGTGAACGATTTCATTTTCCCCAGGTAACAAAATGGGAATGGGCCACATACAAATGTGGTCCGATGCTTTGCGACGAAGCGCCAGTTAGCTTTCAACTGAATGCTTAACTGCACATGCTCAAATACCCCAAGCTTGAGCCACAGGAAACTGCATTGTAGGAGGCAGAATTCAAGGTTGTGCAGATGGGAAACTTTACATGTTTAACAGCAAGGAAACACAAGATGTGTTCAATGGTGCAATGGTGTTTTTCAAAACATAATAAAATATTAATTCAAGATGTTTTCAATGTGATCTTCACTCTTATACTTTTTTTAATTGAAAATTTTTTCATTCATCTAATGAAATTTCCTGAAATTTGGTGAGTACAGCACGTGCTCACGTGGTCCTATGGACAAGCCGTCGCTGGGTGAAATACTGCTTCCCAAGTGAGTGCTCAAAATGCCAAGTCAACTGCATCACCAATCCTAACACCCACTGAATGTGTTTCAGCATTATTATACTAAAGGTTTTTGTGTGGCCAGTTGGTTTAATTAATGAACCACAGCATGCATAAGCCACGATACCAGAATAATGGGACACCACTGGCACCACTGGTCACAAAGTAGTACCCATAGTCACTGTAGCAGGACAGGAAATGTGAGATGCATATCAGTACGGTTGGAACACTGCTTTTTTTTTTTTCAGCAGGAAATTATAGATCCAACACAATGACCATTGATAAACAGTAGCTCCAATCATCAAAGCATTAATTAAGTGTTCTCCTGTTTTCCAAATGTGATAAAAAAAAAAATCAGTGAATCAAAATTGAAATTCAGGTAACATTTCTGGCAAATCCTTTTACCACATTTTCTTCGAACAATCCTCAGACCATGAAATTCAGAACAAAAAAAATTTCCTTCATATAACTTGTGGCAGTGCATAATCCATGAAAAATGAAATTTAGCTGAAAAAAAAAAGAAGAAATTGCTTTATAATTTATGTGCCTGCAATGTTGATTGTGAACCGTAATTTCCATACAGAAAAGTCACAAATCATGGGACAACACAGCAAGCAGTCCAAAGATATAGGGAAAAACTCTCATTGTTAAAAAAATAACTGATTTCTTAAGTGCTTTTATGTTACTTTCAAGTAAATACAGAGACAAAATCGCAATTTTTTTCAGCATTACCGCAGTTAGAACCGGCAGTTTGGTAGTTGGATTCTGTATTTAAACCTACAGCACCTGGGAAAATGTGTGACACTGAGCTTCCCACAGCACTTGACTATCTATGAGAGCAAATAAACAACTTTGTTGCATCATATTTTCTGTCAAAATGCTAGTAAGTAAAAATAAAAAAAGAAAAAAAAACTTCCCAACTGTTTGCAGACCTCTATCTTGTATGTTTGCATTGCATTTTTCTGTTGTTAACATGTTTTTGGTCACTTTGCAAACATATAACTTCTCATGATAATTACGACATGGATTTTTTAAAACACAAAGGGGCCATAAAAACTTTTTTTAAACAGCGTATTATCCGCACAGCCCAAATTTTAATTTTTTTAAACAGGTAATCCATGGATTATATGAAGAAAATTATGGCACCCTTGAAAATATCAGGGTTCCCACTCAAAAGTAATAAAAAAATTTCCTGACTTTTCCAGGTTCTCTAGGCGGTTTTGAAAGGTTTTCTAGAGTGGCGATCCCTATTAGGTTGCGATGAATTGTTGCAATTCATTCCATTCATGCATTTTCTCACCAAAGCACACATTTGTAAATTCTTTAAGTAATTTGTCTTTACGAAATTACCTGCTTTTTATTAATAATAACTAAATGCACACATTATTTTTTGTATCACAATTCCATGAACTTGTGAATATTACCCACATAGAATTTGTTAATACATTCCCAAAGAAAATGGGTTACACGTAAGAAAAAATCTGTCAGATGATTAGTTTCAGTTTTTCTATAACACAATGCAACTAAGCTTAATGATGGAATGACTCCTGTTCAGAGAAACATGTCGCAAGAGAACCAACAGACAAAGGACTTTGATCCATTGTTTGGTTGGTCTCTTGTGATGTGTTTCTCTAAGCAGAAGTGTGGCAAGCTATTCTGGATGATTATTCTATGTTACAACAACTGTCTGCATAAATTGAACAAAAAGTTAATAGCAGGCAATTTTTAAAATTCAATTTTGCATCTTTTCGAGGGAATAAAGGAGAAATGTAATGTAACTGAAATTCAGATCTACCACATTCTAGGCAGGCAGTAATTGCAAACAAAGGTTTGAAATTTGAAAAAATAATTTTTTCTGGCAAAATAAAGCAGCGTTGAAAAAGAAAAGTTACATGTCGAGCTGGGCATGTGCAGAAATTATTTTACCTGCACAGGTAATAAAAGCTAGATGCCCAGAAAAAATTATCTTTTAAGATAACAAATCAGAACCCTCACTTTTTTTTAAATTAAAAAACATGGTGAACTTTTTTACATATTTTGCATTTATATTTTAAGAGTCTGTATTCAAAATGTTCAATGCACAAATGCATGTGTCTCACGTTTTAATATGATGATGCTGAAATTGATATTTGAGAAATTTAGTGATTCTGCCATGTTTTTGCCCTTTGTCACTAAACACCAGAGGCTAGTGCCATCAGAGGCATGCATCCCATTGCTAACAACATTTGGAGCAAAACTACACATGGTTCCAATTTCTGGACCTAGAGCATAATATAATTAAAGAAGTGATATTCTTCTGTCTTTGGCACTCCGTAACAATAACTTCCAATGATTAGTAGTAAAACGAAACATCATATGTGATGATAGTTTTTTTCTTGTAGTAGGAAATTCTACTGCAAACTTTACTGTTTTTAAATTTAATTGCCTAGACCAGGCAACTAGATTTTTTATTTACCCCTGCCCAGGCCAATAATTTACATCTCCCGGGTATCTCGGGCATGGTATTTTTCAAGCCCTGTAAAGTATACCTTAATTTTTACAAAATGGAAGGGGGGGGCATTTTCCCCTGAGTTTTTCCTGATTTTTGGAACCATTTTCAAATTCCCTGAGAATTCCAGGTTTTCCCTGTTTTCCAGGTTTTGTGGGAGCTGCGAGATACACAATAAAAGAAGAAGGAAATGAAGTTTAATTCCTAAAGCCTATTAAACAACAGGAGTTAGTGAAATAAACATTTTGAGGCACTGAATGATGGAACCACAAGAATGCAAACTGCTGCCACCAGCTTAAGAACCATTAGCTGGTCTAAATGAAAATAGACCAGCAAAAGGCTTTTGAAAGGAAAATGTAATGTGTTCCCCTCTCACCTAAATACTGCATAGTCCCTTTTAATTGAAAACAATGGGTCTATTTTCATTTCTTACAACCCCTGCTCAAATAATTCCCTGCCGCCCCGGTAGCACAGTGGTCTAAGCGATGGCTTCTGATTGTTCGTCTGAGAGGGGTCTGGGTTCGAATCCCTGTGAGGCATGGATGTTGTGCTTGTCTTACGGTGCTGGCTCTCTCCCTTCCCTGGAGCCAGTGGCCCTAATTTAAGGACAGGCAACTACTTATAGCCCATTGAGTTGCTCACTGTGGTCGTTAAACCTCCAATCAAATAAATAAATAAATAAATAACTCCCATCTCTTTGTACATAGTAGCACCAGAACAAGTCACATCTCTGTTTACATCAGCACAACTTTTCTGTTTCATGAAACAAATCTCATATTTTACCAGTATTTCTCTACAGGGAAAAAAACAGTGGTTTGAGATATGCAGTAACCTTCTGCTTCACAACAAAAAGGAACCACTACTTGATTGCTTTGTAACCTGTGATGAAAAGTGGGTGCTATATGACAACCGTAAGCGATCTGGACAGTGGCTGAACCATGGTGAACCACCAAAACAACATCCTAAACCAAGCCAAAGAAGGTTTTGTTGACAGTGGTGGACTGTTCACGGTAACATACACCACAGGTTCTTGAATGCTGGTGAAAGCATTACCTCTGCCACATAAGGTGAAGAAATTTGCCGAATGCACCAGAAGTTGTGTTCCAAACAGCCATCTTTGGTGAGGAGGAAGGGTTCTATCCTCCTCCATGATAATGCTAAACCACATGCATGGGTGTTAGTGCCCCTACCATGTTTTGGAGCAAATTTTGGAGTGGGAAAATATGCAATTTGGAGCAGAAACATTGGATTTTGGAGAGAGAAAATTTGCGTTTTGGAGCAGCTAGTGATAGCATTTTTATTTGTTTAAAGTCCATGCTGTTCTTTAAGTTATGTTTATATACTGAATTACCATTATTTTATGAACTATAAAAAAATGTTATATTTCAGGTTTGTTGACATTTTACTGCTTTTCTTATAACTGTTAATTAGCATTTTTGTCGTTCCTACAGTGAGATAAATGGGAAAACAATTATACTACCCACAATTTATTGAAAACTACATGACCTGCAATATTTTAAGCGTAACACATTAACATCAGGGATTTTCTTCTGAATGCATTTGTTTCGCTGTAACACGAATAGGATGCTGCCGCGTCCAAGAACTGTTGCTATTGTTACTGAATGCTTGCAAATATATACACTTAGGAAGAATAAATAATATGTAATTACTGTTTGTTCTTTGGTTGGTTTTTAGCAGCATATTTTTCGAGATTCATGGCATTCAGATAAAAATACATTATTTCTGAAACCAACCAACTGGCAAGCCACGCGTACGTGGTTTGCGTGTGCATCACAAACTCCTAAGGTTTTCTGAAGGAAAGCGTACCTTCGATATAAAAGGAAAACTATTGTAACATTTAATAATCAAATTGTAAAATCGCTTTTCAGCAGTTGCGCCACAATACTTTTTGCACAATGTTTTTCATCCAGTAAATATCAATGTCAAACTTTTGTTATTGCTGTGAACAATTACAACTGGAACCAAAACTATAAGATAACAGTGAGATTTAGTAAAGTTGGTTAGATAAAAGCTGCTTCCATCGCTTAATACTTGTGTAGTGACATCTTGGCGCGGGATTGACCCCCCCCCCCCCTTCTTCACTAGTAGTAGAATCAGTTTGACTTTCTTGTTGTTGCTGTCTGAAACTGAAAAGCCACTGCTCTTGCATATGTGGGATCCTGTATGTATGGACATTAAGCAGACGATTGTGAATTAGTAAATAGTTCAACGCACCTTCCATCTAGAAAAAGAAAAGTGTTGAGGGTGAAGATGTTCCCCAAGGTAGGTCCAAAATGAGAAAAAGAAAACCTCCTAAAAATTCTGCTCCCTGATGGGGCAAAATTCAGACTTTTAGTAAGAACCAAAAGATCAGTATTCCTGATAATTGATTACAAGTTATGCGATATAAGCAATCCTTTCATTTATTTATAGCACCTGTGAGCCATTTAATTAACATACATGAAACTGACGAAGAAAAAAAAAAGCTGTACTTTTTAATATGGTGAAAAATCAGACTGCGCGGTGAGAAAGTGTGAATATTACATAGCATGAACAAAACTGAATCGTTCACTGTAATTTATTTATGAAAATATTTAACTAGATCACAGCACTGTATTCACAATTATAAAATTACGGAATTCCAAACAAAATAGGGTGGTTTTAAAAGACATAGCTTCAAACAATTTTTTTTTCCAGGTTTTGTTCTTATACTTGCTAGAACATTAGCCCTGGTTTCCTCTTGCGAGCAAACCCTACTTTCTTCTCAGCAAGTTCCACGTCCATATTTTTCTTTTGTTGACTCTGCCACTGCACAGCATCCACTGTTTACTTTTTTTTTTGTGCTGATAGTTTTCCCTTTACCATTTTTCTTTGTTACTTTTCTTTCTTTTTTCGTTTTTTTTTTTAATTTTCTCAGATGACGATTTTATCTATCATGCTTAAAGAACTTTCAGCCCGAGAACCATGAATTCTGATATCAGAGCTTTCACTATTTTAGATAAATGGTGTAATTTTCAGAGAATGAATACCGTATATACTCGCGTATAAGTCGCGAAATTTGGGATAAAATGAGAGCTTCAAAGTAATGGGGTCGACTTATACGCGGGGTCTAAAAAAATCGTAAGTCCAAAAGTTCTTCCCGTGAGGCAAAAGGCAATCCATCCCAATAGAAATAAAACTGCCGATGCGGTATTAATTATGAAATTGCAACCCTCCAAATGAAAAAAAAAGAAAGAAAAAAATACTGATGTGGTATAATTACGAAATTGCGACCCTCCGAATTTCTCCACGCTTTGAAAAGTCTCCTCTTTCCTGGCTTTGCGTATCCACAGCACAGTCACAGCCGCGCATAGAAAGCTCCGCCCTTCCGACTACCAGTTGATTGCACTGACCTTCGACGTAACGGATCCATGCGACAGCCAGTGTTAGGTGTTGCTTGTTCTTAATCGCACGAGTCTCGCTTCTCCTATTACGGGTGATACGGATTGTGTAAATAAACGGATGTCCTATAACGCAGGATTCAAGTTGAAAGTGGTTTCTTTTGCAGAAAATACTAACAACTGTGCTGCTTCACGTCAATTTGGCATTAACGAAAAACTGATTCGAAATTGGCGTAAAAAAAACCCGGACTTGGTGAAAATCGCAAAAGGCGCTGCGCCGTGGAACGACATCTTTCCCAGAGCTGGAAAGTGTCTTGAATGATTGGATTGTGGGCTGCAGACAAAATAGTTACATTGTAACGCAAACTGGTATATGTTTGCGAGCAATGAAGCTCGCAAAAGGTGAAAAGTTTGCAGCCGGAAATAACACTTTTCGTGCCTCACCAGGTTGGTGCACAAGGTTCATGAACCGCTATGGGTTGTGTCTACGCCAGCGCACCAAAATTGCACAAAAGTTACCTCGTGACCTCGAAGCAAAGATAATGGAATTTCAAAAGTATGTAATTCAAAAGAGAAAAGAGACTGCTTTTGAACTTTCCTAAATAGGGAACATGGATGAAACCGCCATGTGTTTCGACCTTCCTGGAAATAAGATGGTGAACCAAAAGGGCGGAAATAATATCTTGATTAAAACGACTGGCCACGAAAAATCCAGTTTCATGGTTGTTCTTTCCTGTTTGGCCGACGGCAGTAAGCTACCTCTGGTAATCATTTTCAAACGCAAAACTCTGCCGAAAAGCGTTGTCTTTCAATCTGGTGTGCTCGTTCGTGCCCATGAAAAAGGATGGATGAACGAATCCGGAACAATTGACTGGTTAAAGAATGTGTGGAACAAAAGGCCTGGTGCACTTTTGAGAAAACCTTCTCTTTTGGTGTGGGATATGTTTGTTGCACACCGTTGTGCAGAAGTGAAAAAAACTGCAGAAAATTCAAAAACAACTCTTGCTGTCATCCCAGGTGGGTTGACATCTGTTCTTCAACCACTAGATGTCTGCCTTAATAAGCCCTTCAAGGACAATGTGCGGAGGTATTGGGCAGATTGGATAAGTTCCGATTTGCTGACTGAAACCAAGGGCGGAAATCTAAAGAAGCCGGATATCGTTTTGATTGCGCGATGGGTCAAGGATGCTTGGAATGCGATACCTGCGGAAATGGTCGTGAAATCATTCAAGAAATGTTGCATTAGTAACAAACTTGATGGCACAGAGGATGATGAGATTTTTATGAGTGATGATGACAGTGATTCTGATGACACAGGCATAGATGGGAATACTGATGTTTATGATGACGCGCCGATGACGGAGAAAGACTTTTTTGAACTGTTTGGCGAGTCTGACTCGGAACCGGATTTTGAAGGGTTCCGATGAAGTTTTTGGGGATGCAAATTAAATTTAGTAATATATATATAATTTTTTTCGTTTTCAAATGTTTTTGAATAAATTCATTGAAATTTTTTTTTCTCATTCCGGGATCGACTTATACACGAGTTTCCGATTTCTTACGATTTTTTCCTCTGAAAGTGGGGGGGGGGTCGACTTATACGCGAGTATATACGGTACTTTTTTTTTTAACACCATGCATTAGTTCTTACAAATTTCCAAACTTCGTCACTTCTGTTTTTGGAAATTTCCGCACCCTTATCAAGCTAAAATGCACACGCATTTATGATGACATTTAACAACTCCATAGGAGTGGGAACATCGTGCGGGGCGGGGGGGGGGTACAATTATGGAAGAAATCTTTGCTCCGTCCAACTTCTGTTTTCGAAAATTTATCCAACATTTTGAAGCTGAAATACAAATATTTATGGAATAAAAAATTTATCCAACATTTTCAAGTTGAAATACAAATATTTATGGAATAAAATGATATCTAACAATACTGGGTAAAGGAAACATCGCGTAAATAAAAATTATGATTACGAGAGAAATCTTACCTCAGTCTACTTTCCGTTTTCGAAGGATGAAATTCCGTCCTCCGACGAAGAAAACGATCCCCACACCACCCACCACCACCAATCCTTCCAAAATTTCAGTTCAGTTATGCATCGATCTCGTAAATGGTCCAAATGATGATAAAAAAAGACTGAATTCCTCAAATCAGCGCAAGAATCTCGTGGCCGAAGATTACGGGGGAAGCAACATCGCGCGAAAGAGAAAATATGAATACGAGGAAAACTCTGCACTCCGTTTAACTTCTGTTTCCGAACGTTGAAAAAGACAAAACTACGTCCCCAGACAGAATGCAACTTCCACCCCCAACTAATACCCCGAAAATTTCTTCACTTTTGCATCGATCTCGAAAATGACAAAAAAAGAAAAAAAAAAAAAAAAAAAGGGAGGGAACTCCGTGAATCCGCGGAAGAATCTCACATACGAATTAGCTGCTGAATCGGTTTCGAATGTCATAAGATTACGCTAAAATATCGATGACCGGTAAATTTTAACTTTTGGCGCAAAATTGGCGCAGATTTAATCAAAATCGCAATATTTTTTAGCAGAATGGCGCAAGAACAACGTTTTGGTGCAGGCTGGCGCAATTGCCGCAGGTCTGGCAGCCCTGCACATGTGTCACAGATGACGAAGCAGAAACTATGTGAATTAATTGGTTTCAAACCCTCCCACATCCAGCCTACTCGCCTGACTTGGCACCTACCAATTTCCACCTGTTCATGCACTTTAGCAATTACCTCAATGACAGGACCTTCAGAAACCGAAGACGGCTTTTTGGAACACAACTTCTGGTGGGAATGCAATTTCGGCCTCCTCTCGGCCGAAATTGCATTCCTGGACTTTCTTGCATCCAGGGAGCCAGATTTCTTCCAGAATGGCATTGAAAAACTTGTCATTCGCTGGCAGAGATGTTTAGCTGTTGAAGGCGCCTATTTAAAATTAAAAAAGGTTGTGTGCTATGAGGTATATCTCTTTCATTTTTACCCTCCAAATTGGTCATTATTTAACAAATGGCCTGATATTAATCAAGAAATTTTAAAGCAACTTTTTTTTTTTTGGCTACTAACTGAATAAAATTTAGCTTATGACTTTTTTTATTTGGTTGCAGCCTTGGCTAACAGAATGATTTTCTTGGTGCTTCCCCATATCACGCACATTACCATTAAGTCCCAGACCACTGGAAGGAAACTGACACCGGATTCAGACTTTGACTGCAAACCACCGTCAAGTTTGGCTAAACTGAGGCCAGAGTAGGGTATCTTGGCATTAGTAATAGGAACACATGTTCTGTCCCAGTTGGTGCTCTAGTTACATATAAAGACTACAAGGGCAGGGGGTGAATCCAGCATTGGTCCACGAGTGCCATACCACTATGCTACAGGGTGTTTTCATTTGAGGTGCCATTAGTTTTAATAGTAGGCCACCTCTGATACTTGCAACTGTATCAGCTCAGCAATCATTGTTTCCAACTTGGGGTTCAGAAAAGTCACTAAATTTACAAGATTAGCGACTTTTTTTTTTAGGAGATTTCGTTATGTTTTAACAATTTTAGCAACATTTTATACTTTCGGTTTCAAGCATTTAAAATGTGGTTTTTGAATCAGGAGAATATCTTCTTCACTTTCCATACTTCTAATAACCATAACTGTGAATCTTAATGCTGGCACAATGCAATCCTCTATACTTCCCATCTTTGTTTCTATCATTCATAGAAAGCTTGGTTATGCCTGGGATTTCTTAGGCTCTGAATGTAATTTGTGGTTGAACTTACTTCAGTGTTTCTGTCCGCATACATATTTTATCATTAAACCAAAAGTTTGGTTTTATCTAAATCAAAATAACAGCAACAGATAACTGAAAAAAAAAATATTTTGCAAGAAATAATTTCGTTTTCAACACTTGGCAGCCATACTTTGCTTACTAAGTGTTTTTAGCTACAGGCTTTTTAGCCATTTAAGAATTATTACTGTATTTTCTCCTCCTAAGAATATATACTGTTTATTGTTTCTGTTGTTGTTTGGGGGTTCAACGACTATCATGAGCAACTTCATAGGCTATAAGCAATCGTCTAGAATAGTGTCCTCCTTCCCTGGAACTGGTGGCATACAGGCCACTGGTTCCAGGAAAGGGAGAGAGCCACTGCCATAAGACAAGCACATCTATGCCTCACCGGGATTTAAATCTGGACTCATCTCAGACGAATCGTTAGAAGCCAATGCTTAGACCAGTGAGCCACCAAGGAAGAGTATATACCGGGTGTTTCACTGGGTAGCGACAACTTTCCTGTGGAATAAATCGTTAAAAAATAATGAGATGGTGCTGTAAGTCCAAGACGTTGATTGAAGGTGACAGGCATTCGTGAGCAAGTAGTGGGATGGTGGGCATGCGATTTTGGACATGCAGTGATATACCACAGAAGAAAGTTTTCTTGGTTAAAAATTTGTATGTGGAGGGCGGAAACCCCACAAAGGTGTTACGAAAGTGGGGTACAGCATTTAAGAATCGTCATAAGCCATCCCGTGTGTACCTGACGAAATTGGTAGCGAAATTCGAGCGAACTGGCAGTGTCAGAGATGACGTGGCAAGCATGGCAACGAAGAGAAGAACAGCGCGGATGGTGGAAAACATTGAAGCCCACGAGAACTGCATGAAGAAGCCGGTATGTCAACACAAAGACTTTCGCAGCAACTAGACATTAGCCCAGCGCCCGCATAGGTCATTGTGACATCGAATTTGGACGTTTCCTTATAAAATCCACGTGCATCAGCCTTTGAGCACAACAGCCATCCAGCAGAGTTATGAGTTTACGAATGACATGTATTCACTGATCGATGAGCAAAACTTTGATGTGAAGAGCATTGTCTTCAGTGATGAGGTGCACTTCTCATTGGATGGCTACATTAACTGGCAAAATTAACGCATCTGGGAAAGCGAGAAGCCGGCGGTCTGTGTTGTGAAGTTTTCTCCATTTGCTGAAGCTAACCGTTTGGTGTCCAATGAGTGGTGATGGCATCATTGGGCCATTTTTCCTGGAGTCCACAGTTATCGCTGCTGCCTACAGTGACCTTTTGAAGAATCAACACCCCCACCCCCACTGCAGTCCAGAAAAACTGGATTCACAACTGTACGTTTCAACAGGACAGAGCCACCCCTACATTCCACGAATGCTATTCTTGATTTGCTTCACCAGCAGTATGGCCCACGGGTCATCACCAGACGATTCCCCCAACGTTTTTCAGCTGGTCTCTCTTGGCCTCCATACAGACCCAATTTAACGCCGCTCGACTTCTTCTTGTGGGATCTGGAAGATCGGGTGTACCAGGACAACCCACAAATACTGCCAGAACTCCGATGTGCCATCCAACAGGAAACTGCATGAATCCCGTGGAACATCTTCCCGTCGGTATTGTAGCACTTTGAAGCACGTATTCGCCACATCGTGACAGTGGATGGTCGTCATGTGGAACATGTCATCCATTGATTACCTTTTGCCTACTCTTACTCCCGTAAACACCTTTTTCCTCTTCCAATAAAGTAAGTTAACTTTATTCTCTTTCTTTTGTCACTACCCAGCGAAACATCAGGTTTATATATATATATTGTTGAAGTCATATTAAGCATACCTGCCAACTACTACGGAGTGTCCATAGTTTCTACGGATTCAGTTGTTTGACTACGGAACTACGGAACTCACTGTCAAAACTACGGATTCTACGAATTTTCATTTTGTTTCTCTCTCTTTTTTTATTTACTTTTTTTTTTTTTTTTTTTTTTGCTGTTACGAAATGACACGATTTTCAAAACTTTCGAAAATCCTAGTTAAACGGAGTAAAAGATTTTTCCGTAACCGTAATTATTTCTCCCGATGTTGTGTTTATGTCCAATATTCTTGTTAAATGTCATTTTAAATCGGTGTAAAACTGAAGAGAATTTGGAGATAGGGATTGTTTTCCGTCAGCTGACGGTATTTCGTGTTTCAAAACTTCCGAAAACGGTAGTTAAACGGAGTTCAGATTTTTTTTGTAATTGTAATTTTTTTTGTTGTCTGTGTCCAGTAGTCTTGTTAAATATCATTTTATTGCATAAAACTGTAGGCAACAATTTGTGAAAACGGAAGTTAGACGCCGCGAAAATTTCCTCGTTATCTTCTTTCGCGAATTTGAGGAATTCCGCCTTTTTTGTTATTATTTTGGTCCTTTGCGAGATCGATGTACAAGTGAACAGAAATTTTGGGGTATTTGGTTTCGACGGGAGTGTTCGTCGGGGGAACGGAATTCATTTTTATGAAACTTCTTTCGGAAACGGAAGGTCGACGGAGTTCAGATTTTTTTCGTAATCGTAATTTCTTTTTTCTTGCGATGTTGCCTCTGTCCAGCATTATTGTTAAATAACATTTTATTTCATAAATATTTATATTTCAGCTTGAAAATAGGGGAGAAATTTTCAAAACCGGAAGTCGGACAGAGCAAAGAGTTCTTCCGTAACCCCACCCACCCGCCGCAGCGCGATGTTCGCGCTCTCCTGTGTTAAATACCCCTCGTCCTGTAAGTTTTTGCATTCAAGCTTGATAAGGGAGGTGGAAATTCCCCAAAACGGAAGTGAAGAAGTTGGGATATTTGTAAAAATTGATGCATGGTGTTCTACGGAATTAATGTTCTCAAAGTTACACCATTTATCTGAAATAGTTAAATTAAAACTTCGATATCATGCACTCATTCATGGTCCTCAGGCTGAAAGTTCTTTCAGCATGATGGATGAAATTATTATTATCGTAGGGCATGAAAAGGGGGTGGGGGGAGAAAGAAAAGCCACAATGGAGAAATAGGGAGATAGGGGGAGAAAGATAGCAGAAAGAAAAATTAAGCAATGGATGCTGTGCAGCTACAGTCAACAAAAGACAAACTGACAGTAGTCTGCATTCTACTACTGTCAGTTTGTCTTTTGTTGACTTTGATTTTTCACCAAGTTAAAATGTTCAGCTTTTTTTTTTTCCTTCTTTGGTCTCATCTTGTCATACTGCAATGTCAGAGGCAGTATGATTATACGGTAAGTGGAGGTTTGCGCACTGTGCGTTCACCTGCTTGGATTTCCCATCTGTCAAGTGTGAAATTCTGAACGCACCTGACTGATTTTTACTGGTGGTAGTTTTGAAATTGAATCTCACAATGTTATCTATCATGCCCTCACCAGGGGAATAAACTTTGTGCTTCCCACATGTTAATTTTGTTTCATTGCTGTCCTTTTTCGTTGTAATGTTTTGTTGTGGTGTGTATTTATTTTTCACAAAGAGATGAATCGTTTCGTAAAAAAGCGTCTATGTATGCCGCGCGATAATGCTACTTACTACTGACAAGGCTCTACCCAATGTTGGCAGGTATTTATTGAGTAACAATGATGTCACATTCACTTCTTTTTATATTAATTTAAATTATCAAATAAATACTACTAACAATGTGCCATTTAGGTTTTAATGACACACAGGTAAGTGTTTGATTTTTGGAGACATTTTTTTCACTTTTGGAGACTTGGAATGAGTAAGTTAGCAACACTACCAGCAATACATTAATGGCATCCTGTGGCCAGTTGCACTATCTTTTCTGGTTGATATTTCAAATGCTATTTTCTGGAAGATTAATGCCCACTCATATACTGTTACAATAACTGGGGTATGTCTACAAGGCATTCAAATGCTTTCCGTGATAAACCAAATATCTCACCCATCAAACATGTTTGGGATATCATCAGTCTTGCAACTGCTCTCCATCCAGTTTGGAATTCAAATTCTTTCATTATGGGACCAAATAAACAAGGTATGGTGCAAGACATGTGGCACTTTCTGTATCGAGCAGCATATTCTAAGCAGTGTTAGAATTAGTAATAAATCTTTTACTGGCCCAGCGGACCACTAGAATTTGTAAACCACTGGTCCACCAAAATGCCCACTGGTCAGTAAATAAATAATAATTAAAAAACTCAAAGACATTTACAATATATGTAGAAAATAACATATCATTTCAATGGAATTAGCTCGAATATTTGTTTTTAAACCTATCATTAGTTTCTTGCCTAAAAAGAAAACCACACAGCAAGGTAAAAGAAATAGAAATTCATTTTTTAACTTGTGACAAATTAGAAAAAAATATTACTAGCCATCTGGGCCAGTAAATTCAATAGTTCAGTGGCCCGACGGAAGTTTTACTGGCCAACGGCCACTGGGTAATTCGAACGCTGCAGAGTTCCTTGAAACTGTGAAGATGCATATTGAAACTTGGCCACACTATTATGTAATGTCTCAAATAAAACACCGATATAACAAAACTAGTTTTAAAAACTCATTACTATTTCTACAGGCATCCCAGTTGCAATGTACAAAATGCATAAATGTTCTTTTACTTACAAATTTTTGAGGAAGACTTTCCTTCTTCTTCGGGCTTTTATCACTATAGGTAGCAATAAACACCTGATGATGAAGAAAAGTATTCCTTTAAAATCTGCAAGTATTTCTGGGAGAATAAACACGTACAAAGTTTTCAGAAAATACTATTAGGAACAACACTTCAAAAATGGATTTATTTATTTTTTTTTTTTTTGCTGCTCTCCAAAGAATCACAATTAAGAAAAATTTCAAAAATGCACTTATATAAAGAGCAACAAAAACTTCAAAAAAAAAAAAAAAAAAACAGTAGCTAAAATAATTTTTACAGCCCATGCAAACATCAAAAGTCAAAAAATTAATAAATAGTCTGATGCTTAGAACTGTCGGTTTTTATGTTCAGACTAAATATCAGGTAGTAAAGAAAGTTTCTGGAAAAAAATCAGATGTGGCATGTGTAATGCAGGATACTGTGGGCATGCAGTGACGTAAACGTCCCCGAGTGCTGTGCGTGAAAGAATAGATTCTAAGAACAGAACGTACATCGTTGTAGTGAAGATTAGTTGCTTGTGACGATGATACGATGGTGATATCGAAGGAAGGTGTGCATGCAATATTGCTCTATGAATACTTGAATGACATGAAAGTTATGGAAGCACTTGAAAAATTGTGAAACGTGTTTGGTGATGATATTATCGGACTAGGTACTTGTTATGACTGGTACAGGAAATAGGACACTGCTGTACGTGGGATCTGTCTGATGCACCCACAAGTGACAGACGCAGTAAAGTTGAAGATAATACACTGCAACACGTGCTATCGACCAAGCATGATGCAACACTACGGAAACTGGCAGAGGAATTGAAGACCTCTCATACAACCATCAACACCCAACTTCAGAAGTTGTGATATTCATGTAAACTGTGCAAATGGGTAGCCTATGCTTTGTCTGACCAGAATCGGATGCAACATTACTCCACTGCTGTTGCTCTGTGTGGAAGAGAAAAACAGGAGGGCTTTTTGCATCGGTTGGTCAAGGGTGACGAAAAATCGGTCACATATCTGAATGTTACGTGACAAAGAGCATGGACCGAGCAGGGACAGCTCGATAGAAGGACGCTAAGCTATCCCTTCACGGATGGAAGGTGATGCCGAGTTGCTGGTGGGATTGTCGCTGCACGATTCACTATAAACACTTACAGCGAAACAATACCATCACAGCGGATGCTGACATCCAACAGTTGGAATGACTCCATGCTGCACTAAAAAAAAAGTGCCCAGTGTTGATTAATCGCCATGGAGCTGTTTTTCAACAGGATAACGATGGTCCGCATATTGCTTTACGAAACCAGCAAAAATCACATGAGCTGGAAAGGGAAATAGTCATAACCCACCCCATTATTCTCTGAACCTTGAGCCATCCACTTTTCATCTCTTCCCTTCTTTGTTGAATTTTCTCACTGAGAAGAACTTTTCTAATGATGATGATGTGAAACATTGCATGAGTGACTTCTTCAACTCCTGCTCGCTAGACTTTGGGATATTTCAACTAATAGATTGGTGAAACAAAGCTTATCAGTTCCAATTTTTTCTAAGCTTGAAATACACGCTTCTCTATTTTCTGGATATTTTCTTTACAACCTAGTATTTTTTATTTGCCTGGGACTACTATTTAAAAGTTTATTTTTCCAGAGCTGTGGTGCTTAAGCTGATGTATTTTTCAGATATTTTACACTTTTTTTTATTTTATTATGTATACATACAGCTGTTATACATACAGCTGTTATATTTGTGTGCTGGAGAGATGCATTATGGGGAGAGGGACACACACATTCTGATCATGTGAGGAATGAAGATGTGTTGTAGTTGTGTAATGTGAAGCAAAATGTTGTTAGCAAGGTGGAGAGTAATATTTTTAGGTGGTTTTGCCATGTTGAAAGAATGAGTGAAGAGGTGCTTACTAAGAGAATCTATTCAGCCCAAGTGGCAGGGAAGAAAGGTAGAGGGAGGCCAAGGAAATCATGGGAGGACCAGATTTAGGAATGTCTGCATGAGAAAAAGATAATGAGTATGAAGTACAAAAGGTCTTGTGTGTGGCGTGTGATGGATGTTAATGAAGCCCGTGCTGTGTGCCACTATTGAATTGACAGTGGAACAGGAACATAATAATACATTGGCATTTTTGGATATTATGGTAATCAAAACAAATGATAATATACAATACAGAGTGCATAGAAAATCATCATATATTCCTGTATTAATACCTTTTCAGTCATCGCACCCATTAACACATAAAAAAAATAGAGTTAAAACACTAATTAAAAGAAGTTTAACACACTCAATCAAAAGAACAATATAAAAAAGAAGAAATTGAATATATTGAAAAAATTGCACATGATTTTGGTTACCCTAAACAGGTATTAAAGAAATGGATTTATGAAGTAACTCAAGCAATTAATAAAGGCAATAATGGTAAAAAACTATTAAAAATATGTAGGAGCAATTCCATATGTTGAAGGTATTTCTGCTGAAATTAATAAGGTTTGTGGCAAATATGGCATACAAGTAGGAAATCAGGTACCTACTATAAAAAATATAGTAATAAAAAACGAAAAAATCAGCCAACTAGATAGAGCAGGCGTATATGAGATTTCTATAAACCAGAAATTACCTTTGTCATATATAGGCAGCCCTAAGAACAAATTAAAGTATAGATTACACCAGTATATGAGTAATTGGAATAAAAAAAAAGCAAAGACTGCATTAACCCAATATTGCCTAGAAAATCACCAATGTCTGAAGTTCGAAGATATTAAAATTATTAAGAGCTGTAAAAATGAAAGGCAGTTGAGAATTGCGGAATCAGTATTAATTGAAAAAAACAGATCAAGTGTTTGTAACATTAATGAGCCAAGCAACTTAAACGAACAGTGGAAGGCCTTAATAAAAATTGAACATCAATTAAGAGGGAAAAAAAGAAAAGAGAGCAGCACTGACAATTGATGGTGCCAGAGACACAAAGATACAGAGATTGCGACTGAAGCAGGAACCTCATTGATCACTTGAGCTGTAGTAGGCAGAGAGACACATTGGCCTCCTGATGACGACAGCGATCTGTTGTAAGCGCTAGAGGATTGTGTATGACGGGCTGAATGAGGTTGGCGTTTGCGGTATGTTTTGTACGGTGTTTGAGGCAGATGGAGCACTATTTTAGTCACAGTTAAGGGTTCGACTGCCAGGGAATGTAAATAGTTTAATTATGTACATAGTGGTTTTAACTGAGTGTAAGAATGTGTTGTATGTTGTGTACCGTTGAGTGGTTTTTATGGAGATGACGAGCTCTGTTACATCTCAGACGGCAGAATGAAATCAGCGTTTTTTGTCCTGTGAATAATAAAAAAAAACAAAAAAAAAACGACGTTTCATGACCGGAAGAACGAATATTATAAGCAAGGCGTTTTTCAACCTTTGAAGGCCAACAACATTACATTTATAATCGACGTGCATGAAGTGTAAAGAAAAAAGTGACCAAGAACTTTCGGGTAAGTGATTGGCTCTTTTAATGATATGTCATAAAAATAACTGATAGAAATTATGTTTTTGCTAAAAAGGGCAGGATAGAAGCTTACCTTTTGCCAAATGTCTTCAAAGGTCTCCACACCTTCACTAACTTTTTCAAACACCTTTCTATTTCACCTGGAGTAGAAAACACACTCAATAAGGCATTTCATCAATAAATAAATAACATTTATTACTCAAGACGAAAAATAACTAACAATGAATTAACATTCTGATTTTCCACTAAAGTACACAATTAAATTGACCTTGTAACAAGCTGCTACAAGTAGAGATATATTTAGGAGAAAACTTCAAACAATTTTAAATCACCTTACACAAAGCATACACATTCTGTTTGTAATTTTGATAGAGTAATAACCATGTGAGAAATGGTATCTGCTCACTACAAGTCTGAAATAATACTCTTGTCAGCTCTTCCAAGATTTTCTTATGAGAAGGTGCAAAACAAAGAAGGTACTTAACATACACATACCATGAACTAAATTAAAATCCTTTATTAAATACCAGGTTGAACTGCCTTTAGTCTGAATAACAGAATGCATGCTGTTTGGCATAGATTCCGCAAGATGAGTGCATCTACGTCTGCAACATACCAGATGTTCACTTGACAATCCTTTAATCCTAGAACACTAGGATGTGTTAATTGCCTACTGTTACTAGGATGGTTGAATATTCACACACACCAACACCCAATACAGCCGACGCAACAACACGAAACGTCTATTCTTCACAGCTGCTTACTCTGCATTGGACCTCAGCAGAATACCTGAAAGCACAAGCCTGTGCCATTAGCTGCTATCTAATGGCAAAAATTATAAAACATTGCTGGGTGAATTATCACTCATCCTAGTGTTCTAGGGTTAACTGGCTCAGGTTTGACAGAACAGGAATATATATATGCTCCTGGATCCTGTTTTCTTAACATGTCCCATAGATCAGGGGTAGACAAATCCAAGTTGCCACAGCGACTGAAAATTTTCACCTGGCGCCTGAATTTCCAAATTTCGTTTTGAAAATGTTATTTCAAATTCCATTATCAAAATTTGAATTTCTATTATGAAGCATATCTTTAGTAAAACAACAGATTTTTTATGTTTGCGCTTTTATTATACGATAATTACCGCACAATCAGAATGATGAAGTTGCTAACACAAATTTTTGGTACCACTGCCAGCAGAGTTATGCATTCTGCAGAGATCTTGTCAGTAGTGATTCAGGCTGAAGTTCCGCAGTGCAATCCAAGAGAGGTGCCTGCACTCATTTGGAGTGTGTATCAGAATGTTCTTAAGGCGCACACACACACACACTTTTAAGTGTCACGTTTGAATGTCACGCCAGCAATAGGGGAGTTTGGTGCCCAGAGGCGAAGTTTGGCGTGGAGTGAAGCTCTTCAATGCCTACCTGAAATCTTGACCTTGGGGAGGGACAGGACTGTAGTCCTGAGGTTTTTTCTATCCGTTTTCAGCTTTTCATATACCAAAATAGTCATAGATAAAACTTTGTCTTTTTTTTTAATAAGAAAAAAAGCATTTTCACTCTTTAAAGAATATATACGCAAATGAGACGTGTTTTACAGAAGTGTCGCGACTGTCTGGGGTCAAAACTGAGACCCCGAGTGGTCAGCGCTGAATCTCCCTACCTTGGCATGACACTAAAGAATATGTGTGTGTGTGTGTGGGGGGGGGCACTTTCAGCCATTGCATTGATTTTGCATGAGGTGCTTATGAGTGTATTTATTCATTAGTGCTGTTATTGAATGTGGTACACCAGAAGGCAAAGCTGAATTTTTGGCAATGATAACCTATTTTGAAGTGCAACTTTTAATTCAAGTATATAATATGTTCCCTAGTTTAAGTTGCACATTTTGTATAGAATTGTTTGAACAATATGTAAAAAGTATATTAATTTGGCTGATGAAGTTCACAATTCTGAATGTGTCGTTTTTATTTAGATCGCACGTGGTTTTCTCCTCGCATCTCTTTAGAAAATTCGATTGGCTCTTGAAAAAATGGAGCTGGCGCCTGAAAATTTTGGGTTTTTGTCTACTCCTGCCATAGATTCTCAATGGGGTTCAGACCCGAGCTTTGTGGTGGCTAGGAAACATGGTGGAAGTCGTTGCTGAATGAACCACTGCTGAAAACATCTTGCGTGATGTACAGTAGTAATGTCGTCCATGAAAACAGCGGTTTCCTGTTGGATAACAGAATGGAATTTATTGGCAACACTGTTCAGATAATCCATGGAGGACACCCCACCTTCCAGCAATATCATGGAACCTGTTCTGTATTAAAAGAATGTACCCCATATCATGACACCACTTACAGAACCTTGAGTTGTGTTTACAAGGTAAACTGGGTCCATTGTTTCATGGGGCTATCACCTGGGGCAGATCCAGGACTTTCGTGAGGGGGTGCACAGGAACGCAGCATGAAATTACTGTATGGAAATGGAAATTACAAATTAGTTCCAAATGATAAAATCGATCGATCATATATCACTAAGCTGTTCTCTTATATTCAGAGGTTAGCTCCACAAAGCTGTTGCCGTATCAAACTTCTCCATTTACAGCGATCTTGACATACAACTCGGGCTTCACTCGCATCCATCACACGCCTAACACAAGATCTACTATACTTCATACTCATAATTTTTCCTCATGTAGACACTCCTGAATCTGATCCTCCCATGACTTCCTTGGCCTTCCTCTACCTTTTCTTCCTGCCACTTGGGCTAAAAAGATTTTCTTAGTAGGCATCTCATCATTCATTCTTTCAACATGGCCAAACCACCAAAGCATATTAGTCTCCACCTTGCTAGCAACATTTTGCTTCACATTACACAACTGCAACACATCTTCATTCCTAACAAAACCAGAATGTGTCTTGCCACAAACCTCCCGTAAGTAACTCATTTCTCCAGCACACAGACGACTCCTGTGCTTCTTCTGTAGCACCCAGGTTTTACTGCAGTACATCAGAGTAGGGAAAATTACACTTTCATACACAGCCATGCGGGACTCTCTTGAGAACCCATCATTTCTGTGAAAACCTCCCAAAGCAGCTATGACTTTCAATGAAGAATTTACTCGCCTACTAATTTCACCATCCGATTTATTCTCTGTCACACATGCTTCCTAAATACACAAACTCATTCACCTGGTCAATCACTGTGCCATTTAGACATATATTACATTCAGTACTACCACTTCCTCTCTCAAAAACCATAACTTTAGTTTTTCTCTTAATTTATACTCAATTTGAATTTCATGCAAACTTCGTACATCCAGGACAACATACTCTGCAACTCACTTTTGCTCTCTGCCAAAAGGACAGTGTCATCAGCATTACAGCAATCTGCACACATGGATGTCACCAAGACACAAATCAGTATTATCTATTTTGGTATCACACATGCACGCATTCATAAATATATTAAGCAGCCATGGTGACATTACACAACCCTGTCTGACTCTTGCACCATAGAAAACCATTTTGATAAAATACCATTCACTTGTACATAAGCACTACTGCCAGCATACATGGCTTTTACACTGTTAAGTAGATTTCCAGTAACACCATATTCATTCAATACCTTCCACAAAAGTGTCCTACTTACTCTGTCATAAGCTTTCTCTAAATCTATGAAGGTGGCAAAAACTTTCTTACCAACAGCCAGATACTTTTCAATCATCATGCATAATGCAAAAATTTGGTTAGTGCAGCCTTTACCAAGCATAAAACCACTCTGAACATCCCACACTTTCTCTGATGTAAGATCCCGTACTTTTTCAATAACAACCTTACCAAGCATTTTTCCCTGGCACACTCAGTAGGCTAATACCACAACAGTTCTTGCAGTCAGTGTGATCACCTTTTCCCTTAAACAAGGGAACAATGATAGCATCCTTCCTCCCAATCCCTAGGGACCATTCGTAACTCCCAGCATAACTGGCAAATTTCAGTTAACCAGTCAATTAGAGAGTCACCACCATATTTCAACATCTCGGCAGTTATGTCATCAACTCTCGTTGTATCTTCCAATTAATTAATGAAAGTAATATTATTTTAAGTAATACTTTCTGTCACGAAAAAATATTCAATTTTTTATTAAAACCTAACAAAATGAAGCTTTTCCCCTGGTTTCTGAAGGAGGGAGGAACCAGGGAAAAGCTTTGATTTGTTCGGTCATCATATTTGATTAGTAGAATATTCTACTGACATATCGACAGATCATGGAATGGATTTGAAGTGAGCCAAGCTATTTTATGTTACTTGTGGTTTCAACCTATTGAAGCTGTTTACAATACATTATTTTACCATTATGAGTTATGTGTAGTCTTGTCGAACTTTCAAACCAATTTAACGTGAGAAACAGAACTATTACGAACTATTGGAAGATTATTTCTTATATTTTACTCATACAGCTTGATTAACCCAGCAGAAAATTGAAAAACTAGGCTGTGAACTTCTTGAATGTCCATCATAAGAACTGTGGAAGAAGTATGACGTCTACCACATAACGTTAAATGGAATAGACAGAACAACAGATCCCCTTACGTTATATGAACAGGAAAACAAGTTAAAAATGGCAAACTACAACCAAAATACATTATTTACTGGAAAATGGCTATGAGTAAATGTTGAACTAAATTAACGTTGTAGTGATGGAACATTCGTGAATGATTCATTCACAATGAATGACTACTATGCAGGGCTCGATTTCGAATGGTAGTTAGTAGCAAATTGCTAGCAAGCAAACGCATTTTGCTAGTGATAAAAAGTGGTTCTAGCAAAAGTTGCTAGTGGAAAATTTTTGAATGTTTTTGAGTGAACTGTAAAGCGCCACTGCATTGCACGCGTGGAATGTTTTAGACACATACAAAAAGGAACAACTGCTTTTTGGAAATGAATGTTTCTTGAAAAAATACAAACGTTATAAAAACATTTAGAAATATCCAGTATATTTCCCTTATCTACTTCTGCATGTGAGGTTGGATTCAGTTTCATGAAGAGAATTCAGGGTGATTAGAGGGGCAGTTTAAACATTCAAAGCATTAAGAAAAAGGTAGTGTAGAACACGCTAAGTTACATATAAAAAGTTTAAGGCAAATATATTTTAGCCATTACTATGGCCTTCATCAGTGTGACTACGATTGGTTGCTCTGAGGTTCAGAGAAAGTTTGGAAATTTTATTTTCCAAAAATTACAACTCTGAGCTCCCCATTTTCGTTCCTTACATCTGGAAATCCCTCATTGCATCATGCCACCCGGAGTTACCATTACAAAACTTACCTTTCCAATCTGGCAACGCAAACCAATCGTAGTCGCACTGATGAAGGCCATAATAATGGCTGAAATATATTTGCCTTAAACTTTTTTATACGTAACTTAGCGTGTTCTACACTACCTTCTAATTAATTTGTTTTGTTAGTTACGTGCATTGCCTACCACTCATTTATGATTATTTCAAGCATTGAATGCTCACATGAGTATTGAGGTTGAAGGTCCATCCGAAGACAAGTTTGACCCCAGGCCTGCTGTTTTAAAGTGGTATGATGAAAAGACCCGAAACCCAGATCGTAAACCACATGGAAAATAACTTAAGATTTTGAATAGTGTTCTTGAATTTTGTGAATAAAGTTAAATTAAAAAATGTTTTTTTTTAAATATTTGCATTTGAATTAAATTGTTAGAATTATCTGTCAGGTCATGAAAAAGTGAGTTATATCTAAATTTTTGTAAGCTCTCTAACATTATCACAAGTTGACAGTTACAGGGATGAAATCAAAATTTTTCATGATTCACTAATGGAGGGAGACACGTTAAAGTTTCTTTTGTATAATGTAAATAAACTTTCGCTAGCAGATAATGCAATTTGCTAGTAAAAAATTAGGTCACTAGCAAATGTTGCTACTGCTAAAAAAAAACAAATCAAGTCCTGCTACCATGAATGGTCAGCTCTCACTACTATGAACGATAATTCAATTCACCATTACTGTGATACACACTGAAGTCACAGTACACTTAACTTTATTCTGCGCCCATGAGTTCAGAAACGAATTTGCAAGTAATGTCAAGAATTAGTAAGTGTCAACCGCTATACAACTGAGAAATCAGTAAGGGGAAAATGAAAGTACTTCCAAAGCTATATGAGAATCCTTCCTTCCACAGCAAGTTTGTTTACATTTAAAATCATGGCTCTCTACACGATAAAAAATAGTTCCACAATAACAGGGGTGCAGAATATGTCCGAACGCGCGAACGAGGTTCAGGAGAAATTAAGGCAGCTCTGGGGAAATTTTTGCTCGGGGGTAAAATAAAAAAAATTTTTTTATGAAAAACAACCTTTTAAACACAGTTTTTTTTTTTTTAATTAAAGTACTTGATTCTTCTGAAGAAAATCAAAAACCAAACTTTATGAATTCAGGATAACACAGTAATAAAAGAAGCATTTACTAACCCTGAAGTGTATGCCACATCCCTGAAATAATTTACATACTTGAAAACTGTTTAAAAATCTATAGCTGTTTGCAAATCAGTTGGATCTGCTATTGGCAACAACCTACACAATCGGAACATCCAGTTCGACACCCTTTTTAATGAAGTCTTCATTTTTTGGAATGTACCTCCTCCTGTTCGTAAGGTTTCACAAGTTTTAAAAGAATCCTTGGACCAGCATTTCCGAAGATACCATTTCACATGGTTTTCTTCAGCACTTCGTCTCAAGGTGTACAAAGATGTCAAAGGTGATTGACAACCTTCGCAAAGAGACAGGAAAGCTGCCATTTCTTAGTGACAACTGATGTTACCCATCAATGTAAGATTGTTTTTTATTTATTCATTGGAATAAATATTTTTTTTTTTTCTAATTTTTAAATAATAGGCTTTAAGAATAGTTCTTAATCATCAACATAAGCTCTGCCATTTCTTAGTGACAACTTTCCTTTTTTTGAAATTTTCCCAAAACTGTAGCGGATCTTTGTATGATGATCCGCTACAGTGTCGGGAAAATTTCAGACAAAAAAAATTTGTGTTCTGAATAAAAGTTATTGGGCCCTGAAAATTTTCTGCACCCCTGCACAATAAAACGCAAAACAGGGTCAGATTTTTTTAAAATATATCTATATACACTGGCGGAAAGTAAAAAAAGAACACCAAGAAGGAATTGGTGGATGATCATGAGATTTACATATGTTAATGGGGTCGAGTTTACGTAGGTGGGATGTTAATTTCGGGACCAACCGGTTAGCACTTACGCCACAGCACGGCATAATATGCAAATTATCGTCGGTGGTATTTAAGGAGTACGGCGAAGTGAATGTAATCAGTCGTCGGCGTACGGACATGTGCGAAGACCCTGAAGAAGCTGCAATGCCTGGACACGGAAGACATGTACGATTTCAGCAGTTATCGGACTTTCAGCGAGGTCGTCTAGTCGGACTCCGCGAGGCCGGATGGTCTTATCGTTGTATTGCGGAGTGAATTGGACGGGAAGTATCAGTGATGGTAAGATAGTGGCGTAGATGGTCCGAGGAACATTCCCACACGAGAAGACGTAGAACCGGGAGTCACAGATGGACTGATGAGCGGACCGATCGACGCATAAGAAGAGCAGCGTTGTCAAGCAAAACATACACTGCGACGCAAATCCGAGCTGCCGTTGCACCTGAGGTGACTGTGCGAACAATCCACAACCGTCTACTGAATGCAGGACTACGTGCACGTGTACCTCCGACTGCAGCCCACCGTCACGAACGGCTGCAGTGGTGTAGCCAACGTCTGCACTGGAGAAAGCAAGGGCGATGTCGTGTTCAGCGATGAAAGCAGATTCTGCTTGGGAGCCTCCGATGGCCGTATGCGTGTTCGCAGACGCACAGGGGAGCGTCTCCACCCTTCTTGCATCCACCAGCGACACACAGGGCTAACACCTGGTCTCCTGGTGTGGGGAGCAATCAGCTATCACTCCCGTACACAACTAGTGTTTGTACTGGGTACGTTAAACAGCACCTCCTACATCAACAACATCATTCAGCCCGTTGTTGTGCCATTTGTAAGGTCGGTCCATCGTGGTGTTTTCCAGCAAGATAACGCACGCCCACACACGGCACGTGCAATGCAACATGCACTTCAGGGTGTGAGACAACTTCCATGGCCTGCACGTTCACCGGATTTGTCCCCCATTGAGCACGTGTGGGATTTTATGGGACAACGACTTATCCGGTCTCCACGGCCAGCCATGACCATCCCCGATTTACGCGTCCAGGTTGAGGATGCTTGGAACTCAATACCCCAAACTGACATCCAACATCTGTACGACAGACTCCATGCCAGAATTGCACAGTGTGATGTAGTTCATGGCGGTCCAACCTCGTACTAACCATGTTACATGGAAATGTTATTTTTCAGTTTACCAGCAAATACAGCTGTATTTTGCCATAATGTTTTGATCGCGTTATCCTCTGTATTCCGTTATTATGCTGTATAAATTTCGTTGGTATCAGACGTCTCCTTCTTGGTGTTCTTTTTCACTTTCCGCCAGTGTATTTAAAACACAAGGCCATTTCTTTCTACAATCTGCCAGTGCCATCCACTGGAGCAATTTCCAGGATTTTTTTTTAAATGAAAGCTACTGACCCACAGATCTGTCATTACTAATTTTTTTTTTTTTTTTATGTTACCATGGCATTTTCTGTGTACAGTCCGCCATAAGCAGAACAATACATGGGAAATTGGGAACTACTTGAAAGTGTTCTGATTCAGTAATACAGCCAAAAATAATAAAAAATAAACGAAATAGCTATGTCCACCGAAAAAAAGTAAGCTTCCCAATGATAGAAGAATTATCCAAATCAGTACAGTAGCTTTCAAGATCAGTAAAAAAAATTCTGTATATTATTGTGAACTACTTTCTTTCGCATTGGGTGTGATCAGGTTGTATGTAACCAAAGCGGAACAACACACGGGAAATCTGGAACTACTTCAAAGCGATCTGATTCGGTAGTACAGCCAAAAATAATAAAATATAAAAAAATAATAATAAAGAATAAATGAAATAGCCTATGTCCACCGGAAAGAAATAAGCTTCCCAACGGTGAAAGAATTATACAAATTAGTTCAGTAGTTTTTGAGATTACCTCAAACACACAAAGTTTCTCTCTTTATATCATCATTGTCAACCATTATCAATCCACTGCTGGACGAAGGTCTCCCCAAGTTTCCTCCACAACGGTCTGTCTTCTGCCAATCTCCTCCATGTCACTCCTGCATACTTTCGAATTTCATCCACCCATCTCCCATGTGGTCTTCTTCTGGGTCTTTTCCTGTCCCTTGGAATCCAATCTAAAATTTCGGCTGTCCATCGATGGTCTGTCCTTCTGGCAGTATGTCCAGCCCATTGCCATTTCAGGGATTTAACTCTGATCATGATGTCTTCCACTCTTGTCATTTTTCGGATCCACGAGTTCCTCTTCTTATCTCTCCTGGTTATACCATGCATGCACCTCTCCATGCTTCTTTGAGTTGTCTGCAGCCTTTGTATGTCTCTTTTAGTTAAGGTCCAAGTCTCTGCACCATACGTAAGCACTGGAAGGATGCATTGATCAAACACTTTTCTTTTAAGACATAATGGCATATTGTTCTTGAAAATTATGCTGTTTCTTCCAAAAGCTCACCAGGCAAGTTTTGTACGCCGATTAATTTCTTCATCAATGTGACCCTCACTTGATATCTGCTGTCCAAGATAAACGTACATGTCTGTTATCTCCAGCTTTTCTTCATCAATCGATAAATCTTCATTTCTTGAAAAAGCATTGAACATCACTTTTGTCCTCTTTATATATTAGTATAGATTATACATATGATACCGAAGCAAAATAAAACACATTTTTAACCCCACTGTGTAGTTATCCAGACACAATCATTTCACATTCATTTCGGGTCACTGAAAGAATGCCTCAATACTCCAATGCAAGCCTGTCAACGACGGGTAAGCACGTCTTTACAAATAGGAACGTATAAAAGTAGTTGGAAAAATTAATGGGAATATTATGGAAATTTTGTTGTTGGTGACCCATCTTTTATGGACTGACCATTAATAATTCAAGTGTTTATTATACACTGACGGAAAAAAATTCCCAACACCAAGAAGGGGTTGTGTTAGATAAACGACAGTTGGTAGGCGGTGAGAGTACATCTGTAAGATGACGTCTATGCAAATTTCGCGCTTGGCGCATACGTATGGCGCTAGTAGTGCGCCTCGGAACATGCAGAGCAGGTTTGCTGTAAATACGCGCTGTAACGTTCGTGGGCATTAGTTATCATTGAGATTCGACGTAGGATGTTGATGTTAGTCAAGGATGCCTTTAAGAAGATGAAGAAGCCATTATCAACAGCTCACGGAGTTTGAACGAGGTCGTGTAATAGGGCTACGAGAAGGTGGATTTTCTTTCCGCAATATTGCAGAAGGACTTGGCAGGAATGTAGCCACTGCGCATGATTGTTGGCAGCGGTGGTCAAGGGAAAGTACTGCCTCAAGAAGACCGGGTTCCGGCCGTCCACGTGGCACTACTGAGAGGGAAGACCGCCGTGGCGCATCATACCGTGTCTGCGGCAGCAATTCGAGCTGCAGTTGCCACCACAGTGACACAACGAACTGTTACAAATCGGTTACTTGAAGGACAGCTCCGAGCCAGACGCCCTGTAGCGTGCATTCCACTTACTCCAAACCACTGCCATTTGCGACGTCAGTGGTGTCAAGCTAGAGCTCATTGGAGGACGGAGTGGAGATCTGTTGTGTTTTCTGATGAAAGCCGGTTCTGCCTGGGGGCCAGTGATGGCCGTGTGTTGGTTAGGAGGCCAGGTGAGCGCCTGTAACCAACCTGTCTGCGGCCGAGACACACTGGACCTACACCTGGAGTTATGGTCTGGGGAGCAATTTCCTATGACAGCAGGAGCACTCTCGTGGTTATCCCACGCACCCTGACGGCACAGTTGTACGTTGGTCTGGTGATTCAACCTGTTGTGCTGCCATTCATGAACAGCATTCCAGGGGGTGTTTTCCAACAGGATAACGCTCGCCCGCATACCGCTGTTGTAACCCAACATGCTCTACAGAGTGTCGACATGTTGCCGTGGCCTGCTAGATCACCAGATCTTTCACCAATCGAGCACACATGGGACATCATTGGACGACAACTCCAGCGTCACCCCCAACCAGCATTAACCGTCCCTGTATTGACCGATTAAGTGCAACAGGCATGGAACTCCATCCCACAAACTGACATCCAGCACCTGTACGACACAATGCATGAACGTTTGCGTGCTTGCATTCAACATTCTGGCGGTTACACCGGTTATTGATGTACCAGCATTTCACATTTAAAATGGCTCTTCTCGCGCTTACAATAAGCTGTGATCTTGAAACCTTAATCGATTAAATATGTTACCTACACAAATGTATTGCCGCCATTTCATTCCTCTAATACTATTTTTTCGTGGTGTTGGGATTTTTTTCCCGTTAAGTGTAGTTATGCATTTTATTACGATTCATGTTATATGACAAGAAAAAATTTCAGTCCCAGGTTACAGACTAGTATTTCATTAAAAACACAAGTAAAATATATGTAAAATGGAATGTGAGAAATCTGTGAAATCCTAATTTTCTTCAGTGTGAAATCAACATTTCGTTCTGCGACATACTCCATTAGCTGATGGAAGGTGTAGCATTTCTCTACAGCATCTTGAGAAAATAATAATCAAGGCTTGAAAAATATTTAAAATGTTTTTATATAATATGTTACATGTTGTCAATGTTATATAAAATTTACCTGACCAAGTAGCAAAAGCAGGATGTCCACAAAATGTTATCTTTTGAAGCAAAACATCAGAAGTTAAAAAGGTACAATAAACTTTCTTAGCAACACGGTGCTTCTGTCGTCAACTCAAATAACATTTGGAGCAAAATATCGACCGCCCAAAGTCTCTAAGTCACAAGACAGTTATAGAAGTGATATACCCCTGACCACAACAGTAATAAAAATTCTGATTTGCAGCAGAAATTAAAACTGCCAGGTAGAAATCAATTTTTTATTATGGTATCAAACCAATTTCTTTTTCTTTCTCCAAATCTGGTTGTCCGATGAGGCAACTACAAGTGGGCAAACCAAATTTGAAAGAATCGATTCCTTCGATTCGACTCGCTAAAAGATTCCTTTGGAGCAACTTGTTCATTTCTGTCGGTGATTCTTCCAGTAAAGAGAGCAATCTGTGTTTAGGGAACCGATTATGAGTCAAATACTTTCGTTTGTTGACAGTTTCCTGTTTAACGGACAATTTCTAAGTTTAAATCTATATTTAATTCTTAGGGAAAATTTCCCCCTTAGTTTTCATGTAAGTTTGTTTTGAAATATTCACGTAATTTATTGCATGTGTACACTTCTGAAAAAAGGTAAGATTTTCTGATGAGAACATGAACCTCATTGAGACATCCTGATGAAATTTTGATATCTAATAAAAAAAGTAATTCTGAAGATTCATTTAGGGATTCGAATCTTTTGTGGAATCGATTCTTTTCAGGAAAGATCTGTTCGCCAATGACTTAGTTTGACGATTCGTGAATTAATCATTCGCGAACAACACATCTTTTAACTGCCCGGACCAATAATTTTTTATGTCCCGGGCATGGTATTTTTCAAGCCCTGATAATCACATGTACCTGTTATTTATTACACATAGCTGTGCCCCCATCCCCATTAGGAGGGACACTACTGAGGATATAACTGACACGTCAGAAAACTAGTGGTGACACACGATCTAAAATGGAAACAAACTCACTGACAACTGCAACAAAAGAATACACCTAGCGCGCCTGAAGTCCAGTTAGTGATTTTTGTCACCGTTACTTCCGCGGAACTGTCATCATCATCATATTATTTGTATCTTCATTGGCAATAATCACCAAAAAAGTGCAATATTTACTTGCAAGTCATTAATGACTTCACAATCAGAAAGGCCAAACACTTACCTAAAAGGTCTTGGCTTCATTTCTTTAATATTGTGCAAGTTAACGAGAACATTTTGTTATGCAGCTGGCCTTTTTAAGGTTGAAACTTTCATCATATCTGCTCTCAGGTTGTTGTTGTAATTATAATTCCTCAGGTCATGAAACATTCGTATTTTCATTCAGAAGACACTAAAAAATGCTGAATTCTGACTACTGTTTGACATGCGGGATATCTCGTCAAAACTAGACGCATACTCACTATTATGTGAGTGTTGTCGACCTTCATCACACCTTTTTTTTCCTTTTATTCTATTTCTTTCTTTCCTTCACTATTCCCTCAGCAACTTGCCTTTAAACATTCACATTTCTAAGAATGGTAAAAAAAAAAAAAATAGATTTCCTATCTGAGGTTGAGAGACCCGAACCCTCAGTGCTCTGCGCCTTTTGTCAGGTGAAAAAGATGAAGATAAGATATTTGGGAACAGATTTCCCTGATAGAATAGCATGAAAGAAAAGTACAGAAATATTAGAGCTAAAGGAGTATACGGTTTCCCGTTAAGTATTGAAGTTGTAAGCTACCCTACATACTTACCTGCAACAAATCAATCAAAGCAAGTCATCCCGCAGTCAACGCCAGACCGCAAGGAATCGGGGAAAGGACAGGGAAAAGGGGTTTCTAAAAAAAAAAAAAAAAAAAAAGAACTACACAAGAAAAATCCGACAGATAAACACCCAGTTTTCTCACAAAACCATGTGTTGCAAGGCACCTTAAACCACACATTTGTCGTTTGCTCAGTTTTCGTGCAGGAGTCGGCTTTTCACCTAGCTTTTCATGGGCTTCTCAGAGAATTTTTTTTTTTTTTTCCACTGGCTGGAGGGGAGTTTGGTACTTTTTTTTTTTTTTAAACCATAGTACCTTGTTTTTGGGCCAGTCTCATATATGTGGACTGTAATATTTCTTTTTGCAAAACAAGTTCGGCCCCTAAAAGAGCCTTTTTTTTTCCTTTTTTTTTTTTTTTTTTTTTTAACAAGATTTCTTCACATGTGTGAAGTATTTTTGCAAAACAGAGTATGGCCCTTAAAAGAGCCTTTTTTTTTTTTAACAAATATTCTTCTTATGTGAACAATACCCTCTGAACACTAGTCCCAATTATTGTTTTTTGTTTTTTTTTTTTTTGCTAAGGTAGCGCTGTGAATTGGGTTCATTTCTGGAACTTTATTTATTCAAGATAGCTTTTGGCCTTTTATAACTGTCAGTTTCATTGACAGTATAGTTAATGGCCTCTCTAACTAGAGGATTAGGATGAATCTTAGCTTTTTCATAGTATCTTTTAGCTAAGTCATACACAGTGAAATGGATAGAATTGATATTTAGCATGCTTCGGACAGCATGGTTTGAAGTTCTTCCATCAAGTCCAACCATATAACGTAGGGTTTTATTTTGAAATGAGGTAATCTTACACCTAATAAATACTCACATCACACCATATTCAATTCAATATACTAATTTCACAACGTACTATTTACATACCTCATACTAACACAGTTACGTACTACATATGCAACACGTTCATACACTCAATTTAAAACCACTATCTACATAATTTATATTACACTATTTACATTTTACGGCAGTCAAATCACTGTCAACTGTGATTTACGTAGCGCTCCATTACCTCATACCTCGTAAATACCCTGCAGCAAACCCTAACCCCATCCGGCCAGTCACAAACAATCCCGAAGCGCTTTCAACAGCAAGACTGTCATTCTCAGTGGGTCAATGTATCCCTCTGCTCTGCTAACCGCAGATCAAGTGAGCAAATTCATCAAGGTTCCGGCTTCAGTCGTGAACTCCGCACCGTCTCTGGCGCCATTTATTGTCAGTGCTGTTCTCTTCCCCCCCCCTTTAATTGTTGTTCTACTTTAATTAAGGCTTTCCAATGGTCATTTAAGTTGTTTGGGTCATTCATATTACATACTTTTGATCTGTTTTTCGATTAACACCGATTCTGCAACTCTCAACTGCCTTTCATTTTTACAGCCCTTAATGATTTTAATATCTTCGAATTTCGGACATCGATGGTTTTCTAGACAATACTGGGTTACATATGAATAATTGGAATAAAAAAGAAGCTAAAACAGCATTAACCCAGTATTGTCTAGAAAACCATCAATGTCCGAAATTCGAAGATATTAAAATCATTAAGAGCTGTAAAAATGAAAGGCAGTTGAGAGTTGCAGAATCGGTGTTAATTGAAAAAAACAGATCAAAAGTATGTAATATTAACGACCCAAACAACTTAAATGACCATTGGAAAGCCTTAATTAAAGTAGAACAACAATTAAGGGGGGGGGAAGAGAACAACACTTACAATAGATGGCGCCAGAGATACAACGCTGCGGAGTTGGCGACTGAAGCCGGAACCTTGATGAATTTGCTCACTTGATCTACGGTTAGCAGAGCAGAGGGATACATTGACCACCTGAGGATGACAGTGTTGCTGTTAAAAGCGCTTGGGGATTGTTTCTGACCGGCCGAATGGGGTTAGGGTTTGCTGCAGGGTATTTACGAGGTATGAGGCAAATGGAGCGCTACGTAAATCACAGTTGAGTGGTTTGACTGCCGTAAAATGTAAATAGTGTAATACAAATTATGTAGATAGTGGTTTTAAATTGGGTGTATGAATGTGTTGTATATATAGTACATAACTGTGTTAGTATGAGGTAGGTAAATAGTACGTTGTGAAATTGGTATTGAATTGAATATAAGTGTGATGCAAGTGAGTATTTATTAGGTGTATAGGTATGTGTTTTAGAACAGAGTACCGTTTTTAGAAATGTGTATGTTTAAAGGCAAGTTGCCGAGGGAGGAGTGAAGGAAATAAATAAATAAATAGAACTAAAAATAAAAAAAAATGGAAAAAAGGGCGTAATGAAGGTCGACAACACTAACATAATAGTGAGTATGCGCCTAGTTTTGATGAGATATCACGCATGTCAAACAGCAGTCAGAATTCCGTGTTCTTTAGTGTCGTGTGAATGAAAATACGAATGTTTCATGACCTTAGGAATTATAATAACAACAACAACCTGAGAGCAGATATGATGAAAGTTTCAACCCTAAAAGGCCAGCTGCATAACAAAATATTCTCGTTAATGTGCACGAAGTGTATTAAAGAAATGAAGCCAAGACCTTTTAGGCAAGTTTTTGGCTTTTCTGATTGTGAAGTCATCATCATGTCTTTTTTTTTTTTTTTTTTTTTGGTAGAGGGTTTAACGATTAGTGAGCAACTTAGTGGGCCATAAGTAGTCGCCCGTCCCTAATTTAGGGTCACTGATTCCAGGAAAGGGAGAGAGCCAGTGCTGTACATCATGTCTCTGACAGGAAAATCACTGTTAAGCCTACCTCTAATTCATGATGTAAGTCAGCAGTTTTCTCTTTATTTTGTATCTGACTGCACTTTAGATGATCTAACATCTTAAACTTTAGGCATTTAAAAATGATTTTAGGCTATCTTGCATATCAATGGGAAATGAACCTCCCTAAAGAAATAATTCAAATGGGGGGGGGGGGGCAATTCAAATGTGCCCCAGATTTCTAAGGTACATCTGCTTAGCTTTGGTTAATTGAAACTTCATTGTCCTGGGTAGTGTAACAATGCTTAACGGAAGTTAGGAGATGTAGGTTTAATTCCCGTTCCAGGGCAATGTAATTTTAAATTTTTCTGAAGTAGTGGTTATATGGGAAACAATTAAAATACAGCACATTTGATCACACAATGAATGACGTTTGATTTTAGGCTGTAGAAGATAATAAATGCATTTTACGAAACATTAATCATTTCTGTTTAGGAAAAAATCTTCCTTACATGAAGAGACCCTTTATTTCTTTGAAGTTTAACAACCACCATGAGCAACTCTAACAGATATAAGTAATCATTCATCCCTAATTCCAGTTATGGGAAAGAGCCATGGTAAGACAAACACACTACCCATGTCTAGCTACAGTGATTTTCCAGAAACCCAGACCAGCCACCTAACAAATCTGGTTAAACTTCCGTATTCGGCCCCCAAGTAGTTCCAGCTGAAGATGTGTGACTTGTATCCATCCGAGGGGTTTGCCAAAGCGTTTGTTTGAATAAATATAAATATTAGCTTAATGCAATGAAAATTAATTATGATAATTAGAAAAATTAAGATAAACAATTAGATATCAATTAAGATTAAACAAGGAAGCCAAAAATATAAATATTTGCTTTCCAGCTCCCTTGTTTTGTCTTCAGCTGGAACTACTTGGGGGCCGAATACGGAAGTTCAGCCACAAATCTTTCTATTATACTCATAAGATTTTAGAAATCAAAACTTCACTTACATATTTCTTGTAAACTGTTACCACACTTACACCTATTTTCTTAATACAGTGAAACCAGCCTATAACAATATTCGGTAAATGCATAGTTTAGTGTCCTAAATTATTTCATCGGAAATGCTGAAGGATTTCGCAAAAAGTGAGACGTACTGTTTTTAAAGTAAGCAAGTTCATGGCAAATGGTGAAAAGATGTCGTCTTTATAGTGCATTTTAAAGATTTTTACCGTAATATTTACATGTAAGTACGACGCTGTGAACAGAAGCTGCGGCGACAACGTGAAGCTTTGCTCCACTGAAACGATGGTCTCACTCTAGCGGAAGAGTGCAACAGAAAGGGGGAACGTTCTTGCCAGGAAAGCGTTCCATTTTGTAGTGCGCGTTACGCTACAGAAAATAGCTTATCATTTCTGTCTCAATTTTTAATATCACAGTCTGATAATTTCTTGGTTTTTTGGCATATGATTCTTTGATGTGCAATGTATCAGGTCACTTCTTTGTTGACAGGTTTGTTTTTTCGTAATCCAATTTGAATGAGCTGTGAACCACGTCATCAATAGAAGGAGCAGAACGGTAACTGTATGATGCCATGTAACTTCCGTTGGAGAGAACATAACATGTACTTAAACACTTTTTTTGAAGAATGAAAGGCATCTGCATACTTTCTATTTCGTATCAGGAAATCATATGCGTAAGATCGAAGCAATTGCCACCATGTGTTTCGACAAACCACGACAAAATGAAGAACTATTTTCTATCAGGTAGCACTACAAATTGGAACACTTTCCTGGCAAGAACGTTCCCTGTTCCTCTTGTATTCTTCGCCAGAACGTGACTTTTGTTTCAGCAGAGCAAAGCTTGACAAGGTCACCGCGGCGTTGTGTTAGGCCCGCTGCAGTGCTGTTCATGTCATCGTATTTACATGTAAATATTACAGTAAAAAATCTTTAAAATGCACTATAAGATTATATTTTTTCACCACTTCAGCCATGAAATTACATACTTTAAAATCTGTATATCTCACTTTTTTGAAATCCATCAACATTTCTGAAAAAATAATTTATGACACTAAACTACACATTTACCCAATATTCTAGAGACTAGGAAAAAATATTGTTACAGTTTATCATTAAAGACAAGATTGGGCCTGATACACTCCATAATGGAAGTTATTTAATATGGGTGTAACATTTTTTTTACTAATATCATGTTAAACTTAAATTACTAAATAACACTAAAGATTAGGAATGAAGCTGAACATAAATCATACAAATCTAATTCCAGTTCGAAAATTTAACACTCATATTTTAACTACAAGGGGCATCCTGAAAGTAATGCCTCTTCCTTAATAACTTTTGAAATTTATGAAGTGATAAACTACAAGAGGCATCCTGAAACTAATGCCTTCTCCTTAATAACTTTTGAAATTTTGAAGTGATAAACTGCAAGGAGCATCCTGAAAGTAATGCCTCTTCCTTAATAACTTTTAAAATTTTAAAGTGATTTTAATGAAACTGCACTGACATGTACTACAATATGTTACCATGTGGGAGCAAATTTTTTCCAGAATCAAAAATAAGGTCATGAAGTACAGAGAAAAGCAGTGAGCTGTAATTAAATTCCTGCAAAATGAGGGGTGTGAGGTTCCAGAAATCCACAGAAGACTCCTGGCAGTGTATGGAGCTACCACAATCGATATCAGTAAAGTCTGAAGATGGATTAAGAGGTTTTGAGAGGGAGAAAGTTCAGTGTTGGACAAACAATGGAGTGGAAGACCCGCAACTGCAGTGACAGATGCCAACAGGCAACGAGTGAAAGGCCTCATCACAGCTGATCGTCGTGTCACCATCCAGGAGTTGTGTGATGCAATTCACTGTGGTCATAGTGCTATTGAAACATTAATTAGGAATCTGGGCTACACAAAAAAATTTGTTCAAAGTGGATCCCAAGAAACCTATCCCGTGAATAATGTGAACAAAGGGTACACATGTGCCGGAACTTCTTGGACTGTTATGAGAAGGTGGGGCGGGTGTTTTTCTCTAATGATGTGATGGGGGGATGAAACCTGAGTGTTCTTCCATGATCCAGAAACAAAACATGCGTCAATGGAATGGCTTTCGGATTGGATTGGATTGGATTGGATTGCAGGTTTAACAACCACCGTGAGCAACTCAATGGGCTTATAAGCAGTCGTCCCTCCCTAATTTAGGGTCACTGGTTCCAGAGAAAAGAGAGAGCCAGTGCCGTAAGACAAACACAACATCCATGCCTCACCGGGATTCGAACCCAGACCCTGTTCGGACGAATGATCAGAGGCCATCACTTAGACCACTGCCACCGGGGCGGCCAATGGAATGGCACTACACATCTTCACCTCAACAGAAAAGACCAAAACAACTTGTTCCGCAGGGAAAGCGATGACAATTTTCTGGGACAAACGTGGTGAGCTATCAGAAGGAAAAGACATGACATTCCAAAGGAAGGAAGCTATCAGAAGGAAAAGACATGACATTCCACTTCATAGTATTGTTTTACACCATGATAACACACGTCCTTACACCTTAATGAAGACTTCACAGGCTATTGCCAAAATGGGGTGGACTGTAATGCCCAAACCCACTACAGTCCTGATTTGGCTTCCTCACACTTTTTCCTGTTTGGCCCTTTAAAAAACATACCTTGTGGGGAATGTTTCGACGATGCAGTGTTGGAATTAGAAATAAATCTTCTACTGGCCCAGCAGACCACTAGAATTTGCAAACCACTGGTCCGTAAAAAAAAATAATGGAATAATCTTAAGACATTTACAATATATGCAGAAAAAAATGTATCATTTCAACGGAATTACCTCTAATATTTGTTTTTAAACCTACCATTAGTTTGCAGCCGAAAAAGAAAACCATACAGAAGGGTAAAATAAATAGAAATTAATTTTTTAACTTGTGACAAATTTTTATGTGTGTTGTATTTTCAAACAGCTGAATGTTTGCATTTTCATAGATGTTATTAATATTATTAATGTATGCATCTTCAATACCGCAGGATTTCAGAGCCGTTGTAACTGCTGATGGTTTCATCGAATCAAAGGCTTTTTCATAATCGATAAAAGCCATGCACAATGGAAGTTCATATTCCCTCGCACTTTCAATTAGTTCTCTCAGTACGTGGATATGATCTATTGTGCTGTAGCCACTCCTGAATCCAGCTTGTTCTCTCGGTTGAGCCAGGTCCAGTGTTACCTTCAAGTGGTGTGAAAGAACTTTAGTGAAGATTTTATAAACCACTGAGAGGAGGCTGATAGGTCTGTAGTTCTTAAGATCCTCAATGTCACCTTTTTTATGTAGTAGGATCATTGTAGCATTGTTCCAATCCTCAGGAATCTTCCCTTCATTAAGGCATCGAGTGAAAATTTGGGCGAGTACTGTTTCAATTTCTCCACTTGCTTCTTGTATGATGTCTACAGTAATTCCATCTTCTCTAGGAGCTTTTCCCCACTTCATGTTCTTGATTGCATGAGCAACTTCTGCTGGGAGGACTGGAAGAACTCTGGTACTGGTACCTTTCATGATGTCTGGAGTACATGTATCATCCCTTTCATATAATTTGGAATAGAAATCTTTCACTCTTGTCAAAATTTCGCCTCTATTTCTTATTATAGAACCATCTTCTTTTCTCAGAGCCATAATCTGTTTTCTTCCCTTACTGAGATGCTCCTTTGCTATCTTTAGGCTTTGGTTGTTTTCAATTGCTTTCCTCACTAGCTCACAGTTGAATTTCCTTACGTCTTCAGTGATACTTTTTTGTACTGTCTTGCATAGCTCTATATATTCCACTTTGGAAGTCACATCTTCTTTAGTTGTCTTCATCTCTCTTCTTTTTTGCATCAACATTTTGGTTTTTCCTGATTATTTGTTCACATGCAACTTGTTCTTAGACCCAGCTAATTTTGTTGCTGTTTCCATAAGAGCTTTGGTTACTTTTCTGTTAACTTCCGAAATATCCACTTCTTCCGATGTTAGGCCTTCTAAAGCAGAGAATCTGTTTTTCAGTTCCAACTTGAAAGTATTATGGTGTTTTTTAAGGTTGGTTATGTCAATACATTTTGTTTGTCTTATGAGCTTGCTACGTTCGAGTTTAGTGTTGAGGTGCATCTTACATCTCACCAATCTATGGTCACTACCTGTGTTGAACTTGTTCAGCACACTGCAGCCTTCCATGACAAATTTTTTGTTACACATAATAAAATCAATTTCACTTGTCGTTCCAATTGGATGTCTCCATGTCCATTTCCTGTGTGGCTTTTTCTTGAAAAAGGAGTTCAAGATGAAAAATCCTTCTGCCTCTGCAAATTCAGCGAGAGTATTTCCACGCTGGTTTCTGTTGCTGTGACCGAATTTACCTACTGAAGTTTCATTCTGTTGCCGTTGCCCTATTTTTGCATTGAAATCTCCCTTAATTATCTTCAAGTGCTGCTTACCTTTATTATTTAGATGACGAATTTCCTCATAAAAATTCCTCAATTTCTTCTTCAGGATGACTTGTGGTGGGTGCATAAGTTTGAATAATCTGAGCCTGGTATCTTCTTGAGAGTTGGATAACGAGTCGTGCAGCTCTGTCAGAGGAACTTTCAACTTCTACCACTTTATCCTTCAGTTTCTTGTTTATTATAAATTCAACACCACTAGTTCTGCCAGTATCTGTCCCACGATAGTAGAAGAGATGTCCACTTTTCACTTCAATGAGATCTTCTCCTTTTCTCCTTACTTCACTTAGCCCGACGATGTCCCACTTGATCCTTTGTAGTTCCTCTTCCAATTCAAGAAGCCTTGAATCAGAAGATAGGGAGCGTCCATTATACGTAGCCAAGGTCAGCATCAAATGGCAGCCTAGTCCGGTCCTCCGGGGATTCTTAGCACCCTCTGCCTTCATGTCGCACTGGCCGCTCGCTGCCTTGGCCAGGTACATTCCAGCTGCCGGAGACTGAGGGCCAAGATTTAAGTTGTAGAGTCATTTGGGAGGTGTTTGGCCATAACTCACCACGCTGGCCAAGCGGGTTGGTGAGTGTGGGATGGCATTTCTTCTGATCCCGATGGTATAGTTATACCACTATTGCCGGTCGTCAGAGCCTCTTTAGTGGGAACAGGATGCACCACGACAAGGCGGGGTTGATATTTGTCAAAGAGAGGCTGTGATGTTACGCATCACCTGACCTTACATTAATATATTACATTAATATGACAGACATTAATATGTGCAGTTTTATAAAGAAAAATAAGATTAGTTTCATAGAAATGAAATGTCAAATATTATTTATTGCTAGTTTCTTTCCCTCATTAACGGAACTACTTAGGCACTCATAATTTCCATACTTTCACACAAATTTTTATTTCAGTTAAAACACTAATAAGTAACAATTTTGTAAAGAAAGTTGAGGTTCGCTTTATGGAAATGAAATGTTGAACACTAAATAACGTAATTATTTATTGCTAGTTTCTTTGCCCCTTCAATGGAACTATTTGATAATCGGAGCCATTTAATGTTTAGAGTTGCACACAATGCAATTTTGAAATTATATGCTTAGCACATATCTTCTTATAGATTACAGCAATATTAATTCCTTATATTTTTATAACAAAAAAATCACTTTTAATATTAACACCTTTTCAGGCAGGCACTACAAAATTCAGACTTTGCTTTCTGTCAGTAGTTGTAAAGGTATCACTGTGCTCAAGTATGTAAAAGTATGCTTGTAGCATTCATGTAAACTTAAAACTTTTTGGGCATGATGTGTATACTGATCCCACAGCATTTATGAAATATGCATTTTCACTTCTGATCTCTAATTTCCAGATCTGTTTGACACGAAATATCATTGTCTGCACATAAATGCCATATTTTCCCATTGGGGTTTCTGTTAATCATGACTTTATTACCCACACATCACAATGCAAAATACCCACTTGTTTTCAAATAATAGAAAAGATGTTTGTAATTTTATGGTGAAAATAATGTTAAATATTCAGAATAGTACACTTTACTTTTCCGAGGTTCATAAACGTCAGTATCATAAAACTGGAGTTTGTTCAAATAAAAGATCTTAAGTTTTGTATAGAAGTAAATATGAACAGTTATCAGTTAACAACCTGCAAATTCCAAATAAAAAAGAAAATGTTCGATTTGACAACTGAACATAAATATATATACAAAAATAAATCTTTGGGCTGTGCTGTGATAACACACCAACAGATTTTGACTTTCTCGTGAATGTTACTCCTCAAATTTCATACACAATTGTGAGAGGTTTTATCATTTGAGGGCCTCAACAAACTGCATTTGTCAAAATACAACTAAATTCCTGTTGGTGCTCCAATGGAATGATTGTCTAAAGTAAAAACTACAGAATTTACCTGCATTTACCCGCATTTTGCTTCTTTAAATATATGAACTCCCTAAAACCCGTTTCTAACTTGCTATTGTGTACAAACAATATACACAAACAAAAGCAAATTGTGTCACTATAGGTGAAAAAAACATGTGGAAAATACTACGCCAGCCTCGTTAAATAATTATTAAACATATAATTGTGTTGTAGCGGATAGAAAAAAAAATATGATTTTGAATACTGATAAAATTCACATCATGTACACAAAATATACAGATCGTGCAATTAAAGAGCTGAAATGTTTCTAATTGCTGAAGACAGCGACTGACATATTTTTGGTTGCGAAGATAATGTAACATTTTCGATGACCATAAACTAAATTTCATTTCACAAAATCATCCAGCACAGACCGAAGAAAAGTTTTATCACAGGAAAGTTTTGTTTATACCGAATATCAACATCCGAGTTCATACAAGTGGTAAGTTTTAAAATTTATTTTATGTTTACCAACCTTGTAATTTTCGCCTGTCTGCCATCGCTACGAGAAAGAATGTAGCATTGTCAGGAGCATAGTAAACTAGATAAAGATTGATCTTCAGAGTGATAAAAATATTAAATTAATGTTTTAAATAGAGATTTGTCTCCTTCTTCGCAACCAAAATGGCTACTCTTATGCGAGATTAACAGAGTGGATACATGTATTACTACGCAACCGAAACTACGCTTTCCCTCCCTTACAAAAAGCTTGAAATATTCACTGATAGCACTAACAAATGTTTTATATTAGAGATGATAAGTAGCCGAGAAAAAGTTCTGAACGAAAATTCAGGTCAAGTAAACTTTAATTTGTATCGGATAGAGACGGTTGTGATGAGGCCAGTCAGGATCTGAACCAGTAATATACCAATGTGACCCGAGATGTCAAAACATTTTTTTGCCCCCATCTTTTAACTATGGCGTCTCTTAGCAACAGTAAACCAGGTACTCTTTCCTGCGCGCGGAAAGCGGATTATGGAATTACAAAAATTTGAAAACAGTTTGCAACCAACCTCCTTGGGTGTTACATATCGTTGAAATGCACGGTTTACAAATTCCAATTTAGTTATTTCCATAAGTGGCAATAGAAATTAAATCCACAAACTTCGAATAACAAGAGTTAAGCATACGTTGGTTGGAAATAAAAGTACGTAAAACTAAAGCAACAACTACAAAATAATAAAAATCAGTAAAATTAAGCAATGTAGAATAAACTTAGCACCAAATCGGAAGATAAGAAATTTGATACGAAATTATTCGTACACAAGTTCTTGGTATAAATTACGATTAAATGTGTTTTTTATATTCACCTGTCTGCCTGCTGCAGTGAAAGTTGCGAAACAAAAACATCCCAACAACTATGAAATATTTCCGTCATAAAAATGTTTCAAAAAAGTTCTTGTTGTGTTATAGTGATCATATGTTAAACACAGGATTGAATTCAAGTAACAAAGGATTTTTTTTTATTGGGAGTTTAACGAGCAACTCATTGGGCTGTCGCCCGTCCCTAAATTAGTGCTATTGGTCCCAGGGAAGAGAGAAAGTCAGTGCCGTAAGACAAAGCAGAACATCCATGCCTCGTTGGGATTCCAACCCGGAGTCCGGACCCATCTCACACGAATACTCACAAGCCAGCGTTTATACCACTGCGCCGCCTTGGCGGCTAACACAGGATTAACTTGCAATGCATATATGCGTGGAAGTTTAAAACATATCAGCAGGTCTTTATAGTCATCGGCTACTGAATAACGATAAGGTTCCTAAATATCTCAGATTGGAGCTATTAAGGAACCACATATAATTGGAGCCTCTGACCAATCGAGGGTCGAATGGTTAGAAGCTCCAGTTCCTAGTTAATTGTCCTACATAGTTAGGCCCTTGCAGTGCTGGCGCGACCAGGGTGCGGAAGGTACGACGCATCAGGGCGGGACTCCTCAGGGGGCAGCATTTTTTCGTCAAAAATAGCGAATGGAAAGAGACTGAAAAGTAGAAAAAAGGAAAAGAAAGATGATGGTGAAAAGAAAAAATGATATAAAACGCTAAAAAAATAAAAATGAATAAGTAAAAATAATAATTCAAATTTAATTTCGCAAACAATTAGATAATATTGTTTCGGTTCGCCTGGGTTCAGCAAAAAAACAAACCAAAAACCAATGGCGACAAAGATCTGGCTGCCACCCCGGTGGCGCAGTGGTCTAAAGCGCTGGCCTCTGATCATTCGTCCGTCAGGGGTCCGGGTTCGTATCCCGTCAGACATGGATGTTGTGTTTGTCTTACGGCACTGGCTCTCTCCCTTCCCTGGAATCAGTGACCCTAAATTAGGGACGAGCGACTGCTTATAGCCCATTGAGTTGCTCACGGTGGTCGTTAAACCTCAATCAAAAAAAAAAGATCTGGCATGCCAACTTTGAGGAGAGAAGCTTTAGTGGATCACGTAAGCGCAGTGGGCATAGGCGCAGTTACAGGGGGGGACAGGGGACGTGTCCCCCTTTTGCCACCAAAAAGAAGAAAAAAAAGCAATTTTATCGTACAAAAAAATTTCATTTGAGACTTGTTCTTTCTCTTTTTTAAACGTATAATAGTAAGACTAAGAGACAAACTTCAACACGAAGATTAATCGCAGATTGCGTTTGACTGGTAGAAAGTGCCTGACCTTGACGGAATGACAATACATGATTATAAGGTAAGGGGGACATTTTTTGTACCAAATCAAATCAGATGATATGTAGGAGATTTTAGGAAGGGAGTGTCTGACCCCCGGTCTTAAATAACCCTTAGAAATAGGTAGCTAGGAGATTTAGGCTAGAGTGTCGGATAGGAGAGTGATACGGAAGCAATTCAGAAAGAAGAAGAAAGACGCCCTTATTTATAACCGGGGAGCCAGTACCTTGGGTCCGACGGCTTAACGTGCCCATCCGAAGTACGGCGGATATTTAGTGGTTCGAGCGTTCGTACCTGCCTGGGATCGAACCTGAGTTTCCCCCATGGAAGTCACGAGCGTTGACCACTAGGCCATTCACTGCCCTCTTTGTACCAAAGACAACCGCTTCTGGCTTTAAACGGGATGTGAAGAGGGCAGGGTAGAAGAAGTTCGCTTAGAGAGGGAAGTGGCCGAGTGGGGATGAAATGAACGCTGACAAATTTCCACAGATCAGAACCGCATGGAGCCGGCCGGAGGGGACTAACTTCCCTCCCGGTCTGCCTGTCTCAACCCCAAATCCGGAAAAATTTTCAAGGTATCTGTTCCCGTACCCGAAATGCCCGCTTCCCTTAATCTGGTCGTAGCCAGTTTCAGACTTCGGGTCACACGGGAATGAAATTGTTTTCTGGCGTCTGGCGGCGAGCGTAAAGAGCGGCTCCCTCATGAAGAAATTGTTCGGTTAAACAGAAAACCGCATGCAGCTTTTGTGAAACATTAGTTCGTTGTTCGTGTCTGCTTGCCTAGGTTGTACTCTACAAGAGTTTCTAATCAGGGTTTCGTGGTTATTCGCTTTCTGGTTGTGCTGTAATTTATATGTCTTTAAAATGAAAAGAGGGCAAAAATCTTTGGTTGATTGGTTCTCGAAACCTAAAAAAAAAATTAGTTGAAATTGAGCAAGTTTTTGTTTTTTTATTGGAATTTTAACGACCACAGTGAGCAACTCAATGGGCTATAAGCAGTCGCCCGTCCTTAATTTAGGGTCACTGGTTCCAGGGAAGGGAGAGAGCCAGTGCCGTAAGACAAACACAACATCCATGCCTCACCGGGATTCGAACCCGGACCCCGTTCGGACGAATGATCAGAGGCCATCGCTTAGACCACTGCGCCACCGGGGCGGCAAGCAAGTTTAGGATGCAGTTGTATGTGCTCCTGATTCATTGAAAGAACATTTTTTTTTTTTTTGATTGGAGGTTTAACGACCACCGTGAGCAACTCAATGGGCTATAAGCAGTCGCCCGTCCCTAATTTAGGGTCACTGGTTCCAGGGAAGGGAAAGAGCCAGTGCCGTAAGACAAACAGAACATCCATGCCTCCCCGGGATTCGAACCCGGACCCCTTACGGACGAATGATCAGAGGCCAGCGCTTAGACCACTGCGCCACCGGGGCGGCTGAAAGAACATGAGCTGAAGATTTTGCAGCCGAAGAATTCTCTCGATGATTTGATAAAGAAAAGTATTTCATCTGTCCAGCAACCATAACACTGCGATCCGGGATTTCTTCTAGTCCAAACTTTGAGGAACAGAGTTTTGACTTTTCAAAACAATTGGTATGTAAAATTTCCTTGGTTGCACTCAATTCAAAACCACGGTGTTGCGTGTTGCTTCTGCGCAAAACTTTGTCACAACAATCTTAATGCTCTTCTTCCAAAGTCACAAGAAATCACTTTCAGGGCATCTTGTTTTAGTAATTGGGAAAAAGCTATCGAAAAATTCCACGCCCACGAAAAAAGTAAAGCACATAAACATTGTGTTTTGCAACTAAAGCATATTGCACAATCAGAACCGATTGGATTCCAATTATCCACTCAATCTAAAAAACAGCAGCAAAAAGCCCGTGTTTGCCTAGAGAAGGTAGTTTCGAGCTTAAAATACCTATGTAGACAAGGTTTGGCGATCCGAGGTAGACATGACGAAGGGAATTTCATGAAACTTCTAGAATTGAAGTTTGGCGATGTCTCTAAACTGAAAGAATAGATGAGTCGTAAAAAAAAATTTATCACCTAGAAAATTAAAAATTAAATTTTGGAAATGTTTGCTGGCCAAATAATACGTAAAATCTGTTCAGAAATCAATGGGCTAGTTTATCCTGTATTTTCCATTATTGTAGACGGTACGCATGGCATTACTGGGAAAGATCAGCAGTCGATATGTATTAGATACGTTGATAAAATCCTAACAACAAGAGAGGAATTTATTGTATTTTACCTGGCGGAAGAAACAACGAGACAAAAATTTAGTGAAATAATTCTCGATGCCCTTCGTTGGTTGCAACAGCCGATAAATCTGTTAAGGGGGCAAACTTATGACGACGCTGCAAATATGTCTCGAGAATATAACGGTACACAAAAAGTTATATCAGACATACAGCCACTGGCGCTATTTGTTCACTGTGCAGCCCACTGCTGCAATCTTGTTACTGAGGCTGTTCTCTTCAGCTGCGCTGCATTGAAATCTTCTTTAGAGTTAGTTAGTGAAATGGGTGTTTTATTTGGGCAAAGTGGGAAATTTAGATTTTTATTTGAAAGCATTGCCATAAGCAATTCCGGTTCATTCACTACATCAAAACCTCTCTGCCCGACACGCTGGACTGTTCGTTTGGTAGCAGTTCTGGCAATTTTTACTCAGTATGAATCAGCGTTAAATGCTTCGGAGGAAATGTCAATCACTACCACATGCTAGCATCAGCCTTTTAGAGAGACTTAGAAAGGGATCTTCAGCTGTTGGTATGTGTTTCGCAGCTAAAAAATACTGCAGCCGCTGCAAGTACTGAATAAATCCTTACAAAGCCAAACCCAAACGGTCTCTGGTACGATTAAATCAGTGGAAATTGTTAAAGCTACGCTGGAACGTAAAAGAAACGAAAGTTTTTTTTTATTGTGTTGGAGAGAGCAATGAACATTATTGATTCGATTAATCTAGATCCCCTTGAATTACCAAGGCTCAGAAATCCCTCGAAGCGCTTTTGCGGAAATTCAGAAAATTACATGGCTCAAAACTCCGAGAAATATTACAAAATACAGTTTCTATAAATTTTGGACATAGCAACCGTGCAACTTTACTGCACGGTTCCACGAAAAGGGGATCATTAAATATGGAAATCTAGAAGATTGACTAATGAAAGATGGCGCACATCAGATCATAGCTTCATATCCGGAGTTTGACAAAAGTTTTCTTATAGCTCAACTTGCAATGTTCCGTCATCATTATAAATACTCAACAAGAGCTGAAGCTGTCCAGATTATTAAGGCCATGCTAATTGAAGTAAAAAAGTTTTTCAGCGAAGTCATTCATTTAATTCGTCTCCTACTGACTGTGCCAGCATCTATATGTGAAGCTGAAGGAAGCTTTAGTGCTTTAAGAAGACTAAATACCTACCTGAGAAGCACAATGTCCCAACAGCGACTAAATACCGTAGCTGTTTGCCTTGTACATCAAGAAGTACTTGATAGTGTAAACATTAATGAAATAATGAAAATATTCTCTGAAAACCATGAAGAGCGCAGGCGAGTGTTTGGGAAATGGTGATATATACAGAACTCAACTGAATCTCAAACCTGTAAATTCCCTAACTGCATTGCAGTTAACATTAGCAGCCAAGCCAAGTGATTGATTTTTGTTCAAAAAGCAGTAGTTAAAAATCCGTAAAATAAAATTATGCGATCACTTCCTCCCATAAACTTGTGGGTCACTCCGCTCAGTTATCTAAAGAAGAAATTGTTAAAAGGATATTTAAAAAAGGGGATTACAATACGCATACGGACTGTAAATTGTTGATGACTTAAACCAGACATTTCTATGAAATGGAAGATATAAAATTTTGAGCGAGTTCTTAGTAAAAAGAAAAGAAATTGCAGTAAAATAAAAGTCTGTTTTCCTTTGTGTGTGTGTGTGTGTGTGTGTGTGTGTGTGTCCCCCTTCCCTATCTTCACAATCCAATTGCGCCAATGGCCGTGGGTAAAACTTTCTTCTCTAGCTGTCCCGCTCTTGGAGCAGTGGGTGTTCGGGAACTCAGTAGTAAAGTTGTTTACCCTCTATCATGTTTGTTCCTCCTGTGCAACATCAAATACTTAGTGAAAGTCAATGCAGTATGTACAGAGAGTGTAATTCAGTGAGGTTGTAGTAGAGACGTGACTTTTTGCATGGCAACGTGCCTTAGTAACGTAAGTGAAGGATAACCAGTCCCTGTTGAAATGATGGCGTCCTACTTTGAAAGTTTAACTTCCGAGTACAAAATGCGGTATTTGGAAAAAAATTAAGCGATTGAAGGAAAATATCTGTATGTGCTGAATGCAAGTATCTTCGAAGATGACGCGAAAAGTTTTCCAAAAGTACAAATAGTAAATATTTTCTATTACTTTGTTTTGGTCGAACCGCTTTTACCATACAACAGCTCGAGGCATATAAAAGTCTTGAAGCAAATAGCATTTTATTATCGTGGATATTCTTTTACATGGTCATTTAGTGTGATCACTAATTAGTGAGTAATTAGGAACTCTTCAATAAAAAGTGTTTCTCTTAGTTCTGGGAAACGTTTTCCAAGACTTAGAAAAATTTAGAGCAAAATCTGTTTTTCCACGCAAAATTGTGGTGAAAAAACCCAATAATTTTTATTTGCGCCCTACGTTATTTATCCGTAAATAAATTTAGCAGCATAATCCCAGTCTGTAAACAGACCTAGACACCAAAAAAGAAAAAAATAATAATTCGGAAATAATTTTATCCATTATTTGCATTTTCCCACAAAAGTGTACTTCATCTCCAGTTAAAAATCCAGGTTACTAAAAATAAAATCAACAGTGGTTTGGAAAGGAAATATATAGAACGAAATATTAAAGTAAAAAACAAAAATCTCCCAACACTGAGAACCAAATAATTTTAAAAGTGAAAATAATAAGTGAAAAGCCGAAAATTCCCCAAAAAGTGGGTCAAGCTCTCCTAAAAAATCCAGAACAGCCGAAGAGATTTGATTCTGACTAACAGTCAGATTGGCTAACAAATTAACTTTCAGCTCTATAAAAAGTTTCAACACCTCCTTGATCAGTCAGGAACCTTCTGAATAGAAACCCCTGAAGAGGAAAAACCCAAACGCACAGAAGTGCAGATTGGATACCGAAGCGTTGATTTAGGAATTTTTTTGACTAAGAGACAAACTCTGAAGGGTGTTCTATCAGAAAATAGTCAATAGCAATAAACCCTACGCAAAACAAAAGCCAACACCTTTTAAATTCAACTTGAAAACTTCGAATCAACAAGTGAAACGACTGGCCTAATAAGTACAAGCACTGCACGCCAACAGTATTTGAACAAGTAAAAAATAGGTTCCCAGCCTTACCAGAAATCACTGACTTATAGATAAAACTAACCTTTAAAAGATTTGTTGCCTTTGAAGAGTCTAACTCTTCAATATTTTTGTTAACATTGATCGTCCATGATCACATTTTACACAATAACTGCAGGACAGCCAGCTGTGTTTGCCCTTCGGAAACTTGCAATGACTGTTGCCACCTAACTGAAACTTCTCGATGACGTAACGTGCTACATCCTCATTTTGTGTTAGTACTCTTCATCGTGGGAAAATGCTGTCAGCTATTTATTTGTGTGCAAAGCAGCGTGTTTGGCTCGATGACCATGAGCTTCAAAAAGTACACAGACATATTGACACTACGACGGTTGGCCTAAAATTTTTGGTTTGTGAATAGTGTCATCTCAAGAAGATTAATGGTAAGAGTGATCTAGGTTACAAGTAATCTGGCCATTAAAAGCAACAACAGGGACTGCAGTGTTGAGAGGCATTTTTTAAAACTTTCTCATTCATTAGTATGAGGAAGTATTCATCGTGAAAAATTCGCCTCCGAGATTTCAACGGAAATACACGTTCTGGGGACCGCCGAATACGATTTCACTATTTTGGCCATGGTGTCTGTGTGTGTCTGTCTGTTTTGTGTCCACCATAACTCAAAAGCTATATTAGCGAAATCTAATATTGTAGGGGGAAGAGGGGGGGGTTGTAGCAAAGACCTTTAAGATACATAAACTGGGAAACCGTAAGTTAGCCGTGCGAGATTTGAAGTTCAGCGTTGTACGCCAAGAATCTGCCACATCTCATTGTTTACTAAAGGTATTCGAGTGTTTATATATCAGTTAAGTTACATCCAGTTTTTTATATATAACCAGTAAGATTTAATATTTTAATATTTTTTGTTTTTATAATAGCATGTATTTATTGTAAAATATTTCAGAAAACAATATAGCCAGATTTAATGAGCTATACGAATTTTCAATGAAACGAAACTTTTTAATGAGCTACAAATTTTTCAATTTAAACAATTCTCTTTTCCGAGATTTTTTATCTCCGAGATTTGAAATTGTCTAAACTCTAAATTATGTGAAGAGGGCATTTTTTTCTATCATATTTATTTTTTAATTTATTTTTTCTCCCGTTGAGTAACTATTATACGAACTCATAATACTGAGGAAGAACTTCCAATTAAAAGGTTTGTTCTCGTCAATTCTCTTAAGAATATACAAATGGCCACATTAAAATGATTTTTGACATTACTTAGAGTGTGAAATACGAATTTCATGCAACTAGATGACACAGTTTGCAAGCAGCTGAAGCCAAAATACATTTTACATGTAGGACAAGCGCTCTTTTCCTTCAGTCATTTCATATCCCCCCAAAATTACGATAATGATGTTTTCTTTAATCGTAAGTTAAAAGGTGCAACGTACAATTAACCTCCCATTGAAAAAAAAGTAATAGGCGGTATTATAACAACGTAAAATTTTTTCTTCAGCGCAGGTAAAAGAGTTTAATTAGCATTGTTTACATATAGGACACATACAAGCTCTGAAATCAAAACGACTCCAGGTGCTGCCACTCATTTACACAAGAGCTTCCAGTCTATGTATCTAAAGGTCTTTGGTTTGTAGTACCTTGATGTGCTGATTATATTTTGGTACAAATCGAGGAAACGGAAGGGGCGTTCCCCATAACGCGTTTGCTCTTTCTTTATAAAGCTCAAATACTATTGTGGATATTTGGACGAAATTTATTATTCAGCAGCTTTGTTATACGTATATTATGTGTTCACTTGATTTTAGTAAAAATCGGGTAACCGGAAATAGGCGTTCCCTATTGAACTTTTCTTATTTTGTTATACTGTATAACTCAACAATTGTTGGGCTTATCAACATTAAATTTTATAGTTTGCAGTTTTTTTGTTATGCATCTTCACATCTCAGTTTGTGTATGAGAAAGTCCAAAGGAGGCCACTACGGATTTTTTAGCACGTCTTTTGTAAAAAAAGATCGCGCTTATGTTATCGGTTTGTCCCACGGTGTATGATAGTCAGGTGATACGGCTCTGGAAACAAAAATGGCCCGTTAATGTCGCTTGTCACTAGATGGCGCGACGAACGTGTGGGCCGATGATTTGATACAACCTATGCTTTCTTATGGGAGGAAGCGGTAGAAACATTGGTATTTTACGAATGCTATTTTGCTTGGAACTAAAAAACAATAACCGGGAACGCTTCGCAAACATGCACTTTTGTGCCTACCACATGGAATTTGTCAAACAAGTGTTATATATATATTTTTCACCACAGAGTGAGTACTCTAACGTGAAGGTTTCTGAGCACACGATGCTGAGTTTTTTACTGAGACAATAGAGAATATATCCTTTCTCATAAAAAAAAATGTACTTCTTGTAAAATGAGATGGTGCTGTACATTCGGAGGAGCAATTTTAACATCGAATATCAGTTTTTTCGTAAGTCATTGGAGCATCGTTAATGGAAACTGCATGTTTTGAAAACTTACCGAATTTTTCGCAAAAAATAATTTTGATTATACTTCCGCTCGAGAAATAATTCACTGTTGATGCTTTCATTTAGTAATGAACAATATCTTACACATTTGTTTTGTTTTTGTACCTAATCATACTAATGAATAAGGATCTCCCTCCATCTGTGCTGGCGATGACGACAAAGAAAGTGCATCGCGGCAAAATGGCTGCTTTTTCTCTGCGGAAATTTCCCTGACCTGCGTGCATATAGTACTATGAAGATATTTGATATCAAGGGATAAAATTTGTGCTCTTACATTGAAACAATGGTTAATGCTCTTAACGTAAACATTTTTCACATTGTAAGCTGTGGAAAAATGTATCACATCCTAATGCTTGCCGCCAATTTCCCAACCTTGTTGGGTCATTAAAGGTTGATACATATTCTTTATATGTCGCATAACCTGTCCGATAACCGATGGTTCAGTACAAAACACTTTCTCCCATACCTAAAACAGAACTGAACAGATTCTAGTCCGACATTTAGCTCGCTATAAATTTACCTCCTGTTAAGTAAAAACAGAGTTGACGTACTTTACCTTCTGTACAGAAACTTGAACGTTTCTGGAACTCCATACAATATAATTGCACAAAGTAATAAATAAAAAAATACTCAAGATAAATACCGATTTTGCACTAATGAAATCATAAACACCATATAATCCTATTATGGTTAGCGTGACCGATCGGCCAACAGTGACATTAATAATCCGTTTTTCAAACTGTTGCAATACGGTGAATCGTATCCATTGACTTATCATACACCGTGGTTTGTCCCAAAGACCTTTAAGATGCATAGACTGGAAGTTCTTGTGTAAATGAGTGGCAGCAACTGGCGACATTTTGATCGCAGAGCTTGTACGGCAAAAACGGCATGTGTCCTATTGTAAGCAACGTTAATTAAGCTCTTTCACGTGCACGAAAGAAGAAATTTTACGTTGTTTTAGTACTGCGTATTATTTTTTTTTCAATGGGGTATTAATTAGACATTGCGCCTTTTATCTCACGATTAAAAAACATCATTATAGTAATTTTGGGGGATATGAAATAACTGAAGGGAAACGTTGCTTGTCCTACTAGTGTAAAATATATTTCGGCTTCAGTTGCTTGCAAACTGCGTAATCTAGTTGCATAAAATTCGTATTTCACACTCCAAGTAATGTCGAAAATCATTTTAATGAGGCCATTTGTTTATTCTTAAGAGAAATTGCCGAGAACAAAATTTTTAATTTCGAAAGTTTTTCCCGGAGTATTATGAGTTCGTAATAGCTACTCAACGGGAGAAAAAATTAGTAAAATTAAATATGATAGAAAGAAAATGCCCTCTTCATATAATTTAGAGTTTAGACAATTACAAATCTAGAGGATGAAAAGTCTAGGAAAAAACACGAGTTAGCAAACCATGTGTAGGTTTAACCAGAAACCTTCACTTTAGAGCCATACACAGTCTGGTGAATGATACAAGGGTCTAGTAAAAACTAAGTCGCTCAATTTAATATTTAAAGATCAAATAAGTGCAAAAGGTTACTGGTTTACTATCTTGCACTTAAAATACTAAAACACCTCTATTATTTCAAGGAAAAGATTAAAAAAGTGGGTGAGAAGCCTAGATTGAAACTGCAAGTCATGGTAAATGACACAAGGTTCTAGTAAAAGCTTTGTCCCTCAACTTAATATTTAGAAATAAAGTAGGTGCAAAAAGTTACTAGCTAACTACTATTCTGCACTTAAAATACTAAAACACCTCTATTATTTCCAGAGAAGGATTATAAAAGGATGTGAGAAGCTTAGACTGAAACTGCAAGGCACGGCAACATTGCTGCGACCAGCGCTTGAATCCGGATGAAAATATGAGAATGTTTCCTTTTTTTTTCTCACGCTGTTTTTTTCTTGGAGACAACTTGGCCGTCGCACTTCTCTTTTCTATTTCCAGACAGGGGATACCGGTATAGTGAGACCGCAAAGATATGTGTGCCTTGTCTTGGCTTAGCTTCATTTCCAGTTAGCACGTCTTAGAGTATTTATCCACTTCACCAAAGTATCACAATTACACTGGCGGAAAGTGAAAAAATAACACCAAGAAGGAATTGTTGGACGATCATGAAATTTACATATGTTAATGGGGTCGAGTTTACGTAGGTGTGATGTTAATTTCGGGACCAATCGGTGAGCACTTACGCCACAACACGGCATAATATGGAAATTATCGTCGGTGGTATTTAAGGAGTACGGCGAAGTGAATGTAATCGGTCGTCGGCGTACGGACACGTGCGAAGACCCTGAAGAAGCTGCAATGCCTGGACATGGAAGACATGTACGATTTCAGCAGTTATCGGACTTTGAGAGAGGTCGTCTAGTCGGACTCCGCGAGGCCGGGTGGTCGTATCGTCGTATTGCGGAGCGAATTGGACGGCAAGTATCGGCGGTGGTACGATGGTGGCGTAAATGGTCCGAGGAACATTCCCACACGAGAAGACGTGGAATCGGGAGTCACAGACGGACTGATGAGCGGACCGATCGACACATAAGAAGAGCGGCGTTGTCAAGCAGAACATCCACTGCGACGCAAATCCGAGCTGCCGTTGCACTTGAGGTGACTGTGCGAACAATCCGCAACCGTCTACTGAATGCCGGACTACGTGCACGTGTGCTTCTGGCATGTGTACCTCTGACTCCAGTCCACCGTCAGGAACAGCTGCAGTGGTGTTGCCAACATCTGCACTGGAGAACGCAATGGCGATCTGTCGTGTTCAGCGATGAAAGCAGATTCTGCTTGGGAGCCTCCGATGACCGTATGCGTGTTCACAGACGCACAGGGGAGCGTCTCCACCCTTCCTGCATCCTCCAGCGACACACAGGGCCTACACCTGTTCTCCTGGTGTGGGGAGCGATCAGCTATCACTCCCGTACACAACTAGTGTTTGTACCGGGTACGTTAAACAGCACCTCCTACATCAACAACATCATTCAGCCCGTTGTTGTGCCATTTGTAAGGTCGGTCCGTCGTGGTATTTTCCAGCAAGATAACGCACGCCCACACACGGCACGTGCAACGCAACATGTACTTCAAGGTGTGAGACAACTTCCATGGCCTGCACGTTCACCGGATTTGTCCCCCATTGAGCACGTGTGGGATTTTATGGGACAACGACGTATCCGGTCTCCACGGCCAGCCACGACCATCCCCGATTTACGCGTCCAGTTTGAGGATGCTTGGAACTCAATACCCCAAACTTACATCCAACATCTGTACGACAGACTCCATGCCAGAATTGCACAGTGTGACGCAGTTCATGGCGGTTCAACCTCGTACTAACCATGTTACATGGAAATGTTATTTTTCAGTTTACCAGCAAATATAGCTGTGTTTTGCCATAACGTTTTGATCACGTTATCCTCTATATTCCGTTATCATGCTGTATAAATTTCTTTGGTATCAGACGTCTCCTTCTTGGTGTTCTTTTTTCACTTTCCGCCAGTGTATTATGAGGAAACCTATGAAATAAAAGTGTCTGCTGGCCAGTTGTTTGTTTATTGGTACATCCGTACACTACGCAAGATATAACCATTTTAAAAATCTGTTTAGCTAATTGAATTTGGCTATATTATTTTCTGCAATACTTTACAATATATACATACTATTTATAAAAACAAAAAATAATAAATCTTACTGGTTATACATATAGAAAAGTGCATGTAACTGATATAAACACGCGAAAGCCTTTAGTAAAGAACGAGATGTGACAGATTCTTGCCGTACAACCCTGAACTTCAAATGTCGGCCGGTTAACTTACGGTTTTCCAGTCTATGTATCTAAAAGGTTTTTGGTTTATCTGTCCGTCCGTAAGTTTGTAGACACCATATCTCTGCAACTAATAGTCCGATTTGAAAGATTCTTCTTGCATTAGAAAGCTTAAAATGTGCGAATGATGATCATTTATTTTGGTTTATTTTGCGATGCACAATTTTGCCGCTAGAGGGCGTAAATGCAGATGATGTCGAATTGAAAATACATTTTATTCCATATATTTGCTTCTAAGCATCTAATTCAAAAAAATCTTTTACGTTTCGACCCCATTCATGCCAAAGATTATTTTAGGTACAGTCACTTTTTCAAGTTACGCACAGATTCTCCGCTAGAGGACGTAAAGTAAATGACGTTTCTCCCGATATCTCTGCTTCTAAAACGCCGATTTGAAAAATTATTTCTGCAGCGGATACTGCTCATGATGAGAAATATTTTTCATATAATTTCTAATCTTTCTTATTAAATGATTTGGCCACCAGGGGCCGTAAGGGCTAATTTTTGCTTCTGGTGTATTTGCAGCAGAATCTGGGCTTCTAAAATCTCGACTGAAGAAATTCTTTTGTGGACCGATACTACTCACGTCGAGAAACCTTTTCTGAATATTTTCTTCTTAAAATAACGCATGTTTTCTCTGCCAGGGGCGTAGATGTATATCTTATTTTTGTCAATATCTTTGCTTCTAATGGTCCGATTTGGAAAAATTCTTCTTCGTTGGATAGAATTTCCGGTGCTACATGTTTTTCATATAATTACAAAATTTTCAAGTAATTTATTGATTTTCTGCTAGGGGAAGAAAAGGTAACTTACGTTTTCCTCGATATTTCTGTTCCTAAAACTACAATTTGAAATATTCTTTCTGCACCGGATACAGCTCCTGGTGGGAAACGTTTTGACTTCTAATTTTTTTGATAAAATATGGTTTGGCCACTAGGGGGCGTAAGCGTTAATACCTGCTTTGTAGGTATTTGCAGCAAAATCTGAGTTTCTAAAAGCTCGATTGAAAACATTCTTTCCTGGACCGATATCGCTCATGTCGCTAAACATTTGAGAATATTTTCTTCTTAAAATAATGCATAGTTGCTCCCACAGGCGCCGACTACGCGGGGGCAACGGGGGCAATCGCCCCATCAGTAATTAAACCGAGGATACAAAAGTATGTTTTGGCCCCCTCGGTCTCTCTGGAAATGCACGCTTTTTAAATTTTAAATATGTTGGTTTTGTATCAACATTTTAATGTTATCTAACAAAGCTGAGTTTTTTCTTTTTGTTTAACTGTGCTCTTTCTGCAAAGAGAGAAGGGGAGATACTGCATGGGGTGCTCGAGCGACCACCGCAAGCCATTTTCGGTTGCGAAATTGTAAACAGGAGTCACCAGGATCGATCCTTTGATGTCATTAGCACTTCCCTGTTTCTCCCCCTCATCCCACCCCTCATCCAATGTCTTAGGAAGAATTACTTTGTTCTGGCTCTACCAAAAGGCACGCCAGGACAATGATACTTTCAAGTCATCTGCTTGTCTCCTCTAGGCTGTAGGCCAGGCGACAAGCAGTCGGTTTCTCGTCTACCCATATAATAGCCAGTTTCTCATCAATTCCCACAGAGGCAATGAACTGCAACAGAGGTCTCATAAAGCAATGCAGTCGGAGTGGCCGATACATGAAGTATATGATGACCGATGTCCATTGGTCGTTTTAAGACAGGAGTAAAACACTAGCCAATAATTTTACTGAAACTAAATGCATCTTGGAAATTTTTTAAACATAATGTCGCACTGTCCTGTTGGAGTTAATTGTTGAATCTTGGCCAGTTGATATACTTTTTTTTAATTGTTCGACCTTGTGGGAAAATAGAAATGAAATATATCAAAGAATGAAATTTCAGATCATTTGGAATTTTAACAACAACAGAATTCAGATGAGTCGCATATTCAACATGAAAAACTTGAAAAGGAAGAGCGAAAGTAGTGGACAACCAATATTTGTTGTGTGTCATTTTTTCATTAATGTGGCATTTAAAAAAATACTGGTCATTGAATGTTTCTTCTCACAGGGATATAACATGGTGGTGCTCTGAATAAATTGGAAAATGAGTGTATGTATATGCGTAAAAGTCAGAGACTATATTTCGTTTTTGGTTCATTATAAATAAATTTTACTTATGTATATACTATATACTCGTACATAAAACTCGAAGACGATATTTTCAGTCTCCTCTTGAAAGTATAATTAATCCGTGAATTTAAAATTCCATTGAACATGAAATTAAAATATATTATTATTCTTGTACTATATGTCATTGCTTTAGTGCTCATGTGCTTGTACAGTATACGTGTGTGGTTAAACGACGATCAATTTAAAAAGTGAATGCTACTTTCTCGCGGTTTTTTGGCTCGCTCCCGTGGCATTCATGAAAAGTCGGTGCCTATAGTTGCTCCGCCAGGTGGCGTAGATGCATATTTTATTTCTGTCAATATCTCTGCTTCTAAGAGAAAGGTGAAAGGTCTTCGGAACATATTTTTTTGCGAGACAGATTTTTAAGTATAAATGAAAATTTTTTTAAAGATAATGATGCAGAATATGCAGATTTAAATACTACAACATATTTTATTACAAAACGTAATAAATTAAAATATGTGATAATTTTAAATAAATTCACCAGTTATTGTTCACCTGGGTATCCTCAAAATAAGTAGGGCCGCGGTGGCCCGGTAGCAGTGTTCTCGCCTCCAGTTCGACTGGATCAGCAAAGATCCGCCGAGGCTCGGAAGTCTTATTAAGCCGTTGTGCCGCCTGTCGACGTAAAGGGACTCCTCATTATGAACAATTCTATTCCCCATCTCATGAGATTCGGCGCGAGCCAATTAGCCCTCCGTCTGGCGTGTGCAATGGCTTCACGTATGTCTGGATGATGTGTAAATTATCCAGACATATTTTGCTACATATGTGGCTGTTATACGACAGGAAAAAAAACAGAGGCAAAATATTACGCCTTTCGTGAAAAGTGCTTATTTTCAATACTTCGGCATTAAACTAGCAGATCAGGACATAGTTTGGTCTCCTCACAATGTGCGCTGTGCATGTGTGGAGCGGTTGAGGAACTGGAAAAGTGGAAAAAGGGCATCAATGCCGTTCGGTGTACCCATGGTGTGGCGTGAGCCAAAAACCCCAGTGACGACTGCTACTTATGCACAGTGAATATCGTGGGCCATACCAGAACCAGTAAGCGTAACATTATGTATATCAATATCCCATCTGCCATAAGACCAGTGCCTCATAGTGAATCCATCCCTGCCCAATATCAAACCCCCAACAAACACCGATTCAGACGGTGATACAAGTGATGAGATGTACCAACCGGACAGCATGGAGGATGAAACCCCAGTGATATTTACCCAGCATGAACTGAATGATTTGGTTCGTGATCTGAATTTACCTAAAGACGCAGCAGAGCTTTTAGGATCACGACTTCAGGAAAAGAATTTACTATGTCCTAATACGAGATTCTCCTGGTACAGACACGGAGAAGCAGAATTGGTTCGGTTTTTGCTGAGGAAGGCGGTTTGGTATATTGTCGAGACATTCCGGCAGTCATGAAATACTTCAACATTAATTACAATTCAGGACATTGGAGGTTGTTCATAGATGCCAGCAAATCCAGTTTAAAAGGTGTTTTTTTACACAATACTGTGACTTTGAAAGAAACATACAAGAACCTTAAATTACTGCTGGAAAGTGTGCAATACAAGTTTCATGAATGGTCTTTGTGCGGGGATTTCAAGGTGATTGGAATATTGCTCTGCCAACAAGCAGGATACACCAAATTTCCTTGCTTTTTGTGTGAATGGGACTCCAGAGCAAGGACGGAACATTGGATTCGGCAGCAGTGGCCAGTCAGAAGTACATTCACAATTGGCGAAAAAAACATTGTTTCACTTCCGCTGGTTGATCCCTCGAAAATACTGTTGCCACCTTTACACATCAAACTTGGCTTAATGAAGCAATTCGTGACAGCTTTAAGCAGGGACAGTAAATGCTTTCAGTATCTTGGTGGCAAGTTTCCATCAATCACGTCTGAAAAAATTAAAGTTAGCATTTTCATATGCCCTCAAATACGAAAATTAATGGCAGACATCGAGGAAACCATAAGTGAGTGCGAATTACGAGCATGGACTACATTCAGAAATGTGATACACAACTTTTTGGGAAACACGATGGCTTCAAATTACACCACTTTAGTCGAGGACAAGCTGGAATCCTATGAACTGCTTGGTTGCAACATGAGCGTCAAAGTTCACTTTCTTCATGCTCATCTAAATTACTTTCCTAACGATCTTGGTGATTTTTCGGAAGAACATGGCGAGCGCTTCCATCAGGATATTAAAGTGATGGAAAAGAGATACCAAGGAAAGTGGACTGTACATATGATGGCCGACTATTGTTGGATGTTGAACAGAGACTGTACGGACGCACACCGAAGACAATCCAAAAAGAGGAAGTTTGAAGGGGAGCCCAGTGGCGAATGTTAGGTATGTTTGCCTTTGAATATGTATTTATGTTTATCTATTCCTTAAACAATCATTCCGCCCCTCCAGAGAACGTTTTCACACGTTACAAACGTTGCCATATAACAATGTCATTAAAAAATAACGGTTTTTTAAATTTTCACATTTCCGTCATTTGTGAAAAAACCTGACGTGATACGGAATTTTAAAGGTCGTTTTCGGAATCTGCGCAAAAAATTCATTCAGATACACCTATTCATTTGAAAACAACAGAAAAAAGTTGAAAAATTGCAGATCAGTGTAATGGTTGACAATGATGTTGATGATGATGATGACATATGTCAAATCTTCCAGGAGGTTCAGGCCTGATGGACAATGGCAGTGTTTTTTCTGTGGCTTCGAAAAGCCATATAAGCATAGCACAACCATTCCTTGAGGCGAGAAAGCTCCCCATTAGGGTATTTACATACTCGTAATAACTTAAACGATGGGATCATGTCATTAACCCTCCGAGAGTCTGCTAGGTCAACTTGTCCTCACTGAGCTTTCCTCAAATCGACAGATACAATATTATTCTTCCTGCGGAAATACTATTGAGCTGGCTTTTGAAACAATTTCCACAGGACGAAACATTTTGTCTCTACTACTTTGAAGAACGCTCACAGAGGACCAGTTAATTCGTCCATGGACACTCAGAGGATTCAGAAAAGATTACAGTCACTGCACTTTCTAACTTAAAGCAATGAAATTTATTTTCTACATCAAAAGCAGGTCATTTTATAATTTACAGATAAGCTAAAGGAATTGCCCCTTTCTAGCTTTCAAACTAGCAAAATTTTCCAAAACATTTTTCAAATCAATTATCTCGAACATCTCAGTTTCAGTGGACATTAGAGCTAAGTTAGTTAGTCTTTTTTGTAGCGTTGTTGATTTCAAATATTTTTTGCTCAGTTTTAATTTCGAGAAGGACCTCTCTCCAGAAGCAACTGTCACAGGGAACGTTAATAAAATCCTTAATGCTATTGTAATGTTTGGAAAAATTCCCGTCAGTGTATTCTTGTAAATGTACTGCAAGACATCTTTTGGTGAAGTTTCGGTTTTTAGAAAACTCGTGATGATACTAAGTTCATCTGCAAGTTCCGTAGCTCTTGTGTCCTTCGGGCAGTTTTCATCAGTTTCGTCGGATAGCTTTATTTCAAGATGCATGCAATGTTTCAACAGTTGCTGTTTACTCAGTTCCGACTTTTTCTCGAAATCATACAAAAAAAAAAAAACTGAACACTTCACCGTGATTTTGAAGCAAATCAAATTTTTTGTCGATTGATCCAACAGCCGTGTCAATGATAACATAAACAAAATCTATGCGGTAATTATCTTTAGAGTTGGTCATACTGTACTTTCATCTTCGTGTTCAGATTTGAACATTGTTTTCTTTTTTTACCTGCGAAACTGTTGGAAGGTAAGTGTGGCTCTACATTGCATGAGGTGGCAATTTGAGACGCAGTATGTATCATGTGTTTAAATTTATCTCGGTAGTTTGCGAGACTTTTTTAAGGAGGTCTGAATGTTCAATGCAAGATGATAAATCTGTGTTTCGATTTTGCATTATTTTGGAAACAACGTTTACTCTCTATGACACCTCATACCGTGTAACGATGGAGAATATAAACGTAAAATATTCCAATTTTTCTAACAAACATTGATGGCCGCCCCCGGTGGCGTAGTGGTCTAAGGCGTTGGCCTCTGATCATTCGTCCGTAAGGGGTCCGGGTTCGAATCCCGGTCAGGCATGGATGTTGTGTTTGTGTTACGGCACTGGCTCTCTCCCTTCCCTGGAACCAGTGACCCTAAATTAGGGACGGGCGACTGCTTATAGCCCATTGAGTTGCTCACGGCGGTCGTTAAACCTCCAATCAAAAAAAAAAAAACATTGATGCGTCATGCTTGGCAGGTAGCTCACTTTTTTCGTCATCGATAACTTCTGATAAGCTGTCACAAACTTCCGATAAACCGAATCGTAAGCGTTTTACTGCTCCAACTCGACTTTCCCATCGAGTGTCTACAACAGCTCTCAGGGTAAACTAAGACACATTTTTTCGTTAAAATTCTCCATATCTTAGTCGAGCAAGAGAAGTATGTGAACAGACGTTGAATGACAGAAAAGAAATCAATTTTCCGATCGTTTGCTTTTGGGGCAACATAAACTTCAAAACTGAGCATGTGAGCAGAGCAAGAAACATAAAATACTCGTGAATTTTTGTTTAGTATCACATATGGGCCTCTAAACCGTTTTTATTTTTTTATTTTTTTTTATTGGAGGTTTAATGACCACCGTGAGCTACTCAGTGGGCTATAAGTAGTCGCCCGTCCCTAATTTAGAGCCACTGGCTCCAAGGAAGGGAGAGAGCCAGTGCCGTAAGACAAACACAACATCCATGCCTCAACGGGATTCGAACCCGGTCCCATCTCAGACGAATGATCACAAGCCATTCGCTTAGACCACTGCGCCACCGTATTGGCCTTTTTTTGTTTAGTATATGGGCCTGCAAACCTCATTTTGGGAACACCATTTTTGGGAACAACCAACCACACATGAAATCATTTTGGGGTTGGACCCCCCAAAGAAATGTACATATAAATATTTTGGCGGGGAGGGGAGGGGGGGGTCACCAAAATGATTTCATGTGCTACACGGAGCTATATATTTATGTTTATCTATTCCTTAAACAATCATTCCGCCCCTCCAGAGAACATTTTCTCACGTTACAAACGTTGCCATATAACAATGTTATTAAAAAATAACGTTTTTTTTTAATTTTCACATTTCCGTCACTTGTGAAAAAACTTGACGTGATACGGAATTTTGAAGGTCATTTTCGGAATCTGCGCAAGAAATCCATTCAGATACACCTATTCATTTTAAAACAACGAAACCTTTCATATTAGTGATAATTGCAGAAAAGCTAAAAATTGTCTTTTAAGAAAGAAAATTAAGTGGAAAATATTATGTGATCAGAACTACTTCTTTAGACGATTCCGATAGCGGTGCATTGTGTATTGTAACGAAAAAAAATCTGCTGATTTTTAAACTAATCTATTGATTTTTTTGTATAAAATCTACTGATTTTTGAGAATTTCACTTGGCAACACTGTTTCCAAAGGATATGTAATTGGTGACCCTCTACAATTAACCACCAAAAATACAATGGAACCTCGGTTATACATTTTTCACTTTTATGCGTAATTCCGCGCTAGTCCTGATACGTAACTGCAGTTTCTATCGCTTTTTCAATTCGGTTATACGTAATTCATTTATGCGTTTTTTTGCGACGACTGTACTTTAAATTTTGAATTTCAGATTATCAAAAATACACGGTTCTCTGATTGTTTTTATACGTGACCCGGTATGATATAACTTTAAGATAATTGAGACAGCGTTTATTTTGCAGCCATGAAACAGATGATGCAACAAAAAATTTACTAAATAGCTTTCACGGTTCTCTTTTTTCTTTGAATTCAAGAAATTTGAAACAAGCAAATATCAGTGAATATTTTACTCGGCAATAATGCTAAATCAACTAGTGGACAAACTGCTTTAAAAAAGAGCTTTGCTTTTTAGTAAAGAATATGTGACAAGGGTATTCAATATGAAACAATCGTATTCGGATTTAATACATTGTATTTCAAAGGTATGGGTATTTTTTATACAGGGTGATTCATAATTATCGTCGGGGTTTCAGTGGAATATAATCGAAAAACAACAAACTAAAACCGCAAACAGAATATGACAGATGACAGCTAAAAGTGTTATTACCTGTAGAATCGATACATCAGATTGTTAAACCACTTCGACATACGCGCCTTTCGTTGCACGTAAGATATCCAAGCGATAATCATTTTTAGCACGTCTTTTGTAAAAAAAGATCGTGCTTATGTTACCGGTTTGTCCGTCCGTCTGTACCCACGATATCTCTGCAACTATAAGTCCGATTTGAAAAATCTTTTTGCATTAGGAAGCCTGAAATATGCGAATGATGATCCTTTATTTCGTTTTTTTACGAGGTACAATTTCTCCGCTAGGGGGCGTAAATGTACTTGATGTCGAATTCAAAAATACGTTTTATTCCACATATTTGCTTCTAAATATCCGATTGAAAAACTTCTTTTATCTTTCGATTCCATTTATGTCGAAGAATATTTTAGATATAGTTACTTTTTCAAATTATGCATAGATTTTCCGCTAGGGGGCGTAACAGTAAATTACATTTTTCCCGATAACTCTTCTTCTAAAACTCCGGTTTGAAAATTTTTTCTTCAGCGGATACACCTCCTGTTGGAAACTCTTTTGCATATAATTTCAAATTTTTGGTAAAGAATACTTTCGCCACCAGGGGGCGTAAGTGTTAATTTTTGCTTCTGATGTATTTGCCATAAAATCTGAGCTTCTAAAATATCGATTGAAAAAGTTCTTTCGTAGACTGATGCCACTGACATCGATAAACATTTTCGGAATAGTTTCTTCTTAAAATATTCCACAGTTTCTCCGCCAGAGGGCGTAGATGTATATCTTATTTTGTCAATATCTCTACTTCTAGCAGTCCGATTTGAAAATTTCCTTCTTTGTTGGATAGTGTTTCCAGTGTGACATGTTTTTCATATAATTTAAAAAATTTCAAGTAATTCATAGATTTTCCGCTTGGGGGCGTAAAGGGAAATTGCTTTCACCCCTATATCTCTGCTTCCAAATCTCCGATTTGAAAACTTCTTTCTGCACCGGATACACCTTCTGATGGGAAATCCTTTGCACATAATTTCTAATTTTTGTAAACAATGGTTTTGCCACCAGGGGGCGTAAGTCTCAATTTCCGCTTCTGATGTATTTGCAGCAAAATATGAGCTTCTAAAATCTCGATTGAAAAAAGTCGTTTGTTGACCGATACTACTCATGTGGAAAAACCTTTTAGGAACATTTTCTTCTTGAAATAATACATGGTATCTACGCCAGGGAGCGTAGATGTATATCTTATTTTTGTCAATATCTCCACTTCTAGGAGTCCGATTTGAAAAATTCCTTCTTTGTTGGATAGTGTTTCCGATGCGAAATGTTTTTCCTATAAATTCGAAATTTTCAAGTAAATCATAGACTTTCCGCTACGGGGCACAAAGGTAAATTGCGTTTTCTGCGTTGTTTCTTCTCCTAAAACTCTTATTTGAAAAATTCTTCCTGTATCGCATACAATACCTGATGGAAAATATTTTTCACATAATTTCTAATGTTTGGTAAGGAATGGTATGGCCACCAGGGGCATAAGTTTTAATTTCTGCTTCTGATGTATTTGTAGCAAAATCTGGGCTCCTGAAAACTCGACTAAATTTTTTTTCTTGGACCGATAGTGCTCATATGGAAAAACCTTTTGAGAATACTTTCTTCCTAAAATAATGTATGGTTTTCCCACCAGGGGACGTAAAGTCACATCTTATTTTTTTCGATATCTCTGTTTCTAAGAGTACGATTTGAAAAATTCTTTCTATGTTGGAGAACGTTTCCGGTGTGAAATGTTTCTCATATAAATTCATGTTTTTCTTAACGCACAAGTCAGCAACCAGAGGGCGTAAGCTCACGATTCCGTTTACAGCAATATCTGAGGGATTAAAAACCCGATTGCAAAACTTCTTTCTTCCGTCAGAAACTATTGTTTTCCATACCGGTTCCATTGACTTTGAATAGCTTTCAAAAGACGTGCTTATATTACACCCGAAAATTCGGTGTCATCTTTCTTGTTTTGCATTGGAGGATTAACGACTACCGTGAGAAACTCAATGGGCTATAAGCAGTCGCCCGTCCCTAATTTAGGGTCACTGGTTCCAGGGAAGAGAGAGAGAGAGAGAGAGAGAGAGAGAGAACCAGTGCCGTAAGATAAACACAGTATCCATGCATCACCGGGATTCGAACCCGGACCCTTTTCGGACGAATGATCAGAGGCCATCGCTTAGACCACTGCGCCACCTGGGCGGCCGATAATCAATTTCCCGCCAAGTGTTCGCCAGCATGTCCGGTGTTACTGTTGCTATCGCAGCACTAATTCTAGTCTACAGGTCATCGAGGGAGGTCAAAGGTCTGGTAAACGATGTTTTTAACGTAACCCCACAGGAAAAAATCCAGTGGCTTAATATTGGGTGAGCGCGGAGGCCACGTAATGAGTCCACCACGCCCAACTCAGCACCCAGGAAAATCCAGCTCAAGAAATTCTCGGGCAATAACAGCCCAATGAGCCATCGTGCTGGAACACCACATTGGGCTGCCGATCTTCCAACTGCGGAAACAGATAAAGCTGTAGCACGTCCAGATAGCTCATCGCTGTTCTGTTTTTTCACAAGGAAAAAGGGCTCCGACACTTCCGAACATGACAAAGCGCACCAGACACCAACCTTTTGACTATCTCGTTCAACTCCTCGAATGGCGTGAGGGAATTCGGAGCCCCATATTTTGTAGTTATGCCGATGTATCCTCCCTGAGACGAAAAACGTTGCTTCATCACTAAATATCCATATCCGCAGGTAATGTTCATCAACTTCGACTTTGGACGAAATGTCTTGGGTAAATTGGAAACGTCGGAGTTTATCATCCCGCTGTAAAGCCTGTACAATCTGCAGTTTGTACGCACGGAGTTGTAGGCGGCAATGCAAAACCCTCCAAACGGTCGTTTGTGGCATACCTAACAGCAACACAGCTCGTCTCGTTGACTTCCGAGGGGTTCGAGAAAAGGCTTCCTGGACGCGATCAACATCGTCCTGCGAAGTGTCAGTGCCGCCGGGACTCCCCCTCCTCATTTCTATTTTTACGGGCCTATCCATCGGATTAAAAATGTGCTTGTGACATCACGCTAAGCGACGGGTACTTCATGGCATTGTGAAAATTGTCATTATTTGCTTCAAAGAAGGTTCAAGAGTTGATTGTGGTAAACGGAAATGTTCAAAATGTAATTAAACTAAATTTGAACTTGGACTAAAGTGCGCTTCTCTCTGTATTTCTAAATAACTACTCAAAGTTTAAAAATGTCTGCTTAAATAACAGGTCAGGGAAAAGAAAATATGCTATGTCTGCATGCTTGCAGCATCTACTTAATGAATCTGGTCTTCCTATGTGCCTCACTAATAATGGGAATATCTCCAAATTTTAGAAAAGACATTTGATAATCATCATTATAAGGAAACTAAATCCTAGTCCCAGTCTAACTACCCTAAACCCCATGCAAATAAATATATTTCAATCTTCATTTTTGTATATTTTCAATCTTCATTTCATGCGTGGGAAAAAAATATCAAGCACGCATGTTCTAACACATGTATGTTCATAACCATGGGGGACGAAATCAGTACAAGTTAAGTTTATTTTTCACTTATTTATTTCTGTGTGTACATTGTGCTGAGTGAATTACACATTTCAGTATTAATTTAGTCTAGTTGGCAGCCTCAAAACTTTTTTATTTATATCTGAATGTTTTGCAACATTACGCAGATAAACAGTGAGAAATGATTATCTCTAACTCCTTTAGTTTCAAAACAGAGAAGGGGAGGGGAGGGGGAAACTAAGTTTTTAAAACCACACATAAAATATAGACTGGAGCACAATTATTAGCATTTTTTTCGTCACTTTCTTTTCTAAATACGTTCTCAGTATTAATTTAGTATTAGTTGGCCTTCCCCCATTTTTTTTATTTATTTCTGTGTGTACTGCGTCATTAACCTTTTGCAGCATCATCATAATTTTTCTTCATAAAGTCATAAAGATAAAATCTCGTGCTGAATAATTCTTTCTTTTGTGAATTACCTTTCCAATCACATTCTCAGTATATTAATTTTGGGACAGTTTGCCTCTTCAAATTTGTTATTTTTTGGATGAAAGTTATGTTATTTGACCAGAAAAAGTTAGGGTCTAAACATACAATTTTGGAGGCTGTTTTATTAATTTTTCGCCGATTTTTCTTTTATAGATGCAAAATGTAATACAACAGTACGTCAACGTACTAATTGATTGCGTTTCAGTTATTTTCTGCGTCTGTTTGAAACGGCATTAACAGAGCTTTTTGGTATAACCGTTTATACTCGTACAGAACAGAAATAGCGAGAAAGCGTAATTCCTGAGAAAGGTAAAACAGACGCAATTTTCTTTCTTTTTTTCTTTCGTTCTTTTTTTTTTTTTTCTTTCTTTTTTTATTTCGATAGAACTGCTAAATAAAATAATATATCATAAAATAATTTGCAGAAAACTAAGATATGGACTTTATTTAAGCTCTTCCTTCAAGCATTAAGTACAACAGAATGCCCAGAAATGTAATGCTGTAGCCTTCTCGGTGCACAACTCCGTCGCTTAACGTGACGTCACAAAAACGATGGCCAAATCCGTAAAGAGAGGAGGGATGAGTCCATGGAGCCCCGGAAGTGCCCGGTTTCCCCGCTCCGTTTTTGATGCTGCACACTAGCAGTCTTTTGAAACTACTTTAACCAACGTCGAATAGCATTATCGGAAGGTGGAGCTCTGCTATACTGCGTACTGTAACGACGTTGCGTTGTGTTAACTGACTTTGTTTCGAAGAACTATAGTACGCACATTGCTTTTTCTTAAACAGTCGCCATTTTGAAATATGGCGTCAATTCAGCTGGTACCGTGTTGCCACATAAAACTTTCCGCGGTGAACTTGTTTATGCTGTAGGCAGTTTTATTTGGTCTGTTACGGTTTGACCATGCCAGGCCACGGAAACCCCGATAATAATTATATGAATCACGCTGTATATTGGAAATATGAAATCGTACTGAATGTCTGAACCTAGTTTTCATAATAAAAATAAAACAAAAAGATTAGCACAAAAGTCGAAATGAACGTAGATTTAAGGTAGCGGACAAAGTATGTATTTTTTTTTTTTTTTTTCAGTTGGGGGTTTTTACGACCGCCGTGAGCAACTTGGTGGGCTACAGGCGCGGTCGCCCGTGCCTAATTTAAGGCCACTGATTCCAGGGAAGGGAGAGAGCCAGTGCCGTAAGACAAACACAACATCCATGTTTAACCGGGATTCGAACCCGGACCCATCACGGACGAATGATCAGAAGCCATCGCTTAGACCACTGTTCTACCGGGGCTGCAAAATATGCTTTCATGCAAATATTCATGTCTTACATTATAAATTAATCTGAAATTTCGAGGTTTCCTCCAGCCTTTTTATTCTTTTTTGGAGGCATTGAAATTTTTATAATAGTATTTAACATTTTGAAATTTTATTTATATTTTTTTTAAGGAAATTCCACACAAAAACGTATGTAACCGAAGTTTCACTCTATATTTTTTCTTCCAATTTTTTTCTCCTTTGTTTGTTTGTACATGACAAGTTTGAACATATACTGATGCAATCAGAGGCAAATTGATGACAAGCAAAGATAACATACATAAGATTTTTCTTTTCAAGATGTACGGAAACATTTTTAAAAAATGATATGACACATTTCGTGTACATTAAAAGACATTGCACGCAACATGGTCTTACTTAAAAAAAAAAAAGAGTCCTCTTGATTCAGTTCATATAAATGAAATCTTTAAAATTTCTCTTGAAGTCTGTTCTTTTTTCTTAGTTCCAAATGCACTGATATCTCTGTTATTATCATCTAAACTGGTCGTCCAAATTGGTTGCAGGTTTTCGAGTTGCACTAAAGAGGTACATTCATTCGTTCCTTATAAGCTTATAAGCAGGTGTGACGTCAAAGTTTCACAGACGTACATTAAAACAGTACACTTACAATTGGTTTTCTTCACGTCAATGATAAACATATTTCTTTGTAAATAAAATAAAAAGTTTTATTTCGAGTGTGAGAATAATTTGTGAATTTTTAAAACAACTTTATAGGAAAACAGTAAAAACAGCAGGTAGTTTATGTAATATAAATATATATGTATATTGCATATTACGCATTGTAATTGTTTTCTGAGTGTGAGTGTTCCGCGGTGTTTGTAAAATTTGGACAAAGTGTGTTACTTTGTAGTCTCACACATTTCATTCATGCAAGATAACAACAGTGTGCTGTCATCTGACGTCTTTGATCAGCATATCGTAACATACCGACAGCAGCTTCTTTCGCTCGCCATGTTTACGTTTAAAATTCTTTCTCTCACACACACACACACACCGTCACGCGGCAACTAGCATTTCTTGCGAAAAGTATGTATGTGTTTATATGCAATTTTCGCATCACGTACACTAAAAGCCATCTAGAGAGTAAAAGGCCATGGCATTAGAGAGATGAGGTCCCTCCGTTTGTAACGTCATTTTCATATTACACTGGCTGATACGTCGGTGTCGTGTTTGACGTTAAACATTACAGCGCTAGAAAACCAATCGGAAGCCTTGGTTTCCGAGTGACGTCACTTAAGAGGGAACTCATAGTCATGGTCTTGTATTTTCTAGACAGCTTCGCATATACTCACACTCACTGCACGAGGTACAGCACATACACAGCAGCGCAGATATTTTTTGAGAAAATAAAATCGACAAACCCGTTTTTAAAATAGAACGTGCAATTTTTTTTGGGGGTGGGGGTGGGGGTGGGGGTGGCGTGAGCACAGCTATTTTGACACACTTCTAGAAATCGGCATTAATCTTTTCATCATCATTTCTTGCAAATGCACTGGTGCTCAAAATTAAAAGGGAATCTTCAATATAACTGCCGGTGCAGTGATGTATTCAGGCATCTTCTCGGGAGTGCTTAGCCTCCGCCCCCCCCGAAAATCCATGAACGCCCCCGTAGGTTTTTGGGTGATCTCCCCTTATGTTTAGTTTAATTATTTTCGTTTGTAGTTGAATATTCGGAGAAATTAATTAAAAAAACTTAAGAAAATGAGAGAAAATACATATAATAATAAAAAGAAATCCATATGGACTTTATTTTGAAATTTCTATCATCCTTCAGTAAAACATTAAACTGCTTCCAATATAACAAAAATATTTGCTACCTAATTTTTAACAATAACAAATTATTAGAAACTGTTTCCATAAAACGTTTTTTTTCCTGGAAGCGGGTGTTTTACACTCTGTGAAAAAAAGAAAAGAAAAAAAAGGTACAAGGTACCTGAAACTGGCATCCAAATGGTGGTTAGTTAGTTTGCTTTTTAGTACTATGTCTTTTTCTACTTCAATAGCCCTGTGTGGGCCCTGGCCTTCTCAGAGTTTTTTCGTGAGATTTCGTAGCGACAGATTTTTGACAAGGTGGGGTTGTTAGTTACACTCCCAACACCCAACCTGGAGGACCAAGGGACAAAGTGCGTCCGGGGCCGACTTCACATCCACGCATTCACATCCCCAAACAGAGGGAGTCTGCGGAAAACACCTGAAAAAATCAAATCACATGGCTGTCAGGAACGGGATTCGAACACCAGTCAGAAGTGTTTGCCTCCCACACAGTGCATAGCGACTAAACCAACTACGGTGCGCCGGTGGTTTTTACTTCTATGTGCTGATCTAAATAACCTAAAGGGGCTGAAAACAAGTGGCTGGGGAATGCTTTACACCATACGTTTTCAGGTAACACTGTAATGATTCCTTAATAATCAGAAACACGCTTGTAATAAGGCGAGGACATTTTTACCGCTTCTAATATTTGGAAAGGCGGGGGAGGGCGATGGGGGGGGTCTCCAGCGCAGCGTTATGTTAAGAGCATCCTCAATATTTTACAGCAGCCCATGGTGAAATCCGTGGTGCATTACTGAATCAAAGTAAAGGTATAACATTTTTACATTTTTAATGACTTGTATGTGTAGATTTCTTGGAATTTCCATTTGCGGTATACGAGTATAAGAAAATTTTTATACACTATTTAAAATTTTGTTATATCTATTAATATATATATATATATATATATATATATATATATATATATATATAACAATGCTACAATGATCCTGCTACATAAAAAAAGGTGACATTAAGGATGTCAAGAACTACAGACCTATCAGCCTCCTCTCAGTGGTTTATAAAATCTTCACTAAAGTTCTTTCACACCGCTTGAAGGTAACACTGGACATGGCTCAACCGAGAGAACAAGCTGGATTCAGGAGTGGCTACAGCACAATAGATCATATCCACGTACTGAGAGAACTAATTGAAAGAGCGAGGGAATATGAACTTCCATTGTGCATGGCTTTTATCGATTATGAAAAGGCCTTTGATTCGGTGAAACCATCAGCAGTTACAATGGCTCTGAAATCCTGCGGTATTGAAGATGCGTACATTAATATTTTTAATAACATCTATGAAAATGCAAGTGCAAAGATTCGGCTGTTTGAAAATACAACACACATAAAAATTGGAAAGGGAGTGAGACAAGGCGACACCTTATCTCCGAAGCTCTTTAATGCCACATTGGAAAATGTCTTTCAATCACTGAACTGGGAAAACAAAGGGATAAAGATTAATGGAGATTATCTAACCAACCTTCGTTTTGCTGATGACGTAGTCATTTTTGCAACTACCCCATCAGAGCTGCAGAGTATGATCCAGGAACTTTCTGACAAGAGTAAAGAAGTGGGATTAAAAATGAACTTTCAGAAGACAAAAGTGATGTTCAATGCTTTTACAAGAAATGAAGATTTATCGATTGATGGAGAAAAGCTGGAGATAACAGACACGAACGTTTATCTTGGACAGCAGATATCAAGTGAGGGTCACATTGATGAAGAAATTAATCGGCGTACAAAACTTGCCTGGAGAGCTTTTGGAAGAAACAGCATAATTTTCAAGAGCAATATGCCATTATGTCTTAAAAGAAAAGTGTTTGATCAATGCATCCTTCCAGTGCTTACGTATGGTGCAGAGACGCGGACCTTAACAAAAAGAGACATACAAAGGCTGCGGACAACTCAAAGAGGCATGGAGAGGTGCATGCATGGTGTAACCAGGAGAGATAAGAAGAGGAACTCGTGGATCCGAAAAATGACGAGAGTGGAAGACATCATGATCAGAGTTAAATCCCTGAAATGGCAATGGGCTGGACATACTGCCAGAAGGACAGACCATCGATGTACAGCCGAAATTTTAGATTGGATTCCGAATGACAGGAAAAGACCCAGAAGAAGACCACATGGGAGATGGGTGGATGAAATTCGAAAATATGCGGGAGTGACATGGAGGAGACTGGCACAAGACAGACCGTTGTGGAGGAAGCTTGGGGAGACCTTCGTCCAGCAGTAGAGTGATAATATTCGACAATGATGATGATGATATATATTAATGTTATATCTATAAAGATACCTAAGCAAAAAAATACATATATTAATATATATATAAATAGCAAAATTGTTATTGCTGACATGCCTCCGCACACATCCATAATCTCCAAATCATGGCAAGGGGAATATTCCACGGATTATTGGCATGCTTTCACTGTATTCCATGTATTTACATTATTCAGAAAACGTAAAAATTTCGCTGCCGTGGAGCAGAAATCGAACCTGCACTCCCGATTTCCGGTCGAGCATGCTAGTCATTACACTACCCAGGACAAGGAAATCCCAAGCAGCTGAACACACACACACATATATATATATACACTATCTACCAACAAGTAATTGGACACCCCTGCAATCGACGATATCTGCGGTCCTGATACACGTCACAGCCGCCGCCGTTAAACATCGTGTGGGAAACAACAACGCAATCAGTCGCATGCAAGACGCCACGCAGTTCAGAGCTGTCTGGTTTCGAGAAAGGTGTGATCGTCGGGTATCACAGAAATGGCCAATCCATACGTGACATATCCAGCGAGTTGAAGTACCCAAAATCGACAGTGGCCTACGTGATTGGCAAGTGGAAGATGAGAGGTGACTGTCGGAATGTGCCCCGACCCGGCAGACCCTCAAAACTGGGAGTTAGAGACCGACGGATGCTGGCCAGAGAAATTTGGAAGAACCGCACCAAATCGATGGGCCACATCCGCGAGGAGTTTCAACAGGCATCCGGGAGTGTTCTTTCGATGAATACCATCCGTAAGGAAGCCCATCTGCTCGGTTATCATGGACGTGCTGCCGCCCACAAGCCTTTGATCACCAAGTCCAACAGCGCTGTTCGGCTAACGTGGTGCAAAGAACGTCGACAATGGACCGTTGAACAGTAGAAACAGGTTCTCTGGAGCGACGAATCAAGGTTCACCCTCTACCGTTCGGATAGCAGGGTCTGGGTTTGGCGTCTGCCTGGAGAACGCCTCCTGCCGGAATGTATTGTGCCAACTGTAAAGTTCGGCGTCGGTGGAATTATGCTATGGGGGTGTTTCTCCTGGTAATGCACGGGACCCTTAGTTGCAATTCCTGGTAGACTCAACGCCGGGACGTACTGCACCAGTTTGGATGACCATGCACTTCCTACGTTGTGGCCGTTTTACGGGGTGGACCCATGTTACTTTCAAGATGACAATGCCACATGTCATGTTGCGAGGTCCACCATGGCTTGGTATGGTGACAATGGGGTTAATCGAATGGACTGGCCTGCGCAGAGCCTGGACCTTAACCCTATCGAGCACCTCTGGGACATGTTGGAGCGTCGACTTAAGGGGTGCCCCCACCGCCCGAAATCGGTGAAGGAACTGACCTATCTTCTCCAAGCCGAGTGAAAGAAAATACCGCTAGCCGTCGTACAATGCTTGGTTGAGAGTATGCCCCGAAGGGTCGCAGCTGTAATCGCCGCTCGTGGAGGCTCCAGCAACTATTGAAGGTGAATAAACTTCGTTTTCCTTTGCTATCACAGGTGTCCAATTACTTGTTGGTAGTAATTGACAATGATGATCATGATATATATATATCATCATCATCACCATTGTCAACCATAATCAATCCACTGCTGGACGAAGGTCTCCCCAAATTTCCTCCACAACGGTCTGTCTTGTGCCAGTCTCGTGCCATAAGTTTGAATAATCTGAGCCTGGTATCTTCTCGAGAGTTGGATAACGAGTCGTGCAGCTCTGTCAGAGGAACTTTCAATTTCTACAACTTTATCCTTCAGTTTCTTGTTTATTATAAATCCAACACCACTAGTTCTGCCAGTATCTGTCCCACGATAGTAGAAGAGATGTCAACTTTTCAGTTCAATGAGATCTTCTCCTTTTCTCCTTACCTCACTTAGCCCGACGATGTCCCACTTGATCCTTTGTAGTTCCTCTTCCAATTCAAGAAGCCTTGAATCAGAAGATAGGGAGCGTCCATTATACGTAGCCAAGGTCAGCATCAGATGGCAGCCTAGTCCGGTCCTCCGGGGATTCTCAGCACCCTCTACCTTCATGTCGCATTGGCCGTTGCCTTGACCAGGTACATGCCGGAGACTGAGGGCCAAGATTTAAGTTGTGAAGTCATTTTGGAGGGGTTTGGCCATAACTCACCACGCTGGCCAAGCGGGTTGGTGAGTGTGGGATAGCATTTCCTCCAATCCCGATGGTATAGTTATATCGCTATTGGCGGTCGTCAGAGCCCCTTTAGTGGAAACAGGATGCACCACGAGAAGGCGGGGTTGACATTTGTCAAGGAGAGGCTGTGATGTTACGCATCACCTGACCTTACATCCCGATATATATCATGATCATCATTGTCAACCATTATCAATCCACTGCTGGACGAAGGTCTCCCCAAGTTTCTTCCACAACGGTCTGTCTTGCGCCAGTCTCCTCCACGTTACACCCGCATACTTTCGAATTTCATCCGCCTATCTCCCATGTGGTCTTCTTCTGGGTCTTTTCCTGTCCCTTGGAATTCAATCTAAAATTTCGGCTGCATTCGATTAATTTGTTAAGTGCTTAGCCTTTTTTTTATAATTATTAACATAATTCCAGTATAGTTTGGACACACCACGTAATCTACTAGTATAACTTCAAATTTTTAAATCCCTATTTTAATTATTCAGGATAAAAACTCAGAGGGGAGTTTCCATTTCACTGTTTTCAGTATTTACAAAGCCGAGAACATTGCATTCGTATTGGTTGAGCGGTAAGTGGGCAAAATCTCACGCAGAGTCCAGTGTTCAAGTCCCATTTAAATGTCTTTTTTATATCTTTTACCAAACTAATTTTCTTGTTTTTTTCTTTTCTTTTTATTCTTATAGAGTTCATGAATACGAAAGTCGCCTAATTTCTTGGGTGTTGGGGGGGAAAAAAGAGGTTATTCCTTCTTTTCTGCAGTCACACAAGACAATGTTTAGATAAATAGAAACCGTTTCTTCCTCTGGGCTGGAAGACAATAGCATGCGTGCATTTTGCATCTGCTCATTTTCCATGCTTTGACTAAAATGGGCGTTTTGTGATCCCTGATGAGTAAAGTACCATCCCCGAAAAAGTGTGACCTGGTACTTCGACAGACAACCTTTTCTTCGCAACAGCAAGAGAACAACACGTAAATCACAAGTTTTAATAAAATATCGTTTGCTGCGGCGAAACAGACCAAATATGATTTTTTCTTAAAATAATAATTTTATGTGATACGAAGGACATGTTGTTATTATCACATTTTTTACAGCGAAAAATACAGTTTTTGTTGCTATGTATCCCGACAGCAGTAAAGTAAATGCCATGAAAAAAAATTTCGGTGTAAGGGAAATGGGTAACGGAAGTAGTTAAAGCCATTGTTGCGTTTATTTCCGTTTCACTTTTGAAAACCAACGCGAACAAATACCTTTTTAAAATCCTCTACACCGTGAAATATTTATTTAATTATTATGTTCAGTATTATTCATGTCAGCTTTTGGGAAAAGCGCTGCAACGCTTTCTTCATTGTGCATAAGCTTCATATATTTATTCTGCTTTCGCAGAAACGCAGCGGCCTAGCAATGTTAACATAGGCCTAACCCCCGAACAACAGCCACCTCCCAACAACGGTCACTTTCTCCCGGTTCGATCAGTGACCGTTATTGGGAAGTTTTACCGTACTACTTTTGTAAACTAAGATGCGCAAATAAGTTGCAATGCATAGAAATAATTCAACGCCGAAATTTCAAGGGTGGATTTCGCATTGGTGGCAACTGAAAGTGTATTTTCTTTACATTTTTGGAAACAACAGACAAACCTTAAGAACAGTTTTCTTTCCTGAAAAAATAAAATAAAACATAAGATAAGACCGTTGCTAAGCGAGAAAGAAAAAATCAGACATACTTCAAAATTTGAGATTAGCTTTTTCTCAGTTTTGTTTTGCTAGCGTTCCATTATAATGGAAAGCTAGGAAAACAAAATTTATATAAGTGGATAAAAATAATTATTATTTATATAAGTAAATAATAAGTAATTATTATTTATACACAGTCGAGTCACATTATTGTGACCACCTCCTACTTTTGACGTCAACAGCGCGTAGCCAATGAAAGAAAGTACGGTGTCGTGAGCTGCCTGGGAGGGTGTATAAGATGTGCTGTAGGCAATCTGAAAACATATCACTCGTTGCTATCATGGATAAAAGGAGCGAGTTATCAGATTTGGAAAAAAGGATGATTATCGGCTTTCGGGCCAAGGGTTCCAGTATTTTTGAAACAGCGCAGTTTGTGAACTGTTCACGTGCTGCTGTGATGAAAGTGTATCGTGATTGGAGAAATGGCACCACTGCGAATAAGCGACATGGGAACTGCGGAGCACCACGTGCCATTGATGTGAGAGGTGAACGTCGGCTTCGAAGGTGCTTGAGGATCGATCAACACGCTACAGTGGAGCAACTCAGTGGATGAATGAACCAGGGGGGCTACCGGAAGTGTGTCTGAAACGACAGTTCAGCGAAACCTGCTGAGTATGGGGCTCCGATGCAGACGGATGGTCACTGCACCTCTGTTAACGAAGGTGCATCGGCAGAAAATGCTTACATTTGCCCGGTAGTATCGGAATTGGACTTCTGCTGATTGGCAAAGGATTGCCTTTCCGATGAGTCATGTTTTTTGCTTCACAAGGCGAGAAACATCGGAGGACAAACACTTTTCAACCATTGGTGGCAGAACACAAGCTGGTGGGGGCAGCGTATAATGAATAAAATTGCTTTCACTAGCTAATTATTGTGAATATAGCTTTCACTAATATTATAATGAATTCAAATGGCTGTTGTTACTAGTTTCTTCTAGTAATGGTTGTTGTTACTAGTTAATTAAGATCATGAATAAAGTCTCCTGCTAGTTGTTACTAATAACACTAAATGAAATAAACCTAACAGCCAGACAGAGATCTGACAAAAACTATGAACTGAGAAAAACGTACTTACAACAAATTCTTTATTATTGAGACTTCTCGCTCTCACATAAACGAACTCTCTTTATACAGCACTAGCTTTCTGACACATAAACCACAGCTCACTTCGTACAACAACAAACGCTCTCTCTATACAACAACAACAAACGCTCTCCTTCACATAAACCAACGCTCTCCCTTGGTATCGTTGAACGCGCCTATTTATACTGACTACCACCACGTCATGACTTACACTCATTGCCAGATCTCATTCAGCGGGTGAAATAACATCTCGTTCAGTAAGAAGATAATTTACATAGTAAAATAAAATAACCAGAGATAGTAAAAATCAAAAGGAAAGTGAATATAGAGTATACGTTACAAGCGTTATGGTCTGGGTAATGTTTTAGTGGCAATCTCTGGGTCCACTCATACCTGTGAAAGACACTATGGACCGAATTCGTTATGAATCCATCCTTGCAGACCACGTACACCCATTCATGCTGATTGTCTTCCCTGGGGCGGATGGGATCTTCCAGCACGACAATGCGACAGCTAAAAATGTCGGAGAGTGGTTGGAAGAGCACGCGATGAAGACTTCAAAGTACTTTCCTGGCCCCTGTGGAAGACACTATGGACCGAATTCGTTATGAATCCATCCTTGCAGACCACGTACACCCATACATGCTGATTCCCCAGACTTAAACCCAATTCAGCATCTGTGGGACCACCTCGATCTTGTTGTTCGTTCGACGGATCCTCCACCATGCACCCTCCAGCAACTATGAGATGCACTACAGTCAGCATGGCTCCACATACCTGTGAACACCTTGCAGCACCTTATTGAGTCACTCCCAGGTCGTCTAGCTGCTGTCCGCGCTACACACGGTGGTTACTTTGGATATTAGCTGGTGATCACAATAATGTGACTCGGTCGGGTATAAGTAGATAATAAATAATTATTATTTGTATACCGGCAACAGAATGAAACTTCAGTACGTAAATTCGGTCACGGCAACAGAAACCAGCGTGGAAATACTCTCGTTGAGTTTGCAGAGGCAGAAGGATTTTTCATCTTGAACTCCTTTTTCAAGAAAAAGCCACACAGGAAATGGACATGGAGACATCCAATTGGGACGACAAGTGAAATTGATTTTATTATGTGTAACAAAAAATTCGTCATCGAAGACTGCAGTGTGCTGAACAAGTTCAACACAGGTAGTGACCATAGATTGGTGAGATGTAAGATGCACCTCAACACTAAACTGGAACGTGGCAAGCTCATAAGACACACAAAATGTATTGACATCACCAACCTTAAAAAACACCATAATACTTTCAAGTTGGAACTAAAGAACAGATTCTCTGCTTTAGAAGGCCTAACATCGGAAGAAGTGGATATTTCGGAAGTTAACAGAAAAGTAACCAAAGCTCTTATGGAAACAGCAACAAAATTAGCTGGGTCTAAGAACAAGTTGCATGTGAACAAATTATCAGGAAAAACCAAAATGTTGATGCAAAAAAGAAGAGAGATGAGGACAACTAAAGAAGATGTGACTTCCAAAGTGGAATATATAGAGCTATGCAAGACAGCACGAAAAAGTATCACTGAAGACGTAAGGAAATTCAACTGTGAGCTAGTGAGGAAAGCAATTGAAAACAACCAAAGCCTAAAGATAGCAAAGGGACATCTCAGTAAGGGAAGAAAACATATTATGGCTCTGAGAAAAGAAGATGGTTCTATAACAAGAAATAGAGGCGAAATTTTGACAAGAGTGAAAGATTTCTACTCCAAATTATATGAAAGGGATGATACATGTACTCCAGACATCATGAAAGGTACCAGAGTTCTTCCAGTCCTCCCAGCAGAAGTTGCTCATGCAATCAAGAACATGAAGCGGGGGAAAGCTCCAGGAGAAGATGGAATTACTGTAGACATCATACAAGAAGCAAGTGGAGAAATTGAAACAGTACTCGCCCAAATTTTCACTCGATGCCTTAATGAAGGGAAGATTCCTGAGGATTGGAACAATGCTACAATGATCCTGCTACATAAAAAAGGTGACATTGAGGATCTCAGGAACTACAGACCTATCAGCCTGCTATCAGTGGTTTATAAAATCTTCACCAAAGTTCTTTCACACCGCTTGAAGGTAAAACTGGACATGGCTCAACCGAGAGAACAAGCTAGATTCAGGAGTGGCTACAGCACAATAGATCATATCCACGCACTGAGAGAACTAATTGAAAGAGCGAGGGAATATGAACTTCCATTGTGCATGGCTTTTATCGATTATGAAAAAGCCTTTAATTCGGTGAAACCATCAGCAGTTACAACGGCTCTGAAATCCTGCGGTATTGAAATTGCATACATTAATATTATTAATAACATCTATGAAAATGCAAGTGCAAAGATTCGGCTGTTTGAAAATACAACACACATAAAAATTGAAAAGGGAGTGAGACAAGGTGACACCATATCTCCGAAGCTCTTTAATGCCACATTGGAAAATGTCTTTCAATCACTGAACTGGGAAAACAAAGGGATAAAGATTAATGGAGATTATCTAACCCACCTTCGTTTTCCTGATGACGTAGTCATTTTTGCAACTACCCCATCAGAGCTGCAGAGTATGATCCAGGAACTTGCTGACAAGAGTAAAGAAGTGGGATTAAAAATGAACTTTCAGAAGACAAAAGTGATGTTCAATGCTTTTACAAGAAATGAAGATTTATCGATTGATGGAGAAAAACTGGAGATAACAGATACGTATGTTTATCTTGGACAGCAGATATCAAGTGAGGATCACATTGATGAAGAAATTAATCCGCGTACAAAACTTGCCTGGAGTGCTTTTGGAAGAAACAGCATAATTTTCAAGAGCAATATGCCATTATGTCTTAAAAGAAAAGTGTTTGATCAATGCATCCTTCCAGTGCTTACGTATGGTGCAGAGACGTGGACCTTAACTAAAAGTGACATACAAAGGCTGCAGACAACTCAAAACAGCATGGAGAGGTGCATGCTTGGTATAACCAGGAGGGATAAGAAGAGGAACTCGTGGATCCGAAAAATGACGAGAGTGGAAGACATCATGATCAGAGTTAAATCCCTGAAATGGCAATGGGCTGGACATACTGCCAGAAGGACAGACCATAGATGGACCGCCGAAATTTTAGATTGGATTCCAAGGGACAGGAAAAAACCCAGAAAAAGACCACATGGGAGATGGGTGGATGAAATTCGAAAATATGCGGGAGTGACATGGAGGAGACTGGCACAAGACAGACCGTTGTGGAGGAAACTTGGGGAGACCTTCGTTCAGCAGTGGATTGATAATGGTTGACAATGATGATGATGATGAAGTAGATGATAAACAATTAGTTATTTACTTTGAAACAAAAATATGGTTAGAGAGTGGTGTTGTAACCTCGTGACACTGCGCAGTTCTTATGTTTCAGCATTTCAACAGTATTCTTCTATCACGTACCAGTTTCTTTTGGAGGCCACCGTGCACCGTGAGCAATTCGATTGTCTAAAAGCAGACGCCCGTCCCTAATTTAGGGCCAATGGTTTCACACGCACATAAAAATCATAATGCAATTAAGAAGGCATTTGAGATATTGATATAAAATAAGGTATTCCAGGAGTAATAATTTTTTTCTTGGTAATTATCATGTGAAAAATTCCTTCCTTTTTTTTTTTTTTTTTTTCATTTTTCTATTCTAAATCAGCGAGTAAATAATTTTCAGTGCTTGGCGTACAAAATAAACTAAAATATCGAAATATCGGGACATCGAAATACGAATAAATTTGTCTCCTTTTCGTTACTTATGGCAAAAGAAAATGAAATAAAATGGACTGTTTTTCGATGATAAAAACAAAAACAAAAAACAGCATTAATGACGTGATACTGAAACACACACACATACATATGCACACACAAAGAAAAAAAAAGAAAGGAAATGCTTGAAGGAATGAGCAAAAAGATGCGAAAAGAATGCAAAAAAAAAAAAAAAAACTTAAACGAATAGCATTTTTCTCTTACCTGAAATTTCGTGGGATGAGTTAACCTTACGTACATACGCTTTATGTTCAGTGTACTGAAAGAATAGAAACCTTGTACGGGGTCTACATGCACATACACAGAAATATACGCATACCGAATATTGTTAACATAAATTTTTTTTTGTAATTGTACGTAATCAATTCTATTTTTTTATGTATGAACATAATAGTACCTTGACTGACGATGACACACACACGTACGTTCGCGCAGGCACACACACACCCACACGCACACACACACATGTATTTATGAAATTACACATGTATTTTTTATATAAAAAAATATATATATATTCAAGGTGATCAGAATCGACCGCAGGATAAACCTACCGGACGATTCCTCGTGGAGGAACAAGCCGAAAACCGTTGGCCGCTCCGGTGGCGCAGTGGTCTAAGGCGCTGGCCTCTGATCATTCGTCCGTAAGGGGTCCGGGTTCGAATCCCGGTCAGGCATGGATGTTGTGTTTGTCTTACGGCACTGGCTCTCTCCCTTCCCTGGAACCAGTGACCCTAAATTAGGGACGGGCGACTGCTTATAGCCCATTGAGTTGCTCACGGTGGTCGTTAAACCTCCAATAAAAAAAAACCGTTGTCTATTGTCCGATCGGACGTCGCATTCTGGAGATATACGCGCCGAAAGTTCATGACGTCACATCCCGTAAGAATACAGACATTAAAAATAACTTACCTAATCACTTTGACAGAAAACATGTAATTTATTGATGTGTACCACTACAACACAAATGATAAAACACGTAGATTCGTGTCAGATTACAATATGTGTTCAAAATGACCACCTTGTAGTGCGGAACAAGCGGGAGCCCGCCGAGGAATAGACATCTGCACGCGTTGCAGCATAGCAGGTATTACAGTTGTAAAGGCCGCGTGTAAGGTGGCCACTAGGTCGTGAAGGCTGTTGGCAGACCGTCGATGTACCAGTTCCTGTAGATGACCCCAGAGGAAGAAGTCCAATGGGTTAAGATCTAGCGGGCCATGCGACAGGACCACCACGGCCAAGCCATCGACCGGGATATTCCGTATCCAGCCACTGGCGAACATTTGCAGCGTAATGCACCGGTGCTCCATAATTATGGAACCATAGATTGCTGAGAACAGCCAGTTGTACGTTTTTCAGTAAGTCCGGCAGAACATCACGTAGGAAGACTATGTAGTTGGCAGCTGTGACACGTTCGGGAAGAAGATAGGGTCCCATTAGGATATCGCCCACAATACCACACCAGATATTAACACCCAACCGGACCTGGTGAGCATATTCACGTGTTGCGTGTGGATTGTCCAATGCCCAAACATGACTGTTATGGGTATTGCAGATACCCTTCCGTGTAAACTTTGCTTCATCAGTCCACAAGATCCAGCCGCTGAAACTATTAATCGGCAGCATGTTGCTGTAGCAGCCACTCACAGAATGCCTGTCTTCGAGGATAATCCTGTGGTAATAGGCCTTGTACTCGTGTGATGTGATATGGATGCAGGTCTTCGTCGTGTAGAACGGCAAGTACGGTACTTTGGTGCACACCGAACTGTCACGCGATCGCACGGCTGCTGGTCGTTGGCTTCTCCTCTATGAACTCTAGTATGGCATCCTCGAGGGATGGTGTTCTCACAGAGGGTCCAGTGCCACTGTCTACACTTGGACGTGGTGCGACATTGCCTGTGTCGCGCATTCGAGCGTCAAGCTGCCGTATGACCTGGGCGTCCGGGTGCCATCGTGTTGGGTATCGCTCGCTGTAAGCCCTTGCTGCATTCCTCCAATAGGAGATACATGTCACAATACTTTCTCAAACTGTACGGCATATCGCTACCCACACTAATGTCAAATGTACCAACGCAATATAAGCCTACCTGCTACACGTCGCCAACCCTTTTAATCCCTACCTGTCGTATTGCGCATGCGTACAACAGATGGTTTCACGCCACCACGTCCTTCGAATTTGCACAAACACTCCGTGCCACATTTTAAAATGTTGATTGCCTTTTTTTTTTCAATTGGAGGTTTAATGACCACCGTGAGCAACTCAGTGGGCTACAAGTACAGTTTACTATGTGGTAGGAGACCACCTGGGGACGAAACCTATTGAAAATGGGACAAATGGGGTTAAAGGTCACGACGTAGGAGCGGGTTCCTTCCATTGTAGTTGCCCATCCTGAATTTAGGACCACTGGTTCCAGAGAAAGGAGAGAATCAGTGCCGTAAGACAAACATAACTTCCATGCTTCATCGGGATTCGAACCCGGACCCTTTTCGGACAAATGATCAGAAGCCACCGCCTTAGACCTCTTCGCCCGGGGGGAGGGGGGGCTTGTGCTTTGCCGGATGTGACGTCACGAAACCTTCGGCGCGTATGTCTCCGGAATGCGACGTCCGATCGGACAACAGACAACGGTTTTCTGCTTCTTTCGCCACGAGGAATCGTCCGGTAGGTTTATTGTGCGGTCGATTCTGATCACGCTATATATATAACATACTCATACCGAATAATGTTAACACTAAAAAAAGTTATATATATATTCGGAGTGTGTAAATTGGAAACTAAAATCGGACCCCTCTCAACCCCGATATGTAAATTGCGAACAAAGAGCCAAGACCCCTATGTGTAAATTGCGAACCAACTTTTCTAGACCCGATGTGTAAATTGCAAACCAACTTTTCTGCGCCTATTCTGACAATATCAAAAAATAAACCAGTATGAAAAAATAAATATTAAAACAATGTAGAACAATTTAAAGTAATGTGTTCACGAAAACAGCAAAGCTAGTTTGTCATCCTTGCGCAGGGGCCATGTTAATTTTTTTTCTGTGATGTTCCATATTTAGTATATGTACATTTGTACTTAATTTATTGTATTCACGAAAATATCTTTATTTTGCAGTAAATGTAGGCGTGTACGATTAACAAATCTTTTCCTTTTTCAGAGATCGATAGCGTCACTTCCATCGTAAAACTTGTCGAACAACGAAAGATATATCTAAAGCAAAGCAATCAAAACAGACAAGCTAGATTAGGTAATTCCAGCAGATGTTCAGAGAAGTCGGGTCGGAATTTACATATATCGGTCATGGGCCTTGGTTCGCAAATTACATTTAGAGTTTAACGACGGTCTGATTTTGGTTCGCAATTTACACATTTTAGTTCGCAATTTAGATACCACCATTCACACTGAACATATACATTATGGATGTAAATAGTATTCACACTGAATTAAAATGAAAAAGAATATAAAAATATAATAGACTCAAATTTTCAAATGTTGCACATGGATACAACTTCAAAACGAAATACATTTTTATGGTTAATTCTACTCTATAGCGATGTGGTAACATAAATTTATCGTTTTCCAATAGAAGCGAGCGAGCACGCACGCACGCACACACACACACACACACACACACACACACACATACATAAATGTGCTATCTTTGTTAGTGGCAGGAGAAAAGCAAAATTCTTGTGTACCGATGACACACACATGAGGAAACAGAGAGGTATTCTATAAACGAGAATAACATTAAAATAAAAAAAGTAAATTATGCAAACACATATACTAAAAATTGAGGACACTGAAGCAAAGAAATAAATTTTCATAAAATTTCCTGAAATTACTAAGAAAATATGACAAAACCAATGGAATTCCTGTTTTCATTCCCTTCTTGCCTCTTGTTTTGGCTAACCGATCAAAAAGAGAATAACCTGTAAAGCATAAACTAAAAAAAAAAAAATTCTTCATAAAACACAGGTGTTAGGAAACAGTGTGACATATTATTCTAATTTAAAACTTCACTGTACCCTTTTTCAATCTGAGACATTTTCGGAGTAACCAGTAACTACAAACATTACCTACAGCTTTAAGAGTTATGATGGAAAACCTGTCGTTACGTATTAACCTAATACATACATGCAACTTGACTATAAAGATTAAGGAATAAATGTCTGACAAGAACTGCTTAATTTTTTCATGATTAGGCTTACTTGCGAAAGACGTTCAGGACTACTACCCTTAAGTATCGGCGTCTGCAAAAATTTTACCTCTAAGTAAAATTTTCAAAAAAAGTTAGAGTATTTAATGGCAATTAATGTAAAGGAAACTTGAATAAATATTGCGGAAACTATTTTGCTAGAAAAGAACAACTTCTTACGGATTACGATTGATTCACTCTTGGTTGGAGGGGAAAAAAATTGCAGTCTGATATTGCTTTCCTCGAATCAGCCGACAACTTTTCTTATAAAATCAGTATTTCGGTACATCCAATTTCGATGGACACACGTTATACATAGACCACCTTGTCTCTCCTTGGTCATTATTGATCTAACCGAAGACTTCACCCTACGCAAGGCTGAAAGATCTTTGAACGGTACATGTTGTTTCGGGGAATGTGACAGCATTTTGTAGTGCCCTTGAAACTGATGTATACAATTTCCGTACTTCTTGTATACTTTCTGAAAGGGAAATATTTTCTATTTCCGCTTCCAACTTGTCTTTCCAAAAGTGGCGCCACGACTTTGATTCTGCGTCTCAATCAGAAAGGTGCACACCGTACGTTGCTGAAATGTCTTTGACTGACTTTAGCCAAGGCCGTCAGAAAGTATAAGGCCATGACATTAGAGAGTTAGGTTCCCCCCGTTTGTGACGTCACTTTCATGTTACCCTGCCCTCTACATCGGTGATGTGTGTGGTGTCATGCACGACAGCGTTAGAAACCACTTGAAAGTCTTGGTTTCCGCATGACGTCACTCAAAGAGGAGACTGATGTCATGGCCTTGTATTTTCTAGACGGCCTTGATTTAGTCTCGTGAAGTTTTTTTATATTTTTGGAATGTAAATTAAAAAGAAAAAATGAAGGTTCCTTCTCTTTCGAGAATCTACTTCAGGGAAGTTATCAAAGAATTCACAAACGGAGAACAGACATACGGATGATAATACACAATGAAATTTACGCACCTAGAAGAAAACATGCAACATCCGCGAAACTTTGCAAATAGTTAGAGTGCGTGCTGGTATGCAAATGATCGACGCTTGGCGCGATTGTGCATGACCGCACACCCTGTGGTGGCGCTGCAAGCACGAACCGACAGCTTTATAAACCGGCTTGTAGTCCATGCCCCATGAAAGCAAAAAGCACCGACTGACGCAGACAAGAGTACAGAGTGACAAGAATGCTGGGTAGACGTCGATTTACGCAACGTACGGACTTTGAGAGAGAGGCCTGATCATCGGGCTGAAAACAGCAGGGTGGTTGGCGCGCCGTATAGCCCGCCACGTGGATTGTTCTGACCATATCGTCCGACTGTGTTGTGAGCAGTGGACACATGACGGCACTGCCACACGGCGGAGCTGCTCCGGACGGACCAGGAGGACCACAGGTAGAAAGGATTGGCGGATCATGCACCAGGCACGAACGGATCCCACGGGAATCCGGTCCACTATACAGGCAGATGTAGCGGCTTCTATGTGCCCACGAACCATTTCCCGGCGCATCGCGGAAGCGAATCCGCGGCGATCCCAGCGCCTCTTACGTGTGCTGCCATTAACACCGGTACATCGCCTGCTACGTTTGCAGTGGTGCCAGGCCAGAGCGACGTGGAACGTCACAGACTGGCGACGTGTGGTGTTTAGCGATGAGTACCGCTTCGTTTTGGGGACAGATGATCATCGTGTCCGGGTGTGGAGGTCCCCGTGTCAACGGCACAATCCCAACCTCGCTATCGAGCGCCACACCTCCCTCACTGCAGGCATTATGGTTTAGGGAGCCATTACCTACGAGAGCCGATCAGCTCTAGTAGTGTACGTGGATCATTGACGGGGTATGTGGATGAGATCCTACTGCTCCATGTGCTCCCATTCCTGGCCAGGATTCCAAGTGCGCAAAACCAGTAGGATAATGCCCGCCCGCACACGGCTCGGATTGCCCAGGACTGCCTATGTCATGTTCGGACACTTCCATGGCCTGCAAGCTTCCCGGGGGATGAAGGAGGGAGGGGGATGAGACAACGGGTTTCGGCTGTTGACAGGTCCACTGGCACGTCTGCGAACGAGAAGAACTATGGTGAACGTGCTTTGCCAGTGAGTGTAGCGAGCCAGATTGGAGGCTCAGCCTCTAGTCTTAAAAAAGATTGGAATTCATCTCATCGATATTATGCTTTTGTATTTATTTTTTAAATTTAATTTTATTTTTCAGGGGATGAAAATTTTCAGGGGATTACTTGACCCTCGCTGCAGACTCTCATGCTCCTCAGCAAGATGTAATAATATTTAAACATTGACAGAGCTTGCCAGTGTTACGACAGTCGTTCAAGAAGTTCGTATTCTTTAATACATAAAAAAAAAACTATGCTTTATAATTCCTTCTTTTAGCACGTCTTTCATGAAAAGAGCACTTTTTTATGATACCACTTCTTTCGTCCGTCTGTCTGTGGGCACCATATTTCTGCAACTCTTAGTCTGGTTACAAAAAAATGTTTTTGCATGGGGACCGAAATGTGTGAATGATACGAGGGTTGCACCGAAAGTAATGCAAAAGTGGGTATAACTTTTTTGTTAACTGAGAGAGGTCGTTCATATTGCACATGCTGGTAGAGTAACTCTTCCTCTATAGTAACCCTTCTTCTTCATTGCAGGTAAATACAAGGGTTGTACCGAAAGTAATGCAAAAGTGGGCATGGCTTTTTTGTTAACTGACAGAGGTCGTTTAATTTGCACATGTTGGTAGGTAGAGTAACTCCTCTGTACAAAGTTGCTACTCAACATTATCTCTATCACAAGAGATACATTTACGCCATCGTTGAACCCAACTCTCGAATCCTCTTTGAAAAATTCAGGTGTGGACTGTTGTACCCACTTGTTCACAGCCACTTTAACCTAGTCTACGTCATCACTTCGTTGTCTCCGGAGACTGTCCTTCATTGGGCCGAAAAGGTAGAAGTCGGAGGCTGCCAGCTCTGGGCGGTACGGTGGATGGGTGACCACCGACCAGCCTAATTTGCCGATCGCCTGATTTGTTGCCAAAGATGTGCGTGGTCTCCCATTGTCATGGTGAAGTTGGATCTTACGGCTTCTCTAAGCTTCTTGAGTGTCTCAATGTACCGCTCGCTGATTACGGTACGGCCACATTCCAGAAAATCAAGGAGAATGGCACCCCTGTCATCCCAAAGAACAGTCACCATGATTTTATGTGCTGATCTCTGGCTCTTGAACTTCTTAGCCCTTGGTGAAGAGGTGTGACGCCATTCTATAGATTGATTCTTCGTTTCCAGATCATAAGGATACGTCCACATTTCATCTCCTGTCATGAGATCGAAAAAAAGTGTCTTTATTGGTTTCAAACGCTTCCAGCAGATCCGAGCAGACTTCCAAACTTCTTTCCTTTAAATCAGGTGTCAGCTTCCGAGGTACCCACTTTGCCTTCCCCTCCCCCGCACTTAAGTCTTCCACTATCTTCTGTATGGCATTGTGACCACAGTCCAGTTGTGCAGCAAGCTCATGGATTATGACTCGTCTTTCCGTGCGAATCAATACATCCACACGCTGACGATTCGTGTCAGTAGTCGAAGATGATGATCTCCCACTGTGTGGTTTGTCCTCAATGATGGTTCCCCCTTTAAACTTCTTCATCCATCTGAGCACATTGCTCTTGTCAATGGTGTCACCTCCGTAAACATTCTATAGCTTTATGTGGATGTCGGACAGAATGTACCATTCCTTCAGGAATTCAATGACTGCACGTTGCTTCTGCATGGAATGCATTATTTACCCGCAATTAAGAAGAAGGGTTACTCTAGAGCAGGGGTGCACAACCTTTTTATAAGTGGGGGCCAAGTTTATTTTTACATAATAAGTGGCGGGCCGCAAGTTACCTTTTCACATAGCACTTGCCAAACCCTACCGCTAAAGCTAATTTTACTATTATCCGAATAACCTATTTTACCAGCAGACAAAAAATGTGTTTCAATACCATTTTTGTGTCCTCTAAATGGTTTAAATCCATTTTTGAAGTTTTTTGGCAAATTGCGTTATTAAGTTATCAAATTACTGATTTACAATCAACTTACTCCTAACTGGAAAAGGTTTAGGGGTATATAAAATAAAATAATACTATCACAAGGTTGTAAATTTTTTATTTTTACAAAAAAACAGAATTCTTAACATCGAAGTATATAAAAAATTAAAATCAATATATCGTCAAACTGACCATCAAATCAAGTAGTAGCCTAATGCTCCTAATGAGATGCTTGGCATTGTTTATTTTTCAATAGTCTGTCAATATCAGGTTCAATGTTAGAGATGGTAATGCGCAAGTTTCCCTCCAATAGTGTATCACTTAAACGGGAACGACACTTTGACTTTATTTGTTTCATCAAAGAAAACGATTGCTCGCATAAGTAGGTACTTCCAAACAACGTTGCCGTTTTTAAAGCATGATCTTTGAGCAATTTCATTTCTTTCGGTAAGTAATTTTTGTAAAATTCTAGGAGAGAAACTTCAGAGTATTTTGTTTTTAACTCATTGTTACACTGAAGATCAATTAATTCCATCTGGAAATCTAGTGGCACTGACGCAACGTCAGTAGTGAATGGTAGAGAAAACATATCAAACAAAACCTCAAATTTTCTTATATCTTCAAATCGTCTTTTAAACTCATTGTGAAGGTCCACTACAAGAGATGCATATTTAGCCACATTTACATGGAATTCAGAACTTTCAACAAAACTTTTCATTGTTGGAAAATTTGCTAGTAGTCCATTGCTTAGTTGTGACTGCCATAAACTGAGTTTAACCTCAAATGATTTTAATATGTAACACATGTTGTTGATCATGTTGTTTTTACCTTGAAGCTTAATGTTTAATTCATTGAGATGTTGGGTCCTATCAACTAAAAAACATAAATCACTCACCCATTCGCTGTTCCCAAAATGTGCTGCTAGTTGAGACTCATTACGACTGTGTAAAAACATTATGATTTCTTGATGCAAGTCATACACTCGTTTCAGCATTTTCCCAGCACTAAGCCAACGAACTTGTGTAAAATAAATAACATCATCATATTGGGATTCCATGTCTGATAAGAATTCTCTGAACTGGCGGTGATTAAGAGCTCCGGCACGAAGGAAATTGACCACTTTAATCACAACCTTCATCACATGCTCCATACGTATGCTTTTAGCACACAGATTCTCTTGGTGTAAAATACAGTGAATAGTAACTAGATCACTGCACTCTTTAGCAAAATAGCTGACAGCCCCTTGTTTACTTCCAACCATGGCAGGTGCACCATCAGTTGATATGCCATGTAGTTTTTCCATATTTAAATTAAACTTCTCTAAAATATTTTTCACTTCACGATAAATATCACATCCTTTAGTTGTGTCTTTCATAGGAACCAATGCCAGTAATTCTTCTGAAATATGAAAATTCTCGTCAACACCACGCACAAAAATACAAAGCTGGTCAGTATCAGTCACATCTGTGCTTTCATCGATTGCCAGTGAGAAGTACTTGAAATCCAATATTTTTTCTTGTAGTGTTTGCTCAATGTCCACTGCCATTTCTTATGCCCTCCTGGAAACTGTCATTCGATTAAGGCTAATTTTTGATATAATACTTTTTTCTCTGGGAATGCCACATTTGCCACTTCTTCCAAGCATTCCTTAACTAGCTCGCCATCTTGAAACGGCTTCATTCTTTTTACTAAAATCTTTGACACAATAAAACTTGCTTTTACCGCAATTTGCGATTCATCGTTAACCTTACGAAAAAGATTTTGTTGAAATTTTAATTTTCTTTGCAGTTCTTTTACTTTCTCTTTTCGCATATTACCAGAAAATTCGTTGTATTTTGAAGCATGTTTTGTCTCATAATGCCTTCTTACATTGTACTCTTTCATAACACCAACTGTTTCTTTGCAAATTAAACACGTTGCTTTGCTGTTGTATTCAATAAAAAAATATATCTCACTCCAGGTCTCTTGAAACACTCGACACTCGTCCGTCACTTTACGCTTTTTTACAGACATGATACTGATATTATAATAATAATGTAGAAACTCTGTAAACTGTACACAAGCTGTAACAACACACAAACAACTCACAAACGTGAACTCTGCCACGACAACAATGATACTCCCAGTGAACGACGTGGCGTCCAGTCAGAAATAACAAACCTATAAATAGCCTCGCGCTACACCACTTCAAGGTCACACAGCGCCCTCATCCTCCCCTGCCGCACAACGATGAGTCGGTGTGTCAGTCACGTGCTCACATCCACTTGTATTGCAAGAGTGACTATACAGTCAGTCTGAACCTTGCAGCAGTCTGGTTATGCAAAACTTAAAATCTGTCCAATAATTGTTTACTTTTTAATTTATTTTTAACAAACATTTTTATAATTTTCTTATTTCAACTAGGGCCTACAATAATGGGAAAAAATCTCATCATTCACAATATATATATTCACGTTTTCAATAGTATAAAATATTTATCCGCGGGCCGCATAAACTGACTTTGAGGGCCGCGGGTTGTGCACCCCTGCTCCAGAGGAAGAGTTACTCTACCAACATGTGCAATTTGAACGACCTCTGTCAGTTAGTAAGAAGTTATGCCCTCTTTTGCATTACTTTCGGTACAATCCTCGTAATTCTTGCTGTACGGGTTTTCCCGATGTATAACTTTGCCGCTAGAAGGCAAAGTTATAAGTGTAGATCCTATCAAATTCAAAACATGCTTCATTCCATATTACTGCTTTTAAATATCCGATTGAAAAAACCTTGTATCCATTCGATCCCATTTCAACGATTCGGTGATCATCTTGTGATAGAAGTATGTTAAACGATCCGGCCCTTTTGAAAAAAAAAAACAAGAAAGAAAAAAACAAGAAAGAAAAGAAAAAAAACAAGAAAGAAAAGAAAAAAACAAGAAAGAAAAGAAAAAAAAACAAGAAAGAAAAGAAAAAACAAACAAAAACAACACACATGCCGTTCCGGTGGCGCATTGGTCTAAGCGATTTCTTCTGATCATTCGTCAGAGACGAGTCCCGATTCTAATCCCGGTGAGCCATGGATGTTGTGTTTGTCTTACGGCACTGGCTCTCTCCCTTCCCTGGAACCAGTGGCCCTAAATTAAGAACGGGCGACTACTTGTAGCCCATTGAGTTGCTCATGGTGGTCGTGAAACCCTCAATCTAAAAAAAAAAAAAAACCAAAGAAAAAAACACACACACATACACTTTGAAATTTGGAAGGTAAACATTTCCGCAATCGTCGCTGACCTGAAGCACTGGATGCGGACACTTGAAACTTATTTCTTCGCAAGGTTTCTAAATAGCTGGTGCATCGATAGGAAGTGTCTTAACCGATTCGGTGATTATGTGGAAAAGTAAGATTTGTCTTCTATCTTAATTGTCCTAACGCTGTTGTATGTGTCTGTAATGAAATCTCTGTACCAGGCAGCGGAAGTCACATACTGATCTGCCCTCGTAATGTTTATTTTTACCTTGTTTTTAATTTCCTGTTCTTATGGTCTTATTTTTATGCTGTTCCATACCAACATGAGCATCTCCGGGTACGAAGGTGTGAAATGATAATGAACGAATGAGACGTCACTATGAACCAACATATATACACTCAGTAGACAAAAGATCAGAGAGAGGGGTGATGATGGGTAGTTGAGTGGAACAGACCGAAGCTGAACGCAGGTGATAAATAAGCGGACAACAGAGCCTCGCAACAGCGCATCGCAATCGACGAACACGGGTGAACATGGTGATCAGTGCGACTTTGATCGTGGACACGTTGACAGCGCAACACAGGTGGGTCATTCTGTCGCCAAACTGGTAACAACCCTAGGGTTTCCGAGGGCAATCGTATGAAGGGTGTACCGCGAATATACCATTGACTGATGTAACAGCGCCCAGAGAGCAAGCGGTGAACTACCACGCGCCAATGATGATTGAGGTCGACGTATATAAGTATCCTGGGGTATCTGGTACCATAATGTCAACAGCGGTTCCTCCAGTTCCCGCACATTTCGGGGTGGTCGTGATTTAGCGCGAACCCGCTTTTCCAAGTCGAACCAAAAATGTTCGATTGGGTTTATGTCAGGTGAATTTGGAGGCCAGCGCATTAACACAATGTTCCTCGAACTACTCCTTGAAGATTCTGGCAGTGTGGCATGGCGCATTATCCTGTTGGTAATGGCCATCACCCTCAGGAAACAGTTGCCATGAATGGATGAACTTGGCCCGCAACGATGTTCAGATACCTGACAGCTGTCAGGGATTGTACTATTAAGATAATGGGGCTTAAAGTGCTCCAAGAAAATATCGCCCACAGCATAACACCGCCACCGTCGGACTGTTTCAGCCCAACAGTGCATCAAGGTGCCATAGCCTTTGTTGGTAATCAACGTATCCGAGCTCGGCCGTCTACATGACCTACCAGGAATTTTGATTCTTCAGACCAGGCTACTTTCTTCCAATCATCCACAGTCCAATCTTGGTGATCTTGGACCGATTTCATGCGTTGTTGGCGATGACGTGCAGTGAGCACGGGGACCCGGATGGGTTTTCGGCTACGCAGGCCCATGCGCAGAAGGCTGAGATGAACTGTGTGCTGTAACAGAATGCCCTGATCACCACTGTTGTAACTGCGGACGACATACGGGTGAACGACGGTTTGTCGTTTGGCCATCTGTGCACCATTTTTGATACGTACTCACTACAGGGGCACGTGAACAACCCACAAGCCGCACCATTAACAAGATCGTAGTTCCGAGGCAGCGTGCCATCAGAATTTGTTTTTCATCAAACTCCAATAAATCGGCAGCTTTTCCCATTCTGATCCCGGACACTCTACTAACCGAAAGCCGGTCCGGTCCTCGAGTTGTATATATTCTGCTCTGTGAACTTCATTTGCGCCACCGTTCGGTTTCCAGGCGCGCTCATTTCTCTAGTATGGGGGTGGTAATAATGCAATGGCTCATAGGTGTATATCTGATATCATCTCAGAAGTTCAGATGTAAATTCCAAAAGAACGTCAGCACGATTTTGACCTAACGTACTCTAAAAGGAAGTAGGATTTTTTATACTTGGATGTGGAACATACCCATGAACGCAATATATTTGATGGCAGTTTGTTTAAAGCCAGACAAGTCATATAATATGTTTTTAAATGTAGACCACAAGTAGAATTTTTAAAAATCATATCTATATATATATATATACTCTATCTACCAACAAGTAATTGGACACCTGTAATAGCAAAGGAAAACGAAGTTTATTCACCTTCAATAGTTGGTGGAGCCTCCACGAGCGGCGATTACAGCTGCGAACCTCCGGGGCATACTCTCAACCAGGCGTTGTACGACGGCTAGCGGTATTTTCTTCCACTCGGCTTGGAGAAGACAGGTCAGTTTCTTCACCGATTTCGGACGGTGGGGCACCCCTTAAGTCGACGCTCCAACTCGTCCCAGAGGTGCTCGATAGGGTTAAAGTCCGGGCTCTACGCAAGCCAGTCCATTCAATTAACCCCATTGTCACCATACCAAGCCATGGTGGACCTCTCAACATGACAGGTGGCATTGTCATCGTGGAAGTAACATGGGCCCACCCCGTAAAACTGCCACAACGTAGGAAACGCATGGTCATAGAAAATGGTGCAGTAGGTCTCGGCGTTGAGTCTACTGGGAATTGCGACCAAGGGTCCTGTGCCATACCAGGAGAAACACCCCCATAGCATAATTCCACCGCCGCCGAACTGCACAGTTGGCACAATAGATTCCGGCAAGAGGCGTTCTCCAGGCAGACGCCAAACCCAGACCCTGCCATCCAAACGGTAGAGGGTGAGCCTTGATTCGTCGCTCCAGAGAACCTGTTTCCACTGTTCAACGGTCCACTGTTGCCGTTCTTTGCACCACGTTAGCCGAACAGCGCTATTGGACTTGGTGATCAAAGGCTTGTGGGCTGCAGCACGTCCATGATAACCGAGCAGATGGGCTTCCTTACGGATGGTATTCATCGAAAGAACACTCCCGGATGCCTGTTGAAACTCGTCGCGGATGTGGCACATATATATATATATATATATCATCATCATCATCATCATTGTCAACCATTATCAATTCACTGCTGGACGAAGGTCTCCCCAAGTTTCCTCCACAACGGTCTGTCTTGTGCCAGTCTCCTCCATGTCACTCCCGCATACTTTCGAATTTCATCCACCCATCTTCCATGTGGTCTTCTTCTGGGTCTTTTCCTGTCCCTTGGAATCCAATCTAAAATTTCGGCTGTCCATCAATGGTCTGTTCTTCTGGCAGTATGTCCAGCCCATTGCCATTTCAGGGATTTAACTCTGATCATGATGTCTTCCACTCTTGTCATTTTTCGGATCCACGTGTTCCTCTTCTTATCTCTCCTAGTTACACCAAGCATGCACCTCTCCATGCTACTTTGAGTTGTCTGCAGCCTTTGTATGTCTCTTTTAGCTAAGGTCCACGTCTCTGCACCATACGTAAGCACTGGAAGGATGCATTGATCAAACACTTTTGTTTTAAGACATAATGGCATATTGCTCTTGAAAATTATGCTGTTTCTTCCAAAAGCTCTCCAGGCAAGTTTTGTACGCCGATTAATTTGTTCACCAATGTGACCCTCACTTGATATCTGCTGTCCAAGATAAACGTACGTGTCTGTTATCTCCAGCTTTTCTCCATCAATCGATAAATCTTCATTTCTTGTAAAAGCATTGTACATCACTTTTGTCTTCTGAAAGTTCATTTTTAATCCCACTTCTTTACTCTTGTCAGCAAGTTCCTGCATCGTACTCTGTAGCTCTGATGGGGTAGTTGCAAAAATGACTATGTCATCAGCAAAACGAAGGTGGGTTAGATAATCTCCATTAATCTTTATGCCTTTGTTTTCCCAGTTCAGCGACTGAAAGACACCCTCCAATGGGCATTAAAGAGCTTCGGAGATATGGTGTCAATTTGTCTCACTCCTTTTCCAATTTTTATGTGTGTTGTATTTTCAAATAGCAGAATATTTGCACTTGCATTTTCATAGATGTTATTAATAATATTAATGTATGCATCTTCAATACCGCAGGATTTCAGAGCCATTGCAACTGCTGATGGTTTCACCGAATCAAAGGCTTTTTCATAATCGATAAAAGCCATGCACAATGGAAGTTCATATTCCCTCGCTTTTTCAATTAGTTCTCTCAGTACGTGGATATGATCTATTGTGCTGTAGCCACTCCTGAATCCAGCTTGTTCTCTCGGTTGAGCCATTTCCAGTGTTACCTTCAAGCGGTGTGAAAGAACTTTAGTGAAGATTTTATAAACCACTGATAGGAGGCTGATAGGTCTGTAGTTCCTGAGATCCTCAATGTCACCTTTTTTATGTAGCAAGATCATTGTAGCGTTGTACCAATCCTCAGGAATCTTCCCTTCATTAAGGCATCGAGTGAAAATTTGGGCGAGTACTGTTTCGATTTCTCCACTTGCTTCTTGTATGATGTCTACAGTAATTCCATCTTCTCCTGGAGCTTTCCCCGCTTCATGTTCTTGATTGCATGTGCAACTTCTGCTGGAAGGACTGGAAGAACTCTGGTACCTTTCATGATGCCTGGAGTACATGTATCATCCCTTTCATATAATTTGGAGTAGAAATCTTTCACTCTTGTCAAAATTTCGCTTCTATTTCTTGTTACAGAACCATCTTCTTTTCTCAGTGCTATAATCTGTTTTTTTCCCTTACTGAGATGTCCCTTTGCTATCTTTAGGCTTTGGTTGTTTTCAATTGCTTTCCTTACTAGTTCACAGTTGAATTTCCTTACGTCTTCAGTGATACTTTTTCGTACTGTCTTGCATAGCTCTATATATTCCACTTTGGAAGTCTCATCTTCTTTAGTTGTCCTCATCTCTCTTCTTTTTTGCATCAACATTTTGGTTTTTCCTGATAATTTGTTCACATGCAATTTGTTCTTAGACCCAGCTAATTTTGTTGCTGTTTCCATAAGAGCTTTGGTTACTTTTCTGTTAACTTCAGAAATATCCACTTCTTCCGATGTTAGGCCTTCTAAAGCAGAGAATCTGTTCTTCAGTTCCAATTTGAAGGTATTATGGTGTTTTTTAAGGTTGGTTATGTCAATACATTTTGTTTGTCTTATGAGCTTGCTACGTTCGAGTTTAGTGTTGAGGTGCATCTTACATCTCACCAATCTATGGTCACTACCTGTGTTGAACTTGTTTAGCACACTGCAGTCTTCTATGACGAATTTTTTGTTACACATAATAAAATCAATTTCACTTGTCGTCCCATTTGGATGTCTCCATGTCCATTTCCTGTGTGGCTTTTTCTTGAAAAAGGAGTTCAAGATGAAAAACCCTTCTGCCTCTGCAATCTCTGCGAAAGTATTTCCACGCTGGTTTCTGTTGCCGTGACCGAATTTACCTACTGAAGTTTCATTCTGTTGGCCGTTGCCCTATTTTTGCATTGAAATCTCCCATAATTATCTTCAAGTGCTGCTTACCTTTATTATTTAGATCACGAATTTCCTCATAAAATTTTTCAATTTCTTCTTCAGCATGACTTGTGGTGGGTGCATAAGTTTGAATAATCTGAGCTTGGTATCTTCTCGAGAGTTGGATAACGAGTCGTGCAGCTCTGTCAGAGGAACTTTCAACTTCTACAACTTTATCCTTCAGTTTCTTGTTTATTATAAATCCAACACCACTAGTTCTGCCAGTATCTGTCCCACGATAGTAGAAGAGATGTCCACTTTTCAGTTCAATGAGATCTTCTCCTTTTCTCCTTACCTCACTTAGCCCGACGATGTCCCACTTGATCCTTTGTAGTCCCTCTTCCAATTCAAGAAGTCTTGAAGCAGAAGATAGGGAGCGTCCGTTAAACGTAGCCAAGGTCAGCATCAGATGGCAGCCTAGTCCGGTCCTGCGGGGATTCTTAGCACCCTCTGCCTTCATGTCGCACTGGCCGCTGCCTTGGCCAGGTACATTCCAGCTGCCGGAGACTGAGGGCCAAGATGTAAGTTGTGGAGTCATTTTGGAGGGGTTTGGCCATAACTCACCACGCTGGCCATGCGGGTTGGTGAGTGTGGGATAGCATTTCCTCTAATCCCGATTATATAGTTATACCGCTATTGGCGGTCGTCAGAGCCCCTTTAGTGGGAACAGGATGTACCACAAGAAGGCGGGGTTGACATTTGTCAAGGAGAGGCTGTGATGTTACGCATCACCTGATCTTACATCCCATATATATATATATATATATGTATATATATACAGCGGAAATCTTAGACTGGATTCCAAGGGACAGGAAAAGACCCAGAAGAAGACCACATGTGAGATGGGTGGATGAAATTCGAAAGTATGCGGGAGTAACATGGAGGAGACTGGCACAAGAGAGACCGTTGTGGAAGAAACTTAGTTAGACCTTCGTCCAGCAGTGGATTGATAATGGTTGACAATGATGATGATATCAAAAGAAAAATATCTTTAAAAGTTCAGTCACTGTAAGTCATTTTGTTCGATGTCAATTTTTTTTGACGTTCAGAAAGCTTTAACTCCGGATCTGGCAGGTAACCGCGACGTATATTTTTTCGAGATAATGCTTCTAACATCTTCGGCATTTGAACGGCTGAGTGATCACTGAATTATTATCACCTTTATCAAAAGTGCATGCGACCCGTTGACCACATGAATTCCGAGAGGGCGCGATTTGTCGACCGACGTAGCGTATTTGAGAAAGGGCAGATTGTGGGAGTGGAGAGCAGGTTCATCGATTTCCCAAACGGCTCAACTGGTGGGTTGCTCTGAGCCGTCGTAGTTAATGTGTATCAGGACTGGGGTGAAAATGGTCAAACAATGACTCGGGGGAGGGGGGACTATACAGGACAGCGAAAGGTTGATGTGAGAGGTGAGCGCCAGGTCTGACGACTCGTACAGTGCAACAAACGCAGCATTGTTCAACAGTTAACTACCCAATAGAATAGAGGTAAATCCGGAACTGTACCTGTCATGACTATGCGTCACACACTGACACGTATAGGATATAACAAGAGACGACCCCTACGACATCATGTTCAAACTACGATTCATCGTCACAAAAGACCCGCCTGATGCAAAAAATTATGCAAGCTGGACGTCGAATGACTGGGAAAAGTGTGCTGCTCTGAGTTGCGGATTTAACTCCATTTCGTAGATGGACATGCACGTATTTGGCGCAAACAACATGAGGCACTCGATCCATCATGCATGATCTCCACAGTGGAAACTGGTGGAGGCGGTTGTATGGTGTGGGACATGTTTACCTGGCAGGAACGTGGACTTCTAGTGCATGTGGAACAACGCATGACTGGTGCCCACTATCGTGAATTGCTCCCTGACTCTGTACATCCAGCGGAGTGAACTTTTCCCCGAATGGCGACGGTGTCTTCCAAGATGCCAATGCACCAAACCATAGGTCCAAAGTTGTGCAGGAATGGTTAGACGAACACAGTTCAGACTTCCAGCACATCGATTGGCCACCTAACGCCAGCGATTTCAGTCCCACAGAGCACTTGTAGGGCACTATGGAACGGCATTTCGGCGTCTGGATACACCAATCATCTCCATACCAGCATTGAAGACAGCATTACGCATACCTCCAAACCGCTTACGCCATCATATTGAATCGATGCCATGTCGGATAGCCGTTGTGCTCAGAGCGAAAGAAGGACCTACGCAATGTTTGGTAGGTGGTCATAATTCAGGGATCATTCAGTGTGTAATCACTACTAGCAGCACCTAATGCACCGAGTGGGATGTCACTGCTTTCTAGCATCAATGCTGACATGTCACATAAATTTTATCCTGATACTCGTAAGATCATAGAACGCAGCACTTATTTTTTGATCAGCCTTTACACTTTCGCTGTGCTTCTAGTGTTATCACACAAAACTGAAGACTGCAGAGTTTTGGCAGACGCCTTCATTACTAACCTGTTACAAGGTTTGTCTGTTTAAGGGGGTCTAACAACTACTGTTAGCAACTCAATGGGATATAGTAGTCGGCCGTCCCTAATTTGGGGGCACTGGTTCCAAGAAAGGGAGACAACTAGTACCCTAAGAGAAATACACTGAAAAACAAATTATTACGTACACGCACCTAATAGTGTGTGGCACCACATTTTGCACGCAGAACGGCATCCAAACGCCGTGGAATGGATGCAATGAAGTTCCGAAACACAGGCTCAAGTAACGCTGACCAACAATCTAAAACTACTTGGCGTAGAGCAGGCAGAGATGTAGGTGGGGATGGTTGATCACGAACAGCTCGTTCCAATATGTCCCATAAATTCTCTATGGGGTTGATGTCCGGTGAGCGAGGGGGCCAGGCGAGTGTGGTAAACTCACTGCTATGTTCCTGGTGCCAGTCAGTCGCTAGCCGAGACCGATGGGGTGGAGCGTTATCCTGTTGAAAGATCGGAACTTGGTTCGGATAGAGGCACGTAATGAAAGGGTGGAGATGGTCGGCCAGGAGCGGCACATTGCTGGAACCACTGACGGGAGACTCAAGAGGTACCAAGGGACCCAGGCCGGACCACGTGAAGGGTGCCCCAACAGTTGCAACGCCTCCACGTGCCTGTGGTACCCCCAACTTGTCATGCGCGGTCCATAGCTTCGTGTGATTTACGCCACACATGCTGCCATCTATCGGCGCGATACAGAGTGAAACGGGACTCGTCAGACCGTATGACGCGTTTCCAATCATCCATGCTCCAGTTTCTATGGGCCTTAGGAAACTGCAACCGAATCATGCGATGCTGTGCCGTTAACATCAGGACACGATGTAGTCGTCGACTGACCCAGCCAAATTGTGCCATGTGTCGACGGGTTGTCTTTGAGCATAGGCTTGTGGATGCTCCTCCTTCATTAAATTGTGACGTCATTTACTGCAAACAAGCCCTACGATTCGTCTGTACGATGCGGGCCAATTGTCGGCACCGTCGATCATCCAGTGAGCTTTTACGGCCACATTTCATCCGACTGTTAGCGGTTTTGTCGGATTTCCCCTCCTCCTGGTACACACTTGCTATGGTTTGTCGCGGAATTCCTAACAGTTTTGCCTTTGCACTGATTGAACATCAGGCTTTCCTGGCTCCCACGACTTGACCTCGATCATACTCACTTAAGTCTCGTCCTCGACTCATGATAGCCCTTGACGGAATGTATTCCTGTGCGTACCGACTAACTCTATTTATAGCCCCAAGCGGATTTTCTGCACACCGCGATTTACTGCGGTCCTGATGCTTTGCATATTTTCACTGAGGTGTATGTAATAATTTGTCCTTTAAGCATACACCCCCATACCTCCTCCTGGAATCAAATCAGAGCCCACTTGGACAAGAGGTAAGAAATCAGCGCTTAGACCACTGTGTCACCTGGACGGCCTACAAGTAGATTCGAATGCACACAGTAATAGGGGAAAGCGAAAGTGTTTTCTTCATACCCTTGGACAAGAAACACATTCCCTTTTCTACACAGTATCGTCCTCTTCTAGTCGACAGCCTCGTGTCTGTGTAGTAGGTGACCGTTTTTGGTTCAAATTCAGTGCTTCCGACAATTCAGTTCGCGGTTTTCCAGGGTTTCTGCTAATGTAATAAGAACGATGTTTACATGGTATTGTATGTTGGCTGGCTTTAGAGATTTATGTAGAGGACTTTAGGAAGGGAGTGTCTGACCCCAGGTTTTAAATAACCCTTTGAAGTAGGAAGCTAGGAGATTTGGACTAGAGTGCCCGACAGGAAAGTCACACGAAAGCGAGGTACAAAGGGGGAGGAAGACGCCCTTATTTATTACTGGAGAGCCAGTATCCAGAGTCCGACGAATGAACGTGCCCATCTGATGCATGGCGGATATTTAAAGGCTCGAGCGTTAGAACATACCTGTGATCGATCCTGAGATTTTTTCGTGACAGTCAAGAGCGTTGCACTTGGCCATCCACGGTCCCTTGTTGGCTGGCTTTCGAGCTAGGTGGCGTTTTAGGTAGCTTTGGTCAGATTGCTTTCTAATTAGCAATAGCCAGATCGCTTTCAAATTAGCTTTGATCAGATTGCTTTCTAGCTGATTTCCGTCAAAGTGCTATTTCTTGTTGGATGTTCCCCCTGTTTCACGTTAAATGTTTTGAGTTTGTTAGTTAGATGTTTTGAGTCTCCCGTTAAGAGGCTCGCTCTTGTTAAAATTCGACTAGTTTGTTATTCTGTTTTGTAAATAGAAGTTAAAAGTTTAACTAACCTGTTCGTAAATTCTATCGCATTGAATGTTTGGAAGATACTGAAACGTATTTAGAGTATTCGAGAATTAGTTGTACCCAGAGACAAAGTACTGGACGATTCATTGACGTGTGCTAACAACCCGTGGTTTACGACTGACATGTGACAGATATGAATAAAGTCAGAATCTGTAAGTAACCTTGCTTTCACTGAATCTCTAAAGGTACTCCTGAAGTGAGATTTTTATACTTAGTTAAGGACATTTCCAGCTACTTTTCAGAAAACCTGCTTTAACTTAAACGCTACTGAGCGTTTAAGTTAAAGCAGTTTTTCATATTTACATAATGTAATGCTCCTGGGAAACTGACTTTTCACACATGGTTATATTCCTAATTAACGAAGGATATTATTACCTGAAGAAGAATTGTCCTCTTTTAGCGCATGTTGAGAAACCAACGAACACACCTATTCCTTCTGCGAAATATTTTTTAGATAGCGTTTGTATCTATGCGTGAATCATTTGTTGCATTTCACAGTCGAAACAGAAGTATTTCCTCGCAATATGTCTCTCATTGGGACTCGAATTCTGGCCCATCACTGATGAGTGGTCAAAATCCACAGGCTCAAACGACTCAGGCATAGGGGTTGCAGTTCAGGGTGTTATATAGGCAATAAATTGCAAAATTGATAGTTGTACCTTTATCCAGATATCTCTTGAGAGTGATTCCCTTATTTTCCCCAAAATGCATTGAACATCTCTTTTTCTTCACAGGGAAAATCCTCCAAATACGTGGCGTCAGTGAATAAACAAAGACATCGCTCTTTCCACGTTTTATCAACACACAACAACCGAAAAATTTCTATCCGGTTACCGCTGGGGATCCGAACTCCAAATCTCTCGTTATCTAGCAGAGCGCATTAGCCTTACGCTACGGAGCCTAACAATCAACGGCGCTATGGCCGGCCCCGGTTGCGCAGTGGTCTAAGCGACGGCCTCTGATCATTCGTCCGTAAGGGGTCCGGGTTCGAATCCCAGTGAGGCATGGATGTTGTGTTTGTCTTACGGCACTGGCTCTCTCCTTCCCCGGAACCAGTGACCTTAAATTAGGGACGGGCGACTGCTTATAGCCCATTGAGTTGCTCACGGTGGTCTTTAAACCTTAAATAAAAAAACAACAACTGTGCTATGTGTTTTTTTTTTTTTTTTTTGATTGGAGGTTTAACGACCACCGTGAGCAACTCAATGGGCTATAAGCAGTCGCCCGTCCCTAATTTAGGGTCACTGGTTCCAGGGAAGGGAGAGAACCAGTGCCGTAAGACAAACACAACATCCATGCCTCACCGGGATTCGAACCCGGACCCCGTTCGGACGAATGATCAGAGGCCATCGCTTAGACCACTGCGCCACCGGGGCGGCATATGTGTGTTTTTCTGTCAGCTTTTGATTTGACATCATAAACAAAATCATATTAATGCCCACCACATGGAGACGTCTCAGTAGCTGAGCCCTTCTTACGGATTTATGATGTCAGAAGCTGAGAGAAAAACATACATAGCGCCGTTGATTGTTGGCCGCCGTAGAGTAAGGCTAACGGCTAACGCGCTCGCCTAGCTATCGAGAGATCTGGGATTCGGATCCCCAGCGGTGACCGGAAAACAATTTTTCGGTTTCTATGAGTTGATAAAACGTGGAAAGAGTGATGCCTTTGTTTATTTACTTCTTCACAGGGTGTAGAATTTTTTTGGCTTCGGCAAAAAAAAAAAAAAAAATCGACACTTATTTTTATGGGTTGCTTACTTTGAGCAAGACCTTCTAGTTTCAGTCAAGGCCGTCTATAAAACACGAGGCCCCAACATTGGAGAGATAAGTTCCTTCATTCAGTGACGTCACGCAGAAGTCTTCGTTTCCGTGTGACGTTTGGTTTCCAACGCTGTCGTGTATGACGTCAAACACGACATCGACCAAGGCCGTCTAGAAAACACAAGGCCATGACATTAGAGAGATGAGTTCCCTCTTTTAGTGACCTCACATGGGAACCAAGGCTTCCGATTGGTTTCCAACGCTGTCGTGTATGACGTCAAACACGACATCGACCAAGGCCGTCTAGAAAACACAAGGCCGTGACATTAGAGAGATGAGTTCTCTCCTTTAGTGACATCACATGGAAAGCAAGGCTTCCGATTGGTTTCTAACGTTGTCATGTATGACGTCAATTACGACACCGACATATCAGTCCATGTAACATGAAAGTGACGTCACAAACGGAGGGAACTCACCTCCCCGCTAATGGCATGGGCTTGTGTTTTCTAGACGGCTTTGCTCTGAGGCAGAAAGATGCTAACCCCGTTATCATCCTCTCTCATCAACTCTGAACAAGACGTCATCGTTCTGTTGGCTGATTTCATTCAGATCGCAGCTGACGCGACTAGAGGCGCAATCTATGGGATTTTAACCCAATAAAATGATACTATTAGTCGTCATCTTCTTGTAACGTCTGCCATTTTCACTTCAACCATCTGTAAAATCGAATTCGCAATTTTTTTTGCGAAAAGAAACTTTTCACGTTAAAGAGAACTGTAAATGAAATTCCCCATGTGCCAACATCGACATTTGATTTTAAAGACATAAAAATAAGTGTGTATTAATTTTAACTAGGATCACCTAAATTCAGACTGCAAATCGCTGATCTCAGAGCCTCACAATTCGTCGCCCTCAGTAACAGGTCACCATCTGGATTCACGTTAAGAGCAGCGCAGGAGAAGTTTCCTTGTGGCTCGCCAGCTTGCCACCAATCTCTTTGGGGCCCCGTTCCATCGGAAAATTTCCATTCGCCACTTTCGGGATTTTTTCTCAAATTGACAAAGCTGGCTCCTTTCAGATAATGATTGTTTGCTGCCTGCTTAACTGCTTTATGCGCATCATCATCCTTTAGGGAAGTGGGAGCTCCTGATTTGCATGAATCTCCAGTGTCGTCATTTTTAATGGGATGATAAAGGGCTGCAAGGCACATGTTGCCGTACTGGATGTACGGTATTTCGGTGTGATCGCAAGCTAGAATGAAATGAGCATAACAGATTATAAAGAGATTAAAAATGCGAAACGCAAAATAACAACATCTGTACATATCGGTAACAGATTTTAAAATTCACAGATCATGTTAAACTTACTATTTGAAGTTAAAACACATGTTATATACTGAAGCGACTACTTAATGTTTTGTAAGTATTTTCAATATGTGCTCCCTCAGTAACACAGCATATATATTCCAGAGTTTCTGTCAGATTCTGTCCCGCGTTAACACACCGAACTCAGTAACGCTGTTGGTCATCGGATGAAACGTAGACATAATCTTTCTCATATAGCCTCATACACCGAAATCTACTGGTACTTATACCAATGAGCCATTATATTATGACACCTACCTAACAAACTGTAGGACTCCCATTACCCCGCAAAACAGCTGCCACTCAGCGAGGCATCGATTCAATGGGGTGACGATACGTATTTTGTGGTATCTGGTACCATAATGTCGACAGCAGGTCCTCCAGTTCCCGTACATTTCGGGGTGGTGGTGATTAAACGTGAACCCGCTTTTTTTTTTTTTTTTTTTTTTTTTTGGTTTGAGGTTTAACGACCACCGTGAGCAACTCAATGGGCTATAAGCAGTCGCCCGTCCCTAATTTAGAGTCACTGGTTCCAGGGAAGGGAGAGAGCCAGTGCCGTAAGACAAACACAACATTCGAACCCGGACCCCTTACGGACGAATGATCAGAGGCCAGCGCCTTAGACCCCTGCGCCACCGGGGCGGCGAACCCGCTTTTTCAAGTCGAACCACAAATGTTCGATTGGGTTCATGCCAAGTGAATTTGGAGGACAGGGCATTAACAGAAAGTCACCAGCATATTCCTCGAATCTCTCCTTCACGATATTGGCAGTGTGGCATGGCGCCTTATCCTGTTGGTAATGGCCATCACCAGCAGGGAGCACAGTTGCCATGAATGCATGAACTTGGTCAGCAACAAAGTTCAGATACCTGACAGCTGTCAGGGATTGTACTATTGGGATAATGGAGATTAAAGTGCCCCAAGAAAACATCACCCACAGCATAACACCGACGCCGCCGGCCTGTTTCCGCCCAACAGTGCATCCAGGTGCCATAGCCTCCGTTGGTAATCGGCGTATCCGGGCTCAGCCGTCTACGTGATGCACCAGGAATCTTTATTTGTCAGACCAGTCCACTTTCTTCCAATCATCCACGGCACAATCTCGATGAAATTGGGCCCATTACATGCGTTGTTGGAGTGGACGTGCAGTGAGCATGGGGTCTCGGCTGGGTCTTCGGATACGCACGCCCATGCGCAGAAGACTGCAATGAACTGTGTGCTGTGACACATAGTCCTGAGCACCAGTGTTGCATCTGCGGGTGATTTGTCGCACTGTGGCCCTGCGGTCGCTGTGAACAATGCGAGACAGTCTCCGACCCCCTCCACTCTGGAATTTATGAGCATCGGGAGACACACGGCTGGACGACGGCCCGTCGTTTGGCCATATGTGCACCACTTTTGATACGTACTCACTACAGAGGCACTTGAACAACTCACAAGCCGCGCCGTTTCCGAGATTGTAGTTCCAAGGCGCCGAGCCATCACAATTTGTCCTATAATGAATATATCTCTTCTGCTACTGAATTATAATGAATATCAGCTTCTTCTAAGCTAATGCTTCTTCTAATGCTTGTTGTTTGTTAATTATATCATGAATAAACTTTCCTGCTAGTAGTGTAGTAATAATAATGAACAAGCTTTTAACTGCTAGTAATGTTGTAGTAGTAATTAAGATGAATAAAGTCTTAATGCTGGTTGTTAATAATAATCAACTAATGAAATTAACCTAACAGCCAGACAGAGATCTGACAAAACTATGAACTGAGAAAAACGTACTTACAACAAATTCTTTATTAGTGAAACTTCTGGCTCTCACATAAACGAAGATCTCTTTATACAACAACAGCTTTCTGACACATAAACCACAGCTCACTTCGTACAACAACAGCTCACTCTACGCACATCAACAAAAAGCTCTCTTTATACAGCTCACTCTACGCACATCAACAAAAAGCTCTCTTCGTACAACAACAGCTCTCTGGCGTATCGTTGAACGCGCCTATTTATACTGGCTACCACCACGTCATGACTTACACTCATTGCCAGATCTCATTCAGCGGGAGAAATAACATCTCATTCAGTAACAAGATAATTTACATAGGAAAATAAAATAACCAGAGATAGTAAAAATCAAAAGGAAAGTGAATCTAGAGTATACGTTACAGTCCTTTTATCAAACTCCGGTAAATCGGCATCTTTACCCATTCTGACTCCGAACACTCTACTAACTGAAAGCTGATCCTCGGGTTGTATATATACTGCTCTGTGAACTTCACATGCGCCACCGTTCGGTTTCCAGGAGCACTCATTTCTCAAGGCTGGGGGTGGTCATAATGTAATGACTCATAGGTGTATTCCGGTGACCTCGAAGTCCATGGAACAGGATCCAGCGACTGATTCATTTTCCGCGGTAGTGGCTGTCGGAGAAGTTGCGGACATCCTTCAAGAATATTTTTCTTTTGATTGATGCGGTTTAACGATAACCTTGAGCAACTCAGTGAGCTATGAGCAGTCGTCCGTCCCTAATTTAAGGTCACAAACTGCAGGGAACGGAGAGAGAGAGAGAGCCAGTACCGTAAGACAAACACAACATCCACCCCTCACCCTGATTCGGACCCGGACCCATCATGTACGAATGGTCAGAAGGCATCACTTAGAACTCTGCGCCACGGGGCGACCCTTCAAGCATTGTGACGATGCTTGTTGGAACAGCATATCGGACTCGATATTAACGTCCAATAGTGAAACGAGGAAATTTTCCAACGTGTCATTCAGCAAAGAAAAGCTGCTCACTACAATAAACAATGCAGCCTCACTACAAAAGAACACATTTTTTAATCGGCTCACTACAAGAAAAAGAAGTTTGTAGTTAAAATTTCATACAAAATGAAGTTTATATGAAATACAAACTGAGTATAAATAAGGGAAAAACCAAAGTTATGGGTTTTGAGCGAGGAATTGTTAGCACTGAATGCAAGATAAGTCTAAATGCCACAGTGATTGACCAGGTGAATGCGTTTGGGTATTTAGGAAGCATGTTTGACAAAGAGAACAAATTAGATGGTGAAATTAGTAGGCAAGTGAACTCTTCATTGAAAGTCATAGCTGTTTTAGGTGGATTTTCAAGGAAGTCTCGAATGGCTGTATATGAAAGTGTAATTGTTCCTACTCTGATGTATGGCAGTGCAACCTGGGTATTGCAGAAGAGACACAGGAGTCGTTTGTGTCCTGTAGACATAGGAGTTTTTTATTGCAGAACAGACACATGAGTCGTTTGTGTCTTGGAGACATAAGAGTCTTTTATTGCAGAACAGACATAGGAGTCGTTTATGTGCTGGAGAGATGCATTATTTAAGAGGGGTTTGTGGCATGTGTGAAAGCACAAGTTTGTCCGCGACGGACATCGAAGTCGTGTCCTCTCACTCCGGAGTAAGTTGCTCTCCCAACTGAGCTACGAAGACTGAATGTCTCGCTGCTGATTTGCCGTCTTGACACGTGTTTCATCTCTGTAGTACGTCACACAGTATATTGCATTTTTTGAAGAAAACACTGGATCTGGCTCAATCAAGAGAACTAGCTGGATTGAGACTTAGCTACAGCATTGTAGATTATATACATGTTTTGAAAGAACTAATTGAGAGAAAAGAACAAATGAATATGAATTCCCACAGTGTATGGTTTTAGTTATTAATATTTATGAAAACGCTTTTGATTCCGTGAAATCACCAAGAGTTTAATGTCTTTGAAATCCTGCGGCATTGAAGATGAATACACTGACATCATTTATAATGTTTTTGAAAAAGCAAGCGCAAAAGATCGTCTGTACTGGACTTACAAAGACTGAAAAGAGAATGAGTCAGTGTGACACCATACCTTCCAAACTGTTCAACTTGCAAAATGCATTCAATCATTGAACTGAGAAGTCACAAGGGAATCCATTTGGATATTTTTAACTCAACTTCATTTTTTGTGAAGCCATCGTCAGTTTTAGAAGTACTCCTTCAAAGCTGCCGATTACGATCCAGGAACTTGCTGATAAGATTAAAGAAGTGGGTTTAAAAATGAACTTACAGAAGACGAAGTGATGCACAATACTTTTACAAAAACTGAATATTTGACACATGAAATCTGATTAAACTGAGAACTGAGAAAATCCGAGAAGCTTTGTTTGAGCTGTTTCCCTGAACGTTAAAAACGTCAATCAACAAACTGAAAGTACAATAAAAAGCCATAGGAAAAGTTAGAAACACCAATGATCAAACTGAAAATACAGTAAAAAGCCATAGGAGAAGTTAGAAACACCAATGATCAAACTGAAAATACAGTAAAAAGCCACAGGTGGAAGTTAGAAACATCAGTGAGCAAACTGAAAGTACTATAAAAAGTCATAGGGGAAGTTAGAAACACCAATGAGAAAACTGAAAGTACTATGAAAAGCCATAGGGAACGTTAGAAACCCCAATGAGCAAACTGAAAGTACTATAAAAAGCCATAGAAGAAGTTAGAAACACCAATGAAGGTACAATAAAAAGCCATAGAAGTTAGAAACACCAATGAGCAAACTGAAAGTAAAGCCAAAAGCCATAGAAGAAGTTAGAAACATCATTGAGAAAACTGAATGTACAGTAAAAAGTCATAGGAGACGTTAGAAGTACCAATGAACAAACTGAAAGTACAATAAAAAGCCATAGTCGAGAAGTTAGAAACACCAATGAGCAAACTTAAAGTACAATAAAAAGCCATAGGAGAAATTAGATACATCATTGAGAAAACTGAATGTAAAGTGAAAAGCCACAGGCGAAAGTTAGAAACATCAATGAGCAAACTGAAAGTACTATAAAAAGTCATAGGGGACGTTAGAAACACCAATGAGCAAACTGAAAGTTCAGTAAAAAGCCACAGTCGGAAGTTAGAAACATCAACGAGCAAACTGAAAGTAGAAGAAAAAGTCATAGGAGAAGTTAGAAACATCATTGAGTAAACTGAACGTACAGAAAAAGTCATAGCGGAAGTTAAAAACACCAATGAGCAAACTGAAAGTACAATAAAAAGCCTTAGGAGAAGTTAGAAACACCAATGATCAAACTGAAAGTACAGTTAAAAGCCATAGGAGAAATTAGAAACACCAATGAGCAAACTGAAAGTACAGTAAAAAGCCAGAGGCGGAAGTTAGAAACATCAATGGGCAAACTGAAAGTACAATAAAAAGCCATAAGCAAAGTTAGGAACACCAATGAGCAAACTGAAAGAATAAAAAGCCACAGGGGGCGTTAGAAACACCAATGAGCAAACTGAAAGAATAAAAAGCCACAGGGGACGTTAGAAACACCAATGAGAAAACTGAAAGTACAAAAAAGGAAAAGAAAAAAAGCCATAAGGAAAAGGTACCAACGAGTCGATTTAGATCATCGTATTTTATAAATGTGCAAAGAGCCAGTCGCTTCTACCTGCCCTGTGAAACTGGGATTAGATTTAAGGGAAGTTTAGATCCACAAAGCATGATCTCGTGACAAGTATGACTTCCGAGAAACCAGTGACCTTCCTTGTTCCCAATTACCTATGACAAACAACACTAAAGAACAGAACAAAACACACCCATTACTTTTCATCATCATTCAAAATATCTTTTCACTTCCGCTCTGAGCTCTCTCTGTTTCTGAACCGCTATGTTTTTTTTATTTTGTGCTGAAGTTAGTTAGTTAGTTAGTTAATTGATTTTAGTGGCGCAAGGGCCAGGCTTAGCCAAAGAGCGCCAGACACAGAACTATCAGCTAAAGATTTTTAAAAGCGGGGTGAAATGATTAAGAGCAGACAGGCTTGGTAAAAGTTAGAAAGGAAAATGATGAAAGTTGTGAAGACTAGTAAGTTAATTAGGTTTATATATACATTTATTAATTTATTATTATAATTATTATAACTTTTTTTTTTTTTTTTTTTTTTTTTTGAACAGCTGTCCCTTCGGTGATATAATCGTTCAAGACGAAATGACAAAATGATCCGTCACAAGGTCAGCTCGGGCCGTGGGGGCGCCGCTCCCTAAATAACTAGAAAACCAGTTATCCCCGTGCGGGGGCTGGAGCTAGAACCGAACATTTTATCTTTAGATTCATAGCAAATTTCAATTGTTATAAAAAATTAGTTAATCTGTGCACTTATTACTATAACTTCGCAAAAATAACTAAATTACTTATTTAATTATTTACAATTATGGTCATTAAAAAAATGCTGGGGGGTCGCCCAGTCGCCCTCACTGGCTAAAGTTGGGCAATTCTGAGGTGATGAAGGACTGTGAAGCTTTTGTACAAACATGAATGATCACGATACAGTTTTCTAATTGTTAAAAGAAAATTAAAACGGGAACTTTGCGGCTTTTAAAATATTTTAATTGTTTAAGTGAGCCTAAAAAGGGAATAAAATGAGATATTTTAAAACGCTTGCCACGTAGAAAGAAACGTAAACAAGTCCTTTTTCTTATCTTCATTAACTTGTATTAATGAGGAACTTGTTTACTGTATGAACTATACTTGTTTTCACTTTTCTGTGTGCTTCCCAAACACCACTAAACAGCAGGGGATAGAACGGGGGGAGGATATGCCCCCTCAAGCAAATTTTTCCTTTTCCTTTTTAAGTGGCCAACATCTAAATAATTAGTGCATTCATTTTTGCAAAACTGCAGTAATAATTCCACAGGTTTTCGTAAAAGTTTTCATAACAACTAAACTTTACTGTAAATTTGGAGATGAAGTGTTCTGTTCTAGCTTCAGCAGAAAAAACAGCAACAACAACAAAAAAAAAATGGGATATCTTGAAACAGAGAAAGATGAGAGCGGAAGAGAAAGGCATTTTTAACTGATCATGAAAAAGCAATGGGTGAGTTTTGTTCTGTTTTTTTTAGTATCATCTGGCACAAGACGTATCATCTGGCATAAGCTCTTCTCATCTGGGAAGGCGAGACTTGAAATTACACCCCTTCGAGTTCAAATTTACGCCCCTTCGAGTTTCACTCGAATAACACATGGTTTTTACTTTCTCACGCACCACTATTACAGGAAAGTACTATGATCGTTCAGAAATCACACTTCAGGTTTTTGACATAATTTTATTAAAAATATAAAAACTAGGTAAATACCCAAAGCCACCGCGGTGGCGCAGTGGTCTAAGCGATGGCCTCCGACTATTCGTCCGAGATGGGTCCGGGTTTGAATCCCGGTGAGGCATGGATGTTGTGTTTGTCTTATGGCACTGGCTCTCTCCCTTTCCTGGAACCAATGGCCCTAAATTAGGAACGGGCGACTGCTAATACCTATTGAGTTGCTCACGGTGATCATTAAACCCCCAATAAAAAAACAAAACAAAAAAAGACGGACGACTTAACGCCATGAAAACAGTGCTGATTTTTCAGTTCCCTTTCGCAGTTTGTGATTTAAAAATTTAGAACAATTATTTGAATGGAAATTTTTAAGAAGCCTTGGGATGCCCGGAAAGGCCGCCCCGGGTAGTGGTCTAAGCGATGGACTCTGATCATTCGTCCAAACGGGGTCCGGGTTCGAATCCCGGTGAGGCATGGATGTTGTGTTTGTCTTACGGCACTGGTTCTCTCCCTTCCCTGGAACCAGTGACCTTAAATTAGGGACGGGCGACTGCTTATAGCCCATTGAGTTGCTCACGGTGGTCGTTAAACCTCCAATCAACAACAACAACAACATTCGTTCCGAAAGGGGTACGGGTTCAAATCCCAGGGAGGCATGGATTTTGTGTTTGTCTTACGGCGCTGGGTCTCTCCCTTCCCTGGAACCAGTGACCCTAAATTAGGGACGGGTGACTGCTTATAACCCATTGAGCAGCTCACGGTGGTCGTTAAACCTCCAATAAAAAAAAATGCCAGGGTTGCAAGTTTATGGCGCGAGTGTGTGTGAGGGTGCCGTCGACAAAGTTCTAAACTTTTTTTTTACCGGAGTAACCGCCCCTTCGCCTAAGACGAACTTCTAGATATGCTGGGGCAACTAATACATTACAAATATATTTTATAAAATTATGCCTAAGATATAGGCATCTGGAAAATCTTTTCCTGGGGCTTAAACTGGATCTCGACTGTGCTGACATCTATTGCAATACGCTGACACTGCTCCAGCTATAAGTACATAGAACATAACTGAAACTCGAAAACCACGGTATATCAGATATTGAGTAAATTGCAAATTACGAATAAAAATTGCAAAAACTCAAACCGAACCTCAAATGTCATGTCTGATTACATTTTGACAAACCCGGCCTCGGATGTTCGCAACTGTCACGGAAAGGACCTCAGGCTCGATCCACTAAATATCTGCCGTGCGTCCGTCGGACCCCTGGTACTGGCTCCCCGGTAATAAATAAGGGCGTCTTCCTACCCCTTTCTACTTCGCTTCCGTGTCACTTTCTTATCGGCCACTCTAGCCCAGATCTCCTAGCTTCCTATTTCTAAGGGTTGTTTAAGACCTGGGGTCAGACACTCCCTTCCTAAAATCCTCTATATATGATCATTAAAAAAAAAATGACAAACCTAAAGCATCCTACAGCAAAATTCAGAACGCTTAACTTTAAAACACGTTTTTTGAAACAAAGTTCCCAGTGTTTTTGTTTCTTAATATTTTGTCACAGAACTTATGGAAGGTTTGTTGATATCTATGTCAAACAAGCAAAATGCCACCAAATTATGTTTTCGGTTGCGGCAAGAGCATTTTTTTTTAAAGATTTCATGAGGGAAGCTGAAAAATGCGTGAAAGAAAGATTTTTGTGTTACAGACAACAGATGGAAAGAAAATCAAATCAAATCTTTTTACTTTTAGAAGCTGAGGTACCATCGAAGCAGAAGCGATGCCAGTTGTTCTTTTCTGGAGGGGTGACACTGGAAATTATGCCCCTTCGAGTCTAAAAGTTCTCAACTTCCATTTAAACATTATGTAGTGTTTACTTTCTCATACATCCGTTATTGGAAACTATTTTGAACGTTCAAAAAATAGCGCTTCCAGCTATTTTTTTCACTAAAAATGCAAAAAGGAAGGTAAATACCCAACGGTTGGGGATATAAAGTAAATCGTATAATCTATGTGAACGCCGACAGCACAGTACTTCGCAGAAATGCAGAATGGAAAGTGAACCAGCACAGATGAATGATTATCAGACGTAGGCGCTGAGTGTGGGGGGGGGGGGGGAGGTGAATCCTGCCCCTTAATAATTATAATTTTACTGGAGGGACAGTGCCCACCCAATAATTTTCGTCCAGTTTAATTAAATAAATTTTTGTTTTTTGTGTATATATGTCATTTTTGAAATGCATGATTGAAATATTTCAATAGAGAAAAAATGTTTTCCTATGTTATCCAGGCAACCATGTGCTGTGCTAATATCAAAAATTCATCTCTTTCTTTCAGAGAAATGTGTTATTCTTCATGAGATGGACTAAACTCCACCTTATGAGGCCAAAGCGATTCTTTCCAAAAATTAATTAATAATAAATTAAGTAAAACCCGCGTCTCTCTCTCTATTCATATTCAGCTTTGTTCACATGAAAAGAAACTTGATTGCCAGCCCCTTGTTGTGTTTGAGATGTTCTCGTGATTTATGGTAAATGTTTAAAACAGTTATCAAACATAAAATAAATAAACAAAAATACAGAAACCTATAATCTCTAGGCACGAGCACCCATAGAGAGGGCCAAGAGGGGGGGGGCACTTCCACTCCCCTGAAAATTTGACTGACATTTCAGTTCTTGGGAGGCTGTACTAAGATTTTCGTTATAACATTAATTCTGATTGCTAATTTGTATGTTGAATGTCTGGAAGCGTGGGTGCTTTTAGTAAAAACGTTGGGAATTCGCAGTAGAAAGTAATTATATAGAAATCTGCCACTGCGTGTTGGAACACAGCATGCCTGAGTACGCGAGTGTAGGGCAGTGTGAAAGATAAAGTAATGAAAAACATATATCTACAACGGCAATTTGCTGTTGGACAAAGAGTTCGTAAAGTTTTTTCACAACTTTGCCTTGTGTATTTTTTTCCCTTCTTGATCAATTGACTGACCACTGGAGTTTTGTGGTGCATAGGCACAAGTGTCCGAAGGCGCAAGGCTCAAAAGAACAAAAAAGAAAATTTTTTATTGTCCCAACATACTGTTGAACCTCATCGTCGTTTTATGAAATTTTGTCGTCTTGTTTTCAAAATAAATTTATCTAGGCGTGTGTGTTAAAAATGGTTAGAGGATACAGACGGCACAGTGAAGTTTATATATATCATCTTTGTTTTTGCTATTTATGTTTACAGTTTTTATTTTTGCCCTCTCCTGTAAACTAAGCTATGGGAGCCCATGTCTCTAGGGATTTTATTTATCAATTTTTTTTGTGCTTCACGTTCGTTATTAGTAACAGCGCTAATTTCTCATATTTTTTTTATAAACGTTTGGAAATAAAATCTCTCTGGATATTTTTTATAAAATTACAGGCCGAATTTTATTTTTTAAAACATTAATATTCAGTAAAAAATATTTCTGTTTCCTTGTTCATTTACTGATTAGCATTAACAATTGCTTTTTAAAATATACGTAGAACCTTCTGGTTTCTCTTTTTGCCCCCTTTTTCTTATTTCCCTTCTCAAAATGGAAGAGACGTGCCCCTCCATGTCTGATCTTTTCATTCCTCCCCCCCAATTAATTGCTGAAGTCGGAGTTCCTGGTATCAGATAGTGAACTTAACAATACGAAGATAAGGCTTGGAAAACTTCCGTTCAAGGTCAAACGCTCCGAGGGACTTTGTGCTACTGAGCACAGATGACTAATTAGCTCTTTATCCTATGGCTTATTCGGTAAGCTCTCGGAGGTTGAACATATCTGCATATTGTTTTATATGCTGCTTTTTCTCTCTGCTGTTTCGGGAATTCCTTTTCATTCATAAGAATGGTCGGCACCTTACGGAGTCGGTTATTCTGTACCAGTGCTGAGACGGGTCGAACCCGAGCCCGAGTGGCCGAAGTCGAGTCCGGGTCTGAACCGGCCTCTAATTCACGTCAGTTGTATGTATTAATTACTGCATAATACTTACTGGAGTTAGGGCTCGACGGGCTTGGGCTCTGAGAAAGAGAGAGAGAGAGAGAGAATTTTCTTCTTCATTCTTTTTTAATGTGATTTTTCTTGATTTAGCACACCAGACTTTTTTACACTTTCTGGTTTTTAATATAATTCTTCTTTGGGTCTGGATGGGGAGTGGGAACTCGTCAGGGCTAATCATTCCGGGCTTGGGTAACAAATACCATAGGCCATGAATTACTGAATTTCTGCGAAGGAGAAGTGTCTTTAAGAACTATAAATAGTAGATAACTAGCTGACGAAATTTTGTTCCCTACATCAACGGGGCAGCTCCCTGCTAATTCTGTTGAGCAACGTATGACGTAGATTGTTATGCCTCCCGATTTTTCCTGATGCGCTGCCCTCCGGAACATTTCAGGGAGAAATGAATGCCAAAGAAACTTTAGAAATGGATAGACATCCTTTCCCCACTCCATAGTTGAGAAAGAAATCGGTTAATTGCACAAGGAGGAAACAGTGGAAGGGAAGATTATTTTTAATGGCTAAACAGGTTAATCACAGTTTTCGGGATCGTTCGGGCCCAGGCTCTATCTTGAAATATTAAATCTCTCTCTCTTGCAATATATAGTATATAATCATCATCATCATCATCATTGTCAACCATTATCAATCCACTGCTGGACGAAGGTCTCTCCAAGCCTCTTCCACAACCGTCTGTCTTGTGCCAGTCCCCTCCTTCTTACACCCGCATACTTTCGAATTTCATCCACCCATCTCCCATGTGGTCTTCTTCTGGGTTTTTTCCTGTCCCTTGGAATTCAATCTAAAATTTCAGCTGTCCATCGATGGTCTGTCCTTCTGGCAGTAAGTCCAGCCCATTGCCATTTCAGGGATTTAACTCTGATCATGATGTCTTCCACTCTTGTCATTTTTCGGATCCTCTTCTTATCTCTCCAGGTTACACCAAGCATGCACCTCTCCATGCTTCTTTGAGTTGTCTGCAGCTTTTGTATGTCTCTTTTAGTTTAGGTCCACGTCTCTGCACCATATGTAAGCACTGGAAGGATGCATTGATCAAACACTTTTCTTTTAAGACATAATGGCATATTGCTCTTGAAAATTATGCTGTTTCTTCCAAAAGCTCTCCAGGTAAGTTTTATACGCCGATTTTATTTCTTCATCAATGTGACCTTCACTTGATATCTGCTGTCCAAGATAAACGTACTCATCTGTTATCTCCAGCTTTTCTCCATCAATCGATAAATCTTTACTTCTTGTAAAAGCATTGAACATCACTTTTGTCTTCTGAAAGTTCATTTTTAATCCCACTTCTTTACTCTTGTCAGCAAGTTCCTGGATCATACTCTGCAGCTCTGATGGGGTGGTTGAAAAAATGACTACGTCATCAGCAAAACGAAGGTGGGTTAGATAATCTCCATTAATCTTTATCCCTTTGTTTTCCCAGTACAGTGATTGAAAGATATTTTCCAATGTGGCATTAAAGAGCTTGGGAGATATGGTGTCACCTTGTCTCAGTCCCTTTTCAATTTTTATGCGTGCTGTATTCTCAAACAGCTGAATCTTTACACTAGCATTTTCATAGATGTCATTAATAATATTAATGTATGCATCTTGAATACCGCAGGATTTCAAAGCCATTGTAACTGCTGATGGTTTCACTGAATCAAAGGCCTTTTCATAATCGATAAAAGCCATGCACAACGGAAGTTCATATTCTCTCGTTCTTTCAATTAGTTCTCTCAGTACGTGGATATGATCTATAGTGCTGTAGCCACTCCTGAATTCAGCTTGTTCTCTCGGTTGAGCCATGTCCAGTGTTATCTTCAAGCGGTGTGAAAGAACTGTAGTGAAGATTTTATAAACCACTGAGAGGAGGCTGATAGGTCTGTAGTTCCTGAGATTCTCAATATCACCTTTTTATGTAGCAGGATCATTGTAGCGTAATTCCAATCCTCAGGAATCTTCCCTGCATTAAGGCATCGAGTAAAAACTTGGGCGAGTACTGTTTCAATTTCTCCACTTGCTTCTTGAATGGTGTCTACAGTAATTCCATCTTCTCCTGGAGCTTCTCCCCGCTTCGTGTTCTTGCTTGCATGTGCAACTTCTGCTGGGAGGACTGAAAGAACTCTGGTACTGTTACCTTTCATGATGTCTGGAGTACATGCATCATCCCTTTCATATAATTTGGAGTAGAAATCTTTCACTCTTGTCAAAATTTCGCCTCTATTTCTTGTTACAGAACCATCATCTTTTCTCAGAGCCATAATCTGTTTTCTTCCCTTACTGAGATGTCCCTTTGCTATCTTCAAGCTTTGGCTATTTTCAATTGCTTTCCTCACTAGTTCACAGTCGAATTTCCTTACGTCTTCAGTGATACGTTTTCGTACTGTCTTGCATAGCTCTATACACTGAAGAGCAATTGAATTAGAGATACCTGTCTAGTAATGTGTAGCACCACCTTTCGCCCTGACGACGGCGGCGATTCGTCTCGGCATGGACTTGACAAGACACCGGAAGCGTTGGGAAGCCATACGCATCCACGACCTCTGAACAAGCTCCCACAGTTCACGAAGATTTGATGGATGTGGTCAGAGCCTTGAACATCTCTCTTGATGGCATCCCAGATGTGCTCGATGGGATTGAGGTCAGGTGACCTAGCTGGAGAAGGAAGCGAGGTCAAGTCGGTGGAGTGTTCATCCAACCATTCGGACACAATTCGGGAGCGATGGCACAGTGCATTGTTTTGTTGCAGGATGAGGTTCCCAGTGGGATGTTGAAGACACACAAACGGGGGCAAATGGTCGTCCAGGATATCCCGGTAATGTTGACCTGTGAGGGACGCTGTCACAAGTACCAGGGGTCCCATTTCAGTCCACGTAAACAGTTCCCAGACGAGAATGCCACCCCCACCAGCTTGAAGAATACTCTGCTGGCAAGAAGGATCCATCACTTTATGTGGTTTGCGCCGTACTCGTATCCTGCCATCCGCATGTACCAACGTGAATCTCGACTCATCAGTCCGGGCAACATTTTTCCACATGTCTAGGGTACAGTGGCGATGTTCCCGCGCCCATGCTAATCTTTGCACCCTGTGATGTGCGGTCAGCAGCGGTACCCTCGTGGGACGATGGCTTTTCTACTCCATAGCGAGGAGATGGATCTGGATGGTGTGGCTGCTTACACGTTTTTGTGCACCAGCGTTAAATTGCCGAGTGATTTCTTGCACTGTGGCCCGTCTATTTGCTGTTACAATGCAAGCTAGCAGACGATGTCCCCGATCATCCACACGCTGTTGTCCAAGGCAGTTGGCCCTTGCAGAGATGGTTTTACCAGATTCGATATACTCATGGTGCACCTGTGACACATTGGCTCGTGAAAATCCCAGTGTGTGCACGACTTCCGAGATGGAGTGACCCATTCGTCAGGCCCCGACAATTTTCCCACGAGCAAATGCGCTTAGATCCTTCGTCTTACCCATACTGCGTCCGACTCTTACTGATTCCCCTTGCATCATTCCTTATATTGTCGGATCACTGCATATGTAAAGTCGTTTCCTTTTACAGGGCTGCCCACAATGCCACATTTGCATAACGCCAGCTGTCTCTAATTCAATTGTTCTTCAGTGTATATTCCATATATATATATATCATCATCATCATTGTCAACCATTATCAATCCACTGCTGGACGAAGGTCTCCCCAAGTTTCTTCCACAACTGTCTGTCTTGTGCCAGTCTCCTCCATGTCACTCCCGGATACTTTCGAATTTCATCCACCCATCGCCCATGTGGTCTTTTCCTGGGTCTTTTCCTGGACCTTTTCCTGTCCCTTGGAATCCAATCTAAAATTTCGGCTGTCCATCGATGGTCTGTCCTTCTGGCAATATGTCCAGCCCATTGTTATTTCAGGGATTTAACTCCGGTGATGATGTCTTCCACTCTTGTCATTTTTCGGATCCACGAGTTCTTTTTCTTATTTCTCCTGGTTACACAAACCATGCACCTCTCCATGCTGCTTTGAGTTGTCTGCAGCCTTTGTATGTCTCTTTTAGTTAAGGTCCACGTCTCTGCCCCATACGTAAGCACTGGAGGGATGCATTGATCAAACACTTTTCTTTTAAGACATAATGGCATATTGTTCTTGAAAATTATGCTGTTTCTTCCAAAAGCTTTCCAGGCAAGTTTTGTACGCCAATTAATTTCTTCATCAATGTGATCCTCACTTGATATCTGCTGTCCAAGATAAACGTACGTGTCTGTTATCTCCAGCTTTTCTCCATCAACCGATAAATCTTCATTTCTTGTAAAAGCATTGAACATCACTTTTGTTTTCTGAAAGTTCATTTTTAATCCCACTTCTTTACTCTTGTCAGCAAGTTCCTGGATCATACTCTTCAGCTCTGATGGGGTGGTTGAAAAAATGACTACGTCATCAGCAAAACGAAGGTGGGTTAGATAATCTCCATTGATCTTTATTCCTTTGTTTTCCCAGTTCAGTGATTGAAAGACATTTTCCAATGTGTCATTAAAGAGCTTCGGAGATATGGTGTCACCTTTTCTCACTCCCTTTCCAATTTTTAAGTGTGTTGATTTTCAAACAGCCGAATCTTTACACTTGCATTTCAAAAGATGTTATTAATAATATTAATGTATGCATCTTCAATACCGCAAGATTTCAGAGCCATTGTAACTGCTGATGGTTTCACCGAATCAAAGGCTTTTTCATAATCGATAAAAACCACGCACAATGGAAGTTCATATTCACTCGCTCTTTCAATTAGTTCTCTCAGTACGTGGATATGATCTATTGTGCTGTAGCCTCTCATGAATTCAGCTTGTTCTCACGGTTGAGCCATATCCAGTGTTACTTTCAAGCGGTGTGAAAGAACTTTAGTGAAGATTTTATAAACCACTGATAGGAGGCTGACAGGTCTGTAGTTTCTGAGATTCTCAATGTCACCTTTTTTATGTAGCAGGATCATTGTCGCGTTGTTCCAATCTTCAGGAATCTTCCCTGCATTAAGGCATCGAGTGAAAATTTGGGCGAGTACTGTTTTGGTTTCTCCACTTGCTTCTTGTATGATGTCTGCAGTAATTCCATCTTCTCCTGGAGCTTTTCCCCGCTTCATGTTCTTGATTGCATGTGCAACTTCTGCTGGGAAAACTGGAAGAACTCTGGTACTGGTACTTTTCATGATGTCTGGAGTGCATGTATCATCCTTTTCATATTATTTGGAGTAGAAATCTTTCACTCTTGTCAAAATTTCGCCTCTATTTCGTGTTACAGAGCCATCTTCTTTTCTCAGTGCCATAATCTGTTTTCTTCCCTTACTGAGATGTCCCTGTGCTATCTTTAGCCGTTGGTTGTTTTCAATTGCTTTCCTCACTAGTTCACGGTTGAATTTCCTTACATCTTCAGTGATACGTTTTCGTACTCTCTTGCATAGCTCTATATATTCCACTTTGGAAGTCACATCTTCTTTAGTTGTCCTCATCTCTCTTCTTTTTTGCATCAGCATTTTGGTTTTTCCTGATAATTTGTTCACATGCAACTTGTTCTTAGACCCAGCAAATTTTTTTGCTGTTTCCATAAGAGCTTTGGTTACTTTTCTGTTAACTTCAAAAATATCCATTTCTTCCGGTGTTAGGCCTTCTAAAGCAGAGAATCTGTTTTTCAGTTCCAACTTGAAGGTATTATGGTGTTTTTTAAGGTTGGTTATGTCAATACATTTTGTTTGTCTTATGAGCTTGCCACGTTCGAGTTTAGTGTTAAGGTGCATCTTACATCGCACCAATCTATGGTCACTACCTGTGTTGAACTTGTTTAGCACGCTGCAGTGTTCTATGACGAATTTTTGTTACACATAATAAAATCAATTTCACTTGTCGTCCCATTTGGATGTCTCCATGTCCATTTCTTGTGTGGCTGTTTCTTAAAAATCCTTCTGCCTCTGCAAACTCAACGAGAGTATTTCCACGCTGGTTTCTGTTGCCGTGACCGAATTTGCCTACTGAAGTTTCGTTCTGTGACCGTTGCCCTATTTTTGCATTGAAATTTCCTATAATTATCTTCAAGTGTTGCTTACTTTTATTATTTAGATGACGAATTTCCTCATAAAATTCTTCAATTTCTTCTTCAGGAGGACTTGTGGTTGGTGCATAAGTTTGAATAATCTGAGCCTGGTATCTTCTCGAGAGTTGGATAACGAGTCGTGCAGCTCTGTCAGAGGATTTTCAACTTCTACAACTTTATCTTTCAGTTTCTTGTTTATTATAAATCCAACACCACTAGGTCTTCCAGTATCTGTCCCACGATAGTAGAAGAGATGTCCACTTTTCAGTTCAATGAGATCTTCTCCTTTTCTCCTTACCTCATTTAGCCCGACGATGTCCCACTTGATCCTATGTAGTTCTTCTTCCAATTCAAGAAGCCTTGAATCAGAAGATAGGGAACATCCATTATACGTAGCCAAGGTCAGCATCAGATGGCAGCCTAGTCCGGTCCTCCGGGGATTCTTAGCACCCTCTACCTTCATATCGCACTGGCCGCTGCCTTGGACAGGTACATTCCAGCTGACGGAGACTGAGGACCAAGATTTAAGTTGTGGAGTCATTTTGGAGGGGTTTGGCCATAACTCACCACGTTTGCCAAGCGGGTTGGTGAGTGTGAGATAGCATTTCCTCTAATCCCGATTGTATAGTTATACCGCTATTGGCGGTCGTCAGGGCCCCTTTAGTGGGAACAGGATGCACCACGAGAAGGCGGGATTGACATTTGTCAAGGAGAGGCTGTGATGTTACGCATCACCTGACCTTACATCCCATATATATATATATATATATATATATATATATGAGAGAGAGAGAGAAAGAGACAGGGATTTTTATTTTGATTGGAGGTTTAACGACCACCGTGAGCAACTCAGTGGGCTATAAGCAGTCGCCCGCCCCTAATTTAGTAGCACTGGTTCCAGGGAAGGGACAGAGCCAGCGCCGTAAGACAAACACAACATCCATGCCTCCCCAGGATTCGAACCAGGACCCATCTCGGACGAATGATCAGAAGACAGCGCTTCGACCACTGCGCCACCGGGACGGCGAAGATTTTGTAAACAACTGATAGGGGGATGGGACTCACTGTAGTTCTTGTAATACTTGTTTAAAATTCGTACGTATGGAACATGATAAAATTAATAGCGTGCTGTCTCCGTACGATGTTATCAAACCACCATCGCTAATTGTACAATAAAAACTTTATTTACAATAAAAGATATGATTTAAAAATATTTAAAAGGGCAAGATCTTTCGGGGCTACAATAACACCCGTCCTCAGGCCACCCAAACAGTGCCACAGAGCACTTGGAAGCGCCGTAATATATAACCAGTCCCCCATAGGAGACCCACAATGCATTTGTTCAAAACGTAGGTGATGCCAATAGAGGAAAACAGCAAAACAGAAAGTAATACAAATAATATAGTTGAGTAATTAAGTAAGGTCCTCTTCTTCAGTAGGTTGAAGGGAAGAAGTAATTATTTTCCTCCATTGTCTAGGAACAAAAACAGGTAAGTCCAAGTTACAACAGGCAGTGCCATAAGAAATAATATACAGACTCTCTGTAAAAAAGACGGTTTGTTTGTTAACAATAGAGGAAAGTACTATTGTATTAGGCCAATCGGGAGAATAACCTCCCTGGCGAACAGCTGTAGTAAATGATGTAGAAATGGAGTCAGTTCGAAGTGCATATTTGTGTTCTGACAATCTAATGTTCAGACTTCTAAGGGTAGAACCTATGTAGTATTTAATATCATCGTTAGAGGCCGTGGGAAGCAATGGGATACGATATATTCCTGCTTTATTCAAAGTTGCGACTGGATCTCGGTCGTTTCGTATGGTTGAAAAAATGTTTTTGGTGCAAATTCCAAATTTAATATTGTATTTATGACATACTTTCCGCAATATGGAAACCACGGGAATGATGAAGTCAACTTTACCAACGTATATAGGAGATACGACCTCCGTTGACAACGTCGTAAATCTTAGTCTTTGAAATTTCTGTAGAAGTTCCCGAAAGAAGCAGGCGGAATATCCAAATGATATGGCCAAGTTCTGTATGAAAGCTAGTTCGTCCTGACGAATCTGACGGGTTGAGGAATAAGTAAACGCACGTTTAATTAAAAAACGTAAGGCTGAAGCTTTATGTTCCAGGGGGTGGGAAGATACAAAAGTTATAAGGCAAGGTATGAAGGTCGGTTTTCTATAGACAGATAATTTGATAAGATTAGATGTCAAGTCACGAGTCAATAAGATGTCCAGGAAGGGTAATATACCATTTTGTTCAAGTTCCATAGTGAAGGTGATAGTAGGATATTGGTTGGAAAGACAGGTGGTAAATTCGTTCAGAAGTAACATGGAGTGAGGCCAGAAGACCAACATATCATCCACGTATCTGAAGAGGAGTGCCGGTTGGTACGTGAATTGGCTCAGTACTTTTTCTTCCAATGACTGTAGTAAAATTTCCGCCAGGAAAGGGGAGAGAGGAGATCCCATTGGTGCCCCCTCCATTTGTTGGTAGAATTCGCCATCAAATTTGAAATAAGATCGTTTTGCAACCAATTCCAAAGCAGAAATGATTGCATCGACCTCCAATGGGGAGATTGAGTAATCAGCAAGTAATTTCCTTTCAATAATCGAGTGGACTACTTCAAGTGGAACGCTTGGAAACAGAGACACCACATCAAGGGAAGCCATAACAAATGAGTTTCCCTTGTGATCAAAAGTTTTTATTCGTGTTAATGCCTGGGTAGAACTGTTAATGGATACTGATGAATTTGTAGTAAGTGGTTTTAGGTAAGTTGCTAAAGCTCTCTCCAACATACGGGTGGGGCTGGGATACCCCGAAATCAACAGTCTGAGGGAGCGGTCAGGTTTGTGGGTTTTGATTTTCCCAAACAACTCCGGGACTCTTGTACCAACAGGAGGTTTCATTTTGGTAGAAATGGACGTAGGCAAGAGACCCCGGTTCCTGAGTTGGCTTAACTCAGCGACAGCAAGCCTTATTGTAAAATCTCGCATTGAGACAAAAGAAATGATATGAAATATGTTGAAGGTAAGTCTGAAATCTGGACTACAAAACAAGAACTTTCTTTTATATTCAAGATTGCGTATGCTTTGGACGTTCTTTTCATAAACCAACTGGCATAAGATGTAAAATGACGTACAAAATTCATAATTATCAAAAGCTTATTTTAGAAAAGTTAGTTTTCTTGTAATCATTTCAGCAAATTCATTAATACATACGTAGGTATCAATAAGATGTTCTCTGAGATTCAGAGGATAGCTCCTCAAAGAAAGGCAAACCGCCAGGTATACACTCACGGACAATGAAATATGCGCACCAAAAAGGAAGCATCGGATTGAACTGAAATTTTATGGACGTAATGATACAGATGAATGATACACATGATGGCAAAAACAGAGCTGCAGGACAATTACGGAGGGATCTGTGGCATGCAGTCCGGTCATCTTCAATAGCGCGTCGCACCACCTCGTGCGGCGATACATGCTGCAATACGGTGCGGCATGGAGATGAACAGACGCCTGATGTCCTGCGGTAGACTGGCCCACACATGTTGGACGGTGTGCCCCAAATCCCGGACAGTGCGGCACGGCGGCAGGTAGCGTTTCAACTGGTCCCACACATGCTCGATAGGGGACATGTCCGGGGAGCTTGCAGGCCATGGAAGTGTCTGGACATGACGTAGGTTGTCCTGGGCAACCCGAGCCGTGTGCGGGCGGGCAGTATCCTACTGGTGTAGCGCATCTGAAATCCCGGCCAGGAATGGGAGCACATGGAGCCGTAGGAACTCATCCACATACCGCCGGCCCGTCAATGATCCACGTACCACCACTACTAAAGCTGATCGGCTATCGTAGGATACGGCACCCCATATCATAATGTCTGCAGTGGGGGAGGTGTGGCGCTCGATAGCGAGGGTGGGATTGTGCCGTTGACCCGGGGACCTCCTACACCGGGCACGATGATCATCTGTCCCCAAAACGAAGTGGCACTCATCGCTAAACATCACATGTCGCCAGTCTGTGGCATTCCACGTCGCTCTGGCCTGGCACCACCTCAAACGGAGCCGGCGATGTCCGGCATTAATGGTAGCACACGTAAGGGGCGCTGGGATCGCAGATTCGCTTCCGCGAGGCGTCGGGAAATGGTTCGCGGGCACACAGGAGGCGCTATATCTGCCAGTATAGTGGATCGGATCCCTGTGGGATCTGTTCTTTTCTGGCGCGCGATCCGTCGATCTTCTGTACTGGTGGTCCTCCTGGTCCGTCCGGAGCCGCTCCGCCGTGTGGAAGTCCCGTCATGTTTCCATTGCTCCCAACACAGTCTGACGGTATGGTCAGAACAATCCACGTGGCGGGCTATACGGCGCGCCGACCACCCTGCTCTTTTCAGCCCGATGATCAGGCCTCTCTCACAGTCCATAAGTTGCGTAAATCGAGGTCTCTGGCGTCTATCCGGCATTCTTGCCACTCTGTACTCTTGTTTGCGTCGGTCGGTGCTTTTCGTTTTCATGGGGCATCGATTTCACGCCGGTTTATAAGGCTGCAGGTTTGTGCTTGCTGGCTACCACAGGTTGTGCGGTCATGCGCAATCGCACCAAACGTGGATCATCTGCATACCAGCACGCACTCTAGCTGTTTGCAAAGTTTCGAGGTTGTAGCATGTTTTCTTGTAGGTGCGCAAATTCCATTGTCCGTGGGCATATGTTTAACTGATGGAATTAGAATTTACTTACAACACGAGCCTGCCGATTTCCGTTTAATTGGCGTAAGAGTATAAACTAAAAAACTAGAACGCTAGCTTTCACCGCCGAAGACGGGCGGCTTCATCAGGCTAATGTTTGCAACATAAAGGAAGAATATATAGAGAAGACAGTGGCTGTATAAAGCTGAAACTCATGACGTCATGAAGTCGACTGCAGCGCACCAGCGACCTAAAACAGAACTACAGTTGATTGACAGCTGGTTTCCCAGGGAACACCCACGAGCCACGTGATTTTTGTCCGTTAATGTTTTTACTTTGACTTTTGACTTTGGCTTGCTATCCGGCAGTGTTGAAGACGAATACACGCAATACTTTATTAATTTTTTAGGTATTATTTTGCTTATCACTATGATTATTATGTGTTTCATTCTGAAATTTATTTGACGTTTTGTTGTTTGTCATTGATTATTTGTTTGCAGTTCCTGTTTATGTTTAGTGCATTTCTCTATGCCAGTTGAACTCAGCACTCCTGAAATCTTGGAGCCAATAAAAAGTACATCAGTAGTAGCAGTAGAAAGCTGAAAATATTCGGCTTTGAGACTTTGAGTGCGTTTTTTTTCTTTATATTTAAATTATTTGCAGGTTTTCTTTCTATACCTATAAAATTTATTACTACATACATTTGTTTATTTCACTGAGTTTTAAAAAATTATGATTCTGAAAAAATTGGTAAAGCGGGCTCGTGAAGATACTTTTGTGTGCAACGAAGGGAGGGTCGCACTGGTATGGAAGGCGCCATCATGGCGCCATCATCTGATCATCTCCGAGCGCTGGGTTGCCGTAGCAACCATTGCTGCCGTCACGGAGACGTGTCACATTTTGCTTCTGTTTTAGGTCCGTGGGGGCGCCACTTTCTGTGTGAGGAATTTCCATGGGCTCTTATGTCTGTTTCCACTCTATAGATCCTTCCTTTATGGTTTGCAAGGTTGAGTACAGAATCATACTGAGGAAATTTAAACTAAAACAAACAGAAAAAACACGTAATAAGTACGTTATGAGCACGTGATGTCAAACAATAAATGACAAGTGAGATGATTACATTCGTGGATGCGTATCTAGGAGAGCACGCCAAACAGCTGGAAGATCTGTGGAAAGATCAGAATTGCAAGCGCCTTCGAGTGTTAGTATTTCCACGGATTCGCTGAAGGCGGCGGTTCTTGGGTCTGTATTTGGGGCTAATTTCTTGAGGTTGTCCCACTGAGGAATGGCGCCGTGGTTCGCAACTTCCTTCGCTAGAGCTGTTGTAAGCTTTTGGTTCTTAATGTCTCGCTTGTGCTCGTTAATTCTCAATCTGAAGGATCTTTTTGTCATGCCAATGTAATGTTTAAAGGAGTGATCTTGATAGAGCAAAGAGATGGAGTAGACTCCTGCGTCTGAGAGTAGCACGGTTGGATATCTGTTCTGTCTTAGGATAGCTAATAAAGACCTCGGAGGTCTTAGACATACATCGAAGCAGAACTTTCCAAGGGTGTTCTTGAGGAAAAAAGTTAGACCAGGAATGTATTGTATTGAGCCCAGGAATTGCCGGGTATTATATCTCTCATGGACAGATGGGTTGCTTGCCTTGGTTTCTGCATTCTTGATAATCTCATCTATAATCCGCAAGTCGTGACCTGTGGATGAGGCGAGTTCTTTTAGGTTATGCAACTCTGCGTCACGTGCGGTAGTGTCCGAATTTAAAGCGAAAGCTCTGTTGGCACGGCATCTGAAGAAGGCGTATTTGTGTGTATTTGGGCAAGCAGATGAAGGAAAAATAAAGATTTCTACATTTGTTGGCTTATACGTAGTAGACTTGTGTCTTGAGTGCTCCTGTGGGAGTCCAATGTAGATATCCCTATCTAGGAATAGCACATCTACAAATGGCAGTGTTCTTTCGGACTCTCGTTCTAGTGTGAACTTAATATCTGGGTGGTATGCGTTCAGCGTTTCAATGAAATTGTTTAAGGATTCATCTCCATGTTGCCATATAAAAAAGATGTCGTCTGCATAACGGAACCAGATGTTTGGTACTAAGTTTAGCGAGTTTAGGAAAACGTTCTCCACAGTTCGGAGCACTGATTATGCAAGAACTGGTGATAATGACGAACCCACTGGCACTCCTTTTGTTTGTTTATAGACATGGGGGCGGAAAGTGAAGAAGTTTGATTCTATGACAATATACATCACCTTAAAAATGTCTCGAAGTGCGTCTGGTTTGAACAGGTTGGAAGATGCTGTAGAAATCTTGAGATTTGAAGCTTCAAATCTCAAGAAACTACTTTTAGAAACTTACTTACTGTTGGTGTATCAAACGTCTCCATTTACAAAGTTCTTGGTACACAGCTCGTGCTTCACTGACGTCCATCACACGACTCACACAAGACCTCTTGTACTTCATACTCATAATCTTTTTCTCATGCAGACATTCCTAAATCTGATCCTTCCAAGATTTCCTGGTCCTTCCTCTACCTTTCTTTCCTGCCACTTGGGCTAAAAAAAAAATTCTCTTTGCAAACATCTCATCATTCATTCTTTCAGGATGGCCGAACCACCTGAGAATATTAGTTTCCAACCTTACTAACAACATTTTGCCTCACACTGCACAACTGCAACACGTCTTAATTCCTTGCCCCCCCCCCCCAGCGTAAGAAACGCATCTATACAGCGGGCAGACGACTCCTATGTCTCTTCTGCAGTACCCAAGTTTCACTGACATACCTCAGAGTAGGAACAATTATATTTTCATACACAACCATTAGGGACTTCCTTGAAAATCCATCATTCCTGTGAAATCCACCTAAAACAGCCATGACTTTCAACAAAGAGTTCACTGGACTAGTAATTTCACCACCTAATTTGTTCTCTCTGTCAAACGTGCTTCCCAAATATACAAACTCGTTCATCTGGTCAATCACCGTGCCATTTAGACTTTTCTTGCATTCAGTGCTAACCATTTCTCGCTCAAAAAACCATAACTTTGGTTTTCCCCTTATTTACACTCAATTTGAGCCGCCCCGGTGGCGCAGTGGTCTAAGCGATGGCCTCTGATCATTTGTCCGAAAGGGGTCCGGGTTCGAATCCCGGTGAGGCATGGATGTTGTGTTTATCTTACGGCACTGGCTCTCTCCCTTCCCTGGAACCAGTGACCCTAAATTAGGGACGGGCGACTGCTTATAGCCCATTGAGTTGCTCACGGTGGTCGTTAAACCTTCAATAAAAAAAAAACAAAAAACACTCAATTTGAACTTCATAAAAACTTCTTACATCCGGGAAACATAATGCGGTGCATAATAAACGTTATCGATCAAAAGAATCACCACCAGCAGTAACGCATTTTTTTCAACGAGATACAACAAGCTTCTGTATGCCGTGGTGAAAAAATGTTCTTCGGGAAGCGACAAACTCATGGAATGCTATTTAAACAGATGTTTGATGGGGAAACGATTTACCTCGTAGAAAGGTGCCCAGGTCTTTGAAGAAAAAATAGTTCATAGGAGACAGATCAGGTGAATAAGGTGGACGAGGCTGTGGCGTACTACAAGGGGAAGACGACAGATATGCAGCGATACATTTCGTCGGTGTAGTTTAGTCGGTTAGAACAACTGGCTCCCGAGCGAGGAAGCGTGGATTCCATCTCCCACCACAGGCAAATCGGTGAATTTTACATTGGTGCCCGATTGTCGAAAATGGATCAACTGACGGTTGGGTTCTTCGAAAATTGTGTGACCTTTGTTCCACACATCGTCTGGAATTAATGAAAAATTCCTTCTTCGCTTCAAAAAAAAAAAAAAAAAAAAGGAGATAAAGAAAGAGGAAGATGACGTGACGTACTACATAGGTGAAATACCGTGCCACCACGACAAATCTGCAGCGATACATTCCGTCGGTGGGATTTAGTTGGTTGGAACAACTGGTTCCCGAGCGAGGAGCGTGGTTTCGAGAACCACCACCGGCAAATTTGTGAATTTCACAAGGTAAAGGCTTTGTACCTCATTTGGCTCAGCTTCTGGATAGTCTGACGTGCAACGTGTGATCTCGCATTACCATGGAGAAGTACGGGCTCCATGGCGATTTTCTGACGGGCAGTTTTTCCATGCATATTATCAAGTTCTTGAAAACACCTGTCCACCGTGATGGTTTGACAAGGTTGTAAGGAGGACGAGTGGATAACATCAGATGCGGAACACCGAACACTGGCCATCGTCGTCTCTTTGGGGTGGAGTACCGGCTTTGGGATGTGTTTAGGAGTTTCATCGCAGTCGACCCATTGCACCGAACATCGGCGTTGTCATACAGCATCCATTTCTGATCACACGTAATACGGCAGATCAAAACGTCGTCCGGTTGTTTGCGGATAAACAGAGAAGAGCAGTCACTATATTGTCGTGTTTTGCACTTTTACGTCAACTCATATGTGACCCATTTATCCACCTTCTTCACTTTGGTATATACCGGTAAATGGTTGCGTAGTGTATTTAGATTTTCTCACCAAGTTCTCGCACCGTGGATGGGATTTAATCAAGGCCTCCAACTCGGCATCATTGATAACTCCTTCGGGGCCACCGCGTGGTTCAATTTCGATAGCTCCTTCTGGTCTACCACGTGGTTCATTTTCGATAGCTCCTTCTGGTATGCCACGTGGCTCATTTTCGATGTTCATATTGCCGAACCGTTAGTGAATCTTGCGTTCACTAACGGTGCTTTACCCAAATGCTATATTAATGTTGCGAGCTGTCTCTAATGAATGGTGTGGAAGTTTAAACTACTATATGAAAATATCCCGAATTTGGGTATGATTCATCCTCCTCTTCACTGCAGCACCATCGCTTTGGAACGGATGCCACTGACAAAGTGCTTTATAAGTAGGTAGTAGCCTTGACGCTTAAAATTTACATATCACAATTCACATAGCGCTATGTGTTAATTCCTAAACTACCCAGTGGTGTATGTGGGTAATCTATACTTAGTTGTAAATGGAAAGAATGCAGATACAAACACACATTAAAAATTCATTTTATCACAATATTAAAATTTGCATTGCAGTTGCAGATTTAAGAGCGTTTTAGACAATGTACATCATAATATAATTATATATAACAACTAATTACCTAATTATATTCAGTTAACTTAAACATTAATTCTAGAGATCTCGTTTGGGGCAAAAAAGTTTCCATTATAGCTTTGCGGAAATTGAACTGGGGATCATTTTTCGGCTGTCTCAGTAAGGCCATTTGACCCAAGAGAGCGTAACCACTAAGGCTTTCTTGGTTCCAGTGTTTTTTCCACACAGTTTTTTTTTCAGAGCTAAAAAGCTGACACGGCCAGCAAAATTTATTTACATTTGAACATCCTGCTAACCACGAAGATTTAGAATAAACGGAACAGGTAAAGCGCCTAGTGCATATATTCGCGATTTTTTACGCTTTCCAACCGTAGGTTGAAGAAGCGTATATGCTCCAGCTTTGTCCGTCCGTCTGTCTGTCGGCACGATAACTCACGTAAAGATGGTTCGATTTCGATGAAATTTTAGTATGTGGTAGGGGACCACCAGGGGACGAACCCTATTTAAAATGGGTGAAGTGGGGTCAAAGGTCACGCCATAAGAGCGGGATCAATTTCATTGCTTTTATGCGTCATAACATGCGTAAATATGGTTCGATTTCGATGAAATTTCAGTATGTGGTAGGGAACTACCTGGGCACGAACCCTATTGAAAATTGGCAAATTGGGGTCAAAGGTCAGGCAAGGCATAAGAGCGGGATTTATTCCATTGCCCTTATGCGTCATAATTTTCGTAAAAACGGTTTGATTTCAATGAAATTTTGGTATATGGTAAGGAACCACCTGGGAACGAAACCTATTGAAAATGGGTGGAATGGGGTTAAAGGTCAGGACATCAAAGCAGGATCCATTTCATTGCCTTTATGCGTCATAACATACGTAAATATAGTTCGATTTCGATTAAATTTTAGTATGTGGTAGGGAACCACTGGACACGAACCCTATTGAAAATGGGCGAATGGGGTCAAAGGTCAGGCAGGGCATGAAAGCGGTATTTATTCCATTGCCCTTATGCGTCATAAGTTGCGTAAAAATGGTTTGATTTCGATGAAATTTTAGTATGTGATAGGGAACCACCTGGGCACGAACCCTATTGAAAATGGACGAAATGGGGTCAAAGGTCAGGCAGGACATAAGAGCGGGATTTCTTCCATTGCCCTTATGCGTCATAACTTGCGTAAAAATGGTTCGATTTTGATGAAATTTTAGTATGTGGTAGGGAGCCACTGGGGACGAACCCTATTGAAAATGGGCGAAATGGGGTCAAAGGTCAGGACACTGGAGTGGGATCCATTCTACTGCCCTTGTGCATCATAACTTACCAAAAAATGTTTCGATTGCGACAAAACGTCATCATGTTGTTCCGGAGGTATAGAGAACCGGTTCTGTTGAATATCAACCAAATGGGGTCAAAGGTCATTGCACAAAAGCAAGATGTATTCCACAGCCATTATTCTCATAACTTGCGTAAAACTGCTTCTATTGCTACAAAACTTTAGTATGTTATTCTTGAGGTGTACTGAACCGGTTCTGTTGAATATAATCGAAATGGGGTCAAAGGTCAGGACACAGGAGCGATATTTATTCCACAGCCATTATCCTTATAACTTGAGTGATAATGTCTGGTATGTTGGAAAGCGTATCATAATCAATGCATTGCATGATTTTACTAACTTGTTATCTTTGTATTTTGCAGTAAGATTTAGTTCAGGATTCGGCCTCTCATAAACTGATAATAAATAATCAGTTTTTTTCCGGTAACCTTTGCTTCCAAAAGGACATCCCTTCAGATCATCTGTAATACATTTGTGCAATTCCATCACGCTTAGTATAAAAATACACGCTCAATTTACCAAAATTTCAACTTAACTGAAACGATGAAAAAAAAAAAAAAATATAAGGCCGGTAAAGTTGTGTCGTGTGGCTTTTTAACTCGTAAACTTTTAAACACCCGCTGTCCGTTTTAGTCCGTCTCACCATCTGGAGATGGTCTTACTTCTTCGCTTTCTAGTGGCTTGTTCGGAGTCGAGCATGCACAATAACCTCATTTCTCGTTTCCAAGGTTAAACCTTGGCATCTTCGGGAGCGCCAGCGAATCTTCGCTGAGCTGGGATTCCCGGCAGCTCTTCTTTTTATTTTTTTTATTTTTTTTTTGATTGGAGGTTCAATGACCACGGTCAGCAACTCATCGGGCTATGAGCATTCGCCCGTCCCTAATTTAGGGACACTGGTACAGGAAAGAGAGAGAGCCAGCGCTGTAGGACAAACGCGACATCCATACCTCACCGGGATTCGAACCCGGACCCATCTCGAACGAATAATCAGACCACTGCGCCACCGGGGCGGCCCACTACTCCCTGGTGTAATTCTCCGAACTTGAGAGATATCCGTTTGCTTCGCATTGAGATAGCAGCTTCAAATTTCACCATCCCAGAGTTGAGTGGATATTTAAATGAATGAAAGTAAATGTGTCACAGAAAATTTCATAAAAAATTGATTTAAGAAAAAAGCTCCGATTCCCTACATCCCTTTAAGTGCACACTACTGACACTGCCTGCTAAATGTACAGAATCCGACATTTCATCAGCGAGAATCTAAGACATCAGCAATTGGCTACTAATACAGAGAGATGGGAAGTTTAAGTAAGTGGCTTTTTCCTCATACTCACGAACTGTGTCCTTTAGAGTTATTGCCACCTTTTAGTATTCAAGTGACTATTTAATAGCAAGCTCATAGCAACCAAATTACTTTAAAACATTATAAACACTGAGTGCATTTAAAACATGTAACGTACGACGTGACATTTCGTAGAGGACGTAGCATTAAGGTGATGCATGAGTCAAACCGGCGTAGTTTAGGTAGAAGAACATCCCGCTCCGGAGAGGGAAGATGTGGTTTCGAAATCCATCACGGGCAAAAAGGTTAAATGGGGTCCTAACGAAAGTTAATCCCTTAACCATTATGTTTGAAAAATTTGTGTGATGAGTCTACTAACTCATGTAATTAATAAAATTAATTTTTCTATTGTGAATTATTTTTATTAATTACACGAGTCTTCGAAAATGATTGGTCGAAGACTCATGTAATAATTAAATTAATTAATCATGGCTCTTCGAGCATGATTGTTGGCTGACACGAAACCTGCGATTTCGTTCACCCCGCCTCTTTCAAGGGCGAATGATGTGACGTGATACTACGTCACTTTAAGTAGGTGACGTATTACTGAGGTGACGCATGACTCAAATCGACAATGGTGCAACGACAAGCCTGCCGGCGTAGTTCAACTGGGAGAATGGGCGCTCCGGAGTGGGAAGATGTGGTTTCGAACACCACCACTGGTAAAACTGTTAAATATTGTAAACATTATGCATAGCTTGTCCCAAAACAACTGAGGATGTTTTTATAAAAACTGTGCAATACTACGTTTGACTGTGGCACGCGTCTTGAAAAAACGGTAGTCGTTGTAGTAGTAACCATAGCAACAGGACACGCATGCGTCGTCGGTAGTGCGCAGTTTAATAAGCGTTGTTTCGCGAACCCCTAACAAGTGTTTTCGCGAGGTGATTTTTCGAAAAAAAAGGGTGTGAAAGAGGAACAAAGATGCGCCATTAAAATTTGCTGTCGACTTAAGAAGTCTGTTGGGGAGACTTTACGGCTCATGCAAGAGGCTTATAAAGATAAATGTCTAGGAAAATCAACAATTTACAGGCGGTATAAAGAGTTTGTGGATGGTCTTGAGTCAGAAGGCCACACATGAACAGTTCTGTCCTTCCTTTTTTGGAGAAAATGAACATTAAGTTGATGCCCCAATATGCATATAGTCCGGACTTGTCACCACGTGACTTCCGGTTGTTCCCCTTTTAAAAAAGACATTACGGGGACGACAATTTTAGACTATGATTAACTTAATACAGCTGCGAACAGGTGTTTCAACAGCATTTCAGAAGAAGAAGAATTCCAGAATGCATTCAAAAAGTGGGAAGAACGTTGGGACACTTGTATTCTATGCAATGGAGGGTATTTCGAAAAAGATGACCATTTCCTTGATAATTAAGGTACGCATATTTCTTTATAAAAACATTCTCAATTGTTTTGGGACAACCCTCGTTAATCTGATTTTCAGAGAAAAATGATTTAATCGCATTCCCTCGTTCGTGGCAATTTCGCGAAACATGATGTCCGCAAAAGCGTTGTTCATTACACTAATACGATGGTCATGACAAAAGTTCTGCACACGTTAATCTGAAACAAAAGCGGATCATGCAATCGGGAAAATGATTGCATCATGTCAAGGTCAGACTCTCAGCAATGCAGTGGTGTCAGAACGACGCTCTATCATTTACTAAGTGAACGTAGGATGGTTTGGAAATGGAAGCGTGCAGCTCCTCAGGTCGAGTCACGGCGTTAGACAAGCGCTCGTACGTGAAAATAGAAACTCTGCAGGGGAAAAACTCCGACACAGATCCGCACTGCCTTTCAAGAAGTTTGTTGGAGAAGAAACTCTTAATTGAAGCACAATTTCTTTCTGAGGACAAAGGTGAGCCCCGAAATTCGTCAAAATCCCCAACTTGTTGGAAGTGGGAGCGATCTTGCTGTATGACAACGCATCGTGAGATGGTGCAGCGTCGGTACGGGAACTTTTGTGGAAATATGGCTGGGAAACTTTATACCACCCACCATACAGCCCTGATCTCAGTTCACCTGATTTTGATCTTTTCCCAAAGTTAAAAAATCGGCTCTGTGGCATCCGCTACGAATCGCTGGACGAAGTGTCGTTGGACGTGATCCGAGTTATACGACAGCTGAACAAAGATGGCGTACTACGGGGCATCCAGGACCTACATCACGGCTGGCAAGCTGTCATTAGCAGCGGAGGGGAGTACACTGAATGGCAATAAGGTAAGTTTTCTCCGTTACTTCACACTTTTCTCAAAAATGGGCAGTGTGCAGAACTTTCGTGATGACCCCCATATTTTCAAAGGGTCCGGTACGATTCGTCCAAAGACGATTGGTCCAATGCCGATTCGTCCAAAGGGACAATTCGTCCAATCGAGAATTGGTCCAAAGGTGCAATTCGTCCAATGGTACTACTGGTTCAATGCTGATTCGTCCAATGGGACGATTAGTCCAATTCCGTCTGATCTCGTGCGAAATAAATCTCATCCGTTCTGATTCTGTCTTCGATGTTGTATGTAAGTATCAGTAGTCCAAAGATTATAAAATAATGACACATTTCACGCACAATATAGCGATTATAGAATTTTTTGTCGGAATCGCTTTTTCTTGTTATACTGTCCTCGCTTCCGTATGAAGTTACTGATGTACGGGCCATTCAATCAACTTCGATGTTTCTCTCTTGCATTAAATAATAGAAAAGACTAGTTTCTCGTAGCATGCAATGGGGTTTGGCTAAGTGGCCACTAGAAAATTGGACGGGGTTCGGACCTAGGCATTTTTAACAGTTTTTATTCTACCGATGAATCATAACGTTTACATATCATGTACCAAATATCTAGGTTGTAACTTAAAATATCCTAAAACGGCCCACGGCCTAGGTGCCTTGCAAAGAACTGAGAAATGATGTACTGAGTGCCTTTTATTAGGTTTTATAAAATGTACTTTTACAAATCCCAAATAGCTAGGTTTTAACTTAAAATCTTCTAAAAAGGCCCGCGGCCTAGATACCTTGAGTTTTTGAAAAGGCCTTGAGAAATGGTCCGCTGAGTGTCTTTTATTAGGTTTTATAAAATGTTTACAAATACCAAATATCTGGGTTGTAACTTAAAATATAAAAAGGCTCGCTGTCTAGGTGCCTTGTAGAGAGCTGAAAAGGCCTTGAGAAATGATCCGCTGAGTGCCTTTTATTAGGTTTTATAAAATGTTTACAAATACCAAATATCTGGTTTGTAACTTAAAATCTTCTAAAACAGCCCGCGGCCTAGATACCTTGAGTTGAAAAGGCCTTGAGAAATGGTCCGCTGAGAGTCTTTTGTTAGGTTTTATAAAATGTTTACAAAACCAAATATAAAAGTTGCAACTTAAAATCATGTGAAAAGACCCGCAGCCTAGGTGTCTTGTAAGGAATTGAGAATTATTCATCTTATTAGGTTTTACAAGATGTTTACAAATACCAAATATCTGGGTTGTAACTCAAAATCTTCTAAAACAGCCCGCGGCCTAGCCACCTTGAGTTGAAAAGCCCTTGAGAAATGGTCCGCTGAGTGTCTTTTATTAGGTTTTATAAAATGTTTACAAAACCAAATGCATAAGTTGCAACTTAAAATCTTCTGGAAAGGCTAACGGCCAAGGTGTCTTGTAAAGAGTTGAAAAATATTCCTCTTATTAGGTTTTGTAAAATGTTTACAAATACCAAATATCTGGGTTGTAACTTAAAATATAAAAAGGCTCACTGTCTAGGTGCCTTGTAGAAAGCTGAAAAGGCCTTGAGAAATGATCGGCTGAGTGCCTTTTATTAGCTTTTATAAAATGTTTACAAATACCAAATATCTGGGTTGTAACATAAAATCTTCTAAAACAGCCCGCGGCCTAGATACCTTGAGTTGAAAAGGCTTTGATAATGGTCCGCTGAGTGTCTTTTATTAGGTTTTATAAAATGTTTACAAATACCAAATATCTGGGTTGTAACTTAAAATATTAAAAAAGGCTCGCTGTCTAGGTACCTTGTAAAGAGCTGAAAAGGCCTTGAGAAATGATCCGCTGAGTGTCTTTTACTAGGTTTTATAAAATGTTTACCAGTACCAAATGTAACAAGACCCGCGGGCTACGTGCTTTGTAAATAGCTGAGAAATGTCCCGTTGAGAGCCTTTTACCAGGTTTATAAAATGTTTTAAAATACCAAATACATGGAAATCATTTTTGTAAAGGATATAAAGAGGAAAACAACTTACATCATTATTCCTTTCCTAAAAAAAAAAAAAAAGGCCGTTAGTAGGATGATACCATTGGACGAATCATACATTGGACAAAACGGCATTGGACCAATTGTCCCTTTGGGCGAATCTGCATTGGACTAATCGGCATTGGACCAATCGTCATTGGGCGAATTGTCCGGGACCAATTTTCAAATATACACTGCTGGACAATTGCTAAGGACGGATCATAAACGGCTATATAGCGCATAAAAAAGTAAGTGTGGTTGGATGCCAAGTGAAATAAAATAATGTCAGAATGCCAGGACATTACAAGAAAGACAATTTATTGTGCTCTGAAATCCAGAAGGCTTTGGAACGTGTTCAAGGGATAAACATGCCATTTTGTGCTGAATACGTAAACGTGAAAACAATGCAATTACCGTCCGCAGGCGTTCCGGCGTAAGATGTCAATACGGGATATGGCCACCATGGAGAGCGATGCAAGATTCCACACGTCGTGTCATGCTTTGCACAACATTATCAAGCAGCTGTTGGGGTAATTTATCCCATTCCTCTGTCAGTGCACGGACGAGGGTGTCTTTGTTTATTGGAGGGCATTGGCGACCAGCAAGACTCCTCCCCAAAGCATCCCAAACATTTTCATTGGGATTCAGATCTGGAGAACGTGCTGGCCATACGAGGCGGTGAATATCCTCGCTCTCAAGACACTCCTGGACAGCGACTGTTCGATGACATGTTGCGTTGTCGTCCATGAAAATGAATCTATCACCGACAGCACCACGGAACATGCGAACATGAGGTAGCAGAACATCATTAATGTATCGTTGGCCAGTCATAGTCCCAGTTGGAAGCACACAGAGGTACGTACGACCATTGATCATGATACCAGCCCATACCATGACACTACATGTCGGATATCGGTCCCTTTCCTGTATGTTTGCTGGACAATATGCAGTACCACTATCACGCCAGATCAGTTGTCGTCGACAATCAGACGATAGACTGTATCTACCCTCACCTGAGAAGAGGACAGCAGACCAGTCGTTATCAGTCCAATTGCGATGTTGATGGCACCATTGCAAACGAGCGGTACGGTGACGTCTGGACAATGGGATGCACACAACAGGACGGCGGGCGTATAGTCCTCCTTCATGCAAACGTCTGGCGACAGTTTTTTGGGAGATCCGCTTGCCAGTAGCAGCCATTATCTGATTTGCTACCTCACTAGCTGTGCTGCGCCGGTGTCTTTTCGTTGATAGCACTATGTACCGATCTTCTGCAGGTGTCGTACTGCGAACACGACCTCCCCCGTGACGTTTGCTACACTCTCCATTTGTTTGAAATGATTTCAAAAGCCTTGAAACAACACTGGCTGACGTCGAACTCCCTGGCAACATCTGTTATTTTTCGCCCTTCTTCAATCTTGCCAATAACACGGCCACGCGTAAAATCATCTAGGTGATGTCGGGAAGACATACTGAAAATTGCAAGTTCATCAATTGATTCTTTCCCTTTCAACTTTGCGTTTGAACAACAACGGTCAATACGCGTCAAATCCTTTATATCTCTTATCAGCGCTATGACGTCACGAACAAGTTCGGCAATCCAAAAGTTGCATACGCACAACACGTCTTACTGTATCCCGCACTTATGGTAATTTCCACATTTTCCTGCCTTCCATTTTATGGTTGCTATCGTTGCTATTGTCATCCGTCCTTAGCAATTGTCCGGCAGTGTATAACAAGTAGTTTTTATACAAATAGTTTCCACAGTACTTATTTTTTGAATCAAGAAAATCTTAGAAAAAGTTGTCATATCTTATGTAGATATAAATAACGAAAATGGAAATTTTGATCTTACGAGGATCGTGTTTTTGGCAAATGACAGGGAATTTTCTGTTGCATTTTTCTGGCACTACTCGAAAGTCTGCCTGCCCGTTGATAAATGCACATCTTCCTTTTGATTCTTGGAAAGGCGGTGGGTATCCCCAGAGTTGATAGTCCGTTTCGGCAATATCCGATCCGTCGAAATCAAATTGCCATTTCTGAGATCCGCCTGGATTAGGTTTACCTCCCCGATGCAAGCCTATCCAGAAGACAGCCTTTTGATTTTCTTGCAGTAGTTGCTGCCTGAGTGCTGTTGATAGTTGCTGGATGACTCCTTGTTCAGGTATCGTGGCCAACCGACTTCTCGGAACAAACCTATTGCACGATTCATCGCCCTCGCTCATCTTCAACTCACTGAAATGAATGCCATAGCACCTGTTTCCAACTTTATGTGATAATTCCGGTGGACATCCTGGAATCGTTAAAAAAAAAAAAAAAAGCAAGAAATTTCTTGTAATATAGTATTAATCACTGTTACGAAAAATATTTATATAAATTGGCAAGAAAGCAATATACACTGTTAAAAATTCCGGTTCAATGTCATACCATGATACTGTGCAATATACGAGGGTATGTTGAAAAGTTCTCTGCCTAACCCACTTCCAGGGCCGGATTAAGGGTGGGGGAGATGTCTATAGGGGCTGTAGCCTTAGAGCCCACCGTGACCAAGGTCCCAGGAGGCATGCCTGGGCAATTAATAGATAGAGAGAGGTTTATAAAATACTTTTACTCAACTAAAACACTTCCTTTTAATGGCGTAAAATTAATACATAATTTAAGCCGAACTTTCGTGCTCCACCGGAAGGTTTCGTCTGGGCTAAGCTTTCAAAGCCATCTTAGAGATAGCAACTTACAATGTTGTTATATGTAATTAATAAATTTGATATTATAGTTTCATTTCACGTTGAGGTCCGTGTTTAGACATACTCACGTGTGGAGTCCGTGTTTTAAAACGTGATAATGCGGCATGGAGAGGATTTACCTGTTGTTTCCTTGATGCTTGTTCAGGAGATTCCTCCAGGCATCTGATTTCTCATAAGACAAGTTTTCGTTGCATGGGTGTGAGTGGGTCATGATCTCGAGACTTTCACGCATGGCTGTGCCAACATAGCTTTTATAGAGTGCTATTCTTTTCATCATGCTCCAAAGTGGGATTGCTCCTTTTTGGACGCCTTCTCTGCACAAAGCGGTTGTAGTTTTCCCATACTTAACTTCTCTTTTATGCTCCTTGGTCTTTATCTGGAGCGACCTTTTAGTTAACCCAACGTATGAATTTGTGTTTCGCCGCCCCGGTGGCGCAGTGGTCTAAGCGATGGCCTCTGATCATTCGTCCGAAAGGGGTCCGGGTTCGAATCCCGGTGAGGCATGGATGTTGTGTTTGTCTTACGGCACTGGCTCTCTCCCTTCCCTGGAACCAGTGGCCCTAAATTAGGGACGGGCGACTGCTTATAGCCCATTGAGTTGCTCACGGTGGTCGTTAAACCTCCAATAAAAAAAAGAATTTGTGTTTCCTTCTGGATAGATTAGGGGTATGTCATAAACTTCCGCTGTGTTTTCTTTATTTATTGGCGGTTTGCTTGTAGATACCGTGTCATGTATAGACGCAGGAGATTTGATAGCCACATTTACTCCATGCTTCTTAACGATGCTTTTGAACTTGAAAGATAACTTAGGATAATACGTTATGGACTCACAATATCTTAAATTGTTGTTGCTTGTGGTATTAAGAGTCCTGGATTTACACATTTGAACCCGCCGTAATATTGAATCTAGTGTTTGCCTAGAAAACCCAGCTGAAAGCCCCTTGTTATCGATGTTTGTTATTTCTTTTTCTCTGGCTTCTATGGTCAAAGAATTAACAAATGCTCTTCTGAATCATGATCTAAAATAGCTGTTTTATACGAAATCGGGCAGAAGGAGCTGAGGAGGATAACGTTAGGAACCGCCGACAGTTTGTAGAACACTTTCGTGTGTAGTTGGCCATTTTCTTTCCTGGTAAGAAGAACGTCTAAGAAGTGCAAGGTTCAGTTGTTTTCCTTCTCATATGTAAAATCGATGGAATGGTGGAAGCAGTTTATTTCCTCGTGGAACTTCTTTGGGCTTTGTTCTCCGTGTTGCCATACAACGAAGATGTCATTCACATATCTGAACCAGGCTTTTGGTTTTAAGGCACAGCTTGAAAATATCTTTTCCTCCATAGGTCGTAGTATAGCTTCTGCTAAGATTCCGTAGATCGGTGAACCCATGAGTGCTCCCCTGGTTTGTTTATATAGTAGTTTACATATTATTGTATTAGTTTTACGCCGTTAAAAGGAAGTGGTTTAGTTTATAAGCAGTGTAAAGTCTTCGATAATAGATTTACATTTTGACATAGGCTGGAAGACATACATACACTGACGGAAAAAAAAATCCCAACACCAAAAAGGGGTTGTGTTAGATAAACGACAGTTGGTAGGCGATGAGAGTACATCTGTAAGATGACGTCTATGCAAATTTCGCGCTCGGCGCATACGTGTGGCGCTGGTAGCGCCCTTCGGAACATGCAAAGCAGGTTTACTGTAAATACGCGCTGTAACGTTCGTGAGCGTTAGTTATCTTTGAGATTCGACGTAGGGTGTTGATGTCAGTCAAGAATGCCTATAAGAAGACGAAGAAGCCATTATCAACAGCTCACGGAGTTTGAACGAGGTCGTGTAATAGGGCTACGAGAAGGAGGATTTTCTTTCCGCAATATTGCAGAACGACTTGGCAGGAATGTAGCCACTGTGCATGATTGTTGGCAGCGGTGGTCAAAGGAAGGTACTGCCTCAAGAAGACCTGGTTCCGGCCGGCCACGTGTCACTACTGAGAGGGAAGACCGCCGTGTAAGGCGCATGGCCGTGGCGCATCGTACCGCGTCTGCGGCAGAAATTCGAGCTGCAGTTGCCACCACAGTGACACAACGAACTGTTACAAATCGGTTACTTGAAGGACAACTCCGAGCCAGACGCCCTGTAGCGTACATTCCACTTACTCCAAACCACTGCCGTTTGCGACGTCAGTGGTGTCAAGCTAGAGCTCATTGGAGGACGGAGTGGAGATCTGTTGTGTTTTCTGATGAAAGCCGGTTCTGCGTGGGTGCCAGCGATGGCCGTGTGTTGGTTAGAAGGAGGCCAGGTGAGCACCTGCAACCAACCTGTCTGCGGCCGAGACACACTGGACCTACACCTGGAGTTATGGTCTGGGGAGCAATTTTCCTATGACAGCAGGAGCACTCTCGTGGTTATCCCACGCACCCTGACGGCAGAGTTGTACGTCGGTCTGGTGATTCAACCTGTTGTGCTGCCATTCATGAACAGCATTCCAGGGGGTGTTTTCCAACAGGATAACGCTCGCCCGCATACCGCTGTTGTAACCCAACATGCTCTACAGAGTGTCGACATGTTGCCGTGGCCTGTTAGATCACCAGATCTTTCTCCAATCGAGCACGTATGGGACATCATTGGACGACAACTCCAGCGTCACCCTCAACTAGCATTAACCGTCCCTGTATTGACCGACCAAGTGCAACAGGCATGGAACTCCATCCCACAAACTGACATCCAGCACCTGTACGACACAATGCATGAACGTTTGCGTGCTTGCATTCAACATTCTGGCGGTTACACCGGTTATTAATGTACCAGCATTTCACATTTAAAATGGCTCTTCTCGCACTTAAAATAAGCTGTGATCTTGAAACCTTAATCGATTAAATATGTTACCTATACAAATGTATTACCGCCATTTCATTCCTCTACAACTATTTTTACGTGGTGTTGGGATTTTTTTTCCGTCAGTGTATTTCAAGACATTGACTTACCAAACCTAAATTTTTAAGTCGCTGTGTACAACGGGGTCAGCGAGACAGTATCTGCTTTTTCAATACCATCCACCCACACCTCCCAGTGTGCACTTGGAATAATGGTCAGAGTCCCCCCCCTGTGGCTTCACATTGCATAACAAAAAAGATGTACTAAGAAAAGTATACGATGCTAAATCATTACAAAATCCAAGACAAAATCTAGGAATCTCAAGCTTTTAACACATGTTCTTGTGAGAACAATGAAAAATATAATGACGTATTATGAAAACTCTGCACATAATTTAGTAGTTACAGTTTCGTGTTTTAATAGACATAATAATAATTTTCCGTCGTAAGTTCTTTGGGGCCCTAATGAGATATCTTAGCCTAGATGCCCACTGAGGACTTAATCCGGCCGTGTCCACTTCCTGTAATTGTAGCATTACTTTGTTACTGCAGCTCTAAAGAGTGTTCTTTTGTATTGTAAAGTGCCAATTTTCAGATTAATAGCTCTTCTTTTTTGCAGATGTTTGACGTCCTGAACTGAATCATGTCAATGCAAAGTGCTGAATTTTCGAATGTGGAAATCCGGGCGGTCATGAAATTTCTGCTCCTGCTAAAAGAAAAGGTATTAATACAGTTTAGCGGCCACATATAATTACCCCGAATATCTTCCTGAAATGAATTTTGTACAGTAGTCTGTGATCTCATGATACTAAATCAGTCTGCTGCGCAAGCACTTTTGCTGTTTAAATTGGTGAAAATGAATTTTATAAATTGTTACTTACCCACCGTGATGCTTCAGGCACCCGGCATTTGCAATGGCACGTAAAGTTGTTTTCACTGCAAGAGTTTCGTCTGCTACTTGAAACTTCCGGTTGCCAACCGAAGACCAGTGGATGAGTAAAAGTCTGATCATCATTCTCTCTAATGACAGCCGAGCGGAAAGAGCGTTCAACTACTATTTTGCGTAGCGTTTGGGTAAAAAGGGAAATTTCGTTTTCAATATTTCGCAACACTCAGAACTAAAATCAGTTCGAAGGTTTCGTACAAAATGTTTGGTAGGCATACAGCATTTTTTCTGAGGACATTCTTTCGTACATTAAAATTTTGGATGACGTTCATAAGGATGCCTGAGGTCCTGTTTTTTTTTAACTAGTACCAGAAATGAATTTTTGGTGCCGCATCCTATTGCTTCGAACCGATATGGAATTTTGTGTTGCCGATTTCACATTCGTCAATGATCTTTCCTGTACTTCCCAAAGTTTGACTGGTCTTCTCGGCAAACTCCTTATGCATTTCACGGAAAAACGAAGACCAATCAGACATTGTTTTTGTAAATATTTCCATTTGTTTGTGGATAAAATCTGGATTCGAACCCGAATCCATAGCGGACGATTAGAAGACAGCGTCTCGTTCCACTCGGCAACTGGGACGACGAAATTTTTGTTGTACGGATTAAAACATTAATTTCCTAGTAACTGTTGGATGAAGGGGGCCCTAGCCCTACCAAAAATCTGTTGTATGCCTACCAAACATTTTGTACGAAACTTTCGAACTGATTTTAGTTCTGAGTGTTGCGAAATATTGAAAACGAAATTTCCCTTTTTACCCAAACCCTACGCAAAATAGTAGTTGAATGCTCTTTCCGCTCGGCTGTCATTAGAGAGAATGATGATCAGACTTTTACTCATCCACTGGTCTTCGGTTGGCAACCGGAAGTTTCAAGTAGCAGACGAAACTCTTGCAGTGAAAACAACTTTACGTGCCATTGCAAATGGCGGGTGCCTGAAGCATCACGGTGGGTAGGTAACAATTTATAAAATTCATTTTCACCAATTTAAACAGCAAAAGTGCTGCAGCAGACTGATTTAGTATCATGAGATCACAGACTACTGTACAAAATTCATTTCAGGAAGATATTCGGGGTAATTATATGTGGCCGCTAAACTGTATTAATACCAAAGAAAATTTCAAAGGAAATCTATGAGTGTATGACGCAAACATTAAGTGACAAGTGCCCGTCATATTCCACTGTGAAGAAATGACGTGCCAACTTTCAGTATGGAGACTTTGAGACCGAAGATTCAGCAAGATCTGGGAGGATTTCAACAGTGACAACACCCGACATTGTTGATCGTGTTCATGACTTGATTTTGTCAGATCGGTGAATCTCGGCTAAAACAATAGCTGAGACACTGGAGATATCCAGTGTCTTGATTTGTCAGATCGGCGAATCTCGGCTAAAACAATAGCTGAGACACTGGAGATATTCAGTGTCTTGATTTGTCAGATCTGCGAATCTCGGCTAAAACAATAGCTGAGACACTGGAGATATCCAGTGTCTTGATTTGTCAGATCGGAGAATCTTGGCTAAAACAATAGCTGAGACACTGGAGATAACAATAGCTGAGACACTGGAGATATCCAGTGCCTTGATTTGTCAGATCGGCGAATCTTGGCTAAATCAATAGCTGAGACACTGGAGATATCCAGTGTCTTGATTTGTCAGATCAGCGAATCTTGGCTAAATCAATAGCCGAGACACTGGAGATATCCAGTGTCTTTATTTGTCAGATCGGCGAATCTCGGCTAAAACAATAGCTGAGACACTGAAGATATCCAGTGTCTTGATTTGTCAGATCGGCGAATCTTGGCTAAAACAATAGCTGAGACACTGGAGATATCCAGGGAACGTATTGGACTCATAATTCATGAGTACTTGGATATGCAGAAGATGTCAGCGAAGTAGGTGCCCAAATGTTTGAACGCCGATGAGAAACGAAAACGAGTGGACACTTCCAAATCGGTTTTGAAGCATTTTGAGCGATCTGGTGATAATGTTTTGCAGCTACTTGTCACTGTTGATGAAACGTGGTTACATCAGTACGATCCAGAGACAAAACAACAGTCCATGCAGGGGCGGCAGTCGGGTCCTCTACGGCCAAAGAAATTCAAGACTCAAAGGTCTGCAGGAAAGGTCATGGCAAGGGTTTTTTGGGATTCGGAAGGCGTTTTACTGACTGACTATCTCCCGAAAGGTCAAACAATAAATGTTGAATACTGTTCCAACTTGCTGTGACGATTAAAGGAGGCGTTGAAGGAAAAAAGGTTAGGAAAACTGCGGAAAGGTGTTCTCTTTTTTACCGGACAATACGTCAGCTCACAAGGCTGGCAAGACAATGGATGTTATGAGGGATCTCGGGTTTAAGTGCATAGCCCACCCACCGTACTCACCAGATCTTGCTCAATCGGACTATTTCCTGTTCCCAAACCTTACTCGTAGACAAAAGTTTGAAAGGGAAGCATTTTTCGAATGATTCGGAGGTGTTATCAGTAGAAGAGCAGTATTTGAGTGAGCAGATTTCGGAATATTTTTTGGAAGGGTTAAGAAAACTCCAGAAACAAACGATGTGCCAAATGTGTTGAACTTCGGGGTGAATATGTGGAATAGTCTAAGTTTCATGGCTCCAGCCCATTTCCTTCTTGGTGAGGCCGAGAACTTATCAGCATCCCCTTGCATCATCTTCATCATGAGCAGCAGCAGAAAATATCAATCCACTGCTGGATGAAGGTCTTCTCAAGTCTTTTCCACAACTTTCTACACTACTATTTTTGAAAATTGCAACACAAAGAAAAAACTGCGCTATTCAAATGAAATTTATATCACAGATTCCTCATGTTACAGGATAGAACTGATTACATTTGTAGAGCTGTACAAGAATTTTCGCTCCAAAACTCAGTATCGTGTGAAGCTTCCTCGAACAACAATAACAGTCTCTACTCGGCGTGGCATTGAATGGAAGAGGTTTCCGATATCGTCCTTCTTGCCAGGCTACTTCTATGCGAGACCAGAGTTCATTTGTGGTGACTGGCGGAGGCACTTAAAGAGCCAGATGCTTAGTTACCATGTTTGATAGGGGAAATATCCGGTGAACATGCAGGCCAGGTACGAAGTGATATCTTCCGTACATGGAAGAAGTTTTGGACATTTCGGGAAACACGTGGCCAAGCATCTTGTTGTGATATAGCGCCAGGACAACACTGAAGGAAGGGTACCACCTCTGCCTGACACATTCCAGATATATCGTTGGCTGCTGAGGGGTTCCCTCAATTCATATCAAGCGAGATAGCGAATTGAACCCAGTGGCGCCCAAACCGCGACGCTTTGCGTTGTTGTGGTATGTCGCAGCAAATTGCACGCTACAAGCTCACTACGACGTCTCCGAACACACATGCGACCATCTTGGTGCATCAAGTTTAATCTTGGCTCGTCAGGAAACACGACATGTCGCCAATGTCTGTGTTCGAAATAGCATTGCTGCCTGAGGCGTCTATGATTGAGGGTCAAAGGAATGCGCAGCAGTGGGTTGCTAGAGACCAGTCCTCTGTTAAGCAGACGACGTCGAACTGGGCTGGAAGACAGAACCTGACCTGTGACAGTTATCTACTGCTGCGCTAACACCGTGGATGTTGCTGTGCGATCGGTCACTGCCATGCGGTAGAGGTGTCTGTCATCCCGTGCAGTCGTGCGATTTTGCGGTCCATTTCCCGGATTTTTGTGCGTCCGAACCTCATCTGTCCACTGACGCCACATTCACATCACTATACTGGCTTTTCGTCGTCGTACGAGTGGTGATAAGAGAATCCATCTCCTTTCATCTTAACAATCCTTCCTCGCTCAAAGTCCATCAGGTGTTCACAATGTGACCTTCTTCGGCGACGAGCATAGTGAGACACAAGAAACACCCTCTTGACTCAACGTCGGCTCTTCACTGATTGCAATATCTCGTTTAAGCCAGCTCTTTACACCCAAGACCAAACAGTCCATCTGTAGCTCTTCAGGAGCTATGGAGACATCAACTAGGTGAGGTTGAAATGTTAATTTGAATGTGATGCCATTATTCTCGCTCATGATTTCGTTCTAAGGCGACTCTAGAATGTACGTTAACTTCCCCGCCTGACTGGCGCCACTACCGCCCGACGCTGGTTAGTGAGAGGGGAGGGGGAGGGGGGACTGCAGTCTATTATCAGCCTTTGAGAATGATGCACATGTCTTTCCGTTTGAAGTGAATGACTGAGAAGGTGTGTGTGTGTGAACAACATAAGCATATCTGAAGGTTTTCTTTGGAGGATTCGTCATCGCCGTTTTTTGTTTGGCAGCAAAGCAAAACCTTTAACTGTGGTCCACACAGTCAAAAGCTTTGCTATGCTCAATGAAACAAAGGTAAACTTCCATCTGGAATTTTCTTGCTCTCTCCATTATCCAGTAAATATGTGGTAGCTGCATTTAAAAATGGAGCGTACAACGTGGACTGCCGATGCATGGAAGCGTGTATTGTGGTCAAATGAATCCAAGTTTACACTATTTCCCACCGCAGGATGTGTTTACATGTGGAGAACACCGTCAGAAGCGTACAACCCAGACTGTCAGCTCCCAACAGGGCAGCATGGTGGTGGTAGTGTCATGCTCTGGGCGACCACCCCTGTCAAAAATAAATGCGGCCCGTTGGCCACGTGATTTCCGAGAGGGAGCGATTAGTCCGCTGACGTAGCATATATAAGGTGTGAGTTGAGCTGTAGGTAGTAAAATTTGGAGCGTGATGTGAAACGGAATGATTTATCGGTCTTTGAGAAAAGACATTGTGTTAGCTCGGAGAGCGCATGCCTCGATTTCCCAAACTGCTGAACTGGTGGGTTGTTCGCGAGCAGCCGTAGTCAAAGTACATCAAGACTGGCGTCAAAATGATCAATCAGCGACCAGGAGGCAAAACTGCAAAAGACAGTTGATGTGAGAGTTGAGCGCCGGGTCAGACCACTCGTACAGGTCAACAGACGCAGCAGTGTTCAACAGTTAACTACCCAATACAACGGAAGTCAACCCCGGAACAGTATTTGTCGTAACCATGCGGCTATAATAGCATACGACCCCGACGACATGCACTCTTAACCACGCTTCATCGGTGCAAAAGACTCACCTGGTGCAAAGATCATGCAAATTGGGAGTCAAATGACTGGAAAAAGTGTGCTGGTCTGACGAATCGCATTTTTTTACTCCATTCCGTGGATGGTCATGTACGTATTTGGCGCAAACAAAATGAGGCACTCGATACATCCTACATGGTCTCTTATAACGAAGTAAATTTCTCCGTCATCTTTGTCCACGCCGGGCATCTACACCGGGTCCCTTCACTCCAGAGCAAGTCGCTGTCCCAACTGAACTACGCGGACGTATGCTCTCGCTGCTATCTGCCTTTATCTCATGTGCGTCCTGCAGGGCAGGGACGTCACATCTCCCGCCCTCGAAAGAGGGCCGGGGGCATGGCCACGGGTCAGTCGGGACCATGCATCGCTGTAGGCAGTCATCCGCTGAAGAACGTACATTGGAGAAATCCCAGTCAATTTTAATGTGTGGAACGTAACATCACACACATTTATTTTTCAAAGCGCTGAAGAAGGGATTCTCTTATTTTTCCTCTCTCGCGGTGTGGAAAGAACATCAAACCATTGCGAGAACTTTAACGGCCGGGTCATCCGGGAAGTTCGGGCGCCAATACAACGAAGTAAATTTCTCCGTCATTTTTGTCCACGCCGGGCACCGAACCCGGGTCCCCTCATTCCGGAATAAGTCGCTCTCCCAACTGATCTACGCGGACGTATGCTCTCGCTGCTATCTGCCTCTATCTCATGTGCGTCCTGCGTGGCAGGCACGTCACATCTCCCCTCGGCTCCGGAGCTCCGAGTGCTATCCACTATACTACACTGGCATGGGCTCCTCACTGCTATCTGTCTTTATCTCATGTGCGTCCAGCGGGGCAGGCACGTCACATCTCCCCTCGGCTCCGGAGCTCCGAGTGCTATCCACTATACTGCACTGGCATGTGCTCTCACTGCTATCTGCTTTTATCTCATGTGCGTTCTGCGGCGCAGGCACGTCATATCTCCCCTCGCCTCCGGAGCTCGGAGTGCTATCCACTATACTACACTGGCATGTGCTCACCCTGGTATCTGCCTTTATCTCATGTGCGTCCTGCGGAACAAGCACGTGACACTCCACACTGCAAGATGGTGGAGGCTGTTCTATGGTGTAGGGTATGTTTACCAAGCAGGAACCTGGACCCCCTGTTGCATGTTAAACAACGTATGGTGCCTAGTATTGTGAATTGCTTGCCGACTGTACACCCAGCAATGTAGCATTTTTACCCGAATGGCGACGGTGTCTTCCAAGATGACAGTGCGCTGAACCACAGGTCCAATGCTGTGTAGCATCGGTTTGACGAACACAGTTCAGACTTCCAGCATATCGATTGGCTTCTGAACTACCACGATAACAATCCAACAGAGCTCTTGTGGGACATTATGGGACGGCATATCAGACGTCTGAATATACGAATGACCTCCACACCTGTATTCAAGCCCCGCATTAATACAGCTTGGTTGATCATACCTCCCAACTGCTTCCGGCATCTTATTAAATCAATGACATGTCGGATAGCTGCTGTACTGCGGGCAAAAAAAGAACCGACGAAGTATTATTTAGGTGGTCACAAATCAGTGATCACTCAGTGTGTTGTAAACCTTAGTTGAGCTGAGAGACGCTGCAGGAAAGAAGTTTTGAGAAAACAAGGTATATGAGAAATGTATTGCAACTTTTAGTTTGATTAAAAAACAAAAACAAAAGAAGAAACACCCCCCCCCACAAAAAAAAAAAAAAAAAGAATTGGCAAATTCTGCCCACAAAGCAGATCAGTAAAACATATTTAACAACAATTATTTTAAAGTAGTAAATTTAGCATTAAAAGAAAAGGAATTACAATTAACTGCAAATTATTTAAAAAAAGAGAGATGCTGAGCCATACAGAATGACTGTTTTCTGCGTTTCAAAGGATTTCATTTCTTTAATTCAAACTAAATATACTCTGTACCTTCATTTAAAAAACCTTTTGCAATTAATTGCGATTTCTACTCGTGGCTAACTTTGCCATCTTAAGGAAATTTTCCAGTTAACTGCGTTTCCTGTTTTCTGGGTGGTATTTGCCATTTTTCTTGGGGATATTTTTTGCAAACTGAAATTTATAATGCATTTTATATTTCTTAGGATGCTTCAGGAACCCTTCATACAGCATCGGATTGACAACGGTTGTTGTTGCTTGAAAAAAAAAAAAAAAACTAAATATGTAACTATATACATGTATGCCTCTGTTATTTATATATGCAGAGACTATACATGTATATACACTGAAGTGCCAGAAAAACTGGTACACCAGTCTAATACTTGGTTGGTCTCCCCACGGGAGCGCAGGACGACAGAAATACGACGGGGCATGGACTCCACTAGCTTCTGGAAATATGCTGTAGGCAATACACATAATACGTCCTGCAGAGCTTTCCACAATTCGTGTGTATTCCGAGGTCTCGGATTCCTGTGTTCGATAGCGCGTTGCATGGCATCCCAAATGTGCTTTATCACGTTCAAATCTGGGGACTTCAGTGGGAATGGCAACACTACAAACTCAGATGAATGCTTCTCTAACCATAATGTGGCGTCCCGATACTTGTGTGGAGATGCATTGTCCTGTTGGAACAGGCCCAACTCATCAGCATGAATGCAGGACATGAACGGGTGTACTTCGTCAGAAATAATGCGCACATAGCTTTGGCCGGTCACAGACGTTTGTAGACGTACCAGCGGTCCCAGTGAAGTCCAGCTAAATACACCCCATGCCATTACGGACCCCCACCAACCGGTACAGCTTCATGGGGTTTGCGCCACATATGAATCCTTCCATCTGCCCGATACAGTTGGAAATACGACTCATCAGACCAGGCTACTTGTTTCTAGTCATCAAGTGTCCATTGGCGGGTTGCTGTGCTCAAGCGAGGCGCATAGCTCTGTGTCGTGAACCCATCAAGGGGACTCGAGTTGGGCGTCGGCTCCCAAAGCCCATATCGTGCAGGGTACGTTGCACAGTCCGGACACTGATGCTTGTTGAATCTCCAGCATTGAATTCCGATGATACCTGCGAGAGTGTTGCACGCCTATCGCGTGAAACGATTCTTAACAGCCGACGATTGTCACGTTCACCCAATCTCTTTTTATGGCTACACTGGTATCTAAGGTTGGAAGTTTTCCCGGAATTCTTGTAGTCACGGTACACCCTGGCAATAGTCGTCCGTGAAAATTCGAACTTCGTTTCTACCTCCGAAATACTATGGCCCATCTCACGAGCACCAACTATGACACCGCGTTGAAAATCGCTTAAATCGTTATTACTTGTCATTCTCATGCCGAAAACAGCTCTGACAGCTGGCAAGGATGTCTATCGCTTTATATACGCACTGGTGGACGCAACCGAGTACGCGCATAGGTGACGTTGCTATGTATTTTACATAAGCTCGTCTGTACCAGTTTTTCTGGCACTTCAGTATATACATACTACAGGGTGCATAAGAAAGTCCCTTTAGCCTTAAATAACTTGCGAACGGAGAGAGGTACAGTTATGCAAGTGAGATAACGGTATAGTAAAGTGGCTACGCCCGATCGAATGCAACCGATAGCAGCGCCACTATTGGAGAAATGCGGAAGTTAGCCATTGCAAATCGAAAACGAAAAGAGATGGAGCATAATTTCCAATTACAAAGTTGCAGAGCATCAATTAACTAGTACAAAACGACATTTGTTTCACACGGATAAGATAAATTATCGCCCGAATACCCTAAATTTTCCGAAATCGATACGCGACGATTCGAATCTGCATATTCACATTTCGCAAATGTAGCCGTATGCAAATGCAGATTGTGACGTTGTACCGTACCTACGACATAAGAACCAGTAGCAGGATGTACCCTGATCAGAAGTTTAGGTATTCGTTCGTTGTGTGAGAATGGCGAACTTCACTTACTCCCAATATTGTGCCTCTTTACGGCGAATGCCAACGGAACTCGGCGCTAGCTGCACGGGAATTTGCCGTTCGTTCTCCAGCTGGGCCACATTGAAGTGCGGTTACCATTGCAAGTGTAGTGAGACGGCTCAGGGCGACAGGAAACACTAAAAGTCGTTCTCGTTTTAGCAGACCAGTGGGTGCAGGTATGCGTATAATGGCAGAGGATATTTTGGCATATGCACTAGCCCACCCACAAAGCAGTACAAGAGATATCAGCAGGGCGAGTGGCTTAACATGGTGCCGCGTATGGCAAGTACTGCATGCTCAAGGTGCACATCCGTATCGTGTCACTCCGCAGCAAGAACTGTTACCACGGGACAATGAGCGTCGATTTGATTGGCGCAACTGAGCGTTGATTAATGTTGAAGGTGACTCAGACTTTTTATACAACATTCTTTGGTCGGACGAGGCAGTGTTCCACCGTACCGGATTACTTCCGCATTTCGCCACTAGGGGCGCTGCTATCGGTTGCATTCGAACGAGCGTAGTCGCTTACTATACCGTTATCTCACTTGCATACCTGTACCTCTCTCCGTTCGCAAGTTATTTCAGGCTAAAGGGACTTTCCTATGCATCCTGTATAGTTATATGTATAATATAATATTTTTGTTTCAAATAAATCTTCTCGTTTTTAGTAAAGGTTTTATTCCCGTGCTCTTGTACTTGCAATTGCAGCAAGTTCAATCCTGATGTACTGCAATATTACTGTATATAGTAACCCAGCACAAGCGCATAATTCTTTGCTCTTCATTTTCGAAAGGGTTTTGCTGCATTTGTATTTCAATGTAATGCATGTAATTTTCGTGAATTGTCATGGCGTCCTTTGACTTCAGTCTACTGCAGAAATTTCAAAGTTATTAGGGTCCGGATGATTCAGTTTGCAGCCTGGAAAATTGAGGGGTGTTTTTCTAAATTCTTTTTAGTGTTTTACTTTCATTAATTAATTTTTCATTCCCTTTTATTTTTTTTTTATTTTCCGTTTTAAGTTTTTTTTGTTGCTTTGGCAATTCGGTATGAATGGGCTACCTTAGGCTGTTTTTTTGGTTAGTTGGGCTTAGTTTTATTTTATATTTTAGTTTTTTAATTTTCTTCTTCTTCTTCTTCTTATAATAATTTTAATTAGTTTTTTCTGTCTGCTATTGGTTTCTCGGCGCCTCTTTGCAAACTGGATGATGCAGAAACCCATACTTAGGTGTGTGTACAACGATGGGAGCTGTGATATGTGTCGCCCCCCTGATGAAACCATAGGTGACAAATGCGATTTGATCTGCAATCCTTTCTTATTTCTCCAATTTTGTGACACCTCTTTTCAGTTCTGTGAAATTTGTGTCCGAGTAATTTTAATTCTTTTTAAATTTTTTATATTTTTTTCTCAAACTCTTACCTTTGTACTAGTTATATATACACTGAAAAGCAATTGCATTAGAGATACCTGTCTAGTAACGTGCAGCACCAGCTTTCGCCCTCATGACGGTGACGATTCGTCTCGGCATGGACTCGACAAGACACCGGAAGCGTTGGGAAGCCATACGGATCCACGACCCCTTAACAAGCTCCCACAGTTCACGAAGATTTCATGGAGGGGGTCAGACCCTCGAACATTTCTCTCGATGGCATCCCAGATGTGCTCGATGGGATTGAGGTCAGGTGAGCTAGCTGGCCAAGGAAGCGAGGTCACATCGGTGAGTGTTCATCCAACCATTCGGATTCAATTCGGGAGCGATGGCACGGTGCATTGTCTTGTTGCAGGATGAGCTCCCCAGTGGGATGTTGAAGACGCACAAACGGGAGCAAATGCTCATCCAGGATATCCCGGTAACGTCCAGGACGTACCAGGGGTCCCATTTCAGTCCACGTAAACAGTCCCCAGACGAGAATGCTACCCCCACCAGCTTGAAGAGTACCCTGCTGGCAAGAAGGATCCATCGCTTCATGTGGTTTGCGCCGTACTCGTATCCTGCCATCCGCATGTACCAACGTGAATCTCGACTCATTAGTCCAGGCAACATTTTCCCACATGTCTAGGGTCCAGTGGCGATGTTCCCGCGCCCATGCTAATATTTGCACCCTGTGATGTGCGGTCAGCAGCGGTACCCTCGAGGGACGATGGCTTCTGTACCCCATAGCGAGGAGATGGTTCTGGACGGTGTGGCTGCTTACAAGTTTTCCTGCACCAGCGTTAAATTGCCGAGTGATTTCTTGTACTGTGGCCCATCTATCCGCTGTTACAATGCGAGCTAGCCGACGATGACCCCGCTCATCCACACGCTGTTGTCCACGGCAGTTGGCCCTTTGCAGGGATGGTTCTACCGGATTCGATGTACTCACAGTGCACCCGTGACACAGTGGATTATGAAAATCCCAGTGCCTGCGCGACTTCCGAGATGGAGTGACCCATTCGTCGGGACCCGACAATTTGCCCACGATCAAATGCGCTTAGATCCTTTGTCTTACCCATATTGCGTCCGACTTTTACTGACTCCCGTCTCATCACTCCTTATATTTTCGGATCGCTGCATACGCCATGTCGTTTCCGTTTACAGGGCCGCCCACTGCGCCACATTTGCATAACGCCAGCTGTCTCTAATTCAATTGCTCTTCAGTGTATATCATCATCATCATTGTCAAGCATTATCATTTCACTGCTGGATGAAGGTCTCTGCAAGTTTCTTCCACAGTTGTCTGTCTTGAGCCTGTCTCCTCCATGTCACTCTGGCATGCTTTCGGATTTCATCCATCCATCTCTCATGGTGTCTTCTATTGGGTCTTTTTCTGTCGCTTGGAATCCAGTCTAAAATTTCAGTTATCCAACGGTGGTCTGTTCTTCTGGCAACATGTCCAGCCCATTGTCATTTCAATAATTTCACTCTGATCATGATCATCCACTCTTGTCATTTTCATTATCCACAAGTTCCTCTTCTTATCTTTCCTGGTTACACTAAGCATGCATCTCTCCATGCTTCTTTGAGTTGTCTGCAGTATTTGTATATCTTTTTTAGTTAAGGTCCATGTCTCTGCTCCATACGTAAGCACTGGCAGGATGCATTGATTAAACTCTTTTCTTTTAAGACATAATGACATACTGCTCTTAAAAATTGTACTGTTTCTTCCAAAAGCTCTCCATCAGAGTTTTATACGGCGATTAATTTCTTCATCAATGTGACTTTTACTTGATATCTGCTGCCCAAGATAAATGTAGGTATCGGTAGTTTCAAACTTGTCCCCATCAATGAATAAATCGTTTTTTGTAAAAGCATTGTACACCCCTTTTGTGTTCTGAAAGTACATTTTTAATCTCTTTTTTTTACTCTTGTCAGCAAGTTCTTGGATCATACTCTGCAGCTCCGAAAGGGTAGTTTCAAAAATGTCTACGTCAGCAGCAAAATGAAGGCGAGTTAAATAATATCCATAATCTTTATCCCTTTGTTTTCCCAGTTCAATGAGTGAAAGACATTTTGCAATGTGGCATTAAAAAGTTTGGGAGATATGGTGTCACCTTGTCTCACTCCCTTTCCAATTTTTATGAGTGCTGTATTCTCAAATATCAGAATGTTAACGTGCGCATCTTAAATACCGCAGGATTTCAAAGCCATTGTAACTGCTGGTGGCTTCACGGAAACGAAGGCCTTTTCATAATCAATGAAAGTCATGCATAACGGGAGTTCATATTCCCTCGCTCTTTCAATTAATTCTCTCAGTACATGGATATGATCCACAGTGCTGTAGTCGCTTCTGAATCCAGCTTGTTCTTTTGGTTGAGCCATGTCTCCAGTGTTCCTTCAAGCGGTGTGAAAGAACTTTAGAGAAGACTTTATAAACCACTGATAGTAGGCTGATGGGCCTGTAGTTCCCGAGATTCTCAACGCCACATTTTTTATGTAGCAGAATCATTGTAGCATTGTTCCAATCCTCAGGAATCTTCCCTTCATTGAGACATTTGGTAAAAACTGCGACGTAGTTTCAATTTCTTCACTTGCTTCTTGTATAATAATGTCCATGGTAATTCCATATTCTCCTGTAGCTATATATATATATATATATATATATATATATATATATATTGTGGGACACTAACACCAGAAAATCTCATTATAAATATAATGATCCTATTTATTGGTGTCAAAGTAAGAAATCACACGAATTTCACTCTGCAAGCTTTCTCCGTCAACGGACGGCTTCATCAGGCGGTTACATAGAGAATACAGTATCAAAATTGTAAACAGAACGTAAATTTCTAATATGACAAATGAAATCATGCGTGAAGACCGCGCGCATAAGTAACCACGGAACGTGGTGAATACAATACCTTAAAAGTTAATGCAAAAGCAAAAAATGTAAACTTTAGGAAGAAACTAGAATCATGAAGTCCATCTTGCGATGCCTAGCAGATGGTTCCAAGCTACCGGTAGTTCAAAGTTTAACAATGGGAGGCAATAGATGCCCGCATCTGTGAGCTTCAAGGTGCCATAACCTCTTGCTGTGCTGAGAACGGTTACCATGGGTTTAGAAGCCTTTAGGCCGACATCCAATCCTTTCTGCTGGAAGTGATTTTTAATAAAATAAGATATTTTGGAATGTACGGGATCGAACCAACAAATTTTAAAGGGTGCTCTTCTGTTCAGTGTACCAAGTGTGTTGGCTTCAACTTTCGCCATTGTGTCCTCAACGCGGGAGACGTCAAACTCTCCTGCAAAGACAAGATCTTTCAAAGACTTAATTTCGGCATCATAGTCTGCTTTCAAGGTGCAAAGATCTTTGGCTCTTTTAGCGCGGTATTTGAATAGAACATACTTGTGTGTTGTTGGGTTGGCTGATCCTGGTGGAATAGGGTTAGGAACGTGCATGGGCTTATAGTAGACTTTGGTAGAGAGTGTACCTGAAGTCGATTTCGTCACAATTACATCTAAATAAGGTAACTCTCCTTGATTTTCCATTTCTATCGCAAATTTAATGTCTTCATGTATGTTGTTTATGTCTACTACAAAGTCTTGCAGGTAGGCTTCTCCGCGCTCCCAGACAAAAAAGATATCATCAGCATAGCGTAGCCATACTCTTGGTGTCCTGGGAAGAGTGGTGAGTATGATCTCTTCAATAGGTCTCATGATATCTTCAGCGAGTATTGGAGACAAGGCTGAACCCATCGGGATTCCTTTTGATTGCTTGTAGACGTGTAAGCCATAGGCAAAGAAGTTGGATTCTACAGCTAAGTTAATATCAGCAAGAATATCTTTCAGACTAAAAATCTCGAATATTAATGTCAAAATACCTTTCTTTTACTTAGTGCCAAAATTTCACAAGAACCCAATCGAATTTCGATCTATCACAGCAGCTACCAACTGCTAGCGGGTAGCAAACTGGAAAAATGTCTTTGCAAAATTTTACACAGGATGGAACACACTTGGATCATCAGAAAAAACACAGCTGTTCTTGATATGTTGAGAAATCATTCATCTGACGTACCACTAGGAATATAGACGTACGAATTTAAAAATCGCTTTACGTCAAGCAATCTTAACGACTTAGAAGGCATTTGCGATATTTTATATGAAGGATAACACGATATACTAAAAATAACAAGAGATACCTGGAGTCACTTAGAGACCATGTGTATATTTAATAACTATTTGGCTTTGGGTTCAGACATACACTATCTACCAAAAAGTAATTGCACACCTGTGATAGCAAAGAAAAACGAAGTTTATTCACCTTCAATAGTTGGTGGAGCCTCCACGAGTGGCGATTACAGCTGCGACCCTCCGGGACATACTCTCAACCAGGCGTTGTACGACGGCTAGCGGTATTTTCTTCCACTCGGCTTGGAGAAGACAGGTCAGTTCCTTCACCGATTTCGGACGATGGAGGCACCTCTTAAGTCGACGCTCCAACTCGTCCCAGAGGTGCTCGATAGGGTTAAGGTCCAGGCTCTGCGCAGGCCAGTCCATTCGATTAACCCCATTGTCACCATAGCAAGCCATGGTGGACCTCGCAACATGACAGGTGGTATTGTCATCCTGAAAGTAACACGGGTCCACCCCGTAAAACTGCCACAACGTAGGAAGCGCATGGTCATCCAAAATGGTGCAGTACGTCTCGGCGTTGAGTCTACCAGGAATCGTGACCAAGAGTCCCGTGCCATACCGGGAGAAACACCCCCATATCATAATTCCACGGCCGCCGAACTTCACAGTTGGCACAATACATTCCGGCAGGAGGCGTTCTCCAGGCAGACGCCAAACCCAGACCCTGCCATCCGAACGGTAGAGGGTGAACCTAGATTCGTCGCTCCAGAGAACCTGTTTCCACTGTTCAACGGTCCACTGTTGCCGTTCTTTGCACCACGTTAGGCGAGCTGCGCTATTGGACTTGGTGATCAAAGGCTTGTGGGCGGCAGCACTTCCATGAGAACCGAGCAGATGGGATTCCTTACGAATGGTATTCATCGAAAGAACACTCCCACATGCCTGTTGAAACTCCTCGCGGATATGGCCCATCGATTTGGTGCGGTTCTTCTAAATTTCTTTGGCGAGCACCCGTCGGCCTCTAACTCCCAGATTTGTGGGTCTGCCGGGTCGGGGCACATTCCGACAGTCACCTCTCATCTTCCACTTGCCAATCACGTAGGCCACTGTCGATTTTGGATACTTCAACTAGCTAGATATGTCACGTATGGATCGGCCATTTCTGCGATACCCGACGATTACACCTTTCTCGAAATCAGAGAGCTCCGAACTGCGTGGCATCTTGCATGCGACTGGTTGCGTTGTTGTTTCCCACACGATATTTAACAGCAGCGGCCGTGACGTGTATCAAGACCGCATATGACGTCGATTGCAGGGGTGTCCAATTACTTGTTGGTAGATAGTGTATTTCTTCAAACCCAAGGAATACCCATAGGCTCAGTCTTTTTCAGCAGTCTAGCAAATTTATATCTGCATGTATATGAAAGAACATTTAATACAGACATTTAACGTGGACCAGGAAATTCAAACAAAGGTCTTTGCTCTTTCCACGTTCATAAGTGAGTCACGGAAAAATTCTCATTGGCCGCCACAGGGAATCGAACCCACGATCTTCCAGTTACGCGCCGGATATGCTTCCGCTACACCACAGCGACATCGAATTCCTCCAGACTCACACACGCTAACTGCCAAGCCAAGTTGGCAGGTTGCTTCCTTGGAGCCTCGCACAATGCTGGTGATTCACCAAAGATGGTAAGCAGCAACTGAAGAAATAATTAGAAGGCGAATGAATAATTAATATAGACATTTAACGTGGACCAGGAAATTCAAACAAAGGTCTTCGCGCTTTCCAGTATTGTGCGGGGCTCCAAGAAGCAAGCTGCCAACTTGGCTTGGCAATTAGCGTGTGTGAGTCTGGAGGCATTCGAGGACACTGTGGTGTAGCGGAAGCATATTCGGCGCGTAACTGGAAGACCCTGGGTTCGACTCCCGGTGGCGGCCAATGAGAATTTTTCCGTGACTCACTTACGAACGTGGAAAGAGCGAAGACCTTGGCTCGAAAGAACATTTACTCATCTGCCTGAAAATGATAAAATGTTTAGGTATATAGACGACTTAATAGTTGATAATTTTGACAAAAAAAATATATATTTTTATCCGGAAAGTTTAAACCTAGTTTTGACTGGATGTTGTGACCGGAATGTGCACTATCTAGACATTGAAATCAATAATAGTGTTACCACTATTTGTGACAAAAGAAGTAGCTATACTTTTTAAAGTGTTTGGGAATCAAATATCTCCATCCAAGTCTTCGGAAACATCATAATACGCCGCCCGGTTGGCGCAGTGGTCTAAGGCGCTGGCCTCTGATCATTCGTCCGTAAGGGGTCCGGGTTCCAATCCCGGTCAGGCATGGATGTTGTGTTTGTCTTACGGCACTGGCTCTTTCCCTTCCCTGGAACCAGTGCCCCAAAATTAGGGACGGGCGACTGCTTATAGCCAATTTGAGTTGCTCACGGTGGTCGTTAAACCTCCAATAAAAAAAAAAAAAAAAACATCATAATATCTGAATATTTCAGATGTATTCACTCTTGTAGTAACTCAGAAGTTCTCATCCTACAATTAAAACAATTATTTAACACACTACTTTCTAATGGCTTTCCACTTCCGTTTCTTAAGAGATATTTTGGTCAACTCTTACACTGTGACACTTCAAAAAACGTTTTTGTACAACACCAATCAATTACATTACAGCAGCTGACTAACAAATGACCTCACGAACTTAAAACTTTCATCCTTCTAAATGCACCAGATGACAGGTCTCTTGTGGTCGAAAATTTAGCTAACTCTAATGGCTATACTGCCTACTTACCTATCTTTGCTATCTTCTGTTACACCTAGTACTTACTGTAGAGGAGTTTAATGCACTACAATAACTGATATCAACATGGTTGAATGTCTAGTGTTTGAATGTCTGGGGTAGGTGTTCTATTGTCTTTATGTATCGCTGATTTGATTTGTACTGATATTGGTGATCTTTTTGGCTTGATTGCATTTTTACCTTTCTTGGCTTGTTAGTGGAGCTTGGTTATATATTTTGGTGACCTCGGGAACACACGGGCAGCTCTCAACATTTTGCCTATACCCGTATCGAAAGGTCACCAGGGCCTGTGTTCTTCTAAAGAGATTGGCCCTTTATTTCACTTCTTTATTTTTCATCTTGGGTTAAGCACTGTGCTGCTATAAAATGTACTTGCAGTTTAGGTTTCTTGTTCTGTTCAGTGTGATTTCCATTATAGTGATTTGCAAAAAAATGTGAACCTTTATCTTTTTTTTGATTGGAGGTTTAACCACCACCGTGAGCAACTCAATGGGCTATAAGCAGTCGCCCGTCCCTAATTTAGGGTCACTGGTTCCAGGGAAAGGAGAGAGCCAGTGCCGTAAGACAAACACAACATCCATGCCTGACCGGGATTCGAACCCGGACCCCTTACGGACGAATGATCAGAGGCCAGCGCCTTAGACCACTGCGCCACCGGGGCGGCACCTTCATCTTATACAGTATATATATTTCCATTTGTCCATGCAGCCTTTGCGCAGGTCAACGAATATTATGCTTCCTTCCTATCTCTGGATGCAGTGTTTGTGGTTTTTTGTTCGTGATTTGGAATTTGTCTATGTGTGTGTGTGTGTGTGTGTGTGCGTGCGTGTGGATGTTTTCGGCCATGCTTTCAGCTACAAAACCACTATAGTTAAGAAGAAGAAACGAATACAAAAAGGAATCAGACTTTGCAAAAAAATTGTCAACGTATTTCCTAATTTTCCTAGGAAACTCAACAGATCACCCCCCCCCCTAAAAAAACATTCACACAATATGACTGGTTTTAGCGGGGTTCTTACCTGTTCCTACCGTAATCGAGTGCAGGAAAGTAGACCGCGAGCTCCTCCTTTCCTAAAATTTGAAACAGTTATTGGATGCACTGTAAATAACGAATTTGAAAGCTAAATTGCATAGAATATTATTGACTGACGGACTGCACGAAGCTTACCTTGTTCCGTGGAAAGTGACACCAGATGCAGCAAAAGAAGCGCGATGATCATATCGCAGAAAGAAGGCAGCGAAGTGAAAACAGATGTTCCGTTCCTTTTCATCAAAAGGCAAAAGTGTGACCAGTAGCATATTCATAGCGGCTTTGGTTACACGCAGTGCTTCACATTTCCTTTTAACTGGTGAGCAACCCCGCACATCGATCAGCGCAATCTCCCCGTTTTACTCGGAATGTTTCATGTTCAAATAAACTGTGTTTACGCTCTAAAAGGGACATTACTTCTTGTAGACACGCACCTACACCAACACGCAGACACAATGAGAGACCGAGTAATAGTGAGATAAAAATGCATGTACATGTCCAAATCAAGAGAAACCTATTTATTAACCATTGCCCTGGAGAGAAAAAAATAAAAGGTTTGGCTTGTCATCACCACTTTTAAACACGCATTATACTGTAAAATTATTCAGAGTAGTATTACTGCAAAAACAATAAAAAAGCTGTCATCAATCCCTGAATTCCTTTTTGATCGTTTTCATGAATGAAAGGTTTAGTCAAGAATGACTTTCAAAGTCCAGTGTTTTTCCTAAGCTTTAAGTAATTTATATGGATATCATCATCATCGTCAACCATTATCAATCCACTGCTGGATGGAGGTCTCCCCAAGTTTCTTTCACAACGGTCTGTCTTCCCCAGCCTCCTCCATGTCACTCCCACATGCTTTCGAATTTGATCCACCCATTTCCCACGTGGTCTTCCTCTGGGTCTCCTGTCCCTTGGAATCCACTCTAAAATTTCGTTGTCCATCGGTGGTCCGTTCTTCTGGCAAAATACCCAGCCTATTGCCATTTCAGAGATTTTACTCTGATCATGATGTCTTCTATTCTTGTCATTTTCCTGATCCACAAGTTACTTTTCTTATCTCTCCTGGTTACACCAAGCATATATCTCTTTCAGTTGTCTGTAGTCTTTGTATGCCTGTTTTAGTTAAGGTCCACGTCTGTTCTCCGTACGTAAACACTGGAAGGATGCACTGATTAAACACTTTTCTTTTAAGACATAATGGCATATTGCTCTTTAAAATTGTACTGTTCCTTCCGAAAGCTCTCCAACCAAGTTTTATACGTCGATTAATGTTTTCATCATGTGATCTTTGCTTGATATCTGCTGTCCAAGGTAAATGTAGGTATCGGTTATCTCCAGCTTTTCCCCATCAATCGATAAATCTTTATTTCTTGAAAAAGCACTGGGCATCAGTTTTGTCTTCTAAAAGTCCATTTTTAATCCCACTTCTTTACTCCTGTCAGCAAGTTCCTGGATCACACTCTGCAATGTGTGCAAAAACGATGACGTCATCAGCAAAACGATGGTGAATTAATTAATCGCTATTAATATTTATCCCTTTGTTTTCCCAGTTCAGTGATTCAAAGACATTTTTCTGTGTGGCATTAAAAAGTTTGGGAGATAGGGTGTCACTTTGTCTCACTCCTTTTTCAATTTTTGTTGGCACTGTATCTTCAAATAGCCGGACCTTTGCACTTGCATTTTCATAGATGTTATTAATAATGCTAATGTATGCATCTTCAATACCGCAGGATTTCAAAGTCATTGAAACTGCTCATGGTTTCACGGAATCAAAGGGCTTTTAATAATCAATAAAAGTCATACATAACGGGAGTTCATATTCTCTCCCTCTTTCAATTGGTTGTCTCAGTACATGGATATGCTCTACACTGCTATAGCAACTCCTGAATCCTGCTTGTTCTCTCGGTTATATGGATATACGTAAAAAAAACGGTTTAACCTGGAACACCATCTTACGTGGAGCTTGTTTTTAAATATAGTAGCTGGTTTCATAGTAGTAAGAACCCGGGATAGCTTAACTTCAATATCCTTAAAGAAGCATTAAAATTTCACTTCAAAAAAACGTCAACAGTTCTACTTACAGTTTTTTAACTCTTTATTCGAGTCAGCCAATCAGTAGTCACTTTCAGAAATACTTCAGTAGCAGAATAAATAACAGCTTGGGGCCGCGGGTGGCCTAGTGGGCAACGTTCGTGACTGCCACGGAAAGGACCTCAGGTTCGATCCCAGACAGGTATGAACGCTCGATCCTCTAAATATCCGCCGTGCGTCGGATGGGCACGTTAAGCCGTCGGACTCCGGGTACTGTTCCCCGGTAATGAATAAGGTCGTCTTCCTCCCCCTTTCTACCTCGCTTCCCTGTCACTTTCCTATCGGGCACTCTAGCCCAAATCTCCTAGCTTCCTATTTCTAATGGTTGTTTAAGACCTGGGGTCAGACACTCTCTTCCTAAAACCCTCTACATATGATCATTATGATCAAATAAGAGCTTGTGACACACAATAATATTCACAATATGTTGTTAACGGGTACCACTTCCACAATAATGAAGCACCTTTCAATAATCGCTCGTAGAATCAGCTCAGACGTTAGGCATATAACATTAACTGTCTCATAACAATATTAACAAAAACTTAAATTTTAATTTAACGTGAGTTAATGAATACAAAATTGGCATAACGAAACTCTTTCAACGAAATATATCCTAACGCAAGTCCGATTAACGGGAGAAAGCTCAACGAAAGACACCGTAAAGCAGGAAAGCTCTCACACAAAACATCGTTCTCATCATAGTTTCTTACGTGCATCTCACGACGTCTAACCGCAACACCAGTTGCCAGAAACATTCGTGCGAGAAAGAAAATGTGAACGTTAAGTGTGAAAAATGCTTAAAGGAGAATGAACCAAATTTACGTAGAGACAGTAACTTAATAGGAAAGTTATATTAGAGGTTGGGATAAACACTCTGTAGACAAAATATTAGAGATGGGGGTGATGGGAAGGTGATATGAGAATTCCTCGCGTAGAGTGGAACAGACCCAAACCAAACGCAGGCGATAGATAGGCGGGGCGCAGGGCTTTCTAACAGTTTATTGCAATCGACGAATATGGGTAAACGTGGTGATCTGAGCAACTTTGATCGTGGACGAATTGTCGGCGCAAGGAAGACAGATGGGTTATTCTATCACCCAAGTGGTAAGAACCCTAGGGTTTCCGAAGGCAACCGTATCAAGGGTGTACGGCGAGTATACCAACGACGGACGTACCAGCGTACAGACAGCAAGCGGTGGCCGGCCACACCCCATTGATGACCGTGGTCGACGTAGACTATCCAGACTCGTACAGACCGTCAGCTTGATAATTCAGGTTAAATGTCAGAGGCCCAAGCATCGACAGCGAGTGAACGGTATGGTGCACAATGCATACCATGGGCTACGGGAGCCGACGCCCTACTCGTGTGCCAATGTTGACTGCTCGTCATCGGAAATTGCGCCTCACCTGGGGCCGAGAATATCAAAACTACATCTCAGCAGAGTGACGCCGGGTGGTGTGGTCAGATGAATCCCGTGTTCAGTTGTACCGAGCTGACGGAATGGTGCGGGTGTGGCGTCGACTGCATGAGGCCATGGCCCCGTCGTGCCATATCGACTCTGTTCAAGGCGGTGGTGGTTCTGTGTTGGATTTGGGGAGCCTTCTCATGGGACACATTAGACTCCCCTGTGTGTCTGGGGAGCTCCGTAACCGCTACGCGCTACCAGCATGTGCTGGCTGATCACCTACAAGCTTTTGTCGCCTTCCCGCATTCTGCGGTTGATAGTCTGCTGCAGAAAATCAAAGCGCCACGCCATCGGGCCACGGTTCAAGAAACATTCATTTCAGTTTGGAAACATCTAGTGGCCCCCCAAGGTCCCCAGATTTAAAACCTGTGGAAGCTCTCTGGAATGCTGTGGAGAAGAGCATCAGATCCGTGGATCCTGGACCGACGTCTCAGATGGAGTTGTTGACAATGCTGCAACAGGCATGGCTGGCGTTATTCCATAAACCCTCCGGCATCCGGTGGAGTCGAAGCCTCGGCGCGTACAAGCTGTTATTTGTACTAGAGGAGTACCAATACGCTATTAGATACACGGGTTGGACAGAATAATGTGAACACCTAGGAAAAAAAGGTTTTACATATCTAATAGGGTATGGGACCACCTTTGGCATTCAAAATCGCCTGAATCCTCCTTGGAATGGACGCATTCAAATCCTTTATGGTGGTTAGTGGGATGTTACACCATTCTTCATGCAGAAACTGCTTCACGTGCTCGAGAGATGCAGGAGGAGGATGACGGGATCTTACTCTGTTTTCCAACACAGCCCACGGTAGCTCGATGATCTGGTGATTGGGGAGGCCAAGGAAAATTAAAAAAGAAGGTGTGAAAGTTCGTCTTCATGTTCCTTAAACTATGATTGGACATTCCGAGCTCTGCGAATTGGGGCGTTATCATCTTGGTAGATGGCAACTACTGCAGGAAGCAATGTCTGAGCTATTGGGTGGACTTGATTGGTCAAAATGGTTTCATACGCCCTGCGCCACTCATCCGTCCTTTCAAGGTGATTAGCGGACCTGCTGAAAACCACGATTTGACCGCCCAAATAATGACAGAACCACCACTATGTTGCACTTTTGGGAGCAGACAGTCTATGTTGTACGCTTATGACGGTGTTCTCCAAGCGTAAACACGTCCTGCGGTGGTGAATAGTGTCTCCTATAGCTTCACGGTGTCCCCTTTGACATATAACATAACGACTACTGCATGTTTTTTGAAGTATTATACAAAGCGCAATAAATTAAATTTGCGAAATATGTCATCGTAAACAATGATGAATTATACTACCCTCCACCTATCCATCTGCAATTAGTGAATGACTCTTTTCCCGCCCCCAATGCGGTCACCAGACCCTTAGATTCGTGAGAGGGAACGCGGTTCCTTGCCATAAAACACAATCAGTACGGTATATTCACAGACACCGAAGAAAGAACACAAATGTGTCAGAAGTAATGCAATTTTTCTTACCATTCATAGCGCACTTTAGTGTCGCTATTGTGGGCTATAATATGGTACCTAATAAAGATAAAACAAAAATTAAAAAACTAACTTACTACATTTTCTGAGATCTTTTCAACAATATGTCACACGAACCCTCTTTCCATTTGAAACTTTCGAGTAACCCCCATCCACGCCCCCTAACCCCCCCCGGTTCTATGCCCTAAAAATGTCCCCCTTGCCATTAAGAGAAATGGCTATCTTGGTTTTTCTGGAAAAGCAACAAATAAAAATTTAAATGAAGTTTTTCGGGACTTCTGTGCCATATTGTATTATATAGGTTTCTGCAGGTGATGCAAAAGTTTCGATCACCTGCAAAAACCGGAAAATTTTAAGTTTAACTCTTTGTATAACTAATTTTCATAGTTATTTCATCATTTATAGCCACCAGATGCGAAATTTAATGGGAATTTAAAAATGTATTAGTTTTTCTGGTAGTTACTTCTGTTTTTAAGATACATTGCAAAAATCATGACCAAGTCAAAATTATTACGAAACAGGATCATTTATCCAATACTTAGGTTTACACCAATAAATCGTTTTTATAATTCATAAGGAATGAAATTACATTTAAATACAGAAATATAATGAAGCAAAATTATAAAATGTACCTAATATTTTGCTGCCCAGTCTTTAGCTATAATCACAGCTTTTCATCTTGCTGGCATACTGTGAACAAGGTTTTGTAAAAGACTGGGTTGAACAATACGATTCCAAATTTGAATTAAATCTTCAGTGAGTTGAATTGTGGTTGTGGGCTGCGTTTTGGATAGTTCATACGACACTCTGGACCACAAATGTTTGATTGGGTTTAAGTTCGGTGAGTGTGGTGGCCAATCAAGAAGCTGAACATTTGTTTTCCTGAAACCACGTTTTCACTACTTTATCATGATGATAGGAAGCATTGTCATCTTCAAAAATAAAATTGCCATCATAAAGTCGTCTAGATGATGGCAGCATCTTGTTTTCTAATATCCAGATGTATTTCTGGGCATTTTTTATCGTACCATCGACATTATGCAGGTTCTCAAAGCAGCTCCAAACCATGACCTTCACCGGATGCTTAACAGTAGTTACTAAGCAACTTGGATGGAAATTATTCATGCTTGAATCTCCTTACATAGGTACTACTCTGATTCCCATTAAGGCAAAATTCTGATTCATCAGTGAAAAGAACATTTTCTCATTGCTTGGTTTTCTATGAGACATGCTGTTTTGCCCACTGAAGGCTACGCTGTCTTTGATTAGCAGTTAACAGTGGTTTACGTCTGCCTTTGCAGCTACGTAAGTCATAGTGAAGCAGCCTCCTTCTAACAGTAGATGTACTAACAGTAGCCTCAGTCACTTCAGATCAACTCTGAATCGATTTAGGTAAGCCTTCTCTTTGCCAAGCTTACCTTTCTGAGCCCTCTGTCATACCCGGTTGTAGTGGATTTGGGCCTTCCACTGCGACGCATATTTAATATCTCCAGTGTCTTTTACTTTCTTCAGTAGCCTAATAACTGTAGATTGATTACAGCCCACTCTTTCAGTGATTTGCTTTGAAGAAAATCCCTCTTCATGCAGAACAACTGTTTTTACTCTGTCTGCTGTGGACAATTCCGCAGTTTTAACCATTATTGAGAATGTACACAAATTGTACCCTAATAACAACAAGAAGCGGCCACTATAATGCTCTAGTAGCTCTGCATCAGCCCTTATAAAGGCTGGAGTAGAATTAAGATAGCCTTAGGAAGAGGCCAATCAGGTAAAAGAATGTCTATAATTGGCTGTAACAGCTGATATGCAGCAAACGTGAATTTCAATATGTTTGTCAAACCTCATATATTATGTCCTATATTAAGAACAAAAGTAGCTACTCAAAAAGCTAAGACATTTTTGAAATCTCCGTTAAATTTCGCATCTAATGACAAATAAACGATGAAATAACTATGCAAATTACTTCATTAAAAAGAGTTAAACTAAAACATCAAGGGTTTTGCAGGTGATGCATTGATTTTACACACCACTCTATATATGTCATGAATCGTCGTATTAAACTTGGATGGAGAGCTTTTGGAAGAAACAGTACAATTTTTAAGAGCAATATACTATTATGTCTTAAAAGAAAAGTGTTTAATCAACGCATCCTTCCAGTGCTTACTTACGGGGCAGAGACGTGGACCTTAACTAAAAAAGACATACAAAGACTGCAGACAACTGAAAGAAGCATGGGGAGGTGCATGCTTGGTGTAACCAGGAGAGATAAGAAGAGGAACTCGTGGATCAGAAATCACGAAAATGAAAATAGTGGAAGACATCGTGAACAGAATAAAATGTATGAAATCGCAATGGGTTGGACATTTGCCAGAAAGAGAGACTACCGAAGGACAACCGAAATTTTAGATTCTATTCCAATGGACAGAGAAAGACTTAGTCAAAGACCACATGGAAGATGGGTGGATGAAATTCGAAGCATGCGGGAGTAACATGGAGGAGACAGGCACAAGATAGAATTTTCTGAAAAGAACTTGGGGAGACCTTCATCCAACAGTACAATAATAATGATTGACAATGACGGTGATGATGATGATGATGATGATGATGGCCAAATGGTCTTTCTTCTTGATGTTGTGTCAAATAAATAAATAAATAAATATGGGAATTTGTAATGCTGCAAGTTTGTCGAATGCTATCCCGTACCCTCCATTAATATTTTATGGTTATATACGTGGGTTGTACCAAAAGTAATGCAAAAGTGGGCATAAGGTTTTTACTAACTGACAGAGGTCGTTCAAATTGTACATGTTGGTAGAGTAACTCTTCCTCTATAGTAACCCTTCTTCTTCATTGCAGGTAAATAACGGATTCCAAGCAGAAGTAACGTACTATCATTGAGTTCTTGACGAAGGAAGGGTGCAGGCTGTCCGATATCCACAGAAGGCTACAAAATGTTTACGAAGATGACACCATTGACAAGAGCCATGCAGAGATGGATGAAGTTTAAAGAAGGGGAAACCAGCATTGAATACAAACCACGCAGGTGGAAGACCATCATCTGCGACCACTGATACGAATCGCCAGGGAGTGCATGAATTGATTCGCGCGGAGAGACGAGTCACAATCCATGAGCTTGTTGCACAACTGGCCTGTGGTCACAATGCCATACAGAAGATGGTGGAAGACTTAGGGTATCGGAAAGTTGTGTGCAAAGTGGGCACCTCGGTAGTTGACACCCGATATGAAATATAGAAAGGTGGAAGTCTGCTCTGTTCTGCTGGAAGCTTTTGAAGCCAATGAAGACACTTTTATTTCGATCTGGTGACAGGAGATGAAACGTGAGCGTATCTTTACGATCCGGAAACGAAGAATCAATGCATGGAATGACGTCACACCTCTTGACCAAGGCTTAAGAAGTTCAAGAGCCAGGGATTAGCACAAAAAAGTCATGACGACTGTTTTTTGGGATGACAGGGGTGTCATTCTCTTTGATTTTCTGGAACGTGGCCGTAACGTGGCCATCGAGCGGTACATTGAGACACTCAAGAAGCATAGAGAAGCCATAAGGAGGAAGAGACAGAACAAGAATCTGAAAAGGATCCATATTCACCATGACAATGCGAGACCACACACCTCTTTGGCAACAAATCAGGCGATCAGCAAATTAGGCTTGTCGGTGGTTTCCCACCCCCGTACAGCGCAGATCTGACGCCCTCCGACTTCAACCTGTTCGGTCCAATGAAGAGAAGTCTCCGGGGACAAGGATTTGATGACACAGACGAGGTGACAGTGTCTGTGAAGACTATGTTGAGTAGTACCTTTGTATAGAGAAAGAGTTACTCTACCAACATGTGCAATTTGAACGACCTCTGTCAATTAATAAAAAAAGTTATGCCCACTTTTGCATTATTTTCGGTACAACCCTCGCATATAACCATAAAATATTAATGAAGGAGGGTACGGGATAGCATTCGACAAACTTGCAGCATTATAAATTCCCCTACTTATTTATTTATTTATTTGACACAACGTCAAGAAGAAAGGCTATTTGTTTGTTTAACTTATTATTTCTTAGAAAATAAAATGTTAGCAAAGAAAATTTGCAGAAACAAAAAAACTAAAAAAAAAAACACAAAAAAAAAAACAAAAAAAAAACCACACACACAGATAGCTACACTCCATGAAGAACATGTGAAATAATGTATTTATCCATTTTATCGAACGTCTCTTAAACAAGAGTCCGTGCCGCTTTCTTGAAACCTGTCTCCAAGAATTTAACCTCAACATTTTTATTATATTACAATTTGTATGCTTTCGCTTAAAGTCTCGTTAATCACGACAAACGAAAAAAAAGAAAAAAAAATGTTTAACAGGTACACGTAGGCAGCAGAAACAGAAAATTTAAACATTACGTAGAAGAATCCTGAGACATTACGGATCGTTGGAAAGAACAAAGAATTTGTGTTTTGCTGTATCTAAGGTTCCCCGGGGAAATGGGCTCTTCGTTGCTATGGCGTGCAAGTTAGGGTTTGCCACAAAAACCTGTAAAGTTTTCACACTTAAATATTAATTATCGCGTGCTGAGGTCAAACTCTAGCAGAACGGTGTTGCGTTTCATTAGCAAATCACGGCAAACCAGAATTCACATTTATTGACACCTGTCTCGAATGTAAACAAGAAAGATGACACCGAATATTCGGGTGTAATTAGCACGCCTTTTGAATCCGTTCTGACGCAAATTAAATTTATTAAAGCTATTCAAAGTCAATGGAACCGATATAGAAAGCAATAGTATCTGACGAAAGAAAAAAGTTTTTTCAATCCGGTTTTTAATCCCTCAGATATTGCTGTAAACGGAATCGTGAGCTTACGCCCTCTGGTTGCAGACTTGTGCGTTAAGAAAAATATGAATTCATATGAAAAACATTTCGCACCGGAAACGCTCTCCAACACAGAGAGAATTTTTCAATCGGACTCTTAGAAACAGAGATATCGACAAAAATAAGATGTGACTTTACGCCCTCTGGTGGAAAAACCATGAATTATTTTAGAAATAAAGTATTCTCAAAAAGATTTTCAATATGAGCGGTATCGGTCCAAGAAAAAAAATTAGTCGAGTTTTCATGAGCCCAGATTTTGCTACAAATACATCAGAAGCAGAAATTAACACTTATGCCCCCTGGTGGCTAAACCATTCTTTACCAAATATTTTCCATCAGGTGTTGGATATGCGAAATGGGAAGAATTTTTCAAATCGGAGTTTTAGAAGCAGAAATAACGCAGAAAATGCAGTTTACCTTTGCGCCCCCTGGCGGAAAGTCTATGATTCACTTGAAATTTTTGAATTTATATGAAAAGCATTCCGCATCGAAAACACTATCCAACAAAGAAGAAATTTTTCAAATCGGACTCCTAAAAGTAGAGATATTGACAAAAATAAGATATACATCTGCGCCCCCTGGCGTAGAAACCATGCATTATTTTAAGAAGAAAAATTTCCTAAACGGTTTGTTTACATGAGTAGTATCGGTCCACAAACGACTTTTTTTCATTCGAGATTTTAGAAGCTCATATTTTGCTGCAAATACATCAGAGGCGGAAATTAAGGCTTACGCCCCCTGGTGGCCAAACGATTTCTTACAAAAATTAGAAATTATGTGCAAAGAATTTCCCACCAGGTGCAGAAATAATTTTTCAAATCGGATATTCAGAAGAAGAGATATAGGGAGAAATGCCATTTACCTTTACGTTCCCTAGCGGAACATCTATGATTTACTTGAACATTTTGAAATTATATGAAACCCATGTCACACAGGAAACTATTTAATAAAGAAAGAATTTTCCAATCGGACCATTAGAAGCAGAGATATTGACGAAAATAAGATATACATCTACGACCAATTGAGGAGAAACCATGAAATATTTTGAACAGAAAATATTCCGAACAGGTTTATCGACGTGAGTGGTATCGGTCCACGAAATAATTTTTTTCAATCGAGATTTTAGAATCTCAGATTTTATGGCAAATACGTCAGAAGCAAACATTAACTCTTACGCCCCCTGGTGGCCAAAGTATTCTTTACCCAAAATTTGAAATTATATGCAAACGATTTTCCATCAGGAGTTGTACCCGCTAAAGAAAACATTTTTCAAATCGGAGTTCTAGAAGAAGAGATATCGGGAAAAAACGTAATTTACTTTTACGCCCCCTAGGCAGAAAATCTATGCCTAATTTGGGAAAGTAACTATTTCTAAAGTACTCTTCGACATAAATGGAATCGAAAGATAAAAGATTTTTTTCAGTCGGATGTTTAGTAGCAAATATGTGGAACAAAATGCATTTTTGAATTCGACATCATCTGCATTTACGCCCACTATCGGCGAAATTGTACATCGTAAGAAAACGAAATGAAGGATCATCATTCGTAATGGAAAAATATTTTTTTTAAACGGACTAATAGTTGCAGAGTTGAACCGATAACATAAGCACGATCTTTTTTTACAAAAGACGTGCTAAAAATAAATAAATAGAAGCGTGGAATTAGTTAAGCTTTAATATTATGCACAACAAAAATGTCACAAATGTTTCGAGAGGAAATTTGTTTTTACACTGGTGTGCAAAAATTAAGGACGAAGAGGAGAAATTAGCATAACAGCGGAACGAGCAGGCAGCACGGACCGAAAGACCACTCAGGAGATAGACTAGGGTCCGGTACGGTAGGGCATGCGCATATATGCAGCATGACCTAGGGTGGGGGTGGGGGAGTGTCGGAAGCGTATAAAGCAAACGGGTGGTGTACGCTCAACAATTCGGTGAAAGCTATTGCACGGTGTACATCGGTTTGAACGACGTCGAGTTGCTGCCACCGTGTGATATGGCCAACAAGCAATCCAGTAGACGACACCTGGATGACTTTACCAGAGGTCGCGTCATTGGGAAGTTGGAAGAACGTCGAAGTGTGACTAGTGTGGCCGAGGAGTTCGGGATCGTTCACAGCATCGTTTCACAAGCTCCGAGAACATTTAAAACGACAGGAACAGCTGTCTGAGAGTTTAACAGTGGTCGTCCACGAGCAACCACGGCGGCGGACGACCGGTATATTGTCCTACAAGCGAGAAGAGACAGACGGAAGACAGCGGAAGAAGTAGCAAGGCACATGCAACAGACAACTGGACGTTCGTTATCGCGATTTACCGTGGCCAGGAGGCCGCACAAAAGTGGTCTATTTGCACGACGACCAGTACGGTGTGTGCCATTAACGCCTGCTCATCGGAGACGGCGGTTTCTGTGGTGCCAGAAACACAAGAACTGGACACATCAGCAATGGGTATGCGCTTCCATTAAGTACATAATGCTGCCGCTAACTGTTGCTTAGTAGTAGGCCTTGGTTTCAAACTTCTTATGCGGCGCTCTAATTCATCCCATAGGTGCTCTATGGGATTAAGATCAGGGCCCTGTGCTGGCCAGTTCACACATAATACGGAATTATCGAACCACGCCGTAACAAGTCCTTGCTTTATGGCTCGGTGCATTATCCTGCCGGTACCAACAAGGCTCGGTTCCATAGTATTACCACAGAGTTGATAGGGAGTAATTGTCCAGAATATCGAGGTAGACGTGCTTGTCAACAGGTTTGTACCCGATAACCAATGGGCCGGAACCATACCACGAAAAACACCCCCACACGAGTACACTGCCAGCTCCACACTTGACCGTAGGAACAGTACACTGTGGTAAATAGCATTTCCGTGGATGCCGCCATACCCACATACGGCCATCAGAGTGATGGATCGTGTATCTGCATTCATCCGTCTATAGGACCCGTTTCCATTGATCTACGATCCACGATAAATGTTCTTTACACCATGCTAAACGACGAGTAGCATTCCGAGTGGAGATGAAAGGCTTATGAGCAGCCGCACGACCACAGTAACCCATGCAATGAAGTTCTCTGCGAAAGGTATTTGAACATACCGAGGTTCCAGATGTTTACTCACCTGTACACTGAGGTCTTGTGCATACTCCGTCGATTAGCTGTAACAACTCTCCTGATACTTCGACGTCCTTTATCTTTGGTCTGCCGGTACGTTTTGCTGTTTCAGGCAAGCCATGTGCCTTCCACTTATTCAGTACATCCAAAACAGTTGACTTGGTATGTTTTAACGCCTCTCGGTTTCTCTTATGGACAACCCACTAATATAACACGCAACAATCTTTCCTTTCTCAAAGCAGTTGTCTCCCGCCGCAGCATTTTCACTCAACCTCACAGTGCGATATGATTGCGGTCAGCTGCAGACTTGTTTTTATACCGTTTGCAGCTGTGTTGCGCATCTTAACAATGCAGAGGATCCGTTCATTTGCTTTTGACCGGGTGTGCGGTTATTTTTGTTAATATAGGGTATATTAGTATCTTGAAGAATGTAGGTAATTTGCACTGACAAAGCAGAGCTATAATGGTGAGAACGTATTAGCAAAAGAGAAATGCTTTACCTTAGGTATATGTGCTGAATTAAAATCAAGCAGCACACTAATGAACAAATTGCGAGGTGAATTTTTCATTTTTCCAAAGTTTTTGGGGGAACTCAGAACAAGTTCAATCAAAATGTGATCGCCCCAGCGGTGCAATGCTCTTAGTGATGGCCATTGACCTTTCGTACAAGTTTGTACTGGTTCGAGCCTGAATGAGGCATGGGTGGTGTATTTGTCTTACAGCATTCGCGCTCTTCCTCCCCTAGAACGAATGTCCTCAAATTAGGGACAGGTGACTGCTTATAGTCCATAGAGTTGCTCACGGTGGTCGATAAACTCGGAAAAATAAAAAATAAAATAAAAAAAACACCAGTCAAAAATTTGTTTTCACAAGAAACATGTTGGGAAATTAGGAAATTAATACAACGAAAACTATTTTTAAGAACATTTTTCATTAGAAATCTAACGAGCTAAAGAGGAAGTGTAAATTCGAGGACACTTGAGGACAAACATGAAAATTCGAGAACAATCTGCGTCCTAAAAGGCATCAGACGTTTTTGGGGACAGTAAACTAAATTCGAGGACTGTCCTCAAGAATTCGACACTTCTGGTTAGCTTAGTACTGTGAGGTGATGGGTAAAGCAAGGTAAAGATGCACACTATCTACCAACTAGTAATTGGACACCTGTGATAGCAAAGGAAAACAAAGTTTATTCACCTTCAATAGTTGGTGGAGCCTCCACGAGCGGCGATTACAGCTGCGACCCTCCGGGGCATACTCTCAACCAGGCGTCGTGCGACGGCTAGGGGTATTTTCTTCCACTCGGCTTGGAGAAGACAGGTCAGTTCCTTCACCGATTTTGGACGGTGGGGGCACCCCTTAAGTCGACGCTCCGATTCGTCCCAGAGGTGCTCGATAGGGTTAAGGTCCGGGCTATGCGCAGGCCAGTCCATTCGATTAACCCCATTGTCACCATACCAAGCCATGGTGGACCTCGCAACATGACAGGAGGCATTGTCATCCTGAAAGTAACATGGGTCCACATCGTAAAACTGCCCCAACGTAGGAAGCGCATGGTCATCCAAAATGGTGCAGTAGGTCTCGGCGTTGAGTCTACCAAGAATTGGACTAAGGGTCCCGTGCCATACCAGGAAAAACACCCCCATAGCATAATTCCACCGCCGCCGAACTTCACAGTTGACACAATACATTCTGGCAAGAGGCGTTCTCCAGGCAGACGTCAAACCCAGACCCTGCCATCCGAACGGTAGAGGGTGAACCTTGATTCGCCGCTCCAGAGAACCTGTTTCCACTGTTCAACGGTCCACATTGTCGAAGTTCTTTGCACCACGTTAGCCGAGCAGCGCTATTGGACTTGGTGATCAAAGGCTTGTGTGCGGCAGCACGTCCATGATAACCAAGCAGATGAGCTTCCTTACGGATAGTATTCATCGAAAGAACACTCCCGGATGCCTGTTGAAACTCCTCGCGGATGTGGCCCATCGATTTGGTGCGGTTCTACCGAATTTCTCTGTGGCCAGCACCCGTCGGTCTCTAACTCCCAGTTTTGTGGGTCTGCCGCGTCGGGGCACATTCCGACAGTCACCTCTCATCTTCCACTTGCCAATCACGTAGGCCACTGTCGAGTTTGGGTACTTTAACTCGCTGGATATGTCACGTATGGATCGGCCATTTCTGTGATACCCGACGATTACACCTTTCTCGAAATCAGAGAGCTCCGAACTGCGTGGCATCTTGCACGCAACTGGTTGCGTTGTTGTTTTCCACACGATATTTACCGGCGGCGGCCGTGACGTGCATCAGGACCGCAGATATCGTCGATTGCAGGGGTTGTCCAATTACTTGTTGGTAGATAGTGTAGAAGTGGGGAACCCAAATCTGAGTGACAATTCGTCATCAGAGAGGACTGTGACTTCAACGGACCAGTGCACTGAGTGACGTTTGCTTGCTCATTTTTTGGGAAAAGGGGCTACAATAAATTCTGAACGTTTAAGTGAAACTAAAAAAAAAAACTGCCGAAAAACTCATATCCCAAGGAAGGCGGGGCAGAGGGATGAAATTATTCTCCAACACGATGATGTTAGGCCTCTTAGCTGTGCTGCCACAATTGTTTCCATCCAGCATCTTGCGTTTACTGTGTTGTCACATCCTTGGTCAAGTCCAGATCTCGCACCTATGGATTTCTACTTATTTCCTAAACTAAATGAAAACTTCAAAGGTGATCATTTCACATCCGACGAAGAAGTGAAGTCAGCAGTACGTCTGTGGTGTTTCAGAAACAAAATCCTGGATTTTGAACCCTTTAAAGTGATTCCACATAAAATCTCTGCCTTATGTTACTAATGGTAAAACTTCTTTACATGTTTTCTTCGCAATTAATGTATTCCCAAGGATGAAAATTTGCACATCGATAAAACTAACTTCAAGTTACAGCATGGGATACTTAATACTTGCTAAAACATAACCATATTTAAGCAATCCAACGTTTGTTTGTCTACTGATGTGAACAATGTACAGGTCGCGCCATCTATTAACTGGTCTGAACATTACTCAAAGAAAAACTATTAATTTTTAATGTAATTATGGTTATGTTTTAGCAAGTATTAAGTATCCCATGCTATAAATAAGAGTTAGTTTTATAAATATGCAAATTATCGTCCTTGGGAATATATTAATTGCGAAGAAAATATGTACAGAAGTTTTACCATTGGAAACATAAGGCAGAGATTTTAGGTGGAACTACCTTAACCGGCTGGAACGAAATAAATCCGGGTTAGTAAACTGGGTTTAAATTGGCTCGAACGAATATGTACGCTATTCGAGAAGTGGAATAAACCAAGGCCGTCTAGAAAGTACAAGGCCATGGCATTAGAGACATGAGTTCCGTCTTTTAGTGACGTCACGTGAAAACAAAAGTTTCCACTTATATAGGCTTCCAGCGCTATCGTGTATGACGTCAAACACGACATCGGCGTATCAGACCGTGTAACAGGAGTGTGACGTCACAAACGGAGGGAACCCATTTCTCTAACATCATGGCCTTGGCCAAACGCACCTGAAACGAGCGAACCTGTGCAGCACAAACCGTTGATTTCCCCTTAGCTTTGTTATTCAAAGTGGTCACTTAGGGGAAAGATTGGCATAAATCCTTTTTGACTGATTAGCTGCTGAAAGTGCTGCAATAATGGCGACGAACCTACGAAAGGAAAGTGCAGATGCTTGACTCACTTGTTTCTACTCAGAAGTAAGGTATCCGTGTCACGGGCACTAGCCCTTACCCTTACCCTATCATCATGCCTTGAGGAATGGAGCAGAGAATAAAGGATCAGAAAAAACAGCTTATAACATATATGTTTATGTTCGTTACTGCAGATATAAGAAAGCAGAATTATTTTACCATTGCTTTCGAAAAACCAGGCCGCTATGTGAACCTTTGGGGGGGGGGGTAAAGAAATTTTTGGGTACCTTTTCAATCAGATACACACTCGCCGCTTAAAGGATTAAAGGACGGACTTTGAGAGCTATTGACAAGTTGGAAAAAATGTATTGAAGCAAATGATTATGAGGAGAATTAATTATACAGCCTTTTAAATAAAAACTATAGGTAATTTTTTGTCTTTCATTGAAAAAGTTTTTACTACTCATTTTTTTATTCAAGTGGAGGGAAAACTTACGTACAAGAAATAAATACTCTTGATCACAAGCCGGACAATGGTTTATTTCGAAAATAATAGAAAATCTTTATGATCACAGAATATCAAACAGATAGTCAAAAACATTTTTCTTGATCAAAATTCTTATTTATTTCATAAAAATATCAAGGTCTTCTGATGAGTACTTGTGGAGACATACAGCATATCACACGCTCTACATGAATGATGAGGAGTGATTATAAATTTAGTGCGTATGCCAAATTCGAGTGATGTTCAAAGAAAGTCGGTAAAAATGTTGGCTATACTGTATATTATCATAGTATTGTGGCAAAAGTGACTTCCACAATCACTTGTTGTAATATAACCACATGATCCAGAAATGTTTAAAGAGATTAAACATTTGAAACATCATATTAATTTGCCACAATGTCAGCAAAAATCAAAATTGAATTTGAATTCTTGCAAATGATTAGTGGACATGACAGATAAAAAAATAAGATAGCTCAAAAGGGATGACTTTAGAAGAATTAACATAGAAATACATATGTTCTTTGAAGAATTGCCGTTTTATTTCGAAACAAATAAAAAATAACATTTCATACTTATTGAGAAAGATACTAGTATACGCAAGTTAGTAGATACGTAAGAAATTATAACATTTTCAGGTAAAAGTAATTCTGGAAAATGAGGCCATGCCAGTATGAAATAAATCGTCCGTGATGAGCAATGCATTCTGCCATTTTCCACAAAATAGCGTTAACTACAACTCTTACGAAGTTCTGAGGGACTGACCACCACGCTTCGTCGAGATGGTGTCATAGAGAATCTCTTCCGGGAGTTGGTTGGCGAAGAGTCTGGAGGTGATGTTCTTGCTGTATTGGCTACAAATCCGGGGATCGGGCAGGGCAAAGTAACATGTTGTCACCTCTAGACATTACCTCGGAAAGATGCGCTGTTTAACCCTACGATGAACGGTATCCCATCGGGTTCCAGAAGTTTTTCAACATACCGATAAGGTGTCTGGATTCTTGCAATAAACACTAAACTGGAGCGCGAATCACAGGTGATATAGCCCTCTAAACCTCACATGATGATCACTGCTCAGACGGTGTGTCGTTCGACGATATTCACTGCACTGCCGCATTGACCACATCATCGCAAACGACGATTATCTCATTGAGTGTAGAAGCGGTATTCATCGCTGCACACCACACGATGCCATTCTTCAACCAGATTGCTCCGAAGAAGCACAAGGGCAAACGATTGTTAGTAAGGGTCAGTGTTAGGCGATGCGATGGACGTCGTAAGTGCAATTCTGATTTCCATAGACTGCTGCAAATCGCTTGCTGTGATTGGGCTACTGATATTACAATGGGAGTCGTATTCTCACAAATATACCCTGAGTGATCACTGAATTATGGCTACCTACTTAATTTTTTCTCAGTACTCATTTCGCCCTAAGAACAGCAGCTATCCAATGTGGCATCGATTCAGTAAGATGCCGAAGGCGAAAGCAGTTGGAAGGTATGGCCAACCAAGCTGTGTGTAATGCGGCCTTCAATGCAGAATGGAGGTGATTGATGTATCCAGACGCCTGATATGCCGTTTAGAGTCTCACAACTGCTCAGTGGGATAATATAGGCGGAATTGATAGGAAAATCGACATGCTGGACGTTTGAATTGTGTTCCTCAAACCATTCCTGCACAACAATGGATTTGTGGGTCGACCCGTTGTCATCTTGAAAGACACCGTCGCCATTCGGAAAAAGTTCAACATTGCTGGGTGTACAGAGTCAGCAAAGAATTCACGATAATGGGCACCAGTCATGCATTTTCCCACATGCGCCAGGGGTCCAAGTTCCTGCCAGGTTGACACTCCCTACACCATACAACCTCCTCCACAGGATTGCACTGTGGAGACCATGCAGGATGGATCGAGTGCCTCATGTTGTTTGGACTAAATACGTACACGACCATCCACGGCGTGGAGTAAAAAACGCGACTTGTCAGATCAGCACACATTTTAAGTACATGTACTTGGAGTGCCACTTTTCCAAAATAAAAAATCAACGCTGCCAAAGGTTTGTACTACTTTTGTACAGTTTTGTTCACCCAAAAGAACATTTTGTACACCACCGGAAGTGGTAGTCTTGGGCTTTCTAAGAGTGGAACTCCAAGTACATGCTCGAAAGCCACAAAGGAGAGTAAAAAAGTACCACTTTCAGTAGTGTACAAAATTTCCTTTTTTGGTGTGCAAAACTGCACACACCTAGTACAACACTCTGGAAGTGTTTTGATTTTGGAAAAGTGGCACTCCAAGTAGAAAGCCACAAAGGAGAGTCAAAACGAACCACTTCTGGAGGTGTACAAAATTTTCTTTTGGATGCACAAAATTGCACAAAACCAGTAAGTGCTTATTTTCGATTTTGAAAAAGTGGCATTCCAAGTATTAATACATGCTCGAGAGCCAGAAAGGAGAGTCAAAAAGTACCACTTCCGGTGGTGTATAAAATTTTCTTGTGAGTGTACAAAACTAGGACAGCATTCTGGCAGTGCTTATTTTCGATTTTAGAAAAGTCGCACTCCCAGCACATGCTGGAGACTCACAAAGGGGAGTCGAAAAGTACCACTTCCGGTGGTGTACAAAATTTTCTTTTGGGTGTACAAAACTGTACAAAACTAGCACAAAATTCTGGCAGTATATATTTTCGATTTTGAAAAAGTGGCACTCAGCATGTGCTTGGAGTGTCACTTTTAGAGAGATGAAAAGTACCACTTCCGGTGGCGTACAAAATTGTTTTCGGTGTACAAAACTAGTACAAAACTCTGGGAGTATTTATTTTTGATTTTGAAAAAGTGACACTCCAGCATGTACATGGAGTGCCACTTTTAGAGAGTCGAAAAGGACCATTTCTAAGGGTGCACAAAATTTTCTTTTGGGTGTACAAAACTGTAGAAAAGTAGTACAAAACTTTAGCAGCGTTGATTTTTTATTTTTGAAAAGTGGCACTGCAGATACATGTACCTACACTTTTTTCCAGTAATCCGACGTCCAATTTGCATGATTTCTGCACCAGGCAAGTTTTTTCCACCGATGAACCATGGTTAGGAGAGGATGTTGTCATGTTCGACTGCTTTTACCGTTTGAAGCAGGGTCATGGGAGATACTGTTCTGGGTTGACCTCTGTTGTATTGGGTGGTCAAAATTCGAACAGTGACGCATCTGCTGACCTGTACGAGTCATCGGATCATGCACAGGACATCAAGCTTTCGCTGACCTGTGCAATATTGCCTCCTGGTCGTTGTTTCATCATTTTCACGCCAGTCCTGATACACTTTAACTACGGCGGCTCGCGAACGTTTAGCCAGTTCAGCCGTCTGGGAAATCTGGTAATTCATCTGAAAATCTAGAAATATGGATTGCCTGGAAAATGAAGGTCTGAAATTAAATCTCAATTTGTTTAATTCAGACAATTTCGGATTGTCTGAATTAAATAACTAATTGAATCTCAAACATTAATGATTATATATTGATTTAATTTCAAAAATTAATTAATTAATTAAAATTAATTAATTGATTTAATTTCAAAAATTAATAAATTAATTAAAATTAATTAATTGATTTAATTTAAAATTAATAATTACATATAGATTTAATTCCAAAAATTAATAATTATATATAGATTTAATTTCAAAAATTAATAAATTAATTAAAATTAATTAATTGATTTAATTTCAAAAATTAATAAATTAATTAAAATTAATTAATTGATTCAATTTCAAAAATTAATAATTATATATAGATTTAATTTCAAAAATTAATAAATTAATTAATTGATTTTTAATTTCAAAAATTAATAATATATATTGATTTAATTTCAAAAATTAATAATTATATATTGACTTAATCTCAAAAATTAATAAATTAATCAAAATTAATAAATTGATTTAATTTTAAAAATTAATAATAATTGATTTAACTCCAAAAATTAATAAATTAATTAAGATTAATTAATCGATTTTTAATTTCAAAAATTAATAATATATATTGATTTACTTTCAAAAATTAATAAAATAAAACACTTATTTGATGAAACACTCATAAACACTTATATTATCACACTTAATCATGGCATCAAATAAGTGTATTGGTTAGACCAACAGACGCGTATAAAACACTTATTTGATGAAACACTTAATAAAACACTTATTTAAAAATTAATATAAATAAAATATTTATTTAAAAATTAATATAAATAAAATATTTATTTAATTAATGAAATATTATAATACAATTAATTAATTCACTTAATTTCAAAAAGTAATAATATATATTGATTTAATTTCAAAAATTAATAAAATTAGCTAAAATTAAATCTGGAAATTCGTCTGGAAATCTATAAATCTGGATTGCCTGGAAATATAGAAATCTGGAAATTGAGGTACCTGTTCTCCAAACACACATAACCTGTCCTTTCCCAAAGTTCGGTAAATCCTTCCGTTTACTTATCACGCTACGAAGTTTGCCACCTATTATATATGTTACGGCGGTCGATTGATCGCGCTCTCTCAGAAATCACGTAGTCAGCGGGTCGCATCCACTTTTCATAGGGGTGGTCATAATTCAGTGATCAAACTCGGTGTGCACTAGCTCGTTACTAAAGCAAGAAGATGAAAAATGGTGATGGCCACAACAATATTCTCTAATCATCACAAAAGATAAAAAAAACGCGTGCTTTGCATAATGAAAATGTATAGTGTATTTGAGTTCAAGATAGCAGAAATAAAAAAATGAAGCTTTTGCACAATTGTTCCAATAAATATAAAAATGTTGGTGATCTCCCAAAACTAGGCTGGACGTGCACCTTCAGCCTATTTGCATTAAAAGTACAAACAGCAAATTCAGACAATATTGATGCAATTAGTCGCAATATTTTTTTTAAGGCTAATTTAATACTTGAGAAATCAACTGGAGATATAGATATCAACTTTCTATTTACGTATAGAGGGGTCTATTGGCTTATAATATGTATATCTTTACTTTGAAACAGGCGATGAAATGTGCTTTCAAAATGTTGTAATGTGTACTAGTATTTGCAAAGTTAATATATATCGAAATGTTCCATTCTTATACTTACTGAATGTTTTTGATTTTCCATGATTTATAAGCAATTTAACATTATTTTCATGTCTAACCAGTGCAATGCGTGTTCGAAGCATAGTATTTAGCTTTATGTATCTATTAGTGCGTACAGAATTGTTCAAATACATTTTCAAAAAGTTGTCAGTGTCAAAATGTCTGCCATACTTTGACGAAAACAAGAAGAATGCATGTCTATCATCTTATATATGGCACTGGATTTCACAACTATGAACATAAATGTTTATAGTTACTGAATACATTTGATTTTCCACAAGTACTAAACAATTAAACATTGTATTCATGATAAATGTAGGAGTTCTGTGGTTTTTTTCAAAGATCAAGGGGAGCATATACGAGGTCCAATTAAAACGTTCCAAGACTAGGCCGATATACAACAAAGTACTTACGTTACTTAGGTCTGGCTATGATCTCCCTCAAAGTAGTCTCCTTGAGCAGCGATGCACTGCTGCCAATGTTTTTGCCACTGTTGGAACGCTCCCTGGAACTCCTGTTCGCGAATCGTGTCAAGCACCGTCTGCGATTCGCGCTGGATGTCGTCCACGGTTTCAAAACGGCGACCCTTGAGCTTCGTCTTTATCTTCGGGAAACAGAAAGAAGTCACAGGGGCACAAATCCGGCGAGTAAGATGGGTAAGGAAGGGTAGTTATGCTGTTGCGACTGCAAAACTGGCGTGTTGCTAACCTCTGTGAGCTGCTGCACTGTCGTGATGGAGCAGGAAATCACACCTGCGCCACATTTCAAGTCGTTTGCGGCGAATGTCCTCCCTAAGACGCCACAGAATATCGCAGTAAAAAGGCGGTGATGGTGTGACCCTGGCGAACGAATTCCCGGTGCACAACCTCCCGAATATTGAAGAACACGATGAGCATGCTTTTGGTTGGGCTCCGGACCTGTCGGACCTTCTTCGGTCGTGGAGATGCCGAGCTCTTCCACTGCGACGACTGTTGTTTGGTCTCCGTATCGTAACTGTAGACTCAAGTCTCGATCCCAGTGATGCCCGCGACAGGAACGTTGGTTCATTCAACACCTGCTGACGAAGATCTTGACAGAGTTCGACACGGAGCGCCTTCTGTTCGGGGTACAGAATCTTTCGCACAGACTTTGCAGCAATGCGGTGCATGTTCAAAACCGACGTCAGAATTTCTTGCTCTGTTCCGTATGACACATTGACGATGGTAGCAATGTCTTGAATGGTTCTCCGACGATCCTCATGCACCAGTTCCCTAATTTTCTCCACATTTTCGGAGGTTTTGCTCATGGAAGGTCTCCCTGATCTCTCGTCGTCTTCCAGTGCCGTTCTGCCGCTCTTGAAGCGCGAGTGCCACTCAAAACATCTCGCACGACTCATTGTTTCATTGCGATAAGCCTGCTGCAACATTTCATGCGTCTCCGTTCCCGATTTGCCGAGTTTGACGCAGAATTCGATGTTCGCTCGCTGCTCTAGTTTGCAGTCCATACCGAAATCGCAGCTGTGTTCCGCACGTGATCACCAAATATCGTGTAGCACAGCTCCCGATGTTCACAGAACGACGCCACTCGGCACAATGACTCATGAACGTCACTGCCCTCGACCGCTGCTCGCGCATCCGCGTACTGCCATCTGTTGGCGCGCTGCGTACCTAGTCTCGGAACTTTTTGATCGCACTACGTATACAGTAGCGTTTCTTTAATTTAGGGTTACCGGCATGGTATTAAGCTCAACATACAAAGGATGGACAGAATGACGTGAACACCACACAGAGAGACGTGACTTTTAATGCAGCTGCGTACGTCGCAATACGCAAAGGTATCCACCACTTTTTGGTTGTAATAGCTTTGTTTAGAACCAAAAGGTTCCGGTTTAAGTGTATTTAAAGTGCCTTGTTGCAAAATTCTTTCAGGGTGACGACGAAATGAGCGACCTAACGGACTTCGAAAGAGGGCTAATTGTTGGTGGCGGGCTAGTTGGTGCTTCCGTGACAACAGTTGCCAGGGTAGTGACGTCATCGAGAGCTACTGTGTCTAGTGTCATAACAGCATACCGTGTTCGTGGCAAAACCTCGTTTGCGAAACACAAGAGCGACCAGAAAATAACTCCGACTGATGGAGACCGGATAGCATTAAAGAGGATTATTACCCGTAATAAGAAGACCACGGCGCCGAAAATTAGTGCGAAGCTCAATCTACATCTCCAGAACTCAGCATCAACGAAAACTATGCGCGGGGAACTGCATAAACAAGGTATTCATGGCAGAGCTGCTACTGCAAAACCTCCGGTGACCCGGATGAATGTACAGCCGTGACGTCAGTGGTGCCAGGAACATACAACGTGGATTTCCGATGCATGGAAGCGTGTAATGTGGTCGGATGCATTCACGTTCCCACTATTCCCTACCGCAGGACGTATTTACGTGTGGAGAACACCGTTGGAAGCGTGTAACCCAGGCTTTCTGCTACCAACAGTGCAGCATGGTGGTGGTTCTGTCATGCTCTGAGTTTTCAGCATCGTGGTTTTCAGCAGGTCCTCCGATCACCTTGAAAGTGCGGATGACTGGCAAGGCGTATGAAACCATTTTGGCCGAACAAGTCAATCCAAAGCCTCAGGCACTGCTCCCTGCAGGGGATGTCATCAATCAAGATGATAACGCCCCAATTAACAGAACTCGGAATGTCCAATCATGGTTTGAAGAACATCAGAACGAACTTTCACACCTTCCTTGGCCTCCCCATTCATCAGACTTAAATATCATCCAGCCACTGTGGTCTGTGTTAGAAAACAGAGTAAGTTATCCTCCTCTTGCATCTCAATGTCATGGAGCAGTTTCTGCATGAAGATTGGTATGACATCATACTAACCACCATCCAGGATATATATGCGTCAATTCCAAAGAAGATTCAGGTGGTTTTGAATGCCAAAGGTGGTCCCACACCCAATTAGGTACATAAAACCTTCTTTTGCTAGGTTTTCATATTATTCTGTCCAAGCCTTGTGTCTATTAGTGCCTACAGATATGTTGAAATACATTTTCAAAACGTTGTCAATACCAAAATGCCCAACATAATTTGGCAAAAAAAAGAAGAACGCCTATACACTATCTACCAACAAGTAATTGGACACTCCTGCAATCGACGATATCTGCGGTCCTGATACACGTCACGGCCACCGCCGTTAAATATCGTGTGGGAAACAACAACGCAACCAGTCGCATGCAAGATGCCACGCAGTTCGGAGCTCTCTGATTTCGAGAAAGGTGTAATCATCGGGTATCGCAGAAATGGCCGATCCATACGTGACATATCTAGCTAGTTGAAGTACCCAAAATCGACAGTGGCCTATGTGATTGGCAAGTGGAAGATGAGAGGTGACTGTCGGAATGTGCCCCGACCCGGCAGACCCACAAAACTGGGAGTTAGAGACCGACGGGTGCTCGCCAGAGAAATTTGGAAGAACCGCACCAAATCGATGGGTCATATCCGCGAGGAGTTTCAGCAGGCATGCGGGAGTGTTCTTTTGATGAATACCATCCGTAAGGAATCCCATCTGCTCGGTTATCATGGAAGTGCTGCCGCCCACAAGCCTTTGATCACCAAGTCCAATAGCGCTGCTCGGTTAACGTGGTGCAAAGAACGTCGACAGTGGACTGTTGAACAGTGGAAACAGGTTCTCTGGAACAACGAATCTAGGTTCACCCTCTACCGTTCGGATGGCAGGGTCTAGGTTTGGCGTCTGCCTGGAGAACGCCTCCTGCCGGAATCTATTGTGCCAACTGTAAAGTTCGGCGGCGGTGGAATTATGCTATGGGGGTGTTTCTCCTGGTATGGCACGGGACCCTTGGTCGCAATTCCTGGTACACTCAACGCCGAGACCTACTGCATCATTTTGGATGACCATGCGCTTCCTACGTTGTGGCAGTTTTACGGGGTGGATCTATGTTACTTTCAGGATGACAATGCCACCTGTCATGTTGCGAGGTCCACCATGGCTTGGTATGGTGACAATGGGGTTAATCGAATGGACTGGCATGCGCAGAGCCCGGACCTTAACCCTATCGAGCACCTCTGGGACGAGTTGGAGCGTCGATTTAAGGGGTGCCCCCACTGCCCGAAATCGGTGAAGGAACTGACCTGTCTTCTGCAAGCCGAGTGGAAGAAAATACCGCTAGCCGTCGTACAACGCCTAGTTGAGAGTATGCCCCGGAGAGTCGCAGCTGTAATCGCCGCTCGTGGAGGCTCCATCAACTATTGAAGGTGAATAAACTTTGTTTTCCTTTGCTATCACAGGTGTCCAATTACTTGCTGGTAGATAGTGTATATCATCTTATATATGGCAGTGGATCGTATAAGTATGAAAATAAATGTTTATAGTTACTGAATATATTTGATTTTGCACATGTTATAAACAATTTAACTTTACATTCATGTTAAATGTAGTGTGACGTGCCTGCCCCGCATGGGGGGGGGATGTGATATGCCTTCCCCGCAGGACGCACACGAGATCAAGGCAGATAGCAGTGAGAGCACATGCCAGTGTAGTATAGAGGGCAACACCCGGAGCCGAGAGTTGTATGTTCGAATCTCGCCCCTGGCATAAAAATGGAGAAATTCGCTTCGTCATAGTAGGGTAGCTGTGATATTTTTCAAAGACCACTGGAAACATTGTAGCCTATATACAGTCGGCTATACTTAATTTAGGGTTATCGATATGGTTTTTAGCTTTATAAATCTATTAGTGTCTACAGAAGTGTACAAATACATTTTCAAAAAGTTGTCAATACCAAAATGTCTGTCATAATTTGACGAAAACAAGAAGAACGGATGTCGGTCATCTTATATATGGCAGTGTAACTCACAGCTATGAACATAAATGTTTATAGTTACTGAATATATTTGATTTTCTACAAGTTATAAACAATTTAACATTATATTCTTGTCAAATGTAAGGTAACCGTGTTTTTTTTTTTGAAAGGTCACCAGGAGCATCTACGCCTATATACAGTCGTTCTTCTGTAATTTAGGGTTATTGGATTCAGTAACAAGTTAGTAAAACCATGCAATGCATTGATTATGATACGCTTTCCAACATACTAGAAATCATTACTCAAGTTATGAGGATAATTGCTGTAGAATAAATCTCGCTGACCTTTGACCCCATTTCGATGACATTCACAGAACCGGTAAAGTATACTTCCGAAACAACTGTAACGTATACTCTAGATTCACTTTCCTTTTGATTTTTACTATCTCTGGTTATTTTATTTTACTATGTAAATTATCTTCTTACTGAACGAGATGTTATTTCTCCCGCTGAATGAGATCTGGCAATGAGTGTAAGTCATGACGTGGTGGTAGCCAGTATAAATAGGCGCGTTCAACGATACCAGAGAGAGCTTTCTGTTGATGTGCGTAGGGAGAGCTTTGTTTCATGTGTAAAGAGATCTTCGTTATATGCGTAAGGAGAGCTTCGTTTATGTGAGTAGAGCTTCGTTCATGTGCAAGGAGCTACGTTTTATTGAGTAGCTGTGTGTCCGGTGAAGTGTATGTTGGATCATATCAAGAGTTTCCCTAATAAAAAGTTGTTTTAGTAAGTACGTTTTTCTCAGTTCATAGTTTTGTCAGACCTCTGTCTGTCTGTTAGGTTTATTCCATTAAGTGTTGTTATTAACAACCAGCATAAGACTTTATTCATCTTAATTACTACTACAACATTACTACCAGTTATAAGCTTGTTCATTATTATTACTACACTACTAGCAGGCAAGTTTATTCATGATATAATTAATACAACAAGCATTAGAAGAAGCTTAGAAGAAAGCATTATTCATTATACAACATGATAAAGTTTTGTCTCAATAGATGCATTTTTACGTAAGTTATAACGCATAAGGGCGATGGAATGGATTCCGCTGCTATGTCCTGACCTTTGTCTCCATTGCGCCCGTTTTCAATAGGGTTCGTCCCCAGGTGGTGCGTTACCACATACTAAAATTTCATCGAAATCGAACCATTTTTACGCAAGTCATGACGCATAAGGGCAATGGAATGGATATCGCTCCTATGTCCTGATCTTTGACCCCATTTCGCCCATTTTCAATAGCATTCGTGTCCAGTCGGCCCCCTACCCCATACTGAAATTTCATCAAAATCGAACCATATTTACGCAAGGTATGACGCATAAGGGCTATGGAATGGATCCCGCTCCTATGTCCTGACCTTTGACCCAATCTCGCCCATTTTCAACAGGGTTCGTCCCGAGGCGGCCCCCTACCACATACTAAAATTTCATCCAAAATCGAACCATTTTTACGCGGGTTATCGTGAGGACGGACAGACGAACGAAGCTGGAGAATATACGCTTCTTCAACCTACGGTTGGAAAGCGTAAAAAATGACAGATCTCGTGGCATTAGAAAAAAAGCGCCACACATGCCTCAATCGAGGCCCTAGTCTGGGCCCAGTCAGAACCGTCTCTTATAGAAAGCATCAGAACTGCTAGGAAGAAAACTTGTGACATCACGCGCAGGAGGCCATCTCCTCGCTCGTTCACTCAGCACAGGTATTTTGACTGTTACTACTAACTATACCTTTGTCGTGGTGTCCAGTATTTCACATATTATTACTCATGCGCAATTTTAGATAAAAGAAAAAATATCGTGAAAATGTGTTCCGATGTGCAAATCAAATTACACGAAAAATGGCAAAGCACCAGTCTTCAGCTTTCCTGGAGAGGAAGACCTCAAGCTTAAACGAATCAATGCTGTCCCAATGGCACAGTGATTCGTCCGAGATGGGTCCATGTTCGAATCCCTGTAAAGCAAGGATCTTGTGTTTCTGTCACGGCACTGAGTTTCTCCCTTCCCTGGAACCAGTGGCCCTAAATCAGGGACTGTATATAGCCCACTGAGTTTCTCACGGTGGTCATTAAATCCCCAATCGAAAAAAAAAAATGAATTAACGCCATACCTCGGAAGGATTTCGAGCACAGTAATTGAAAATTAAGTTTAATGACAGGGTTTCCAAAGCATTGTTATACTGTTATGGGAGGTTTCTTTAGAAATATGCGTTTCCCTTTGCCAGATGACTCTCCTTGACAATCCACCCCGCCTTCTCGTGGTGCATCCAGTCCCCTGCCACCCCGGTGGCGCAGTGGTCTAAGCGATGGCCTCTGATCATTCGTCCGAACGGGGTCCGGGTTCGAATCCCGGTGAGGCATGGATGTTGTGTTTGTCTTATGGCACTGGCTCTCTCCCTTCCCTGGAACCAGTGACCCTAAATTAAGGACAGGCGACTGCTTATAGTCCATTGAGTTGCTCACGGTGGTCGTTAAACCTCCAAACAAACAAACAAACAAACAAACAAAAACATCCCGTCCCCACTCATGGGACTGTGACGACCGCCGTACAGCGGTGTAATTATACCACCGGAATTAGAAGAAATGATATCCCACACTCACCAACCCGCTATGCCATCGTGCTGAATGATGGCCAACCCTCCCTCCCCGTCCCCCTTCCCGAGATGACTTTAAAACTTACAAATGTTGCAGACAACTGAAAGAAGAATGCAGAGATGCATCTTGGTGTAACCAAAGAAGATAACATGAGGAACTTGTGGATAAGGAAAATGACCAGGATGGAAAACATCATGACCAGAGTAGAATCCTTGAAACGGTATTGGGCTGGACATGTTGGCAGAAGAACGGACTACTGTTTGACAAACGAAATTTTGGACTAGATACCAAGGGACGGAAAAAGAACCAGAAGACCAAGATATGCATGGATGAAATTCGAAAACATGTCGGAGTAACATGGAACGGCGGGCTGGCTGGCTCAAAACAGAGAGTTGCGGAGAAAACGGGGGAGACTTTCATCCGGGAGTGGACTGATAATGGTTGACAATGATTATATACATCATCATCATGAACCATTATCAATCCGCTGCTGGATGAAGGTCTCCCCAAGTTTCTTCCACAATGGTCTGTCTTGAACCTGTCTCCCCATGTCACTCCAGCATACTTTCGAATTTCATCCATCCATCTCCCATGATGTTTTCTTCTGGGTCTTTTCCTGTCCCATGGAATCCAGTCTAAAATTTCGGTTGTCCATAGGTGGTCCGTTCTTCTGGCAACGTGTTCAGCCCATTGCCATTTCAGTGATTTCACTCTGGCCATATGATGTCGTCCACTCCTGTCATTTGACTTACCCACAGGTTCCTTTTCTTATCTTTCCCGTTTACATCAAGCATGCATATATACACTGGCGGAAAGTGAAAAAAGAACACCGAGAAGGAATTGGCTGACGATCGTGAAATTTACATATATTAATGGGGTCGAGTTTACGTAGGTATGATGTTAATTTCGGGACCAACCGGTGAGCGCTTACGCCACAGCACGGCATGATATGCAAATTATCGTCGGTGGTATTTAAGGAGTACGGCGAAGTGAATGTAATCAGTCGTCGGCGTACGGACACGTGCGAAGATCTTGAAGAAGCTGCAATGCCTGGACATGGAAGACGTGTACGATTTCAGCAGTTATCGGACTTTAAGCGAGGTCGTCTAGTCGGACACCGCGAGGCCGGGTGGTCGTATCGTCGTATTGCTGAGCGAATTCGACGGGAAGTATCGGTGGTGGTACGATGGTGGCGTAGATGGTCCGAGGAACATTCCCACACGAGAAGACGTGGAACCGGGAGTCGCAGACGGACTGATGAGCGGACCCATAAAAAGAGCGGCGTTGTCAAGCAGAACATCCACTGCGACGCAAATCCGAGCTGCCGTTGCACCTGAGGTGATTGTGCGAACAATCTGCAACCGTCAACTGGATGCAGGACAACGTGCACGTGTGCCTCTGGCATGTGTACCTCTGACTCCAGCCCACCGTCAGGAACGGCTGCAGTGGTGTCGTCAACGTCTGCATTGGAGAACGCAATGGCGAGCTGTCGTGTTCAGCGATGAAAGCAGATTCTGCTTGGGAGCCTCCGATGGCCGTATGCGTGTTCGCAGACGCACAGGGGAGCGTCTCCACCCTTCTTGCATCCGCCAGCGACACACAGGGCCTACACCTGGTCTCCTGGTGTGGGGAGCGATCAGCTATCACTCCCGTACACAGCTAGTGTTTGTACCGGGTACGTTAAACAACACCTCCTACATCAACAGCATCATTCAGCCCGTTGTTGTGCCATTTGTAAGGTCGGTCCATCGTGGTGTTTTCCAGCAAGATAATGCACGCCCACACACGGCACGTGCAACGCAACATGCACTTCAGGGTGTGAGACAACTTCCATGGCCTGCAAGTTCACCGGATTTGTCCCCCATTGAGCACGTGTGGGGTTTTATGGGACAACGACTTATCCGGTCTCCACGGCCAGCCACGACCATCCCCGATTTACGCGTCCAGGTTGAGGATGCTTGGAACTCAATGCCCCAAACTTACATCTAACATATGTACGACAGACTCCATGCCAGCCAGAATTGCACGGTGTGACGCAGTTCATGGCGGTTCAACCTCGTACTAACCATGTTACATGGAAATGTTATTTTTCAGTTTACCAGCAAATACAGCTGCATTTTGCCATAATATTTAGATCACGTTATCCTCTGTATTCCGTTATTATGCTGTATAAATTTCGTTGGTATCAGACCTCTCCTTCTTGGTGTTCTTTTTTCACTCTCCGCCAGTGTATATACATATATATACAGGGTCACAATTTTTATTGGTTCTGTTTCTCCTTTTTTGTTTTCTTCCGTTAATGTGTAAATTGATGTATTGATGTTCGCGATATTATCTTTTCCCCAGAAAAACACGATAAAACAGTGCAATTTCAGAAGAAAAGAAGCGCTCTGCAATATACTGCTAGAGAAAACAAATACACTTTGTAAAACGTTTTCACAAAAGTGAAAGAAAAAAAAAAGGATACACATTCATAATTCCCGGAATAAAATTTTCGATGTTATGTGCAAATTCGAAGCAAAAAGTAACGCTTTCTATTTTTACTGGACAAAGAAATTTTCCTTAGTGAATTTAATGCATATTTTTTTCCCTTCTAGAAACAGTGGTAAGATTTTTAATTTAGAGAATTTCAGGGCACTATTCTTTTCTCAAAATGTGCTCACTAAATCAGAAATTGTATTTTCGTGTTTGTTATGTAATTAGGGATTTTTTTTTCAAGCTACACAATGAACATGAAAGTAATTTCGGAAACCTTGAACTGAAAGATTTGAAAAACAAATATCTTAGTATCTAAAATGCTACGTTTCTGATGCAATGCGTAAAGAAATACAAACGTTTCTTCAAAGTTGAATACTTACCGATATTGCAGGAAATGGGGAAAAAAAGACTAAAACTAAGCATATCGTCTGTTTACATTAATTCTCTGAGGACAAAAAATTCAGAAAAAATCAAAGGGGCACAGTAACAACTGTGCCGCAACCTTCAACGTACAATTACGTAAACTTCCATTATTTCATGGCACTATCTCACTAGTTCTGCTTCCTTAAAGTATTCAGCGAAGGACAGTTAACGTAGCCCAATTCTGTATGTTGCGGTACAGTTGCTACTGTGCTCTTTGATTTTTTCAGTTGTAATATTTTTAAGAAATAAAACGAAAGGAATGTTTCACTTTATTTACTTAAAAGTAACTTATACTACACTGGCGTGCAAAAATTAAGAACGAGACGGATTTTCGAATGTAACGTCGTGCAGAAGTGCTTCACATCGATTCAAATCATACCATAAGATCCCCAAGATGTAAGAATATGAGACACGTGAGCAAAACCGTCCAAACAAGGAATCCAAAGGATACAAAGGCACTTTATTGAAAAGGTAGCTTCGAGCACAACTGGACAGAAGACAGAAATGTCCATGTGACAGGCGGCTGCCAAGAAAAATCCAGTCTTTAGTAGGGGATATGATCACCCCTGACTGCGTTGTAGGATTTACAATGTCTGTCCATGCTGAGGACGAGGTTGTCAAGGAGCTGTTGAGGCATCGCGGCCCATTCCTCTTGTAGCGCCAATCGCAGCTGCGGAATCGTTGCTGGCGGCTGGTGACGTGCTGTGAAGCGTCTCCCGAGAAGGTGCCACACGTGTTCGATTGGATTTAGGTCCGGGGACCTTGCGGGCCAATCCATGCGTTGAATATCTTCACTCTCCAACAGTTCTCTTGTAGCTCTTGTAGATTCCTCTTGTAGCGCCAATCGCAGCTGCGGAATCCTTGCTGGCGGCTGGTGACGTGCTGTGAAGCGTCTCCCGAGAAGGTGCCACACGTGTTCGATTGGATTTAGGTCCGGGGACCTTGCGGTCCAATCCATGCGTTGAATATCTTCACTCTCCAACAGTTCTGCGACAGCCACTGTACGATGAGGTGTCGCGTTGTCGTCCATGAAGAGGAACTCAGGACCCACAGAACTTCTAAACAGACGCACGTGAGGCAGGAGAACCTCGGTACAATAGCGGACACCAGTGACTGAAACTCCTTGGAAGATGTGGAGGTCAGTACAGCTACCAAGCATGATACCGCCCCAAACAGGAACTCTGCTACTTCCAAACCGGTCCGTTTCCATGATGATGGAGGTGTGATTGCGTGTTCCCTGCTCTCCCCAGATGTGTATACGTCCAAAATTGCTCGTCAGACTAAATCGGCTCTTATCCGTAAAGAGAACTCGACCCCATTGCTGATGTGTCCAGTTCTTGCGATCCTGGCACAACAGAAACCGCCGTCTCCGATAAGAAGGCCTTAATGGAACACACCGTACTGGTCGTCGTGCAAATAGACCACCTTTGTGCAGCCTCCTGGCCTCGGTAAAACGCGGTAACGGACATCCAGTTGTCTGTTGCATGTGCTTTGCGATTCCACCCGCTGTCTGCCGTCTGTCTCTTCTCACCTGTAGGACAATATACCAGTCGTCCGCCGCCGTGGATGCTCGTGGACGACCACTGCTAAATTCTCGGACAGCTGTTCCTGTCGTTTGAAATGCTCTCCAAGCTCGCGAAACGATGCTGTCGCCGATCCCGAACTCCTCGGCCACACTAGTCACACTTCGACCTTCTTCTGACTTCCTAATGACGCGACCTCGGGTAAAGTCATCCAGATGTCGTCTACCGGATTGCCTGGTGGCCATATCATACGGTGGCAGCAATTCGACGTCGTTCAAACCGATGTACACCGTGCAATAGCTTTCACCGAATTGCTGAGCGTACACCTCCCGTGTGTTTTATACCCTTCCGATACTCCCCTCCCTACGTCATGCTGTATATATTCGACTGCCCTACCGTACCGGACCCTAGTCTATCTCCTGAGTGGTCTTTCGGTCCGTTCTGCCTGCTCGTTCCGCTGTTATGCTAATTTCTCCTCTTCGTCCTTAATTTTTGAACACTAGTGTATATACAATTCATAGTAACTTATGCTGATTATAAATCAGTGTTAGTAGAAGTAGAAGGCGTAGTATCAACCTTCTCAGTAGTTACTGCTGAAATTGTTTCTGAAGAAATCGTCCTCGTGAAACAATTTTTCAAACTCCTTAGTTGTCTTGCTATACACTCACGGACAATGAAATTTGCGCAACAAGAAGGAAACATCGGATTGAACTGAAATTTTATGTTAATGAATGAAACACATGATGGCAAAAACAGAGCTGCAGGATGATTATAGAGTCATCTGTGGCACGCAGTCCATTCATCTTCAATAGCGCGTCGCACCGCCTCGTGCGGCGATACATGCTGCAATATTGTCCGGAATGGAGGCGAACAGACGCCTGATGTTGTCCTGCGGCAGACTTCCCACACGTGTTGGACGGTGTGCTCCAAATCCAGGATAGTGCGGCACGGCAGTAGCCGGCGTTTCAACTGATACAACACATGCTCGATAGGGAACATTTCCGGGGAGCGGGCAGGCCATGGAAGTATCTGGACATGAAGTAGGCAGTCCTGGGCAGCCCGAACCGTGTGCAGGCGCGCATTAACCTCCTGGTATAGCGCACCTGGAATCCCGTCCAGGAATGGGAGCACATGGGGCCGTACGATCTCATCTACATACTGCTGGCCCGTCAATGATCTACGTACCACTGCTAGAGCTGATCGGCTATCGTAGACAATGGCGCCCCGGACCATAATGCTTGCAGTGGGGGAGGTGCAGCGCTCGATAGCGAGGTTGGGATTGTGCCGTTGACCCGGGGACCTCCACACTCGGACACGATGATCATCAGTCCCCAAAACGAAGCGGCACTCATCGCTAAACACCAAGCATCGCCAGTCTGTGGAGTTCCGCGTCGCTCTGGACTGGCACCACTGTACACGGAGCCGTGTTCCGATGTAAATGGCAGCACACGTAAGGGTCGCTGGGATCGCAGATTCGCTTCCGCAGGCGTCGGGAAGTGGTTCGTGAGCACACCGCGACATCTGCCTGTATAGTGAACCGGGTCAACGTGGGATCCGTTCGTGCCTGGCGCATGATCCGTCCACCCTCTATACCGATGATCCTCCTGGTCCGTCGGGAGCCGCTCCGCCGTTTGGCAGTACTGTCACGTGTCCACTGCTCCCAACACAGTCGGACGGTATGGTCAGAACGATCCACGTGGCAGGCTATACGGCGCGCCGACCACTCTGCGATTTTTAGCCCAATGCTCAGGCCTCTCTCAAAGTCCGTAAGTTGTGTAAATCGATGTCTCTGGCGTTTACCTGGCATTCCTGTCACTCTTTGCTCTTGCTTGCATCAGTCAGTGCTTTTCACTTTCATGGGGCATCGACTACACACCGTTTATAAGGCTGCCGGTTCGTGTTTGCAGCGCCACCGCAGGGTGAGCGGACATGCGCACTCGCACTAACCGTGGATCACTTGCATGCCAGCACACACGTTAGCTATTTGCAAAATTTCGCGGTTGCAGCATGTTTTCTTCTAGGTGAGAAAATTTCATTGTCCGTGAGTGTAAATTTGGCGATACGTCTCGCGCCTAATGTGCTCTTCTTGACTTGTTGTTGCTCTTGTCTAGATTCAGAATGCATCGGCCGTGTAAAGGTTTGAGACGTAATACATTCATTATCCAATGAAGTTGTAAAGACTGGCGATGTACATTGGCATTCCATGCTCGGTGCGAAAATTTGAATTTTTTTTTGTTTTTTGTTGGATGTTTAACGACCACCGTGAGCAACTCAATGGGCTATAAGCAGTCGCCCGTCCGTAATTTAGGGTCACTGGTTCCAGGGAAGGGAGAGAGCCAGTACCGTAAGACAAACACAGCATCCATGCCTCACCGGGATTCGAACCCGAACCCCGTTCGGACGAATGATCAGAGGCCATCGCTTAGACCACTGCGCCACCGGGGCGGCTTTGAAAATTTGGATTGATGACATCAATTTCTATCTGTTCTTGATTTTCAGGCTCAATTTGTGCAGTTGAAGTGGAAGGTTGTGGCTCGTGAGTCGAACTCGGGTGAAACGCATTATGGCAAGTGAACGTCTGACGCTCCCTACCTTCCCGCGAGCTTTCGGTTGATGACTTAGAGCGCATTTCCGGATTTCTCTCGTTCTCCTCTAGCTGTTTCTTCAATTTTTTTCGGTTTTTATAGTAATTTTCCTTAGGTTTTCACGGCATTTCTAAATTTTCGTCACCATATTTTTTTTATCTAAAAAACAAATAAATTTTAATTTCACTTTATTTCGGTTTATCACATACGTACGTTAACTCTGACCGTCAGCTAGGGAATGCGGGTATCAGGTCATCGCTATCACTATCTATTCACTAGTTATCAACCTTAAAACGGCATCGGGTGAAGGAAAATTACGCAAAATTTAGCTTAACTTTCTAACACCACTGTACCGAATGCTTAAGAGGATGCAGAGTTCAAACCTGTTTTGTTATACGTGGGACCTTATGAACTATCTAATGATGTATTATTTATTACTCAACGATTAGTAGTTTTGAAGCCATAAGCGTTCAAACTGTGAGATTCAGCATGTAAGGCTTTAAGCAATCGCCTTTCATTCATTTAGGGATACTAGTTCCACGGAAGGGGCAGGACGCAATCACTTTTCATAGGGGTGGTCATAATTCAGGGATCTCATTCGGTGTGCATTATATCGTTACTAAAATAAGAGGACAAGAAATGGTGATAAACACAGCAATTTTCGCTAATCATCGTAAGAGATAAACCATAGCATGTTATGCATAATGAAAATGTAGACTGTATTTGAATTCAACGTATGATTTAGAATAGCAGAAATGAGAACAAATGATGATTTTGTACAATATTCCAGTAAATATAAAACTTGAGGTGATCTCTCAAACTTCGGTTGAGCGCGCACCTTCAGCCTATTTGCATTATAAGTATTCACAACACATTCAAACCACATTGATGCAGCTAGTCGCAATATTTTTTTCTAGGTTGATTTAATACTTGAACAAAACAACCGGATATATATATATATATATATATATATATATATATATTGGCCAGCGTGGTGAGTTATGGCCAAACCCTCCAAAATGATTCCACAACTTAAATCTTGGCCCTCAGTCTCCGGCAGCTGGAATGTACCTGGCCAAGGCAGCGGCCAGTGCGACATGAAGGCAGAGGGTGCTAAGAATCCCCGGAGGACCGGACTAGGCTGCCATCTGATGCTGACCTTGGCTACGTACAATGGACGCTCCCTATCTTCTGATTCAAGGCTTCTTGAATTGGAAGAGGAACTACAAAGGATCAAGTGGGACATCGTGGGGCTAAGTGAGGTAAGGAGAAAAGGAGAAGATCTCATCGAACTGAAAAGTGGACATCTCTTCTACTATCATGGGACAGATACTGGCAGAACTAGTGGTGTTGGATTTATAATAAACAAGAAACTGAAGGATAAAGTTGTAGAAGTTGAAAGTTCCTCTGACAGAGCTGCACGACTTGTTATCCAACTCTCGAAAAGATACCAGGCTCAGATTATTCAAACTTATGCACCCACCACAAGTCATCTGAAGAAGGATGACTTGTGGTCATCCTGAAGAAGGATGAAATTTCCTCATGAAATTGAAGAATTTTATGAGGAAATTTGTCATCTAAATAATAAAGGTAAGCAGCACTTGAAAATAATTATGGGAGATTTCAATGCAGAAATAGGGCAACGGCAACAGAATGAAACTTCGGTAGGTAAATTCGGTCATGGCAACAGAAACCAGCGTGGAAATACTCTCGTTGAGTTTGCAGAGGCAGAAGGGTTTTTCATCTTGAACTCCTTCTTCAAGAAAAAGCCACACAGGAAATGGACATGGAGACATCCAAATGGGACGACAAGTGAAATTGATTTTATTATGTGTAACAAAAAATTCGTCATAGAAGACTGCAGTGTGCTAAACAAGTTCAACACAGGTAGTGACCATAGATTGGTGAGATGTAAGATGCACCTCAACACTAAACTTGAACGTGGCAAGCTCATAGGACAAACAAAATCTATTGACATAACCAACCTTAAAAAACACCATAATACCTTCAAGTTAGAACTGAAGAACAGGTTCTCTGCTTTAGAAGGCCTAACATCGGAAGAAGTGGACATCTCTGAAGTTAACAGAAAAGTAACCAAAGCTCTTATGGAAACAGCAACAAAATTAGCTGGGTCTAAGAACAAGTTGCATGTGAACAAATTATCAGGAAAAACCAAATGTTGATGCAAAAAAGAAGAGAGATGAGGACAACTAAAGAAGATGTGACTTCCAAAGTGGAATATATAGAGCTATGCAAGACAGTAAGAAAAAGTATCACTGAAGACGTAAGGAAATTCAACTGTGAACTAGTGAGGAAAGCAATTGAAAACAACCAAAGCCTAAAGATAGCAAAGGGACATCTCAGTAAGGGAAGAAAACAGATTATGGCACTGAGAAAAGAAGATGGTTCTGTAACAAGAAATAGAGGCGAAATTTTGACAAGAGTGAAAGATTTCTACTCCAAATTATATGAAAGGGATGATATATGCACTCGAGACATCATGAAAGATACCAGTACCAGAGTTCCTCCAGTCCTTCCAGCGGAAGTTGCACATGCAATCAAGAACATGAAGCGAGGAAAAGCTCCAGGAGAAGATGGAATTACTGTAGACATCATACAAGAAGCAAGTGGAGAAATCGAAACAGTACTCGCCCAAATTTTCACTCGATGCCTTAATGAAGGAAAAATTCCTGAGGATTGGAAACACCGCTACAATGATCCTGCTACATAAGAAAGGTGACATTGAGGATCTCGGAAACTACAGACCTATCAGCCTCCTATCAGTAGTTTATAAAATCTTCACTAAAGTTCTTTCACACCGCTTGAAGGTAACACTGGACATGGCTCAACCGAGAGAACAAGCTGGATTCAGGAGTGGCTACAGCACAATAGATCATATCCACGTGCTGAGAGAACTAATTGAAAGAGCGAGGGAATATGAACTTCCATTGTGCATGGCTTTTATCGATTATGAAAAAGCCTTTGATTCGGTGAAACCATCAGCAGTTACAATGGCTCTGAAAACCTGCGGTATTGAAGATGCATACATTAATATTATTAATAACATCTATGAAAATGCAAGTGCAAAGATTAGGCTGTTTGAAAATACAACACACGTAAAAATTGAAAGGGAGTGAGACAAGGTGACACCATATCTCCGAAGCTCTTTAATGCCACATTGGAGGGTGTTTTTCAGTCACTGAGCTGGGAAAACAAGGGGATAAAGATTAATGGAGATTATCTAACCCACCTTCGTTTTGCTGATGACGTAGTCATTTTTGCAACTACCCCATCAGAGCTGCAGAGTATGATCCAGGAACTTGCTGACAAGAGTAAAGAAGTGGGATTAAAAATGAACTTTCAGAAGACAAAAGTGATGTTCAATGCTTTTACAAGAAATGAAGATTTATCGATTGATGGAGAAAAGCTGGAGATAACAGACACGTACGTTTATCTTGGACAGCAGATATCAAGTGAGGGTCACATTGATGAAGAAATTAATCGGCGTACAAAACTTGCCTGGAGAGCTTTTGGAAGAAACAGCATAATTTTCAAGAGCAATATGCCATTATGTCTTAAAAGAAAAGTGTTTGATCAATGCATCCTTCCAGTGCTTACGTATGGTGCGGAGACGTGGACCTTAACTAAAAGAGACGTACAAAGGCTGCAGACAACTCAAAGAAGCATGGAGAGGTGCATGCTTGGTGTAACCAGGAGAGATAAGAAGAGGAACTCGTGGATCCGAAAAATGACAAGAGTGGAAGACATCATGATCAGAGTTAAATCCCTGAAATGGCAATGGGCTGGACATACTGCCAGAAGGACAGATCATCGATGGACAGCTGAAATTTTAGATTGGATTCCAAGGGACAGGAAAAGACCCAGAAGAAGACCACATGGGAGATGGGTGGATGAAATTCGAAAGTATGCAGGGGTGACATGGAGGAGACTGGCACAAGACAGACCGTTGTGGAGGAAACTTGGGGAGACCTTCGTCCAGCAGTGGATTGATAATGGTTGACAATGATGATGATGATGATATATATATATATATATATATATATATATATATATATATATATATATATTCTATTAAGAAGAGACTGAAGCAAAAAAAAATTTTGACTCATACCAAGTACAACATAGAAAAGGTTATGTATATATATACTATATGGCTTGTAATATATATATCTTCACTTAGAAAAAGACGATGAAATGTGCTTTCGAACTGTTCCAATGTATCTGATATAATTTGAGAGAACAGGAAAGTAAATATCTAATATCAGTCTAACATACGGTAGTAGATTCGGTAAACAACAATATTTATAGTTACTGAATATTGAAAATCTCGTACGGAATGAGTCAATCATAAAATTTAAGATAACAGTCTTAAAAGCACTGTAATTAAAACATTACGCAATCTTCTTACGAAGTGCACAACAGATGTAATGTAGAAGTTTCAAGGTTAAAAATAAAGCCATAAGAACTTTCGGTCTTCCTAAAGACCATCTTCAGACGGAAACAACCTTTTAACTTATTTTTAACCTTTTAGCTTCTACATTAAATAAAGTATGTTACTCACTTTTTAAGAAGATTGCGTAATGTTTCAATTATCGTGCTTTTAAGACTGCTACCTTAAATTTTATGATGTACAAAATATTTTTGATTTTCAGATGTTTATAGAAAATTTAGCATTATGTTCATGTTAAACCGGGACAATGTGGGTTCGAAGCATGGTCTTTAGCTTAATATATTTGTCAGTGGCTACAGAAGTGTTTAAATACGTTTTCAAAAAGTTGTGAATACCAAAATGTCTGCCATACTTTGACGAAAACAAGAACGCATGTCTATCATCTTATATATAGCAGTGGATTTCACAACTATGAACACAAATGTTTATAGTTACTGAATACATTTGATTTTCCACAATTTAAGAACAATTTAACATTATATTCAAATTAAATGTATGGTGTATGTGGTTTTTTGAAAGATCACCGGAAGCATCTAAACCTATAGTCGCCTTTCCCCAATTTATGATTACTGGTTCCAAGACAATGACAGATCCAGTGGCATTAGATAAACGCACCATCCATGCCTCCACCGAGGAGCGAGCCTGGGTCCAGTCAACACCGTCTCGAATAGAAAGCCTCAAGACTACTGGGAAGAAAATGTGTGACGTCACACCCAGGAGGCCATCGCTTTGCATGTTCACTCAGCGCACACATTTTCTCTGTTACTGCTAACTATGCTTTTGTCGTGGTGTCCAGTATTTCACTTAACGTTACTCGTGCACAATTTTAGATAAAAGAAAAAGTGACATGGAAATGTCTGAGCAAATCTAATTATACGAAAAATCATAGAGCAGCATTCTTCAGCTTTCCTGAAGAGGAAGAGCTCAAGCTTAAATGAATTATATCCGTCCTGGTGGCGCTGTGGTTTAAGGGATGGCTTCTGATCATTCTCCCAGGGAAGGGTCCAGGTTCGAATCCCCGTTAAGGCATGGATGTTGTGTTTGTCTTTCGGAACTGGCTCTCTCTGTTATTTGATGAATTGACATGGGGTATGACATGTTTGCTATGCAATTTGCTGCTGTACACGACTTGAATATTTGTTGTACCTTGTGTTACAAATACTGTATCTGTATGAACTCAAGAGAAAACTGTATGAGTTAACCAGGACTAATAAATCAAATAAATAACAAAAAAAAATCCCTATCTGTTCTAGAAGCCACGTTTGTGTTTCATCCGGTACATGTGTCCAGGCGCAGTTCTGAAGAATTGTCAAATACCCGCTCCGTAACCACCCCGGTACCATGCCGGCGCTACGGGTTCAACGTCTTTTCTTTCAATTAGATGGTATTTTCATGATAAAACCATTTGAAAGTTAATTGAATTGACTTTAAAATGGTTTTAAATTTTAAAATCAAAATGTCTGCCATAATTTGAGAAAAAAGTACGTGTGTCACTATTTTCACTTCCCGTATGGCAGTACATTATATAACTATGAGCACAAATGGCAATAGTTACAAAATATATTTCATTTTCCACAAGTAATAAACAATTTATCATAATTATATTCATGTTAAATGCTGGTAATTGTGGGTACCTTTGCTTTTTTGCTTAAAGAGTTCAACGACTACAATCAGCATGTAAGGCTATAAGGAATCGCCTTTCAATAATTTAGGGTTACTAGTTCCAGGGAAGCGACAGATTCAGTATCATTAGACAAACGCACAATCCATTGGGATTGTGCGTTTGCCTAATGGTACTGCATTACACATTATATATGCTACGGCTGTCGACTGATCGTGCCTTCCCGGAAAGCATGTGTTCAACACGCCGCATCCACGTTTCATAGCGGTGGTCATAATTCAGTGATCTCACTCGGTGTGCACTATATCGTTACTAAACCAAGAGGACGAGAAATGGTGACAAACACAACAATTTTCGCTAATCATCACAAAAGATAAACAGTAGCATGTTATGCATTATGAAAAAGTAGACTGTATTTGAATTCAACGTATGGTTTAGGATAGCAGAAATGAGAACAAATGAAGGTTTTGTACAATTTTCCAGTAAATATAAAAATGTAGTTGATCTCTCAAATTCGGCTGAGCGTGCACTTCAGCCTATTAGCATTATAAGTTTTTACAACACATTTAAAACCATATTGATGCAGCTAGTTGCAATATTTTTTTCTAGGTTGATTTAATACTTGAAAAAAACAACAACCGAAGATATAGATATCTACCATATTCTTTTTATATATGGATATATGGGCGGTGGTCTATTGGTGTGTGATATATATATCTTCACTTTGAAAAAGACGATGAAATGTGCTTTCGAACTGTTCCAATGTATCTGATATAATTTGACCGAACAGGAAAGTAAACATCTACCACCAGTCTCCCACATAGTAGCAGATTCTGTAAACTACAATATTTATAGTTACTGAATATTCAAAGCATCAGGTTCCTGTGCGGAATGAGTCAATCATAAAATTTGTGTTAGTTGTCTTAAAAGCACCGTAATTAAAACATTACGCAATCTTCTTACGAAGTAAACAACAGATGTAATGTAGAAGTTAAAAGGTTAAAAATAAATCCATAAGAACTTTCGGTCTTCATAAAGACCATCTTCAGATGGAAACAACCTCTTAACTTATTTTTAACCTTTTAGCTTCTGCATTAAATACACTGAAGTGCCAGAAAAACTGGTAAAGCAGTCTAATACTTGGTAGGTCCCCCACTGGAGCGCAGGACTGCAGAAATACGACGGGGCATGGACTCTACTAGCTCCTGGAAATATGTTGTAGGCAAAGCACAGCATACGTCCGGCAGATGGTTCCACAATTCGGGTGTATTCTGAGGTCTCGGATACCTGTGTTCGATAGCGAGCTGCATGGCATCCCGAATGTGTTCTATTACGTTCAGATCTGGGGACTTGGGTGGGAATGGCAACACCCCAAATTCAGATGAATGCTCCTTTAACGATAATGCGACGTGTGAAGGTGCATTGGCCTGTTGGAACAGGCCCAACCCATCAGCATGATTGCAGGACATGAACTGGTGTATCTCGTCAGAAAGGATGCGCACATAGCGTTGGCCGATCACAGACGTTTGTAGATGTACCAAGGGTCTCAGTGAAGTACAGCTAAACACACCCATGCCATTATGTGCCCCCCAGCAGCCGATACAGTTCCTGTTGACAGGCAGGATCCATGGCTTCTTGGGGTTTGCGCCACACACGAATCCTTCCATCTGCCCGATACAGTTGGAAACGCGACTCATCAGACCAGGCTACTTGTTTCCAGTCATCAAGTGTCCAGTGGCGGTGTTGCCGTGCCCACGCGAGGCGCATAGCTCTGTGTCGTGCACACATAAAGGGGACTGGAGTTGGGCGTCGGCTCCGAAAGCCCATATCGTGCAGGGTACGTTGCACAGTGCGGACGCTGATACTTGTTGAGGCTCTAGCATTGAATTTCGGTGATACTTGCGACAGTGTTGCATGCCTATCGCGTGAAACGATTCTTGACAGCCGACGATGGTCACGTTCACATAATGTCTTTTTACGGCCACACTGGTATCGTAGGTTGGAGGTTTTGCCGGAATTCTTGTAGTCACGGTACACCCTTGCAATGGTCGTCCGTGAAAATCCGAACTTCGTTCCGACATACTATGGCTGATCTCACGAGCGCCAACTGACAACTGCCATATGACACCGCGTTGAAAATCGCTTAAATCGTTATTACTTGTCATTCTCATGCCGAAAACAGTTATGACAGCTGGAAAGGATGTCTATTGCTTTATATACGCACTGGCGGACGTAACCGAGTAAGTGCATAGGTGACGTGGCTATGTATTTTGCATAAGCTCGTCTGTACCAGTTTTTCTGGCACCTCAGTGTATGTTGCTCACTTTTTAAGAAGATTGCGTAATGTTTCAATTATCTTGCTTTTAAGGCTACTACCTTAAATTTTATGATGTACAAAATATATTTGATTTTCAGAGGTTTAAAGAAAATGTAACATTCTATGCATGTTAAACCGGGATAATGCGGGTTCGAAGCATGGTCTTTAGCTTAATATATTTGTTAGCGGCTACAGAAGTTTTTAAATACGTTTTCAAAAAGTTGTCAATACCAAAATGTCTGCCATACTTTGACGAAAACAAGAACGCATGTCTATCATCTTATATATGGCAGTGGATTTCACAACTATGAAGATAAATGTTTATAGTTACTGAATACATTTGATTTTCTACAATTTAAGAACAATTTAACATTATATTCAAGTTAAATGTGGGGTGTCTGTGGTTTTTTGAAAGATCACCGGAAGCATCTAAACCTATAGTCGCCTTTCCCCAATTTGTGATTACTGGTTCCAAGACAATGACAGATAAAGTGGCATTAGATAAACGCACAATCCATGCCTCCACCGAGGCCCGAGCCTGGGTCCAGTCAACACCGTCTCGAATAGAAAGCCTCAAGACTACTGGGAAGAAAATTAGTGACGAAGGCCATCGCTTTGCATGTTCACTCAGCGCACACATTTTCTCTGTTACTGCTAACTATGCGTTTGTCGTGGTGTCCAGTATTTCACTTAATGTTACTCGTGCACAATTTTAGATAAAAGAAATCGTGACAAGGAAATGTTTAAGCAAAACAAATTATACGACAAATAGTAGAGCAGCATTCTTCAGCTTTCCTGAAGAGGAAGACCTCAAGCTTAAATGAATTATATCCGTCCTGGTGGCGCTGTGGTCTAAGCGATGGCTTTTGATCATTCTCCCAGGGAAGGGTCCAGGTTCGAATCCCCGTTAAGGCATGGATGTTGTGTTTGTCTTTCGGAACGGGCTCTCTCTCTGTTATTTGATAAACTGGCATGAGATATGACATGTTCGCTATGTAAGTTGCTGCTGTACATGACTTGAATATTTGTTGTACCTTGTGTTACAAATACTATATCTGTATGAACTCAAGAGAAAACTGTATGTGTTAACTAGGACTAATAAATCAAATAAATAACAAAAAAAAATCCCTATCTGTTCTAGAAGCCACGTTTGTGTTTCATCCGGTACATGTGTCCAGGCGCAGTTCTGAAGAATTGTCAAATACCCGCTCCGTAACCACCCCGGTACCATGCCGGCGCTACGGGTTCAACGTCTTTTCTTTCAATTAGATGGTATTTTCATGATAAAACCATTTGAAAGTTAATTGAATTGACTTTAAAATGGTTTTAAATTTTAAAATCAAAATGTCTGCCATAATTTGAGAACAAAAGTACATGTGCCACTATTTTTACTTCCGGTATGGCAGTAGATTTTATAACTATCAGCACAAATGGCAATAGCTTCAGAATATATTTAATTGTGCACATGTAATAAACAATTTAACATTATTATATTCATGTTAAATGCTGGTAATTGTGGTTACCTTTGCTTTTTTGCTTAAAGAGGTCAACGATCACAATCAGCATGTAAGGCTATAAGCATTCGCCTTTCATTTATTTAGGGTTACTAGTTCCACGGAAGGGACAGCTTCAGTACCATGAAACAAACGCACGATCCACTGGGATTCTGTGTTAGTCTAATGGTGCTGCATCACACATTGTATATGTTACGGCGGTCGACTGATCGCGCCCTATCAGAAATCACATGTGCAACAGGCCGCATCCACTTTTCATAAGGGGTGGTCATAATTCAGGGATATCATTCGGTGTGCACTGTATCGTTACAAAACGAAGAAAACGAGAAATGGTGATAAACACAACAATTTTCGCTAATCATGACAAGAGATAAACAATAGCATGTTATGCATAATAAAAACGTAGACTGTATTTGAATTCAAGGTATATTTTAGGATAGCTGAAATGAGAACAAATGAAGGTTTTGTACAGTATTCCAGTAAATATAAAAATGTTGCTGATCTCTCAAAATTCGGCTGAGCGTGCATCTTCAGCCTATTTCCATTACAAGTATTAACAACAAATTCAACTACACTGATGAAACTAGTCGTACTATTTTTTTCTAGGTTGATTTAATACACTGCTGTCCACCCAAAATGCAACACCAAGAAGGACACGAGATAGCAAAGCCAGATTTACTGGATACATAACAAGAGATACAAAGATGAAAGGATTAAGCTTACAGGCCCGTGCGACTTGAGGAACACGCAGACATCAATAGTTTGGGTGGCCCCCATGGCTGGCAATAACGGTCGCTACGCGCCGCGACATCGAACGAAAGAGGCTTTGGATGTGGGCTTGGGGTATGTCGGTCCAGGCTGCTTCCACAAATTGCCACAGTTCATCAGGCGTAGCCGCGGATGGTGCTTGACGGGCCACTCGATTGCCGATCAGCGACCAGACGTGTTCGATGGGCGACATATCGGGAGAACACTCGGGCCACGGCAGCAGTAACACTTGGTGGGCCGTGAAGAATTGTTGCACGATGGGTGCCACGTGCGGGTGCACATTGTCCTGTTGAAAAGTGGCCGCTGGTAGGTACTGCAGGCAAGGAAGGGCTACAGGCTCTAAAATGTCGGAGATGGTGCGGTGGCTGTTGAGTTACCGGCGATGCGTACCAGATGGGGTGCGGATGTCATAACCAATTGCGCCCCAAACCATAACGCCAGGCGACGGACCGGTATGGCGATGCATAATGTAGGCGTCATACCGTCTCTCGCCGCAGTGCCGACACACATGCGGATCTGACCATCGTGGTGTTGCAGACAGAAGCGGAATTCCTAGGAGAAGACAATGTCGTGCCATTCGATAGTCCAGGTGCGGCGTTCAACGGCCCACTGCCTGCGCACTCGCCGGTGGTGTAACGTCAATGGTAATCGGAGCAAAGGACACAGTGCGACAAGTCCCCGCTCCTGCAGACAACGTTGAACGGTACGTGCTGACACAGGTTGTTGCGCAACACACCCTAATTCCTGCGCTAACGTTCGTGATGTGGCAGTTAAAGCCGTCAATGCCCGCCGCAAAACATACCGGTCCTCTCGTTCGGTGGTATGCCGCGTCCGCGGCAATTGCTCACGTCGGTCCGTCCGTCCCTCCTGCACCCAACGAATTCATACTCTCTTCACTGTGGCTGAATATCGTCCCATACGGGCGCCGATGTCTCGGTACGATAAACCGCTGTCGCGATAAGCCACTATTCGTCCTGTGTCGAACTCCAAAACGTGCTGGAATGACTGCCGTATTGTGCAACGAGGCATCAGGAAGCTTCCCACATACAGGTCAGGTAGCATAACACACTTCCACTACTTACACCCCGCATTCTGTGCACCCTTCTTATAGTGCTTCTCGGTGGCTAGCCGGGCGCACATGATTTGCATATGTCCTGCAATGCTAATATCGTTCGTATGTCCTCTCGCGGGCGACGTATGCTGCGAATTTCAGGCCAATCGGATGCTTCCTTCTTGGTGTTGCATTTTGGGTGACCAGCAGTATATATCTGTTAGTAGCTACAGAAGTATTCAAATACGTTTTCAAAAAGTTGTCAATACCAAAATGTCTGCCATACTTTGACGAAAACCAGAACGCATGTCTATCATCTTATATACGGCAGTGGATTTCACAACTATGAACATAAATGTTTATAGTTATTGAATATATTTGGTTTTCCACATGTTATAAACAACTCAACATTATATTCATGCTAAATGTAGTGTATCTGTGGTTTTTTGAAAGATCACCAGGAGCATTTAAAATTATAGTCGCCTTTCCCTAATTTAGGATTACTGGTTCCAAGACAATGACAGATCCAGTGGCATTAGATATACGCACCATCCATGCCTCCACCGAGACCCGAGTCTGGGTCCAGTCAACACCGTCTCTAATAGAAAGCCTCAGGAATGCTGGGAAGAAAATGTGTGACGTCACACCCAGGAGGCCATCGCTTTGCATGTTCACTCAGCGCATACATTTTCACTGTTACTGCTAACTATACTTTTGTCGTGGTGTCCAGTATTTTACTTACTGTTACTCGTGCCAAATTTTAAATAAAAGAAAGTGACATGGAAATGTTTTAGCAAAACAGATTATACGAAAAATCGCAAATCATAATTCTTCAGTTTCCTGAAGAGGAGGACCTCAACCTTAAATGAATTATATCCGTCCTGGTGGCGCTGTGGTCTAAGGGATGGCTTCTGACTGATCAGTCGCATTTTTTCGAGCTCCTGCCAGTATTAGAAGTTTCGTGTGAAGTTTGTGTTTTTTTTTGCGTTTGTTCTTTGACAGTTCGTGTGTTGTTATTACCTGAGTTCCTTCCTCGCAAGTAGTGAGGCGTACAAGCTGTACGTGCTTATTTTTTCGTTTTTCGCCTGTTTTTGAGTGTTGCAAGCTGCAACGCTCGAGCCGTGAGGGTTAGTAGCCGGGCTGGCTACTACCTCCACCAGCATGAGTGCCATATACCCGTCTATATCTCCTTCCTCTGCGCTTTCTTCGTCGTCTGTATCTTCCGTGACCACCATGAATGGTGTTCAGTCAAATAGTGTTGTGCTTTCGTCGCCAACTGTACCGCTGGTTACAAATGTGCCGGAGGCTGGGTCAGAGGTACCCAGCTCTTCTATTCCTGTGTCTCGTTCGTTCGCCGCGGCTGTGAGTGCGACTTCTACTTTACAAAGTGCTTCTGTGTCTTCGCGACCAGAGTTTACACGTGTTGCTTCCGCTTTAAGGATAACATTACCACTCGAGTCTCCTCAAGGTAAGGAACTTTCGTCTGACTTACTTTTAAGTGTATTTGTTCCTGCTCTGCGCGACACCCCCTCCCCCAATATTTAAATGCTATTTCTAAAGTTGTACCCGGAGAAAGCATTGTGTCTATTATCCGCTTGGGAGGGGGTGTTGTCGTGCACTTCACTCATCAACAGGCGGTGGACAAAATCCTTGCTTTTGGCTTGGACATTGGTTCCGTACATCTCCAACCAGTTGCAGCAGCTCAAAGACCAGTGACTGTCACCTTGTCTCCAGTACCCACAGCTGTGCCTGACTCGGTATTAATTGATGCCCTTAACACCATGGGGCGAGTGGTTGGTACCGCAAAGTACCTCCCAGCTGCTGCTCGCGACTCCCCCTGAAACATGTTCAGGGCGGTCGTCGTCAATACCGAGTCATCTTTCCAACCCCACAAGCAATAGTTAACCGGCCAACCACCCTGGAACTCATAACTGAAATCCGGACCTACATTTTCAATCTGTTTGCTGGCGTCCAGTGCTTCCGATGCAAGGGTGAAGGTCACCTTGCATCGGCATGCCCACATTCCACAGCTGCTACTGTTCCAACTCAATCACTTGATGCTGCTGTTCCAGCGGAGACTCTGCCCACCGCTCCGGATTCTTCCCCCATCCTCCCCACTGAATCTGTTCCAGCTGCTGTTCCTGGTTCCACCTCTGTCGTATCACCTCCAGTGGTCCGTGTTGCTTCGGCATCCACTGACCTGCAGGAATTTCCACCGTTGCCAGCGTCTGAAGGGGCCTCCACCCCCAAGGTTCAGCGGACCAAGAGGCAAAACTCCCCTGGCTCAGCGAACCGTCGTGCGAGTTCCTCGGACCGCCAGAAATCCAGGAAGACGGCTACATCCTCGTCACCTTCACCTGGACCGGCTCCTGTTACTTCTTCAGTTTCCATCTACAACCGTTTTACCTGTTTGCCGAACGATGATTCCATGGACGTTACCGATCCCGATTCTGAAGAAACTTTATTTGCTGAATCTGATGACGACTCTCCTGCCCCCTCTCTGGTTGACATCACCTCTATGTTTGCTGACATTGAGGTGCCCTTAACTCCCCTCTCATTCACAGATCTGTATGCCTTGATTGCTCGCCCCAGACGGGCGAAATTGATTACTCTCCCTTGTATAGCGAGTAAACTCTCTCACCTTCCGGAGATGCTAACCCAACTGACGTTCCTGCATGAGTTCTTATTAAATGTTGATCTGCCATCCGGGACAGAGCAGTACGCTCGCCGGTTGGCGTATTTACTTAAAGTTTTGAAGGCAGAACTGGAAGGTTGGATGCAGCCGCCCCAGTGATGCCTTCCCTAAATGTGCTCTGCTTTAACTGTAGAGGCCTTGCGTCTTCAGCCGCGAGTGCTTTGGTCTTCGAGGACGTTCGTTTCCTGAGGACAGATATCCTCCTCTTCCAGGAGACGAACTGTTCCTTGGCGACCGGGTATTCCTGCTGGAGACGCTGGCCCTACGCTTTATCACAACTACCGGACGCACATTGGGTCCGGTACAGCGATTGCATTCCGTACTCGGTTTCATTCTCTTCTTTCAGATATCGTTGAGTCACAGAGTCTGCTGGGCTCCTTTCAAGGTATCTCCTTTAGTTATCTTTCCCGTCGTTTTCATGTTTTCAATTTGTATATGCCACAATCATCGGTTGATGCTGATGCTCTTCTTTCGCATTTGATTTCCCTTCTTTCCCAAATTCCTCCTTCTGAAATCGTTCTTATTGGTGGTGACTTCAACTGCACTCTCCAACCGGGTCTTGACCGTGATGGTTCCGGGGAGAGTCGCCTTAACCTTTCCTCCCAACTGTCTCAACTAGTTAGTAATTTTTGTCTCATTGACGCATTTCGTACCATCCACCCGCTGTCCCGTGAATTCACATGGTTTCCTCCGGCCGCCTTAGCGCATGCTGCGGCTCGTCTCGACCGGTTTTATGTTTCCTAGTTTCCTCCACTCCTCCCTTGTTGAAGTAACCCATCATCCTTCTGTTTCCTCCGACCATCATCCTGTTCTTCTGGAAATATTTTTGTCCTCTTTCTCTGTCCCCCCTCCCCGGTTTGGTCTCTCGATGATTTTCTCCTTTCCGATCCCCCGTTTCAGGCCGAAGTTCGTTCGATTATTTCTTCATCCATTTCTGAACTTCCTCTCACGGTTGACCCAGCAGCTCTGTGGCTTTACACCAAACTTTCTATCCTATCGTTTGCACGTCAGTTCTCTTTTTCGTCCCGTTTTCACCGCTTTCATGATTTAACTATTCTTCACCGTAAACTACAGTTCCTTTCTCCTTCAGATCCATCGTTTGCAGCTCTTCAATCACAACTTCATAGCATTCTATCTTCCTTTGCTTCTTTGTCTCTTACCCGGTTAAAGTTTTCCAAGTTACATTTTCATGATGACCCGTTTCAACACCTTCGACATCTTGAATCCCACCGTGCTCTGAGTTCCAACATTTCTTTTCTCTCGCTTCCAGATGGCTCAACTGTTTCTGATCCAGTGCAGATCTGTGATCGAACTTTTCAGTACTTCACTGATCGGTTTCGATTGCGGGTCCTGCCGCCTGCAGAGAATTCTCCATTATTATCACATCTTCCTCAGGTCCCGTCTTTTTTCCCCCTCCTTGGTTTCACCGATCTCTCCCTCGGAGGTTCGTTTTGCCATTTCTAGTCTGAATGACCGCTCCGCCCCTGGGGCTGACGGTCTTCCACTTTCTTTTTATAAAACCTTTCTTCCTGCTCTGCTTCCTCTTCTCGTTGCTTGTTTCAACTCGATCTTTTCTTCTTCGACTTTCGTTTCTTCTGACTTTGCTTTTGCTCTTCTCCGCCTAATTCCTAAAACTGGTAATCTTGGTCTTCTTTCTAACTGGCGCCCCATCTCGATTCTTAACACCGACTACAAGATCTTTGCAAAAATTCTGGCTCTTCGCCTTAACCCTGTTCTACAATTTATTATTCATCCTGACCAAACTTATACGATCCCTTCCCGTTCGATTGCAACTAACATCACTACCATCCGTGATTTACACTCTCTTGCTTCCCGTCTTTCTGAACCTCTCGCTATTTTTTAACCTAGATCAGAAACAAGCATTCGATTCTGTCCATCATTCTTATCTTTTCTCTGTTCTTCGTCACTTTGGCTTTCCTTCCCTTTTCTGTCAGGCACTTTCCAATCTATATTCCCATTCTTCCTTTCGTGTTCGGACCTCTTCTTTTATGACGGCTGCTATTCCTTTTGCAAGCGGTATCCGGCAGGGTTGTCCCCTGTCGGGTCAACTGTTTGCCCTCACGTTTGAACCACTTCTTATTTCCCTTCGATCTCGTTTGCTGGCAGGCATTCCGCGTGGTGTGGCCTCCACACGGCACCATCGCGTAGTTTTGTCGGCCTATGCGGACGACCTTACTCTTTTTTTACGTTCCCAACAGGCTTTTGGTGTTGTTTTGTCTACCTATACTGAGTATGCTTCAATTTCAGGTGCGGCCCTTAATACCTCTAAATCTGTTGGCTTGTGGGCTGGCTCGTGGTCGTCCAGCGGCGACCGCCCTTGGGGTGCCCGGTGGTCGACCACGGTCATCAAACTTCTTGGAGTGTTCATCGGGAACCCGGTGGCGGTTGCTGCCGCCACTTGGTCCCCTTTGGTGCAGGACATGAATCGACGCCTTGCCCCTTTTCGCCGTTTGAAACCGTTTCTTTCTTTTTTTAGCAGGTAGCATCTTCTTTCCGCTTTTCTTCTTCCGGCCCTTTCTCATACTTGGTTTGCTCATTTCCCTCCTCCCCTCTTTCTTCGTCACGTTCAATGTCTTTTTACAAATTTTATATGGGATGTCGTACATTGGGTTCATCGATCCACGCTTGTCCTTCCGGTTTCTTTTGGTGGTCTTGCCCTTCCGGATTTGTCCCTTAAATCGAACGCTTTCCATCTCCAACATTTTTTGAGGATTTTTTCCCTTCCTTGCGGTTCTTCGATTACTATAATTGACACTTTGCTCTTTCCACGAAGTCCTTTTCTTTCTCTGGCTACTTTTATCCGCATGGATCTCTTTCCACTCATTCCCAATCACTTTCCCGCTACTTACCGTACCGTTTTCTCCCTCTGGCACTCCTTATGTCCAGTCCGCCTCCCCCCGCTTCGACTAACGATCTCCTTGCGGAACCACTTTTCTTCTCCTCTGCCCTTCGTTCTCCAAATTCTCAGTACCTGAACTTCTCCACTTGGTTTGCAAGTGGCGTCGTTCAGGTTTCTCAACTTTTTGATTCTTCTCTTCACTGGAAATCTTTTGATCGCCTTTCCCCTCTGTTACTTGATACCCCTCAGCATCGTGCACAGTTCTGTCTTATTCAATCCTGTCTTATTCGTCTTTATCCTTTACTTGTCAATTCTATTGGCCTCATTCCGTCTTCCGCCCCGTCGCTCAGTCTTCCCTTTCTTCTCTACTTAAACGATTCTCCATTTTTACCCCATCAAGTTACAGCCAAGCTTCTTTATTCGCATTTTCTTACCAATTTCACAGCTCCATTAGCAATTCCTTCTGTTTCAGCTACAGATCTTCCAGGTACGTGGAGTGATCCATCGACTTCCCTGGCTTCCCCGAAAGCCAGGGACATTCATTGGCAGCACCTACACCGTCGGTTGCTCACTCCGCGTACCCTTCATCGTTTTCGTCATTTGGCTTCCCCGCTTTGCTTCTTTTGTTCTACACTTGGTGATGTGTCACATTCCTATGATTCTTGTCTGGTGTTGCAGCCCTTGTTTTCGATTATGTTTTCCCTTCTTTCCAAAGTTTGCCCTTGTCCTCATACAATGTTCCATTTTTATTTCCTCAGACGCCATTCTCCCCCTGTAGATGTCCGCAGTTCTGTTTGTGCATTCATCATTCTCCAAGCGAAGTTGACGATTTATTTGTTTTACCACTGAAGCGTGGATCGAGCTTCTCTCCGGCGTTATCATCCGGCCCGGGTGTTTTTGTGCAGGAGGTACCGATCATCCATCAGATCAGTCCTCCAACTTGAGTATGACATGGCGCGGGTTCGGCAGGATGTGCCTACCTTTTTCTCTCTCTGGTCTCCATATTTGTCATGGTTTCATGTTTCTGCAGGCATTATTGCTCTCCTCCCATAGCCAGAGTTTATTATATTTATATTTATTTTTTTTGATTGGTGTTTTTTTGTTTAGTGCATAATTTTTGTACATACCGTAGATCTGTGTCAGTGGGTTAGTGTCTCCTTTAGTTTATCTTCTTGTTGCTTTCCGTGCACACACATTCCCGTTAATTTGTTGTCGGTAGCGTTTACTGACTTTTTCTTTTCTTTTTATTTTATTTTCCGTCGGCCTCAAGCCGTTGGTCGACAAACTTTTTTGTGTGCCGGCTAAGCGTTTTGGTATTTTCTGTTTATTGTTTACTGTTACCAAGGTGTTTTATGTTGTTTTGTTGATGTTGATTGCATTTTTGCTGTGGCATGCACATTGTGTGATGTGTTTTTGTTTTGTGTTTTGTTGCTCAAGTGTCGGCTTTTTTTTCTAGTTTGCTTTTGGTATCGTTCACCTATTTTATATTTATTACTCGTCGGTTTCACACAGTTTACTGTCGCACGGTTTTGTGTTTAATGTTGTGGTTGTTTTTATATTTTTGTTTTAATTTTTTTCTTGCTGAACGGTTACTGCTGGCGCGTGGTACCGAGGGGTTTTTTTTGTGTGTTGGTTCTGAACCTTACCGACGTGTTTCTTGGTTTTGTCTTGTGTAATCGGTGTTTATTTTTGTGGTTAGTGCTGTGCATACAGTGCGAATTCACTGTTTCGACCCGAATTTATTTGGTGGTGATGCTTGTGTGCAAGTTTAACCCCTGTGTTCTTTTTCACAAAGTTTTCATGGTGTTATTTGTGTATTGTGCATTCTTTATTGTGTTCATGGTGCTATTTGTGTATTGTGCATTGTGTGTTAATTTCTTGGTGTTATTTGAATATTGTGCTTTGTGTGTTGTGTTATTGGTACGGGGTGTTAGTTTCTAGTGGTTGTTTTTTCTCTGTGTTGCTGTCGGTATTAGTGACCGAGATACGCTTTAAATGTAAATTTTTGTTGTTCGTCGGCTTACAGCCATTTGTCAACGCATTTCTCCGAACTACCAGGTGTTGTTTTTTTCCGGCTGCAGCTTGTTGTCGGACCGTGTGTGTGTTTTTTTCCCTTGACAGTTTTGACAAACTCGGCTGACTTTTCTTTACCGCCTTGCTTCATTAGTGGTCTGTCCTGTTTGTATTGTTTGTTGTGCAACTGTTTTCTTTTTATCTTGCCGTGTGTTTTTCTTCAACTTGCTCTGATGTCGTCTGCTTCTTCCTGTAGAGTACTCTCTGTTTATTGCGATATTGATTGTGTGTTGTTATTGTCGTTGCCGGTGAGTTATTGTGCAATTTTTTTCCCGGTGAAAATTTGTGTTTGTATGTTGTCTTTTTGTAAATAAATGCTCTTTTGAAGTTCTGATTATTCTCCCAGGGATGGGTCCAGGTTCGAATCCCAGTTAAGCCATGGATGTTATGTTTGCCTTTCGGAACTGGCTCTCTCTGTTATTTGATAAACTGGCATGCGGTATGACCTGTTCGCTATGTGATTTGCTGCTGTACATGACTTGAATATTTGTTGTACCTTATGTCACAAATACTGTACCTGTATGAACTCAAGAGCAAACTGTATGTGTTAACCAGGACTAATAAATTAAATAAATAGCAAAAAAATCCCCTATCTGTTCTAGATGCCACGTTTGTGTTTCATCAGGTACAGGTGTGCAGGAGCAGTTCTGAAGATTTGTCAAATACCCGCTCCCTAACCAGCCCAGTACCATGACGACGCTATGCGTTCAACATCTTTTCTTTGAATTAGATGGTATTTTCCTGCTAAAACTATTTGAAAGTTAATTGAATTGACTTTAAAATGGTTTTAAGTTTTCATATCAAAATGTCTGCCATAATTTGAGAAAAATGGTATGTATGCCACTATTTTTACTTCCAGTAGTAGATTTTATAACTATGAGCACAAATGGCAATAGTTATAGAATATATTTCATTTTCTACATGTAAAAAACAATTTACCATTATTAGATTCATGTTAAATGCTGGTAATTGTGGGTGCCTTTGCATTTTTGCTTAAAGAGTTCAACGACCACAATCAGCATGTAAGGCTATAAGAAATCGCCTTTCATTAATTTAGGGTTACTAGTTCCAGGGAAGGGACAGATTCACTACCGTTAGACAAACACACAATCCATTGGGATTGTGCATTTGTCTAATGGCACTGCATCACACATTATATATGCTACTGCGGTCGACTGATCGCGCCTTCTCGGAAATCATGTGTTCAACAGGCCGCATCCACTTTTCATAGGGGTGGTCATAATTTAGTGATCTCACTCGGTGTGCACTATATCGTTACTAAACCAAGAGGACGAGAAATGTTGACAAGCACAACAATTTTCGCTAATCATCACAAGAGATAAACAATAGCGTGCTATGCATAATGATGATGTAGACTGTATTTGAATTCAATGTATGGTTTTAGGAAAGCAGAAATGAGAACAAATGAAGGTTTTGTACAATATTCCCGTAAATATAAAAATGTAGATGATCTCTCAAAATTTGGCTGAGCGTGCACGTTCAGCCTATTTGCATTATAAGTTTTAACGACACATGCAAACCATATTGATGCAGCTAGTTGCAATATTATTTTCTAGGTTGATTTAATACTTGAAAAAAAAAGCAACCGAAGATATAGATATCTACCATATTCTTTTTATATATGGATATATGGGCGGTGGTCTATTGGTTTGTAATATAAATATCTTCACTTTGAAAAAGACGATGAAATGTGCTTTCGAACTGTTCCAATGTATCTGATATAATTTGACCGAACAGGAAAGTAAACATCTACCACCAGTCTCCCATATGGTAGTAGATTCTGTAAACTACAATATTTATAGTTACTGAATATTCAAAGCATCAGGTTCCCGTGCGGAATGAGTAAATCATAAAATTTGAGGTAGTAGTCTTAAAAGCACCATAATTAAAACATTATGCAATCTTCTTACGAAGTGAACAACAGATGTAATGTAGAAGTTTAAAGGTTAAATATAAAGCCACAAGAACTTTCGGTCTTCCTAAATACCATCTTCAGATGCAAACAACCTCTTAACTTATTTTTAACCCTTTAGCTTCTGCATTAAATACACTGAAGTGCCAGAAAAACTGGTAAAGCAGTCTAATACTTGGTAGGTCCCCCACTGGAGCGCAGGACTGCAGAAATACGACGGGGCATGGACTCTACTAGCTTCTGGAAATATGCTGTAGGCAAAGCACACCATACGTCCGGCAGATGGTTCCACAATTCGGGTGTTATCCGAGGTCTCGGATACCTGTGTTCGATAGCCAGTTGCATGGCATCCCGAATGTGTTCTATTACGTTCAGATCTGGGGACTTGGGTGGGAATGGCAACACCCCAAATTCAGATGAATGCTCCTTTAATGATAATGCGACGTGTGAAGGTGCATTGGCCTGTTGGAACAGGCCCAACCCATCAGCATGATTGCAGGACATGAACGGGTGTATCTCGTCAGAAAGGATGCGCACATAGCGTTGGCCGATCACGGACGTTTGTAGATGTACCAAGGGTCCCAGTGAGGTACAGCTAAACACACCCATGCCATTACGTGCCCCCCACCAGCCGGTACAGTTCCTGTTGACAGGCGGGATCCCTGGTTTCATGGGGTTTGCGCCACACACGAATCCTTCCATCTGCCCGATACAGTTGGAAACGCGACCCATCAGACCAGGCTACTTGTTTCCAGTCATCAAGAGTCCAGTGGTGGTGTTGCCGTGCCCAAGCGAGGCGCATAGCTCTGTGTCGTGCACACATAAAGGGGACTCGAGTTGGGCGTCGGCTCCGAAAGCCCATATCGTGCAGGGTACGTTGCACAGTGCGGACGCTGATGCTTGTTGAGGCTCCAGCATTGAATTTCGGTGATACTTGCGACAGTGTTGCACGCCTATCGCGTGAAACGATTCTTGACAGCCGACGATGGCCACGTTCACCCAATGTCTTTTTACGGCCACACTGGTATCGTAGGTTGGAGGTTTTGCCGGAATTCTTGTAGTCACGGTACACCCTTGCAATGGTCGTCCGTGAAAATCCGAACTTCGTTTCTACCTCCGAAATACTATGGCCCATCTCACGAGCGCCAACTATGGCACCGCGTTGAAAATCGCTTATGCCGAAAACAGCTCTGACAGCTGGCAAGGAAGTCTATCTCTTTATATACGCACTGGCGGACGCAACCGAGTACGCGCATAGGTGACGTTGCTATGTATTTTGCATAAGCTCGTCTGTATAAGTTTTTCTGGCACCTCAGTGCATGTTGCTCACTTTTTAAGAAGATTGTGTAATGTTTCAACTATCGTGCATTTAAGGCTACTACCTTAAATTTTTTGATGTACAAAATATTTTTGATTTTCAATGGTTTAAAGAAAATGTAACATTCTATTCATGTTAAACCGGGATAATGTGGTTTCGAAGCAGGGTCTTTGGCTTAATATATCTGTTAGTGGCTACAGAAGTGTTCAAATACGTTTTCAAAAAGTTGTCAATACCAAAATGTCTGCCATACTTTGACGAAAACAAGAACGCCTGTCTATCATCTTATATATGGTAGTGGATTTCACAACTATGAACATAAATGTTTATAGTTACTGAATACATTTGATTTTCCACAATTTATAAACAATTTAACATTATATTCGAGTTAAATGTAGGGTGTCTGTGGTTTTTTGAAAGATCACAGGAAGGATCTAAACCTATATTCGCCTTTCCTTAATTTAGGATTACTGGTTCCAAGACAATGACAGATCCAGTAGCATTAGATAAATGCGTAATCCATGCCTCAACCGAGGCCCGAGCCTGAGTCCAGTCAACACCGTCTCTAATAGAAAGCCTCAGGACTGCTGGGAAGAAAACGTGTGACGTCACGCCCATGAGGCCATCGCTTTGCATGTTCACCCAGCGCACACATTTTGACTCTTACTGCTAACTATGCTTTTGTCGTGGTGTCCAGTATTTCACTTACTGTTACTCGTGCACAATTTTAGATAAAAGAAAAGGTGACATGCAAATGTCTGAGCAAATCTAATTATACGAAAAATCGTAAAGCATCAGTCTTCAGCGCTCCTGAAGAGGAAGACCTCAAGCTTAAATGAATTTACCCCGCACTGGTTGCGCAGTGGTCTAAGCGATGGCTTTTGCTCACTTGCCCAGGGAGGGGTCCAGGTTCGAATCCCAGTTAAGGCATGGATGTTGTGTTTGTCTTTCGGAACTGGCTCTCTCTGCTATTTGATAAACTGGCATGCGGTATGACATGTTCGCTATGCAATTTGCTGCTGTACATGACTTGAATATTTGTTGTACCTTATGTCACAAATACTGTATCTGTATGAACTCAAGAGAAAATTGTATGTGTTAACCAGGACTAATAAACCAAATAAATAAAAAAAATCCCCTATCTGTTCTAGATGCCACGTTTGTGTTTCATCTGGTGTCCAGTTGCAGTTCCTAAGATTTGTCAAATACCCGCACCCGAACCCCCTCCCCCGGTACCATGGCGACGCTATGGGTTCAACGTTTATTCTTTGAATTAGATAATATTTTCATGCAAAAACCATTTGAAAGTTAACTGAATTGACTTTCAAATGGTTTTAAGTTTTAATATCAAAATGTGTGCCATAATATGAGAGAAAAAATGGAATACATGCGCTCCTATTTTTATTTCTAGTATGGCAGTAAATTCTGTAGTTACGAACACAAATTACAATAGTTTCAGAATATTTTTGATTTTCCACTAGTGAAAAACGATTTAACATTATACACTGCTGGCCACCCAAAATGCAACACCAAGAAGGAAGCATCGGATTGGCCTGAAATTCGCAGCACGCGTCGCACGCGAGAGGGCATGCAAATGATTAGCATTGCAGGGCATATGAACATCATGTGCGCCCGTCACGCCACCGAGAAGCACTGTAAGAATGGTGCACAGAAGGCGGGGTGTAAGTAGTGGAAGTGTGTTGTGCTGCCGGACCTGTGCGTGGGAAGCTTCCTGATGCCTCGTCGCAGAGTACGGCAGTCATTCCAGCACGTTTCGGAGTTCGACAGAGGACGAATTGGGGCTTATCGTGACAGCGGTTTATCGTACTGAGACATCGGCGGCGCCCGTGTGGGACGACATCCAGCCACAGTGAGGCAAGTATGGATTCGTTGGGTGCAGGAGGGACGGACGGACCGACGTAAGCGATTGCCGCAGCCGCGGCACACCACCGAACGAGAGGACCGGCATGTTGTGCGGCGGGCTTTGACGGCTCGCACCGCCACATCACGAATAGCGATGGGATTAGGGTGTGTTGCGCAACAACCTGTGTCAGCACGTACTGTTCGACGTCGTCTGCAAGAACGGGGATTTGTCGCACGGCGCCAATATCTCTCATTACCATTGACGTTACCCCACCGGCGAGTGCAGCGGCAGTGGGCAGCTGAACGCCGTACCTGGACTACGGAATGGCACGACATTGTCTTCTCCGACAAATCCCGTTTCTGCCTGCAACACCACGATGGTCGGATCCTCGTGTGTCGGCACCGCGGCGAGAGACTGTACGACGCCTGCATTATGCATCGCCATACCGGTCCGCCGCCTGACGTTATGGTTTGGGGCACAATTGGATATGACATCCGCACCCCTCTGGTACGCATCGCCGGTACACTCAACAGCCACCGCTGCATCTCCGACGTTTTTGAGCCTGTAGTACTCCCTTACCTGCAGGACCTGCCATCGGCCACGTTTCAACAGGACAATGTGCGCCCGCACGTGGCACGCATCGTGCAACAATTCTTCACGGTTCACCATGTGTCACTACTACCGTGACCTTCCTGTGCTCCCGATATTTCGCCCATCGAACACGTCTGGTCGCTGATCGGCAACCGAGCGGCCCGGCAAGCACCACCCGTGATGAACTGTGGCAACGTGTGGAAGCAGCCTGGACCGACATGCCCCAAGCCTACATCCAAAGCCTCTTTCGTTGGATGCCGCGGCGTGTAGCGGCCGTTATTGCCAGCCATAGGGGGCCACACGAAATATTGATGTCTGCGTGTTCCGCAAGTCGCACGGGCCTGTAAGCTCAATCGTTTCATCTTTGTATCTGTTGTTATGTGTCCAGAAAATCTGGCTTTGTTATCTCGCGTCCTTCTTGGTGTTGCATTTTGGGTGGCCAGAAGTGTATTTATGTTAAATGTTGGTAGCTGTGGGTTGTTTTGTTTATTTGCTTAAAGAGTTCAACGACCACAATCAGCATGTAAGATTATTATACCATGACAAAAGCTGACGGGGCAAATTCGGACAGAACTGAAAAGTGCGACAATTGCGGACAAATTTTTATTGCATGAAACATTTGCGGTCAAGCTCTTCAAGGGCAGAAACAGCCTCTCCAAAATATTTAACTGACACCCGAAATAATATATAAAAATATAATTGTTTGTTTTGACAGTATTTTTTTTTTGGTGTGTTTTTGGAACTATTTGGGCGGTTGCTAAACTGAACGTTAGGCAAGGTTAATAGGCAGTAATATCAGCTCACCCCGCATTTCTCGCAGACGAATAATCGTGACGTCACTGAGTGACATCATCGTCCTAACATGTGAATTGTAGATCCGAACTGTAGCAATGGAGAAAGATGTCTTATCAACAATTTTTATAACTCAAACACAGAACAAAAGCTTATGCAAAAGCATATTTACATTAAATGCAGAAGAAAGTCAGTCATGTGAATATTTTAGTAACGGAGATTGATTTCGAAAATACCTCGCGCACATTTTGGTTATGCAAAGGGCAGAAAAACGTTTATCCCTTTAAACGTTAATTTAGTTACAAGGGCATTTCTGCTGTTTTTATATAAATTTAGAATGGAAAACTTCCATATTATTGTCATATAATACAAAATTTCTGGCTGTACTGCCGAATTAGAACACTTTCAAGTAGTTCCCGATTTCTCGTGTATCGTTCCGCTTTGCTTACGTACAACCTTATCACACCCAACTTGAAGGAAAGTAGTTCACGATAGATTTGACGCTTATCTTTTTTAGAATTTCGTTATAATGATAATTAAAATGAAATTCAAAAAAAGATGATGAAATATATAAATATATAAATTCATACATACACTGGCGTGCAAAAATTAAGGACGAGACGGTTTTTCGAATGTAACGTCGTGCAGAAGTGCTCCACATCGACCCAAATCTTACCATAAGATCCCCAAGATGTAAGAATATGGGACAAGTGAGCAAAACCGTCCAAACAAGGAATCCAAAGGATACAAAGGCACTTTGTTGAAAAGGTAGCTTCGAGCACAACTGGATAAAAGACAGAAACGTCCATGTGACAGGCGGCTGCCAAGAAAAATCCAGTCTTTAGTAGGGAATATGATCACCCCTGACTGCGTTGCAGGATTTACAACGTCTGTCCATGCTGAGGACGAGGTTGTCAAGGAGCTGTTGAGGCATCGCGGTCCATTCCTCCTGTAGCGCCAATCGCAGCTGCGGAATCGTTTCTGGCGGCTGGTGACGTGCTGCCAACCGTCTCCCGAGAAGGTCCCACACGTGTTCGATTGGATTTAGGTCCGGGGACCTTGCGGGCCAATCCATACGTTGAATATCTTTACTTTCCAACAGCTCTGCGATAGCCACTGTACGATGAGGTGCAGCGTTGTCGTCCATGAAGAGGAATGTGTATACGTCCAGAATCGCTCGTCAGACTAAATCGGCTCTCATCCGTAAACATAACTCGACCCCATTGCTGATGTCTCCAGTTCTTGTGTTCCTGGCACCACAGAAACTGCCGTCTCCGATGAGCAGGCGTTAATGGCGCACACTGTACTGGTCGTCGTGCAAATAGGCCACCTTTGTGAAGCCTTCTGCCATGGTAAAACGCGATAACAGACGTCCAGTTGTCCGTTGCATGTGCCTTGCGATTTCTCCCGCTGTCTGCCGTCTGTCTCTTCTCGCCTGTAGGACAATATACCCGTCCTCGGCCACCGTGGTTGCTCGTGGACGACCACTTCTAAACTCTTGGACAGCTGTTCCTGTCGTTTGAAATGCTCTCTAATCTCGTTAAATGATGCTCTGAGCTATCCCGAACTCCTCGGCCACACTAGTCACACTTCGACCTTCTTCTAACTTCTCAATAACACTACCTCGGGTAAAATAATCCAGATGTCGTTTACTGGATTGCCTGTTGGCCATATCACACGCTGGCAGCAACTCGATGTCGTTCAAACCGATGTACACCTTGCAATAGCTTTCACCGAATTGCTGAGCGTATACCGCTCGTGTGCTTAATACCCTTCCGACCCCCACCCCTAACGTCCTGCTGCATATATGCGCATGCCCTACCGTACCGGACCCTGGTCTATCTCCTGAGTGGTCCTTCGGTCCGTTGTGCCTGCTCGTTCCGCTGTTATGCTAATTTCTCCTCTTCGTCCTTAATTTTTGCACACCAGTGTATATATAAGATAATGAAATATATAATGATATATTTCGTTATAATAATTTCGATTAATATTTATAGCTGTATATACACAGTCGAGTCACATTATTGTGATAACCTTCTACTCTTGACGTCAGCAGCGCGTAGCCAATGAAAGAAGGCACGTGTCGTGATCTGGCTTGAAGGGTATTATAAGGTGTGCTGTAGGCAATCTAAAAACACATCCCTCGTTGCTGTCATCGATAAAAGGAGCGATTTATCTGATTTGCAAAAAGGGAGTGTTATCGATTTTCAGGCTAAGAGTGGCAATATTTCTGAAACAGCGCAGTTTGTTAACTGTTCGCGTGTTGTTGTGGTTAAAGTGCATCGTGATTGGAGAAATGGCACCATTGCGAATAAGCGAAGTGGAAACTGCGGATCACCACATGCCATTGATGTGAGATCGGCTTCGAAGGTGCGTAAGGGCCGATCGACATGCTACAGTAGAGTAACTCACTGGCCGAATGAACCAGGGGCCTACCGGAAGTGTGTCTAAAACAACAGTTCAGCGAACTCTGCAGCATGTGGGGCTCCGATGCAGACAGATAGTCATTGCACCTATGGGAACGAAGGTGCATCGGCAGATAAGGCTTACATTTGCACGGCAGTATCGGAATTGAACCTCCGCTGATTTGCAAAGTGTTGCCTTCTTCGATGAGTCACGTTTTCTGCTTCATCGAACGGATGGACGGTGGCCTATAAGGCAAGAAACATCGGAGAACTAACACTCTTCAACCATTGCTGGCAGAACACAAGCTGGTGGGGTCAGCGTTATGGTCTGGGTAATGTTTTCGTGGCAATCTCTGTGTGCACTCATACCTGTGGAAAGCACTATGGACTGAATTCGTTATGAATCCTTCCTTGCAGACCACGTACACCCATACATGCTGATTGTCTTCCCTGGGGAGGATGGGATCTTCCAGAACGACAATGCGACGTGTCACACAGTTAGAAATGTCCGAGAGTGGTTGGAAGGGCACGATGAAGACTTCAAAGTAGTTCCCTGTCTCCCTAATTCCCTAGACGTATACCCAATTGAGCATCTGTGGGACCATCTCGATCGTGTTGTTCGCTCTATGGATCCTCCACCACGCACCCTCCAGCAGCTGTCAGATGCACTGCAGTCAGCATGGCTCCACATACCTGTGAACACCTTCCAGCACCTTATTGAGTCACTGCCAGCCCGTCTAGTTGCTGTCCGCGCTGCACACGGCGGTTACTCTGGGTATTGTTAAGAGGAAGTTTTCATCGTGCTCTTACAACCACTCTCGGACATTTCTAGCTGTGTGACACGTCGCATTGTCATGCTGGAAGATCCCATCCACCCCAGGGAAGACAATCAGCATGTATGGGTGTACATGGTCTGCAAGAATGGATTCATAATGAATTCGGTCCATAGTGCCTTCCACAGGTATGAGTGAATCCAGGGAATGCCACGAAAACATTCCCCAGACCATAGCGCTGCCCCCTCTAGCTTGTGTTCTTCGAGCAATGGTTATGGAATGTTTGGTCTCCGATGTTTCTCGCCTTATATGACAACGTCCATCCATTCGATGAAGCAGAAATAGTGACTCATAAGAGAAGGCAATCCTTTGCCAATCAGCTGAGGTCCATTTCCGATACTGCCGGGCAAATGTAAGCCTTTTCTGCCGATGCACATTTGTTAGCATAGATCCTAGTATTAAAAGAAATCCGTCTTGTTGCACGATGATATTTATTCAGCTAAAAAACGAAATCTATGTACAGTTTAAAAAACATGAGCACTTTCGGTGTCACATTGACACCTTCATCAGATGTGATTTCACCATGTGGTTACACGCTGGTCTTAAGTACGTGGAGTAGATGCATCATGGGAAAGGTAATGTCAATGTCACATGAACTGTAATGTCAATATCACATGAACTGTACAACTGTACATGTAACTGTACAACTGTATTTTAGACTGTACATAGATTTCGTTTCTTAGCTGAATAAATATCATCGCGCAACAAGACGGATTTCTTTAATACTAGTATTCATGCACGAATTATAGTGTCTACTAGCATAGGTCCAGTAACCATCCTGCTTCGTAGCCTCATACGCAGCAGGGTTCGCTGAGCTGTCATTTTAGACTCACTTCCTGTAGCCCCTGATTCATTCGGCCACTGATTTGTTCTAATGTAGCGTGTCGATCGGTCATCACACACCTTCGAAGCAGACGTTCACCTCTCACATCAATGGCACGTGGTGCTCCGCAGTTTACACTTCGCGGATTCACAATGGTGCCATTTTTCCAATCACGATACACTTTAACCAGAGCAGCACCCAAACTGTGCTGTTTCAGAAATACTGCCTCCCTTGGCTAGAAAGTCGATAATCATCACTTTTTGCAATTCTGATAAATCGCTTTTTTTATCGATGACAGCGACGAGTGATATGATTTCAGAATGCCTGCAGTACACCTTATATACCCTCCAAGCCAGCTTACGACACGTGTATTCTTTCATTGGCTGCTCTCTGTTAACGTTAAATGTAGGAGGTGGTCACAATAATATGACTCGGCTGTGTATAAAATAATTATCCATCCAGTGGTCCTTTATGGTGCTGAGATATGGACATTTACTAATAAGATGGAAATAATTCTCACTGTTTTCAAAAATTGTATATTGTTATGAAGACAAAGTCAAGAAAATCAACTAAGAAAGGTTGTTTAACACAAATTGCTCACAAAAGATCGCATAAGCATAATTACACCAGCACAGACATCATTCATCTAATCTCACATTGTACAAAACAGTGCTCTTGAAACATTGCTTTCTAAAAGTCTTTTCTCTTGACAGGTTTTTGTCAAAAATCAAATTCTTCGAGAAGGAAAATGTAGCGTTAAGTTTAGAAAATTTCTAACAAGATAAAATCAAATTTACATACCACTGGATTTAATGGAAACGAGTGTTTTGTTCGTAAGTACTGCTTTCCTTCTCAATCCTGGTCGTGATATTGAAGTGCATAATTAGAATTTCTATGCTTAATTAAGACACTTTCATCTACAACTAGCGTTGAAGTTATCTGTGCTCAACGGAAAGTTAATTCAAAGTTCAACTTAACTTCAATTACATAATGAACTGTAACCCTTTAGTATTGCAGTACAGTTAACAAGCTTTTTTAGAGGGAGAAGTTTAACGACCACCGCGTGCAACTTAATGCAACATGTTGCCTTCATAATGTTGCAACTTAATGCAACGTTGGGAAGGCAACATTGCCACCTCGGTGGCGCAGTGGTCTGAGCGATGGCTCCTGATCATTCGTCCGGAAGGGGACCGGGTTCAAATCCCGATGAGGTTTGGATGTTGTGTTTGTCTTACGGCACTGGTTCTCTCCCTTCCTTGGAACCAGTGGCCATAAATTAAGGACGGGCAACTGCTTATAGCCCATTGAGATGCTCACGGTGGTCATTGAACCTCCAATAAAAAAAAGCCAACATTTAGGTTCCAATTCAAGTAAAAGTCTAATTATGCAGCTGACATCTGAGTTCCAATTCTACTAAAAGTTCAATTTAAACTTCCGTTTGTTGATGCCCGCTTTAATACCAAAATGTCTGCCATAATTTGAGAGAGAAAAAAGGGTGCGCATGAGCATCCATTACTTTCCGTACGGCAGTAGATTCTGTAACAATAAACAAAGTAGTAATAGTTACTGAATAATTTTGATTTTCCACGGCACATAAACAATTTAACATTATATCATGTTAAATGTGGGTACTTGTGGGATCCTTTAATTTCCTTTTTTCGTTTCATTGTTTAAGGTGGACGTCTAGTGATTTTGCTTCCTGTACTTCAAATGGGAAAACTTCTGTACACATTTTATTCACAATTAATTCGTTCCCAAGGTTGAAAATTTGAACATCGATTAAGATAACTTCATATTATAATTTGGAATACTTTATATTTCCTAAAGCATAACCATAATTACATTAAAAATCAATAATTTTTCCTTTGGTGTTGTTGAGACCAGAAAAAAGATGGCGTGACCTGTACATTGATGACGTCAGTAGACAAACAAATGTTGGATTGCTTAATTATGGTTATGTTTTAGAAAATACTAAGTATTCCAAGTTATAACATGAAGTTATTTTAATCGATGGCCAAATTTTCATCTTTGGGAACGCATGAATTGTGAAGAAAATGTGTACAATAGTTTGACCATTGGAAGTATAGGAAGCAAAACCGCTAGACGTCCACCTTAACAAAACTCGAGAACATATAAAGATATTTATCGGTCGCATTTCTCCAATTTAGAATTTCTGGTTCCAGGGAAGGGATAGACCCAGTGTTGTTAGTGTTGTTGTTTTTTTCCATACTGCATCCGGGACTCGAGTCCGAACCAAGTTGGAACGATTGGTCAGGACAACGATCTTAGATTACTCGGACAGTAGAGCAGCGCTCTGGGTTTGACATCTTTTCTTTAAAAGTCTTTCCCTGATTACGATAAATCGTATAAAATGAATCCAGCTAGTTAGACGTACGCGATCTGTTGCATTGATTAGGTCATATTCTCAAGTTTTTTATTTCGTTGTACTTTTGGAACAATAGGTGGCGCTGCACGTCTGCAGCGTAGTTTGTTGTTGAACGCGTCAGTCGACGAAATGGCGTCTATGCAGGAGAAGGCTAATTGTGTTAGCTGGTTTCATGAAACCAAATCTGCGATTTCAGTGTAGCGGAAGTTTAGACGTGAGTATGATAGAGCTCCGCCTGATGTGATTAGGAACTGATATCAAAAGTTCAAGCAGACGGGCAGTGTCGGTGACCGTGCAGGAAGTGGAAGACCTTCCATTAGTGAGGAAACTGTAGACGCCGTGTCTCATGCATTCATGCGAAGCCCGAGGAAATCAGTTTGTCATGCCTTTAGTGAACTGGGAATACCTATGAAGACAATGCACCGCATTAGCGGCTTCGTTTTTTCGCATACAAATTGCAAATTGTTCAAGCCTTGGAACCTAATAATGGGCCCAGACGTGTGACATTTGCTATGGATATTTTTGAACGTATAGACGAAGACAATGATTACCTGAAGCGGATTTGTTTTACAGACGAATCAACTTTTTGTACCTCAGGTAAAGTGAACACGCATCATGTCCGTATCTGGGGTTCAGAGAACCCACATGTGGTTTCGGAGAAACAGAGGGAGAGCGTTCTGTTTTATTGAGCCCACCATTATATCGGGTATTTACCTCAATATGATTCAGTTCTATGTTACTCCTCAATTCGATGAGCTGCAACCACGAGTTATGTTCAAACAGGACGGTGCGCCCCCGCACCGGGGTGTACCTGCCCGTCAACTCTTAAATGGCAAATTCCCAAACAGATGGATAGGTAGAGATGGTCTCATACCCTGTGCCACCAAGATGCCCAAACATTACGCCCTTTGACTTCTTTTTATAGGGCTACATTAAGGATAAAGTTTATGCAACACCAGTTGCAGATATTAACATTTTAAAGGGAAGAATAACTGAAGCATTTGAAACCATCATAGATGACATGTTGCAGCACACATGGAAAAAGATAGAGTACCGACTGGATGTCCTTCGTGTAACAAAAAGAGCCCACGTTGAGGTATGCTGATGACCTTGAAAAACAACCTCTGGATTTCAGGTAAGTTTTATTGAAAAACCGTGTCTAACGAGCGTCGTTAATTTTTATACGATTTATTGTAATCAGGGAAAGACTTCAGACACACCCTGTATTTTGGTGTTATTTAGACAAACGAACTAACCTGAATTGACTTTTAAATGATTTTCCGCTTGAATACCAAAACATATGCCATAATTTGAGTAAAAGAGGATGTGTGGATCACCATTACTCGTCATTTGGTATTAGATCCTACAACTACAAACACCCACATTGTTTTTTAATACAATGCATTTTATTTCAGTTAACAGGAACAGTTACTGAGTATTTTTGAGTAGCTACTGAAGATTTTGGTTAATAATGATAATTGTCGGATATTTTCTGAGTTTTCTGCGAGCGTCAAACAGTTTAACATGACATGCTTGTAACATGCGGTAGGCCGTGAGTTCGTGGTTACTGTTTTACTTTAGCATTTACATTTGTGGTGAAAAATTCGCTGCAGTATCCTTTTAAATGGTTGTCGATGTAATATAAATATACACCGATGAGCTATCACATTATGACCACCTATCTGATAAGCTGTAGGACCCCCTTTAGCCCGCAAAAAGCGGCAACTCGATGAGGTGGCTATAGGTATCCAGCGGTATCTGGTACCATAATGTCAACAGCAGATCCTCTAGTTTCCGTACGTTTCGGGATGGTGGTGATTTAGCGCGAGCTCGCTTTTCCAAGTCGAACGACAAATGTTTGATTGGGTTCATGTCAGGTGAATTGGGAGGCCAGGTCATTAACAGAAAGTCACCGGCATGTTCCCCAAACCATTCCTTGACGCTTCTGGCAGTGTGGCATGGCGTATTATCCTGTTGGTAATGACCATCACCAGCAGGGAACAGAGTTGCCATGAATGGGTGAACGTGGTCCGCAACGATGTCCAGATAACTGACAGCTGTCAGGGATTGCGCTATTGGGATAATGGAGCCTAAAGTGTACCAAGAAAACATCACCCACAGCATAACACAGCCGCCGCTTGCCTGTTTCCGCCCAACAGTGCATCCAGGTGCCGTAGGCTCCGTTGGTAATCGGCCTATCCGCGCTCGGATGCAACAGGAATCTTGATTCGTCAGACCAGGACACTTCCTTCTAATTATCCACGGTCTAACCTTGATGATCTTGGGCCCATTTCATGCGTTGTTGGCGATGACGTGCACTGAGCATAGGGACCCGGCTGGGTTTACGGCTACTGAAGCCCATGCGCAGAAGGCTGCGATGAAGCGTGTGCTGTGACACATTGCCTTGATCACAACTACTGTGGCCCCGCGGTCGCTGAGAATAATGCGAGACAGTCTCTGCTTCCCTTTATCATCTTTATCATCAACGAGCTGCGGACAACAAACGGCTGTTTCAACGGTTCGTCGTTGCACCACTTTTGATACGTACGCACTACAGCGGCACGTGAATAACCCACAATCCGCGCCATTTCCGAGATCGTAGTTCCTAGGCGCCGTGCCATCACAGTTTGTTCTTTATCAAACTCAGATAAATCGGCTGCCTTTTGTGTGACGTACCTGCCAGCAGGACGCGCACGACATAAAGGCAGATAGCAGTCAGGATGAACGTCTGCGTAGCTCAGTTGGTAGAGCGACTTGTTCCGGAATGAGGGGACCCAGGTTCGAGCCCCGGCGTGGACAAAAATGACGGAGAAATTTACTTCGTTATAATGGCGCCCGAACTTTCAGGATGACCCGGCCGTTCGAAATCTCGTAATGGTGTGATGCTATTTCCACACCGCGAGATAGGAAAAATCAGAGAATCCCTTCTCCAGCGCTTCGAAAAATAAATGTGTGTGACGTTGCATTCCACAGACCAGATTGACTGGGAGTTCTCAGGTGCACGCTCTACAGCGGAAGGCTGCCTGCAACGATTCATGGTCACGGCTGACCCGTGGGCCATGCCCCCGGCTCTCTTTCGGAGGGGGGGGATGTGACGTACCTGCCAGCAAGACGCACACAACATAAAGGCAGATAGCAGTCAGAATGAACGTCTGCGTAACTCAGTTGGTAGAGCGACTTGTTCCGGAATAAGCGGACTCGGGTTCGATTCCCGGCGTAGACCAAAAATGACGGAGAAATTTACTTCGTTATACTTTCCCATTCTGACTTCTAACACTCTACTAACCGAAAGCCGGTTCTCTGGTGGTATATATACTGCTCTGTGAACCTCGCCTGCGCCACCGTTTGGTCTCCAGGGGTGCTCATTTCTCCAGGCTGGGGGTGGTCATAATGGAATGGCTGATCGGTGTATCTGCCATAATTTTAGGAGAAGGGTATGATATTCCAATTACCTCTCGCATGAAAATATATTGTATAACCATATAGGAGCGTGTTGAACTCTTATTTTAATTTTTGCATTTTTGAACTCATTCGTGTGGTTAACCTTGCTCTTTCGAAACTGTTTATTGACTTTTCACACAAGACTCTTCTGATAACGCTTATTAAATTAGTCTTTTCGCATGAGCGTGTCATTTCGGCATGAAATGCCATATCTACTTTTGGATCGCCTTTGTACATATTGTGCATAGTTTTTCCATTTCTTTCATTTCGCTTAGTTTCAGTGCATCTGTTTTTTTTCTTTTTTTGCTTTGTATAAAAGACTACTTACTAAAAAAAAACAAAGACAAAAAAGAAAACAACGGATGAATGGCAACTGTCAATAAATATTTTCTATTTCTTACAAGCTATGAAAAGTTTAGCATGTTATGGCGTACTAAATATGAAACTGCGCATTCGACGCAGTTTCATATTTAACGCCTTTGGTTTTAGCATACATATTTGTATTGAAAAAGTCTATTTATTATACACTGCCGGACAATTGCTAAGGACGGATGACAATAGCAACGATAGCAACCATAAAATGGAAGGCAGGAAAATGTGGAAATTACCATAAGTGCGGGATACAGTAACACGTGTTGTGCGTATGCAACTTTTGGATTGCCGAACTTGTTCGTGACGTCATAGCGCTGATAAGAGATATAAAGGATTTGACGCGTATTGACCGTTGTTGTTCAAACGCAAAGTTGAAAGGGAAAGAATCGATTGACGAACTTGCAATTTTCAGTATGTCTTCCCGACATCACCTAGATGATTTTACGCGTGGCCGTATTATTGGCAAGATTGAAGAAGGGCGAAAAATAACAGATGTTGTCAGGGAGTTCGACGTCAGCCAGTGTTGTTTCAAGGCTTTTGAAATCATTTCAAACAAATGGAGAGTGTAGCAAACGTCACGGGGGAGGTCGTGTTCGCAGTACGACACCTGCAGAAGATCGGTACATAGTGCTATCAACGAAAAGACACCGGCGCAGCACAGCTAGTGAGGTAGCAAATCAGTTTATAGCTGCTACTAGCAAACGGATCTCCCGAAAAACTGTCGCCAGACGTTTGCATGAAGGAGGACTATACGCCCGCCGTCCTGTTGTGTGCATCCCATTGTCCAGACGTCACCGTACCGCCCGTTTGCAATGGTGCCATCAACATCGCAATTGGACTGATAACGACTGGTCTGCTGTCCTCTTCTCAGGTGAGGGTAGATACAGTCTATCGTCTGATTGTCGACGACAACTGATCTGGCGTGATAGTGGTACTGCATATTGTCCAGCAAACATACAGGAAAGGGACCGATATCCGACATGTAGTGTCATGGTATGGGCTGGTATCATGATCAATGGTCGTACGTACCTCTGTGTGCTTCCAACTGGGACTATGACTGGCCAACGATACATTAATGATGTTCTGCTACCTCATGTTCGCATATTCCGTGGTGCTGTCGGTGATAGATTCATTTTCATGGACGACAACGCAACATGTCATCGAACAGTCGCTGTCCAGGAGTGTCTTGAGAGCGAGGATATTCACCGCCTCGTATGGCCAGCACGTTCTCCAGATCTGAATCCCAATGAAAATGTTTGGGATGCTTTGGGGAGGAGTCTTGCTGGTCGCCAATGCCCTCCAATAAACAAAGACACCCTCGTCCGTGCACTGACAGAGGAATGGGATAAATTACCCCAACAGCTGCTTGATAATGTTGTGCAAAGCATGACACGACGTGTGGAATCTTGCATCGCTCTCCATGGTGGCCATATCCCGTATTGACATCTTACGCCGGAACGCCTGCGGACGGTAATTGCATTGTTTTCACGTTTACGTATTCAGCACAAAATGGCATGTTTATCCCTTGAACACGTTCCAAAGCCTTCTGGATTTCAGAGCACAATAAATTGTCTTTCTTGTAATGTCCTGGCATTCTGACATTATTTTATTTCACTTGGCATCCAACCACACTTACTTTTTTATGCGCTATATAGCCGTTTATGATCCGTCCTTAGCAATTGTCCAGCAGTGTATAATCTTAAAATGGCTGTCCGCTTCAATATGAAAGTGTCTGTCATAATTCAAGAAAAAAAAAAAAAGATGCACTTGTCTCTATTATTTTGTGACGTACTACAGAGGTGAGCCAGATGTTAAGACGGCAAGTAGCAGTGATAAGCACTTGGCGGCGTAGATTAAATGGGAAAGCATTCGGCTTCGGAGCGGAAGGATGTGGTTTCACATTGGCGCCCGAACGTAAAAATGGAACTACTGGCTGTTAGGTTCTTCGAAAAATGTGTGATGCTTCTTCCACCCATTGTCTGGAATTAGTGAAAATTTCTTCTTCCACAGAGAGTTACTTCAAGCGTGGTTTACGGCAGACCCGAAAACCTATCATTTGCCTCTCCAGTGGCGCAGTGGTCTAAGAGATGGTTTCTGATCATTCGTTCGAGATGGGTTCGGATTCGGATTCCGGTGAGTCGTGGATGTTGTGTTTGTCTTACGGCCCTAGCTTTCGCCCTTCCCTGGAACCAGTGGCCCTAAATTAGGGATGAATACTACTTATAACCAACTGAGTTGTTCACAGTGGTCGTTAAACCTCCAAAAGTAATAATAGTAATAAAAAAAAATCCTACGATTACGCCCAACCCCTTTCTCAACAGTGGTGGGTATATGTGACCTACTTCAGAGGTAACGCACATGTCAGAACGGCAAGTAGCAGTGATAAGCCCACGCCGGTGTAGCTTAATTGGGAAAACATTCGGCTCCGGAGCAAAATGATGTGGTTTCGAAGTCGCCACGAGCAGTGAGAGAGTTTGAATTTCACAAATCACAACTTCCCGTAGCATACTGAATTCCACAACTACCCACACAAGGGGCGATAGTTATCAAATGATTTTGATTTTCCTCGAGTTAGAAACGATTCAATATAATCTTCGTGTTAAATGTGGGTTCGAAGTGTTGTCTCTGGCTTGATGTATCTAGTCGTGCCAAAAGTGTTGAAATACTACAAAATTATCATTTAAGTACCAAAATGTCTGCCATAATTTGACAAAAAGAGAAAGAACTCATGTCCATCATTTTTTATATGGCAGTAGATCCTACAACTGTAAACACAAATGTTTATAATTGTTGAACGTTTTTGATTTTCCACGAGTTTCAAACAATTCAACAATATATTTGTGTTAAATGTAGGTATCTGTGGGTTCTTCTGATTCATTTTAACTACCACCAGTAGCATCTAAGGCTATATACACGGTCGAGTCACATTATTGTGACCACCAACTAATATCCAGAGTAACCGCCGTGTGCAGCGCGGACAGCAGCTAGGCAGACTAGGAGTGACTCAACATGGTGCTGGACAATGTTCACAGGTATGTTAAGCCATGCTGACTGCAGTGCATCTCACAGCTGCTGGACGGTGCGTGGTGGAGGATCCATAGGGTGAAACGATCGAGGTGGTCCCGCAGATGCTCAATTGGGTTTCAGTCTGGGGGATTAGGGAGCCAGGGAAGTACTTGGAAGTCTTCATCGTGCTCTTCCAACTACTCTCGGACATTTCTAGCTGAGTGAAACGTCGCATCTGGAAGATTCCATCCTCCCCAGGAAAGACAATCAGCATGTATGGGTGTACATGGTCTTCAAGGGTGGATTCATAACAAATTCTGTCCATAGTGCCTTCCACAGGTATGAGTGGACCCAGAGAATGCCACGAAAACATTCCCCAGACCATAACGCTGCCACCACCAGCTTGTGTTCTTCCAGCAATGTTCGAAGAGTGTTTGTTCTCCGATGTATCTCGCCTTACACGCCAACATCCATGCGTCCAATGAAGCAGAAAATGTGACTCATCGGAGAAGGCAATCCTTTGCTAATCAGCGGAGGTACAATTTCGATACTACCGTGCAAATGTAAGCATTTTCTGCCGATGCACCTTCGCTAGCATAGGTGCAGTGACCATCCGTTTGCATCGGAGCCCCCGTACGCAGCAGGGTTCACTGAACTGTCATTTTAGACGCACTTCCGGTAGCCCCCTGGTTCATTCGGCCAGTGAGTTACTCCACCGTAGCGTGTCGATCGGCTCTCACGCACCTTCGCAGCCAACGGTCACCTCTCACATCAATGGCACGTGGTGCTCCGCAGTTTCCACGTAGCTTATTCGCAATGGTGTCATTTCTCGAATCACGATACACTTTAACCTCAGCAGCACGCGAACAGTTCACAAAATGCGCTGTTTCAGAAATACTGCCACCCTTGGCCCGAAAGGCGATAATTATCCTTTTTTGCAAATCTGATAAATCGCTCCTTTTATCCCTGGTAGCAACGAGTGATATGTTTTCAGATTGCCTACAGCACCCCTTATATATATTTCAAGCCAGCTCACGACACGAGACTTCTTTCATTGGCTATGCGCTGTTGACGTCAAAAGTAGGAGGTGGTCACAATAATGTGACTCGGCTGTGTATACTCTTCGTGTTAAATATGGACACTGGATTCGCAGTGTTGCCTCTGGCTTGATATATCTAGTCGTGCCAAAAGTGTTGAAATACTCCAAAAATTATCATTTAGGTACCAAAATGTCTGCCATAATTTGACGAAAAGAGAAAGAACTCATGTCCATCACTCTTTATATGGCAGTAGATCCTACAACTATAAACATTAATGTTTATAATTGTTGAATATTCTTGTTTTTCCACGAGTGCTAAACAATTCAACAATATATTTGTGTTAAATGTAGGTATCTGTGGGTCCTTTTCATTCATTTTAGCTACCACCAGTAGCATCTAAGGCAGTCACATTTCCTAATTTAGGATTATTGCTTGCTAGGTAGGGACAGATCTAGAGTCATTAGACAAAAGTACCACTTATGTCTAACGCGATCCTCGAGCCCTGGCCCCTTTACAGACGATTGATAAACCATTGGGTTAGCACGGCAGAGCTGCGGGTACGACGTCATTTTTCAATTAGACTACAGTTGCGTGCTAAAAAACTAACTGGATTTATTTTTTAAACGATTCTCCGTTTTAATATCAAAATATTTGTCATAATTTAAAAAAAAAAACAAAAAAAAAAACCGGAATGTACGCATTTCCATCACTTCCTCTTAGCAGTAGATTTAACAACTAAAGACACTGATTTCCATAAATTAAGGAAAAAAAGAAAAGAAGCGGTGGCTCAAAACATACACGATGAAATGTTATGACATTTTGCCAAATCCCTGTATCACACCGTACTTTACTGAAAGACTAATTTCGTTAGAAACATTTCATTTCGACAAAAATGACCACATACAGAATAAGGGTGAAAAATAAGGTATCAAAATAAAATAGCCAAAAATCAAATTCAGGGTCATTTTTCCATTAGACATTTTCGCGAACCCCACCCCTAGAGCATACCAGACATAGCCGATCATTCTCTATATGGGATGGCTAGACTGGTCAGGAGACATGGATATCCAACCCCTACAGACAGTGATCGATATCTCAGGTATACTCATACGGACAATAGGCTGGTCGTCTGACAATGACCCATACCTACTATTGACACGTCGGGAGACCTGTCTAGCCAACCCATACGGACAATGTTAGATACGTCTGGTACGCTCATACGGACAATAGACAGATCGTCTGACAATGACCTATACGGACTATAGACTGGTCGGGAGACCTAGCTAGCCAACCCATAGGACAATGTTAGATACGTCTGGTACGCTCATACGGACAATAGACAGGTAGTCTGAAAATGACCCATACGGATTATAGACAGGTCCGGAGGTCTGGCTAGCCAACCCATAAGGACAATATAGATAGGTCTGGTATGCTCATATGGACAATATACAGGTCGTCCGCCAATGACTCATACGGACAATAGACAGGTCGGGAGACCTGGCTAGACAACACATACGGACAGTGATCGATATGTCTGGTATGCTCACACGGACAACACACGGACAACACACGGACAACATACGGATTACAGACAGGTCAGGAGGTCTGGCTAGCCAACCCATAAGGACAATATAGATATGTTTGGTTTTCTCATATGGACAATATACAGGTCGTCCGCCAATGACTCATACGGACAATAGACAGGTCGGGAGACCTGGCTAGACAACCCATACGGACAGTGATAGATATGTCCGGTATGCTCACACGGACAACAGACAATTCAGGAAACCTGACTAGTCAACCCATACTGACAATGATCGGTATGTCTGGTGTACTCATACGGACAATAAACAGATAATCTGACAATGACCCATACGGATTATTGACAGGTCAGGAGACCTGGCTAGCCAACCCATACGGACAATGATTGATATGTCTGGTATTCTCATACCGACAATGGACAGATCGTCTGACAATGACCAATACGGACAATAGACAAGACTGGAGGCCTAGCTAGCCAACCCATAGGGACCATGATCGATGTGTCTGATATGCTCATATGGACAATAGACAGGTCGGGAAACCTGGCTAGCCAACCAATAAGGACAATGATAGATATGCCTGGTATGCTCATATGGACAATAGACAGGTCGGGAAACCTGGCTAGCCAACCCATAAGGACAATGATAGATATGCCTGGTATGCTCATACCGACAATCGACAGGTCGTCTGACAATGACCCATACAAACTATAGATAAGTCGAGAGACCTGGCTAGCCAATCCACACGAACAATGATCTCCCCTTGGATATATTGTTCTGCCATCCTCTCTCCGTGGGGACGAGCGTTATTGTCTTGTAGGAAAAATGTATCTGTGACCTATATAAGGGCAAACATAGGGGTCCAATACATCGTTGCTATAGGGTCGTGCATTCGTGGTTCCTCTTGGAAACAAACAGAGGTCTGTGCTTCCACCTAACGAGATGCCACCCCAAACCAGCAAGCTACAACCACCATTAGTGTACCTTTCACTGGTCATAGAGGGAAGATATCGTTCCTTCGTTTTCTCCAGATCACAGCACACCTGGAATCGCTCTGCACAGCAAATCTAGACTCATCCGTGAAGAATCTCTGTTGGTTTTTAGCCCAATTGACGTGAAGTCTTGCCCAATTCAAATGTTCTCCCCTGTGATGAGGGGTAAAGGCACGCAGAGTGCTCGTCGTCTAGAATAAAGACCTCCTTCGTGAAGCCTTCTCCGCACAGTAGAAGCAGATGCCACCATTCCTGCTGCCGGAACCATTACAGATCCCAGCTGGGACCGAATAGCCGTCTTATACCTTCGGGCAGTTTACTCAGAGATATCGGTCATACATGGAACTTTAAGCCCTAGGTTTCTCATTGCTGTATCTTTTAGAAGCTGATTGCGCATTTTAAAAGTGGTTCCACCTACTGTGGACCACAGGACTTACACGCAGCCATCTTGCAACTTCTACCTGACTTTGGCCTGCCTCAAGTCTTTCCATTGCCCTCCACCTCAGTTCATCTGTTAAATGATGTTTCGATAAATCTGCTATCTCAAAATCCGTTCTTTATGTTCCCCAGACGAAGTGACGCAACAGCTCCTTTATGCTGCAGCTCATTTGCATAAACTGATGCCATTGCAACTAATTTGCATACGATACCCTAACCCTTCATTACGTTTCACGTCATATAACCAAGTTTCGCGCATTTCCAATTCTTCTTTCATAAATAATCGCGACTTTTCAATTTTTTCCCTTTTAAATTACAGAAACCAGCCGTTTTAGATTAATTACTGAATAGTATTGTTAATTATAATAGCTGCTTCATATTTTTGATTTTCCATGAATGTTAAGTAATGTGTCATGATATGCCCGTTAAGTGTGCGACGATGTGGTTTCGATACGTTGCCTTTGGTTTGATGTATATACTGAAAATGTGAGCTTTATGGACTATAAATGGTTTTCCGCCGTAATATCAAAACATCCTTCGTACTTTGAGAAGAAGGGGATGTATAGATTCTATAACTGTTAACTCAAATGAAAGTATTTCATGAATATTTTTAATTTTTAAAGAATTATGAAGAATTTATGTTATTTGTTGGTAGCTGTGGATTCTTTGTTTGTTTGTTTGTTTGTATGTATGTTTCGGAGGTCCACTACCTCACACAAACAGATTCGCGGCGACGGCGAGCACAGATTGAGCGACTGAAAGGTGGTGAGGGAGGAATAAAAAACAGTATTTGCTCAGGAGATGTGTGTATGTGTGTGTGTGTGTGTGTGTTTGGCGACGGAAAAGCGAAAGGAAATAATAAAAGCACTGAAACATTTTTGTCTTTACGCAAATTGATCTGTCTGTAAGGGCAACCACGGGATGTTTGTTGCCAGCGGAAGATAAGTAATTCTTAGTTTTGCAGTAAAAAAAGAAGGAGGGAAAAACTAGGTAACTAGGTGAATGCCACTTATATTTTGCTGATAACCGTGCTGAAATTCGTTACATGCGGTTTCTTCAAAAATAATGTTCGTAACCTGCAGTTGAAACAGCAAAAGGTAAAATTAAGATGTTCAAGGGAACTATCTATAAGAACTTCGGTTTATGCGGAACTTCGTATTATGCGAGCTAGTTATATGAGAGTTCGACTGCAGTACATATATATGAAGCATATTATCCCATGCAATATTATATACATTTTGTATAGATAAAAAATATCTGAGTACGAAAACACAGACCAACAAGAACACACAAACACACACACACACACACACACACACACAATCTCCATTGCTGTCCTGTGCAATGAAAGTATAAGAAACAAATTTCTTTTCTGGTTTAATAATCACCGCGAGCAACTCAGTGGGTCGTAGAAATTTGCCCGTAACTAATTCAGCGCTACTTGTTCCAGGAAAGGGAGAGATCCGGTGTCATAAAACAAACACACCATCCATGCCTCACCTGGAATTCGAATCCGGATCCACTTCGCACCGCAGGGGCCTAGCCTACGCAAAGCCACTACACGACGGTTCTGTGATTCGATATAATGTCTTTAGATGAACTTATACTTCTGTGCTGAGAAGGCGATTAAATGTATTTTCAAATGGTTGTACGGATTAATATGAAGATGTTTGCTATAAGTTGAGAAAAACTGGGAATGAATCCTCATTAGTTCCCTTATGACAGTAGATTTTATAACTAAGAACACCAGTGGTAATATGTACCGAATACATTTGATTTTTAGGAAATATTATAAGCTATTTAAAATTATGTTTATCTTAAGCGTGAGACGGTTGGTTTAGGTTCAAAGGACTGCCGTTGGTTTAACACACATAATTTGGCTGAAGAAGCCTATTATGTAAGCTTTAAATGGTAATGCGTTTTAAATTCGAGAAAAAGCGGATGCACGCGTCTTTATTACTTCCATGCGACAATGGATGCTCAAACTATAAACACAAATGACTATAGTTACTAAATATTTTAATTTTATTTTTCACTAGTTATAAATAATTAAACACTATATCCATATTGAATCTGGAATGCCATGTACGCGATTCTCTTCGGCCTAACATTTATTGGTGCAAGGAGCCATCACCGCTCCGGTGGTGCAGTGGTCTAGGCGATGGCTTCTGATCGTTCGTCCGGAAAGTGGGTCCGGGTTTGAATCCCGGTGAGGTATGGATGTTGTGTTTGTCTTACGGCACTGGGTCTTTCCCTTCCTTGGAACCAGTGACCCTAAATTAGGGACGGGTGACTGCTTATAACCCTTAGAGTTGTTAAACATCTAATAATAAAATAAAAGTCATCAATGAAATAACAAACTGTGCTGCCATAATTTGACGAAAGGAGAAAGGACTCATCTCCATCGCTTCTCATATGGCAGCAGATCCTGTAACTATAAACCTGAAGGGCAATAGTTATTGATTTTTTTATTTTCCACAAGTAACAAACAATTTAACAAATATATTCATGCTAAAAAGGGGTAGCTGTGGGTGATTTCGATTGCAGTCTTTTTGTTTCTGAGTTTAAGTACCACTGTGGGCTTCTAAGTCTATAAACACAGTCTCTCGTCCCAAATTTAGAGCCACTGTTTCTAGGAACGGGAGAGAATAGTCGTCATTAGATAAAAACGTACCACACATGCCCTCTCCGGGATTTCATACCGAGGCCACAGCTCGCATGGTTGAATAGGAATCCACCCTCAAACCACTCGTTCATCAGAGCCGAGTGGTTTGAGGGCCACTTCTATCCAATCATGTCAAATTGAGCCGAGTAGTTTGAGGGCGGACTTCCATCCAATCATGCCAAATCGAGCCGAGTGGTCTGAGGGCGAACTTCTATCCTATCATGCCAAATCGAGCCGAGTGGTTTGAGGGCGGACGTCGATCCAATCAGGCGTATTGCCTTTGGATTAACTTATAGTATTGTGCTGAAAAGGTAATTATTATAAATATGATTTTCAACCGTTGCTTGCTTTAATACTAAGATGTATGTCATGATTTAAGAAAAAGAGGATACAGGAACCCGAGAAACACCAATGGTAATAGTTACTACATTTTTGATGTTCCAAAAGTCTTAACCTATTTAACGAAACATTCATGTCAAATAAGAGACATAACCTATTTAATGAAACATTCATGTCAAATAAGAGACGCTGTACGTTCGACGCATTTTCGTTGGAGTAATCTATATTTTTGCGCTGCAAAAGGCGATTAAGAATATTTTCAAGTAATTGTCCGCTTTAAAATTAGCATACCGACCACAATTTGGCAAAAAGTTGATTATACTCTCTCTCATTAGTTCTCATATGATAGCAGCTCCTGGCACCAATAGTAATAGTTACTGACTTTGTTTATTTTCCACAAGAAATAGACGATTTGATATAATATGGATATTAATTAAATAAGATGCGAGTTCTAAGTACTAAGACTTTATAGCCAACAATAAAATAAGAATGAGATGTAATATAACTGTTGATACACCAAGTATGTAAAAGTATATTGGCGTAAGGAATTGAACATATATTTTGCCAAGCTTTCGCTCATTGACGGACGGCTTTTTCAAGGCTAACAGCGTGGAACAAATTCAAGTACCAGAACGTTAAAATTTAAATACGTGCATAATTACATACGAGAGAAACAGAGTGATTAAATACACAGTGTATTCTAAATTTGAAGTCATGGGATGTGTTGGTTGGGCACGTTCAAGTCCGCAGTTCCTGTATGGGACGTTATTAAAAAATTAGCTCCCTACTCCAACCCCAAAGCAACAGCATTCGGAGAAACTCTGGAAACCATCACTAGTCGTGGTGTACCATGACAGCGTCCTGGAGTTACCAAATATTTGTGTCCCATGCTTAAAAGAGTTTCCCTCTCCAAGTTGCCACGTGCACAACCAACACATCATGTGACTTCAAATTTATTTATTTTTTGGTTGGAGGTTTACCAACCACCGTGAGAAACTCAGTAGGCTATAAGCAGTCTCCCGTCCTTAATTTAGTGCCACTAGTTCCAGGGAAGGAGAGAACCAATGCCGTAAGACAAGCACAACATCCACGCCTCACCGGGTTACAAACCCTGAGCCATCTCGGACGAATGGTCAGATGCCATTGCTTCGATCACTGCGCCAACTGGGCGTCAAACTTCAAATTTAGAATACGCTGTGTGTTTAATCATTCTCTACTTGTCTCATAATTATATTTTAACGTTCTAGTATTTCAGTTTGTTCTACGCTGTTAGCCTTGAAAAAAGGCAAACGTTGATGAGCGAAAGCCTAGCAAAATGCGTGTTTAATTCCTTACGCCAGTGAACGGAGTTATTTTAGTTTTAAGAATGAGATGGTTTTAAAAGTATTGTTGAGTTAAGCACAAAGATTTAAGTTAAAATTCGGTCTAGGCTGAAGTGACAAGAACACCCAACACTATTTATTTAATAGCATACTATGTATCAGTCAGTATACAGAAGTTTAGCAACATTTCGCGTTGAATGTATGGACTAGACTTGACGTCGATGACTGAAATTGGGCTCGAACTCTGAAAAGCAAATTTACTTGCTTTAATACTAAAACAGCTGGAACGCCATGGTGTACAGATCTCAGAAATAACCCTTCCTTGTCATGAAGGATTATTTCTGTACATACGGTAAAGAGTGAGGAAGGATACGAAGCTAGAAAATTGTTTTGGAGAAATGACGTGAGCGTTTTAGACAAACCCCTCAGAAGAAAATGAACGGTGCTATTGTTGTTGAAGATCTGAGAAATTAGGTCACAAAGGAACCTTCAACGGCTTATATCTGAGATCAAGCGTGTACAGAATAATCATGAATGAAATACGGGACTACACCATATAATACAAATTTTAAAGATGACAATCCGTTTTTTGGCGTAATTACACAAAAAAAAAAACAAAAAAAAACCGGATTGTCATCCTCAAAAATTTATTCTTTTTTTATTGGAGGTTTAACGACCACCGTGAGCAACTCAATGGGCTATAAGCAGTCGCCAGTTCCTAATTTAGGGTCACTGGTTCCAGGGAAGGGAGAGAGCCAATGCCGTAAGACAAACACAACATCCTTGCCTCACCGGGATTCAAGCCCGGAACCCTTTCGGACAAATGATCAGAAGCCATCGCTTAGACCACTGCGCCACCAAAATTTGTATTACATGGTGTAATCCCGTATTTTATTCATGATTTATCTGCTCCTCCGGGGCAATCACGGGATAAGATTCTTAACCTCCATATTCGCGAAACATGAATGCCGGTTGCTTCGACTAGCGAATCCTGTGATGGTTATATTCAAATTAATCGGAAACTTGAGACTTGGTCGTTCTGCGTGGTGCAATGGTTAGCATAACCGGGCGCTAACTGGAAGACGCGAATTCGATTCCCGCTCCTGGACGACGAAATTTTCAAGTTTACAGATATTATCTGACTTACCATTCTTGTTATAATTACCACAAAACGGATTGTCATCTTCAAAATTTGTGTAAAAAGTAGTTTATGAGTTGAGGGGGTTTTCATTCCGTTTGCAAATTGAGCTGAAACTACTTGAATCAGATATGTTACGAACACGATTTACCTCAGATTAGGTTTAGAAAGATGAGTTTCCTCAGTTTTATTGTGTCCTCCTTTTTCTCGAAATGCCTTCCATTTTTAATGAAAATGTCTTCACATTCCAAAAAGTCATATGGGCACTCTGAGTTCAACGGACGAGTCTGCAGTGGTACGCTACCTGCCCTACTGTTCCCTGCCTAACTGTGAAGCATCATATTCTGGAGACGTTTTTTTATGGGTTTGCGCTAGGCTTTCTAGTTCCAGTTCTCGGGAAATCTTAATATTGCGGCCTATTATGACGTTCTTGATAATTCTGTGCTTTCGGCATTATGGTAACAGTTCAGTGAAGGTAATTTCATTTCCCAGAAGAACGATGCCCTCTCTCACAAAGCGAGGTCTGCGCAGGAATGTTTTGATGAGATTGGTGCGGAATAACTTTACGCACTGGCCTGAAAAGTGCCGTAATCTCACCTCCATGAAGCATTTTGAGGTGAATTGGAAAACCGACTGTGAGGCAGGCCAAACCGCCCTACATCGATGACGGACATGACCAATGCCCCTGTGGTAGAATGGAAGGCAAATCCCACCGCAACGCATCGATATCTAGTGGAAAGCCTTTCCAGCAGAGTGGAAGGGATTACCATATCAGCAAAGGGTGGACCAACTCGATATTAAAAAGTAGCCTTTCCAGCAGAGTGAAAGACATTACCATATCAGCAAAGGGTGGACCAGCTCGATATTAAAAAGTTACCATGTCAGCAAAAGGTAGACCAAATCGATACTAAAAAGTAGCCTTTCCAGCAGAGTGGAAGACATTACCATATCAGCAAAGGGTGGACCAACTCGATATTAATTCTTTTCCTATTAGAGAGAGTTTATGGATAAGCAAGTGTCTGGATACTTCTGATCAGGTAGTGTAGCTGAGATCCCTGTTCACTTGGGAACAAGTAACACCCGAGCAGCTTCGGCCTCTGCCATGGATTCGATTACTGAATCTGTAGGACCCACTGGGCAATGACAGCAAGAATTTAGTACAACAGGTACAAACACTCATCTCCCTAACAGGAAACTACATATTTAATAATTCTAACTCACTATGCATCGTGTACATTTGGAGGAGTAATGGGTAGCTGTGACATTTAACCCTTTAAGCGGCCGATGTTCCTGAACCAAAAGATTTCCTAAATTTGTAGCGCTTCCCAAACAGAAATGTTCACATAACGGTCGGGTTTCATGAAAGCTACGATGAAACAATTTCTTTACCCTTCACATTGTGACGTACCTGCCAGCAGGACGCACATAGCAATCAGAACAAATGCCTGCGTAGCTCAGTTGGTAGAGCGACTTGTTCCGGAATAAGCGGCCTCGGGTTCGAATCCCGGCGTAGACCAAAAATGACGGAGAAATTTACTTCGTTATAATGGCGCCCGAACTATCCGGATGACCCGGCCGTTCAAAATCTCGCATTGGTGTGATGTTATTTCCACAAAGCGGGACAGGAAAAATCAGAGAATTCCTTCTCCAGCGCTTCGAAAAATAAAAATGTGTGATGTTGCATTCCACACAGCAGATTGAATGGGAGTTCTCAAGTGCACGTTCTACAGTCGATGGTTGCCTGCAACGATTCATGGTCACGGCTGACCCGTGGGCCATGCCCCCGGCCCTCTTTCGGGGGTGGGGGAGATGTGACGTACCTGCCAGCAGGACGCACATAGCAATCAGAACAAATGTCTGCGTAGCTCAGTTGTAGTAGACCAAAAATGACGGAGAAATTTACTTCGTTATAACATGTCAGAAGTACTGGTCTGTCAGTGGTGATAGGCGCTAACTTCTAATCTAACAATATATCGTAATTTCCTTAGAGTATTTGGACAACTTGTACCTTGGAGTGTTTTGACAATTTGTTAAATTCTAATAGTTGATTCTTTTCTCCATGATACGAAGTCGCCCTGACGCGGCTACTATGCCACTGGGCAGAAATAAGTGATTCAAACATCTACGCTTTCCTTTCTTAGGTTTGTCGCAACTGCTATAGCACTTTAAGCTGGTAATCAACTAGAAAGGATTAGGGTCAATCATTCCCCTAAATGACCATGCTGAACAACGAAGCTAAATGGGAAAGTAATGGTTTATGATTCGCGGGTTCACTCGTTACAGCCGCATTCGCCCAACGTCTTAGATAGCGAATATATTAGCTAATTTTAGTTCATTTTACTGAGCCCGAGTTAATTCGTTCCAGCAGGTCAAAGGGTTAAATTTCGCCACCTAAATGAGCAAACTGTCACAGATCCAAATCGAAATAAGAATCTCCAGAGGGAGCTCCTTCATCTAGTCAATCATCAGAGAAAAAAATAAAGTACTTACAATTCATGAAGGTGGATGTCACTAAATATCCTTCAGAGAAGAACTTCCGATGGTGAAGAATACACGCTTCACGATGGATCCGTTTCGCATTCCCTCTAGCGATGGGGTTCACCCAGGAGTGCACTTCTCACCTTTCATACTCATTCTGAGGTTTTCAGGTTAGGATGCGGCAGGCCTCTCTTGACTTCACATAGACTGCTTGCTGAGATAGTTTAGTTTGTACGGCACTTTATTCCAGCAGAGGGTCGGTGTCCATCCATCTGAGTTTTCTGTTTCTCACTTCTTTTCCAGTCTGTCTGTAGGGCTGTATCCCTTTAGCTTTACGTCAGTAGATAGTAGAAAAGTGTAGCGGAGCTGCATACCACGCCAAATCTCTCTCTCTCTCTCTCTCTCTCGAGTTGAATACTAGTGTAAAATGTATTTATAACTCTTTTTGTTTTTAACAAGATGACGAACTGTGAAACACAAAATTTAAACTCTCAACAAATTCTTACCGAGAAGGACTCTATCCAGAAGGCTTAATGAAAGAGGACCATTTGCCAAGAAATGTAGGGTCTATATCCCCTTACTCGAGGCCACAAAATAACTCTATTAGTATGAAGAGGCAGCATTGTATGTAATTGCCACTTAAGAAGTGGGAAAATGCACTCTTCACAGTCAATATTTTTGCTAACAAGTGATTTTTGTTGGCAATACATCTGAAAAAAAACAAGGATCCGAAAGCATCCCTTTTGTAGAATGAAAAGAGACAAGTTTGGAGGAGGAGGGGTAATGAGGGTAAGTTTGGAGGAGGAGGGGCGATGAGGGTAATTTTGGAGGAGAAGGGGTAATGATGATAAATGGTCGTACGATCTGGACAATCTACATGTCCTCGAAAGAAGAACTTTGATCGGTCACAGGTATCATAGAATCTCATATAATCGACGAATCTCATACAGACGACATCATAGAATCTACGTGCAAATTTTCCGATGTGCTGTTCTTCCAAAATTTGTTTTCATGGGGGAAATGGGGGAAATGCTCGTTCTTATAAGGTGAGGCTTGTGGATGGATACCTGGAAACTGAAGATATAAAAAGAATGTGTTGGACAACCAGGTTCCCAGCTCTTAAGTTCATCGAGTATGCTTGATGTTCTTCAGGATGGCAAGTTTCAAGCCGTCAACCCCGTCGAAGAGCAACCTGTGAACTGAAAACTGCTCTGATAGAAGAATGGGAACGTCTCCCTATTGAGTTTCTGAACCACCTTGTTGGAAGCACGATAGATCATTGTGATTCCTGAAACGCAATTAGAGGTGACAGTACATCTTATTGATCTCAAGAGGGCCCTGAAATACTAACACCTAAAATTGGACATTTACATGCTTTCAAAATTCATGAGGATCAAAATGGACAGTATATTACATTTTACAGAATTTTGACGAATTTAATGCAACTTGTATGGACACATGCCAAAACATATGTCCATACAAAGTTTTGTTAAAATCTATAATATATTTTATCAAAATTTTAATGTATGTACTACTATTGATTCACATCAGTGTATGTAGGCATGCGGATTAATTGTTGGAGGTCTACTGGTTCAGCAAACGCCTTGGTGCTGCAAAATGGAAATGAATAAATTTGAAAAGTTTGCTTATTTGGTAACAAAATGTCTGCCATAATTTGATAAAAAATGTAGAATAAGATTCCTTATCAGTTTCCTTTGTGACAGTGTATTATATAACTAAAACTACGAAAGGCAATAGATACTGAATACCATTTATGTTCCACAAGCTGTAAATAATTTAACATGATATGTATGTCAAATATGCGATAATGTGGGTTCTACGTGTTCTTCCTGAAAGTGAAGATGTTTTTTTAAGGGTTATTCACTTTTCAACGCAAAAAGTTTTCGGTTAAAATGCTGCAAAAAGAGCAAAAAGCCCAGTTCGTTTGATTAGCAGAATGTTTATTCACATTTTAAACGAAATTAATTAAATAACAGGTCGCCAAGTTTTTTATTTGTGTTTAACGATTACCTTGAGCTATTCCTGCGGCTAGACATAATGGCATATTGCTCTTGAAAGTTATACTGTTTCTTCCAAAATCTCTCCAGGCAGGTTTTATACGCCGATTAATTTCTTCATCAATGTGACCATCACTTGGTATCTGCTGTCCAAGATAAATGTAGGATTCGGTTATCTCCAGCTTTTCCCCCTCAAACGAAAAATCTTCATTCTTGTAAAAGCATTGTACATCAGTTTCGTCTTCTGAAAGTTAATTTTTAATCCCACTTCTTTACTCTTGTCAGCAGGTTCCTGGATCATACTCTACAGATTTAATGGGGTAGTTGCAAAAATGGCTAAGTCATCAGCAAAACGAAGGTGAGTTAGATAATCTCCATTTATCTTTAACCCATTGTTTTCCCAGTTCAGTGATTGAAAGACATTTTCCAATGTGGCATTACAGAGTTTGGGAGATATAGTGTCGCTTTGTCTCATTCCCTTATATACGTGTGTATATATATATTAGTCCCCGGACACCCCTTCAAAAGCAAATGAACGGATCCGCTGCGTTGTTAAGATGCGCGGTACACCTGCAAACTGTATAAAGACAAGTCTGCAGCTGACGCCATCATATCGCACTGTGAGGTTGAGTGAAAATGTCGCGGCGGGAGAGAGAACTGACTTTGAGAAAAAAAAGATATGTAGTTGGGTGTTATATTAGAGGGTTGTCCATAAGAGAAACCGAGAGGCGTTTAAACATACCCAAGTCAACTCTTTTGGAGCACTGAATAAGTGGAAGACACATGGCGTACCTGAAGCAGCAAAACATACTTGCAGACCAAACAAAATCAATGAAAGAGGACGTCGAAGCTTCAGGAGAGTCGTTACAGATAATCGACGGAGTACTGCACAAGACCTCAGTGTAAAGGTGAGTAAAAATGCTGGAACCTCGGTATGTACACGTACCATTCGCAGAGAACTTCATTCCATGGATTACCGTGGTCGTGCGGCTGCCAATAATCCTTTTATCTCCACTCGGAATGCTACTCGTTGTTTAGCATGGTGTAAAGAACATTAATCGTGGACCGTAGATAAATGGAAACGGGTCCTATGACTGATGAATCCAGATACACGATCCATCAGTCTGATGGTGGTGTGTGGGTATGGCGGCAGCCGGGGAAACGCTATTTACCACAGTGTATTGTTTCTACGGTCAAGTTTGGAGCTGACAGTGTACACGTCTGCGTGTGTGTGTGTGTGGCAGGGGGGGGGGGCGTGGTATGGTCCCGGCCCATTGGTGTGGACAAACCTGTTAGCCAGCACGTGTACCTCGATATTCATGACAATAATTATGCCCTACCAACTCTATGGCAATACTATTGAACCGAGCTTTGTTGGTACCAGCAGGTTAATGCACCGAGCTATAAAGCAAGGAATCTTACGGCGCGGTTTGAAGATAATTCCGTATCGTGTGTTGACTGATCAGCACAGAGCCCTGATTTTAATCCCATAGAGCACCTATGGGAGGGATTAGAGCGCCTCACAAGAAGTTTGGAACCAAGGCTTACTACTAAGCAACACGTAACGATAGTATTATGTACTGAATGGAAGCGCATAGTGTTCCAAAACCTTGTCGAAAGCATGTCTCGAAGGGTCAGTGCATGCATTACGGCCAAAGGTGGACCGACACCGTACTAATGTATGTCAATCAATACTATGTTGTGTTTCTTTTCTAGGTGTCCGGTGGCTTTTGTCAATATACTGTATATATACACAGATAAATAGATAGATAGATTCCACCCCGGTCGGTGATGTCGACTGCTACGCGCTGTAGAATATGTCCATTCGTGGGGATCTATTTGCGTTCTGATGCATTGACCAAACTGTTTTTCAAAAAGTTATCAACTTATTGTCAACATGTGTGCCATAATTTTTCAGAAAATGGGTATACATCCCCATTACTTTACATACACTGCCGTGCAAAAATTAAGGACGATACTGTTTTTCGAATGTAACGTCGTGCAGAATTGCTCCACATCGACTCAAATAATACCATAAGATCCCCAAGATGTAAGAATATGGGACAAGTGAGCAAAACCGTCCAAACAAGGAATCCAAAGGATACAAAGGCACTTTATTGAAAAGGTAGCTTCGAGCACAACTGGACAGAAGACAGAAACGTCCATGTGACAGGAGGCTGCCAAGAAAAATCCAGTCTTTAGTAAGGGATATGATCACCCCTGACTGCGTTGCAGGATTTACAACGTCTGTCCATGCTGAGGACGAGGTTGTCAAGGGGCTGTTGAGGCATCGCGGCCCATTCCTCTTGTAGCGCCAATCGCAGCTGCGGAATCGTTGCTGGCGGCTGGCGACGTGCTGCCAAGCGTCTCCCGAAAAGGTCCCATACGTGTTCGATTGGATTTAGGTCCGGGGACCTTGCGGGCCAATCCATGCGTTGAATATCATCACTCTCCAACAGCTCTGTGGCAGCCACTGTACGATGAGGTGTAGCGTTGTCGTCCATGAAGAGGAACTCAGGACCCACAGCACCTCTAAACAGACGCACGTGATGCAGGAGAACCTCGGTACAATAGCGGGCATCAGTGAATGAACCTCCTTGGAAGATGTGGAGGTCAGTACGGCTACCAAGCATGATACCGCCCCAAATGAGAACTCCGCCACCTCCAAACCGGTCCCTTTCGATGATGTTGGAGGTGTGATTGCGTGTTCCCTACTCACTCCAGATGTGTATACGTCCAGTATCGCTCGTCAGACTAAATCAGCTCTCATCCGTAAAGAGACCTCGACCCTATTGCTGATGTGTCAAGTTCTTTTGTTCCTGGCATCACAGAAACCGCCGTCTTCGATGAGCAGGCGTTAATGGCACACACCGTAATGGTCGTCGTGCAAATAGACCATCTTTGTGCAGCCTCCTGGCCACGGTAAAACGCGATAACGGACGTCCAGTTGTCAGTTGCATGCCCGCTGTCTGCCGTCTGTCTCTTCTCGCCTGTATGACAGTATACCGGTCGTCCGCCACCGTGGTTGCTCGTGGACGACCACTGCTAAACTCTCGGACAGCTGTTCCTGTCGTTCGAAATGCTCTCCAAGCTCGTGAAACGATGCTGCTGTGAGTGATCCCGAACTCCTCGGCCACACTAGTCACACTTCGACCTTCTTCTAACTTCCCAATGACGAAACCTCGGGTAAAGTGATCCAGATGTCGTCTACTGGATTGCCTGTTGGCCATATCACACGGTGACCGCAACTCGACGTCGTTCAAACCGATGTACACCGTGCAATAGCTTTCACCGAATTGTTGAGCGTACACCACCCGTTTGTTTTATACGCTTCCGACACCCCCCCCCACCCTAGGTCATGCTGCATATATGCGCATGCCCTACCGTACCGGACCCTAGTCTATCTCCTGAGTGGTCTTTCGGTCCGTTCTGCCTGCACGTTCCGCTGTTATGCTAATTTCTCCTCTTCGTCCTTAATTTTTGCACACCAGTGTATGACAGCAAATTCAATAACTTTAAACACTAATGTTAATAGTTACTGAATTTTTATTTTTATTTTGCAGAACTGGAAACAGTTTAGCATGATAATCACGCGGAGTCTGTGTTGCTATGGTTACGAAGTATATATTATCTATGGCTTGATACACCTACTCGTGCTGGAAGAACCGGTCAAATATAGGTTTTCAAAAAATAATTGGTTCAATACGAACGAAATTGTGTGCGGTAATTTGATGAAAGGCGAAGGGTTCTATTCTCATCGCTGTTCACAAAATTCGATAACTGGAAACACTAATGGCTATACTCTTTGAATATTTTTAGTATGTCTTTTAAAAACAAAGGACTGAACTACGTTTTTTTTTTTTTTTTTTTTACAGTCTGAGATTTTTCATAACACACATTTCCGCCTCTAGTGAGCCGACGCGACGTAGCAATTTATGGTTTTTGGATGTTTGGCCGATGGTAAAAAACTGGTTGAATTATTTTTTAGTAATTCGTTTCATTCATTACGGAGAACGTTGCTCACATTGCTTGTTTTAAATAATCCGCATTTTTTTCACTATGGGACGTAAGTACATTCTTCCTCGCTGAGTTTTTTCTTTTTCCATAATTCTTTGAAATATTCTTTTCCTGTCGAAACATTTTGCAAAAGATGTACTCATTACGGACAAAAAACCGGTATCATCTTTCTTGTTTGATTTTCCACTACCTGTAAACCACTGAACGTGATAAACGTATTTGCCACTGACTTGCAGATGATGTTGCTCAATTAAGAATAAAGACTCTGGTTAATATAAGATCAAGGATCAAGCACCGTCCAGATCTGTTTATTCAAGATGGTATTGTATTGCAGACATAATGGAATAAGATAATTAGCAGGCCTTTAGTAGCAATTTTCGAATCAGTTTTCTCTCGTGCTACATTTTGCCATTTTAAAGAACTTCAACTTTAAACATCAAGTATCAATTTAACAATAATACCTTTGATGAAATTGTTGTTAGGGAAATGTGAGATATTAAAACATGTGGATGTTCAACGCTGTTTTTCTTCAAAGGCATTAAGATTATCTCTAAAGTTTATTAATACCCGTGATCAGTTGAAGTAAAAGAACTGCCAGCCAAACATCAAAATCATAGCTTGTGCATGCTATATTAAAATAAACGCTTCTACCTTTTTAGCATGTTTTTGTAAACATAACCATGCTTGGGTAATCACTTTGTCCGTCCGTCCACCAGAGGGGGGGGGGGGGTTAGCTTCTTATGTATTGCAGCGAAATCTGAGCTTCTGAAAACTCGAGTGAAAATATCCTTTGTGAACCGATACCGCTTATCTCGGAAAACCTTTTCAGAATACTTTCTACTTAAAATAATGCACAGTTTTTCTACCAGGGAGCATAGATATATATCTTACCTTATTATTGCCAACATCTCCGGTTCTGAGAGTCCAATTTGAAAATAATCTTTTTTTTGTTGCAGAGCGTTTCTGGTGAAATGTTTTTCATATAATTTCAAATGTTTTCAAAAGCGCAAGCCTGCCACTAGAGGGCGTAAGTTTATCAAAAAGTTCGCGAAATCACCCAAAATTATTTAAGCTACGGAAACCATTCTTGTTTTATTTTGATACGTATACATTCAGTATACTGTACAGCATAAATAATATTTAGCAACCCCCGCCCTTTTTTTTTTCAGGAATCGAAAAGTCCATGATGATCATGGAGAAAGTGGAATTTCGCTGTGTGATCAAGTTCCTTCATCTCCAAGGAAAGTCAGCTGAAAAAATCTATCAAGAAATGTTAAATGTATATGGAAATAAGTGTTCAGCACACGAGACTGTGGCAAAGTGCAAAAAAAAAAAGTTTCAAAATGTGTAACGTATACTCTAGATTCAGTTTCCTTTTGATTTTACTATCTCTTGTTATTTTATTTTCCTATGCAAATTATCTTCTCACTTAACGAGATGTTATTTCTCCCGCTGAATGATATGTGGCAACGAGTGTAAGTCATGACGTGGTGGTATGCAGTATATATAGGCGCGCTCAACTATACCAGGAAGCTTCGTTTTATGTGATAGGTTCTTCTTAATTATTGTTATGCGATTCTACGAAAGTTCGGATATTCAGTAGTCGCGTGATTTGTTGAGTGTGTGTTTGATAATACCAGGAGCTCTCCAATAAAAGGTTTAAAGTGAGTACGTTTTCTCAGTTCATATTATTGCCAGACCTCTGTCTGGCCGTTAAGTCTCTTTCATTAAGTGTCTCCATTAAGTCCAGGGTATATTGTGTTTACCGCTCTAATAAGGAGCCTTCAAGGTACTAATGTACTAAAACCGAAGTTATAGTACTGATATTCAAGATAATGAGGAACGCTGAGTAAAAAGAAGTTCCATATTTAATGTTGCACGTGCGAGTCTTACCTAAACAAACTCTAGCACTTTGAAGATTAGGTACACTTTAGCTACGTCAAGTAACCTTCCAATAACCCTAACGTGACTTAACGTAAGCGTCCCTGCACTACACGTCCAGCGGAGGACTTTACTCATTATAAATGGTCATATGACAATTTTTGACGAACCAAGGTCCGGACGGCCATCTTTGACAGATGACCAAGACAGTCGTGACCAAAGTGGAGAAGTTAATCCTTAAAGATAGGCGTACAACCATTGAAATGCTTTGTCAAGAAGTTCATCTAAACTACGGGCCAGTGTGGACAATCATACATGACTAATTGAACATGTACAAGGTCTCAGCGCAATGAGTACCTAGATTTCTCACCCCATTCCAAAAGGAAACTCGGGCACAATCCGCACAGAAAATGTTAGATCTTTGTAACGCGAATTCCGAAGATTTTTTTGACCGTTTGATTACTATGGATGTATGTTGGTTGTACCTCTATGATCCAAAAACCAAAGAAATGAGCAAGCGATGGAAACATCCCTCTTCATAACCCCCAAAAAAGGCCAAAGTCTGTCGCCAAAGTGTTGCTCTCTGTTTTCTGGGATAAAAGAGGTATTATTTTAACAGACTACCTTCAGAAGGGTCAAACTATTACCTCTGACTACTATTGCAACCTACTGACCAAATTCAGAGAGCAAATTAAAAGCAAAAAAAGCGGAATGATCGCAAAAGGGGTCCATTTGTTGTACGACAAAGCACCCGCTCATTCAGCAGTCAACACGATCGTCACGGGGAGTCGTCTTAAATACAATATCTTGCCTCATACGCCATATTCTCCTGATATGACACCAAGTGATTTCTTTTTGTTCCCCGAGATGAAACGTCCACTACGTGGAAGGCGATGTGATGACATTGATGACGTCATTTTTGAGATAGAACAGTGCTTTCAGGCACAATCTGTGGTGTTCTACAATGAGGAAATAAAGAAGGTCAAGCGAAGGTGGAAGAAACGTGGGTGCTGCCTATGTAGAGATGGCCCAAGTATCATAATAATTTTTTTCAAGCTTGTTTATTTCTTGGTGATTTCACGAACTTTTTCATACCCCCTGGTAATTATAAATGCACATACAAAAAACCCTTAATGAAAGCCTACTTGCGCCGAACTGCCATAAAAAGAACTTTGACGGAACTTTTAATTTTTTTTTCGAAATGAATTTTTGGTATCATTCATACCAAGCAAATATTATAGCATTACGAGGAGAAATGGGTGAAAAATGGACATGTGAGGGTAAATTAAAAAAATTAAAAATGTTTTAAAATACAGAAATCCCGACTGTTGTGCGCAAGTTGCACTCCTAGAGAAGATCTGCAAATCTAATTTCGACACTAGAGTCGCTGGCAGAACAGTTTTTTTTGTCTATTTGTTATTTCCGGGTTTAATGACCACCATGAGCAAATCAAAAGGCATAATTGGACACCGTCTCTAATCTGGGGCCGTTAGTTCAAGAGAAGGCACAAACGAGCTCCACTAGGCAAACGCACCTGGTCTATCCGTTCCTCGATCAGGGGCAGATCTAGCACAACTGGTAAAACTTCAGCCGTTTATAGTCCACTTGGTCAGCGGGCAGGCTTTCGCTGTTTTAAAATTCCCAAGATGAGGTGGGTTGTCCTGTCTAAGATTTAAAAACGAATAGTCACACACAGAATGAATTAGGACAAGTTACACAGAATAAGTTAGGAAATACAGTATAAATTCCCTAACCGGTAACTTCCCATCGAAACAAATAAAGAAATAAAAAAGATCAAATAACAAGTTAGTAAAATCATGCAATGCATTGATTATGATACGCTTTCCAACATACCACAAATCATTACTGAAGTTACAGTATGAGGATAATGGCTGCGGAATAAATCTCGCTCCTCTGCCCTGACCTTTGACTCCATTTAAATGATATTAAACAAAATTGGTTCAGTATGCCTCCGAAACAATATACTAAAGTTTGGTTGCCAAATAGAAGCATTTGTTTTAGTCAAGTTTTGAGGATAATGGCTGTGGAATAAATCTCTCTCCTGTGCCCTGACCGTTGACCTCATTTCAATGATATTCAACAGAACTGATTCAATAAATCTCCGGAACAACATGATAAAGTTTTGTCGCAATCGAAGCCTTTTTACGATACATAAGGGTGATGAAATGGATCCCGCTCCTATGTCCTGACCTTTAACCCCATTTCCAATAGGGTTCGTCCGAGGCTGTTCCCTACCACATACTAAAATTTTCATCGAAATCGAACCATTATTACGCGAGTTATCGACCGGACAGACGGGCAAAGTTAGAGTATATACTATAACGAAGTAAATTTCTCCGTCATTTTTGTCCACACCGGGGCTCAAACCCGGGTCCTCTCATTCCGGAATAAGTCGCTCTACCAGTTGAGCTACGCGGACGTTCGTTGTTCTGACTGCTATCTGCCTTTATGTCGTGTGCGTCCTGCTGGCAGGTACGTCACATCTCCCCCCCCCCGAAAGAGGGCCGGGGGCATGGCCCACGGGTCTGCCGTGACCATGAATCGTTGCAGGGAGCCATCCGCTGTAGAACGTGCACTTGAAAACTCCCAGTCAATCTGGTGTGTGGAATGCAACATCACGCATTTTTTTTTATTTTTTCGAACCGCTGGAGAAGGGATTCTCTTATTTTTCCTATCTCGCGGTGTGGAAAGAACATCCCACCATTGCGAGATTTTGAACGGCCGGGTCAGCCAGAAAGTTCGGGCGCCATTATAACGAAGTAAATTTCTCCGTCATTTTTGTCCACGCCGGGGCTCGAACCTGTGTCCTCTCATTCCGGAATAAGTCGCTCTACCAATTGAGCCACGCGGACGTTCGTTCTGACTTCTATCTGCCTTTATGTCGTGTGCGTCCTGCTGGCAGGTACGTCACAATACGCTTCTTCAATCTATGGTTGGAAAGCGTAAAAAAAAGGTAGTTTCAAAAACAAATTACATTTTTTATTCCAGAAATATTTAGTTTTTTTCACCTACGTGAAGGAAAGGATTTCTGTCGTTCACGCATGTTTAACGAATCAACTATATATTAGGGTTATGGAAAAGTTTCCGCCTCTCCCGCTAGCGGGCGCTGTAGGGATCTAACAGGCCGGAGACCCGTGCTGACAGTTCGTATATGAAACCAAGCATGACGCTCGATAAAATTCATTTGCGGCACTGTTTGTTATTCATGCTTAATTTAGGGAAAAGTGCGAGCGAAACATAATGTTTCAATATGTCAGGCGTATGGCGAAACGGTTATGGGTAAACGGACGTGTCGATTATCGATTGCCAGGTTTAAGAAAGGTGATCTGAGCTTGGAAGACAAGCCACGTGCAGGTAGACCACAGGAACTCACAGACAAGGAGCCGGAATCGCTGTTGCAAGAGGATGCCACACAATCGACCACGCAACTGGCGAAACGTTTGAAAGTGGCTTAATGGACGGTGGTACGGCGTCTACAGGCATTGGGGAAGATACAGAAGATTGGTAAGTGGGTTCCACATAATTTAATGGAGCGTATTATTGGTCAACGACTGAGTATCTGGATGTCGTTGCTGAAGAGGTTTCAAGGGATGAATTTCTTATGGGAGGTTGTCACTGGGGATGAAAAAATAGGTTTATTGCGACAACCCCGTACGCAAGCGATCTTGGCTCGACCCAGGCCAGCCATCAATATCCACTGCAAAACAACATATCCACGGGGAAAAGATGCTGTTGGGTGTGTGGTGGAATATGCACGAAATGGTGTACTTCGAACTGTTAAAATTGGGCGAAACAATTACTGCACAACGATATAGCGATCAGTTGATGAAACTGAACGCCGAAATCGAGCAAAACCGCTCATGAACAGGTAAAGGACGCCGCCCAGTCATCCTGTTACGCGATAATGTCAGACCACAAGTCGGTGCCACCACAAAATCAACCTTGGAACTGTTACACTGGGAGGTTTTACCGCACCCAGCTTACTCCCCGGACATTGCACCCTCAGACTTTTATCTGTTTCGCTCTATGCAACATGCTCTAGCCCAATAGCGGTTCACCACAGTTTCAGAGGTGGAAAATTTCGGCACTGCGTTCTTCAGCTCAAAACCCGAGTCCTTCTATCACAGGGGCATTCATTTGTTGCCTGAAAAATGGCAAAAGGTCATTGATGCTAATGGCCAGTATTTCTTTAAATAAATGTGTACTGGTTTCCTGATTGTTTCTGTCTCCTTTCTCCTTAAATCGGCGGAAGCCTTTTCATACCCCTAATAATTTCATGAAAAAAAAGTGCCCCAGTGGTTAATGGGTTAAGCAAAGCAAACCCAGAAAGAAGACTTGAATTGTTCAAAAGCAATTTAAAACTTTTATTTTTGTTTTCATCAGTTAGTATTTTTATTATAAAAGTTTTATTACTGATTTCATCAACTTATTGAATTTGCTTAATTGGAGCAATTTTAAATTAAAGATGAAAGTTGCATGGGAGTCAGATGTTAATAAAATTGAGTTTGCCCTTAAATACTGTTCTGTCCTTCTGTACGGTTCCAACTATTCAGTATGAATAATATCCATCTGTCACACTGAATACAGGTTGCCGCTCTTTTTAAGATAACAGGGTGGGAGTGGTGGATACCTTTTGCGCTGTTTTTTGTTTTTACCAAGTTATAATATAATGACCTTCGTAATCATCTAGGGACGTAGTGGGAGATCCCTGATTCATTGGTTCTGGGACGGCTAGACCCCAACGAAGCTGGCCCTCCCACCGAAACTTGAGCCCGTTTCGAGCGATTGGCAAGAAGCCAGTGCCTCGGGCCATTAGGACTCCAGAGCGTCCTTTCGCGTTACTCATAAGGAATCATAGAATGGGAATCACGGGATTGCTTTTGTTGGAGCCGGTGGCAATTCTAGCTGAAACACACTTCTCAAGCATAAAACACCTGTCACTCTTTCTGGGGATACCGGGCGGTGTGTGTTTAACGTCCACCGTGAGAAACTCTACGGGCTATAAGCAGTCGTTCGTGCCTAAGTTTGGGCCACTGGCTCCAGGGAAGGGGAAAAGGTAGTGATGTAACAGAAACACACTACCCATGCCTTGCCCGGAACTGGAATCCAGGTCCATCCAGACGAACGGTGAAAAGCCTACTTCACCGTAGCTGCCATTCGTCACGTTATCTACATGCATGTTTAACTTTTATGTGTTTCCTTTACTCCTAACACTTGGAACATGCCTTACTGCGTGATCCGACAGTTTGGTCTCGTCCTTGCAAAACGAAGATTTTGTTAAGGTAAGGGTATGCTTTCATATAAATCAGCGTTCCTTTTACCCGATCACCTAAGAGCCGCGGATGGCTTAGTGGTTAGTGAGTCAGACTATAGATGCAAGGTCCTCAGGTTCGAGCCTGGGCTGATCTTTCAGGGATAGTGTGATTTACTAACAATCGCTGAATATCCGCCGTGCATCGGAGGAGCACGTTAAGTGACGGCCCCCAGGCTAGACCCACTGGTTAAATGGGTATCCTTTCCTATGCCCCCCCCCCCCTGAAATTCTCTCACCCCTCTATGTGCAACATCGTACTTGTACGGTGGCACCATCTACTGTACTCTAATCTCACTACAAACTGTTTTGTCAAAGTCGCTAGACTTGCTCTCATTCCTTCCGTTTCTGTGTCCTGCCCAAAAGGCGATCTCGCTGTAGGTGGCTGGGACCTAAACTCTACTCACTGTGGACGGAAGTCCTACAAGAAAATGACAAATACTGTGTGGCAACCCGATCACCTAAAAAAAGTTCATTTGCCCTGCTCTTCTTTCCAACTAAACACAAAAAGTGCCTTAATATCGCTAAGCAGCGCTAAGGCTCTTTTACTGAGGGTGAGTCGAAAGTTTTGCATTATTTGGACCACTTTATGTCTTCATACGTACCTTTACGACGAAAACTGACTAGCATTCAAAATATAGGCCATCGTATTGCACCGTCTTTAGCCATCTGTCTGCCAGTTTTTCGATTCCGCGGCGGTACCAGTTCTTGTTCTTCGAGGCGAAGAACTCCTTCACCCCAGATGCGACCTCTTCCTGGTTGTCGGAGGATGTGGGCCATGGACCAGAACACGTGATAGTCCGAAGGGGAAAGATCCGGACTATATGTTGGGTGTGGCATCAGTTCGTTGACGTCAAGTTCCTGAAGTTTTCACCGGGTCATTCACGCGGTAGGAGGGCGAGTATTGCCCTGCTGTAGGAGACCGAGCATTCTGTTCACCAGTGACGGGTACTTCTCCTCCAAAACGGCATACATCCGCTCCAGCACTTCAGAGTAGAGGATGGCGTTGATGGTCCGACCGTCTGGAACAAATTCGTAATGGATTATCCCCTCGAATTTCCACCAGACGCAGAGCATCACCTTGTGCTCGAAGCTCCGACGTTTGGTAACAGGTTGCGGAAGCTGGCACGGGCTTTCTTTTTTTGTTGTTGTTGTGATTGGAAGTTTAACGACCACAGTGAGCAACTCAATGAGCATTAAGCAGTCGCCCGTCACTAATTAGGGCCACTGGTTCTAGGGAAGGCAGAGAGCCAGTGCCGTAAAACAAACACAACATCCATGCCTCCCCGGGATTCGAACCCGGACCCCTTTCGGACGAATGATCAGAGGCTATCGCGTAGAACACTGCGCCACAGGGCCGGGCTGGCCCGAGATCAGCCACTGCCGTTGCATTAGGATTACGGAAATAGACCCACTTTTCATTGCACGTAACAATTCTCTTGATGAAACGTACATCGCGCGGGACTTTTAGGAGTTTCATGCACACTTCCACCCGGCGGTTTGCGTGAGTTCGTATGGGACAATGAGGCAACTCCTGTAGACCTTGCCGAGGTCTTGAAAATCACGAACCACGGTGGCCTGTGATATACCAAGCTCATCTAATAATCTCCGAGTACCGGTTGCCTGATTTGTCTCTACGGCCTGGTTAACGGCCTCTGAATCCAGGGTTCGCGGCCTACCTGACCTTGGCTGATCGTCGAGGTTCCTGTCACCAGAGCGAAATTTCTTGAACCATCTAGTTGCGGAATTGTGGCCCACGGAACCTGTCCCTTTTGCATAACAAATGTTTCGTGTTGCTTGAGCAGCGTTACGGTCGAGTTCAAACTCGTAAAACAAAAGTTCGTTAATTAGGTGGTTAAGACTGTTCATCTTTTAGGCGTCCCAACCACAGACAGAATGACGACCTGCAATGCTGCACATGCGTTTATGCAATTATTGCAAAACTTTCGACTCACCCTCTGTACAAAACAGATGGGAAGAGAAACTCCCGGATCAGGGAAATGATCAGAGTTGATGACATCATGATCAAAGTAGACCCCAATATGCAGTGGGCTGGACATATTGCAAGAAGAACTGATCACCTTTGAAATCGTGAAATTCTAGATAAGATCCTAAGGCACAGGAAAAGACTAAGAAGAAAACCTTGTGCAAGATGTATGGACGAAGTTTGACAGCACGCCAGAATGATGTGGAACTGTGTTGTGGAAGAGTCATAGAGAGGCCTGCACCCAGCAGTGTGGTGGCAATGGTCAATTGTGATATAGACAGATCTTTAGATCAATGTACATTATGCACAGTATATGTAGAAAGACACAGCGAGCTGAATTCCTTTGTATTAGGTATTAATTAAACTTCGTGAATAATGTTCGTCGACAGCAACCAAAGTCTTTGCGTTTGAGGCAGAATTAGCTATAATAATTTAGTAGGGTAAATGAGTTCGACATGAAACACACAATGAATAAATTATCAGATTGTTAAACAATCTCCCAATAGTATAATTTTAGTTTATAAAAAAATCATTTCCAAACACCGAACACATATTTTAAAGGGTTGTCACATTTAATAGACAAATGTCTGCTATAATTTGACAGCAAGACGCATTGTGCACGAGGTGTCAGTTTTCATATGTATAGCAGTTTATTCTGTAACTATAAACACAGCAGGTAATAGTTACTGAATATTGCTTTTTCCCACAAGTAATACAACAATTGAACACGATGTACATGTCAAGCGTGCACATTTGTGGGTTGCACGTATTGGCCTTGGATTAAAAATTTTAGAAAATCTCGACTTCCACATAATCTGGTTTCAGAGTATTACCCAATTCTGGGATTACTCTGTTGTCCTTGGGTTATGAGATATACAGATGCTCAAAAAAGCGGTCAGATAGATTTTCAAAAAGTTATCTACCACATGTTAACGCGAAGGGAATGTGTGCAAACACATCACTTTACATACCGCAGTAGATTCAGTAACTACACTGACGGAAAGAAAAAGTTGTAGAGGAATGAAATGGCGGCAATACATTTGTATAGGTAACATATTTAATCGATTAAGGTTTCAAGATCACCGCTTATTGTAAGCGCGAGAAGAGCCATTTTAAATGTGAAATGCTGGTACATTAATAACCGGTGTAACCGCCAGAATGTTGAATGCAAGCACGTAAACGTTCATGCATTGTGTCATACAGGTGCTGGATGCCAGTTTGTGGGAAGGAGTTCCATGCCTGTTGCACTTGGTCGGTCAATACAGGGACGGTTATTGCTAGTTGGGGTGACGCTGGAGTTGTCGTCCAATGATGTCCCATACGTGCTCGATTGGGGAAAGATCTGGTGATATAGCAGGCCACGGCAACATGTCGACAATTTTGTAGAGCATGTTGGGTTACAACAGCGGTATGCGGTCGAGCGTTATCCTGTTGGAAAACACCCCCTAGAATGCTGTTGATTAATGGCAGCACAACAGGTTGAATCACCAGACCAACGTACAACTGTGCCGTCAGGGTGCGTGGGATAACCACGAGAGTGCTCCTGCTGTCACAGGAAATTGCTCCCCAGACCATAACTCCAGGTGTATGTCCAGTGTGTCTCGGCCGCAGACAGGTTGATTGCAGGCGCTCACCTGACCTCCTTCTAACCAACACACGGCCATCACTGGCACCCAGGCAGAACCGGCTTTCATCAGAAAACACAACAGATCTCCACTCCGTCCTCCAATGAGCTCTAGCTTGACACCTCTGACGTCGCAAACGGCAGTGGTTTGGAGTAAGTGGAATGCACGCTACAGGGAGTCCGGCTCGGAGCTGTCCTTCAAGTAACCGATTTGTAACAGTTCGTTGTGTCACTGTGGTGGCAACTGCAGCTCGAATTGCTGCCGCATACGCGGTACGATGCGATACGGCCATGCGCCGTACACGGCGGTCTTCCCTCTCAGTAGTGCCACGTGGCCGGCCGGAACCCGGTCTTCTTAAGGCAGTACCTTTCCTTGACCACCGCTGCCAACAATCATGCACAGTGGCTACATTCCTGCCAAGTTGTTCTGCAATATTGCGGAAAGAAAGTCCACCTTCTCGTAGCCCTATTACACGACCTCGTTCAAACTCCGTGAGCTGTTGATAATGGCTTCTTCGTCTTCTTAAAGGCATTCTTGACTAACATCAACACACTACGTCGAATCTCAACGATAACTAACGCTCACGAACGTTACAGCGCGTATTTACAGCAAACCTGCTTTGCATGTTCCGAGGGGCGCTACTAGCGCTACACGTATGCGCCGAGCGCGAAATTTGCATAGACGTCATCTTACAAATGTACTCTCACCGCCTACCAACTGTCGTTTATCTAACACAACCCCTTTCTTGGTGTTCGGATTTTTTCGCGTTAGTGTATAAACACGAACGGGGATAGTTACTGAATAGTTTTTAATTTCCCACAGCGGAGCAGCAAATGATTTAACACGAGAAACATGCTAAGTATTTCTCGCTCTGGGTTCAACGTACTGTCACTGGATTATGAGATTTATTCAATCTCAGAAGTGGAGAGGAACTTTCAAAAAGTTATCTACTGTGTATCATATGTGGCGCAAAAGGGATGTGTGCAAAGCAACCACTTTATATATTGTCACTTACATCTTCTAGCAATATGCTATTTGCGTCACTTCGTGAGGGACAAAACAGCAGCTCCTATAGGCCTTGCGAGGTGTTGATGGTGACGGACTACGGTTGTCTGTGATATGCCCAGCTCGCCTGATAATCACAGTGCTGTTTATCGGATATGCTTTTACGGCCTGGCTCACGGCTTTCGAATCCACGGATTCGCGGCCAATCTAACCTTGGCTGATTGTCGAGGTTTCTGTCACCTGAGCGAAATTTCTTGAACCTTCTGGTTGCGGTCCTGTGGTCCACGGAACCTTCCCCTTTTGCATGACAAATGTTTCGTGCTGCTTGAGCAGCTTTATGACCAAGTTCAATCTCGTAAAGCAAAAGTTCGCTAATTAGGTTATTGTGACTGTTCAGTTTTCATCTTTCAGGCATCCCAACCACAGACAGAACGACGACATGCAATGCTGTTCATAGCAACGACTACCACTTTATATTCCTTTCGACTGACTGCAGTGCACGACTTGAACTACTTTAAACACGTGACGTATCCGCCACAGCAGGTGCGTTTACGCAAATATTGCAAAACGTTCGACTCACCACCTGTACAAGACAGATAGGAAGAGAAACTCACGGATCAGGAAAATGACCAGAGTTGATGACATCGTGATAAAAGTAAAGACCCTAATGTGCAATGGACTGGACATATTGCAAGAAGAACTGATCACCGTTGAAATCGTGAAACTCTAGATAGGATCCCAAGGCACAGGAAAAGACTAAGAAGAAAATCTTATGTACGAAGTTTGACAGCATGCCAGAATTACGTGGAACAGTGTTGTGGAAGAGTCTTAGAAAGGCCTTCACCCAGCAGTGGGGTGACAATGGTCGATTGTGATGTAGGCAGATGCATAGATCAATGTACATATGCGCACTGTATATCTAGAAAGACACAGTAAGCCGAATTCCTTTGTATTAGGTATTACACTGCTGGCCACCCAAAATGCAACACCAAGAAGGAAGCATCCAATTGACCTGAAATTCGCAGCATGCGTCGCCCGCGAGAAGACATGCAAACGATTAGCATTGCAGGCCATATGCAAAACATGTGCGCCTGGCATGCCACCGAGAAGCACTATAAGAAGGGTGCACAGAAGGCGGGGTGTAAGTAGTGGAAGGGTATTGTGCTGCCGGACCTGTGCGTGGGAAACTTCCCGATGCCTCGTCACAGAACACGGCAGTTATTCCAGCACGTTTAGGAGTTCGACAGAGGACGAATAGTGGCATATCGCGATAGAGGTTTATCGTACTGAGACATCGGCGCCCGTGTGGAACGACATCCAGCCACAGTGAGACGAGTATGGATTCGGTGGGTGCAAGAGGGACGGAGGGACTGACGTGAGCGATTGCCGCAGCCGCGGCACACCACCGAACGAGAAGATCGGCATGTTGTGCGGCGGGCATTATCTGCTCGCACCGCCACATCACGAACGTTAGCGCAGGAATTAGGGTGTGTTGTGCAACAATCTGTGTCAGTTCGTACCGTTCGACGTCGTCTGCAGGAGCGGAGGCTTGTCGCACGGCGCCCATTGCTCCGATTACCATTGACGTTACACCACCGGTGAATGCGGCGGCAGGGGGTCGTTGAGCGCCGCGCCTGGACTACGGAATGGCACGACATTGTCTTCTCCGACGAATCCTACTTCTTCCTACAACCGCACGATGGTCGGATCCGCGTGTGGCGGCACCGCGACGAGAGACTGTATGACGCCTGCATTATGCATCGTCATACCGTTCCGTCGTCAGGCGTTATGATTTGGGGCGCAATTAGATATGACACCCGCACCCCTCTGGTACGCATCGCCGGTACACTCAACAGCCACCCCTACATTTCCGACGTTTTGGAGCCTGTAGTCCTCCCTTTCCTACAGAACCTGCCAGTGGCCACGTTTCAACAGGACAATGCGCGCCCGCAAGTGGCACGCGTCGTGCAACAATTCTTCACGGCCCACCAGGTGTCACTGCTGCAGTGGCCCGCCTGTTCTCTCGATATGTCACTCATGGAGCATGGCTGGTCGCTGATCGGCAACCAAGTGGCCCGGCAAGGACCACCCGCGGCTACTCCTGATGAACTGTGGCAACGCGTGGAAGCAGCCTGGACCGACATCCAAAGCCTCTTTCTTTCGATGCCGCGGCGTGTAGCGGCCGTTATTGCCAGCCATGAGAGCCACACCAACTATTGATGTCTGCGTGTTCCGTAAGTCGCACGGGCTTGTAAGCTCAATCGTTTCATCTTTGTATCTGTTGTTATGTGCCCAGTAAATCTGGCTTTGCTATCTCGTGTAATTCTTGGTGTTGCATTTTGGGTGGCCAGCAGTGTAATTAAACTTCGTGAATAATGTTCGTTGATAGCAACCAAAGTCTTTGCGTTTGAGGCAAAAATTGCTATAATAATATAGTAGGGTAAATAAGTTCGACATGAAACACAGAATGAATGAATTAACAGATTGTTAAAAAAATCTCCCAATAGTATAATTTTAGTACATAAAAATAATTTCCAAACACCGAACATATATTTTCAAAAGGTTGTCACATTTAATAGAAAAATGTCTGCTATAATTTGACAGCAAGACGCAGTGTGCACCAGTGTCAGTTTTCATTAATATATAATATATATAAAATAATACACTGCCGGACAATTGCTAAGGACGGATTACAATAGCAACGATAGCAACCATAAAATGGAAGGCAGGAAAATGTGGAAATTAGCATAAGTGCGGGATACAGTAACACGTGTTGTGTGTATGCAAATTTTGGATTGCCGAACTTGTTTGTGACGTCATAGCGCTGATAAGAGATATGAAGGATTTGACGCGTATTGACCGTTGTTGTTCAAACGCAAAGTTGAAAGGGAAAGAATCAATTGACGAACTTGCAATTTTCAGTAAGTCTTCCCGACATCACCTAGATGATTTTACGCGTTATAACGAAGTAAATTTTTCCGTCATTTTTATCCGCGCCGGGGTTCGAACCCGAGGCCGCTTATTCCGGAACAAGTTGCTCTACCAATTAAGCTACGCGGACGTTTTTATTCTGATTCCTATCTGCCTTTATGTCGTGTGCGTCCTTCTGGCAGGTACGTCACATCTCCTGGCCTGGTACGTTACATCATCTCCCCCTTATTTTTTTTTTTTTTTTTTTTTTGAACTGCTGGAGAAAGGATTCTCTTATTTTTCCTATCTCGCGGTGTGGAAATAACATCACACCAATGCGAGATTTTGAACGGTCGGGTCATCCGGGTAGTTCGGGCGCCATTACCATGAAGTAAATTTCTCCGTCATTTTTATCCGCGCCGGGGTTCGAACCCGGGTCCACTCATTCCGGAATAAGTTGCTCTACCAATTGAGCTACGCGGACATTGATTCTAATTGCTATCTGCCTTTATGTCGTGTGCGTCCTTCTGGCAGGTACCTTACATCTCCCCCTTCTTTTTCTTTTTTAAGTGCTGCTCATATTTTTCTTATCTCGCGGTGTGGAAATAACATCACACCAATGCGAGATTTTGAACGGTCGGGTCATCCGGATAGTTCGGGCGCCATCATAACGAATTGAATTTCTCCGTCATTTTTGGTCTGCGCCGGGATTCGAACCCGGGTCCCCTCATTCCGGAATAAGTTGCTCTACCAATTGAGCTACGCGGACATTTTTATTCTGATTCCTATCTGCCTTTATGTCGTGTGCGTCCTTCTGGCAGGTACGTCACATCTCCTGGCCTGGTACGTTACAGCGTGGCCGCATTATTGGCAAGCTTGAAGAAGGGCGCAAAAATAACAGATGTTGCCAGGGAGTTCGACGTCAGCCACAGTGTTGTTTCAAGGCTTTGGAAATCATTTCAAACAAATGGAGAGTGTAGCAAACGTCACGGGGAGGTCGTGTTCGCAGTACGACACCTGCAGAAGATCGGTACATAGTGCTATCAACAAAAAGACACCGGCGCAGCACAGCTAGCGAGGTAGCAAATCAGTTTATGGCTGCTACTGGCAAGCGGATCTCCCGAAAAACTGTCGCCAGACTTTTACATGAAGGAGGACTATACGCCCGCCGTCCTGTTGTGTGCATCCCATTGTCCAGACGTCACCGTACCGCCCATTTGCAATGGTGCCATCAACATCGCACTTGGACTGATAACGACTGGTCTGCTGTCCTCTTCTCAGACGAGAGTAGATACAGTATATCGTCTGATTGTCGACGACAACTGATCTGGCGTGATAGTGGTACTGCAAATTGTCCAGCAAACATACAGGAAAGGGACCGATATCCTAAATGTAGTGTCATGGTATGGGCTGGCATCATGATCAATGGCCGTACGTCCCTCTATATGCTTCCAACTGGGACTATGACTGGCCAACGATACATTAATGATGTTCTGCTACCTCATGTTCGCATGTTCCGTGGTGCTGTCGGTGATAGATTCATTTTCATGGACGACAACGCAACATGTCATCGAACAGTCGCTGTCCAAGAGTGTCTTGAGAGCGAGGATATTCAACGCCTCGTATGGCCAGCACGTTCTCCAGATCTGAATCCCATTGAAAATGTGTGGGATGCTTTGGGGAGGAGTCTTGCTGGTCGCCAATGCCCTCCAATAAACAAGGACACCCTCATCCGTGCACTGACAGAGGAATGGGATAAGTTACCCCAACAGCTGCTTGATAATGTTGTGCAAAGCATGACACGACGTATGGAATCTTGCATCGCCCTCCATGGTTGCCATATCCCGTATTGACATCTTACGCCGGAACGCCTGCGGACGGTAATTGCATTTTTTTCACGTTTACGTATTCTGCACAAAATGGCCTGTTTTTCCCTTGAACGCGTTTCAAAGCCTTCTGGATTTCAGAGCACAATAAATTGTCTTTCTTGTAATGTCCTGGCATTCTGACATTATTTTACTTCACTTGGCATCCAACCACACTTACTTTTTTATGCGCTATATAGCCGTTTATGATCCGTCCTTAGCAATTGTCCAGCAGTGTATAATAATTAAACTTCGTGAATAATGGCATATATATGGCATTTTATTCTGTAACTATTAACGCAACAGGTAATAGTTACTGAATATTGCCTTATTTTTTCACAAATTATAAACAATTGAACACGATGTACATGTCAAGCGTGCGTGTTTGTGAGTCGCACGTATTGGTCTAGGAGAAACACATATTTGTGCAGAAAAAAGGCTATCCAATTAACTTTCAAAAAGTTAACAATGTAGCATCAAAATATTTTTCGTAATTAGAGAACAGGGAATAATTGCATCGTCCTTGACTTACGTATAACGGCAGTGGTTTCTATATCTATAAACAGTAGGAAAAAATACTGAACAATTTGACATTTGAAGCACAGATAAATTTCACACTATGTACACATTCGGTATCATATACTGTGGGTAAGGTACGCCTGGCTTATGAAGTCTACATGCGCTGAAAAAGGCAGTCAGATAGACTTTCAAAAAGTTATTAGCTGTCTGCCATATGTTCAAGCAATGGAAACGCATTAGGTGTAAAAATAAGTTTTAAAGCCATTTAAGACAACGCAACGTGTAATTTCAGAGAAAACAACAATACCCTTACGAATCAAAATTATGCGCCGTCATTATCTATCCCCTTCCGCCATCGGTCGGGCAGCTGACGGATTCCAGCCATGAAGAATACTTCGTCTTGTGACGCGATGAAGTCGTCAACCCATTTTTGCACTTCGTCACATGTCCGTAACCGTACAGCAGACAAGCCATGTTGCATCGATCGGTAGTCTGAAGGAGCTCCAAAACCTCCCAGCCAAGCGTCAATAACAGACAAGCCATGTTGCATCGATCGGTAGTTACGCCGGGTGCTCCAAAACCTCCCAGCCAAGCGTCAATAACGTTTCCTTGACCGAATTCGCGACATGCGGCCTAGCGTTGTCATGTAGTAATTTCACGGGACGCAATCATTTGCCTGTGAATAGACGTATCCGACAGATTTCCTGGTTCAATTTCAGCAATTGTTTCTTGTAGCGATCATCAGTAACAGTTTGACCCTGATTCAATAGTTCATAATAGAGCACACCCTTGATATCCCACCAGATGCACAGCAGAACTTTCTTGGAGTGAATATTGCGTTTCGGTGTCGAAGTCGTTGCTTCACCGGTGTCTACCCAGTGTATTTTGCGTTTGGGATAGTCGTACCGAAACCACTTTGCATCACCCGTAACAATTTTCCACAGGAAAGACTTTCTGTGTTGTTTATTCAACAGATTCAAACACTTCATGACACGCTCATCTTTGTTCCGCTGGCTCAGGTCACGTAGCACCCATTTTCCTTCCTTCTGAAGGTTTTGCATTGCGCGTAAACGATTGGAAATGGTTTGTTGAGTTACCCCCAGTTGTAGATGAATCTTCATCCAGCAACGCTTGCAGTTCGTCATGTGCAACCTTCTAACGTCAAAATCACCTGCTTTATACCCTCTAAACCAAAACTCACACGTGCTTTTCGAAACAATATTCTCCCCAGAATAGAACCGATCGATGCAGTACTTTTTCCTTGATGAATATTCGTAACGAATGCAGCGTCGAATAAATGCAGTATAGCTTGCTGTCTTTCACCTACCGATGTGCAAGTGCGTTTGACTGTTGGGAAAGCTTCTGTGTCACATTTTATACCCTGGACCAGTTACGGTCATATGACAACAACGCGGGGGAATGTCGGATATGTAAATTAGCGGTATACGTCACGCAAAAAAACGCTTTAAAACTTATATGTGCACCTAATATAAACAAATAATTTAACATGAGAAACATGTTAAGTGTCTCTCGCTGTGAATTTACCGTTTTTTCTTCTGCTGGGTGAATTTACCGTTTTTTCTTCTGCCGTTTTTTCTTCTGATGTCGTGGACACTTCTGAAAATACCCTTCTGGTTTTGGTTTTCATCTTCTGAAGTGGGAATGACCATTACTCGATTAATTGTCTGGAATGGGCTATCGCCTTTCTTCCATTCACCTTGCTTAGTGTCATTCCTATTGAACCTTCGTGGATAATTAGATCGGTAATGCACATGATAATTAGATCGGTTCTTCCACATGGAAATCAAACGCTGCCCTTATTTGAAATTAAGATTACTTTCTGCTGACTGGACGGATGTACCTCAGTTCTCTTCGTATAGTCCTGCCCTATCTTACCGACATCTCTGGAATACACATAACCTGCAAAAGAATTTCTTTCCTTACTCGTGTCTATTCACTTATTTTAAAAATAATTACCTTTGGAATGTTCCCTATCAAAGAAGGTTTCTATCCTCCTTTACCTTTATCCCTCATCTTCTCTTTCACATTAACCTGACTTATATACAAATCACATAATTTTGCTAAATCTTCCACCTACGTAAGCTTTCCCGTAGCTCTTCCCTTTTGCTAGCAAATAAAGTTTAATTCCTCTGGTGATAATAGTGATTTAAATTTATCAAACACAAACAGATTTATTAAATCTTCAAACTTAGAAACTTCACTTGAATCAATGTAGCACAGCAGTGATCTTTTTAACCTATTAGCAATTTGCATAAAACGTTTTACATTTGGTCTCCTTAACGTATTAAACTGACTTAAGTAAACATCTGGTGTCAAATGACAGTCTGGTAAGTAATATAGTTTCCTTCAGTGTTTCATATTTATTGCAATCTTCAACAAGTAACCTTCTAAACAAATTATTAACACACTCAGCATTAAATAATGCAATCACTAATTTACCTTTAACCTCTTCTGGAATTTCATGAAGCATAAAAGCTCTCTATGACGTGTCAAATGACTTTAATACCATTTCTGGATTATTTGAAGCTTTATAGAATTTTCTCAAGAATTTTGATATGAGCTGACGATTTAGATTCTGGCTTTAAACTGATCTTAACTTTTTTATTTCGCTATCATTTCTACTGGTTAACTCAATTTTTTTAGCTCAAACAATGTTACTCCTGTTTTTTTGGGTAAGCGTAACTCCAAATTCCGCTGCTTAACGTCATAGCAGCTTTCATATTTTGTAAGTCTAAAGACCTTGATTTAGTTTCTAGTTTTTTGTTGCTTTCCTCCGAATTTAGTTTCATTAGATTAATATCATCACCATCATCATTGTCAACCATTATCAATCCACTGCTGGACGAAGATCTCCCCAAGTTTCCTCCACAACGGTCTGTCTTGTGCCAGTCTCCTCCATGTCACTCCCGCATACTTTCGAATTTCATCCACCCATCTTCCATGTGGTCTTCTTCTGGGTCTTTTCCTATCCCTTGGAATCCAATCTAAAATTTCGGCTGTCCATCGATGGTCTGTTCTTCTGGCAGTATGTCCAGCCCATTGCCATTTCAGGGATTTAACTCTGATCATGATGTCTTCCACTCTTGTCATTTTTCGGATCCACGTGTTCCTCTTCTTATCTCTCCTGGTTACACCAAGCATGCACCTCTCGATGCTTCTTTGAGTTGTCTGCAGTCTTTGTATGTCTCTTTTAGCTAAGGTCCACGTCTCTGCACCATACGTAAGCACTGGAAGGATGCATTGATCAAACACTTTTCTTTTAAGACATAATGGCATATTGCTCTTGAAAATTATGCTGTTTCTTCCAAAAGCTCTCCAGGCAAGTTTTGTACGCCGATTAATTTCTTCACCAATGTGACCCTCACTTGATATCTGCTGTCCAAGATAAACGTACGTGTCTGTTATCTCCAGTTTTTCTCCATCAATCGATAAATCTTCATTTCTTGTAAAAGCATTGAACATCACTTTTGTCTTCTGAAAGTTCATTTTTAATCCCACTTCTTTACTCTTGTCAGCAAGTTCCTGGATCATACTCTGTAGCTCTGATGGGGTAGTTGCAAAAATGACTATGTCATCAGCAAAACGAAGGTGGGTTAGATAATCTCCATTAATCTTTATCCCTTTGTTTTCCCAGTTCAGTGATTGAAAGACATTTTCCAATGTAGCATTAAAGAGCTTCGGAGATATGGTGTCACCTTGTCTCACTCCTTTTCCAATTTTTATGTGTGTTGTATTTTCAAACAGCCGAATCTTTGCACTTGCATTTTCATAGATGTTATTAATAATATTAATGTATGCATCTTCAATACCGCAGGATTTCAGAGCCATTGCAACTGCTGATGGTTTCACCGAATCAAAGGCTTTTTCATAATCGATAAAAGCCATGCACAATGGAAGTTCATATTCCCTCGCTCTTTCAATTAGTTCTCTCAGTACGTGGATATGATCTATTGTGCTGTAGCCACTCCTGAATCCAGCTTGTTCTCTCGGTTGAGCCATGTCCAGTGTCACCTTCAAGCGGTGTGAAAGAACTTTAGTGAAAATTTTATAAACCACTGATAGGAGGCTGATAGGTCTGTAGTTCCTGAGATCCTCAATGTCACCTATTTTATGTAGCAGGATCATTGTAGCATTGTTCCAATCCTCAGGAATCTTCCCTTCATTAAGGCATCGAGTGAAAATTTGGGCAAGTACTGTTTCGATTTCTCCACTTGCTTCTTGTATGATGTCTACAGTAATTCCATCTTCTCCTGGAGCTTTTCCCCGCTTCATGTTCTTGATTGCATGTGCAACTTCTGCTGGAAGGACTGGAAGAACTCTGGTACTGGTACCTTTCATGATGTCTGGAGTACATGTATCATCCCTTTCATATAATTTGGAATAGAAATCTTTCACTCTTGTCAAAATTTCGCCTCTATTTCTTGTTACAGAACCATCTTCTTTTCTCAGTGCCATAATCTGTTTTTTCCCTTTACTGAGATGTCCCTTTGCTATCTTTAGGCTTTGGTTGTTTTCAATTGCTTTCCTTACTAGTTCACAGTTGAATTGCCTTACGTCTTCAGTGATACTTTTTCTTACTGTCTTGCATAGCTCTATATATTCCACTTTGGAAGTCACATCTTCTTTAGTTGTCCTCATCACTCTTCTTTTTTGCATCAACATTTTGGTTTTTCCTGATAATTTGTTCACATGCAATTTGTTCTTAGACCCAGCTAATTTTGTTGCTGTTTCCATAAGAGCTTTGGTTACTTTTCTGTTAACTTCAGAAATATCCACTTCTTCCGATGTTAGGCCTTCTAAAGCAGAGAATCTGTTCTTCAGTTCCAATTTGAAGGTATTATGGTGTTTTTTAAGGTTGGTTATGTCAATACATTTTGATTGTCTTATGAGCTTGCTACGTTCGAGTTTAGTGTTGAGGTGCATCTTACATCTCACCAATCTATGGTCACTGCCTGTGTTGAACTTGTTTAGCACACTGCAGTCTTCTATGACGAATATTTTTGTTACACATAATAAAATCAATTTCACTTGTAGTCCCATTTGGATGTCTCCATGTCCATTTCCTGTGTGGCTTTTTCTTGAAAAAGGAGTTCAAGATGAAAAATCCTTCTGCCTCTGCAAACTCTACGAGAGTATTTCCACGCTGGTTTCTGTTGCCGTGACCGAATTTACCTACTGAAGTTTCATTCTGTTGCCGTTGCCCTATCTTTGCATTGAAATCTCCCATAATTATCTTCAAGTGCTGCTTACCTTTATTATTTAGATCAGGAATTTCTTCATAAAATTCTTCAATTTCTTCTTCAGCATGACTTGTGGTGGGTGCATAAGTTTGAATAATCTGAGCCTGGCATCTTCTCGAGAGTTGGATAACGAGTCGTGCAGCTCTGTCAGAGGAACTTTCAACTTCTACAACTTTATCCTTCAGTTTCTTGTTTATTATAAATCCAACACCACTAGTTCTGCCAGTATCTGTCCCACGATAGTAGAAGAGATGTCCACTTTTCAGTTCAATGAGATCTTCTCCTTTTCTCCTTACCTCACTTAGCCCGACGATGTCCCACTTGATCCTTTGTAGTTCCTCTTCCAATTCAAGAAGCCTTGAATCAGAAGATAGGGAGCGTCCGTTATACGTAGCCAAGGTCAGCATCAGATGGCAGCCTAGTCCGGTCCTCCGAGGATTCTTAGCACCCTCTGCCTTCATGTCGCACTGGCCGCTGCCTTGGCCAGGTACATTCCAGCTGCCGGAGACTGAGGGCCAAGATTTAAGTTGTGAAGTCATTTTGGAGGCGTTTGGCCATAACTCACCACGCTGGCCAAGCGGGTTGGATATACCTCTTTATTTTCATCAAGTTCCGAGTTAGCCCCTTCGTCTTCAGCACTCCCTTCCCAGTCTTCCATATTCTCCTTATTTCGCTTACTACCCATTTCAATTATTCCAGTAGCAGATAATAAAAACGCATAGATACATTTGAAAACAAACTATCATTTTAACACATTTAACTCTGCCTGAATAATTTTAAGAAATGCATAACAATCTATTGCCCCTTATTTTACTCCTAAACTGAATTGTATAATGCATCGCCAACACACATTTACCTGACCTACGTACAGTTTAAAATAGAGAAGAATATCATAAGAAAATTGTTACGTTACCTAGGCAATACGTGACTCCCTCTGCATCATCTGTAAATACAGATCCACGGCGCCACCTTGTGTCTCTTGTTCACGTCCACCCATTACATCCGCGTCAATGAAATCCACGCAATCTATGGTATCAGGCACCGTACCGTAAGGGTCTCCGGTCCTTGTCTCGGGATACCTGGATTGCTCGACGTGATGCTGAACCTTTTTCACTCTCTTTGACGCCACATGAGGAAATATGAAACCGAAGCTTAGAGACTACGTGCGGTCTCCATTCTGCGATCACAGTTCTGCGCTTTAAGTAATGCGGTTCCAGACCTCGTGATTCGAATCCTCAGACTGCCATCCCGTGAGTGCAGACCTGTGATCGTGATCCTATGATTGGGTTATTGTGATTGGAATCCTGCCGGCTGCGACATTATATGAAACGACCGTCGCTCCTTCCTATCTCTTTCTCAATATAGCGGTGATCCCGCGAGAACTGACACATAATTGTGTTCTTTCATTCCATAGAATCACACACTTGGAAAATATAAATTTCGAGCACTTTGTAACAATAACAAACTGAAAAATGGTTTATTTCAATTAAACAAGAACAATACGGTAAACCCAGAATTTATTACCCAATTCTGGGCTACCGTATTGTTCTTGGGTTATCAGATATAAAGATGCTAAAAAAAGTTGTCAGATAGAATTTCAAAAAAGTTATCAAGTGTCTGCCCCATGTCAACGCGAAGGGAATGTCTGCAAACCCATCACTTTACATATCACAGTAGATTCAGAAACTATAAACACAAACGGTGATAGTGTAACGTACCAGGAGATGTGACGTACCTGCCAGAAGGACGCACACGACATAAAGGCAGATAGGAATCAGAATAAAACTTCCACGTAGCTCAATTGTAGAGCAACTTATTCCGGAATGAGGGGACCCGGGTTCGAATCCCGGCGTAGACCAAACATGACGGAGAAATTTACTTCGTTATAATGGCGCCCGAACTATCTGAATGACCCGACCGTTCAAAATCTCGCAATGGTGTGATGTTATTTCCACACCGCGAGATAGGAAAAATAAGAGAATCCCTTCTCCAGCGCTTCGAAAAATAAATGTGTGTGACGTTGCATTCCACACACCAGATTGACTGGGAGTTCTCAAGTGCACGTTCTACAGTGGATGGCTGCCTGCAACGATTCATGGTCACGGCTGACCCGTGGGCCATGCCCCCGGCCCTCTTTCGGGGGGGAGATGTGACGTACCTGCCAGCAGGACGCACACGACATAAAGGCAGATAGTAGTCAGAATAAAACGTCCGCGTAGCTCAATTGGTAGAGCGACTTATTCCGGAATGATGAGGGGATCCGGGTTCTAATCCTGGCGCGGATAAAAATGACGGAGAAATTTACTTCGTTATAATGGCGCCCGAACTATCCGGATGACCCGACCTTTCAAAAATCTCGCATTGGTGTGATGTTATTTCCACACCGCGAGATAGGAAAAAAAAAAGAATCCCTTCTCCAGCACTTCAAAAAAAAAAAAAATAATAATAAGGGCGAGATGATGTGACGTACCTGTCAGAAGGACGCACACGACATAAAGGCAGATAGGAATCAGAATAAAACGTCCGCGTAGCTCAATTGGTAGAGCAACTTATTCCGGAATGAGGGGACCCGGGTTCGAATCCTGGCGCGGATAAAAATGACGGAGAAATTTTCTTCGTTATAATAGTTACTGAATACTTTTGAATTTCCCACAACGTGGAAACAAATGATTTAACATGACAAACATGTTAAGTATCCGTCGCTGTGGGTTCAACATACTGTCATTTATTTATTTATTTATTTATTTATTTTTTTTTTTTGAGGTTTAACGACCACCGTGAGCAACTCAATGGGCTATAAGCAGTCGCCCGTCCCTAATTTAGAGTCACTGGTTCCAGGGAAGGGAGAGAGCCAGTGCCGTAAGACAAACACAGACATCCATGCCTCACCGGGATTCGAACCCGGACCCCTTCCGACGAATGATCAGAGGCCAACGCCTTAGACCACTGCGTCACCGGGGCGGCACTGCCATTTAATTATGAGATTTATTCAATTTCAGAAGTGCAGACGGACTTTCAAAAAGTTATCAACTGACTACCATATATGTGGGCGCACAAAGGATGTGTGCAAAGCAATCACTCTAAATATGTTCACTTTTGTCTTCCAGCAATATGCTGTTTGCGTCAGTTTGTGAGGGACAATGCAGCATACCTTGCCGAGGTCCTGAAGATGACGAACCACGGTGGTCTGTGATATGCCCAGCTCGCCTGATAATCTCAGTGCTGGTTGTCGGATATGCCTCAACGGCCTGGTCCGAATCCACGGTTCGCGGCCTACCTGACTTTGGCTGATCGTCGAGGTTTCCTGTCACCTGAGCGAAATTTCGTGACCATCTGGTTGCGGTGCTGTTGTCCATGGAACCTTCCCCTTTTGCATGACAAATGTTTCGTGTTGCTTGAGCAGCGTTATGGCCGAATTCAAGCTCGTAAAGCAAAAGTTTCCAAATTAGCTTGTAGTGGCTGTTCACCTTTTAGGCGTCCCAAACCACAGACAGAACGACGACATGCAATGCTTTTCACAGCAACGACTGCCACTTTATATCCCTTTTCCACTGACTGCAGCGCGTGACTTGAACTAGTTTAAACACGTGACATAAACACAGCAGCACAAGCGTTTATGCAAATATTGCAAAACTTTTGACTCACCCTCTGTACAAACAGATAGGAAGAGAAACTCACGGAACAGAAAAATGACCAGAGTTCATGACATCGTGATAAAAATAAAGCCCCTAATGTGCAATGGGCTGTACATATTGCAAGAAGAACTGATCACCTTTGAAATCGTGAAATTCTAGATATAATCCCAAGGCACAGGAAAAGACTAAGAAGAAAACCTTGTGCAAGATGTATGGACGAAGTTTGACAGCACGCCAGAATGACGTGGAACAGTGTTGTGGATGAGTTTAAGAGAGGTCTTCGCCCAGCAGTGGGGCGCCAATGGTCGATTGTGATACAGACAGATCTATAGATCAATGTATATATATGCACAGTATATGTAGAAAGGCACAGCAAGCCAAATTCCTTTGCATTAGGTATTAATTGAACTTCGTGAATAATGTTCGTCGACAGCAACCAACGTCTTTGAGTTTGAATCAAAAATTGGTATAATAATATAGTAGGGTAAATAAGTTCGACATGAAACACACAGTGAATGAATTAACAGATTGTTAAAAAATCTCTCAATAATATAATTTTAGTACATAAAAAATCATTTCCAAACACCGAACATATATTTTAAAGGGTCGTCACATTTAATAGACAAATGGTCTGCCATAATTTGACAGCAAGACGCATTGTGCACGAGGTGTCAGTTTTCATATGTATAGCAGTTTATTCTGTAACTATAAACACAACAGGTAATAGTTACTGAATATTGTCGTTTTCCCCACAAGTAATACAACAATTGAACACGATGTACATGTTAAGCGTGCACTTCTGTGGGTTGCAAAAATTCTTCATAGAAGAATCTTCTGTCTTAAAAACTTTAGAAAATCTCCACTGCCTCTTACTCAGGTTTTAGAGTATTACCCAATTCTGGGTTTACTGTATTGTCCTTGGGCTATCAGATATAAAGATGATCAAAAAAGCTGTCAGATAGACTTTCCAAAAAATTATCAAATGTCTGCCACATGTTAACGCAAAGGAAATGTGTGCAAACCCATCACTTTACATATCGCAGTGGATTCTGTAACTATAAACACGAACAGTGATAGTTATTGAATAGTTTTTAATTTCCCACAACGTAGAAACAAATGATTTAACATGATAAACATGCTAAGTATCATTCGCTGTGGGTTCAACGCATTGTTATTGGATTACGAGATTTATTCAATCTTAGAATTGCGGACGGACTTTCAAAAAGTTATCAACTGTCTACCATATTAACGCAAAAGGGATGTATGCAAAGTAATCACTTTATATATTGTCACTTACATCTAGATGTAAGGTCAGGTGATGCGCAACATCACAGCCTCTCCTTGACAAATGTCAACCCCGCCTTCTCGTGGGTGCATCCTGATCCCACTAAATGGGCTCTGACGACCGCCAATAACGCTATGACTATACCATCGGGATTAGAGGAAATGCTATTCCACACTCACCAACCCGCTTGGCCAGCGTGGAGAGTTATGGCTACCCCCCCAAAATGACTCCGCAACTGAAATCTTGGCCCTCAGTCTCCGGCAGCTGGAATGTACCTGGCCAAGGCAGCGGCCAGTGCGACATGAAGGCAGAGGGTGCTAAGAATACCCCGGAGGACCGGACTAGGCTGCCATCTGATGCTGCCCTTGGCTACGTATAATGGACGCTCCCTATTCTTCTGATTCAAGGCTTCTTGAATTGGAAGAGGAACTACAAAGGATCAAGTGGGACATCGTTGGGCTAAGTGAGGTAAGGAGAAAAGGAGAAGATCTCATTGAACTGAAAAGTGGACATCTCTTCTACTATCGTGCTACAGATACTGGCAGAACTAGTGGTGTTGGATTTATAATAAACAAGAAACTGAAGGATAAAGTGGTAGAAGTTGAAAGTTCCTCTGACAGAGCTGCACGACTCGTTATTCAACTCTCGAGAAGATACAAGGTTCGGATTATCCAAACTTATGCACCTACCACAAGTCGTCCTGAAGAAGAAATTGAAGAATTTTATAAGGAAATTCGTCATCTAAATAATAAAGGTAAGCAGCACTTGAAGGTAATTATGGCAGATTTCAATACAAAAATAAGGCAACGGCAACAGAATGAAACTTCAGTAGGTAAATTCGGTAACTGCAACAGAAACCAGCGTGGAAATACTCTCGTAGAGTTTGCAGAGGCAGAAGGGTTTTTCATCTTGAACTCCTTTTTTTACGAAAAAGCCACACAGGAAATGGACATGGAGACATCCAAATGGGGCAAAAAGTGAAATTGATTTTATTATGTGTAACAAAAGATTCGTCATAGAAGACTGCAGTGTGCTAAACAAGTTCAACACAGGTAGTACTGACCATAGATTGGTGAGATGTAAGATGCACCTCAACACTAAACTCGAATGTGGCAAGCTCATAAGACAAACAAATGTATGGTCTTTCAATCACTAAACTGGGAAAACAAAATGATAAAGATTAATGGAGATTATCTAACCCATCTTCATTTTGCTGATGATGTAGTCATTTTTGCAACTACCCCATCAGACCTGCAGAGTATGATCCAGGAACTTGCTGACAAGAGTAAAGAAGTGGGATTAAAAATGAACTTTCAGAAGACAAAAGTGATGTTCAATGCTTTTACAAGAAATGAAGATTTATCGATTGATGGAGAAAAGCTGGAGATGACAGTCACGTACGTTTATCTTGGACAGCAGATATCAAGTGAGGGTCACATTGATGAAGAAATTAATCAGCGTATAACACTTGGATGGAGAGCTTTTGGAAGAAACAGCATAATTTTCAAGAGCAATAGGCCATTATGTCTTAAAAGAAAAGTGTTTGATCAATGCATTCTTCCAGTGCTTACGTACGGTGCAGAGACGTGGACCTTAACTAAAAGAGACATACAAAGGCTGCAGACAACTCAAAGCAGCATGGAGAGGTGCATACTTGGTGTAACCAGGAGAGATAAGAAGAGGAACTCGTGGATCCGAAAAATGACAAGAGTGGAAGACATCATGGTCAGAGTTAAATCCCTAAAATGGCAATGGGCTGGACATATTGCCAGAAGGACAGACCATCGATGGACAGCCGAAATTTTAGATTGGATTCCAAGGGACAGGAAAAGACCCAGAAAAAGACCACATGGAAGATGGGTGGATGAAATTCGAAAGTATGCGGGAGTAACATGGAGGAGACTGTCACAAGATAGACCGTTGTGGAAAAAACTTTGGGAGACCTTCGTCCAGCAGTGGATTGATAATGGTTGACAATGACGATGATGACATCTAGCAATATGCTGTTTGCGTCAGTTCGTGAGGGAGAATGCAAGAGCTCTTGTAGACTTTGCAAGATCTTTAACGTGACGAACTACAGTGGTCTGTGATATGTCCAGCTACACTGTTAATCTCAGTACTCGTTGTAGGATATGCCTCTACGGCCTGGTCCACGGCCTCTTAATCCACGGTTCGTGGTCTACCTGACCTTAGCTGATCGTCAAGGTTTCTGTCACCTGAGCGAAATTTCTTGAACCATCTGGTTGCGGGGCTGTGGTCCACGGAACCTTCCCGTTTCGCGTAAATAATGTTTCGTGCTGCTTGAGTAGCGTTATGGCGGAATTAAAGCTCGTAAAGCAAAAGTTTCCTAATTAGCTGGCAGTGGCTGTTCATCTTTTAGGCGTCCCAACCACAGAACGACGACATGAATGCTGTTCACAGCAACGACTTCCACTTTATATTCCTTTCGACTGACTGCAGTGCTCGACTTGATCTAGTTTAAACACGTGACATACCCGCCGCAGCACGTGCATTTATGCAAATATTGTAAAACTTTTGACTCACCCTCTGTACAAAACAAATAGGAAGAGAAACTCACGGATCAGGAAAACGATCAGAGTTAATGACATCGTGAGCAAAAGTAAAGACCCTAATGCGCAATGGGCTGGAGGTATTGCAGGAAGAACTGATCACCGTTGAAATCGTGAAATTCTAGATAGGATCCCAAGGCACAGGAAAAGACTAAGAAGAAAACCTTGTACAAGATGTATGGACGGAGTTTAACAACACACCAGAATGACGTGGAACTGTGTTGTAGAAGAGTCTTAGAGAGGCCTTCACCCAACAGTAATCGATTGTGATATAGACAGATGTATAGATCAATGTACATTATGCACACTATATGTAAAAAGACACAGTAAGTCGAATTCCTTTGTATTAGGTATTAATTAAACTTTGAGGTAAAAATTGGTATAATAATATACACTGCCGGACAATTGCTAAGGACGGATGACAATAGCAACCATAGCAACCATAAAATGGAAGTCAGGAAAACGTGGAAATTAGCATAAGTGCGGGATACAGTAAGACGTGTTGTGCGTATGCAAATTTTGGATTGCCGAACTTGTTCGTGACGTCATAGCGCTGATAAGAGATATAAAGGATTTGAAGCGTATTGACCGTTGTTGTTCAAACGCAAAGTTGAAAGGGAAAGAATCAATTGACGAACTTGCAATTTTCAGTATGTCTTCCCGACATCACCTAGATGATTTTACGCGTGGCCGTATTATTGGCAAGATTGAAGAAGGGGCAAAAATAACAGATGTTGCCAGGGAGTTCGACGTCAGCCACAGTGTTGTTTTAAGGCTTTGGAAATCATTTCAAACAAATGGATAGTGTAGCAAACGTCACGGGGGAGGTCGTGTTCGCAGTACGACACCTGCAGAAGATCGGTACATAGTGCTATCAACAAAAAGACACCGGCGCAGCACAGCTAGTGAGGTAGCAAATCAGTTTATGGCTGCTACTGGCAAGCGGATCTCTCGAAAAACTGTCGCCAGACGTTTGCATGAAGGAGGATTATACGCCCGCCGTCCTGTTGTGTGCATCCCATTGTCAAGACGTCACCGTACCGCCCGTTTGCAATGGGGCCATCAACATCGCAATTATACTGATAACGACTGGTCTGCTGTCCTCTTCTCAGATGAGAGTAGATACAGTCTATCCTCTGATTGTCGACGACAACTGATTTGGCGTGATAGTGGTACTGCATATTGTCCAGCAAACATACAGGAAAGGGACCGATATCCGACATGTAGTGTCATGGTATGGGCTGGCATCATGATCAATGGCCATACGTCCCTCTATGTGCTTCCAACTGGGACTATGACTGGCCAACGATACATTAATGATGTTCTGCTACCTCATGTTTGCATGTCCCCCATGGTGCTGTCGGTGATAGATTCATTTTCATGGACGACAACGCAACATGTCATCGAACAGTCGCTGTCCAGGAGTGTCTTGAGAGCGAGGATATTCAACGCCTCGTATGGCCAGCACGTTCTCCAGTTCTGAATCCCATTGAAAATGTGTGGGATGCTTTGGGGAGGAGTCTTGCTGGTCGCCAATGCCCTCCAATAAACAAGGACACCCTCATCCGTGCACTGACAGAGGAATGGGATAAATTACCCCAACAGCTGCTTGATAATGTTGTGCAAAGCATGACACGACGTGTGGAATCTTGCATCGCCCTCCATGGTGGCCATATACCGTATTGACATCTTACGCCGGAACGCCTGCGGACGGTAATTGCATTTTTTTCACGTTTACGTATTCTGCACAAAATGGCCTGTTTGTCCCTTGAAGACGTTCCAAAGCCTTCTGGATTTCAGAGCACAATAAATTGTCTTTCTTGTAATGTCCTGGCATTCTGACATTATTTTATTTCACTTGGCATCCAACCACACTTACTTTTTTATGCGCTATATAGCCGTTTATGATCCGTCCTTAGCAATTGTCCAGCAGTGTAGTAGGGCGAATAAGTTCGACATGGAACACAGAAAGAATGAATTAAACAGGTTGTTAAAAATATCCCAATAGTACGATTTTAGTACATAAAAATATAAATCATTTCCAAACACCAAACATACAGTTTAAAGGGTTGTCATAGTTAATAATAAAATGTCTGCTATACTTTGACAGCAAGACGATTTTGCACCAGTGTCAGTTTTCATATATATAGCAGTTTATTTTGTAACTATAAACACAACAGGTAATAGTTACTGAATATTGCCTTTTTTTTCACAACTAATGAAACAATTGAACACGATGCACATGTCAAGCGTTGTCATTTGTGAGTTGCACGTATTAGCCTTGAATGAAACTTCTGTCTTAAAAACTTTAGAAAATATCCACTCCCACTTAATCTGGTTTCAGAGTATTACCCAATTCTGGGTTGACAGTATTGTCCTCGGATTATGAAATATACAGATTCTCAAAAAACCTGTCAAACAGATTTTCAAAAAGTTACAAAATGTCTACTACATCTTAACGCAAAGGGAATGTGTGCAAACCCATCACTTTACATATCGCAGTGGATTCAGTAACTATAAACAAGAACAGTGATAGTCACTGAATAGTTTTTTATTTCATACAACGTGTAAACCAATGAATAAAACAAGAGAAACATGTTAAGTATTCGTCTTTGTGGGTTCAACGTATTGTCTTTGGTTTATTAGATTCATATACACTGGCGGAAAGTGAAAAAATAACACCAAGAAGGAGATGTCTGATACCAACGAAATTTATACAGCACTATAACGGAATACAGAGGATAACGTGATCAAAACATTATGGCAAAATACAGCTGTATTTGCTGGTAAACTGAAAAATAACATTTCCATGTAACATGGTTAGTACGAGGTTGAACCGCCATGAACTGCGTCACACTGTGCAATTCTGGCATGGAGTCTGTCGTACAGATGTTGGATGTATGTTTGGGGTATTGAGTTCCAAGCATCCTCAACCTAGACGCGTAAATCGGGTATGGTCGTGGCTGGCCGTTGAGACCGGATAAGTCGTTGTCCCATAAAATCCCACACGTTCTCAATGGGGGACAAATCCGGTGAACGTGCAGGCCATGGAAGTTGTCTCACACCCTGAAGTGCATGTTGCGTTGCACATGCCATGTGTGGGCGTGCGTTATCTTGCTGGAAAACACCACGATGGACCGACCTTACAAATGCCACAACAACGGGCTGAATGATGTTGTTGAAGTAGAAGGTGCTGTTTAACGTACCCGGTACAAACACTAGTTGTGTACGGGAGTGATAGCTGATCGCTCCCCACACCAGGAGATCAGGTGTAGGCCCTGTGTGTCGCTGGCGGATGCAAGCAGGGTGGAGACGCTCCCCTGTGCGTCTGCGAACACGCATACGGCCATCGGAGGATCCCAAGCAGAATCTGCTTTCATCGCTGAACACGACAGATCGCCATTGCGTTCTCCAGTGTAGACGTTGGCGACATCACTGCAGCCATTCCTGACGGTGGGCTGGAGTCAGAGGTGCACATGCCAGAGGAATCTTGTTTTCACTCATTGTCATAAAAATCCGCGCACCAAGAAAAAACCATGCGATTAACGCGAAACTCGGCGAATAGCTACGGGGACAGCAGACATGCAACTGATTAAAGTTTCTTGCGATCCCGCATGCCCGTGGGTCGAAGTTCAACGCTGCAATCGCAATCCTTGAGGCTTATAAGGCGCCGCGCAGGGGGACTCCACATTCGTGACGGAGTTTACGGTAAGAGTCAGGTGAATTCCCTGAGCGATAGATATGCCGAGGAACCGCCGCAGATGTGCGCACGGGCAAGTGACGGAGTTTGAACGACGCTGATTTGTCGGTATGACAGAGGCAGGGGCACCGAATCGGCCGCCATTTGGGCCGGTCGGACAGTACGGTACGATCGTGTTGGGAGCAATGGGCACGGGAAGGCACCAGGACACGGCGGACTGGCTTTGGATGACCCAGACACACCACTAGCAGAGATGACTGTAGGATCGCCAGGGCGGCACGCACATAAGCAACAACGCCCTTGCCAATATCCAGAGACATGTGGCAGCTATACAAGGGACTCCTGTGTCCGACAGAATCATTTCCAGACGCCTGACGGAGGCGAATCTGCACTCTCGACGGCACTCACGTTTTCTCCTATTAACACCTGACCATCGTCGTCGATTGCAGTGGTGTCAGCAGCGAACAACGTGCAATGCTACGGACAAGCGACGTATAGTGTTCAGCGACAAATGCCGCTTCTGTATGTGTGTTAGAGTGTGGAGGACTCGCAGATGAGCGCTACAGTCCCAACCTAATTGTACAGCGGCACACGTCCCGAAACGCTGGCGTGATGATCTGGGAAGCCTTTGCGTATAACAGCAGGACTTCCCTTGCAGTGAATCGAGGAACGTTGACAGCCCAGTGTTACGTACAGGAGATCCTGAGGCCCCATGTGCTGTCTTTCCTGGCGGGCCGCCCGGAGCCATTTCCCAACAAGATAAACCCGTCCGCACACGGCTTGGGTTTCCCAGGACTGTCTACGTTATACTTCAACGCTTCCGTGGCCTGCCAGATCTCCTGATCTCTCACCCACAGAGCACGTGTGGGACTAGATGGGACGTCAGCTTTCTCCATGTCCCAGTGCTCGTGGTTTGGAGTGTCATTTGCAAGAAGTGTGGGCCAATCTGTCCCAGGATAACATACGGCGTCTCTTTGACTCAATGCCGGACCGTATGACAGCATGTATGGTCCGACGCGGAACTAACGCTGACCGAAATGTATACCGTATGTCCGCGGGAAATCGTCCTGCTGTTGTGATATTGTAATCACTTCTGTCCTTGTTATGTACCATCTCACTACTAAAATCTCATTTCAATCCGATGCCTCCATCTTGGTGCGCGAATTTTTATGACAATGAGTGTATGTGTATATACAATATATATATGGGAAAACAGACACACACACATATGGAAAACCAAAATTAATGGAGATGATTTAACGCACCTTCATTTTGCTGACAGGTATACGCATTAAATTTTCCAACGAAGATTCAGTAAGACTGCTGCGATACTCTTTATGCGACTCATGTAGCAAAAACCCCTCTGTATAATGGTATTAGGCAATGGCAAAACTAAAAGTATTTCATTAGAAATATTAAAAAAAAAATATTAGAAATATTACAGTCAGTGGCGTAACTAGTACAACGTGCGTCTCCCACAAGATATACTTCAACACCTCTAAACACAGCAATTTCCCCAGGATTTCGGACACGAGGGAGGATGCATTTTCGGGGTGCATATGTGCAGTGGTTGGGGGGGACGGGGAGGGGGTTAAGAAATCAGGGAGAGTGTCTGCAAAAGTAATGGTGGTACTTAGAGCTTGGCAGTTTTAACTTTTTAAGTAATAGATTTGACAACATGTGTAATTGCTTTGCCTAAAACTAAAATAAATCACTTGAAGAAATCACCCTCTTACACATGGCAGATCTGCGGCTGCTGTGAATAAATGTTGACGCCTGTCGTGCACGTAATCCTAGGTAACTGACTGTTTCCCCACATCCTCCACGGGGAATCCCACTGAGGCCTCGCGCTTTTCCTCAGCAGCGCAGAGAGAGGGCGATTGGAGAGCGATCGTATTATTTGCAACCCATTGCAGAGCAATCGTATTACAACCTGAAGTCAAAGAGCCGAACACTTTCAATCTGTAGGACATTCAGTGTTTTAAAAGTGAAACTACGCATTTATTTAGGCGAAGCTAAATATATCATAGAGCAAAATATGAATCTTTGGGTTAATTATTGTGTGTGTTCGAATTTTTTCATAAAACTATAACTGGCAACTGCAGTGCGCCCCTTCGTTACCTTAGTTACGCCACTGATTACAGTAGATATTTCTTTTGGATTTCAAAATGAAGAACCACAAGTCTTCTCTTGATGAAGTTGCCATATTCTGGAGCCATTAAAAGCTCCCTCATTTTTGGCTTGCAGCAATAAGGCAAAATGTTGAATCATGCGCCAAATTTAATCCTGACCAAAATCTTTTAAGGGAATCACGATCTTTTGGTCACAATGTCACATCTAAAACCTTTAGACACTTCACTGTATCACTTGTCATGTGTGGAAATCTTTGACTGATTCTCTCCTTCGGGTCTTTGACTTGTTAACAGCAATTAACCTTGAACAACTTGTGTCCGCCGAAACACTTTAAAAAGGAGAGGAAATCACCTTTGGGGAAAAAAAGTAATATTGTCATAAGGGTCACAGCAACTATACCATAAAGGTTCGAAAAGTTCAATGAAGGTCAGCGTAACGGAAGTTCATATATCTGCGGAGCGATTCAGGTCGATTTGATTCGCAGTTTGCGATGCGATACCGCTTAAATCAAGCCCTGCATATATATGTACATAAACAACTAAAATTTAACCTTTCTGCCTAAGGTATTAAACTTGATGAAAAATGTGTGCTGATAGCGACCAAGACTTTTGCCCCCGAGACTGAAACTGCTATTACAGTACATTGGGAACAATAAGATCGACGTGAAATATCCCTGTGATGGCATTAATAGCTTGTTAAAGAATCTACCATTAACACAATTAATGATATAAAAACAGTAATCATTTTCAAAGAAGTACCGTGGAGCACTTGCTAAGGGTTATTAGATTTAATACGAAAATGTCTGCTATATAATCCGACAGAAGGAGGCACTGGGCATCCCCGTCAGTTTCTATACAGTAGTTGTTTCTGTAACTATAAACACCAATGGTGATAATTACTGAATAGTTCTTATTTCCCACAAGCTCTAAACAATTGAACATGATATGCATGTCAAGTGTGCGATGTTGTGGACTGAATGTATTTTGCTTAGATAAACGAATCTATTCGTGCTGAAAAAGGCGATCAAATACACTTTCAAAATGTTGCCAATTAAACTGTTTAAAGTGTATATACCTAAAAACTCTGCCCTATGTTTCTAATGGCAAAAACTTGCGTACATATTATTTTAGCAGTTAATATTTTCCCAAGGATGAAAATTTGCACACAACTTTATGTTATAGCTAGTATATTTAACATTTGCTGACACTTAACCATAATTGCATTAAAAAATCCATTAGTTTTCCTTGGGAAATGTTTGAGATCTGCTAACAGATGGCGCCACCTATACAAATCACTTACAAATTGTAATCATGTCGCGTTTTGGTTTCAGTAATTTTATTAATTTTCGGAATAGTATCAAAATTTGATTCTATGTATGCGATAGTCTGGAATGTTTAGAATGATTTGTGCTACTTAGATTAAATGTTATGACAACAATTGAGCTGAAAATATCAACAGAATTCAGTGGCGTATATTTGAGGTTAGCTAGGCTAGCTGCGAAGCCCAGAGAATGCGTAAATAAAACTGAAGTAAATATCCTAACATATAATTTGCTAGAGTCCTCCTAAAAGTCGTCATAGCTACAACCGAGAAACAAATGTTTGTGACGTTACGCTTTGCTTTTCGTGTTTTCGTGTAGGTTTTCACGGTCTACGCGTTTATGGCTGTTTTGTTGTCATAGCAACAAAGAACACAGCTGCTGCTGTGACGTCATCTAATCTAAATCATTCTCACATGACGTCAGAGATGCGTTACGTTACACGGTCAACTCTTTAGAGATTTGAAAACTTTACGTCAGGAATTTTGGTTCTATTTCATATAGGGTATATAAATAATAATAATAATAAATTTTAAAATTTTATTTTTTTTCAGCCTACAATGTAACAGCAAAAAATAAAATTCGTTATTATTATTATTTATATACCCTTGATATACTTTATTATGCTGTTTAACAGAAAAAGACGAACATTTATATTCCGGTGTTCAAACTGTGATATCCGTAACCCTTCCTGTTTAATGATTTGATTAGATCTTTTTTTGTTTCGATTCGAAGTCATTTAATTCATATTGTGGTTCATTTGTCTCAAAACATCGACTTTGTTTTGCGTGAGTTTTAACAGAAACACTGCAAATATGCCTCCCAAACGGAAAAAATCTACTGAGGAAGAAGCTTTCCAGAAGGAAGCAACAAAAACACGAAAGGCGGAGCAAGAAAGGGCTCGTCGGGAAAGTATGTCTGCTGTGCAAAGAGAATGCGATCGGAATCGCCATCGCGTAGCAAATATAACTCCTCAGCAAATTGAACGAAGTCGGGAACGACACCGAATTGCAAACATGACGTCAGAACAAATCGCACAAGGTCGCGAGCGACATCAGATTGCAGACATGTCACAATCGCAAATATTACGCTAGAGACGTGGTGTTACAATCCGCTGACAAAATCCACGATCTAAAAACCAAGCTGTTCTTGACGCAGTTAACGTTGTAGAACCAAATGCAGAAGCTCATAACTGTGGTTCCATGGACAGTATTTGCGAATTTTGTAATGCAAAACATTTTGCGGCAGAACAGCCATCTGACAAAGTTTTTACGCAATGCTGTCATAAAGGCAAAATAAAATAAGATGCTATATGATCAGTCCCTGTTATTCAGCAGTTAACGAAAGAACAGCATCAACATTCGAAAAATTTCATGGACAACATAAGATCAATAAATAGTACTTTGTCGTTTGCGTCCATGGGAGCTAACATTGCTCCGCCTTCTAGATACGGTCCTTGTTGTTTCCGAATTAACGGACAAATTTAGCATCGAACAGGAGCTTTACACCAAGCAAATGGGGACCAGAAAAGGTTTGCTCAACTGTATATATTAGACCCGGAAGAGGCTAGTGATCAAAGAATGAGGATCAGTGAAAATACCCGGTGCAATCCAAGTCTGATGCAAGAGTTAAGCACTTTCATGTCTCAAAATAATCCTCTTGCTAACGCTTGCAAAATGCTTTATGAAGTTGAAGAAAGCATCAATGATGCCGCTCTGCATGGCGTTGAGCCGGCAAAAATAGTTCACGGAAAAGAACAGGGGAGATTGATGCAGGGTACACAGTCAGTGTGTACGAAAAATGTTGTGTTCCAGGAAGTGTTGCCGAAATAGGGACTAAAGGTTTTACAAAACACATAACAGACAACCCGTCGTATCAAATTCCATAACCGACTGTTAGTTAAATTTCAGAAATCTGTGAGCCAACGCAACGCCGCCATCTATTGACGTGGAACTCATAAACTATAAATAAATGTCAATAATTTCTGTACCATAAATTTTATTTTCCCCGCCATTATTGACGGGCTTTCATCTAGTACACAAATAAAAGTGAATTATCAACGGTATTAAAATATGTCGATGTTCTCTGTGCGAAAAAAATGCGTGCGGATTCGTTTCTGTGACTCAGTCTGGCGAGCGAAAATCAACGGCATAACGCAAGTAGTTCTTCCAATCTTCGCAGTTCTGATGCGAAAACCTTGCGCACATATAGTGCTAGCGTTTCCATGACAACATGAACCAGCCGGTAGAGGGGAATGGGCCACTGCTTTAGGAAACGGTTCTTTCAGAAAAAAGAAGAGTTAGACTATCTCAGTCACTCGTATACTACCACCCATAAGGGTTTCGCGAGAGTTGTTTCAGTTTTTGTGAAGTGACAATGAATTAAAATCAGAGATATTATATCTTAAATTCGTGGCTTTGTTGGATTCGAACTATTTTGATAAATTTTGAGAAAGCTTCCCTGAACATCTACTGTCAGAACTTACAGAACTCTATCCTTCAAATTTTGATGCAGCTCGACTAAAAAATGAACTGAAGATGTTTTATTCCTTTGATGAATACAAAAACAAAAATCAGTAAGAGACATTACGTGTTACATAAAGTTGAATAAATTGGACATAGTGTTTCTTGAGGTGTACAAATTAGCAGACCTAATGTTAAACTTTCCATCAACAACTGCAACTGCTGAAAGAAGTTTTTCAGCATTAAAAGGAATCAAGATATATTTTAGAGCCACACAAGGACATGCATATTCGAGCAACTTGGCTGATTTGTTAATAGAGAAAAACATTCTTTTTAAATATGAAAAAGTATTCGGGAGAAACATTTTATGAAAACGTAGCACTCAAGTTTAAACGGATCAAATCAGTCTAAACATTCCAGACTATCGCATGGTTAGAACCAAGGGTTAATTCCATTCCGAAAATTATTGAATAAAAATTGCGACATGATTACAATTAGTAAACGAACTGTATAGGTGGCGCCATCTGTTAACAGATCTCAAACACTACTCATGGAAAACTTTTGGTTTTAAATATGCAACGGCTGTTCCATAAAAACTAAAAGTAAAATCACACAAAATGAAGAAATATAGGAACAACGAAATATATGTTATTCTTTCTCAAAGTATCCTCTCTCGAATGATATGCAACGGTCCCAACGTTCAGTCTACTTTTCAAAGCATGTGGCGAAGGCATTTTGTGGAAGCTGCTTTAGGGACACTTGCACAGCAAGAATAACGTCAGAATCTGTGTTGAATGTTGGACCACGGAACTTCTCCTTCATTGTTGGAAACAACCAGAAATCGCGCGGGCTGTAGGCAGGCATGTAGGCAGACTATGGCATGATTTCAGTACTGCATTTCGTAAGAAACTGTTGAACACAAGCAGCCACATGTGGGCGGGCGTTATCATGGCGTACACACACACACACACACACACAAACACACACTATATTGACAAAAGTCACCGGACACCTAGAAGAGAAACACAACATAGCATTTATTGACATACATTAGAACGATGTCGGGTCCACCTTTGGCCTTAATGCATGCAGTGACCCTACGAGACATGCTTTCGACAAGGTTTTGGAACACAGCGATAGGTATGCGCTTCCATTAAGTACATAATGCTGCCGCCAAATGTTGCTTAGTAGTTGGCCTTGGTTCCAAACTTCTTATGCGGCGCTCTAATTCATCCCATGGGTGCTCTAATCTAAGAGATTAAGATCAGGGCTCTGTGCTCTCCAGTCCACACACGATACGGAATTATCGTCAAACCATGCCGTTACAGTCCTACTTTATGTCTCTCTGCATTATCCTGCTGGTATCGTCAAGGCTCGGTTCCATAGTATTGTCACAGAGTTGGTAAGGCATAATTGTCCAGAATATCGAGGTATATATGATGGTTGATGCTAAACAAGTTCAACACAGGTAACTTGTGCTAAACAAGTTCAACACAGGTAGTGACCATAGATTGGTGAGATGTAAGATGCATCTCAACACTAAACTTGAACGTGGCAAGCTCATAAGACAAACAAAATCTATTGACATAACCAACCTTAAAAAACACCATAATACCTTCAAGTTGGAACTGAAGAACAGGTTCTCTGCTTTAGAAGGCCTAACATCGGAAGAAGTGGACATCTCTGAAGTTAACAGAAAAGTAACCAAAGCTCTTATGGAAACAGCAACAAAATTAGCTGGGTCTAAGAACAAGTTGCATGTAAATAAATTATCAGGAAAAACGAAAATGTTGATGCAAAAAAGAAGAGAGATGAGGACAACTAAAGAAGATGTGACTTCCAAAGTGGAATATATAGAGCTATGCAAGACAGTACGAAAAAGCATCACTGAAGACGTAAGAAAATTCAACTGTGAACTAGTGAGGAAAGCAATTGAAAACAACCAAAGCCTAAAGATAGCAAAGGGACATCTCAGTAAGGGAAGAAAACAGATTATGGCACTGAGAAAAGAAGATGGTTCTGTAACAAGAAATAGAGGGGAAATTTTGACAAGAGTGAAAGATTTCTACTCCAAATTATATGAAAGGGATGATACATGCGCTATAGACATCATGAAAGATACCAGTACCAGAGTTCCTCCAGTCCTTCCAGCAGAAGTTGCACATGCAATCAAGAACATGAAGCGGGGAAAAGCTCCAGGAGAAGATGGAATTACTGTAGACATCTTACAAGAAGCAAGTGGAGAAATCGAAACAGTACTCGCCCAAATTTTCACTCGATGCCTTAATGAAGGAAAGATTCCTGAGGATTGGAACACCGCTACAATGATCCTGCTACATAAGAAAGGTGACATTGAGGATCTCGGAAACTACAGACCTATCAGCCTCCTATCAGTGGTTTATAAAATCTTCACTAAAGTTCTTTCACACCGCTTGAAGGTAACACTGGACATGGCTCAACCGAGAGAACAAGCTGGATTCAGGAGTGGCTACAGCACAATAGATCATATCCACGTACTCAGAGAACTAATTGAAAGAGCGAGGGAATATGAACTTCCATTGTGCATGGCTTTTATCGATTATGAAAAAGCCTTTGATTCGGTGAAACCATCAGCAGTTACAATGGCTCTGAAAACCTGCGGTATTGAAGATGCATACATTAATATTATTAATAACATCTATGAAAATGCAAGTGCAAAGATTAGGCTGTTTGAAAATACAACACACATAAAAATTGGAAAGGGAGTGAGACAAGGTGACACCATATTTTCGAAGCTCTTTAATGCCACATTGGAAAATGTCTTTCAATCACTGAACTGGGAAAGCAAGGGGATAAAGATTAATGGAGATTATCTAACCCACCTTCGTTTTGCTGATGACGTAGTCATTTTTGCAACTAGCCCATCAGAGCTGCAGAGTATGATCCAGGAACTTGCTGACAAGAGTAAAGAAGTGGGATTAAAAATGAACTTTCAGAAGACAAAAGTGATGTTCAATGCTTTTACAAGAAATGAAGATTTATCGATTGATGGAGAAAAGCTGGAGATAACAGACACGTACGTTTATCTTGGACAGCAGATATCAAGTGAGGGTCACATTGATGAAGAAATTAATCGGCGTACAAAACTTGCCTGGAGAGCTTTTGGAAGAAACAGCATAATTTTCAAGAGCAATATGCCATTATGTCTTAAAAGAAAAATGTTTGATCAATGCATCCTTCCAGTGCTCACGTATGGTGCAGAGACGTGGACCTTAACTAAAAGAGACATACAAAGGCTGCAGACAACTCAAAGCAGTATGGAGAGGTGCATGCTTGGTGTAACCAGGAGAGATAAGAAGAGGAACTCGTGGATCCGAAAAATGACAAGAGTGGAAGACATCATGATCAGAGTTAAATCCCTGAAATGGCAATGGGCTGGACATACTGCCAGAAGGACAGATCATCGATGGACAGCCGAAATTTTAGATTGGATTCCAAGGGACAGGAAAAGACCCAGAAGAAGACCACATGGGAGATGGGTGGATGAAATTCGAAAGTATGCAGGGGTGACATGGAGGAGACTGGCACAAGACAGACCGTTGTGGAGGAAACTTGGGGAGACCTTCGTCCAGCAGTGGATTGATAGTGGTTGACAATGATGATGATGATGATGATATGATAGTTAACAGGTTTGTCCACGATAACTAATGGTCCGGGACCATACCACGAAAAACACCCCCACACGAGTACACTGCCAGCTCCAAACTTGACCGTAGGAACAGTACAATGTGGTAAATAGCGTTCCCCCGGCTGCCGCCATACGCACACACGGCCATCAGACTGATGGATCGTGTATCTAGATTCATCAGTCCATAAGGCCCGTTTCCATTGATCTACGATCCACGATAAATGTTCTTTACACCATGTTAAACAACGAGTAGCATTCCTATTGGAGATGAAAGGCTTATGAGCAGCCGAACGACCACAGTAATCCATGGAATGAAGTTCTCTGTGAATGGTACGTGTGCATACCGAGGTTCCAGCATTTTTACTCACCTGCACACTGAGGTCTTGTGCAGTACTCCATCGATTAGCTGTAACGACTCTACTGAGGCTTCGACGTTCTCTATCTCTGATTTTCTTTGGTCTGCCGGTACGTTTTGCAGCTTCAGGCACGCCATGTGTGTTCCACTTATTCAGTACATATAAAACAGTTGATTTGAGTATATTTTAGCGCCTTTCGGTTTCTCTTAAGGGCAACTCTAATATAGCACCCAACAATCTTTCCTTTCTCAAAGTCAGTTCTCTATCACCGCGACATTTTCACTCAAACTCACAGCGCGATATGATCGCGGTCAGGTACAGGCTTGTTTTCATACCGTTTGCAGCTGTACCGCGCATGTTAACAACGCAGCTGATCCGTTCATTTGCTTTTGAAGGGGTGTCCGGTGACTTTTGTCAATATAGTGCATAAATAAGTTTTCCCCCGATTCTTTTATCGTTATTCTTGGCTAAGATTAACTTCTTAAATTTTGAAAACTATAGTTTTCTCTTAAGCAAGGAATTCTTCGAACGTTTTCAAGAAGGTATTTCACTTTTACTATATTCACAAATCAAGCGGATCATCAAATCAGAAATTAATCCAAATAAAACTTGGCTGGAGACCATTTGAGAGAAAGAGTACAATTTTCAAGAGCAATTAATTACCTTTTATGTCTTAAAAGCGAAGTGTTTAATCAGTGCATCGTTCCAGTTGTTATTCCTGGATCAGAGACACGCAGCTTAAGTAAAAGAGACATGGAGGGGCTATCGACAACTGAAAAAAGCATGGGCTTCTTGGTGTAACCAGGGCAGAAAAACATTTTATGAAAACATTTATCGTTTCAACAACAGAAGTTGATAAAACGTTCAAAATACAGACTCTCGAATGACAATGGCAGACATACGTCGCGGTGGAAACGGGTCAAAAATTTTGGATCCGGACCCAGCAGTCACATAACTGGATCCGACCCGGGCAAACCTGTTTTGAACTCAAAATTAGAATATATCATCATCGTCAATCAGTATCAATCAGTATCAATCGACTGCTGGATGAAGGTCTCTCCAAGTTTTTTCTGCAATGGACTGTCTTGGACCAGTCTCTTTCATCCACCCATCTCCCGAGTGGTCTTCTTTCTGGGCCCATTCCTGTTCCTTGGAATTCAATCTTTAATTTCTGTTGTTTATCGTTGGTCCGTTATAGGACATAGGATCAACATTGTCGATACAACAATATTAATCCTATCTATCCTATGGATTTCATCCTTGTATCCCCGATACAGAGATGTAATCCATGGAATAGCTAGCTGCCTATATTTAAAATTTAGATATGCACGAGTTCAGGGGCTTACTGATAGCCCCCGCAACCCCCGCATTGCGGGGGTCACTGCTAACAGGGACTCATCCTCAGCAAAACGATTTTACAATTTGTTTTGCGGAAACTTCACATGAAACTTGTTAGAGAAATATACAAGAATTTTTTGACAGCACATTTCAATGATATAATAAAACTTAAAAGCAATTTTCAGTATTTTTTTCAATAAATAAGTAATATTTAGGAATCATTTTCGCTGTTTTACCTATGAAAAACGGGACGACGGGGGAACAACTATTCCAAAGGACTTGAGGCCCCTTTCCCTTTTCCGCAGCCATATGCGTGTATATGTTAACAAGAGAATGTGAAAGAAATGTTATTTCAATGAACGAAATGTTTATACTAAGAAAGATAAGGTGTTATGTATTGCAGTTGTTTGCGCACAACGCATCTTTCAAAATATTATGAACTAAAAGGTGTTTTTCTCGAGGACCGAAAAACAGAGACGTGTGTGATTTTTCATAACCGAGCCCAGAGAAAATTTTTTACTGCGGGCAAAACATTGTGCCATTATGTTAAGTGTGGCTTGTAATATTCAAGAGTGAATAATTTAAGTAGTTTTGCCTGTTTTCTACCGTAATTCTGAATATTACGCATTTGTTTGCTTACTTACATTCTGTATTTCCGTATATATATCAGAACTCATGGTAGAAACTTTAAGGGGTGGTAAAGCACACTGCAACAAACATTTTTTGTATTGGAATGTATGGGTGCAAGTGACGCATTGAGGCACAAACACAAGAAATAGACATGAAAGGAAACACAAATTGTTTACCTACAGCATCGTCGACAAGTGCTTCTTTACAGCAATGTTTTCAATAATTGCTCAAAATTGCGTCCACCAACAGTAATACATGCGTGGCAGCGTCCACGAAGTGATTGGCGTAGAGTTTCAAAGATGCCAGGTATTTCTCGCACACGTGCAGCCGCAACGGATATTCGAGCGACGAGGTCCTCAACAGAGTCAACTGGAGTCTCGTAAACGAGGGCCTTCAGTAAGAAACAATCGAGGGTTGATAAATCGGGCGATCGGGGTGGCCAACGGATTGGTTCACCACGACCAATCCATCGCGCCCCAAAAGTGGCATCCAGGTAATTGCGCACATTAATGCTGAAATGGGCTTGCGCCCCATCATGCTGAAACCACAGTCCTTGTTGGACGGCCAGTGGTACATCTTAAAGAAATTTTGGTAAAACTTCTTCCAGAAAAATCCGATAACATCTGCCATCGAGTTGCGTTGGTACTACATATGGGCGAAGCAGGAAGTCGTTCACAATACCCGACCACACATTCGCAGATAATCGTTCTTGGTACGCATGTGGACGTGTAGCGTGTGGATTAGACACATGAGCTGGGAATTTCTTGCGTTTGTGCCTCAACACGTCACTCGCGCCCATACACTCCTATACAAAAAATGTTTGTTGCTGTGTGCTCTACCACCCCTTAAAGTTTGTCCCATGAGTTCTGAATCACCATGTATATGAAAAAAGTCATTAGGCACTGCCACACACGTGTTTTGTGTGCGTGATCGTAAGGGATTTTCAAGAGGCTGGCCTTAGTTCTCTAAAATAATAAAATTTGCATAGTATGATTAACTCCAGCGTAAGTGTTTTGTAGTACTTTGTATTGGTATAAAACTAGGTCAATCATTTGAACTACAAGTTCCAAAGAATTTTAGTTATTAAAACGCCCATAAAACCCAGTTAACGAATTTAGAAATTTCAGTAATTGAAAGTTAATTGATTTTCGCAAAAGGGCCTCGAAGTTTGTTTTTTTGCGGGAGGACCCGAGTTTTTCTGGTACACCACTGCCCGAGTTGTTAATTGCAAACCATATCTCGGCATTAATCTGAATGTTCAAGGGTGCCCGCTTCAAACTTGCAAACATATAGCCCGACTTAATCTAAGTTCACGAGTTTTAGACTTAGCATCCACCTTAGTGGCGGAGTGGTCAGACCCGCTTTTTTCTGGTTACGCTTTCGAACCGGACCCGCATTCGTGTCATGGGGGAAGCCTGGGTGGTGTGCTTTCTACGGCACTTGCTCTATCCTTTCTTTGCAGTACCCCCAAATTAGGGACAGGTAGATTTATCTTTAAGAGTTGTTCATGGTGGTCGTCAAACCATAAAAAAAGCCACGGGAATCCTAGAATTTATGAAGATTGAAAATATCAAACAGAAGTCACCGCTCTTTTCACGTTTATAAGTGAGTCCACTTGGTCAGCCAGATTTGGGGATTTATGCCACGTTTTTTTAAATTCTGTCTGTTTGTCTTGTGTCTGGCGCTCTTTGGCCAACCATGGCCCTTGCGCCAATAAAATCTACTAACCAACCAACCAACCAACTATAAGTGAGTCCGGAAAAATTCTCATCGGGGGGATTCGAGGCCGCTGTGGTGCAGTGGAAGCATATTCAGCGCGTAACTGGAAGACCCTGGGTTCGATTTCCGGTGGCGGCCGATGAGAATTTTTCCTGACTCACTTGCAAACGTGGAAAGAGCGATGACTTCCCTTTGATGTTCCTAGTCCACGTCAAATGTCTGTATCAAAGATTGAAAATATGCTGGCCATGACCAATAATTAATTTCAAATCAAACTTGTGTTTACATCATCAATTATCACGTTTTTTCTCCACTTGCCTTGCTTCCAATTATGGTGCATTCCGCATGGAAATGTTTGTCGTTCAGCGCCGTAATCAGTGATGATCACTGTATTCCAGTGCGAACAACCATGAATATTCTCGCCATTTTATTACAATGAAGTATAAATGGCTCAAAAATCACTTTTGTTTTCCCACAGTCTAACGCAAAACACTGATCGCAGTGCAGTGCAACACGTCTGTGATTCAAAATCATTAGTGAAATCGTAAGGACGAACTGAAACGAGAATTTGGTAAGACCATTGAAGAAAAATTGGAAATCACTCTATCAGCAATCACCATTTTTAACTATTCTCAATCAGCTGTTCGATGAAGGTCTCCCAAGCCTCTTCCACAACTTTCGGTCTTGAGTAATTCCCTTCCATCGCTCCGGCATGCTTTTGAATTTCATCCACGCATCTCCAACATGGTATTCATTTGGTCTTTTTCTGTCCCATGGTATCCAGTCTAATATGCTCAGTAGACAAAGCGTTAAAAATAGGAGTGATGGGCAATTGCCATGGGCAACCCCGCGCAGGGTGGAACAGACCCAAACAGAACGCTGGCTGAAAGTGGTGATCTGAGCGGCTTTGATCGTCGGCGCATTGTTGGAGCAAGACAGATGGATCATCTATCACTCAAGTTTTGAGAACACCAGTGGTTCCCGAGAGCAACCGTATCAAAGGTATACCGCGAGTATACAATTGACGGACATACCAGCGCCAAGAGAGCAAATGGTGGCCGACCACACGTCATTGATGACTGGGGTCGTACAGACCGGTCGTTTGGTAACGGCCGCGCAAATCACATCCAGGTTAAATGTCGGGTTTACTCCCTAGTCGTGTGCCACTGTTGAGTCCGTCATAAGAGATTTCGCCTCGTTTGGTGCCGGAAACATCAAAACTGGACCTTTTTAGAGTGGCGCCAAGCCGTTTGGCCACAGTTATCCCGTTTTCAGCTGTACTGAGCTGACGGCAGAGTGAGGGTTTGGCGTAGACAGCATGAGGCCATAACCCCGTCGTGCTAGGTAGGTTCTGTTCAAGGTGGTGGTGGCTCTGTGGTGGTATGGGGAGCCTTCTGATGGGTCACATTAGGTTCCCTAGTGTGCCTGGAGAGGTTGATCACCGCTGTGCTGTGCCAGGATCTATCTTTCTAAGATTCTTTCAAGTAGCTATAAGCATCGGCTTTTTATTTTTTGTTTTATTGATATGCCTCTTAAAAGTACAATATTTTAAATTCCAAAATCGGACATGATGTATGTAGGTTGATAGTTTTGACACCTGTAACAAAGCGCATTCAAATTGGGGATCGGAGATGATGAACTTTCCATTGCTGCAATTCAACAATTTCCTCCGAATACTTGTTTTTTTTTTGTTTTACTGAAAACTACAGTTCCCACTTCACAGCATTGTAAAGGAATAATGGCAGTGATATACACGGTCGAGTCACATTATAATGTCCACCTCCTACTTTTGACGTCAACAGCGCGTAGCCAGTGATACAAAGCATGTGTCGTGAGCTAGCTTGGAGGGTATATAAGGTGTGCTGTAGGCAATATGAAAACATATCACCCGTTGCTATCATGGATAAAAAAGCGATTTATCAGATTTGCAAAAAGGAATGCTTATCAGCTTTCGGGCCAAGGGTGGCGGTATTTCTGAAACGGCGCAGTTTGTGAACTGTTCGCGTGCTGCTGTGGTTAAAGTGTACCGTGATTGGAGAAATGACACCATTGCCAAAAAGTGACGCGGAAACTGTGGAACACCACATGCCATTAATGTGAGAGGTGAACGTCGGCTTCGAAGATGCGTGAGGGCCGATCGACACGCTACAGTGGAGCAACCTACTGGCCAAATGAACACAGGGGCTATTAGAAGTGAGTCTAAAACAACAGTTCAGCGAACCCTGCCACGTTTGGGGCTCCGATGCAGTCGCGTGGTCAATGCACCTACGCTAACGAAGGTGCATCGGCAGAAAAGACTTACATTTGCACGGCAGTATCGGAATCGGATCACCGCTGATTCGCAAGGGATTGCCTTCTTCGATGAGTCACGTTTTCTGCTTCATCGAACGGATGGACGTTGGCGTATAAGGCGAAAAACATCGGAGAACAAACACTCTTCAACCATGGCTGGAAGAACACAAGCTGGTGTGGGCAGCGTTATGGTCTGGGGGATGATTTCGTGGCATTCTCTGGGTCCACACATACATGTGGGAGGCACTATGGACAGAATTCGTAATGAATCCATTCTTGCAGACCACGTGCTGATTTTCTTCCCTGAGGCGGATGAGATTTCGAGCACGACAGTGCGACCTGTCACACAGCTAGAAATGTCCGAGAGTGGTTGGAAGAGCACGATGAAGACTTCAAAGTACTTCCCTGGCCCACTAATTACCCAGACGTAAACCCCCTTGAGCATCTGTGGGAACACCTGGATCGTGTTGTTCGCTCTACGGATCCTCCACCACGCACCTTCCAGTAGCTGGCAGAGGCACTGCAGTCAGCATGGCTCCACATATCTGTAAACACCTTCCAGCACCTTATTGAGTCACATCCAGCCCGTCTAGCTGCTGTCCGCGGTGCACACAACGATTAATCTGGATATTAGTTGGTGGTCACGATAATTTTACTCGACGGTGCATAACATGTGTAGACCGCCGTTTATTGTCAGTTACCTGTGCTAACTGCTCGACCTTGCTTCTTATGGTTTGTGAAATAATTAATAATCGGTTAGAACTGACATAGTCTTATATATAGTTTCTATGAAACTTACGTTCTACAGTAAACTTGAAATTAGAATCTTAGATGTGTGAGACTCGCCTGAGAAAGCGTGATGTTTTAAATATTCCTGCAGTGGATAATAAAAGCACATAAATGCACTTAAAAACAAACTGCCTTTTTGACATATTTAACTCTGCCTGAACAATTGTATGACATACATAAGAATGTATTTCGCCTTAACTCACTCCTAACCTTAATTACATGATGGAACGAATAACCATATTTACCTAATCAACATACTGGTTAAAATACAGTAGTAACAAAAAAGAAAATTGGTACGTTACCGAGGCTACTCGGGCCTCACTCTGCCTCATTTCTAAACACAGATCCGCGGTACTGTCCTGTGGCTGTTGTTAACGTCCCCCAGTTAAATCCGCGTCAATAAAATTTACGCCATCTATGGTATCAGGCACAGCACAGTCACGACCTCCTGTCCTTGTCTCGAAGTTCCTGGATTGTTCGGCGACGTGATTCTGGTCCTTTGCCACTGTATTTGAAGCTACATAAGAACATATACAAACCGAAGCTTGGAGACTTCGTGAGGTCTTCGTTCTGCGATTTCAGTTCTGAGCTTTCAACAAAAAGGTTTCAATCCTCATGATTCGAATTCTGAGAATGGGATCCCATGACTATGAACTTTTGACTGGCATCCTGTGATTTGAATTCTACCGGCAGCGGCCTTTTAGGTCATGACCCTCAGCTGCTTTTTATCTCATGCTTATAAAAAGGCAGCCTGGTATACTTTCAAAAACTTATCAAATGTCTGCCATATGTTGACGCAATGGGAGCGCATGCAAAACCCACCACTTTACACATCGCAGCAGATTCAGTAACTATAAACACGGATCGTTATAAGTATTGAAGAATTTTAATTTTCCACAACGTATAAACTAATGATTTAACATGAGAAACATGTTAAGTGTCCGTTACTGTGGGTTCATCGTATAGTCTTGAATTATCATATTCATGTGTCCTAAGGAACGCAATCTGACATACTTTCAAAAAGTTATCAAAATGTCTGCCATATGTTGACGCTATGGGAGCGTATGCAAAACCCATCCATCAGTTTACATAACGCAGCAGACCCAGTAACTATAAACACGAATCGTTATAGTTACTGAAGAATTTTAATTTTCCACAACGTATAAGCAAATGATTTAACACGAGAAGCATGTTAAGTGACGGTCGCTGTGGGTTCAACGTATTGCCATTGGATTATGCGATTTATTCAATTTCAGAAATACAGTCAAACTTTCAGAAATCTATCAACTCTCTGCCATATGTGACGCAAAGAGGGAATGTGCAACCATATTACTTTACATATTGTAGTAGATTCAATAACTTAAAACACCAATGGTAAAAGTTACTTAATATTATTAATTTTCCACAACTGGTAAATAATTAAACATCATAAACATGTTTGGTATGTTTGGTATCCGCAAGTGCGGGTTCACCGTACTGTCTTTGGTCTAACAGATTTATACATTCTGAAGATTGGGGTCACATTGACTTTCGAAAAGTTAGCAAATGTCTGCCATATGTTAACGTAAAAGGAAGGTGTACAACCCCACCACTTTACATATCGCAGTAGATTCAGTAACTATAAACACGAATCGTGATAGTTACTGAATAATTTTAATTTTCCACAACGTGTAAACAAGTGATTTAACATGAGAGACATGTTAAGTATTCGTCGCTGTGGGTTCAACGTATAGTCGTGGATTAGCATATTCATGTGTCCTAAAAACGCAGTCTGATATACTTTCAAAAAGTTATCAAAATGTCTGCCATATGTTGACGCTATGGGAGAGTATGCACAGCCTATCACTTTACATATCGCAGTAGATTCAGTAACTATAAACACGAATCGTTATAGTTACTGAAGAATTTAATTTTACACTACGTATAAACAAATGATTTAACGCGAGAAGCATGTTACGTGTCCGTCACTGTGGGTTCAACATATTGCCATTGGATTATGAGATTTATTCAAGCTCAGGAGTGTAGTCTGAGTTTCAGAAAGTTATCATCAACTGTCAGCCATATGTGAAGCAAAGGCGGGGGGGGGGTGAAACCCCATTACTTTACATATCGTGGTAGATTTCAATAACGTAAATCACCGATGGTGAAAGCTAATGAAAATTATTAATTTTACACAACTGGTAAACAATTATACGTCATAAACATGTCTAACAGATTTATACATCCTGAAAATTGGGCCGCCCCGGTGGCGCAGTGGTCTAAGCGGTGGCCTCTGATCATTCGTCCAAAAGGGTTCCGGGTTGGAATCCCGTGAGGCATGGATGTTGTGTTTGTCTTACGGCACTGGCTCTCCCCTTCCCTGGAACCAGTGACCCTAAATTATGGACTGCCGACTGCTTATAGCCCATTGAGTGGCTCACGGTGGTCGTGAAACCTCCAATCCAAAAAAAAAAAAAGAAAAAATTGGAGTCACATAGAATTTCGAAAACTTATCAAATTTCTGCCATATGTTAACACAATGGGAAGGTGTGCAATCCCGTCAGTTTATGTATGGTAGTACATTTAATAACTTAAAACACCAATGATAAAAGCTACAGATTGTAAATAACTTTCAACAAGTGGTCAACAACTAAATATCATAAACATGTTAAGTATCCACCGCTGTGGGTTCAACGCATTGTTGTGGGTTATCAGATGTATGCTCCCTAAAAAAAGGCAGTCTGATATACACTGGCGGAAAGTGAAAAAAGAACACCAAGAAGGAGACATCTGATACCAACGAAATTTATACAGCATACTATTGGAATACAGAGGATAACGTGATCAAAACATTATGGCAAAATACAGCTGTATTTGCTGGTAAACTGAAAAATAACATTTCCATGTAACATAGTTAGTACGAGGTTGAACCGCCATGAACTGCATCACACTGCGCAATTCTGGCATGGAGTCTGTCGTACAGATGTTGGATGTAAGTTTGGGGTATTGAGTTCCAAGCAACCTCAACCTGGACGCGTAAATGGGGGATGGTCGTGGCTGGCCGTGGAGACCGGATAAGTCGTTGTCCCATAAAACCCCACACGTGCTCAATGGGGGACAAATCCGGTGAACGTGCAGGCCATGGAAGTTGTCTCACACCCTGAAGTGCATGTTGCGTTGCACGTGCCGTGTGTAGGCGTGCGTTATCTTGCTGGAAAACACCACGATGGACCGATCTTACAAATGGCACAATAAGGGGCTGAATGATTTTGTTGATATAAGAGGTGCTGTTTAACGTACCCGGTACAAACACTAGTTGTGTACGGGAGTGATAGCTGATCGCTCCCCACACCAGGAGACCAGGTGTAGGCCCTGTATGTCGCTGGCGGATGCAAGAAGGGTGGAAACGCTCCCCTGTGCGTCTGCGAACACGCATGCGACCATCGGAGGCTCCCAAGCAGAATCTGCTTTCATCGCTGAACACGACAGATCGCCATTGCGTTCTCCAGTGCAGATGTTGGCGACACCGCTGCAGCCGTTTCTGACGGTGGGCTGGAGTCAGAAGTACACATGCCAGAGGCACACGTGCACGTTGTCCTGCATCCAGTAGACGGTTGCGGATTGTTTGCACAGTCACCTCAGGTGCAACGGAAGCTCGGATTTGCGTCGCAGTGGATGTTCTGCTTGACAACGCCGCTCTTCTTATGCGTCGATCGGTCCGCTCATCAGTCCGTCTGTGGCTCCCGGTTCCTCGTATTCTCGTGTGGGAATGTTCCACGGACCATCTACGCTACCATCGTACCACCACACATACTTCCCGTCCAATTCGCTCTGCAATACGACGATACGACCACCCGGCCTCGCGGAGTCCGACTAGACGACCTCGCTCAAAGTCCGATAACTGCTGAAATCCTACACGTCTTCCATGTCCAGGCATTGCAGCTTCTTCAGGGTCTTCGCACGTGTCCGTACGCCGACGCCTGATTACATTCATTACATTCACTTCGCCGTACTTCTTAAATATTACCGACGATAATTTGCATATTATGCCGTGCTGTGGCGTAAGCGCTCACCGGTTGGTCCCGAAATTAACATCACACCTACGTAAACTCGACCCCCATTAACATATGTAAATTTCATGATCGTCCGCCAATTCCTTCTTGGTGTTCTTTTTCACTTTCCGCCATTGTATATACGACTTTCAAAAAGTTATCAAATGTCTGCCATATGTTGACGCAATGGGAATGTATGCAAAACTCATCACTTTACATATCACAGTAGATTCAGTAACTACAAACACTAATGGTAATAATTACTGAATAATTTTAATTTTCCACAACATATAAACAAATGACCTGAGAAGCATGCAAAGTATCCATCGCTGTGGGTTAAACGTATTTTCCTTGTAATATCCGATACATTCGATCTCAGGAGTGCTGTCAGACTTACAAAAAGTTATCAACTATTTACCATATGTGACCCAAAGTGGGAGTGTGCAACCCCATTACTTTACACATAGTAGTGCATTCAATAACTTAAAACACCAATGATAAAAGCTACTAAATGTTTTTAATTTTCCACAACTGGTAAACAATTAATCATCATAAACATGTTTGGTATCCGCAAGCGTGGGTTCACCGTATTGTCTTTGATCTATCATATTTATACATTCTGAAAAGGCAGTCACATAGACTTTCGAAGTTATAAAATGTCTGCCGTATGTTAACGGAAAGGTAATGTGCGCAAACCCATCACTTTACATATAGCAGTAGATTCAGTAATTATAAACGCGAATCGTAATAGTTACTGAATAGTTTTTAATTTCCCACAACGTAGAAACAAATGATTTAACATGATAAATATAAGTATCCTTCGTTGTGGGCTCAACCTATTGTCTTGGGTTATCAGATTTATGCACCGTAAAAAGGAAGCCTGATATATTTTCAAAAAGTTATCAACTGTCTGCCATATGTTGACGCAATGGGAATGTATGCAAACCCATCACTTTACATATAGCAGTAGATTCAGTAATTATAAACGCGAATCGTAATAGTTACTGAATAGTTTTTAATTTCCCACAACGTGTAAGCAAATGATTTAACACGAGAAGCATGTTAAGTGACGGTCGCTGTGGGTTCAACGTATTGCCATTGGATTATGCGATTTATTCAATCTCAGAAGCGCAGTCAGACTTTCAGAAAGTTATCAACTGTCTGTTATATGTGGCGCAAAGGGGGGGGTGTACCACCCCATTACTTTACATATTGTAGTAGATTCAGTAACTATGAACACGAATCGTTATATGCACTGAAGAATTTTAATTTTCCACAACGTATAAACTAATGATTTAACATGATTAACATGTTAAGTATCCGTTACTGTGGGTTCATCGTATAGTCTTGGATTATCATATTCATGTATCCTAAAAAACGCAGTCTGACATACTTTCAAAAAGTTATCAAAATGTCTGCCATGCGTTGACGCTATGGGAGCGTATGCAAAACTCATCCATCACTTTACATATCGCAGTAGATTCAGTAACTATAAAAACGAATCGTTATAGTCACTGAATAATTTTAATTTTCCACAACGTATAAACAAATGATTTAACACAAGAAGCATGTTAAGTGTCCGTCGCTGTGGGTTCAACGTATTGCCATTGAATTATGGGATTTATTCAATCTCAGAAGTACAGTCAAACTTTCAGAAATCTATCAACTCTCTGCCATATGTGAGGCAAAGAGGGAATGTGCAACCATATTACTTTACATATTGTAGTAGATTCAATAACGTAAAACACCAATGGTAAAAGTTACTTAATATTATTAATTTTCCACAACTGGTAAATAATTAAACATCATAAACATGTTTGGTATGTTTGGTATCCGCAAGTGCGGGTTCACCGTACTGTCTTTGGTCTAACAGATGTATACATTCTGAAGATTGGGGTCACATTGACTTTCGAAAAGTTAGCAAATGTCTGCCATATGTTAACGTAAAAGGAAGGTGTACAACCCCACCACTTTACATATAGCAGTAGATTCAGTAACTATAAACACGAATCGTGATAGTTACTGAATAATTTTAATTTTCCACAACGTGTAAACAAGTGATTTAACATGAGAGACATGTTAAGTATTCGTCGTTGTGGGTTCAACGTATAGTCGTGGATTAGCATATTCATGTGTCCTAAAAACGCAGTCTGATATACTTTCAGAAAGTTATCAAAATGTCTGCCATATGTTGACGCTATGGGAGAGTATGCACAGCCTATCACTTTACATATCGCAGTAGATTCAGTAACTATAAACACGAATCGTTATAGTTACTGAAGAATTTAATTTTACACTACGTATAAACAAATAATTTAACGCGAGAAGCATGTTAAGTGTCCGTCACTGTGGGTTCAACATATTGCCATTGGATTATGAGATTTATTCAAGCTCAGGAGTGTAGTCTGAGTTTCAGAAAGTTATCATCAACTGTCAGCCATATGTGAAGCAAAGGCGGGGGGGGGGGGGTGCAACCCCATTACTTTACATATCGTGGTAGATTTCAATAACGTAAATCACCGATGGTGAAAGCTAATGAAAATTATTAATTTTACACAACTGGTAAACAATTATACGTCATAAACATGTCTAACAGATTTATACATCCTGAAAATTGGGCCGCCCCGGTGGCGCAGTGGTCTAAGCGGTGGCCTCTGATCATTCGTCCAAAAGGGTTCCGGGTTGGAATCCCGTGAGGCATGGATGTTGTGTTTGTCTTACGGCACTGGCTCTCCCCCTTCCCTGGAACCAGTGACCCTAAATTATGGACTGCCGACTGCTTATAGCCCATTGAGTGGCTCACGGTGGTCGTGAAACCTCCAATCCAAAAAAAAAAAAAAAAAAGAAAAATTGGAGTCACATAGAATTTCGAAAACTTATCAAATTTCTGCCATATGTTAACACAATGGGAAGGTGTGCAATCCCGTCAGTTTATGTATGGTAGTACATTTAATAACTTAAAACACCAATGATAAAAGCTACAGATTGTAAATAACTTTCAACAAGTGGTCAACAACTAAATATCATAAACATGTTAAGTATCCACCGCTGTGGGTTCAACGCATTGTTGTGGGTTATCAGATGTATGCTCCCTAAAAAAAGGCAGTCTGATATACACTGGCGGAAAGTGAAAAAAGAACACCAAGAAGGAGACATCTGATACCAACGAAATTTATACAGCATAATATTGGAATACAGAGGATAACGTGATCAAAACATTATGGCAAAATACGGCTGTATTTGCTGGTAAACTGAAAAATAACATTTCCATGTAACATGGTTAGTACGAGGTTGAACCACCATGAACTGCATCACACTGCGCAATTCTGGCATGGAGTCTGTCGTACAGATGTTGGATGTAAGTTTGGGGTATTGAGTTCCAAGCAACCTCAACCTGGACGCGTAAATGGGGGATGGTCGTGGCTGGCCGTGGAGACCGGATAAGTCGTTGTCCCATAAAACCCCACACGTGCTCAATGGGGGACAAATCCGGTGAACGTGCAGGCCATGGAAGTTGTCTCACACCCTGAAGTGCATGTTGCGTTGCACGTGCCGTGTGTAGGCGTGCGTTATCTTGCTGGAAAACACCACGATGGACCGATCTTACAAATGGCACAATAAGGAGCTGAATGATTTTGTTGATATAAGAGGTGCTGTTTAACGTACCCGGTACAAACACTAGTTGTGTACGGGAGTGATAGCTGATCACTCCCCACACCAGAAGACCTGGTGTAGGCCCTGTATGTCGCTGGCGGATGCTAGAAGGGTGGAAACGCTCCCCTGTGCGTCTGCGAACACGCATGCGACCATCGGAGGCTCCCAAGCAGAATCTGCTTTCATCGCTGAACACGACAGATCGCCATTGCGTTCTCCAGTGCAGATGTTGGCGACACCGCCGCAGCCGTTTCTGACGGTGGGCTGGAGTCAGAAGTACACATGCCAGTGGCACACGTGCATGTTGTCCTGCATCCAGTAGACGGTTGCGAATTGTTTGCACAGTCACCTCAGGTGCAACGGAAGCTCGGATTTGCGTCGCAGTGGATGTTCTGCTTGACAACGCCGCTCTTCTTATGCGTCGATTGGTCCGCTCATCAGTCCGTCTGTGGCTCCCGGTTCCTCGTATTCTCGTGTGGGAATGTTCCACGGACCATCTACGCTACCATCGTACCACCACACATATTTCCCGTCCAATTCGCTCCGCAATACGACGATACGACCACCCGGCCTCGCGGAGTCCGACTAGACGACCTCGCTCAAAGTCCGATAACTGCTGAAATCGTACACGTCTTCCATGTCCAGGCATTGCATCTTCTTCAGGGTCTTCGCACGTGTCCGTACGCCGACGCCTGATTACATTCATTACATTCACTTCGCCATACTTCTTAAATATTACCGACGATAATTTGCATATTATGCCGTGGTGTGGCGTAAGCGTTCACCGGTTGGTCCCGAAATTAACATTACACCTACGTAAACTCGACCCCCATTAACATATGTAAATTTCATGATCGTCCGCCAATTCCTTCTTGGTGTTCTTTTTTCACTTTCCGCCATTGTATATACGACTTTCAAAAAGTTATCAAATGTCTGCCATATGTTGACGCAATGGGAATGTATGCAAAACTCATCACTTTACATACCACAGTAGATTCAGTAACTACAAACACTAATGGTAATAATTACTGAATAATTTTAATTTTCCACAACATATAAACAAATGACCTGAGAAGCATGCAAAGTATCCATCGCTGTGGGTTAAACGTATTTTCCTTGTAATATCCGATACATTCGATCTCAGGAGTGCTGTCAGACTTACAAAAAGTTATCAACTATTTACCATATGTGACCCAAAGTGGGAGTGTGCAACCCCATTACTTTACACATAGTAGTGCATTCAATAACTTAAAACACCAATGATAAAAGCTACTAAATGTTTTTAATTTTCCACAACTGGTAAACAATTAATCATCATAAACATGTTTGGTATCCGCAAGCGTGGGTTCACCGTATTGTCTTTGATCTATCATATTTATACATTCTGAAAATGCAGTCACATAGAATTTCGAAGTTATAAAATGTCTGCCGTATGTTAACGGGAAGGTAATGTGCGCAAACCCATCACTTTACATATAGCAGTAGATTCAGTAATTATAAACGCAAATCGTAATAATTACTGAATAGTTTTAATTTCCCACAACGCGTAAACAAATGATTAAACATAAGAAACATAAGTATCCGTCGTTGTGGGCTCAACCTATTGTCTTGGGTTATCAGATTTATGCACCGCAAAAAGGAAGCCTGATATATTTTCAAAAAGTTATCAACTGTCTGCCATATGTTGACGCAATGGGAATGTATGCAAACCCATCACTTTACATATAGCAGTAGATTCAGTAATTATAAACGCGAATCGTAATAGTTACTGAATAGTTTTTAATTTCCCACAACGCGTAAACAAATGATTAAACATAAGAAACATAAGTATCCGTCGTTGTGGGCTCAACCTATTGTCTTGGGTTATCAGATTTATGCACCGTAAAAAGGAAGCCTGATATATTTTCAAAAAGTTATCAACTGTCTGCCATATGTTGACGCAATGGGAATGTATGCAAACCCATCACTTTACATATAGCAGTAGATTCAGTAATTATAAACGCGAATCGTAATAGTTACTGAATAGTTTTTAATTTCCCACAACGTAGAAACAAATGATTTAACATGATAAACATAAGTATCCTTCGTTGTGGGCTCAACCTATTGTCTTGGGTTATCAGATTTATGCACCGCAAAAAGGAAGCCTGATATATTTTCAAAAAGTTATCAACTGTCTGCCATATGTTGACGCAATGGGAATGTATGCAAACCCATCACTTTACATATAGCAGTAGATTCAGTAATTATAAACGCGAATCGTAATAGTTACTGAATAGTTTTTAATTTCCCACAACGCGTAAACAAATGATTAAACATAAGAAACATAAGTATCCGTCGTTGTGGGCTCAACCTATTGTCTTGGGTTATCAGATTTATGCACCGTAAAAAGGAAGCCTGATATATTTTCAAAAAGTTATCAACTGTCTGCCATATGTTGACGCAATGGGAATGTATGCAAACCCATCACTTTACATATAGCAGTAGATTCAGTAATTATAAACGCGAATCGTAATAGTTACTGAATAGTTTTTAATTTCCCACAACGCGTAAACAAATGATTAAACATAAGAAACATAAGTATCCGCCGTTGTGGGCTCAACCTATTGTTTTGGGTTATCAGATTTATACACCGTAAAAAGGAAGCCTGATATTTTTTCAAAAAGTTATCAACTGTCTGCCATATGTTGACGCAATGGGAATGTATGCAAACCCATCACTTTACATATAGCAGTAGATTCAGTAATTATAAACGCGAATCGTAATAGTTACTGAATAGTTTTTAATTTCCCACAACGCGTAAACAAATGATTAAACATAAGAAACATAAGTATCCGCCGTTGTGGGCTCAACCTATTGTTTTGGGTTATCAGATTTATACACCGTAAAAAGGAAGCCTGATATTTTTTCAAAAAGTTATCAACTGTCTGCCATATGTTGACGCAATGGGAATGTATGCAAAACCCATCACGTTTCATATCGCAGTAGATTCAGTAACTGTAAACAAGAATCGTTATAGCTACGGAAGAGTTTTTAATTTCCCACAACGTTGAAACAAATGATTTAACATGAGAAACATGTTAAGTATCCGTCTCTGTGTGTTTAACGTACTGACATTGGATTATGAGATTTATTCAATCTTAGAAGTGCAGACAGACTTTCAAAAAGTTATTAACTGTCTACCAATGTGGCGCAAAGGGGATGTGTGCAAAGCAATCACTTTATATATCGTCACTTACATCTTCTAACAATATGACATTTCGGGTATTTTACTTTGATGATGATGCCATAAGGTCTTGTTATTTCCTTCATCCAATGGTTCCTTTTCTTATCTTTCCTGGTTGAACCTCTCTATGCTTTTTTCAGTTGTTTGCAGCTTCTGTTTCTTATTTCCAATTGAGATCTATACTGTTGAACCATAGGTGAGAACTGGAAAATTCAATGACTTACCACTTGTTTTGTGAGACATGATGGCAAATTTCTCTTAAAAATTTTATTATTTCTTTCAAACTCACCTCAGCGAAGTTTTATGTGCCTGTTTATTTCTTCTTCTATGTGGCCAACGTTTGCTATCATGGCTCTCGTTTGATATCTGCTGTCCTGGCTAAATATTGACATAGGTTATTTTTGAATTTGTTTCCTTCTAAATGTTTTGTTCTTGTAAAACCATTTGACATCAATTTTTGTTTTCTATAACTATACTGTCGCCTTCCCCCGTATTTTGCTCTAGGTTATACTTCATAAAAACGTTTATATTATTTGATAATAACAAAGCACGTTAATACTGAACCAAGCGATGGATTTTGGATAATTAATTTTCTTTCAGATGGGATGCAGAAATGGAAATAATGGAAGTGTACTGCATAAAACATACGAATGAACTTTTTGGGTTGGTGGAAGAGGAGAAGAAGTCATAGCAATTCAGGGAAATAAAAATCCGTTGAGTAAGATGAATGACATATGTATATGATTGTAAATCCACGGTGACGGATCAATTTGTCCGTGTTCATTTCGCCCACGTTCACTTCGTCCAGTTCATTTCACCCACGGTTCACTTTGTTCGCTGTTCATTTAGTGCAATGTTCACTTTATACACCGTTCACTTTGTTTTCTGTTCATTTAGTGCATTGTTCCCTTTGTTCGCATTCATTTTGTCCTCAGAATGGATGATGGAATAACGTGGAAATGTTCTGTTTTGAGGGAATTGTTGTTACTAGGCAGAAAAAAAAGTCAAAGAGCATTTCTTAAATTGCTTATATGCGACGTTTTTCCTGTTTAAGTTTTTCAATTAAAATATTGGGTGTGTGCGTAAGTGTTACCTGTTTTTGTAGGCTACAAAGGAAGGAGGAAAACACAACAAATAACGTACCTAGGATTTCACATAATTGCCATCATTATGTATGACCTCTTGCCATTTGTCTGTGCTTAGCTGAATCCCACGTCGAAAAAACTCCTGTGTTTCAGAGCCAAAAAAGTTATGTAATGCCCTTTTCACATCGTCCACATCATCGAAGGTTTGGAGAGCGAAGGCGTTCTGCACTGATCGGAAAAGGTGGTAATCCGTAGGTGCCAGGTCAGGGGAATACGCCGGGTGAGGTAACACTTCCTAACCAAAGTCCGGTAATTTCTGCCGGGTGATTAAAGCAGCATGAGTTCTGGCATTATCATGATGAAGGAAAGCCTTTAAGATTGACGAGTGCTGGCCGCTTCGATGTCCGTTGTTCCTGTAATCTGTCCAACTGTTGGCAGTAGAGGTCAGCACTTCTCTTTCGGTTAGGTGCCAACACCTCGCAGTGGATTATTCCCTGGATATCCCACCAAACACTCAACAAAACGTTTTTGGGATGCAGTTCTCCTTTTGGGGTCGATAGAGCTGGCTACGCACTTTGGTGCACAGTCCATCGACGCTTTACATTACCCGATACAGTACCCATTTCTCATCACCCGTTACGATTCATCCCCAAAACTGTTCATTTCTGTGACGAGAAAGCAAAGACACAGGTACGGATTCTCTCATCTCGTTGCTTTGCAAAAAGCTGGTGCGGAACCCAGTTATTGAACTTGGTGATGAACCCAAGCGCATGCATCCGTCTTTCGACTGTTGTTCTCTGTACCGACAACGTTTCCGTTAATTCCTGATAGGTTGGATGTTGTTTTATGGCTTGGTCCACAACCTCGTCAGAAATCAGAGATGAACGTCCAGGACGTGGTTGATCGTTACAGCTTCTGTTTCTGTCCCGGAACTTTCGACACCATCGGCGACATGTGCTATCATCAACTGCATCCTTCCCATACGATTGACAGATGTTGCGACAAGCCGCGGCTACAGTACTGCCTTTATCGAACTCGTACAGTAAGCAATGTCTAATGTGCTCCTTATCGCATGCCATGTTACACCGTCCGTGATTTCCGTTACGAATGACTTACTCGGACAAACCTAGTGGTTCTATATGCTCTACAGCTCCACGCTTTAGTAGCCGAAAATTCGTCATCGCAAAGTCATCCGTGACGAAAATGGGTGGATCTATTACAAAAATGGGTGGAACTTTTGCACACACCCAATACAACGCGTTAAATGTCATTTAAAGGAAAACTAGGAACCAAACTTTGAAGAGCTTTTTGTCTCTTTTTTGTGGTACGATATCAATCACTATGGTATAAATCAAAAGTTTTACAAAAATCTTTTGATGTTGTAAAATTCGTCTTGTATATTGTTTACATATAGTTCTTAGCCTTTCAGTACATTTATTTCTTATTCTGATTTTTAATTGTTTATAATTTCCGCATTACTACTTTTCATACGAATAAACTATAACGTTTGCTATATGTGTCATAACTATTTAAAGTAAAAAAAAATCTCTTAAAGTGTAATGGTGAAAAAAAGTGTTGATTGATATTTACTGTGAATTTGAGCTGTGAGAGAAGGAAAATAGAAACTTTTTAGATAAAGGAGAAAGGCTGTCTAAAATGTTCTTTTTCAATCCAACACATTTACGGCCATTGGAATAGACTTTGATTAATGTGATAGCGATTGACATCTTACCCCACAAAAAGAGTTAAACAGCTATTCAAAGTACAGTTCCCCGTTTTACTTCGAGTAACATTTAAAATCGTTATATTAGGTTGTCGGAAAAGTCATGACGTATTTTAGCCATGCTTTGCAAAGGTCATTTATTGATAGAAAGAACAAAGATCAATCAATGATATAATGCCCGTTTTGTTCGATAACCTTTTGCCATCTTTCAGTGAACTGCAGAATGCCTCGTTCATAGAAGGACCTGTCTTTCGTGGCGAAAAACTGTACAAGGTGCTGATTTACAGCCTCATCTGAATTGAACGTTATACCACGCAAAGACTGTTGAAGAGAGCAAAACAAGTGGAAGTCTGACGGCGCAAGGTCAGGCGAGTATGCTGGGTGTGGCAACACATCCCACCCAAGCTCCAATAATTTTTGACGGGTGATCAAACTTGTGTGTTGTCTCGCGTTGTTGTGATGGAACACAACACCTTTACGATGAACGAGCTCTGGACGTTTCTGGATGATGGATTCGTTCAAACTGTCCAATTACCGACAGAACATATTCGAATTCATTGTTTGGTTCCGTGGTAGGAGTTCGAAAAACACGACACCTTTAAAATCCCACCACACTGAGACCAGAACCTTCAGCTGATGAATGTCTGCTTTGGATGTCGTTTGAGGCAAATCAGCACGTCGGGACCAAGACCGTTTGCGCAGCACATTGTTGTACACAATCCATTTTTCGTCACCAGTTATCATTCACTTCAAAAAAGGATCATTTTCCTCACGTTTAATGAGCATATCGCAGATGTTTATACGCGCCGTCAATTGAGCATCTTTGAGTTCATAAGGAACCCACACATCGAGCTTGCTTACGTATCCCAGATTCTTCAGGTGGTCGTGAACGCTTGAATGATGGATGTGCAATGTGTCTGCAATCTCTCGTGTCGTGTAACGTGGGTTTGATTCGATCAATGCCTTGATTTGGTCATCATCAAATTCGGTTGGCCTCCCGGACCGAGGAGCATCGTTGAGGTCAAAATCACCAGCAAAGAATTTTGCGAACCACCGCTGGCATTGACGTTCTTGTAGAACATTATCCCCGTACAGTTTACGCAACTTTTCACAAGCTTGACGCGCGTTCTTCCCTTTACAGAAGTAAAACAGTAACATATGGCGAAAATGCACAGTTTGGTCTTCCATCTTCAACTTGATGTCAAATCTCCACAAATCAACCAAATCGCTCACTATTCCTTTTAGACTGCATCCAGAACTGGCACCTGTCGAATGCCATAGCGATAACAAAGCTGCGCATACCTCTAGTACTTCCAAAACCACCCAACCGCCATCGGGTGCCAAAATACGTCATGACTTTTCCGACAACCCAATATTTTAATCGAAAACTTTAAACAAGAAAAAAATCGCATATAAGCAGTGTTTCCTGATCCTCATTTTTCTTCTTAGTAACAAAAACGCCATCGAAACAGAAAATTTCTACGCTATTCCATCTATTCTGAGGATGAAATAAATGTGGACAAAATGAATGGCGGATAAAGTGAATGGTGGGCGAAATGAACTGGACCAGGTGAACGTGGACAAAATGAACACGGACAAAGTGATAGGGAACCTAAATCCAGTACCTTTAGCATTTTGCATTCATATTTACTTCTCATATTTATGTTTCTTTGTGCTACACCTAACTGTGCTACAATTTTTATTTTTTATTTTGTTTTATTTTGAAGTATTCATTTTTGTAGAGAAACCGGAGACAGACAGTGCTGTTTTCCAAGACGAGCAGCATCGGATACAGATGCTAAAAATAAAGATTCCAAATTTTAAGATACTGCGCTCTGCTAAAAATGTAAACGATGTGTCACCACCCCTGAATAAGGTACAGGGGTTGGACATATAATGTTTACACCACGCTCAGAGACGGGACATGCAATACGCAAAGGTATCCACCACCTTTTGGTTGTAATAGGTTTGTTTAGAACCTCAAGGTTCGGTTGTAGTGCATTTAAAGTGTCTTTTGCAAAATTTCTTTCAGAGTGACGACGAAATGAGGGACCTAACGGACTTCGAAAGAGGGCTAATTGTTGGAGGCCGGCTGGTTGGCGCCTTCGTGACTACAGTCGCTAGGGTAGTGGGGGTATCGTGAGCTACTGTATCTAGCGTCATGACAACATACCGTGTTCGTGGCAAAACACAAGAGCGCCCGAAAAACGACCCTGACTGATAGAGGCATGATAGCATTAAAAAGATTGTTTCCCGTAATAAGAAGACCACAGCGCCGAAAAGTAGTGCGGAGTTCATTCTGTATTGCCAGATCCCAGTATCAACGAAAACAGTGCGCGGGGAACTGCATAAACAAAATATTCATGGCAGAGCTGCTATTGCAAAAGCTCTACTGACCTGAAGGTTGGGTAGCGGCAACATAGTGCTGGGCCACTGCTGGCCCAACAACACTGTTTTTGCTGGATAAGCAGTCCCCCGTCCCTAATTTAGGGCCACTGATTCCAAGGAAGGGAGAGAAGCAGTGCCGTAAGACAAACACAAGATTCGTGCCTTACCGGTATATCAACACAGACCCATCTGGGACATATGGCCAGAAACCAGCGCTTAGACCACAGCACCACCGGGCATCATGACGTCTTTCCCTAGGTCGGGTTCCATTTCACATCAGAGGGATCACGTCAGAGGAGGGGGAGGGGTGCAGAGAGAGGCGGTGTTCATCGAGTTTCAGTTTATGGGATCGCCGAAACGGTTAGTATGGTGTTGCTGCTAAAGTTGAAAACGTAGAAAATTTCCTTAAGATCGAATGTTCAACTGTTGTTTTTCCCTTCACAGTTTAATTATCACTATGACAAACTCTAAGGGCTATAAACAATCTCGTGCCCCTAATTTAGGGCCATTTGTATCTGGGAAGGGAAAGAGCCAACGCCATCAGACAAATGTACGATGATGATAACCTCATAATTTCACTTCGTGTGTGCTACTAATTTAACAAGATAGCTTTTAAATTGATCCATCATAAACATTAAAATTATATTAGAGAGGGGGGACGGAAGGTTTGCAATATTTGCATAAACGCATGTGCTGCGGCGTGAATGTCCCGTCTTCAAACTAGTTCAAGTCGCGCACTGCAGTCAGTCATAAAGTGGTAGTCGTTGCTGTAAACAGTATTGCATGTTGTGACGTGCCTGCACCGCAGGACGCACATGAAATAAAGCCAGATAGCAGCGAGAGCACACGTCCGCATAACTCATTTAGGACAGTGGCTCATTCCGGAATGAGCGGACCCGGGTTCGATGCCAGGCGTGGACAAAAATGACGGAGAAATTTACTTCGTTATAATGTCGTCGTTCTGTCTGTGGTTAGGACGTCTAAAAGTTGTACGGCCGCAACCGGCTAATTAGGAAACTTTTGTTTTACGGGTTTAAACTCGGCCATAACGCTGCTCAAGCAGCACGAAACATTTGTCATGCGAAAGGGGAAGGTTAAAAGGTTTTTGTGTTTAAGAGGTTTTTTGTCTTTCTTGAACCATCTGGTTGCATTGCTGAAAGTTCCGTGGAAAACAGCACCGTAACCAGATGGTTCAAGAAATTTCGCTTAGGTGACCAAAACCTCAACGATCAGCCAAGGTTAGGTAGGCCGTCTGGTGGAATATCGAGTGGATAATCCATTACGAATTTGTTCCAGACGGGTCGGACCATCAACGCCAACAACATTTACTCTGAGCAGCTGGAGCGGATGTATGCCGTTTTGGAGGAGAGGTACCCAGCACTAGTGAACAGAAAGTGAGCTCTCCTACAGCAGGACAACGATCGGCCTCATACCGCGCGAACACCCGGGCAAAACTCCAGGAATTTGAGGATATCGAACTCATGCCACCCGCAGCATATAGTCCACATCTTGCCCCGTCGAATTATTACTTGTTCCGGTCCATGGACCACTTTCTTCGGCACTTCAACAACCAGGGGGACATGGCTGCTGGGACGAAGGAGTCCTTCACCTCGGAGGACAAGAACTGGTACGGCCGTGGAATAGAAGAACTGGCAGGTAGATGGCTAAAGACGGTGCAACACAATGGCCTATATTTTGAATGCAAGTCTGCTTTCGTCGTAAAGGTAAGTAGCAAGACATAAAGTGATTCAAATATTGCAAAACCTTCGACTCACCCTAATATAAACCACGTGGCATGAGAGATATGAACTGAGAAAAAAATATATAATATAGAAACAAAAATGTTGATTATCAACTGAATTCAAAACTATTATCAGTTGATTATCAGATATTTCCAGAGGTAATCCGTCATTGAAACGGTAACTGGAAATATGTTATTATACCACAAATTTCAGCTGATCACCAAACAGAATGTGAACAGAATTTCCTCTGTGGCAATAAAATGTATAGAGCAGGCAGACAGTTTATATGAAATTAAGAATAACCAAAGCATTTGCGACGTGTATCTCTAATTTAACTTTTTTTTTGTTTTGAGTTTCTATTCTTATGTAAATTTTGTGACTCCTCGGTTAGGTTTTTCTTTCTGAAGAGCACTTCACTTCCTCGAGTTTCCTTATACGTTTTGGCAAAACCGACAGTCGCTAAAATGCTAAATAAAAAGTACGTGGAAGGACAAAAGAGCATAGTGCATGGCGAGTGGGATTAGGGAGAAACTACGGGACTTTAAAGAATACACGAAAGTGCTGTAGAGCATTTTCATCCTTACGTAAAGCTTCTACAACTCAGAATTCGACAAGTGGATGAAAATAAAGATTAATAGAATTTTGTAGTAAGATCCCTGCAAGGGCCAACTGCCGTTGACAACAGCGTGTGGATGAGCGGGGTCATCGTCGGCTAGCTCGCATTGTAACAGCGGATGGACGGGCCACAGTGCAAGAAATCACTCGGCAATTTAACGCTGGTGCACAAAAACGCGTTAGCAGCCACGCCATCCATAACCATCTCCTAGCTATGGGGTACAGAAGCCATCGTCCCACGAGGGTACCGCACATCACAGGGTGCAAAGATTAGCATGGGCGCGGGAACATCGCCACTAGACCCTAGACATGTGGGAAAATGTTGCCTGGACTGATGAACCGAGTTTCACGTTGGTACATGCGGATGGCAGGATACGAGTACGGCGCAAACCACATGAAGCGATAGATCCTTCTTGCCAGCAGGGTACTCTTCCAGCTGGTGGGGGTGGCATTCTCGTCTGGGCACTGTTTACTTGGACTAAAATGGGACCCCTAATACGTGTGACATGGTCCCTCACAGGTCAACGTTACCGGGATATCCTGGACGACGATTTGCTCCCGTTTGTGAGTCTTCAACATCCCACTGGGGGCCTCATCCTGCAACAAGACAATGCACCGTGCCATCGCTCCCGAATTGTATCCGAATGGTTGGATGAACACTCCACCGACGTGACCTCGCTTCCTTGGCCAGCTAGGTCCCCTGATATCAATCCCATCGAGCACATCTGGGATGCCGTCGAGAGAGATGTTCGAGGCTCTGACCCCTCCTCCATCAAATCTTCGTGAACTGTGGGTGCTTGTTCAGGGGTCGTGGATCCGTATGGCTTCCCAACGCTTCCGGTTTCTTGTCGAGTCCATGCCGAGACGAATCGCCGCCGTCATCAGGACTAAAGGTAGTGCTACACGTTACTAGACAGGTATCTCTAATTCAATTGCACTTCAGTGTATTTCCCTTACATGCTACCACACCCATGTGGAAAATGGTATCTTCCGCAAACGGCGTATATATAACAGCCACCCGGCGTGCAACATTGTCGCAAATCAGAGTGTAATTCAATGCTGGGGCCAGTAGTAGCATCAGCGTTCAGACAGTAGAACGTTCCCTGTGTTCTATGGGGTTCCGGAGCCGACGGCCCACCCCGGTGAAACTGCTGACCCGATGATACAAGGCTGTGCGCCTAGCCTGGGCTAAGCAATACCCCATTGGACTCAAGATGACTGGAAACGTGCAGGTTGGTCCGACGAATCGCACGTACCAGCTGTTTCGGGCAGATGGCCTATGCCTGGTGTGGCGACAACCCCACGAGGCAATGCATCGCGCATGCCTACAAGGGACACTGCAGGCCGGTGGTGGCTCTGTCATGGTGTGGGGTGTTTTCAGCTGGCACTCATTAGGACCCTTTATACATCTACAGACCGCTCTGACCGGTGGAGGCTACGAAACTATCCTTGGGGATCATTTGGTATGTCATGCAACTATTCCGATGAGTGCAATCGATTTCAACACGACAATGCGCCACCGCACACGTCCATAGTCATCCGATTATGGCTGGAGGAATATTCAATGGAGTTGGCTTCCTGGATTATTCCCAATGTTCGCCAGATTCAAACGCCATCGAACACAATCGGGACGACCGTGCCGTCAGAACCAGAAATCCTCTACCAGCAATTGTGAGACACTCTCCAGAAAGCCTGGTGTTCACTGTCACCCCACTACTACAGAGAGATCGTCGAGTCAATACCCCTTTGCGTTGCTGTCATTATCCGATCGCGAGGAGGACAAACGTGATATTAGACATTTATCCCAGTTCTTTGTTTGCACTTCAGCGGAACACAGCCAATTACGACGTTTTCTTTTTATAAACATAATTTCAGCAAACAGTTCCTGAGTTTTTATAAGGTTTATATCAAAACGAATAACAAACCTAACGTACCAGAGCCTTGTACATAAAATAGTGTATTTCATCGAATAGTATAGAAAGGAAAATAATGAATTGATGATACCCTGATGTTTCGATAAACGACTATACAATCAGCCATAAAACACACAATCGTCTGATTTCTGTTTTGTTTTGTTTGGCGAAGAGGTCCGAGACGAGCGAGAACTCGAGCCCTGGATGAGGAATGGAGTGTGATGGCACCTGGCTTTATCCCTACTCTAAAAACACTAACCCCAAATTAGGGAAGAGGAACTGCTTGTAGCCACCAAAATGCCCTGAGTGGTCGTTAAACTCCGAAGCAACAGGTACACAAACAAAACCTTTTTTGAATTGTTTGCGTTTAGTGTTAAGCTTTTTTTAGGATTTGAAGTAGGCGTTGATGGGAACATTTTTGTTTTCATTTATAAGCTAATTGCAACCACTTGCGTTTTGTACAATGGAAGTTGAATTCCGCCAGTTTAAGCCGAAAATGCCGCCCTGGTGGCGCAGTGGTCTAAGGCGTTGGCCTCTGATCATTCGTCCGTAAGGGGTCCGGGTTCGAATCCCGGTCAGGCATGGATGTTGTGTTTGTCTTACGGCACTGGCTCTCTTCCTTCCCTGGAACCAGTGACCCTAAATTAGGGACGGGCGACTGCTTATAGCCCATTGAGTTGCTCACGGTGGTCGTTAAACCTCCAATCAAAAAAAAAAAAAAAAAAAAAAAAAGCCGAAAATACGTAGAGAGAGTACAGGGATTTGATTACCTTACTCGAAGATATTCTTCCCTACTACGAAAACCTTACCAAAAGTCTGATTACCAGCATGTTCTTTCTGCTGAATTTATGGCAATCTGAGGGAAAAGTATCCTTTATGTAGTTTAGTGAATTGAATAAGCCGCCCCGGTGGCGCAGTGGTTTAAGCGATTGCCTCTGATCACTCGTACAAAAGGGGTTCGAATCCCGGTGAGCCATGGATGTTCTGTTTGTCTTACAGCACTGGCTTTCTCTCTCTTCCTTGGAACCAGTGACTCTAAATTAGGGACGGGCGACTGCTTATAGCTCATTGAGTTGCTCATGGTGGTCGTTAAACCTCCAATAAAAAAATTGAATAAAACACGATAATTTTCTAAGTGAAAATGCTTGTTTTCGACTACCTGCTCCTATATAAAAGCCAGTGCTTTTCTTGAGTATACAACCTGAGTGACCAATGTTTTAACTAAATAAGACATTGATTCACAGAGGAAAGGCAAAATGAGTTGAAGTGTGTTGCATTAAGTGTTTGATTAAAAGTACTAGTTGCAGATCGGGAGGAACTGAAACAATTAAGAATTTCAGAAGATGAAGATATGCTCTCAAAAGACGACTAGGGAATTTTTTTAAATTATAGCAGCACCTAACAATGTAAATTTTCCCACAGGCCTAGTTTTTCTTACACTCTGACATATTCTATAAGTAAATGTCTGTTATTCGACGTCAGAGTCCGGATTAGAACCGTATCCCTTGGCGAACAACATTATTTACCAATTCTATTTCATTCAAATAATGCAAATAGTTTGGGAAATCTTTTTATTCCACAGTATGAGACAAAACACAGAAATATAGTCCAAGTGTTTGCATTAAGCTGTGGTCGAAACGTACTTCTTTAATCCAGGAGGGAAACGCTAAAGCAGACACATCCCGATCCCGGAATTTTTCGCTTAACTGGTGGTCAAAAGCCGTGCACAGCCTGAGGTTCGGGTAGGATTCGGGATTTACGAACAGGGACAGGCTCTGATAGACCTCTAGGTTGAAGGTATACCATATGCTGAAAAAAGGACACCGGACAAAAAATCAGTCACCCCTAACGGAAATGACAGTAGGAAGTTAACGGTTGCAGAGAGAGCGCCATGATAGCTTTAACTAAATTACAAAAGTTGGGAGATAAAATAGCACTGACGTGGTATACAGGATAATGTCAGTCTCGTGCAGTGGTGAATAGCAACAGGTGTGTTGAATTTAGTCTGCAATATGGGTCGTGAGACAGACGTTACTGAGTGGCAAAAAGGTGCCATCGTGTTTGGCCGTGCCCATGGACACAAAGTGAATGAAGTCGTCCAACTTGTTGGTGTGTCGAAGCGTTCTGTCCAGTGGGCCTACACCCAGTGGTGTATTTCACAGTCAATTGAAAATCGGCTACATAACTGTGGCCAGAAAATGATTCTCACCAACAAGGACCTCCGCGTCACCATGTTTCACACCGAGCAACTGCAAATCGGTTTCAAACCAGGCAACAATTGCTCCAAACGGTGAATGAAAGTCCACTCCAACCAATTTCCGAAAGGACACTGCGACGAGAACTGCACGCGATGGACATCTGGAGCAGAGTATCACGGAAGAGGCCTCTTTTAACAGCAAGTCACAAAGTCGCACGTTATCAGTGTGCTCACAGGCAGCACACATTTACTGTGGAGGATTGGAAACGAGTAATTTGGTCCCGTTTTTGTTTTTACCTGCAAAGATGGCAGGCGACGAGTGCATTTTAGGCCCAGCGAAGCCTTTAATCTTGATTGTGTCGAAGGTGTTGTTCAAGCTGGAAGATGTTCTGTGATGTTTTGTGGATGTTTTTCGTACCACGAAATGGGCCCTATCGTTGCAGTGATGATGAATTTGAACCAGATTGCGTACCTCCGCGTTTTGAATGACGAAGGTTTGCCCTTTGTCCTACATCTCCAGGAACAGAATCACATTGCCACTCCAGTCTTCCAAGACGACAATTGCCGTAAGCACAGGGCTAAAACTGTGTTTCAGTGACAAGACAAGCAATCAGCAACACTGTCTCACCTCGAATGGCCCTCCAAATTCTCAGATTTAAATCATTTTTGAAAATCTGTGGTATCATTTTGGAACAGAAGGTGAAACGCCGGAATAGACAACCGAGTACTCTGACGGAACTTCGGGACCAATTGACGTATGAATGGCGCCAAATCGATGTCAATACATGCACAACCTCGTGGAGTCTGTTCCACACTGGATTAATGCTGTTACTAAGGAAGGAGGCGCTGTCTCCTGTTATTAGTTAAGTTCTGACAGTGGTGACACATTTTTCGTCCGGGATGCCTATATCGAACTTTTTCGACACAGTGTTTTGCCACAATGGAGTGTAAGTCAGTGTATGTCCAAGTCAAAAATGATCACAGAAGTCAAAAATTATCACAATGTATGTCCAGTCGAAAATGATCACAGAAGTCGAAAATGATCACAATGTATGTCCAAGTCAAAAATGATCATGGAAGAACAAGGCGTGGTATGTCCGTCCACGTCCACTGTTGATGACAACATTCTTTGCCATGGTTCTGGTAAACAGACCTTCAATTATTGATTAAGTGGTAAATCATCATGTATAGTTTTTCTCATGATTCTGTCTACTAAATCACCCAAGTCTGGAAGAAAATAGATCCCAAAATTACTCAAAATGCTCAAAAGCAATCATTGCAACGTCTATCAACGCTTTTAGTAAAGAAGGTGACGCCATTTTGAAAAATATCATCACACGAAACGAAACATGGCTCCACCATTACGAACCGGACAGAAAACTCTAGAATTTAGAGTGGAAATACATCGGGATCACCAGTCAAAAGAAATTTCAAATCCCGATCAGCAGTGATGAGCACTGGTTTCTGCGAGGAGGGATGAGAGCACTGTTTTCTGTGAGGCGGGATGAGAACACTGTTTTCTGGGATGCAGTGATGAGCACAGTCCTGGGATATTTTAAAGGGAGTACACTGCTGATAACAACATTTCTAAAGATAATTTCACTGATCCAGTTGCCAATGATTGACACCATGAAGATATCAGTGTAATAAATATGTAATTTGATATTTAAATTCTAATAAATACGCAGTTGACGTGGATTTGGAACATCAAATAGAAGTCATCGCTCTTTCCACTTTTATAAGTGAGTCACGGAAAGTTTCTTATCGGCCGCCACCGGGAATCGAGCCCAGTGTCTTCCAGTTACGCGCCGGACATGATTTTATTGTACCACAGCGGCCTCGAAATTCTCCAGACACGCATACGACAAACTGCCAAACCACTAGATGCTGTTCATCTTTGGTGAAACCCCATCATTGTTCGGGGCTCCAAAGAAAGCAACCTGCCAGGTGGTTTGGCAGTTTGTCGTATGTGAGTCTGGAGAATTTCGAGGCCGTTGTGGTGCAGTGGAAGCATGTCCAGCGTGTAACCGGAAGACCATGGGTTCGATTCCCGGTGGCGGGCGATGAGAATTTTTCCGTGACTCACTTATAAACGTGGAAAGAGCGATGGCTTTGATTTAAATACTATTTGTGAGTACACCTTATTAGATCAATAACTAAATTTTAATATCAGTTTTAAATATGTATATTTTATGTCCTAAAACACTATATGCAAATGAACAGCAGAGATCCTGTGGGAAAACAGAATCGCCATTATTGTAAACTGTCGCATGTTGATACTTAGCTTCGAAGGAAATTTGGCTTCAAATTTTACGAAGATATCCTAACGGAGCCTTCCACGTGCGTGGAGGTGGCATGAAAGTATATTAATAAGAGAACTGTCAAAAATAGATAACGAGGAGGAACAGTGCTGATACAGCAGTGAAGGTTGCGAAAGAAGGAAAAGACAGAGAGGAGAAGTGAATGTCTGAGAGAAACGGAGGAACTCAATGGACGTAGCTTGGCGTTTTGAAGGTGATATACCGTCAGTGAGTGAATTGTAAACACGCATATCTAAATACACGGTCCAGACACATTATTGTGACCACCAGCTAATATGCAGAGTAACCGCCGTGTGCAGCGCGGACAGCAGCTACACGAGTTAGGAGTAATTCAGTAAGGTGCTGGAAGGTGTGCACAGGTCTGTGGAGCCATACTGGCTGCAGAGCGTCTGACAGCTGCCAAAGGATGCGTGGTGGAGGATCCATAGAGCGAAAAACACAATCGAAGTGGTCCCAAAGATGCTCAAGGGGGTTTAAGTCTGGGTAATTAGTAGGCCAGGGAAGTACTTTGAAGTCTTCATCGTGATCCTCCAACCCATCTCGGACATTTCTAGCTGTGTGACGGGTTGCATGGTCGTTCTGGAAGATCCCATCCACCTCACAGAAGCATGAAAATTAGCATGAATGGGTGTATGTGGTCTGGAAGGATGGATTCATAACGAATTCGGTCCATAGTGCCTTCCACAGGTATGAGTGCACACAGAGAATGCCACGAAAACATTCCCCAGACCATAACGCCGCCCCCACCAACTTGTGTTCTTCCAGCAGTGGTTTTTAAGTGTTTGTTCTCCGATGTTTCTCACCTTATACGCCAACGTCCATCCGTTCGATGAAGCAGAAAACGTGACTCGTCGGAGAAGGCAATCCTTTGCCAATCAGCGAAGGTCCAATTCCGACACTGCCGTGCAAATACAAGCCTTTTCTGCCGATGCACCATCGTTAGCATAAGTGCAGTGACCATCCGTCTGCATCGGAGCCCCATACACAGCAGGATTCGTTGAACTGTCGCCTCTAGACACACTTCCGGTAGCCCTCTGGTTCATTCGGGCAATGAGTTGCTCCACTGTAGCGGGTCGATCGGCCCTCACGTGCTTTCGCAATCGAAGTTCAATAGCACGTGGCGCTCAGCAGTTTGCACGTCGTTTATTTGCAATGGTGCCATTTCTCCAATCACGATACACTTTAACCACAGGAGCATGCGAACAGTTCACAGACTGCGCTGTTTCAGAAATACTGCCACCCTTGACCCGAAAGCCGATAATCATCCCTTTTGCAAGTCTGATAAATCGCTCCTTTTATCTACGACAGCAACGAGTGTTATGTTTTCAGAATGCCTGCAGCACACCTTATGCACCTTTCAAGTCAGATCACGACACGTGCCTGTTTTCATTGGCTACGCGCTGTTGACGTCAAAAGTGGGAGGCGGTCACAATAATGTACTCGACTGTGTATATGCTAATACACTCATGAGCAAAAGTTAAGTTATGAACACAAATACCAACATTGTGAGAAAACGGTTAGAGATATTACACCGAAACGCGGCAGAACAATAACATGGACAACAGCATGTAATGTACATGAGAAAGCACGGAACGCATTTCAAATAAACCGTTCTTACGAAAAAAAAACCCCACAAATAATCAAATTACTAAACATACCAATTACTAAAGTTCTTGTCCTTCTGTTGTTGGTTGCTGAAGTGCCGCCCGCGGAGGAAGTGGGCCATGGATCGGAACAAGTAATAATCCGACGGGGAAAGATCCGGACTATATGCTGGGTGTGGCATTAGCTCGATGCCCTCAAGTTCCTGGAGTTTTGCCCTGGTCGTTCGTCCGTTATGAGTCCGGTCGTTTTCTTCCTGTAGGGAAGCGCGCTTTCTGTTCAACAGTGCCAGGTACTTCTCCTCCAAACCGGCATACATCCGCTCCAGCTGTTCAGAGTAAAGATTGGCGTCGATGGCTCGACCGTGTGAAACAAATTCGTAATGGATTATTCCCTCGAAATTCCACCAGACGCAGAGCATCACCTTGTGCTCGAAGCGCCCACGTTTGGCAACAGGTTCTGGAAGCTGGCCCAGGCTCAAACACTGAAATTGTGTGTTAGGATTACGGATATGAACCCACGTTTCATCGCACATAGCAATTTTCTTGATGAAACGTTCATGGCGCGCGGGTTTTTTAGGAGGTTCGTGCACGGCGGCTTGCTTCAGCTGGCGTCAGTTCGTGAGGTGGTACAGCGTGGCAGCTCTTGTACACCTTGCCGAGGTCCTGAAGGGGACGAACCACGGAGATCTGTGATATGCCCAGCTCGCCTGATAATCTCCGAGTGCTGGTTGTCGGATTTGCCTCTACGGCCTGGCGCACGGCCTCAGAATCCACGGTTCGCGGCCTACCTGACCTTGGCTGATCGTCGAGGTTTCTGTCACCTGAGCAAAATTTCTTGAACCATCTGATTACGGTGCTGTGGTCCGCGGAGCCTTCCGCTTTTGCATGACAAATGTTTCGTGTTGCTTGAGCAGCTTTATGGCCGAGTTCAAACTCGTAAAGCAAAAGTTCCCCAATTAGCCAGTTGCGGCTGTTCATCTCTTTCAGGCGTCCCAACCACTGACAGAACGACGGCGTACAATGCTGTCCACAGCAACGACTACCACTTTATATACCTTTTTTTTTTTTTTTTTTTTTTGATTGGAGATTTAATACACCTTTGGACTGACTGCAGTGAGCGACTTGAACTAGTTTGAACACGTGACGCACCCGCAGCAGAACATGCGTTTATGCAAATATTGCAAAACTTTCGACTCACCCTCTGCATATGGGGCAACTGAAGCTGCAACAATTAAGAATTTTCGGAGCTCAAAATATGCTGTGTAGGACTGAAGGAAATTTTAAACTATATGGCGACGCGGGCAATTTAAAAATTTCCCTATGCCTAGATTTTCTTTCAGTGTAACATATTCTATAAGGAAATGTTTGTTATTCGACATCAGATTCCGGATTAGAACCGTATCCCTTGGGGAACAACATTATTTAGCAATTCTATTTCATTGAAATAATGAGAATAGTTTGGGAAATCTTTTTATTCCACAGAGATGGACAAAACACCGAAATAGTCTAAGTGTTTGCATAAATTCCGTGGTCGAAAAGTACTTCTTTAATCCAGGAGCAAAACGCTAAACCAGGCCCGGTCCGATACCAGAATTTTCCACTTAAGTGGTGAAAAAAGAAAGCCATACCCGGCCTGAAGTTCGGGAAGGGTTCTAGCTTTACGAACCGGACCAGGCTCTAGCAGACCCCTAGGCTGAAGGTATACCTAAAGCTGAAATATATGGAACTGTGTTTTGCAACAACGGAGTGTGTACAAGTTAAAAATGATCACACAATTGTAGTGTGAGAAGAAGGCACGGTATGTCTGTCCACGTCCACTGCTGATGACAGCATTCTTTGTCATGGCTCTGGCAAACAGACCTGTAATTATTATTGATTATGTGGTAAATTATGTACAAAGTAGTATCTCTGGTAATCATGCACAGTTATTCTCATGATTCTGTCTGCTAAATCATTTAAGCCAGGAAGAGATAGATCCCACAATTACTCAAAGTGCACAAAAGGAATCTTTGCAACATCAACGCCTTTAATAACGAAGGTTAATCCATTTTGAAAAGAATCGCCACAGGGAAAGAAACATGGCTCCAGCATTACGAACCGGATAGAAAACTCTCGAGTTTGGAGTGGAAGGCATCGGGATCACCAGTTAAAAGAAGTTTCAAATCCCGTTCAGCAGTGGTGAACACTGTTTTCTGGAACACGCAAAGGCCAGTCCTAGGACATTTTCAAGGGAGTTCACTGCTGATGACACATACTTAAAAAACACTGATCCGTTTGCCAATGATGGACCCCGTGGAGATCTCTTTATACACTGCTGGCCACCCAAAATGCAACACCCAGAAAGATTTACTGGACACATAACAACAGATACAAAGATGAAACGATTAAGCTTACAGGCCCGTGCGACTTGCGGAACACGCAGGCATATCAATAGTTCCTGTGGCCCCCATGGTTGGCAATAACGGCCGCTACACGCCGCGGCATCGAACGAAAGAGGCTTTGGATGTGGGCTTGGAGTATGTCGGTCTAGTGCTTGCCGGGCCACTCAGTTGCCGATCAGCGACCAGATGTGTTCGAAGGGCGACATATCGGAAGAACAGGCGGGCTACGGCAGCAGTAACACCTGGTGGGCCGTGAAGAATTGTTGCACGATGCGTGCCACGTGCAGGCGCGCATTGTCCTGTTGAAACGTGGCCGCTGGCAGGTCCTGCAGGTAAGGGAGGACTGCAGGCTCTAAAACGTCGGAGATGGTGCGGTGGCTGTTGAGTGTACCAGCGATTCGTACCAGAGGAGTGCGGGTGTCATATCCATTTGCGCCCCAAACCATAACGCCAGGCGACGGACCGGTATGGCGATGCATAATGCAGGCGTCATACACTCTCTCGCCGCGGTGCCGCCACACGCGGATCCGACCATCGTGGTGTTGCTGGCAGAAGCGGGATTCGTCGGAGAAGAAAACGTCGTGCCATTCCGTAGTCCAGGTGCTGCGTTCAACGGCGCACTGCCGCCGCACTCACCGGTGGTGTAACGTCAATGGTAATCGAAGCAATTGGCGCCGTGCGACAAGTCCCCGCTCCTGCAGACGACGTCGAACGGTACGTGCTGACACAGGTTGTTGCGCAACACACCTTAATTCCTGCGCTAACGTTCGTGATGTGGCGGTGCGAGCCGTCAATGCTCACCGCACAACATGCCGGTCCTCTCGTTCGGTGGTGTGCCGCGGCTGCGGCAATCGCTCACGTCGGTCCGTCCGTCCCTCCTGCACCCGCCGAATCCATACTCGCCTTACTGTGGCTGGATGTCGTCCTACACGGGCGCCGATGTCTCGGTACGATAAACCGCTGTCGCGATAAGCCACTATTCGTCCTCTGTCGAACTTCGAAACTTACTGGAATGACTGCCGTATTCTGCAATGAGGCATCAGGAAGCATCCCACGCACAGGTCCGGCAGCACAACACACTTCCACTACTTCCACCCCGCCTCCTGTGCACCCTTCTTATAGTGCTTCTCGGTGGCGTGCCGGGCGCACATGATTTGCATATGCCCTGCAATGCTATTCGTTTTCATGTCCTCTCGTTGGCGACGCATGCTGCGAATTTCAGGCCAATCGGATGCTTCCTTCTTGGTGTTGCATTTTGGGTAGCCAGCGGTGTAATAAATATGTAGTTTGATATTTAAATACTATTTGTGAGTACACCTTATTAGATACATACCTCAATTTTAATGTAATTTTTATGTTCTATACATGGTGATGTATATGTTTTGAAACGCTTCATGCCCCTGAACAGTAGTAGTCCTGTTATAAAATAGGATCGACATTATTGAAAACTGTCGTATGTTGATTCTTAGTTGCGAAGAAAAGTTGGCTTAAAATTGTAGGAAGATATTCTAATGGAGCCTTCCACCTGCAAGGAAGTAGTATGAACGTATATTAATCCGAGAACTGTCGAAAAATAGCAATCGAGGAGGAACTGTGCTGAGCCGGCCGTGAAGGTTGCGAAGGAAGGAAAGACAGACAGAGAAGTGAGTGTTTGAGGGAAATGGAGGAACTGAAAGGGCGTAGTTTGACATTTTGTGGGTGACATTCAGTAAGCGAGTGAATTGAAAATACACATATCTAAATACACAGTCGAGTCACATTGTGACCACATCCTACTTTTGACGTCAACAGCGACTAGCGAAAGAAAGAAAGCACGTGCTGTGAGCTGGTTTAGAGGATATATATATAAGGTGTGCTGTAGGCATTCTGAAAACATATCACAGCTAAAAGAAGCGATTTATCAGATTTGCAAAAAGGGATGATTATCGACAAGGGTGGCAGTATTTCTGAAGCAGCGCAGTTTGTGAACTGTTCGCGTGCTACTGTGGCTAAAGTGTATCGTGATTGGAGAAATGGCATCGTTGCGAATAAGCGACGTGGAAACTGCGGAACACCACGTGCCATTGATGTGAGAGGCGAACGTCTACTTCGAAAGTGCGTGAGAGCCGATCGACAAGCTACAGTGGAGCAATTCACTGGCCGAATGAACCAGGGGCTTCCGGAAGTACATCTAAATCAACAGTTCAGCGAACCCTGCTGTGTATGGGGTTCCGATGTAGACGAATGGTCATTGAACCTATGCTAACGAAGGTGCATCGGCAGAAAATGCTTACATTTGCACAGCAGTATCAGATTTGGACCTCCGCTGATTAGCAAAGTATTGCCTTCTCCGATGAGTCACCTTTTCTGCTTTATCGAACGGATGGACATTGTTATATAAGGCGAGAAACATCGGAGAACAAATACACTTCAACCTTTTCTGGCAAAACACAAGCTGGTGGGGGCAGCGTTATGGTCTGGGGAATGTTTTCGTAGCATTTTCTGGGTCCACTCATGGAAGACACTATGGACCGTATTCGTTGTGAATCCATCCTTGCAGACCACGTACACCCATACATGCTGATTGTCCTCCCTGGAGCGGAATGGATCTTTCAGAACGACAATGCGACGTGTCACAGAGCTAGAAATGTCCGAGAGTGGTTTGAAGAGCACGATGAAGACTTCAAAAGTGCTTCCCTGGTCCCCTAATTCCCCAGACGTAAACCCAATTGAGCATGTGTGGGATCATCTCGATCGTGTTCTTTGCTCTATGGATGCTCCACCACGCATACTCTAGTAGCTGTCAGAGGCACTGCAGTAAGCATGGCTCCACATACCTGTGAAAACCTTCCAGCACCTTATTGAGTCACTCCCAGCCCGTGTAGCTGCTGTCCGCTCTGCACACGGCGTTTACTCAGTATATTAGCTGGTGGTGACTCGACCGTGTATATGTCAATACACTCAAGTACAAAAGTTAATTTGCGAACACAAGTACCAACACTGTGAGAAAAAGGTTAGAGATGTTACACCGAAACGTTACACAGAACCGTAATATGGACAACAGCATGTAATACTCTCCAAAATGAAGCCTCCCCGGTGGCGCAGTGGTCTTAGCAATGACTTCTTATCATTCGTACGAGATGCATCAGGGTTAGAATCCCGCCCGGTGAGGCAAGGTTGTTGTGTTTCTATTACGGCACTAGCTCTCTGTTTCCCTGGAGCCAGTGGCCCTAAATTAAGGACGGGCGACTGCGTATAACCCATTGAGTTGCTCACGGTGGTCGTTAAACCTCCAATAAAAAAATACCTCCAAAATGAAGATAAAGCATGAAGTGCATTTCAAATAAACCGTCCTTACGAAAAAACAACAACAGCACAAATAAACAAATTACTAAACATACCAGAAGGACATGCTTTAGCCTTAATATGGTGTGCGATCGCAATCCGTGGTGACACATGCCTGACAGCATTGTGGCATGATGGCCAAAAGAGAATCAATAAGTTCTGAGGGCAATTTATTGTACTGCTGTACAACGTCACTTCGCAGCTGTTGTACGTTTCTTGGAAGGGGTCTCAGATCAGCCACCTGTTCCCCTAAAGCGCCCCACATATGTTCTATAGGATTAAGATCCGGAGACCTTGCTGGCCACTTCGTGACCGCAACACCTTCACTTCCAACACCAGTCGTGGGGTATGGATTCGGGTATTGTCATGCATTAAAATTAATTCTGGGCCGACAGCAGCTACGAAAGAGCAAATATACCGTCAGGTGGTGGACTGGTGGTACGATCTCATCACGATAGCGGATAGCATTGATAGAACACATGAAAAACAGGAGCAGGTCGGTTCGTGCTTTACGCATTATGCCTGCCTACACCATACCATACAACCTGTAACGTACCAGGAGATGTGACGTACCTGCCAGAAGGACGCACACGACATAAAGGCAGATAGGAATCAGAATAAAACGTCCGCGTAGCTTAATTGGTAGAGCAACTTATTCCGGAATGAGTGGACCCGGGTTCGAACCCCGGCGTAGACCAAAAATGACGGAGAAATTTACTTCGTTATAATGGCGCCCGAACTATCCGGATGACCCGACCGTTCAAAATCTCGCAATGGTGTGATGTTATTTTCACACCGCGAGATAGGAAAAATAAGAGCAGCACTTCGAAAAAAAAAAAAAAAATAAGGGGGAGATGATGTAACGTACCAGGAGATGTGACGTACCTGCCAGAAGGACGCACACGACATAAAGGCAGATAGGAATCAGAATAAAACGTCCGCGTAGCTTAATTGGTAGAGCAACTTATTCCGGAATGAGTGGACCCGGGTTCGAACCCCGGCGCGGATAAAAATGACGGAGAAATTCACTTCGTTATAAACCACCGTTTATCTACATATGTATTCGTGTCTCGGGTTATTGATGGATGGTAACTCATAGCGATAAATACACGGAAATGATCACATAGGTGTAACCCTATGTGTTTCTTTTCCTAGTTGTAGTTACTTACTTTTACATTTTAATTCACGCAGCTTGTAGTTTTCTGGGCCGCCATGGTGGCAAAGAGGTATCGAGCGCTCGCTTCTAAGAAGCCATTCATGCAAGACGAGCCTTAGATGAGGCATGTATGGTTTGCTTGTTAGATGGTACATGGCTTCATCCCTTTCATGGAACCAGTGACCCCAAATTAGGGACGAGTTATAACTGAAGAGTTGCTCTTGGTGGCTGTTAACTCCGAAAACAGCAACAACAAAAGATATTTTTTGGATTGCTTGCATTTAGTGTCTGGAATTTTTTTAAGATTAGAAGTAGGCGTTCATGGAAACATTCTTTTTCAATCACAAGCTTACTTAAATCGTTTGTGTTTCACATTAATGAAATTTGAGCACCGCTCGTTTAAGCGAAAAAGCAACGGAGAGTGCATTGAGATCTCATTACTTTACTTAGAGATTCTCCTCTACTTCTAAAACTCTATCAAAAGTTTGATTGTCAACATGTTCTTTTTGCTTAATTTATATCAATTCGAGAGAAAGTACCTTTATAGATTTTGGTGAACTAAATAAAAAACGAGCATTTTCTACGTGGCAATACTTGTTTTTGACTACAGAACCTGAAATACTTTAAAGGAAGTAAGACATTCTTTAGTAGCGGAAAGGCTAAAAGAATTCAAGTGTAATCCATTAAAATTTTGATTAAAAGTGCTAATTATACATGCTCTCTATGTAGGACTAGGGGAAATTTTAAATTACATAGCGGCACCTACAATTTAAAATTTCCCCCAGGCTTAGTTTTTCATTCACTGTAACATATTGTATAACGAAATGTTTGTTATTCGTCATCAGAGTCCGGATTAGAACCGTATCCCTTGGCGAACAACATTATTTATCAACTCTATTTCATTGAAATAATGAGAATAGTTTGGGAAATATTTTTATTCCACAATTAGGGACAAAACACGGAAATAGTCCAAGTGTCTGTATTAAACCTGTGGTCGACATGTACTTCTTTAATCCAGGAGCAAAACGCTATACCAAGCAAGGCCCGACCCCAGAGATTTTCACCTAACTGGTGAAAAAGAAAGCCATACCAGGCCCGAAGTCAGGGTAATGTTCTGGCTTTACGAATCGGGCCAAGCTCTAGCAGACCTCTAGTCTGAAGGTATACCAAAAGCTGAAACATGTCGGATTCTTTGGACACAGTGCTTTGCCAAAAGGGATTGTGTGCCAGTGTACACTGAAGAGCAATTGAATTGGAGATACCTGTCTAGCAACGTGTAGCACCACCTTTCGTCCTGATGACGGCGGCGATTCGTCTCGGCATGGACTCGACAAGACACCGGAAGCGTTGGGAAGCCATACGGATCCACGACCCCTGAACAAGCTCTCACAGTTCATGAAGATTTGATGGACGGGGGTCAGAGCCTCGAACATCTCTCTCGATGGCATCCCAGATGTGCTCGATGGGATTGAGGTCAGGTGACCTAGCTAGCCAAAGAAGCGAGTTTCCATCGGTGGAGTGTTCATACAACAATTGGGATACAATTCGGGAGTGATGGCACGGTGTATTGTCTTGTTGCAGGATGAAGTCTCCAGTGGGATGTTGAAGACGCACAAACGGGAGCAAATGGTCTTCCAGGATATCCCGGTAACATTGACCTGTGAGGGACGATGTCACACGTACCAGGGGTCCCATTTCAGTCCACGTAAACAGTCCCCAGACGAGAATGCCACCCCACCATCTTGAAGAGTACTTTGCTGGCAAGAAGGATCCATCGCTTCATGCGGTTTGCGCCGTACTCGTATCCTGCCATCCGCATGTACCAACGTGAATCTGGACTCATCAGTGCAGGCAACATTTTCCCGTATGTCTAGGAACCAATGGCGATGTTCCCGCGCCCATGCTAATCTTTGCACCCTGTGATGTGCGGTCAGCAGCGGTACCCTCGTAGGACGATGGCTTCTGTACCCCATAGCGAGGAGATGCTTCTGGATGGTGGGGCTGCTTACACGTTTTTGTGCACCAGCGTTAAATTGCCGAGTGATTTCTTGCATTGTGGTTCGTCTATCCGCTGTTACAATGAGAGCTAGCTGACGATGACACCGCTCATCCACACGCTGTTGTCCACAGCAGTTGACCCTTACAAGGATGGTTTTACCGGATTCGATGTACTCACGGTGCACCCGTGACACAGTGGCTCGTGAAAATCCCAGTGCCTGCACGACTTCCGAGATGGAGCAGCCCATTCGTCGGTCCCCGACAATTTGCCCACGATTAAATGCGCTTCGATTCTTCGTCTTAGCCATACCGCGTCCGACTCTTACTGATTCCCGTCGCATCATTTCTTATATTGTCGGATCGCTGCGTACGTCATGTCGTTTCCCTTTACAGGGCCGCCTACAGCGCCACATTTGCCTAACGCCAGCTGTCTCTAATTCAATTGCTCTTCAGTGTATGTCAAACTCAAAAAGGATCACACAGGTGTAACGCGAGAAGAAGGCGTGTTATGTCCGTACACGTCCATTGCTGGTGACATAAAACTTTTGTCATGGTTCTGGCAAACAGACCTTTCATTATTGATTAAGTAGTAAATCATGTACAAATTAATTGCTGTCTCTCTTCCTCTTTTTCACATAGTTTTGTCTACTAAATCATCCAATTCTATAAAAGATGAATCCCAAAATTACTCGAAGTGCATAAAAGCAATCATTGTAGCATCCATCAACGCCGTTAATAACGAAGATGACGCTATTTGGAGAAGAATCGTCACAGGAAACGAAACATGGCTCCACCTTTACGAGCCAGAGAGAAATCTCCAGAGTTCAGAGTGGAAATCATTGTTATGGCCAGTTCAAAGAAATTTCCAATCCCGATCAGCAGTGATGAGCACTTTTTTCTTGTACTGGGAGATTTTGGAGAGCGTGGTTCAACACCGAACAGAGCAAGTTGCACTATGATGCCACCTTTCTAAATGAATCCTGAAATTGCTAAGCATTGTAACGGGAAGGCATTTTGTAGTTGCACGGCATTGCGTGTTCATCTGCACCGTTGAACCCCTCCTGAAAAATGAACCAAGCCATATCAGAGTGTCCTTCATATAGTCTTGATGTCACTTCTACGGACTGTCGCCTGTTCATCTCACTCAAAGGCGATTTAAAGAGGCAGTCCATTTGCCAGGCACGACAAAGTGAAGGATACGATGCACGTATGGTCCATATCTCAGCAAAAAGTAGTATTTTTTTAATAAAAAAACTCGTGCAATGTTAGTCTAAGTGCGTCAAAACAATTGTTCTAACATTCTAATAAATACATTGCGGATAAACATTGGTAAAACATAAACTGAGGTGTAGTATGAATCTGTACCTTTGTAGTCCTTTAACGCCAACCATGTCACATTCGGCTGGTATGTTTGTTATTAAGCATAGAAATTGGTGATAGGCACAGAATTCCAACAGTGACAACTGTGACCATCAATACTGTTTTGTCTTTTATAAACAAACTGAATAATATGAAAATTTGTTTTTCGTTCACAAATTAAAGAGAAGCGCCCAGATGTGTTGCATTTAATCTCTCACCGTTAAGTTTTTTTTTAAACAGGAACCGTTCCCTAATAGCGATACTGATTAGGAAAACCGAAAATGTATTCATTTGATATTGTTTGTTTAACCCTTAAGCCGCCAATGTACCTGAATCAAATAGTACACAAAAAAGTTTTGAGTACCATTTAGTACCATTTGTACCCAAAGAGAAATGTTCACAAAGCAGCCACGTTTTACGAAAGCTACGGCAAAACAATTCCTTTACTTCTCTCATCTCAGCAGTACCTAACGTAAACTTGTACCTAGTGATTAGCACACCCTTCGAGTTTCATTCCCTCCTCTTCAACCCAAGGCAGGATGGGAAAGGACTAGTCTCCCCCGACGGGAACACCATGCCACTGGGTAGAAACAAGTGACTCAAAAACTGGGTACAACAACTCTTCCTTAGGTTCGTAAGGATTGTTGTAGGTTCTTTAGCAAGAAATCAGTCAGAAAGAATTGGTACCTAAACAGCTACTTTGAAAACAAATCTAATTTTAAAGCAAAACTTTTGACGCGCAGGTTTTGCTCGTTTCAGTTGCGTTCGGTCCACTTTTTAGACAGCGGATATACTCGATCGAGCTGATTTCAGCCTATTTTATTAACCTCCAGTAAATTCGTTCTAGCCGATTAAAAGGTTAAAATGGAATATAAAAGGATCTCCAATGTAATTTCATATTGTGAATTTTAATTTCTAAACCTTTAATCAATGCATCCTTCCAGTTCGGATTTGTGGATCACTGACATGGACTTCAGCTGAAAACGGGCACACGAAGGCTACAGGCCACTCATCGAAGCATGATGAGATGCATACCCCGTGTTACCAAGCAAGACAGGAAAAGGAACTCATCGCTCAGGAAAATGACAAGAGTTGTTTGCAGCATGATCAAGGCAGACCTTCAAGTGGCGATGGGCTGGACATATTGTTAGAAGAACTGACCGTAGTTGGATAAATGAAATACTACACTGGACACAAAGGGACTAGAAAAGACCCAGAAAAAGACCACGTGGGAGATATTTGGATGAAATTCCAAAGCATGACATGGAAGAAAATTGCTTAAGACTGAGGGTTGTAGAAAAGACTTGGGGAGACCTTCATCCGGCAGTGTTATGAGAATGGTTGCTGTTGGTGATGATGATTAAATCAGAAAGAAATGTGAATCACTTGGGTGAATGTTTGGTGGTTAACTTTGAGCAATGATCTTTTACTATAATCTCGAAGCAGTGAGTAGCTTATGAAATTGTTCTTTAATCACACAATCCGGTGAAAACATTTTTTTTTCTCTCTATAATGCTTGCAACAGGGAAATGACAAATAAGCAAAAATCTTACCTTTGACATGCTGCAATGTCCTAAGCTTGACTAAACTAACTGCCATTATTACTGGTCACTTGAGGTCAGCTGAGGTTCTGGCAGAAGCTAATTTCAGGCTCCATCTGGGTTCACACAACGGCGAACTTGTGTCACAATCTGGGTTCCTAAAGTGATGTAGTGCAGATCGACAGTAGAACATATAAATCACAGAATCCTTTGCATTCTATTCACCTTGAGCGAGGCACTGGTAGGCGGCTAAGTGACCGTGTTTCTATGAATGGGAGTATTCTTCAAGTAACACACCTGAGTGGCGCTAACTAGACATATCTTCGCTATAAAACAAACTGTTGATAGTTATGTGACAATACAGTAGATTCCGATTAATCGGGCCATCGATCAATAGAGGCTGCAGTTTATTTAGGACAATTTCTGAGGAACATACCAAATTAGCTCTATGGGATATCGCTTTGCATAGTTAGGGTAGAAACGTAATTGGGCCAAAGTTTTCTAGCTCAGATGTGTCCCAACTAAGCGGAATCCTCTGTGTAATCAAAATTATACAGCTAACGATATTTTTGACATCAACAACCACACATTGTTATAATGCAACTATATATTTTTTTGAATTCCTTTTCCCGGAAAGTTTGCATTATCTATGCTAAAAACTGTCGCCATCTTCTTTGATTTTTAATTAGATAATTATTTCAACATTTGGAACTGTAGGAACTTCTCACCGTAAATGATTTTAACCTACACTGAATTACGATTAAGATTGAATTATGAGAAAGCAAAGAAATTCTAAATTCACTTTCAACCGCTGTTAAAATACTGGCCTTAATTTACGCGAGGCAGGTCTAAATTTGGCGATTTATACCTCCTTTTACTTCTCATGGCAACCTGAAATCTTTCCCATGTAGACTGAGATCTGGCAGCAGGCGACCATGACGAGTACTCTTGTTGAGAGAACATCACCGGAAGTTCGGAAAGGAACTAAATACTTTAATCCAGCGAATCGAATCATGGGAAATAAAGAAAAGGAACTGGGGAATCATGCTTTCTCTGCTTCGGTTTGGGAGCGCTACTACACTGCGTGCCACCCAAAAGGCAACACCAAGAAGGACACGAGATAGCAAAGCCAGATTTACTGGACACATAACAACAGATACAAAGATGAAACGATTGAGCTTACAGGCCCGTTCGACTTGTGGAACACGGAGACATCAATTGTTCGTGTGGCCCCCAGGGTGAGCAATAACGGCCGCTACACACCACGGCATCGAACGAAAGAGACTTTGGATATGGGCTTGATGTATCTCGATTCAGGCTGTTTCCACGCGTTGCCACAATTCATCAGGCGTAGCCGCGGGTGGTGCTTGTCGTGCCACTCGGTTGCCGACCAGCGACCAGACGTGCTCGATGGGCGACATATCGGGAGAACAGGCCGGCCACGGCAGCAGTGACACCTGGTGGGCCGTGAAGGATTGTTGCACGGTGCGTGCCACGAGCGGGCGCGCATTGTCCTGTTGAAACGTGGCCGCTGGCAGATCTTGCAGGTAAGGGAGGACTACAGGCTCCAAAACGTCGGAGATGTAGCGGTGGCTGTTGAGTGTACCGACGATGCGCACCAGAGGGGTGCGGGTGTCATATCCAATTGCTCCCCAAATCATAACGCCAGGCGACGGACCGGTATGGCGATGCATAATGCAGGCGCCATACAGTCTCTCGCCGCGGTGCCGCCACACGCGAATCCGACCATCGTAGTGTTGCAGGCTGAAGCGGGATTTGTCGGAGAAGGCAATGTCCTGCCATTCCGTAGTCCAGGTGCGTCGTTCAACGGCCCACTGCCGCCGCACTCGCCGGTGGTGTAACGTCAATGGTAATAGGAGCAATGGGCGCCGTGCGACAAGTCCCCGCTCCTGCAGACGACGTCGAACGGTGCGTGCTGACACAGGTTGTTGTGCAACACACCCTAATTCCTGCGCTAACGTTCGTGATGTGGCGGTGCGAACCGTCAATGCCAGCCGCACAACATACCGGTCCTCTCGTTCAGTGGTGTGCCGCGGCTGTGGCAATCGCTCACGTCGGTCCGTCCGTCCCTCCTGCACCCACCGAATCCATACTCGCCTCACTGTGGCTGGATGTCGTCCCAGACGGGCGCCGATTTCTCGGTACGATAAGCCGCTGTCGCGAAAAGCCACTATTCCTCCTCTGTCGAACTCCGAAACGTGCTGGAATGACTGCCGTATTCTGCGACGAGGCATCAGGAAGCTTCCCACGGACATATCCGGCATCACAACACACTTCCACTACTTACACCTAGCCTTATGTGCACCCTTCGTACAGTGCTTCTCGGTGGCGTACCGGGCGCACATGAATTGCATATGCCCTGCAATGGTAATCGTTTGCATTCCCTCTCGCGGGCGACGCATGCTGCGAATTTCAGGCCAATCAGATGATTCCTTCTTGGTGTTGCATTTTGGGTGGCCAGCAGTGTAATTATAAGCACTCAGAGACTTACAAGTGGTAATACGGCTTCCTAGCTTGCTTGTGATTGAAAACGCCTACTCATTGCTAAATTTCCTAATTTTGATGAAATTTTATAACATACATTTTACTTTTAATCTTAGGGAGAACATCGAAAGTGACTGAAATCGACTCAGACTTACAAAAAACTATAACCCAATAAGTATCGTGATTTTCAACGTATCAGGCATAAACATATCATTGCAATTTTCATCATTTCATTTTACACTTAGGTTTTCATTGGGGTGCACAATAAATATTACTTTATCCTGTCAAAACTTCTTCAATTAATAAAATCAAGTGGTAAGTGTACTAATTCGTAATGTCTTTTTATAATCAGGTTGAATGGAATTACAGGTTGACCAGGAATTACAGACCATAGCATCGTGTATAAAGGAAAACAGAGGATGGACAGCGATGAAAGAAAACATTAGGAGAATCACATAATATTTAAACGCCGAACAGCGTTAATGATGTCACAACAAATAAAATTTGCGTGTAAACGTTCCAGAACAAAAGTTGTTTTAGTGTCAGGATGGAAAGATATTTATTGTCGTGCTGAATCATTTCTACTATGACTAGAAATGTTTGCATGTTTTTTATAAAAACGCCGTTCCATATTGGTGCAAGCAATAAATACAAAATGTGGGAATGAGAACTTTGAACATCAAAAGCACGAACAAAAGTTAGACTTCTTAATTTCTGAAACAGAGCAGCATTTCACTAGCGTTTCTGTTCCTACAAACGCTTCGGTTAACTGATCTTAAAGACTTCTGCTGAGAGAGCCAATTTGTAAGATGCGTTATAAGGTATCCCAAATATTAGGCTCCCTCATCATGATTCTTACCTACGATCATCTTGCATTTTGTTTTGCAAACATCGCTTCGAATTTTCTGAGCCTCGTGCGAACATACAATTGTCAGTTACAGTATAAAATAAATGCGAACTTTCGCATTCCTTGGTGCTGTAACTGTTTATTCCTTTACTGTTTGAAATTAATTTCACACAGTAAAGAAAAAAGATAATGTACCACAGGAACGGCACAAACACACACGCATTTGTATGGTTGCAATTGGTCTGTGGATTAGGCAAACAATATTAATAAAATAAATCACGTAGAATACATTCCAGACTGAAGTAAAGCGAATCTTTTAGATTTCGAAGTTTTTGATTTTGCAGCACAAAAGAACTCTAAATTACTGCTGAACACAGAAATGTCATTTATAAAGCAAACAGAACTGCGACCCATCGAGTTTGTTCGTGCAGTTACAACAGCTTTTTCCAGTGCTATCTGAAATTCATTTCAAACAGCAAAGGAAGAAAAAAATTATATACCACAGGGACTTAAACAAAACACACAATTTTTGTGTGGATTGTAATCTTTTGTGGGTGAACGGAGAGTGTCACTGAAAGATAATGTGTAGAACTAACCAAAACGGGAAACCTTTCGGATTTCAAAGCAATTCATTTTGCAGAATGAAACATAAGAACTGCTTACAGCCCATTGAGTTGCTCACGTTTGTTGTTTAACAGAGAAAAGGAATCTGTCATGAAGAAATAAAATTCATATGCTGAACCCCTTATGCAGGAAATTAGATCATGTACAGTTTTTAATGTGTATATAAGTTCTACTTTAGATTCTTCCCTTTGTTGGTAAATTTCTGATTGCCCTCACGGTAGCTCAGTGGGCTAAGCGATGGCTTCTGATCATTCGTCCGAAAGGGGTCCGGGTTCGAATCCTGGTGAGGCATGGATGTTGTGTTTGTCTTACGGCACTGGCTCTCTTCCTTCCCTCGAACCAGTGACCCAAAATTAGGGACGGGCGACTGCTTGCAGCCCATTGAGTTGCTCACGGAGGTCGTTAAACCTCCAATCAAAAGTAAAAAAGTTCTGATTATGGAAAGGCGATTTTTCTTGAAAAAATAAACATCAAAAGCCCTAACCTATGCTATTCATGAATGGCATTAAGCTAAGATAAGGACAAACCTTGTAGCAAATTCATTGAAATAAAAATTAGTTTACTCAGCTTTACACCTTGGAGTAATTATTATTTTCAAAATGAAGTTTTCTGCTATTCGGAAGGTTCTATTTTACAGTACAAGAGAACGGAACCACAACACATTCTATTTTACAGTTAACGGAACCACAACACATCGGGTTCGTTGCTGCAGTTACGACTGCTTTTCCCAGTGCTGTTTAAAACTCACTTCAAACAGCAAAGAAAAAAAAAAGATTATATACCACATAAACGGTACAAAAGACACAATTGTTGTGTGGATTGCGATCATTTGTGGATAAATGGGGAGCGTCACTGAAAACGAATGTGTAGAACCAACCAAAGCGGGAAACCTTCTGGATTTTCAAAGCAATTCATTGTGTAGAATAAAATATACTAACTGCTTATAGCCCATTGAGTTGCTCAAATTGGTCGTTTAACGGAAAAAGAAATCTGTCACGAATAAATAAAATTCATATGCAGAATCCCTTATCCAGGGAATTATGAAAAAGTGGAGTTTTAAAAGTGAATATAAGTTCTACTTTAGATTCTTCCTTTTATTGGCAACTTCTGATTATGGAAAAGTGATTTTTCTTGTAAGACTCACTGAAAAAAGTAACATCAAACGCTCTAACCTTTGCTAATCATGGATGGCATTAAACTAAGATAAGGACAAACCTTGTATTTGCAAATGCTTTAAAATAAAAATGAAGCGAAAGTGATTTACTCAGTTCTTCACCTTGAGGTAATTATCACGTTGGTGAATCAAAAAGTAAGGTACACGTAGCGCCATCTGGTGTGGGATTGTATTCAGACCGTGAGTGCTTGGGAGCAAAGTAGACAGTACGTCTGAGTTGCCGACGGCAGGTGTTTCTGTTCAGTAACGGCGTGAGACGTGTGCAGTTCGTAATGGCGCATCAACTGGATTCTCCCTTCGAATTGGAAGTGTGAGGAACGATTCGACTTTTGTGGGCTAAGCGCCTAAAAATTGCACCTACATCCATCGTGAAATCTATGCTGTATACGTTGAAAATGCCATATCTCGTGCGGCCATTTTAAAGTGGTGCCAGCAATTTGAAAAGTGTTGCGCAAATTTGACGGACGAACACAGCGAAGGCAGACCGTCAATAATCGAGCACTCCGGAGCATGTTGCAGCCGTTGACGACATAATACGGGATAATAGGCGCATCAAAATCAAGGAAATTCCCAGTACGTAAGACATTTTGTACGGAACTTTGCATTCCATCATTCAGGAGCAGCTGCGATTTCGGAAATTGGTTGCGAGATGAGTGCCACGTTTACTCACCGAGCTGCAGAGAAACCAACTTTTCCTGTCGTGTTTGGCTCTTTGCAACGGTATTGTGTTGAGGGTCACAATTTTTTGCGTCGAATCATCACAGGTGACAAAACATTGTTTTACCATTTCACCCGTGAAACAAAACAATCGTCCATGGAATGGAAAAATGTCTCCTCTGCAAGAAGGAAGAAGTGCCAAAGTCCAACCGTCTATGGGAAAGGTCATGGTGAGTATTTTCTTCGACTGTGAAAGTGTTGTTTACATAGAATTTCTGACAAAAGGGACGACTATCAATGCTGACTGCTATTACTAATTGCTACGAATAAGTTGAGCGAAGGTGTGATTCAGCTGCACGAAAATGCCACACCCCACGCAGCACGTAATTGCTGCAGTAATTTAAGTGGTAGGTGTAGAAACATTACCGTACACAGCCCCGACTTATTCTCCGTACGACTACCATTTGTTCGGTAAAACGAAACAGGACCTTAGTGTACAACGGTTTTTTTTATTGGAGGTTTAACGACCACCGTGAGCAACTCAATGGGCTATAAGCAGTCGCCCGTCCCTAATTTAGGGTCACCGGTTCCAGGGAAGGAAGAGAGCCAGTGCCGTAAGACAAACACAACATCCATGGCTGACCGGGATTCGAACCCGGACCTCTTACGGACGAATGCTCAGAGGCCAGCGCCTTAGACCACTGCGCCACCGGGGCGGCTACAACGGTTTCGAACTGGTGAAGCTGTGAAAACTGCGGTCCTCAACTGCTTGCACCAAACTGGAGGAGACTTTTTCTGTACAGGTATGGAAAAGTTAATCACACGTTCCGATAAATGTTTACAGCCCTTAGGCGACTATGTCGAAAAATGAAAAAAATGTTATATCTTTAAACCAACATAGTGTGCATCCCCTGAGTATACAGAGTATCTCTTAATTTATCTTTTTTTATTAAACCGTGTAACTAATTTTTTGATCCACCCTCGTACTTCCAAATACGTTTTTCTGTTATCGGAAGATTCTATTTTGCGTGACGTCTCTAAAAGAGGGAACTCATCCTTGCACTTGTAAGGCTGTTTTGATTGGACGCTCAGGGATTTTGTGTTCCGTGCGTTGAATTTGGCGTTCTGCGAAAGATCTCTCTCTCTCTCTCTCTCTCTCTCTCTCTTCATTACTCCTAATTGCCCTTAAATTTACTGCACTACTTCTCAGTACTTTTCACAGCAGCTTAGCAACTGGGAATCATTTCCATATTCTCAAAAAATCGCAAAGAAAAGATTAACCTTTAAATAAGATTAAATCTGCGTTAAAATTAATCCTAAAACTGAAGATCTGGAGGTTAATGTAACCCCGTTTGAAAGTGAAATTTAATTTATTAGGTGTATGAAAAAGTTTCCACCTCCCCCTCTAGCGGGCGCTGTAGGGGTCTAACCGGCCGGTGACCCGTGCTGTCAGTTCGTACATGAAGCCAAGAATGGCGGTCGATAAAGTTAATCTGCGGCACTGTTTGTTATTCATATTTAATTTAGGGAAAAGTGCGAGTGAAGCATGCGGTTCAATATGTCAGGCGTATGGCGAAACGGTTATGAGTGAGCTGAAGTGTCGAGAATGGTTTCCCAGGTTTAAGAAAGGTTATCTAAGCTTGGAAGACAAGCCACGTGCAAGTAGACCGCAGGAACTCGCAGACGAGGAACTGGAATCGCTGTGGCAAGAGGATGCCATACAATCGGTCACGTAAGTGGCGAAACGTTTGAAAATGGCTCAATCGACGGTGGTACGGTGTATACATGCCTTGGGAAAGACCCAGAAGATTGGTAAGTGGGTTCCGCATACTTTAACGGAGCATAACATTGGTCAACGATTGAGCATCTGCATGTTGTTACTGAAGAGGTTTCAAGGCAAGACTTTCTTGTGGAAGGTTGTCACCTGGGATGAAAAATGGGTCTTTTGCGACAACTCCGTACGCAAGCGATCTTGGGTCGACCCAGGCCAGCCATCAACATCCACTGCAAAACAGGATATCCACTGGGGAAAAAGGTGCTGTTGTGTGTATGGTGGGATATGCATGGAGTGCTATACTTCAAACTGTTGAAACCGGGCGAAACAACCACTGCACAACTATATAGCGATCCGTTGATGAAACTGAACGCCGCAATCGAGTAAAAACGCCCATGGACAGATAAAAGACGCCGCCCAGTAATCCTGTTATACCATTATTGCCACCATAATTGCAGACCACATTTCGGTGTCACCACGAAATAAACCCTTGAACAGTTACACTGGGAGGTTTTACCGCATCCGCCGGCTTACTCCCCGGAAATTGCACCCTCAGACTTTAATCTGTTTCGCTCTATACAACATGCCCTAGAAAAGAACGGTTTACCACAGTTGCAGAGGTCGAAAATTTCGTCACAGCCTTCTTCAGCTAAAAACTCAAGTCGTTCTATCACAGGGGCATTCATTTGTTGCCTGAAAAATTGCAAAAGGTCATTGATGCTAACGGCCAATATTTCGTTGCATAAATGTGTACTGGTTTCTTGATTGTTCCTTTCTCCTTAAAACGGCAGAAACTTTTGCATACCCCTAATGTTATAAATTTAAAACGCAATTAGATTAAAGGTGATAACTATCCATTTTAAAATTCCGAATCTTTATTTTTTTTTTCGTTTCAGAAGAAGGAGGAATGGGATAAGTACAAGGTAGTGAAAAAAGAAATTGAACCCTTTTCATATCCTCTCAATGTTCTTATTCTAGCGACACTCCTGTTTCTGGCGAAGTTTTTTGGAAACTTTCTGTGTAATAAATGCGGAAAACTCTGAAACTGATTTTTCTGAAATAAACGCAATTACTAACTATAAGGAAAATTTGTCAAAATACTGGTTAGAAGAAACGGAAACTTTTAAAAACGTAAATTTCTTTAAAAGACAGACACCTACCAATAACTTTGCTGCACATTATTTTCAGGAATTTTCCGTGAATTCACGCTGCATATTTATACAGTGCGAGGTGATATAATTTTAGAGTATGTCGACGGGAGTTTACTTCCTCAGATATTCGGCGAGTTCACGGCGCCAACGATTTTCACAACTACAACACATAACGAAGGTTTCTAGACATAACGGCTCAAGTCGACGTTCTTCTAAGAAATGGTCATTATTACGCAACACAGAACAATTTGTTTTATCCTTTGATGGATATTATTAAAAAAATGTTGCATTCGAAAACTTGCGAGAAAAACAATTAGAAAAACCACCTCGCGGATGGATTTTTCATTTGAATGTCCTAAAACGCTGGAATCCATGACACTTGTTGAATAAATGATGATAACGAATATGATTTAATGTTATAGTTGTACATTAACACTCATTGAAAATCAAAAACTGAGCGGCATTTTTATAACTTTTTGTATCACGAAATAATACCAGATAATATTTGAAAACTGATTAGAAACGTCTCTGCATGAAAACGAAATACGAGAAAATAATAAAGTTTCCGAATACGCTGGGAACAACACAAAGCACAGCGAAAATGTTTTGTTTTATGTCTTCAATGCGAGGCATACACACCGTTGGCTTTCCAGTATTTTTACACTCGTCATTTTAGGCATTTGTTTAAGGCGTATTCTTTTCTTTACTAATATCATCTAAATGAAATCTCATATACGTTTAGAAAGATGAAATGCGTTTGTTCTGCGCAAGAGACGATAGAAACACTTAAAACAAAGTGGTCGCCCGAAAGAAGTCACCGTGATGACGAAAACTAGTTTTTGTCATTACGGGTGACTTCTTTAGGATAATGAACAGAAGACTAAAGCTAAAGCTTCTGTCTTCTGTTCATCAGCCTGAAGAAGTCGGTGACGAAAGCTAGCGCACTTAAGTGTTTCTATCCTCTCTTGCGCAGAATAAACGGATTTCATCTTTCTAAGCTTATGCTTACTTGCGTGAAAGCCCACCTTTTTATATTTATATTTAAATTTCATATTTAAATTTCACAGCTAAGCGTAACACACGCATTTACCATACGTTACATGTAGTGTGTCCCTTATAATGCGCGTTAAATCTTCAGGAAAGTTTTTTCTTCAAAAATCAGTTAATCAGACACGATTTCACGCAGTTATTATAAGTCCACAAAGCCCTAATTTTAGTGATCTACTTTGCGGAGCTGTTCCGATTAAAATGCTTTTCAAATTAGGTGAACCGCAAAACTGAGTTACACTGCGTCTTTTTTTAATGCGTTTGCCATGCACAGAAATAGCGGCACTCTTTGTAAATACTTCGAATCGGCCTACTGAATTCTTCCGTTGCTAATCGCGGATGCATAATACGTTTTCATTCCAGCTTTAACAACGCCGGACTGTTCTGCTCCACCGTTGTGCTAATGTGTATGTTTAAGCATATAGGAATGTAATACGAAAAAATAAATATTTAACGTACTACACTATGATATTCTCTCGATATACAGACGAATTTTGAATAAATTGAAAGACATGAAGTTTCTTACCATCTGTTTAGTCCATGAGGCTCTCTGATGATGATACCTGGGCATCTTAAATTGGGACAGCAACGGGAAAATAAACTTATTACATAAAAATTTCCGCTCCAACTGACTCAGGATGTAGGTGCAATTATCTAACAAAGAGAATATTTCTTGATAGCGCAATAATTCCTTTCTACGGCTCAACAGACGAGAGGAATTGCTACAGATATAAACAAAAATGGTAGTCTGTATTATTCGTGATGCAACAATCCTTTTCTCCTTTCGCAGTTTCCTGTATTCTACCAAACACCCACACACAGTTTTTTTTCGTTTGGGGGTTTAGTGTCAACCGCGAGCAGCTCAATGGGTTACATAGGCAGCCGCCCGTTTATAATTTGGGACAAATGGTTCTACGTAAGGGGCAGAATTAGTGCTGTAAGACAGAGCCCTCTACCCATGCCTCATCCAAGAGTTGAACCCGGCACACTCAGAAGAACTGTCGGAAGCATGCTCTTAGACTAGACCATTACAGCATCGGGGCAGGTAGAGGAGTATAATATCAGCTGGAAGTAGGCCTCCTCGTTGGCAGAGTGGTCTGAAGAGTTGTCTTCTGACCATTCGTCCAAGATGGGCTCGTGCTCCAATTCGACACGAGGCAATGGTCGTGTGTTTGTCTGATGGCACCATTTTTGTCCCATCCCTAAACCACTACCCCTAATTAGGAAGAGTGACTGCTTTTTGCCCAAAGTTTTTTTTTCACGGTGGTCATTAAACCCCAAAACGCCCACCATTTTAGCATTAAGAGCTGGCTCCTGACCACTTCGTCTGAGAAGGCAGTTGTTCGAATCCTGGTGAGCCATGGATGTTGTGTTTGTCTTACGGCACTGGCTCTCTCCCTTCCCTGGAACCAATGGCCCTAAATTAAGGACGGGTGACTGCTTATAGCCCATTGAGTTGTTCACGGTGGTCGTTAAGCATTCAATTAAAAAAGCAACTTCAAAACAAATAAAAGCTAATAATTATAGATTTCATTTAATTTGTTTTTCATACACATTTCTCAAATTATTTTTAATGATTTAATTGGAGAAAGGGTATTACTTTTTTCGTGATTTGACGAACCCTGTGGGTACATAAGGCTATAAAATGTCGCCCATTTTTTTTCTAGGCCCTCTATTTCTAGTACAAGACAAACAAACCAGACGTGCTTAATTTTCTCTCTCTCTCTTTCAAACTGGATAGTTGTCCAATGTCCAAGATCGTAGGGACATCCGTTATAGGTAGCTTATACCTCTCTGACTGATTTTCGGCTTTCCATCCCCGCTTTGGCATTGCATTCAGGATCCTACATCTGCGGTTAGGCAGAAGCCGAGCCACTACAGTTAGTAAAGAAATAAAACGAATTGATGTAAACAAATTAGGAATAAGTCAAGAAAACCATAAACTGTATGGTCAGCAACGGAACTGGAACCGACAACAGTCGCCTCCCACACAAACACGAGACTGACTTGAAGTCAACTGAGCTGGGCTGATAGCGTATAAAATTAGAGATATTTCAATACTAAACAAGAGAATGAGAACGTACATTTGGTACCTTCTTACCCTAGAAAAATAACATCGAGTGCAGGAATTTCAAAAATTTCAGAGCAAAATGGATTTCATTCTCTCTTTGATATTCGGCTTGTTCGTATCGAAAATGCTCATTGTTTATAATTTTCGCGTAGTTTTCATACAGAATTTGTCCGTCTTAAAACGAGGGGTAAATGCCGAACATAAGAACAAGAAACTCGCATGTGACCAGAAAGAGAGTGTGAATTGTTTTGTAATTCAACCACACGTATTTAATGCATGTGATCTACTACATTGTTCCTTTTCCCATAATGCATCCCAAATCAATTTTCAATGGACTCTCATTCTGACGTACAGTAATGCAAAATAAATAAGTTCAGGTAGAGGTACAATTAAAACTGAGTCCTATTTATTTCCAAGGTAGGTAGTACAGCAGCCATTAAAGAAATCAAAGCTGCTCTTACTGACTTTCCCCATTGCAAGTGGTTGATGAAATGAACGGATTTCTTGCAGCATAGCAGCAGAGATCTTGTGGTATTAAGCCGCAGTATACAGTATATATGTATATTTTGTATTTTACTATTATTTTTTTTATCTTGCGGTGTATTTACGCCACGGTATCTTGCAGCGTAGCAACAGACGCTGAATTCCTTTCCCGATATCTTCGGAAGCTCATGCATTGGTCTTCAGTGGAATATTTCTCCTTTTTTACGCTTTCCAACCGAAGGTTGAAGAAGCGTATATGCTCCAACTTTGTCCATCTGTCCGTCCGTCCGCACGATAACTGGCGTAAAAATGGGTCGATTTTGATGAAATGTTAGTATGTGGTAGGGGACCACCCTGGGATGAACCCTATTGAAAATGGGACAAATGGGGTCAAAGGTCACGACGTAGGAGCGGGATCATTCCATTACCCTTATGCGTCATAGCTTGCGTAAATATGGTTTGATTTCAATGAAAGTTTACTATGTGGTAGGAGACCACCTGCGGACGAACCCTATTCAAAATGGGACAAATGGGGTCAAAGGTCACGACGTAGGAGCGGGATCATTCCATTACCCTTATGCGTCATAACTTGCGTAAATATGGTTTGATTTCAATGAAAGTTTACTATGTGGTAGGAGACCGCCTGCGGACGAACCCTATTCAAAATGGGTGAAGTGGGGTCAAAGGTCAGGACATAAGATCGGGATGCATTCCATTGCCTTTATGCGTCATAACGTGCGTAAAAATGGTTCGATTTAGATGAAATTTCAGTATGTAGTAGGGGACCACCTAGGGACGAACCCTATTGAAAATGAACGAAATGTGGTCAAAGGTCAGGACATAGGATTGCGATCCATTCCATTGTCCTTATCCCATATTATTAAGGTGGACGTCAAGTAATTTAGCTTCCTATACTTCCAATGGAAAAACTTTTGTACACATTTCCTTCACAATTAATGTGTTCCCAAGGATGAAAATTTGAACATCGATTAAAATAACTTCATATTATAACTTGGAAAACTTAATATTTTCTAAAACATAACCATAATTATATTAAAAATCAATAACATTTCCTTTGGTGGTGTTGAAACCAGAGAAAAGATGGCGCGACCTGTACTTTGATGACGTCAGTGGACAAAAAAAATGTTGGATTGCATAATTACGGTTATGGTTTAGAAAATATTAAGTATTCCAAGTTATGAAATGAAGCTATTTTAATCGATGTTCAAATTTTCACCCTTGTGAACGCATTAATTGTCCAGAAAAAAGATGGCGCGACCTGTATTTTCATGACGTCAGTAGACAAACAAATGTTGAATTGCATAATTATGGTTATGTTTTAGAAAATATTAAATATTGCAAGTTATAAAATGAAGATATTTTAATCGATGTTCAAGTTTTCATCCTTGGGAACGCATTAATTGTCAAGAAAATGTGTACAAAAGTTTTTCCATTGGAAGTATAGGAAGCAAAGTTACTTGACGCCCACCTTAAAGTAGCAATTCTTGTATGTATGTATGTACATTTTATTTTGAAAACGGCTCTAAGAATTTTGATGAAAGTCGTTAACCTACCGTTTTCATGTACTAGAAATCGATTTAGCTTGATCTCGACTTTAGAAGAATTCGTTTAGTGGGTTAAATAACCACCCCGAATTATAACGTTTTTAGTGATGGCGTTGTTCCATTAATGTTACCAATACTTAGAAATCTTATGACGTCACAACTCGCGTTTGAAAATGTTGGCGCGCGGTCACGCCATCTGTCTCTTTACGTCACGCGTTGTACGTGGATCCTATTAGAGATTTATGACGTCACACTCTTGCGGCGGGCAGATGGTCGCGATTCCCATCTGCCTCAATACGTCACGCGTTGTGTGCGTAAGTCCGTTAGCACGATAACTCGCGTAACAACCGTTGGATTTCGATGAAATTTTAGTATCTGGTAGGGAATCACCTAGGAAGGAACCCTATTCAAAATTAACGAGATGGGGTCAAAGGTCAGTACATAGGAGTGGGATCCATTCCACTGCTATTATGCGCCATAACTAACGTAAAAAAGGTTCGATTTCGATAAAAGTTTAGTATGTGGTAGGGGATCACCTGGCGACAAACCTTATTGAAAATGGGCGAAATGGGGTCAAAGGTTAAGACACAGGAGCGGGATCTATTACATAGCCATTATGCAACATAACTTACGTAAAAATGCTTCGATTGCGACAAAACTTTATCATGTTATTTCGGAGGTATACCAAGCCGGTTCTGTTGAATATCATCGAAATTGGATCAAAGGTCAGGGCACATGACCGAGATTTATTCCACAGACATTATTCTCATAACTTGAGTAATGATTTCTGTAATGTTGGAAATCGTATTATAATCAATGCATTGCATGATTTTACTAACTTGGTTTTTTTTTTCGATTGGAGGTTTAACGACCACCGTGAGTAACTCAGTGTGCTATAAGCAGTCGCCGGTCCTTAATTTAGGGTCACTGGATCCAGGGAAGGGAGAGAGCCAGTGCCGTAAGACAAACACAACATCCATGCCTCACCGGGATTCGAATCCGGAACTCAGAGACCATCGGCCATCGCTTAGACCACTGAACCACAGGCTTAGCTTTGACCAATGCACCACAGGGGTGGCTCAGTGGAATATAAGAACTTAGAGGATGTATTTTTTTCTCATGTGATGCCGGTAGAAATGTTAAACGTTAGCTTTTGATGGCATCAAACACGACAACCGTATTAGTATGTAGCAAACGAACCTTTTTCAGCTGGTGGTGTTTCGAATTTACGTCTTCCTACCCTGGAGCGGGATGCTCTTTCAACTGAAATACGCCAGCAAGGCTTATCGCTGCAACTCCCTTTTTTGACTCACGCCTAATCTCAGTATTATGCCATATTATCCCCTCATTGAGAAAGACAGGGACACGAAATCGCAGGTTTCGGATCCGCCGACAAACCATGCTTCGAGGAGCTCACTGTACAAGAACGAATGTTTATTATTTCCACATCATGTGTAGAAAAATCGTCACACATTTTTCTAAAACGTCATGGACAGGAGATTAATTTTCCCTGCTGGGACGCCAATGTAAGGTTTCAATGTTTCGTGAATTCAGTACACTTAATTGTTTGTGGTACAACTAAAATTCCAACGTAACTTTACTGTCAAGCATTCTAATTACTTTAGGTAGACGTCTATGGTCTGCTAAGGGCCCGAAAAAATTTTCGATCTTATATAGTCAGCGAAGAAAGATTCCCCATACATCATAATCGGTCCACTGATAAAAAAGACCCTAAATTAGATTGTTCAATCGGTGTTTTTTGCAAAATCTTTCCCGAACTACATTGAAAATCAATAACTTTACTTTGATGTATTGATGATACTTGCTTACAGGTGGCGGTCCTCTTCCTTACCACTGGCAAAATATGACCTTGTGGCACTTTAAGCTGCACGCTAATCTTCTTTACCATTGGCTAAATATGATCTAGTGGAACTTTAATTTGAACTCCACTCTTCCTTACCACTGGCTAAATATGATCTAGTGTACTTATAGTTGCACGCCACTCTTCCTTACCACTGGCTAAATATCATCTAGTGGCACTTTAGGTTGCACGCCACTCTTCCTTACCACTGGCTACATATAATCTTGTGGCACTTTAAGTTGCACGCCACTCTTCCTTACAACTGGTTAAATATGATCTAGTGGCACTTTGAGTTGCACGCCACTCTTCCTTACCACTGGCTAAATATGATCTAGTGGTATTTTAGGTTGCACGACATTCTCCCTTACCACTGCCTAAATAGGATCTAGTGGCACTTTAAGCTGCATGTCACTCTTCCTTACCACTGGCTAAATATGATCTAGTGGCACTTTAAGTTGCACGCCAATCCTCCTTACCACGAGCGAAATATGATCTACACTGCTGGCCACCCAAAATGCAACACCAAGAAGGGCACGAGATAGCAAAGCCAGATTTACTGGACACATAACAACAGATACAAAGATGAAACGTTTGAGCTTACAGGCCCGTGCGACTTGCGGAACACGCAGACATCAATAGTTCGTGTGGCCCCCATAGTTGACAATAACGGCCGCTACACGCCGCGGTATCGAACGAAAGAGGCTTTGTATGTGGGTTTGATGTATGTCGGTCCAGGCTGCTTCCACACGTTGCCACAGTTCATCAGGCGTAGCCGCGGGTGGTGCTTGCCGGGGCACTCGGTTGCCGATAAGTCACCAGACGTGTTCGATTGGCGGCGACATATCGGGAGAACAGGCGGGCCACATCAACAGTGATACCTGGTGGGCCGCATTGTCCTGTTGAAACGTGGCCGCTGGCAGGTCCTGCAGGTAAGGGATATCTGCAGGCTCCAAAATGTCGGAGATGTAGCGGTGGCTGTTGAGTGTACCGGCGATGCGTACCAGAGGGGTACGGGTGTCATATCCAATTGCTCCCCAAACCATAACGCCAGGCGACTGACCGGTATGGCGATGCATAATGCATGCGTCCTACAGTCTCTCGCCGCGGTGCCGCCACACACGGATCTGACCATCGTGCTGTTGCAGGCAGAAGCGGGATTCGTCGGAAAAGACAATGTCGTGCCATTCCGTGGTCCAGATGCTGCGTTCAACGGCCACTGCCGCCGCACTCGCCGGTGGTATAACGTCAATGGTAATCGGAGCAATGGGCGCCGTGCGGCAAGTCCCCGCTCCTGCAGACGACGTCGAACGGTACGTGCTGACACAGGTTGTTGCGCAACACACCCTAATTCCTGGGCTAACGTTCGTGATGTGTCGGTGCGAGCCGTCAATGCCCGCCGCACAACATGCCGGTCCTCTCGTTCGGTGGTGTGCCGCGGCTGCAGCAATCGCTCACGTGCGTCCGTTCGTCCCTCCTGCACCCACCAAATCCATACTCGCCTCACTGTGGCTGGATGTCGTCCCACACGGGCGCCGATGTGTTGGCACGATAAACCGCTGTCACGATAAGCCACTATTCATCCTCTGTCGAACTCCGAAACGTGCTGGAATGACTGCCGTATTCTGCGAGGAGGCATCAGGAAGCTTCCCACGCACAGGTCCGACAGCACAACACACTTCCACTACTTACACCCAGCCTTCTGTGCACCCTTCGTATAGTGCTTCTCGGTGGCGTGCCGTGCGCACATGATTTGCAAATGCCCTGCAATGCTAATCGTTTGCATGTCCTTTCGCGGGCAATGTATACTGCGATATTCAGGCCAATCGGATGCTTCCTTCTTGGTGTTGTATTTTGGGTGGCCAGCAGTGTATGATATGGTACCACTTTAAGTACCACTAGATAATATTTAGCCAGTAGTAATGAAGAGTGACGCAATCATCAATATTACGTCGAAGTAAAGTTATTTATTTATGATATTGCAAAAAACATCGATTGCACAATCTAAGTTGGGGTGTCCGTTTATCAGTAGGCCAATTTAGATGAATGGGGAATCTTTATTCACTGTGGAAATGGTGTCGAAATATTTTCGGACCCTTCACAGGACCCCGTTCGGACGAATGATCAGAGGCCATCCGGACCCCGTTCGGACGAATGATCAGAGGCCATCGCTTAGACCACTGCGCCACCGGGGCGGCTCAGTTGTTTTGGAACAAGCTATGTAGATATTTTATGCTACGCATCATTCGCATGCTAAGACCTTTGTGGGTGAGAAATAAAATGAGTCATTCGTGAGTACACATTTATTTGCGTACGAAATATCACATTCGCGTCACCCACGATCCCACCGAGGCAGAGCCCGGTATACATTAAGTGGATTTAAATCCTAATATATAATTTGCTAGAGCCCTTCTCCTTCTCCGTGCCACTTTTTAAGTCGTCATAGCAACAACTGAGAAACAAATGTTTGTGGCGTCACGCTTAGCTTCTCGTGTATTCGTGTAGGTGACGTCACCACCTACACGCGCACAGTCTACGCGTATATCACTCTCTTTTATTGTCATAGCAACAAAGAACACAACTGCTGGTGTGACGTCATCTAATCTAAATCATTCTCACATGACGTCAGTGATGCGTTACGTCACACGGTCAACTCTTCAGAAATACGAAAACTTTACATCAGGAATGTTGGTTCACTACCTGAACCGGTGTTTAGCCATCTGCATGTGGCAACGTCAAGAGTACGACGATCTGACGAAGTGAAGATAAAAATAGTTCACAGAAAAGAACAGGGGAAAATGATAAAGGGTGCGCAGTCAGATTATACAAAAAATGTTGTGTACAAGGAAGTGTTGACGAAATACGGACTAAAGGTTTTACAAAACACATAATAAATAGACAGCCCGTCGTATCAAATTCCATAACCGACTGCTCGGGAAATTTTCAGAAAGCTGTGCGCCAATGTCGCCATCTATTGACGGGGAACTCAAAAACTCAATAAATAAATGTCAATAATTTCTGTATCATAAATTTTATTTTCCCCATCATTATTGACGGGCTTTCATCTAGTCATAACATAAAAAAACAAGGTTTACTAATTCCTGACATTCAGCGATACTTAGGTATGAGGATTAAGGAATGCTATTTTTCTAAAACCATTGAAAGAAGACATGCAACTCAGAAAAGTAAATATTTACTAAATTATGGTGGCGGCAGTAGTAAGTATTCTGACTGTTTAGTTATTCAAAACAATATTTATTTTAATTATTATTATTATTATATATCATTCAGATTTAAACGAACGTAAGAAACGACCCTTACAGCGATGAAACTGTGATGTTGTTAAGAAAGCCCATCAAGTGAAAATCTGACCTCAAGCTAGAAAGAAAAATTGAATCGCAGGTGTGTTAGTGAGAGGATTGGGAACTTCTGGTTTACGACATTTTTTATTTTATTTTTGATTATAGGTTTAACGACCACCGTGAGCAACTCAATGGGCTATAAGCAGTCGCCCGTCCCTAATTTAGGGTCACTGGTTCCAGGGAAGGGAGAGAGCCAGTGCCGTAAGACAAACACAACATCCATGCCCCACCGGGATTCGAACCCGGACCCCGCTCAGACGAATGATCAGAGGCCAACGCCTTAGACCACTGCGCCACCGGGGCGGCGTTTACGACATGTACAGGTTACGCTCCATCCTGTTACACATACTTTTAAAGCTCTCATCAATAGCAGGTAACCCACCACTTCCCTTTATGTAACGACGCACCTTTTTTGGAGCATCAGAAAAGGCATTTTTGTAATGGCTTTAATCACATTTAATCACATTTAACATGAGGTTCTCGTAATTTACGCAGATTGCAATGAGATATTGTCACGTTTATGTAAAACATGACGAAATAATGTTCCGCGATAGTTTAGTAATACACAGTCACTTGCAAAAGTTTAAGACCATCTGTCAATTTATTGAAAATTAAGAATTTCAAAGAAATAACTAATTACTAGACAGAGATATTTGAAACAAGTTAGTAGAATCATGCAATGCATTGATCACGATACGCTTTCCAACAAACCAGAAATCATTACACAAGTTATGAGGGCCGTCCTGGTGGCGCAGTGATGGCCTCTGATCATTCGCTCGAACGGCGCCCGGCTTCGAATCCCGGTGAGGCATGGATGTTGTGTTTGTCTTACGGCACTGGCTCTCTCCCTTCCCTGGAACCAGTGGCCCTACATTAGGGACGGGCGACTGCTTATTGCCCATTGAGTTGCTCACGGTGGTCGTTAAACCTCCAATTAAAAAAGTTATGAGGATAATGGCTGTTGAATAAATCTCGTTCTTGTGCCCTGCCCTTTGACTACATTTTGATGATATTCAACAGAACTGGTTCAGTATATCTCCGGAACAACATGACAATGTTTTGTCGCAATCGAAGCATTTTTACGTAAGTTATGACGAATAACAACGATGGAATGGATTCCGCTCCTATATCCTGACCTTTGACCCCATTTCCCCCATTTCCCCCATTTGCAATATGATTAGTCCCCCGGTTGTCCTCTACCACATACTAAAAATTGAACCATTTTTACGAGTTATCGTGGGGACAGACAGACACACGGACAAAGCTGGATAATATACGCTTCTTCAACCTACGATTGGAAAGAGTGAAACATGACCCCACAGATGAATACTTACATTCTTTAGAACACAAAAAGACCGAAATCCGTACTCTATGTGGCCACCTTTGTCTTTTATAATGGACAGAATACGATGTGGCACACTCCCAATGAGAGATTTGTAGTAGTCACTTGAAATGTCTTTGCACCGCATGTACTTTATTGCATCAACCAAAGCTTAGGAATTCCATAGCTGTTTTTCTGCTACCTTGTCTTTTAAAATGGTCCGCAAATTTTCAATGGGGTTAAGGTCGGGACTATTACCGGGCCAGTCAAGCACAGTTATGTTTTCCCTGTGCAGGAAGTGCTTTATTGTCTTTGATCTGTGGCATGGAGCACCATCACATGCCTAAAGATTGTGCATCTGTGCACTTATATGTGAATTAACAGCTTCTTACGTTACATTTTCACATAAAAAGGATCAGTCGCGCCTGTCGGAAAAAAACATGATGAAGCAGTACCGGATGCTGACATATCACCCCATATCATCTGACTAGGCAGATGTTTCACGGTGCTAACGGTGTATTTTTCATCAAACCTTTTGCCTTTTGGTCGTCGAACATGTGCTTCACGTGATTCAAATTGACCCACAGTTGATTAATCGGAAAAAAGAGCTTGGCTCCAATTTTCAGCAGTCCACGATTGATGATGCTTCGCAAACTGGAGTCTCTTTTTTTTAATGACAGAGGTTGGTCTAGGTTTATGTGTGGGGTTATAAGACTTTAATCCAAAATCTTTGCTAAGACTTCAGGAAACAGTGCTGATATTAATATGAGACCCTTTTGAATGAAGAAAGGCCTTGATTTTCTTGCACGAACCTCTCGGAGAACGGATAGCTGAGGAGCGCGTAACCAAAAGCAAACATGTATATCAGATCTAGATTTGCATTAGACAGAAAAAACGTTCATTGAGTTATGCGAATGAATATCGTACTGTTCAACTACTAGCCATTTTCCTTTTGATGCTCTAAACACGTCTATGAATGTGATTCAGATCAAAAATATTTTAAAATCAAAATATTAAACTTTTTGTTGTTGACATGTTTGTTTTTGTTCGGGCTTCAAGTGATATGTTTGTTTTTGATCCGCTGCCCTAGTAACTTGTTGGATTTTGCTTGAACATATTCTGAATTTAATCTACCTATCTGTCCAATAATCAACCTGCCTTTAATAGAATACCTATTCTCTAACAAAAATCTCAAGGTTTGAAAGAAAAAGCTGATGGAGAAAGAGAAGCATTTTCATTTTTCAGTTGATGTTTTTTATTTATTTATTTTTTATATTTTTTTTTTCATTATTTACCAAAGTTGCTGTCATATGCTGGTATGTCTTTATTTTGCTCAATTTATTACAAATTAACAAAAATAATAATAGGTGGTATAAAAAAATGCTTGACTGAGAAGAACGGATTTTTATGAAAATTAAAAAACAAGTACATTATTAAAAATCAAACATGTAGATCCCAGTCGTCCTCCAGGCAGTCACATTGTTCCTAATGTTCACATGGGCGAATAACGTATCACATAGACGGATTTTATAGCACAAGAACCAAGTGTTCTGATGTTTGCAACCCATGAAAACTTTGGAACCATCTGGTGCACCATAGCGCTCTTTCTTAGCATTTTCTTTCACACTTTCTCTTTCAGTTCTTTTCCTTTGTCCTTTTGAACTTTCCTTCTCCATTGCTAAACCATCTCCGACTTCTTCCATATCTCTAAAACTATAACAAACGCACGAAAATAATCACCACGTTTGAACAGAACACGCCGACTGCTTGAAAACGTGAATGCCACTGCGTCACTCTCATCACCTGACCGAATTTTGGACCTCTGATTGATTTCCTCGACATGTTTGATTTTGCTTAAGCCTGCAGCTGAGCATGTTCGTTTTTGCTTGAATCGCGCATTTGATGCCTATAAAATGAGTAGGGGCTGTTTGGTTTGGGTCGGCTTATGATACAGAAACGGAATCAGAGCATCGTCCTTTATCATATCCAATGCCTACTTGATAATTCACATTTTTGTGACATGTTTTGTTTTGCTTGCGCGCTCCTCAACTATTCGTCTTATGGTATTGTCGTCACGTGGGGTTGTTTTCCTTGGAAATCCACTTCTCTTTCGTTCGCTAAATTCACATGTCACGATATTTCATGATTGTATTATGAATAGCAGTCTTGCTTATATTCACCTTTCTGCTTATGTCACGTTTGGAGTATCCTGCATGATATAAAGTCACTATTTGAGCCCTCTGAATAACACTTAATGTCGCTCTTTTGCCTATCTTTCGCTATAACAAAATACGTTACAAAACCTCTCAGCGTGAAAACCAAAAGCAAACTGACGCTCGCATGTCCCTATCAACAGCTGTTGGATGATACAACACGAACAGGAGGTTGAGTAACAGAGACTGTAGCTGACGCAACCGTCAGAAATCTTCTAATACCAACAAGTGGTCTTGAACGTTTGAAAATCACTGTATATTTTTCAGTAACACATGTAACGTACACTGAAATGCCAGAAAAACTGGTACAGACGAGCTTATGCAAAATGCATAGCAACGTCACATATGCGTAATTGGTTGCTTCCGCCAGTGCGTATATAAAGCGATAGACATCCATGCCAGCCGCTAGAGCTGTTTTCGGCATGAGAATGACAAGTAATAACGATTTAAGCGATTTTCAACACGTTGTCATAGTAGGCGCTCGTGAGATGAGCCATAGTATTTCGGAGGTAGAAACGAAGTTCGGATTTTCACGGACAACTATCGCAAGGGTGTTCCGTGACTACAAGAATTCTGGCAAAACCTCCAACCTAAAATACCAGTGTGGCCGTAAAAAGACATTGGGTGAACATGACCATCGTCGGCTGCCAAGAATCGTTTCACGCGATAGGCGTGCAACACTCTCGCAGGTATCATCGGAATTCAATGCTGGAGCCTCAACAAGCATCAGCGTCCGGACTGTGCAACGTACCCTGGACGATATGAGCTTTGGGAGCCGACGCCCAACTCGAGTCCCTTTGATGGGTGCACGATACAGAGCTATGCGCCTCGCGTGGGTACGGCAACACCTCCACTGGACACTTGATGACTGGAAACAAGTAGCCTGGTCTGACGAGTCGCGTTTCCAACTGTATCGGGCAGATGGAAGGATTCGTGTGTGGCGCAAACCCTATGAAGCCATGGATCCCACCAGTCATCAGAGAATTGTACCGCCTGGTGGGGGCGGGGCGTAATGGTATGGGGTGTGTTTAGCTGGACCTCACTGAGACCCGTGGTACGTGTACAATCGTCTGTGACCTGCCAACGCTATGTGCGCATCCTTTCTGACGAGGTTCATTCGTTCATGTTCTGCATTCATGCTGATGGGTTGGGTCTGTTCCAAAAGGAAAATGCACCTCCACACAAGTGTCGGGACGCCACATTATGGTTAAAGGAGCATTCATCTGAGTTTGGGGTGTTGGCATTCCCACCCAAGTCCCCAGATCTGAACGTGATAGAACACATTTGGGATGCCATGCGACGCGCTATCGAACACAGGAATCCGAGACCTCGGAATACACCCGAATTGTGGAACGCTCTGCAGGAAGTATGGTGTGCATTGCTTACATCATATTTCCAGAAGCTAGTGGAGTCCATGCATCGTCGTATTTCATCAGTCCTGCGCTCCCGTGGGGGCCTACTAAGTATTAGAATGGTGTACCAGTTTTTCTGGCACTTCAGTGTATATTCTATTTTAACTCTCCTTTTCAGTTCCTTTGTCTACGTAAATTTGAGTTCGTACATTTTTCAAACCTTAACGTTATGTCTTTTCCCTCAAACGAGAATAATGTTGGCAACATTGAGGTCGGAACAAGAGTGACGTATGAAGGTATGTGATAAGAACGTTAGATAAAAAGACGATGTAGCAGTTGCTTTGTGTGTGTGTGGAGATGTTAGATCGTTACTGAGTTTTGCTTGTAAACGTCTTGACTAAGATATGTATGTGAAGTGGTGCGTTTTGGATTTCGTCTAATGTTACTGGACATATAAAAAGTTGACGTAAGTTGGACTTCTGTATATATGTTTCGTCTGGCCGTAAAACCTTAATTTGAGCTATGTGGTACAATTAGTTGCATCGCATTTACCCTCAATTTAGTATCTATTCAGCCGGACATTTGATGCTACGTTATACACAATAAAATAAACTTGTTGCGTCACTTGATGGGACAACACTCAAGAAATCAGTTTGCAACAATGGTTTTGACTAATTCCGTTACCCATTTTCGTTACAACGGAATTTTATGCATGGGATTACTTTACTGCTGTTGAGAATAATGCATAGCATTGAAAAGTATTTCGACTCACCGAATGAAGACATACTTGTAAAATAATCAGATGGTGATTATCACTGAGTGTAACGAAAGACACGGAAGTTCACCCACCATGTCGATTTCAACTGTTTCATTTATTAATCAGCTGCAATCGACAAGCCGGAAAGTAAGAGGAGAATCTGAATTGGGCTAGTATATTTCTTTAACCCTTTAACCGCCCGATGTGCCTAAAGGAAATGGTGCCCAAAAGTTTCTTCGTTCCACAAACAAAAATGTTCACGTTGTGACCGGGTTTTACGAAAGCTACGACAAAGCAATTCATTTTTCTGTCTTAACTCAGCACTACGCACCATAATTTTGTCACAGGTGTTAAGCGCTCCCTTCTAGTCCCTTATTCCCTGCTGCATGACCCAAGGCATGTTAAGTAAATGCTACCCCCTCATGCAGACATCATACCGCTGCATAAAAGCACGTGACTCAAACATATTCTCTGTTCTACTGAGTAGAAGGGTTATGACAATGGCGACGAACCTTAGTGAGGTTCGTCACCATTGTTAAAACCCTTTTAGAAGGAAACCAACCAATCAGAAAGAATTAGTGCCAATAATCTTTGTCAGTGATCACTTGGAATATCAAATACAAGTTAGTAAAATCATGCAATGCATTGATTATGATACGCTTTCCAGCATACCAGAAATCATTACTCAAGTTATTGCTCAAGTTATGAGGATAATGGCTGTGGAATAAATCTCGCTCCTGTGCCCTGACCTTTGACTCCATTTCGACGATATTCAACAGGACCAGTTCAGCAAAACTCCGGAACAACATGATAAAATTTTGTCTCAATCGAAGCATTTTTACATAAGTTATGACGCATGTGCAATGGAATGGATCACGCTCCTATGTCCTGACCTTTGACCCCATTTTGTCCATTTTCAATAGAGTTCGTCCCCCGGTGGCTCCTTACCACATACTAAAATTTCATCGGAATCGAACCATGTTTACGTGAGTTATCGTACGGAGAGACGGACGGACAGACAGACGGGCAAAGCTGGAGCATATACGCTTCTTCAACCTACGGTTGGAAAGCGTAAGTTAATAAAAGGAAAACAACGCTTTCAGATGAGCAGGCTCACTTGCTCCAGCCGCGTTCGATTCACTTTTTCATCATCATCAGGTATTTCCAATACCAAGTGGATTTCCTCGATCATATAGCAGAGTTGGGCAAAATCGTAATTGAATTAACGGGAATGCATTACAGCGTAATGGTAATGATAATAAGAACTTAGCGTTACCATTACATGGTAATGATCAACTGATCATTAGAATTACATGGTAATTGTAATGACATGTAGCAGTTACCCGTTATAATCGTAATGGTTAATGATTAACTATACAGGGTGTTCGTAAACTGTTTTGACAAAAGAAGAGGGGTGATAGTACCCATCAAGACGAAAAATATTTACAATGGAACCTAGGGTCGCATTTCACTCTGGGTGTCAGAAAAGAGTAAAGTTAGATGTCCAAGTTGAACTTTCAACAGTGCAAAGAAAGAAAATTAACGACATCATAAGTTGCACAATCCCATTTATGGAGATCAGGGACAGACTCAAAGTAGCTGCTCAAAGTGGCGGCCACGGGTGCCGTTGCACAATTCACACCGGCGAATGAAAGACTGGCTCACCCTCTCGAAGAATCCTGGTGTCGTGCTTATCCTGTCCGCTGCAACAACGATTCTCGCGACGAGATCTTCCACGGAGTCCACGGGCGTCTCGTACACCAATGATTTCATGTGCCCCCAGAAGAAGAAGTCCAGTGGGTTTAAGTCCGGTGAGCGTGGAGGCCATGCCGCAGGTCCGCCACGTCCAATCCATCGTGCGGGATATGTGGCATACAGGAAGTGTCTACTGCACTTTGATAAGCCAATCGGCTGCAACTGTCGATGCTGCGTCTTTGCTCTGGTAATTTTCATACGGTAAATGCTTGACGGTGATGTTCCGGCGATGTGCTACTTCTCCGGCACGAAAGAAATGAGGTCTGAGGTGACGATTTGGGCTTGTTGGACGTATTTCGAAGTTACTCTTTTCTGACATTCAGAGTGGAATGCGAGCCTAGGTTCCATTGTAAATATTGTTCGTCGTGATTGGTGCTATCACGTGACCCTCTTCTTTTGTCAAAACAGTTTACGAACACCCTGTATGTAGGTTATTTGACAATTGTTCCACCCTCGGACCTCAAATGCGTGTATGTAGGTATTGGAGATTGTACGTGTATGACATGAACAGTTGGCCCGTCTGCGCCGCAAATAAAGTGATTTGAACAAAATAATACATATGAAGTAAGTACGAATGGGATGTTTATTTCGGTTAGAGATACTCTTTTCGTCCATCTCCAGTACAGTATTCTCGTCCATTACCTACGTTTCACTGTCCAAAATAATTACCCCACTATAGCCACAAGCACATATTAGCACTACATTCATAGTTCAGCAACTCAGGGTGCACTGCCGAATATTACAGAAATTTGTGAACACTTGACATTTTTGCTGTACTTCTCAAGTGTTGTTGTCCATTACTTGTCCGATACAAACACTGGACTGGCGAGCGACTGACTCCTTTATACATACCTCACGACAAGACCTGAACCTTCTGGAATATTCTTGATTTACATACAGCTCTCCAACTTCCCACTGCGCGATCATTCCGGAACATTCTACAAACGTCTAACCCATTCTTGCCGCATCTAAAACATTCTACATGACCCTTCGGTCTCTGTTTGCTATGTTACATGACCGACTTTTCTAGACATAGCTTTTGACACACGTACATTTCTATAAACTATTAGTATGTAATTATTATTTGCAAATTGTGTAATTTCATTCCTAAATAATTCCATTGTGTTTGAATGGCATTATTAAATAACTGAATTATATCCTCTTCATTGTAATGCATTACATATTAATGCATTGTGGAAACAATACTTGGGATCACCTTGTAATGCATTTCACATTAATTGTGATCTGTACTTCCATTACTTTGTAACGCATTCCTGCCCAACTCTGTCATATAGTTCCGCCATGGTCTTCCTCCACTTCTCTCTATGCATGGCCATCACTTCATCCAGTACATTGTAATTTAAACTAGATTTAAACTCCTCCATCCACTTTCTCCTTGGCCTTCCTCTTCCGCCTTTTTCCTGAAGCCTCCCACTCCATCAGAATTTTTGAACGGCTTTCTGATGACATTCTCCTTACATGACCGAATCATTGGAATCTCTGCATCTCAATAGTTTGAATAATATCTACTTTAGCACTCATAATATCTCGATTTTTTGTATTACGCACTTTTTCACATCTGGATTTTCTTGCAGAACGCCTCCAAAAGTCCATCTCTGTGGTCAATAATCTTTGTTGATGTCGTTTATTCCACGTCCACGTCTCATTCTGTACAATTGCAGAAAAAAATGCGTTTTTGTACTCTTGGAAAGACATTGCTGCTCCAAAGAACAGGCTTCAAAACAACAATAGGCCGCCCCAGTGGCGCAGTGGTCTAAGACGGTGGCTTCTGACTACTCGCCCTAGTTGGGTCCGGGTTCGAATCCCGGTGAGGCAGGGATGTTTGTCTTTCGGCACGGGCTCTCAATGTTTTACTTGTCCAAAACTTGTCATCTGTGTACATTGGTCACTTAGCATACTGTAAAATCCGTGTTTGATGTATACTTGTTTACAATGTGTTACATGACGAACACTGTCTGTACCTCTGTAAATTGATCATTTGGCATGCTGTCAACCATGTATGATTGTACTTGTTGGTGTGAAATATTTCTGTCCTGTTTATGTCTGCCTGTTTGTCATGTCTGTACCACCAAGTCCAATAAATCATAAAAAAAACAACAACAGAGATAGCTTTCCAGCCCTCCTCAATTCTCCGATCAATATCACAATGACATGTAACATCCTGATGTATTTAAATTCCTCAACTTTTCTCAACGTAATATTATCAGATATTTCAATGTAGTCTCTGGGATAATAGGACAAGTGCTCAGTTTTATTTTCGTTAATTTTAAGTCCCCAACAGTCATATTCAGAGATCAGTTCAGGGAACCTATAAGCTACATTATCCTAATTTTCTGCCAAGATGACTTGATCACCTGCAAACAGCAAATGGTGCACGAAATAATTCTGAATCCGTAATCTCAAACTTCTGCACTTTGCTGACCATTCTCTGAGACAAACCTCAATATAGATTTTAAATAATGTACGGTACATATAGCATCCTTGCAAGAGAGACTGTAACCTATAAGCTACGTTATCCTTATTTTCTGCCAAGATGACTTGATCACCTGCAAACAGCAAATGGTGCACGAAATAATTCTGAATCCGTAATCCCAAACTTCTGCACTTTGCTGACCATTCTCTGAGACAAACCTCAATATAGATTTTAAATAATGTACGGGACATATAGCATCCCTGAAAGAGACCTTTACTACTCACAATAACCTCTGATAGTTGTTTTCCACACTTGATAATATACACTGCCAGACAATTGCTAAGAACGGATGACAATAGCAACGATAGCAACCATAAAATGGAAGACAGGAAAATCTGGAAATTAGCATAAGTGCGGGACACAGTAAGACGTGTTGTGCGTATGCAAATTTTGGATTGCCGAACTTGTTCGTGACGTCATAGCGCTGATAAGAGATATAAAGGATTTGACGCGTATTGGCCGTTGTTGTTCAAACGCAAAGTTGAAAGGGAAAGAATCAATTGACGAACTTACAATTTTCAGTATGTCTTCCCGACATCACCTAGATGATTTTACGCGTGGCCATATTATTGGCAAGATTGAAGAAGGGCGAAAAATAACAGATGTTGCCAGGGAGTTTGACGTCAGGCACAGTGTTGTTTCAAGGCTTTGGAAATCATTTCAAACAAATGGAGAGTGTAGCAAACGTCACGGGGGAGGTGGTGTTCGCAGTACGACACCTGCAGAAGATCGGTACATAGTGCTATCAACAAAAAGACACCGGCGTAGCACAGCTAGTGAGGTAGCAAATCAGTTTATGGCTGCTACTGGCAAGCGGATCTCCCGAAAAACGGTCGCCAGACGTTTGCATGAAGGAGGACTATACGCCGGCCGTCCTGTTGTTTGCATCCCATTGTTACCGCCCGTTTGCAGTGGTGCCATCAACATCGCAATTGGACTGATAACGACTGGTCTGCTGTCCTCTTCTCAGATGAGAGTAGATACAGTCTATCGTCTGATTGTCCACGACAACTGATCTGGCGTAATAGTGGTACTGCATATTGTCCAGCAAACATACAGGAAAGGGACCGATATCCGACATGTAGTGTCATGGTATGGGCTGGCATCATGATCAGTGGCCGTACGTCCCTCTATGTGCTTCCAACTGGGACTGACTGGCCAACGATACATTAATGATGTTCTGCTACCTCATGTTCGCATGTTCCGTGGTGCTGTCGGTGATAGATTAATTTTCATGGACGACAACGCAACATGTCATTGAACAGTCGCTGTCCAGGAGTGTCTTGAGAGCGAGGATATTCAACGCCTCGTATGGCCAGCACGTTCTCCAGATCTGAATCCCATTGAAAATGTGTGGGATGCTTTGGGGAGGAGTCTTGCTGGTCGCCAATGCCCTCCAATAAACAAGGACACCCTCATCCGTGCACTGACAGAGGAATGGGATAAATTACCCCAACAGCTGCTTGATAATGTTGTGCAAAGCATGACACGACGTGTGGAATCTTGCATCGCCCTCCATGGTGGCCATATCCCGTATTGACATCTTACGCCGGAACGCCTGCGGACGGTAATTGCATTTTTTTCACGTTTACGTATTCTGCACAAAATGGCCTGTTTGTCCCTTGAACTTGTTCCAAAGCCTTCTGGATTTCAGAGCACAATAAAGTGTCTTTCTTGTAATGTCCTGGCATTCTGACATTATTTTATTTCACTTGGCATCCAACCACACTTACTTTTTTATGCGCTATGTAGACGTTTATGATCCGTCCTTAGCAATTGTCCAGCAGTGTATTTACTGTCACTACATACCTCTTGAATAACACTGATTATTTCTTCACCAATATTTGCCATTTTCAAAGTAGTTTTCGAGGAACACTATCGTAAACCTTTTCCAAGTTTAAATAGCGAATATTTTCGTTCGAAGTGATTTCAGCCCATTTTGCAAACTCCGAGTTAATTCGTTGCAGCCAGTTAAAGCGTTCAAGATTCAAACCAAATTCTGTTTTCACTTCCTCAGCGTGAATTTCTTTAACACCATTACTGCGAAAGTGGTCGGGATTTGAGTTACCTTACAAACAATTTTTACACACGATGCAGCTACTTCATGGCTTTGTGGGATTTTTTGTGGAATTCAAAATTGAAAAGAAAACTCAGTTATGACCACTTACGTACACCTAGATCGGTGGCAGAGGTCAGCATGGCTGCTATAAAGATTTCGACTACAATGCCATAACTACTGGGGATTTGGTACAAGTCAGGTTCTTTGGATGCCCAGGGGCGTACATAGACTTTTTTTCCGGGGAGGGGGTGGAGCAACTAGAAATGGAAGTTTTTGAAATCCATCGGAACAAAATTAAAGTTAATAAAAATAGAATAAAAAATTAGAGCATTTTTTCTAATGTAAGCTGGTGCATTTTTTTTAATTAAGGCATTTGTTTTCTTAAGCAAGTCGCATTTTAACCAAAAATAAAATAAAAAAATGAAACACTTTCGGTGGGCCAATGCTCCCATGGCTTTCGTCTGAATACGTCCTTGTGGATGTCATACGACACTTGGCTGTCGTGTTTTTGAGACGTTCATATGCGCAAAGTTAGTGACTGAAAAACGTAGTTTTTTATCTCTCGAGAAATACTTGCATCGGTGAGCCATCATATTATCACCACCTACCTAATGTAGGATTGCCTTTAGCCCGCAAAACAATGGCCAATCGGCGAGGTATCGATTCGATGAGGTGGCGATAGGTATCCTGGGGTATCTGGTACCATAACGTCAACAGCAGGTCCACCAGTTTCCGTACATTTCGGGGTGGTGGGGATTTAGCGCTAACCCGCTTTTCCTAGTCGAACCAAATGTTCGATTGTATAACGAAGTAACTTTCTCCGTCATTTTTGTTCACGCTGGGCATCGCTCTACCAACTGAGCTACGCAGACGTATGTTTTTGCCCCTATCTGTCTTTATCTCACGCGCGTCTTGCGGCGCAGGCACGTCACATCTCCCCTCCCCCGAAAGTGGGCCGGGAGTATGGCCCACGGATCAGCCGGGACCATATATCGCTGTTGGCAGTCATCCGCTGAAGAACGTACATTGGAGAAATCCCAGTCAATCTGGTGTGTGGAACGTAACATCTCACACATTTATTTTTCGAAGCGCTTAAGAAGGGATTCCTTATTTTTTCTGTCTCGCGGTGTGGAAAGAACATCACACCATTGCGAGAACTTTAACGGCCGGGTCATCCGGGAAGTTCGGGCGCCAATATAACGAAGTAAATTTCTCCGTCATTTTCGTCCACGCCGGGCATCGAACCCGAGTCACCTTATTCCGGAATAAGTCGCTCTACCAACTAAGCTACGCAGACGTATGTTCTTGCTCCTATCAGCCTTTATCTCATGTGCGTCCTGCGGTGCAGGCACGTCACGATTGGGTTCATGTCAGGTGAATTTGGAGGCCATGGCATTAACAGAAAGTCACCAGCATGTTCCTAGAACCACTCCTTGACGATTCTGGCAGTGTGGCATGGCGCATTATCCTGTTGGTAATGACCATTACCAGCAGGGAACACAACTGCCAGGAATGGGTGAACTTAGTCCACAACGATGTTCAGGTACCTGACAGCTGTCAGGGATTGTGCTATTGGGAGAACTGGGCCTAAAGTGTCCCAAGAAAACATCTCCCACAGCATAACCATGCCACCGGCCTGTTTCTCAAAACAGTGTGTCCAGTGCCACAGCCTCCGTTGGTAATCGGCGTATCCGCGCTCAGCTGTCTACGTGATACACCAAAATTCTTGAATCCTCAGATCAGGCCACTTTCTTCCAATCATTCACAGTCCAATCTCCATGATATTGGGCGCATTTCATGCGTTGTTGGCGATGACGTGCAGTGAGCATAGGGACTTGGCTGGGTCTTCGGCCACCCAGTCTTATGCGCAGGAGGCTGATATGAACTGTGTGCTGTGACACATTGCCCTGATTACCACTGTTGTAGCTGCGGGTGATTTGTCGCACTGTAAGTGCGGTCACTGTGAACAATGCGTGACAGTTTTTGTTCCACTCTGGCATCAGTAAGCTGCGGTCGACACACGTTTGGACGACTGTTACCCGTTTGGCCATCTGTGCACCGTTTTTGATACGTACTTACCACAGTGGCACGTGAAAAACCCACAAGCCGTGCCGTTTTTGAGATCGTAGCTCCGAGGAGCCGTGTCGTTTCTGAGATCATAGTTCCGAAGAGTCGTGCCGTTTCTGAGATCGTAGTTCCGAGGAGCCGTGCCGTTTCTGAGATCATGTTTCCGAGGAGCCGTGCCGTTTTGAGATCGTAGTTCCGAGGAGCCGTGCCGTTTCTGAGATCGTAGTTCCGAGGAGCCGTGCTGTTTTTGAGATCGTAGTTCCGAGGAGCCGTGCCGTTTTTGAGATCGTAGCTCCGAGGAGCCTTGTCGTTTCTGAGATCGTAGTTCCGAGGAGTCATGCCGTTTCTGAGATCATAGGTCCGAGGAGCCGTGCTGTTTTTTGAGATCGTAGTTCCGAGGAGTCGTGCCGTTTTTGAGATCGTAGTTCCGAGGAGCCGTGCTGTTTTTGAGATCGTAGTTCCGAGGAGCCGAGCCGTTTTTGAGATCGTAGCTCCAAGGAGCCGTGCCGTTTCTGAGATCGCAGTTCCGAGGAGCCGTGCCGTTTCTGAGATCGTAGTTCCGATGAGCCGTGCCGTTTCTGAGATCGTAGTTCCGAGGAGCCGTGCCGTTTTTGAGATCGTAGTTCCTAGGAGCCGTGCCGTTTCTGAGATCGCAGTTCCGAGGAGCCGTGCCGTTTCTGAGATCGTAGTTCCGAGGAGCCGTGCCGTTTCTGAGATCGTAGTTCCGAGGAGCCGTGCCGTTTTTGAGATCGTAGCTCCGAGGAGCCATGCCGTTTCTGAGATCGTAGTTCCGAGGAGCCGTGCCGTTTCTGAGATCGTAGTTCCGAGGAGCCGTGCCGTTTCTGAGATCGTAGTTTGGTGGAGCCGTGCCATCACAATTCGTCCTTTATGGAACACCAATAAATCGGCAGCTTTTCCCATTATGACACCGAACACTCTACTAACCGAAAGCCGGTCTTCTGTCGGGTTGTGTACATACTGCTCTGTGAACTTCCCCTACGCCACCGTTCGGTCTCCAGGCGCGCTTATTTCTCTAGTTTGGAGGTGGTCATAATGAAATGGCTCGTCGGTGTATAATGTTTGAGCAGCAGCAGCGTGTGGAGATGTTGGTAGTATGACGATGTAATAGCAATTGAGAAATTGGGGTACTTGAAGTTGTGATCTCTTGCCGTTTAGCGTATTAATATCAGGGACACCGAGCATCGCTCGGTTAAAGGGGGCAGGAGGGCACAAAAACATTTATATTTTGATATGTTATTTCCAAGTATTGTAATTAAAGACAAATAATTTAGAAAAAACATCAAAACAAAGATGAATTATAATTTTTTATTTGTGTTACAGTAAGAATTTTTTTAAAATTGCTTTCATTAATTCTGAACATGAAACACCAAACAATAAATATTAACATGGGGCTGGTTCTTCCTTTTTTTTTTTTTTTTTTTTTTGATTAAAGGTTTAACGACTGCCGTGAGCAACTCAATGGGCTATAAGCAGTCGCCCGTCCCTAATTTAGGGACACTGGCTCCAGGGAAGGGAGAGAGCCAGTGCCGTAAGACAAACACAACATCCATGCCTCACCGGAATTCGAACCCGGACCCCGTTCGGACGAATGATCAGAGGCCATCGCTTAGACCACTGCGCCACCGGGGCGGCAGGTTGGTTCTTCATCAAACCCCATAGTAACATTGGTTCTTCATCGCTGTCTATTTATTTGCCGCATTTGATCGAGGTTTTCTTCCGATATAGATTCATTGAGGGTTATAATAACGTCAGACATTATTTCCATGCTGCTCACCTTAGCTGCTTGGAATGGTCTTTTTGTAGGCTAATCTTCTTCCAAAGGAAGGTCATGTGTTTCGAGACTGGAATGTGATCGGGAACCATCAGCTCTTGAATGTCCAAACTGTTCCATATTTTCTTCTTCCGCTTATTCTAACAGTGCCGTATTCTTCTTTATTCTTCTTATTAAAGTTGAAACTTCCACGTTTCGTCGGGTGTCGACCAACCATATTTTTTATATTGTTTTAATATCCACGAGACACTCTGTTAATAGTAATGAATAAAAATGAACTAATCATATTTTAGCACAGCGGATACGCTCGTCTTTAAATGACTATTCAAAAATGCAAAAAAAAAAAAAATGCTGTATTAACAGTTTACTGTTTAAAGGGAAAAGCACACGAAATCAGCGTTCCACTGCTTATACTGTACTACGCATCAGCTCCAAGCAGCAACTAACTTTTTGTTCTAGAAGAAAATGGAAGTAATGCGTAATACGCACACAACGCGTGACGTAATGAGGCAGATGGTCGCAAGAGTGTGACGTCATAAAACTTTAATAGGATCCACAAACAACGCGCGCCAACATCTCAATCGTGAGAGTGTGACGTCATAAAGTTTCTAAGCATGAGAAACATTAAGAGGACGACGTCATGACACTAAAAACGTGTTAACTCTAGGTGGTTATTTAACCCACTAAACGCATTTTTCCAAAGACGATATCAAGCTAAATCGATTTCCAGTAGTAGAAAACGGTAGGTTAACCACTTTCATCAAAATCCTTAGAGCCGTTTTCAAAATAAAATTTACACAGATACAGTAATTACTGCTTTAATACACTGAAGAGCAATTGAATTAGAGACAGCTGGCGTTATGCGAATGTGGCGCCGTGGGCGGCCCTGTAAACGTGAACGACATGGCGTATGCAGCGATCCGACAATATAAGGAGTGATGCGACGGGAATCAGTAAGAGTCGGGCGCAGTGTGGGTAAGACGAAGGATCTAAGCGCATTTGATCGTGGGCAAATTGTCGGGGCCCGACGAATGGGTCACTCCATCACGGAAGTCGTGCAGGCACTGGGATTTTCGCGAGCCACTGTGTCACGGGTGCACCGTGAGTACATCAAATCCGGTAAAACCATCCCTGCAAGGGCCAGCTGCCGTGGACAACAGCGTGTGGATGAGCGGTGTCATAATCGACTAGCTCGCATTATAACAGCGGATAGACGGGCCACAGTGCAAGAAATCACTCGGCAATTTAACGCTGGTACACAAAAACGTGTTAGCAGCCACACCATCCAGAAGCATCTCCTCGCTATGGGGTACAGAAGCCATCGTCCCACGAGGGTACCGCTGCTGACAGCGCATCACAGGGTGCAAAGATTAGCATGGGCGCGGGAATATCGCCACTGGACCCTAGACATGTGGAAAACTGTTGCCTGGACTGATGAGTCGAGATTCACGTTGGTACATGCGGATGGAAGGATACGAGTGCGGCGCAAACCACATGAAGCGACGGACTCTTCTTGCTAGCAGGGTACTTACTCTTCAAGCTGGTGGGGGTGGCATTCTCGTCTGGGCACTGTTTACGTGGACTGAAATGGGACCCCTGGTACGTGTGACATCGTCCCTCACAGATCAACATTACCGGGATATCCTGAATGACCATTTGCTCCCGCTTGTGCGTCTTCAACATCCCACTGGGGACCTCAACCTGCAAACTAGACAATGCACCGTGCCATCGCTCCCGAATTGTATCCGAATGGTTGGATGAACACTCCACCGACGTGACCTCACTTCCTTGGCCAGCTATGTCACCTGACCTCAATCCCATCGAGCACATCTGAGATGCCATCGAGAGAGATGTTCGAGGCTGTGACCCCCTCCATCAAATCTTCGTGAACTGTGGGAGCTTGTTCAGGGGTCGTGGATCCGTATGGCTTCCAAACGCTTCCGGTGTCTTGTCGAGTCCATGCCGAAACGAATCGCCGCCGTCATCAGGGCGAAAGGTGGTGGTACACGTTGCTAGACAGGTATCTCTAATTCAATTGCGCTTCAGTGTAGTATGGGATATATTTAGTGTTGGAGTTCTGTTGGTTTTTTTAAACGTTCCCGCACAAGTAAATTAGAGTAGTTCATTAACATTGTTGAAGATTGAATTGTGCTATAGGATATTTAGCTGAATCGAGACTAATCTTAAGTATCTTTTTCCCGACCTTCTTTTGAATGACTCCTGTTTCACTGTAAGTGAACTTGTGAGACTGGTCTCTGTATTGTTCAGACAGCCATATTCCACGAACTAGAGAGAAACTTTCAGACGCTTTTTGTCTGTCTTCCTTGAAAAAGCCATCTGGTTGATGTGCGAAAGCTTGAAAAACTGATTTTTATTCTACTCCAATCAATTGGTATTTGTTAGTGTAGTTATACTATTTTCCAAGTTTCAGTAACTTTTAATTTCACCAGAAACCACTTCCATCAAAATACACTATTATCAAAAATATTCGGACAGCACAAAAGTTTGGGGCAAATGGTTTTATTATGGCAATTAGGCCCACCTTTTACTCGTATGACAACGTCAACGCGTCGAGGCATAATATCAACCAATTTCCGGTTAGTCTCAACAGGAATGTCTCTTCATTCGTCCTGCAAAGGGTGAAGAGCGAAGACAGTCGTTGTGGTCGGTTTCGTATCCGATAATACGTTATTATGGAATTAAGATCAGGATTGAGAAGGCCAGTCTAACAGTTCCACCTCATTTTCAAGAAACCACTTCCGCACACGCCGAACACTGTGGCAGGGAGCAGGATTGTGTTGGTTTGTTTTTTTTTGTTTTTGTTTGGAGGTTTAACGACCACCGTGAGCAACTCAATGGGCTATAAGCAGTCGCCCGTCCCTCATTTAGGGTCACTGGTTCCAGGGAAGGGAGAGAGCCAGTGCCGTAAGACAAACACAACATCCATGCCTGACCGGGATTCGAACCCGGACCCCTCACGGACGAATGATCAGAGGCCAGCGCCTTAGACCACTGCGCCACCGGGGCGGCAGGATTGTGTTGGAAGAAAGAACGGTTATTTCCATAATATTTCCGCATACAGTAGTGGCCAAAATTGTGGAAACCTTTTGGAAAAAGTGTATTTTTGAGGTTTGATGGCTCATAACACCACTTTTGTTTTGGGGTAATACCATAAAATTATACATCAATGGAAAGATAATTTCATCAAAAATGTAATGCAACAAAGTTTGTTAAATTATTTGTATTCTATGAAAAGTTATTGCCAAATAACCAGAAAAAGGAAGCACAACTTGCTTAGGTTGATATGAAGTAGCTTTCCTTCATTTGAATGTAGCCAATGGGTATGAGTGTTTAGAGAGCCAATCAGGTGTCATCTTGTTTTGGCAATCAGCTGATCAGGTCACAGTAGGATTCAGCTAATGATGCTATGTATTGGAACTGAGAGGAGGACATTTGTCAGTGTGTTATGTGTTTGCTATTAAGTTTTTTTTTGTGTGTGTTTTATTTCATTTAGTGAGCATGTAAAACGTAATAAAATTAAAGAATTGGCGCAAAGAGCTGACTGGTCATCCAGAAAGCAATGTAAAATATTATTATTAAGTTAACAAGGCTTCAGTTATGAAGAAATTAGAAGAAAAATTGGTGGAAACTTAACCAAAGGTGGCATTTCTAAATTTTTGAAGAGGTATAAGGAGACTCAGTCACTACAAAACCAAATGCCGCCCCGGTGGTGCAGTGGTCTAAGCGATGGCCTCTGATCATTCGTCCGAAAGAGGTCCGGGTTCGAATCCCGGTCAGGCATGGATGTTGTGTTTGTCTTACGGCACTGGCTCTCTCCCTTCCCTGGAACCAGTGACCCTAAATTAGGGACGGGCGACTGTTTATAGCCCATTGAGTTGCTCACGGTGGTCATTAAACCTCCAATCCAAAAACAAAAAAAAACAGACTGGTAAAGGTTCCCTGTTTGGTAGTGATGGCATAAAGTACGTAAGAAGAATTGGAGAATATTTGCATCCTGATTGCGTTACATGTACCGTGAAACACCTAGTTAGTGTTATGATCTGGGGTTGTATGACATCAAAAGGTGTGGGCAGAATTTGCGTGATTAATGGGAATATAAATGGCCAAAAATACATTAATGTAATACTTGAGCCCAAACTGAAGCCTTCCGCGCGTGATCTTTTCCAAGATAATGAAGCATTTGCATTTCAACAGGATCTACACGTCATGTTGCTGCTGTGTGCAAAAAGTGGTTTCAAGATAATCATATTCCACTGCTGGGATGGCCTGGAAATAGCCCAGACCATAACCCCATCAAAAATCTATGGAGCCAACTAAAGAAACTTGTTAATCAGACGCAACCCAGCAATAAAACCCAATTAACAGAAGCAATAATTCAATATTGATTTCACAATAGCTGCAGAACTAAAAAACTTGTTTCACTCCATGGGAAGGCGTTGTAAAGCCGTAGTTAACGCTAAAGGTTACCCAACTAAGTATTGGCATGAAGAGAATTTTTGTATATCTCATTTTTTCTGTGTGCTTCACTTTTCTTCTTTATAACTGCTGTTCTAATACCATCCTTCATAAAAGTTATTGCATTACATTCTTGATGAAATTATCTTTCTATTGATACATAATTTTATGGTATTATTCCAAAAAATAAAAAATAAAAAGGTGGTGTTATGAGCTATCAAACCTCAAAAATACACTATCTCCAAAAGGTTTCCACAATTTTGGCCACTACTGTAGTTGGTAGGGCAGAATTATGCGGAACGTCGAGGTATGCTTCTGAGTTCATGATTTGTGTATAACTTAACAGTTGGAAGAACACAGTCCGACGAAGATCGTTCGCCGAGCTGCAACTAAATCCAAACACGCCCGTCAAATTGGAAGAGTAGAAAGCGTGACTCATTGCTCCAAAGAAAACTTTACTAGTTTCCCACAGTTCTGGAACGACGTGAGACACTACACCACTCCAAACGGAAGTCAGCGCCTCCGCTGCGGGAATGGCTTATGTACCAAGAAAAATCGCACAAAAAATTAGAATAAAGAAAGAATAAACAAAAAACGCAGACATCATATCATACCTACAACAGGAACGATAGTAGTCAAACGAAAGATATGCTGAAGAATTTATGCAAACACTTGTGGGAAAGTGTCTATAATACAATAAGGAGTTAGTAGTATGGCACTTGTTACAACACATGTGAGTTCACACAGATATAAATCATATAATTAGTATGCAACGTTTGACACCGCATGCAAGTCGCGCAAAATTAGCTCCCTAATTTTGGCAACGACTCATTTGTTTTATAGACCAGAGCAACTGACGAAAAGTGTTGATTACGGCCAAGCTGCATCTGTGTTGTAACAAATTCCTTACACTATGCGTAACCACATATCCCAGCATTCAAAATTTCGAATAGCGTGGAAATATGTTATTGTACCACAACACTGTACCAAACAAAACATTGCTGTTCGAATGATTCTGCCTTTCATTGTGGAGATACATTTCTATTAATAGAAAAAAATGCTATGATGAAATCATCCAGTTATAACTTTAAATTGTAACTGCGTTATTAGTTATGAGAAACATTAGGTGATAAATACTGTTATACTCTACTGTATCCATCTCTCGGTCTTTCATTGCATGCAAACCTTTCCTACCCTATGCTATTCTAACCTATCTTCTGCGTAATCGTACCCGAGGAATTGCTTTTTTCTTGGACTGTTTTATTCTGAATCACTTCTATATTTTAGACTAGGAACTCTGTAATTGCAGTAATAGCGAATTAAATGGCACAGAACTGGACTTAAGGCGGTGCCAGAGGTGATGTCGCACTCGACGCCAAGTCCAGTACACCGAGCTGAATATTTTTTCTTTCTTTTTTGTTTCGTGAATTGGTATAGTACATATGCAGGTGATTGAAAACTCTTTCAACAAAACAAGAGCTGTTATAGTACACATCAAGACGAACAATATTTGCAATGGAACCTAGGGCCGCATTCCACTCCTAGTGCCAGAAAAGAGCACGTTCGAAAAATGTCCAGCAGGCACACGGAGTTCCAACCAGTGCATGAGAAGCACAAGATGCAAAACAGGTGCACTGAACACGTGCGTAGACGACGAGGAGCCAACATTTAAAAACGCAGCTGAACCCGTTCAGCGATATTACCGTGCGAACATCACGTGAGAATTGACATATACGTCCGACCGGCGCAGCGTACCTTATGTTCCTGGATCAAGTGCTTCTCGGTCTGTTGAAGAATGTTCCGCTCACCACACGGAGGGACATGTGGTTTATGCATGATGGGACCCCCAGCACACTTTGCCACCGAGGTCTCATACTTCCTTAGGGCGACATATCCCGGGCGGTGGATTGGACGCGGTGGACCTGTGGTTTGGCTTCCACACTCCCCGGACCTTAATCCACTGGACTTCTTCTTCAGGGACCACATGAAAACATTGGTGTACGAGACACCTGTGGAATCTCTGGAAGATCTCGTCGCGCGAATAGCTGCTGCTGCGGACAAGATCAACACCACACCGGGAGTCTACGAGAGGGTATGATAGTCTTTCATTCGCCGGTGTGGGCGGTGCAACGACGCCCTTGGACGCTAGTTTGAAGAGCTCCTTTGTATCTTTCTCGGATGCGATTTGAATTGGGTAACTCATAAATTAGGTATGTCTCTTTGCTTTCACTGTTGAAGGCTCAATGTGGATATGTAACTTTACTTTTTTCTGGCACTAGGAGTGGAATGCGGCCCTAGGTTCTGTTGTAAATATTGTTCGTCTTGATATGTACTATGACCGCTCTTGTTTTGTTGAAAGAGCTTACAATCACGCTGTATGTAACCCCCTGAGAGTATTGTAATAAAAGACGATAAAAGGTCTCGCTGTCAGTGGAGCAAACCAAATCATTACAACAGAATGATGCCATAATTTATCCCAACGGGAGAGGATGACACAAACACACGCACGCGCTCGATCTATACATTACTTGAAAAAAAGACTGTACTTAAAATACTCTTCGATACAAATGGCATCTAAAGGAGAAAGAAATTTTTCAATTGGATATTTAGGAGCAAATATATGGAATAATATGTACTTTGAATTCGATATCATCAGCATTTACGCCCCTAGCGGCGAAGTTGTGCGTCGGAATTAAACCGGAATGCAAGGATTATCACATTTTGAGCTTCTCAATGCAAAAATAATTTTTCAATGGAACAAACAGTTGCAGCGATATAGTGTTCACACACAGACGGACGGACAAACCGGTAACATAAGCACGATCATTTTTTTTTTAGAAAAGACGTGCTAAAAAATCAATTCAAGATCGACTTTTTCCGTGCTCACTTCCGTCTAATGAATTCTGAAAGAGAGAAGCCAACTTTTACAGATTTTCCACATGTATTTTTTTACGGGAGGGAGGGGGGGGGGTTATCGACGAACGCGTGCAATTCATAGGGGTGTACGCAGTGGCACGTCCCTGATTTAGGACCACCAGTTGAAGGAAAGGGACAGAGTCAGAGCCATAAGGCAAGCGGGCCACCCTTGCATTATCCGGGAGTCGAACTCGAGCCCAACTCGGTCGAATAGTCAGAAGCCACCGCCTCGGGCGCTGGAATCTCTTATATACCAAGAGAAATCGTTCAAGAAGACTGGTAAAAAAGGTTAAAAAAAAAAAAAAAAAGACGCAGACATCATATCATGTCTGCAACAGAAAATATACTAGTCCAAGGCTGAACTGGATCCTACCAGGATGTAACATTAAACAAAAAACAGCGATGACGCAAAAGATGAGTTAGGACGCAGCGCCATCTATTGACATGGTTCGCATAAACAAGCATCGATTTAGTATCATTATTTACATATGAGATTTCATTTACACAGTACAGTGTACATTTACTTTCACGTGAAATTCTGAATTCGTAGTACTTGGGCAAGAGAATTTTTCTGTAGGAACTGGTGTAATTTATTTGTAAATCTCAGTCCTCCTTTATTCTTCAACGATCTAGGGCTGAGATCGGTAAATGTGTAGATCAGCGTCCTACATTATTTCGTCGGAAAAATGTTAGTACCTGGAAAAAGTGTGACGTACAGATTTTAGAGTATGGAAATTCATGTCAAATGGTGCAAAAATTTCATATTTTAAATGTATTTTAAATATTTTTATCGAAATATTAAATATTACGATAAAAATCTTTCAAGGACATTTAAATAGGAAATTTTTGCACCATTTGCCATTAATTTCCTTACTCTTAAATCCGTACGTCGCATTTTTTCTAGGTACTAACATTTTCCCGACGGAATAATTTAGAACGCAAATCTACACATTTACCCACTATTTTATTTAATATGGGTTTATATAGCTGATTTTTTTTTCTAAAATTGAATTAGGTACATAATTATCAGAATGAAAATGATTACTACAAACATCATTTGAAGGTGACTTGTCATTTGGAGCAAAAACTCCTGACGAGATATTGCTTTCATCACGGTTGTTTTAGGTTCTGATCTGAGGCGAACTCGTGGAATGACAATCGCACGTTTTTCTTCTTAGAAGATGTGCACATCGGCTCACAGCAGTAAACCATTTTGAAAATGGGTTAGATTTTATTGTAAAAACAACAATTTGGTTTTAAAGCTGTAAGGTGCTTTTTAAAAAGAACACAAGAAAAAAGGACGAACATACACAATCCAGCAATTCAAACAACGCGGAAACTGAGTTGTTTATCCTTGGGATGCAGTGCCATCTAACGGCCGAAATCGTCACTAACGCCCACTGGCCCAAGGTACTTAGAAGGAGGAGTACCTTGCACTGGCCAATCGCCAAAAGTCTATTGTCTTAAACGCTAATGTTATAGCCTGTTCTTCATCCAGTTCAGCCTTGACTAGTCGAACTAAAGATATGAGGAAGAATTTACATAAACACTTGTCGGAAATTGTTTAAAATACAATAAGAAGCCCCTTTTTAGAGCGATGCGTCTCGCAAACAGAAGAAACAGCAAAAATGGAATAGCGGAAAGAGAAAACTTCGGTGTAAACAAATTTAATCAGTTTCTATACATAATGCCTTATTCCAAAAACACAAAATTCTAAAATTCACTTTCATCCCACCCGGCACCGAGATACACTCGTCACGAAGGTGAAGCGTCCTGCACGAGAGCTTGGTAATTTACATACTGAGAACAACTGCCGAATCCATTATTATACTCTGAACATATGCGTGGCGATCAGCGGTCTCCGGTAATCGTTATAGGATTGGAAACTCGTAAGCTGTTACTATACATGAGTCTCGTTCAACAGAAATCGCTTATTATAAAAGTTAAGTGTGTTCCGTTAAGAATTTGTGAATTTAAGTATTTCCGTTCATGCAAAGTTTTTAAATGATTGATTTGGTAGTACGAGAGGTACAACAAAATGGTTAAATTTTTAGGCGAACTGACAGAGAAAATGTATTGTAGTTTTGGGAAAACAGTAAAATTAAATTGCAGCAATCTTGAGTTTCGGTGGAAGTCTGGTGTAGCAGCCTACGTAACCGTGTGTACCATTGTGCCAAGCAAGACACAATTAAGTTTTTCAATTCTCTTTATAGAAATAACTACATTAACCAAACGTAAAATCCATTTTAGTTTTATTTACTGCGAACGACCGGCCGTTGTCAGAGGCTGGTTGAGTGAGTACCGTGTGATTGATTGCGAATCAAATCGACTGCTGTTCCAATAGACTCTGCTAGCACAGCGAGGGGAGTGAATTGCTCCCCTCAAAAATTTTTTTTAATTCGATCCCTGAATATACAATAGGGTTTCGAGGCAGTGGGTTTGGACTTAGTTAAAACTGCCCTTGTAAGGGCAAAGTCCAAACCTCGGTCAAAGCAAGGTGCGCAACTCTGACAAACGAGCGGGTACGTCGTCGCCGTGCTGGTCCCCCTGATCTACGGATCAGGCCAAATCCCGCACTCAACCAGGGTCAAGTGCAGGTTACGGCGGAAGAACCCTAGGGTACCGCTGAGCACTTGACTGTCGAACGTACTAAGTCTGACCGACCAGGGACACAGGTCCCAGGGCTTACACTCGGTTAGCAACCCGAGTAGAGAGATGGCAGAGGACGCGGGGACTTCAACCCCGGTCCCAGTGAGCGCGTTGAGGCAGACTGCGGCTTAGAAATTCCGTCGGAATTCGCAAGCGCAGTCAACTCCTTCTTTCAAGAGTTGGAGAGGATTCTGGAGAATCCATCAAATAAGGTTCTGGTTAACACCAGAACCAAGATAAGAAAGGTAGCGAACTCGCTACAGGCAGCTTGCACCAAGCAAGTGATAGAAATGAGTCTCGTCCAAGGGAGACTACAGGAAAGAAGTGAGCACGCTAACGCGGCTCCAAAAACATATGCCGAAGCGGCTCGAGCGAAGCCCGGCAAGGGGAACACGGCCCCTAAGCAAAAAACGGCTAAGAAGGAAGTAGCCAAGAAGGTGGTAGCCAAGAGGGTCGAGAAGAGGCACGTGCTTCTCGTTTACCCGCAACAGACAAGGGTTCTCCCTCGTCAGAAGACGTTAAGGCGGTTCTGCAAACTCAGATTTGCCCCGCCAAACTCCAGATTGGGGTGAAGGGAGTTAGAAAGGTCAATGGGGGAGGAGTAATGGTGGAATGCTCCTCCGCCAAAGAAATAGAGAAACTGGATTCGGAGCTAAAGAGCAATGCAGTGACGAAGGAGAACCTTCGGTCCAGATTGCCAGCTAAAAGGAATCCAAGGTTTATCGTCTACGGGATAGACGGAAACCTGTCAAGGGAAGAGGTCGAGCAATGTCTCGCGGAACAGAACCCAGAGTTGGAGGAGAGCAGCCTCCAGCTCAAGTTCTCATTGAAGGTGAAGGGTGGGAAACGCCACTGGGTAGCAGAGGCGGACCCACTGACCTTCAAAAAAGTGATGAAGCGAGGCAAGCTCGGAGTGGGATGGACCGTCCACTCAGTAAGGGAATATCTGAGGGAGGTCCGTTGCTACAGGTGTAACGGGTTCGGGCACTTTAGGTCAAGGTGCACCGAAGAGCAGGATAGGTGTGCTCGGTGTGGGGAAACTGGGCACAAGCGCCAAGAGTGCAGCAATAGCTCGGTCTGCACTAACTGCTTGGCAAACAACAAGAGATTCAGGCGTCGAGTGGATGTAGGTCACTCGAGTCTAGACAAGGAATGCCCAAGCCTTGTCAGAGAACTGGCTCTGCTAAAAGAACGCACTCATTATGGATAATAAACCAAAGAGAGGCGTTAAGGTGCTTCAAATCAATCTGCACCACGCACGGGCAGCAACAACACAGGCCCTGGTGACAGCCACTGAGCAAAAAGCTCATATTCTGCTATTGCAGGAACCATTCGAACAGGGGGGAAGAGTGGTGGGCTTCCCTAACTCCTACCGGATCTACCACCCTAGGGTGGCAAAGCCCAGGGTGGCCACGGTCGTGAAAGACCCGTCCCTAGCGGTTCTCGAGATAAAATGCTCCGAGAACGTGGTCGCCCCTGGGCGTGGAATGTGGTGATGCGAAATTTTTAATGGTGAACGTATACAGTTCTCCAGCAGGCAATTTGAGAGAAACGCTGAATGAGCTAATGGCTATATTAGGGGAATTCCCCAGTCATGAGATAATAATAGCAGGCGACTTCAACGCGAAGAGTCCTCTCTGGGGCAATCAGAACGAGGACGAACGCGGCCAGCTACTAGTGGACTTTGCCAACGCGGCAGACCTGAGTTTCTTGAACGATCCAGAGAGCACCCCGACCTTCCAAGGGGCGAGGGGCTCCTCTTGGATCGACGTGACTCTCGTCAGAGTCTCTAAGCGCAGCCTTGTCCAGGATTGGCAAGTACTGGACGACGAGAGCTGCAGTGACCACCTAGCGCTATCTTTCGTTTTGGGATCGGAAAAGCCCATCCGACCCAAGCGCAAAAGGTTCTTAATGAAGAATCTAGACTGGTGGGCTTTTAAAGCCAAGTTAACTACCTTGTTGGGGGTAGGAGGGAAGAAGAGGCCGCAGAAGTGTCGGACCTCAACTCCTCTTTGAAGAACTCACCAGTCAAATAACAGCGCTATGCGAGAGTAGTAGGGGAAATAAAAAGGGGAGCCAAGGACCCCACCCCTGGTGGTCGGAGTAACTAAAAGCTCTAAGGGCGAGAGCTAGGCGGAGTAGGAAAGCTCTGCAAAGAGCAAAAGCTACTCCGCAAGACAGGGAGTGCACAGAAGTGCATAAAAAGGCTCGTTCAGCATACAGGAGAGAACTGAATCTCTCGAAAATCTCCTACTGGAGAAAACTGTGTGAGTTTCAAACTCCGGCTGACCCTTTCGGGATCCCCTATAAGATCTCGAGGGGATCCATAACCGAACCGCTAAAACTGGCAGCGGTAGAAAGGGCAGACGGTAGCCTATCAAAGACTCTTGATAGTACCGTAGAAAGTCTCTTGGATTACCACTTCCAAGGAGACGAGGGAGAAGGGGACTCCCTCAACAAAAAGAAATAAGGGAAGAAAGTCGGATCCCGCCGGACACTGGTGAGGACCCCCCCCTTCACGAGAGATGAAGTGGAGAATGCCCTCTCCAGTCTAAACACGGGCAAAGCACCAGGCAAGGATGGGTTCGACCTCAGCATAGTCAGAGAAATCTACTATGCAAATCCCGGGTATTTTGTGGCGCTCCTAAACGAATGCCTCGGGAGGGGAATCTTCCCAGACTTGTGGAAAACAGCGGTGCTAGTTCTTTTCAACAAGACCGGAAAGAACAAAAATGATCCCGCAGCCTATAGGCCCATCTGCCTCCTCTCGGCGTGGAGCAAGGTGCTGGATAAGCTCATAACGAACAGAGCGCTTGGCTTTCTCATGGAGCAGGGAAAGCTAAACAGGAACCAATTTGGTTTCCTTCCGGGGCGTTGCGCAACGCAGGCAATTCGCAGCCTCCGAGAGAGGGCAGAGAGGAACAAAGCGGGAGGGGCTCCATACCTGCTTCATCTCACTAGACGTGAGGGGGGCATTCAACAGTGTCTGGTGGCCAATGGTTTTAACCAGACTTAAAGAACTTGGCTGTCCAAGGAACCTGTTCAAACTGATCAGCAGCTACCTGTCTGATAGAAGAGTCGAGTTCGAAGCGGGGAATGGGCAATCCTCGCGTTCGTACCATAGAGGGTGTCCGCAGGGATCCAACTCCGGGCCGCTCTGGTGGAATATAGTTGCTGATTCAGCACTGAACCTAGACCTGGGGCCCGCAGTGGAGATTCAAGCCTATGCGGACGATTTCGTTCTCGTGGTCTCCGCCTCAGGGAGACACGTGATCGAAAGAGAAGCACATAGGGCCTTGGATGTGCTAGAAAATTGGAGCAGAGAAAGCAAACTGTGCTTCGCTCCTGAGAAAACCACTCTGCTAGCAATAGCTAAGAGAGGAGTAATGAAAACACCACCCCAGTGCAGATTCCAAGGGTGCACTATCAAGGCGGTGCGTGAAATGAAATACTTGGGTGTGGTCCTGGATCAGAGTCTATCAGGGTTGCCACACCTGGAGGCACCCTAGAACAAGGTGCACGATGATTCTCAATAGATTGAATGGCATGAGGTTAACGGGCAAAACCAAGAAGGCCATCTATCAGAGAGGAATTGAAAGAATTCTGACGTATGCAAGTGGGGCATGGTGGAATCCCACAGTCAGAATGAAGAAGGGGATAAACCAAATCCAAAAGGTTGGCCCTACTAGGGATAACCGGTTGTTTTCGCACAACGTCAACCCTAGCACTCCAAGTGCTGGCGGGGTGCGAGCCGGCAGACCTAGTAGTGGAAAGGGAGGCAGCAATGCACTGCCTAAGGTCAGGCGAGGACGCCTACCTTCTCGGTGCGCCGCATCGAGCCTCCGACATGGAGATGGAAAGCGTGGACTGGCAGATCCACCCTGCCGAGGAAATTTGCCCACCGTGGGACAAGGAGAAACCCACGGGAGTTGGGCATGAGCTGTTCACGGACGGCTCAAAGTTGAAGGGACAAGTGGGGGCAGGCTTCTGTGCGTTCTCGGACGGGAACGAAGCCACCACAGGAAGCGTGAAATTATCGCAGAACGCTTCTGTCTTCCAGTCAGAACTTCTGGCGATAGAGATGGCACTCACCTGGGCACTCCCAGGCGTAGTGAAGAAAGAATAAAACTCTACTCGGACAGTGAGGCAGCACTGCAGGCTCTGAGTAGATTCAGGGAAGAAACCCCATCGTCCAGAGGATCAAAACCCTCTTGAGGGCAGAGGGAGATGGGGCAGTTAGTTTCCACTGGGTACGAAGCCATGTCGGAATCCTAGGAAACGAAAGGGCAGATCAGCTGGCGAAGGCAGCCACGCTGAAAGAGACGGTCGACGTGTGCAATGCAGAACGCTGCGAAGGTGTACTCGCGCAGCATTAGCACGTCCGACCATGACCGAATGGCAGGTCAGATGGGACACGGGAGAGACAGGACGGAAGACACACAGAGTGTTTCTTAAGGTCTCGACCAAACGAGCACAGACAAATAAGTTCCTGAATCAAGTACTCAGTGGCCATGGCATCAGCCCTGAATACCTAGGCAGATTTGCCATCAGGAACTGCACTTGTCCCTGTGGAAAGAGAACGGCAAGCATAGAACACTGCGTACTTGAATGCAGTGGCTTCGCCGAATGGAGAAACACACTGATCCCAGGTGTGCAAAGAACGCGAAGATTGGATCTGCTCATCCAATCTTCCGTTAACAGGAGGGGGATAATAGCCTTTGTAGAAAGGCTAACCCTCCAGCAACATACCATCTTCCCCAATCAAACGGGGACCGAAACGCAGGAGGTGAACGTGCACACCGAAAGCGATTCGGAAGATGAATGAGGGTAGAAGTCTGTGGGAAAGCAGACGAAGAGACCACCAATGTAAATATTCTGTAAATAAATTTTGCTATCTCTTGATGTTGTAAGTCCTAAGCATGAGGACAGTGTATACATGTGTGTAGGTGTTTGAAAAAGAAAATAAAGGGAAACTATTCCCCCCAAAAAAGTTCGAGGGCAAGGAATCTTCCAGTCAACGATAAAGTAAGAACGACCTATCCCGCCAGACAGAGCGGGAACCCAGACAAGGTATACTAGGTCGCCTGCCAGCACGTCACCACGGGCTGGTCTCTAGGCCATTGGGGTGGCCAGGGTCCGAACCGGCGTCTCAAGGCAGGATAATTGTCGCAACATGTCAAAATAACATCCAAGGTGCTCAATAAGTCCCCGTGGAGCCAAGACAGATTGGCGGAACGGGACAATGAAATCAGTATATTACTGCGAATCTTTGAATCTAAAAGCAATGCCATTTTGCCGTACACTTCTGTTTTCTATGGATGATTGTTACTCGGTAAAAAACTGAACATGGGATAACTACATACATGGTTCAACGGGAACTACACAATATGTGTGTTTTCTTACTGTAGAGGTAGGTCGGAGCTTTGCGAACTTCGCAGCCACTTCTCCTGAAGTATTTGTATTCATCATTATGCGCATGTGCCGCATAACACGCGTTTACAGCCACAGCTTTGTATGGACTTCCCTCTCCTTGGCGTCATGCCAAGGAGAAAGGAAGTCTCAGTTTCTAAAAATTTTTTTTCGAATAAATATAATACGAAAGTATAAAAAGTAATTAAATTTATTCTTGGCGAAACTCTCTCTATTAGCTGACATTCTTTCCCCCCCCCCCATTTTGTCATTTCTTTCACAAGATAAAGAGGGGTTCCGTATTGAACAGGGTGGGCTCAAATCTGTCTTGCCTACCCTGCCGCCCACCCAATTCAAAATGTGTCATTTTTTCCGTATATTTAATTTTAAAATATAATCTGCACTTTTCCAAGTAATAAATTTTGTGTTTTATTTCATGTAACCCTACGTATTTCCCGCTAGGAACTGCGTTCTTTATGTCTCGATTAAAAAGGTTATCAAAATAGCATCCGCAGAGCCATGAAAATTCAGTTGTTCTCCACTCTTCCAATTCCTCAGTTTAGTCCTCTTTTTCATATTCGTATGGCTAAAGCGCTACTGAGGACGGTTAATATGAACTCACTTAGGGAACCACTACTAATTTCTCTGTTGTTTTGGGAATTTCAAAACGGAGAGAGAAACCACTGTCCGTGTTGGGGATTCCAAACACGGAAAATGGAATGTAAAGCTACATTAGCGCTCTTAAGACTGTTGCGGGACAATGATAGTGCAGAAAGTGGCTGACAACTGCTTTGCAGAAGAGGAGTGCAAGGCAAAGTAGTTGGCTGGAAGGAAGGAAGTTAAGGAGGGGAAAGGTATTGTATCTGCGTGGCGCGACGTTAACATTTGATTTAGGTAAACGAAAACATTTACTTTAAAATAAATTGTTCAAGTATAGTACTATTTTCGTAAATAAAAATGCAAAATTTTGAAAATCTATTTAAGACAAAGCATTCAGGGCAAGAAAAAAGTTGAAGGCGACATTCTACCAACACTACAACAGTGGCGTAACTATTCATATCCGTGTATGTATGTGTGTATGTTTGTCCAAGCGGAGGGGATGAGGATTGCAGGAATTCCTTTGTTTCCGGTAGTGAAAAGCATTAAAGGCGGCGCAACGGCTTATGACCTTCATCCCAGAAGTGTTCGGGTTCCAATCCCGGCAAGGCATGGATGTTGTGTGACCTTAAATTAAGGACGGACGACTGCTCATAGCCCAGTGAATTGCTGAATTGCTCACGGTTGTCGTTAAACCTTCAATCAAAAAAAAAAAAAAAAAAAAAAAAGAAGAAAAAAGAGCACATTAAAAATTGGTCCTTTCATTGTTTCGTAAAACATGTTGCTATCAAACTTGCCCCACCAAAAATAATGCTAGCCCAACCGTCGCCCATCCTGATTTCGAAGTCTAGCGACGTCCCTGTTGTTGAAAACAGTTATCTCCCTGTCTTTCATATGTATCAGATTGAATAAGTACAAGATGTGAACGCTTTTCCAGAGCCAAATAATTTTCTAAGCTATAGTACCCAAGTTGTTTTATTTCCTTACCGCAACACCTATAATCTTTCATGTAAAAGTTTTTAAATAACGGAGTTAGTAGTATCTGGCTTGTCACAACACATGTGAGTTCACAGAGATTTAAATTACACAAGTAATATGCGACATTTGACACCACATGCGAGTAGCGCAAAATTAGCTCGCTAATTTTGTCAATGGACTCTATGACGTGCCTGCTCCGCAGGATGCACATGAGATAAAGGCAGATAGCAGCGAGAGCATACGCCAGTTGGGAGAGCGACTTACTCCAGAGTGAGGGGGTCACAGATTCGATGACCGGCGTGGACAAAGATGATGGATAAATTTACTTCGTCATCACTCACTGGTGATACAGGGTACAGCAACTGACGAAAAGTGTTGATTACGCCCCGGGCTGGGTCTGTATTATAACGCATTCCTTACTTTGTGCGTAACCACATATCCCAGCATTCAAAATTTCAAATAGCAGTGGAAATATGTTATTGTATCACAAATCTAAACCAAAACATTACAGTTCGATGAATCGGGGTGTAATTGTGGAGACATGCTTCCATTAACAGAAAGAAACAATATGATGAAATCACTGAGTTGTGAGTTTAAATTTTATCTGAATTATTAGTTATCAGGAATATTAGATAATAAAATAGTGTCACACTGTACCATATCCATCTCTCGGTCTTTCAATGCATGCCAACCTTTCCCACCTTACGGTATTCCAGTTATTTTCTGCGTAATGATACCTGACAAACTGCTTTTTTCTCGATGACGTTTTTTATTCTGAATCACTCTTATCTTTTTGACTAGGAAGTCTGTAACAGCACTGTAACGGAGTTAGTAGTATGTGACTTGTCACAACACATGTGAGTTCACAGATAATTAAATCACATAATTAATATGCGACGTTTGAATTACATATGAGTCGCGCAAAATTAGCTCGTTAATTTCAGCAAAGGAGTCACTTGTAATGCAGGGTAGAGCAACTGACGAAAATTGTTGATTACTTCCAGGCTGTATTTGTATCATAACAGATTCCTTGCTCTGTGCGTAACCACATATATCCCGGCATTCGAAATTTCGAATAGCGCTGAAAATATGTTATTGTACCACAATATTGTGCCAAAACATTGCTAATCAAATGATTTGCCGTCTCATTGTGGCGACACGGTTCTGTTAACAGAAAGAAATTTTATGATGAAATCACTCACCAGTAACTTTAAATTTTATCTGTATTATTAGTTATCAGAAACGTTAGATGATAAGATACGGCCATACCCTACTGTATCCATCTGTAGGTTTTGAATGCAACACACGATATTGCGACCTATTTTCTGCGTAATCATGCCTGACAAATTGATTTTTTTCTCGATGACTTCTTTATTGTGAACCACTCCTATCTTTTTGACTAGAAACTCTGTAATAGCACTAATGGCTAATAAATCACTGAACGCCATGTTCAGCACACATACACTATACTGATAAAAGTCACCGGACATCTGGAAGAGAAACACAACATAGCATTTATTGACATACATTAGTACGGTGTCAGTCCACCTTTGGCCTTAATGCATGCACTGACCCTTCGAAGCTCGAAGTGGTTGGGTTTTGAGCTCCGTGATTTTCGTTGCTATAAGGTGTTTATTGAGTGCTTTAGTTTCTGTGGTTGCGTGTATCTTCAAGTTGAAGTTCTACACTTTACGTTCGTGTATCTCCCAGGTTGTTGAGTGCCATATTTTCTCATTATTCACTGTTTTATTTTTCAACCAAGCTGGTCTTTTTTCGTTAAAGTCTCGCCATTGCTTCGATGGCGGAGGCAGACAAGGGTGACGCCCACATCCTTATCTTGGCAGATCAGCCAGCTTCCTCTTCTTCTTCTACCGCGGTAGCTCCTGCTCAGCTTAATGAGGTGGCTCCCGAGCGTCATTGCGACGTCATGGACACCTCTTTTTCTCCAGCAATAACTCCCACCAAGTGCGGTCGTGCCAAGTCTCCTATCTACATCTCAGCAGATGATGACGTATCCGTTATCAGCAATACTGCGCTCACAGCTTCTACTTCTCATCAACTTTCTGATCCGCCCTCATTGCTAGGAGCCGCTTCATCGAATTCTCGACCCATGTCTGCACAAGCGTCCTATGCTTCTGCAACTTCTGGGGTCCTCACACCCCCAGTTTCACCTGCTATGCCTTTTCCTGAATCCTATGTCACTGTCGTCGGTTCTACTGCTACAATTGACATACCAGAGGATTCCCGAGCTGGTCACCTTTTTTCCTCCACTATGGAACGGGGCGTCTATTTTGATGCGCTTCCCGACACTAAGCTGTGGCAATATAGCCGAGCCCTCAAAACTATCTTACCAAAGGATGCAATAGACTTTGTAGCTCGAAAACCCAGATCTGTCTTGGTCTATTTTAAGGATAAAGCGCATGCTGACCAGGTCCTTACGGAAGGTCTAACCATCAATGACGTGCATCTGTTAGCACAACCGGTTGCGCACCGCCCGGTGCAGGTGACCTTCTACCCCGTACCACCAGAAGTATCTGACTCTGCACTCTGCACCTTGCTCAGCAGGTACGGCAGAGTTGTTGGCTCCATAACAACTCTCTCTGCGGCTCCCAGAGACCATGAAGACAAATCGATTCGGGGTTTCCGCCGCACTGCTCGAGTCCTCTTATCATCTGTTGCTTAGCTGAAAGCGGTTCCGAATGTTTTGCACATCCGCTGTGGACAGCAACGCCGAAGAGTTGAGATAATCACTTCACAGTATTGCACTATCTGTCAGAGCGAAAGTCACATAAGGGCTCAGTGCCCACGTGCCTCCCTGCAAACAGCTCCACACACTACATCTTCTTCTACTTTGTCCACCAACGCTTCACAGACTTCTTCCTATTCGAGAAAAGTCGCGGAATCAAGATCTTCCAAAAGTCAGCTTACTGCCATTGGTCAACAAACGACTTTGATGCCTCCACCTCCTGCTGATCCTAAGATTTTTCCAGGCTTCCAAAATCGACTCCCCCTAGTACTTTTACAACCACTGCTGATGTACATGTTGACCACTCCTCAGCTTTTACCGTTGGCTCCATGACACGAGTCACAGGTAACGCTTCGGGTTCAGACTCTCCAGACGATCATGAAGCTTTTGTGGTTGCTGGAAAACGCAGTGGTGCTACTCTCCCCAAGACGAAGAAGTCAAAGACTCTGGCGTCCCGAAGATCATCTCGCTCTTCTACCCGCTCATCCACTCGCTCCGTCAGCTCTCGACGACCGTTCTCCAGGTCGCCTCTACACACTTCCTCTGAGACAGCATGTGAGGGTGCTTTTCCCTCACTAGATGAATTCACAACTTTTCTTGCTGAAAATGCTTTCCCTGCTGAGCCTCTGCCATACGAGGACGTGCTGGATTGCCTTTTAGGGTCCTCTAGCCCTTCCTCAGCACGCACTTCCATTCAGCAATATGAAGCAGCTCTTCCACAAGTGCTGGTTCAATTACACTCACTTGTAAACACTCTTCGGCGCACTGCGGACGAGGTCCCGCGGAGTGCTTGTTTTCTCCGTCGACTCCACTCCATCACTACAGACAGTCAATTCCTACTGCATCCCACAACTAACCTAGACATTCAAGGTGGTGTCACTTAATTGTCGTGGTTTTGCGACACCTCTTGCGAATGCGCTGGTACGAGAGGATCTTGCTCCGCTGAATGCTGATATATTACTTCTGCAGGAAACAAACTGTACTTCCACCACCTCTGACAAACCAATATATATAAATTGTAACTTCTCATTGTACAGAATCATGTATATAGGTCGTTTCACGAACCACAGACATTTGTAAACTTTGTCGTTTTTACAGTATATTCTTATTTTCAATTCCTGATTAAAATGTGTAATTTTACTTTTCAACTGTGTAAATTTGTGTTCTCCAATATTCACTGTGATGAGTTGTGTCTTCTCTCTGTATTTTCAGAGATTATTTTTTCTTTTGTATTCTCAGGAAAATTATTGTATATAACTATTTTTCATATCACCGTTGTATGTATCATGTAGTACCACGAGCCACATTCTGCTGTAAATTTTTCATCATCTGTCTTTCGAACTTTTGATTTCATGTTTTTCTCCTTGATCACCTGCAACCTCCTGGTTTTCCAGGTCACCCACAATGTATCACCTTTCGGTCAGAACTTTTTTTCATCAATATTGTGTAAAATTTATACTCTATAGTGCTCATCATTCTGGATTGATTTTACTCTCTGTATTACCAGAGATTCATGTTGCCTCGCCAGATTTCTACTGCACTTAACTGTTGTCATGCAAACGTTGCACCGAATCCTGTAATTAACGTAGCGCAAGCTGCACATTCTGTTAATTTCTCATCACCTGTCTTTTGAATCTATGTCTGCAAGCTCGAATTCTGTATTACTCCTTGCTTCAATACTGTGCAAAATTAATATTGTATAACGCTCTTGAAGCTGAATTGGTCCTATTCTTTGCTTTGTCAGAGACTTTTGTTGCCTCACCAGACACTCGAGTGTAATTAACTGTTTTTTTACTATCATCAATGTACAAAACCGTGTAAATAAGCAGTAGCGTAAGCTACAAGCATCTGTAAATATTTTTTTTGTCATACATCATTTGAGATGATTTATTCAAGCACATCTCCTGTATCTTTCTTCTAATAAATACTGTGTGAAAACTGACCCTTCGAGACATGCTTTCGACAAGGTTTTCGAACACAGCGATAGGTATGCGCTTCCATTCAGTACATAAATGCTGCCGCTAACTGTTGCTTAGTAGTAGGCCTTGGTACCAAACCTTTTATGCGACACTCCAATTCATTCCATAGGTGTTCTATGGAATTAAGATCAAGGCTTTGTGCTGGCCCGTACACACACCATACGGAATTATCGTCAAACCACGCCGTAACAGTCTTTGCTTTATGGCTCAGTGCATTATATTGCTGGTACCAACAAGGGTCGGTTCCATAGTAATGCCACAGAGTTGGTAGGGCAAAATTGTCCAGAATATCGAGGTAGACGTGCTGGTTAACAGGTTTGTTCACGATAACCAATGGGCCGAGACCATACCACGAAAAACACCCCCACACGAGTACACTGCCAACTCCAAACTTGATCGTAGGAGCAGTACACTGTGGTAAATAGCGTTCCCCCGGCTGCCGCCATACGCACACACGGAAATCAGACTGATGGATCGTGTATCTGGATTCGTCAGTCCATAGGACCCGTTTCTACTGATGTACGGTCCACAATAAGTATTCTTTACACGATACTAAACGACGAGTAGCATTCAGAGTGGAGATGAAAGGCTTATGAGCAGCGGCACGACTACGGTAATCCATGAAATGAAGTACTCTGCTAGTGGTGGTGTACATACCGAGGTTCCAGCATTTTTACTCACCCGTAAACTGAGGTCTTGTGAAGTACTCCGTCGAATAGCTTTAACGACTCTCCTGTGGCTTCGACGTCCTCGATCACTGATTTTCTTTGGTCTGCGGGTACGTTTTGCTGCTTCAGGCAAGCCATGTGCCTTTCACTTATTCTGAACATCCAAAAGAGTTGACTTAGGTATGTTTAAATGCCTCTCGGTTTCTCTTATGGACAATCCACTGATATAACATTCAAGAATCTTTCCTTTCTCAAAGTCAGTTCTCCCCCGCCGCGACATTTTCACTCAACCCTCATAATGCGATATGATCGCGGTCAGCTGCAGGCTTGTTTTTATACCGTTTGCAGCAGTTTACGCATCTTAACAACTCAGCGAATCCGTTCATATGCTTTTTAAGGGGTGTCCGGTGCCTTTTGTAAATATAATGTATATATATATATATATATGTGTGTTTGTGTGTGTTTGTGTGTGTGTGTGTGTGTCTGTAAAAGAATATTAACATACAAGCAATCTACCTTCATAAACAAACAAATAGGGCCAAAAGCCTCCAGATAAAAAACAAACAAACTATAAAATGATTAACAAAATGACAAAACAATGTTAAGAAAATATTTTTAAAAACATTTACTCAGAACCCCTGGATCACTATTCAGGGAAAAACATCCAGAGGCCTTGAGCACACAAGTTCAGTTCAGGTTTCATGAGAATGCAAAAATCTCAGAAAAGCAGTAATGGACATCCAACTTAAAACAACACAAAATTTTAAGTTGGATGTCCATTACTGCTTTTCTGAGATTTTTGCATTCTCATGAAACCTGAACTGAACTTGTGTGCTCAAGGCCTCTGGATGTTTTCCAGTGAATAGTGATCCAGGGGTTCTGAGTAAGTGTTTTTATAAATTGTAACGTCCCTGCCCCGCAGGACGCACATGAGATAAGAGCAAGAACATACATCCGCGTAGTTCAGTTGGGAGAAAGCGACTTATTCCGGAATGAGAGGACCAGGGTTCGATGCCCGGCGTGGACAAAAATGACGGAGAAATTTACTTCGTTATATTGGCGCCCGAACTTCCCGGATGACCCGGCCGTTAAAGTTCTCGCAATGGTGTGATGTTCTTTCCACACCGCAAGACAAAAAAAATAAAAGAATCCCTTCTTCAGCGCTTCGAAAAATAAATGCGTGAGATGTTACGTTCCACACATTAAAACTGACTGGAATTTCTCCAATGTACGTTCTTTAGCAGATGACTGCCTACAGCGATACATGGACCCGACTGACCCGTGGCCATGCCCCCGGCCCTCTTTCGGGGGGGGAGATGTGACATTCCCGCTCCGCAGGACGCACATGAGACAAAGGCAGATAGCAGCGAGAACATACGTCTGCGTAGCTCAGTTGGTAGAGCGACTTATTCCGGAATAAGGGTACTCGGGTTCGATGCTCGGTGTGGACAAAAATGACGGAGAAACTTGCTTCGTTATAAAGTATTTTCTTAACATTGTTTTGTCATTTTGTTAATCACTTTATAGTTTTTTTTATCTGGAGGCTTTTGGCCCTATTTGTTTGTTTATGAGGGTAGATTGCTTGTATGTTAATATTCTTTTACATACACTAACTACATTTAATACTTGCAGCATTGCGCAGTTTTGTTGTAGTTTATAATATATTACATGAGTAAAAATTTAACTTTCCTATGCTATATTCTGTATATATATATACATACTGTATATAGGGAAGTAAGGTCAGGTGATGCGCAATATACTACATACAGCCTCTCCTTGGCCAATGTCAATCTCGCCTTCTCGTGGTGCATCCTGTTCCCACTAAAGGGGCTCTGACGACCGCCAAATAGCGGTATAACTATACCATCGGAATTAGAGGAAATGCTATCTCACACTCACCTACTCACTTGGCCAGCGTGGTGAGTTATGGCCAAACCCCTCCAAAATGACTCCACAACTTAAATCTTGGCCCTCAGTCTCCGGCAGCTGGAATGTACCTGGTCCAGGAAGCGGCCAGTGTGACATGAAAGCAGAGGGTGCTAAGAATCACCGGACGACAGGACTAGGCTGCCATCTGATGTTGACCTTGGCTACGTATAATGGAAGCTCCCTATCTTCTGATTCAAGGCTCCTTGAATTGGAAGAGGAACTACAAAGGATCAAGTGGGACATCGTGGGGCTAAGTGAGGTAAGGAGAAAAGGAGAAGATCTCATTGAACTGAAAAGTGTACATCTCTTCTATTATCGTGGGACAGATACTGGTAGAAATAGTGGTGTTGGATTTATAATAAACAAGAAACTGAAGGATAAAGTTGTAGAAGTCGAAAGTTCTTCTGACAGTGCTGCACGACTTGTTATCCAACTCTCAAGAAGATACCAGGCTCAGATTATTCAAGCTTCTGCACCCACCACAAGTCATCCTGAAGAAGAGATTGAAGAATTTTATAAGAAAATTCGTCATCTAGATAATAAAGGCAAGCAGTACTTGAAGATCATTAGGGGAGATTTCAATGCAAAATAGGGCAACGGCAACAGAACGAAACTTCAGTAGGTAAATTCGGTCACGGCAACAGAAACCAGCGTGCAAATACTCTCGTTGAGTTTGCAGAAGCAGAAGGGTTTTTCATCTTGAACTCCTTTTTCAAGAAAAAACGGCAAAGGAAATGGACATGGAGGCATCCCAATGGATTAACAAGTAAAACTGATTTTATTATGTGTAGCAAGAAATTTGTCATGGAAGACTGCAGTGTGCTAAACAAGTTCAACACATGTTAGTGATTATAGAATGGTAAGATGTAAGATGCACCTCAATGCTAAATTCGAGCGTGGCAAGATCGTAAAACAAACAAAGTGTATTGAAACGACCAACCTTTAAAAACATGGTAATACCTTCAAAGTGGAACTGAGGAACAGATTCACTGCTCAAGTAGGTCTAACGTCGGAAAAAGTGGACATCTCTGAAAGTAACAGAAAACTACCCAAGGCTTTTATGGAAACAGCAACAAAATTAGCTGAGTCTAAGAACAAGTTGTATACAAACAAATTATCAGGAAAAACCAAATTTCTGATGCGAAAAGAAAGAGAGATGAGGAAAACTAAAGGAGATGTGATTTCCAAAGTGGAATATATAGAGCTATGCAAGACGGTACGAAAAAGTATCACTGAAGATGTCATGAAATTTAACTGTGAATTAGTGAGGAAAGCAATTGAAAAAAACCAAAGCCTGAAAAGAGCAAAGGGACATCTGAGTAAGGGAATAAAACAGATTATGGCTCTGAGAAAAGAAGATGGAGCTGTAACAAGAAATAGAGGTGAAATTTTGTCAAGAGTGAAAGATTTCTACTCAAGACTGTATGAAAGAGATGATACATGTACTCCAGCCATTAGAAAAGGTACCAGAGTTCTTCCAGTCTTCCCAGCAGAAGTTGCACATGCAATCAAGAACATGAAACGGGAAAGAGCTCTAGGAGAAGATGGAATTACCGTAGACATAATACAAGAAGCAAGTGGAGAAATTGAAACAGTACTCGTCCAAGTTTTCACTCGATGCCTTAATGAAGGTAAGGTTCCTGAGGATTGGAACAGTGCTACAATTATCCTGCTACATAAAAAAGGTGACATTGAGGATCTCAGGAACTACAGACCTATCAGCCTCCTATCAGTGGTTTATAAAATCTTCACTAAAGTTCTTTCACACCGCTTGAAGGTGACAATTGACATGGCTCAACCAAGAGAACAAGCTGGATTCAGGAGTGGCTACAACACTATAAATCATATCCACGTACTGAGAGAACTAATTGAAAGAGCGAAGGAATATGAACTTTCATTATGCATGGCTTTTATCGATTATGAAAAGGCCTTTGATTCGGTGAAACCATCAGCAGTTACAATGGCTTTGAAATCCTGCGGTATTGAAGATGCATACATTACTATTATTTATAACATCTATGAAAATGCAAGTGCAAAGATTCGGCTATTTGAGAATTCATCACCCATAAAAATTGGAAAGGGAGTGAGACAAGGTGACACTATATATCCCAAACTCTTTAATGCCACACTGGAAAATGTCTTTCAATCATTGAACTGGGAAAACAAAGGGATAAAGATAAATGGAGATTATCTAACTTACATTCGTTTTCCTGATGACGTAGTCATTTTTGCAACTACCCCATCAGAGATGCAGTGTATGATCCAAGAACTTGCTGACAAGAGTAAAAAAGTGGGATTAAAAATGAACTTTCAGAAGACAAAAGTGATGTAGAATGCTTTTACAAGAAATGAAGATTTATCGACTGATGGGGGAAAGTTGGAGATAACCAATACCTACATTTATCTTGGACAGCAGATATCAAGTGAGGGTCACATTGAGGAAGAAATTAATCGGCGTACAAAACTTGCCTGGAAAGCTTTTGGAAGAAACAGTATAATTTTCAAGAGCAATATGCCATTATGTCTTAAAATAAAAGTGTTTGACGAATGCATCCTTCCAGTGCTTAAGTGTGGTGCAGAGACATGGACCTTAACTATAAGAGACATACAAAGATTGCAGACAACTCAAAGAGGCATGGAGAGATGCATGCTTGGTGTAACCAGGAGAGGTAAGAAGAGGAACTCTTGGATCAAAAAAATGACGAGAGTGGAAGCCATCATGATCAGAGTAAAATCCCTGAAACGGCAATGAGCTGGACATATTACCAGAAGGATGAACCACCGATGGACAACCAAAATTTTAGACTGGATACCAAGGGACAGGAAAAGACCAAGAAGAAAACCACATGTGAGATGGGTGGATGAAATTAGAAAGTATGCGGGAGTAACATGGAGGAGACTGGCACAAGACGGACTGTTGTGGAGGAAATTTGGGGAGACCTTCGTCCAGCAGTGGATTGATAAATGGTTGACAATGATGATGATATGAGGGGGGGGGGGGCAGTCTCTATGGCGTTGACCTTCGGATCAACTAGCGCGACTATTAACTCATTTTGTTTATCTTTTATATGTCTCCGAAAAACGTACTATCCAGCAAACACACACACACACACGATCTATGCATTACTTGAAAAACAGAATGTACTTAAAATAGTCTTTGATAGAAATGCATCGAAAGGAGAAAGAAAGATTTTTTTTCAATTGGATATTTAGGAGCAAATATACGGAATAAAATATATTTTGAATTTGATATCATCAGTATTTACGCTCCCTAGCGGAGAAATTGTGCATCTGAATAAGACCGGAATGCAAGGATTCTCAGCTTTTGAGCTTCTTAATGCAAAAAAAATTTCAATCGGACAAATAGTTTCAGCTACATGGCGTTCACAGACGGACGGTCGGACAAACCGGTAACATAAGCACGATCATTTTGTACAAGAGACGTGTTCTTAAATTTTGCTTTAGATTCGGTTTTTCGCAAGCTTACTTGCAGTCTAATGAATTCTGAAATAAAGGACACAAATGTTGCAGATTTTCCACACTCCTACATTTTTATGTATTTTGGGGAGGAGGTTTTTTTCGAACAACACGTGCAATTCATAGGGTGTACGCAGTGTCGCGTCCCTAATTTAGGACCACCAGTTGAAGGAAAGGGACAGAATCAGAGCCATAAGACAAGCTGACCACCCATGTGTTATCCGGGAGTCGAACCTGGGCCCATGTCGTTCGTAGTCAGAAGTCAGCGCCTTCGCCGCGGGAATGGCTGATGTATCACGAGAAATCATACAAGAAGATTTGTAAAAGAGAATAAAAAAAAAAAACAAACGCCGCAGACATCGTGTCATGCCTACAGCAGGAAATACACTATCTACCAACAAGTAATTGGACACCTGTGATAGAAAAGGAAAACGAAGTTTATTCACCTTCAATAATTGGCGGAGCCTCCACGAGCGGCGATTACAGCTGTGACCCTCCGGGGCATACTCTCAACCAGGCGTTGTACGACGGCTAGCAGTATTTTTTTCCACTCGGCTTGGACAAGACAAGTCTGTTCCTTCACCGATTTCAGACGGTGGGGGACCCCTTAAATCGACGCTCAAACTCGTCCTAGAAGTGCTCGATAAGGTTAAGGTCCGGGCTCTGCGCAGGCCAGTCCATTCGAGTAACCCCATTGTCACCATACCAAGCCATGGTGGACCTCGCAACATGACAGGTGGCATTATCATCCTGAAAGTAACATCGGTCCACCCCGTAAAACTGCCACAACGTAGGAAGCGCATGGTCATCCAAAATGGTGCAGTATGTCTCGGCGTTGAGTCTACCAGGTTGCGACCAAGGGTCCCGCGCCATACCAGGAGAAACACCCCCCAAAGCATAATTCCACCACCGCCGAACTTCACAGTTGGCACAATACATTCCGGCAGGAGGTGTTCTCCAGGCAGACGCCAAGCCCAGACCCTGCCATCCGAACGGTAGTGGGTGAACCTTGATTCGTCGCTCCAGAGAACCTGTTTCCACTGTTCAACGGTCCACTGTCGACGTTCTTTGCACCACGTTAGCCGAGCAGCGCTACTGGACTTGGTGATCAAAGGCTTGTGGGCGGCAGCACGTCCATGATAACCGAGCAGACGGACTTCCTTACGAATGGTATTCATCGAAAGAACACTCCCGGATGCCTGTTGAACCTCCTTGCGGATGTGGCCCATCGATTTGGTGCGGTTCTTTCGAATTTCTCTGGCCAGCACCCGTCGGTCTCTAACTCCCAGTTTTGTGGGTCTGCCGAGTAGGGGCACATTCCGACAGTCACCTCTCATCTTCCACTTTCCAATCACGTAGGCCACTGTCGATTTTGGGTACTTTAACACGCTGGATATGTCACGTATGAATCGGAAATTTCTGTGATACCCGACGATTACACCTTTCTCGAAATCAGAGAGCGCCGAACTGCATGGCATCTTGCATGCGACTGGTTGTGTTGCTGTTTCCCACACGATATTTAACGGCGGCGGCGGCGGCCGTGACGTGTATCAGGACCACTGATATCGTCGATTGCAGGGGTGTCCAATTACTTGTTGGTAGATAGTGTATATACTATTCGAGCGAAAGATATGAGGAAGAATTTACATAAACACTTGTCGGAAATTGTTTGTAATGCAATAAGGTGACCCTCGTTGCAGCTCTTGTACAAAAGAATATTAGAAGAAAGAGGAAATTTCGCGGTAAACAAATTTAATTGGTTTCTATACGTAATATCTTACTCTAAAAACATAACATTTTAAATTTACTCTTTTCCTACCCTGCATCGTGGTACACTCGTCTCGAAGGCGAAGCGTTCTGTACGAGAGCTTTATGATTTACATAGTGAGAACAGCTGCCGAAATTACTATGCGCAGAATATATGCGTGGCGATCACTGGTCTCCGATAATTAATCGTTGTAGGATTGAAAGCATGTAAGTTGTTACTATATGAGCTCCGTTCAATAGGAAATCACGTGTTATAAAAGTTAGGCATATTTAATTATGAATTTTATAAAAATTGTAGATGACAGGTACAACAAAATGGTTACATTTCTGGCCAAACTAACAGAGAACATGTATTGTATTTTTGGGAAACGAGTAAAATTAGATTACAGCAATCATCTTAAGTTTCAGTGGCGGTCTTCTGTCGCAGCTTACGTGACGGTGTTTACCATGGTGTCAAGGAAGACACAAATAAGAATCAGTGAATGAAATACGGGATTACACGATCGTACAATACAAATTTGGAAGACGTAAATCCGTTTATTGGTGTAAATATGACATGGATGTTAACATCCATGTCATATTTACATCAGTAAACGGATTTACATCTTCCAAATTTGTAAGACACAAATAAGTTTTTCAATTCTTTCTATAGAAATAACTATTAGTTGTGCAACTTAACTCTCGGCCACAGGCACGACATGCTGACAGCAAATTATAGCAAATCGAATAGGTACCTAATCAAGGAAATAATCCCCGTCATGTTGGATACATTTGCGCCATCGGTCAGGGAGCTCCCGAATGCCACTGCGGGAAAAAGAGGGCTGTTTCGTGTTGATAATGTCATCAATACTTGTGTGGACCTCCTCGACAGAAGTGAAGTGCGTATCACGCAGGTGATGTTACAGGGAGCGAAAGAGGTGATAATCCGACGGGGCGAAGTCTGGAGAATACGCCGGGTTGAACAAAAACTACCATCCCAGGTCGGTGATCGTGTTTAAAGTCGTTTTCGCGGTGTGAGGACGCACGTTATCCTGAAGCAACAGGACCGACTTTCTGCCATTGCCGGTGTATGGTCTTTTTGCCCCGAGTGCGTTACTCACACGAATGAGTTGCTGACAATAACGCTCAGCATTGACCGTTTCACCAGGTTTGAGCAACTCATAGTGTACGACACCGCGCTGATCCCACCATATGCACAGCAACAACTTCCTCGCATGAATGTTCGGTTTGGCGGTCCTAGTGGTAGTCTGACCTGGATAAACCCACGATTTGCGCCGCTTAGGATTATCGTAGAGGATCCACTTCTCATCACAGGTCAAAATCTTGTGGAGGAAATCCTTCTTCTTGAATCTGGAGAGCGAGGACACAGCAACATCGTAGTGCCTGGACTTGTTCGCAGCTGTGAGGTGGTGGGGCACCCAACGGCCCTTCTTGTGAATCCGTCCAAGCTTGTGCAGGTGCTTTGCAATGGCTTGCTGTGTTACTCCGAGTTCCTGGGGAAGCTCTGACTGTGTGCGACAGGGATCCGCGTCCAACAGTTATTCCAGTTCCTGATCGTTAACTTTATGTGGCTGTCCCGGACGTTCTGCATCACGGAGATCGAAATTTCACTGCTTAAACCGTTGGAACCACTTCTTAAACGTACTGTAGGACAGAGAAGCCTCACCCAAATCACAACAGATCATTTTCTGGGCTTCCGTGGCACTGTTTTTCAGCTGAAACGCGAACACGAGGCAATGCCTAAAATGGTGCTTCTCGAACATTGCTTTCACCGTCAACTTTCGTCCCTTCTGTCACTACAGCTGTGAACGGTTACGGTTGCCTGGAAAACTATTGGATGGAGCTGCAATCAGCCATTATCGAACACAACTATTTACATTTGGTGACGTTCTATGTCCGCTTGCGGTTAGGGGACGAGAATTAAGTTGCACACCTAATACGTTATGCACGCATAAAATCCAGTTTGTTCTATTTTCAGAGAATCTTTGTCTAACAATAATGCCACTCTGCTGTAAAATTCTATTTCCTATGGATAATTGTTACTTGGTAAAAGTTCAGCATGGAATAACTACAAATATGAATCGCAATTAAACAAAACGTGAGTTTTTCTTATTGCAGAAGTATTAGGTGTACAAATAAGTTTTAAAGCTTTTTTTGTGTGACGTATACCACTAATTTAAATATCCAATATTCCCACGCGTTGTTATCATGTGACCGTAACTGGTCCGGAATATAACATTTGACACAGACGTTTGCCCAACAGTCAAACGCACTTGAACAACGGTAGGTGACAGACGGGAAACGATACTGCATTTATTCGACACTGCTTTCGTTACGAATTTCATCAAGAAAAAAATTGCCACAAAAGCACGTGCAACAATCTGTTCTGTTCTGGGGAAGAATATTGTTTCGAAAAGCACGTGTGAGGTTTGGTTTAGACGGTTTAAAGCAGGTGATTTTGATGTTAGCGATCGAGAACGTAGGGGAATATTGCACATGAGGAACTGCAAGCATTGCTGGATGAAGATTCGTCTCCAACGCTAAAAGAACTGGCTGAACAACTGGGCATAACTAAGCAAACCATTTCCAATCATTTACGCGCAATGGAAAAGATTCAGACGGCAGAAAAATGGGTGCCACATGACCTGAGCCAGAGGAACAAGAATGACTGTGTCACGAAGTGTTTGAATTTGTTGAATAAACAACACAGGAAGTCTTTCCTTTGGAAAATCGTTACGGATGATGAAAAGTGGAAATAGTACGGCTATCCCAAACGCAAATAACACTGGGTGACATAGCGCCTTGAGACTATCATTTGTTCCGATCGATGCAACATGGTTTGTCTGCTGTACGGTTCCAGACATGTGATTAAATGCAAAATTGGGTTCACGACTTCACCGCGTCACACGACAAAGTATTCTTCATGGCTGGAATCAGTCAGCTACCCGACCGATGGCAGAAGGTGATAAATAATGACGGCTCATATTTTGATTCGTAAAGGTATGGTTGTTTTATCTCAATTTACATGTTGCGTTGTCTTAAAACGCTTTAAAACTTATTTGCACACCTAACAGGTCGAAGCTTTGCGAACTTCGCTGACGCTTCTCCCGAGGTGTTTGCATTCATCATTGCGCTCTTGTCCCTTGTAACACGAGTTCACAGTCACAGATTTGCATGTAAAGCAGCATGCCGCCAAGGAGAAAGGAAGTCTCAGTTTTTAACTTTTTGTTTTGGAATAAATACAGTGACAAAAAAAAAACTTATTAAACTTGTTTTCAATGAATCACTATAAGTTGATATTCTATTTTCTTTTCGCCATTTTTTTAACGCGATGCATCCTATTGAAGAGGAGTTCTTTAATAAAAACAATTATCCCTTTGTATTTCGTAGTCATCAGAATGAATAAGTTCAAAGTGTGAAAATATTTTCTACGGGCAAAGAGTTTTCTAAGCATCAGTACCCAAGTTGGTTCATCTCCATTTCGCATCAACTGTAATCGTTTATGCAAAGGTTTTTAAATAACGGAGTTAGTAGTATGTGAATTGTAACAACATATGTGACTTCACAGATATTTAAATTATATAATTAATAGGCGAGGTTTTACATTACATGTAAGTCACGCAATGTTAGCCCTTTTAATTTTGGCAACGGACTCATTTCTGATACAGGGTAGAGCAACTGACGAAAAGTGTTTATTACATCCAGGCTGGATTTGTATCGTAACAGATTCCTTACTCTGTGCGTAACCACATATCCCAGCATTCAAAATATCGAATAGCAGAGGAAATATGTTATTGTACCACAAATCTATACCAAAATATCGCAGTTCGATGAATTGGTGTGTAATTGTGGAGACACGTTTCCATTAAATAGAAAGAATCACTATGATGAAATCACCCAGTTATAACTTTAAATTTTATCTGAATTATTAGTTATCAGAAACATTAAATGATGAAATAGTGTCACATTCTACCATATCCATCTCTCGGTCTTTCAATGCATGCCAACCTTTCCCACCTTACGATATTCCAGCTATTTTCTGCGTAATGATAAAAGAGAAACTGCTTTTTTCTCGATGACTCTTTTATTTAGAATCACTCTAACATTTTTGACTAGAAATTCTGTAATGGAACTGTATGTCAGTTAGTAATATGCAACTTGTCACAACACATATAAGTTCACAGAGATTTAAATCACATAATTAATATGCGACGTTTGAATGACATGAGTCGAGCAAAATTAGCTCATTAATTTCGGCAACGGAGTCACTTGTGATGCAGGGTAGAGCAACTGACGAAAATTGTTGATTACTTCCAGGCTGGATCTGTATCATAACAGATTCCTTGCTCTGTGCGCAACCACATATATCCCGGCATTCAAAGTTTCGAATAGCACTGGAAATATGTTATTGTACCACAATATTGTGCCAAAACATTGCTAATCAAATGATTTGCCGTCTCATTGTGGCGACACGATTCTGTTAACAGAAAGAAATTTTATGATGAAATCACTCACCAGTAACTTTAAATTTTATCTGTATTATTAGTTATCAGAAACATTAGATGACAAGATACGGCCATACCCTACTGTATCCATTTGTAGGTTTTGAATGCAACTTAAAATATTCCGACCAATTTTCTGCGTTTCCACAACGGTCTGTCTTGTGCGTTTCCACAACGGTCTGTCACTCTTCCACAACGGTCTGTCACTCTTCCACAACGGTCTGTCTTGTGCGTTTCCACAACGGTCTGTCACTCTTCCACAACGGTCTGTCTTGTGCGTTTCCACAACGGTCTGTCACTCTTCCACAACGGTCTGTCTTGTGCCAGTCTCCTCCACGTTACTCCCGCATACTTACGAATTTCATCCACCCATCTGCCATGTGGTCTTCTTCAGGGTCTTTTTCTGTCCCTTGGAATCCAATCTGAAATTTCGGCTGTCCATCGATGGTGTGTCCTTCGGGCATGATGTCTTCCACTCTTGTCATTTTCCGGATCCACGAGTTCCTCTTCTTATCTCTCCTGGTTACACCAAACATGCACCTCTCCATGCCTCTTTGAGTTGTATGCAGCCTTTGTATCTCTCTTTTAGTTAAGGTCCACGTCTCTGCACTATACGTAAGCACTGGAAGGATGCATTGATTAAACACTTTTCTTTTGAGACATAATAGAATATTGCTCTTGAAAATTATGCTGTTTCTTCCAAAAGTTCTCCAGGCAAGTTTTATACGCCGATTAATTTCTTCATCAATGTGACCCTCACTTGATATCTGCTTTCCAAGATAAACGTACGTATCTGCTATCTCCAGCTTTTCTCCATCAATCGATAAATCTTCATTTCTTGTAAAAGCATTGAACATCACTTCTGTCTTCTGAGAGTTCATTTTTAATCCCACTTTTTTACTCCTGTCAGCAAGTTCCTGGATCATACTCTGCAGCTCTGATAGAGTAGTTGCAAAAATGACTACGTCATCATCAAAACGAATGTAAGTTTGATAATCTCCATTAATCTTTATCCTTTTGTTTTCCCAGTTCAGTGATTGAAATACCTTTTGCAATGTGGCATTAAAGAGCTTCGGAGATATGGTGTCACCTTGTCTCACTCCCTTTCTAATTTTCATGTGTGTTGTATTTTCAAACAGCCGAATCTTTGCAACCAATAGGCCGAGACCCTACCACGAAAACCATCCTCACATGAGTACACTGCCAACTCCAAACTTGTTAGTAGGAGCAGTACACTGTGGTAAATAGCGTTCTCCCGGCTGCCGCCATACGCACACACGGCCATCAAGCTGATGGATCGTGTATCTGGATTCATCAGTCCATAGGACCCGTTTCCACTGATGTACGGTCCACGATAAATGTTCTTTACACCATTCTAAACGACGAGTAGCATACCGAATGCAGATGGAAGGTTTATGAGCAGCCTCACGACTACGTTAACCCATGGAATGAAGTTCTCTGCGAATGGTACGTGTACATACCGAGGTTCCGGCATATTACTCACCTGTACACTGAGGTCTTGTGATTTACTCCGTCGATTAGCTGTAACGACTCTCCTGAGCTTCGACTTCCTCTATCACTGATTTTCTTTGATCTGCCGGTACGTTTTGGTGCTTCAGGCAGGCCATGTGTCTTCCACTTATTCAGCACATCCAAAGAGTTGACTTGGGTGTTTAAATGCATCTCGTTTTCCCTTATGAACAATCCACTACTAAAACACTCAACAATCTTTCCTTTCACAAAGTCAGTTCTCCTCCGCCGCGACATTTTCACTCAACCTCACAATGCGATATGATCGCGGTCAACTGCAGGCTTGTTTTTATACCGTTTGCAGCAGTACGCGCAACTTAACAGCGCAGCGGCTCCGTTCATTTGCTTTTTAAGGGGTGTCCGGTGCCTTTTGTCAATATAGTGTATATATATATATACGTACTGAGAGAACTAATTGAAAGAGCGAGGGAATATGAACTTCCATTGTGCATGGCTTTTATCGATTATGAAAAGGCATTTGATTCGGTGAAGCCATCAGCAGTTACAATGGCTTTGAAATACTGCAGTATGTGAAGATGCATACTTTAATATTATTAATATCATCTATGAAAATGGAAGTGCAAAGATTCGGCTGTTTGAAAATACAACACACATGAAAATCGGAAAGGGAGTGAGACAAGGTGACACCATATCTCCGAAGCTCCTTAATGCCACATTGGAAAAGATATTTCAATCACTGAACTGGGAAAACAAAAGGGTAAAGATTAATGGAGATCATCTAACTCACATTCGTTTTGATGATAACGTAGTCATTTTTGCAACTACTCTATCAGGGCTGCAGAGTATGATCCTGGAACTTGCTGACAAGAGTAAAAAAGGTGGATTAAAAATGAACTCTCAGAAGACAAAAGTGATGTGCAATGCTTTTACAAGAAATGAAGATTTATCGATTGATGGAGAAAAGCTGGAGATAACAGATACGTACGTTTATCTTGGACAGCAGATATCAAGTGAGGGTCACATTAATGAAGAAATTAATCTGCGTATAAACTTACCTGGAGAACTTTTGGAAGAAACAGCATAATTTTCAAGAGCAATATTCTATTATGTCTCAAAAGAAAAGTGTTTAATCAATGCATCCTTCCAGTGCTCACGTATGGTGCAGAGACGTGGACCTTAACTAAAAGAGACATACAAAGGCTGCAGACAACTCAAAGCCGCATGGAGAGGTGCATGCTTGGTGTAACCAGGAGAGATAAGAAGAGGAACTCGTGGACCCGAAAAATGACAAGAGTGGAAGACATCATGATCAGAGTTAGATCCCTGAAATGGCAATGGGCTGGACATACTGCCAGAAGGACAGATCATCGATGGACAGCCGAAATTTTAGATTGGATTCCAAGAGACAGGAAAAGACCCAGAAGAAGACCACATGGGAGATGGGTGGATGAAATTCGAAAGTATGCGGGAGTAACATGGAGGAGACTGGCACAAGACAGACCGTTGTGGAAGAGCGGAAGAGGCTTGGAGAGACCTTCGTCCCGCAGTGGATTGATAATGGTTGACAATGATGATGATGATGATGATATATATATATATAGCAAAAACAACAATGGGGAAAAGCAAAAACCAAGAACAAATTTGAAATTCCAAAGCTCCCTAGGCTTCATAAAAGAAAAGATCAAATCAAAATAGAAAGGCGAAACCAAGAAGCAAATTTTGAAAGAAAGAAAGAAAAAAAAAATGAAAAAAATTGGTGGTTATTGTTCTTCTGCTCGTTCTCCGATTTTTTTGTTTTATTTTTTTCTTTCTTTCAGTGTTTGAATCTGTGGAATACACAACACAGAAAGTCTTTTCTTTGGAAAATCGTTACGGGTGATGAAAAGTGGATATGGTACGACTATCCCAAACGCAAAAAAACACTAGGTACACCCCGGTGAAACAACGACTTCGACACCGAAACGTGATATTCCCTCCAAGAAAGTTCTGCTGTGCATCTGGTGAGTTATAAAGGGTGTGTTCTATTATGAACGATTGGAAGAGAGTCAGACTGTTACTGCTGATCACTACAAGCAACAATTGCTGCGATTGAACCAGGGAATCTGTTGGAAACGTCCATTCACAGGCAAAGGATTGCATCAGGTGAAATTACTACATGACAACGCTTGGCCGCATGTCGCGAAATCGGTCAAGGAAACGTTATTGACGCTTGGTTGGGAAGTTTTGGAGTACCCGGCGTATAGTTCCGACATAGCCCCTTGAGACTATCATTTCTTCCGATCGATGCAACATGGTTTGTCTGCTGTACGGTTCCAGACATGTGATTAAATGCAAAATTGGGTTCACGACTTCACCGCGTCACACGACAAAGTATTCTTCATGGCTGGAATCAGTCAGCTACCCGACCGATGGCAGAAGGTGATAAATAATGACGGCGCATATTTTGATTCGCAAAGGTATCGTTGTTTTCTCTCAAATTACATGTTGCGTTGTCTTAAAACGCTTTAAAACTTATTTGCACACCTAATAGGTTGAAGGTTTGCGATCTTCGCTGTCGCTTCTCCGGAGGTGTTTGCATTCATCATTGCGCTCTTGTCCCTTGTAACACGAGTTCACAGTCACAGATTTGCATGTAAAGCAGCATGCCGCCAAGGAGAAAGGAAGTCTCAGTTTTTAACTTTTTGTTTTCGAATAAATACAGTGCCAAAAAAAAACTTATTAAACTTGTTTTCAATGAATCACTATAAGTTGATATTCTATTTTCTTTTCGCCATTTTTTTAACGCGATGCATCCTATTGAAGAGGAGTTCTTTAATAAAAACAATTATCCCTTTGTATTTCGTAGTCATCAGAATGAATAAGTTCAAAGTGTGAAAATATTTTCTACGGGCAAAGAGTTTTCTAAGCATCAGTACCCAAGTTGGTTCATCTCCATTTCGCATCAACTGTAATCGTTTATGCAAAGGTTTTTAAATAACGGAGTTAGTAGTATGTGACTTGTAACAACATATGTGACTTCACAGATATTTAAATTATATAATTAATAGTCGAGGTTTTACATTACATGTAAGTCACGCAATGTTAGCCCTTTTAATTTTGGCAACGGACTCATTTCTGATACAGGGTAGAGCAACTGACGAAAAGTGTTTATTACATCCAGGCTGGATTTGTATCGTAACAGATTCCTTACTCTGTGCGTAACCACATATCCCAGCATTCAAAATATCGAATAGCAGTGGAATTATGTTATTGTACCACAAATCTATACCAAAATATCGCAGTTCGATGAATTGGTGTGTAATTGTGGAGACACGTTTCCATTAAATAGAAAGAATCACTATGATGAAATCACCCAGTTATAACTTTAAATTTTATCTGAATTATTAGTTATCAGAAATATTAGATGGCAAAATGCTGTCACACTTTAACATATCCATCTCTTGGTCTTTCAATTCACGTTAACCTTTCCCATCTTATGATATCCCAAACTATTTTGTGCGTGATCATACTTGTGGAACTGCATTTTTCTCGATGACGTTTTTTTTTCTGAATCACTCCTATATTTTTGCCAAGAAACTCTGTAATGGCGTTGTACTCTAGTTAGCAGGACGTGGCTTGTCACAACACATATAAGTTCACAGAGATTTAAATCACATAATTAATATGCGACGTTTGAATCACATATGAGTCGAGCAAAATTAGCTCATTAATTTCGGCAACGGAGTCACTTGTGATGCAGGGTAGAGCAACTGACGAAAATTGTTGATTACTTCCAGGCTGGATCTGTATCATAACAGATTCCTTGCTCTGTGCGTAACCACATATATCCCGGCATTCAAAGTTTCGAATAGCACTGGAAATATGTTATTGTACCACAATATTGTCCCAAAACATTGCTAATCGAATGATTTGTCGTCTCATTGTGGCGACACGGTTCTGTTAACAGAAAGAAATTTTATGATGAAATCACTCACCAGTAACTTTAAATTGTATCTGTATTATTAGTTATCAGAAACATTAGATGACAAGATACGGCCATACCCTACTGTATCCATCTGTAGGTTTTGAATGCAGCTTAAGATATTCCAACCAATTTTCTGCGTAATCATGCCTGACAAATTGATTTGTTTTCTCGATGACTTCTTTAGTGTGAAACACTCGCATCGTTTTGACTAGGAACTCTGTAATAGCACTAATAGCTAATAAATCACTGGGCGCCAAGTTCAAGACAAACACTATATTGGAAAAAGTCGCCGGACACCTAGAAGAAAAACACAACATAGCATTTATTGACATACATTAGTACGGTGTCGGTCCACCTTTGGCCTTAGTGTATGCCCTGACCATACAAGACAAGCTTTCTACAAGGTTTTAAAACACATCGATAGGTACGCGTTTCCGTTCAGTACATAATGCTGCAGCTAACTGTTGCTTAGTAGTAGGCCTGGATTCCAAAATTTTTATGCGGCACTCCAGTTCATCCCATAGGTGCTCTATGGGATTAAGATTAGGTCTTTGTGCTGGCCCATCCTCACACGATATGGAATTATCGTCAAACCACGCCGTAACAGTCTTTGCTTTATGGCTCGGTGCATTATTCTGCTGGTGCCAACAAGGGTCGGTTCCATAGTATTGCCACAGAGTTGGTAGGGCATAATTGTACAGAATATCGAGGTAGACGTGCTGGTTAACAGGTTTATTCACGACAACCAATAGGCCGAGACCATTCCACGAAAACCATCCTCACACGAGTACACTGCCAACTCCAAACTTGTTAGTAGGAGCAGTACACTGTGGTAAATAGCTTTCTCCCGGCTGCCGCCATACGCAGACACGGCCATCAAGCTGATGGATCGTGTATCTGGATTCGTCAGTCCATAGGACCCGTTTCCACTGATGTACGGTCCACGATAAATGTTCTTTATACCATTCTAAACGACGAGTAGCATACCGAATGCTGATGGAAGGTTTATGAGCAGCCTCACGACTACGTTAACCCATGGAATGAAGTTCTCTGCGAATGGTACGTGTACATACCGAGGTTCCGGCATATTACTCACCTGTACACTGAGGTCTTGTGATTTACTCCGTCGATTAGCTGTAACGACTCTCCTGAGCTACGACTTCCTCTATCACTGATTTTCTTTGATCTGCCGGTACGTTTTGGTACTTCAGGCAGGCCATGTGTCTTCCACTTATTCAGCACATCCAAAGAGTTGACTTGGGTGTTTAAATGCATCTCGTTTTCTCTTATGAACAATCCACTACTAAAACACTTAACAATCTTTCCTTTCACAAAGTCAGTTCTCCTCCGCCGCGACATTTTCACTCAACCTCACAATGTTATATGATCGCGGTCAACTGCAGGCTTGTTTTTATACCGTTTGCAGCAGTACGCGCAACTTAACAGCGCAGCGGCTCCGTAAATTTGCTTTTTAAGGGTGTCCGGTGCCTTTTGTCAACATAGTGTATATATATAAATATACGTACTGAGAGAACTAATTGAAAGAGCGAGGGAATATGAACTTCCATTGTGCATGGCTTTTATCGATTATGAAAAGGCATTTGATTCGGTGAAGCCATCAGCAGTTACAGTGGCTTTGAAACACTGCAGTATTGAAGATGCATACTTTAATATTATTAATATCATCTATAAAAATGGAAGTGCAAAGGTTCGGCTGTTTGAAAATACAACACACATGAAAATTGGAAAGGGAGGGAGACAAGGTGACACCATATCTCCGAAGCTCTTGAATGCCACATTGGAAAAGGTATTTCAATCACTGAACTGGGAAAACAAAAGGGTAAAGATTAATGGAGATTATCTAACTCACATTCGTTTTGATGATAACGTAGACATTTTTGCAACTACTCTATCAGGGCTGCAGAGTATGATCCTGGAACTTGCTGACAAGAGTAAAAAAGGTGGATTAAAAATGAACTCTCAGAAGACAAAAGGGATGTGCAATGCTTTTACAAGAAATGAAGATTTATCGATTGATGGAGAAAAGCTGGAGATAACAGATACGTACGTTTATCTTGGACAGCAGATATCAAGTGAGGGTCACATTGATGAAGAAATTAATCGGCGTATAAAACTTGCCTGGAGAACTTTTGGAAGAAACAGCATAATTTTCAAGAGCAATATTCTATTATGTCTCAAAAGAAAAGTGTTTAATCAATGCATCCTTCCAGTGCTTACGTATGGTGCAGAGACGTTGACCTTAACTAAAAGAGACATACAAAGGCTGCAGACAACTCAAAGCCGCATGGAGAGGTGCATGCTTGGTGTAACCAGGAGAGATAAGAAGAGGAACTCGTGGATCCGAAAAATGACAAGAGTGGAAGACATCATGATCAGAGTTAGATCCCTAAAATGGCAATGGGCTGGACATACTGCCAGAAGGACAGATCATCGATGGACAGCCAAAATTTTAGATTGGATTCCAAGAGACAAGAAAAGACCCAGAAGAAGACCACATGGGAGATGGGTGGATGAAATTCGAAAGTATGCGGGAGTAACATGGAGGAGACTGGCACAAGACAGACCGTTGTGGAAGAGCGGAAGAGGCTTGGAGAGACCTTCGTCCCGCAGTGGATTGATAATGGTTGACAATGATGATGATGATGATGATATATATATATATATATATATATATATATATACTTAAGAGCAAAACTGAAGACTAAGGAAAAAATTTTAGAATTTAAAACGAAGGGTGCAAAATAACCTGAAAATCAAAACGCGCAACGCAGCAGTTTTGAAAATTCAGAATTCACATTCTATAAAAAAGATACCTAAGCAAAAAAATACATATATAATTTTGACTCACACCTAGTACAACATAGAAAAGGTTATGTATCTACCTGTGTGAGTAAAAGGAGAAAAGATAAAAAAATAAAATAAAACAACTGAATGTAGAAGGTGTCGAGAATACTGAGCCTTGGCTTTATCAAGGAGTTTTTGCTGGTCCTTGATAAAGCCAAGGCTCAGTATTCTCGACACCTTCTACATTCAGTTGTTTTATTTTATTTTTTTATCTTTTCTCCTTTTACTCACACAGGTAGATACATAACCTTTTCTATGTTGTACTAGGTGTGAGTCAAAATTATATATGTATTTTTTTGCTTAGGTATCTTTTTTATAGAATATATATATATATATATATATATATATATAGCAAAAACAACAATGGGAAAAAACAAAAACCAAGAACAAATTTGAAATTCCAAAGCGCCCTAGGCTGCATAAAAGAAAGATCAAATCAAATTAGAAAGGCGAAACCAAGAAGCAAATTTTGAAAGAAAGAAAGAAAAACAAAATGAAAAAAATTGGTGGTTATTGTTCTTCTGCTCGTTCTCGGTTTTTTTGTTTTATTTTTTTTCTTTCTTTCAGTGTTTAAATCTGTCGAATACACAACACAGAAAGTCTTTCCTTTGTAAAATCGTTATGGGTGATGAAAAGTGAATATTTTACGACTATTCCAAACGCAAAAAAACACTAGGTACACCCCGATGAAACAACGACATCGACACCGAAACGTGATATTCCCTCCAAGAAAGTTCTGCTGTGCATCTGGTGGGGTATAAAGGGGGTGTTCTATTATGAACGATTGGAAGAGAGTCAGACTGTTACTGCTGATCGCTACAAGCAACAATTGCTGCGATTGAACCAGGGAATCTGTTGGAAACGTCCATTCACAGGCAAAGGATTGCATTAGGTGAAATTACCACATGACAACGCTTGGCCGCATGTCGCGAAATCGGTCAAGGAAACGTTATTGACGCTTGGTTGGGAAGTTTTGGAGTACCCGGCGTATAGTTCCGACATAGCGCCTTGAGACTGTCATTTGTTCCGATCAATGCAAAATGGTTTGTCTGCTGTACGGTTCCAGACATGTGATTAAATGCAAAATTGGGTTCACGACTTCACCGCGTCACACGACAAAGTATTCTTCATGGCTGGAATCAGTCAGCTACCCGACCGATGGCAGAAGGTGATAAATAATGACGGCGCATATTTTGATTCGCAAAGGTATCGTTGTTTTCTCTCAAATTACATGTTGCGTTGTCTTAAAACGCTTTAAAACTTATTTGCACATCTAACAGGTCGAAGCTTTGCGAAATTCGCTGTCACTTTTCCCGAGGTGTTTGCATTCATCATTGCGCTCTTGTCCCTTGTAACACGAGTTCACAGTCACAGATTTGCATGTAAAGCAGCATGCCGCCAAGGAGAAAGGAAGTCTCAGTTTTTAACTTTTTATTTTCGAATAAATACAGTGACAAAAAAAACTTATTAAACTTGTTTTAAATGAATCACTATAAGTTGATATTCTGTTTTCTTTTCGCCATTTTTCTAACGCGATGCATCCTATTGAAGAGGAGTTCCTTAATAAAAACAATTATCCCTTTGTATTTCTTAGTCATCAGAATGAATAAGTTCAAATTGTGAAAATATTTTCCACGGGCAAAGAGTTTTCTAAGCATCAGTACCCAAGTTGGTTCATCTCCATTTCGCATCAACTGTAATCGTTTATGCAAAGGTTTTTAAATAACGGAGTTAGTAGTATGTGACTTGTAACAACATATGTGACTTCACAGATATTTAAATTATATTATTAATAGGCGAGGTTTTACATTACATGTAAGTCACGCAATGTTAGCCCTTTTAATTTTGGCAACGGACTCATTTCTCATACTGGATAGAGCAACTGACGAAAAGTGTTTATTACATCCAGGCTGGATTTGTATCGTAACAGATTCCTTACTCTGTGCGTAACCACATATCCCAACATTCAAAATATCGAATAGTTGTCTAAATATGTTATTGTACCACAAATCTATACCAAAATATCGCACTTCGATGAATTGGTGTGTAATTGTGGAGACACGTTTCCATTAAATAGAAAGAATCACTATGATGAAATCACTCAGTTGTAACTTTAAATTTTACTTGAATTATTAGTTATCAGAAACATTAAATGATGAAATAGTGTCACATTCTACCATATCCATCTCTCGGTCTTTCAATGCATGCCAACCTTTCCCACCTTACGATATTCCAGCTATTTTCTGCGTAATGATACCAGAGAAACTGCTTTTTTCTCGATGACTCTTTTATTTAGAATCACTCTAACGTTTTTGACTAGAAACTCTGTAATGGAACTGTATGCCAGTTAGTAATATGCAACTTGTCACGACACACGTGAGTTCACACATTTTTAAATCACGTAATTAATATGCAACGTTTGACACCACATATAAGTCGAGGAAAATCAGCTAGCTAATTTTGGCAACGGACTAACTAGTGATACATGGTAGAGCAACTGAAGAAAAGTGTTGATTACGTTCCAGCTGGACCTGTATTGTAACAAACCCTTACACTTTACTTAACCACATATTCCAGTATTGAAAATTTCGAATAGGTCGAAATATGTTATCTCGAATATGTGAAAATATGTTATTTCGAATAGGTAGAAAGATGTTATTGTATCATAGCCTTGTACCAAACGAAAGATTGCTGTTCAATTGATTTGGTCTTTCATTGTGGAGACAGGTTTTTATCAACAGAAAGAAACCCTATGATGAAATCACCCAGTTATAACTTTAAATTTTATCTGAATTATTAGTTATCAGAAATATTAGATGGCAAAATGCTGTCACACTTTAACATATCCATCTCTTGGTCTTTCAATTCACGTTAACCTTTCCCATCTTATGATATCCCAAACTATTTTGTGCGTGATCATACTTGTGGAACTGCATTTTTCTCGATGACGTTTTTTTTTCTGAATCACTCCTATATTTTTGCCAAGAAACTCTGTAATGGCGTTGTACTCTAGTTAGCAGTACGTGGCTTGTCACAACACATATAAGTTCACAGAGATTTAAATCATACATTTAATATGCGACGTTTGACGACACATGTAAGTCACGCAAAGTTAGCTTGCTAATTTTGGCAACAGACTCACTTGTGATACTAGTGATAGAGCAAATGACGAAAAGTGTTGATTGCGCCCAAGCTGCATCTGTATTGTACCAGATTCCTTACTTTGTGAGTAACCATATACTCCTGCATTCAAAATTTTGAATAGCGTAGAAATACTGTATGTTATTGTACCACAACACTGTACCAAACAAAACATTGCTGTTCGAAGGATTTGGTCTTTCTTTGTGAAGACCCGTTTCTGTCAACAAAAAGAAATGCTATGATGAAATCTCTCATTTACTTGTATGACTTTAAATTGCATCTGAATTATTAGTTATCAGAGACATTAGGTGATAAAATACTTTCATACTCCACTGTATCCATCTCTTGGTTTTTCAAGATACGCAAACCTTTCCCACATTACGATATTCTAACCTACGTATTTTCGTACCTGAGAAATCACTTTTTTTTTTTTCGGACTTTTTTATTCTGAATCACTCCTATATTATTGACCAGGAACTTCGTAATTGCTGTAATGGCTAGTAAATGACACACAGCTGGCCTTAGCGCCGTGACATAAGTGACGTCGCACAGGACGCCAAGTAGAGGACATCAATCTGAACTTTTCTTTTTTTTGTATATTTTCACCTTTTTTTTTGTATTTTGTGAATTGGTACGTTATATACATACACGGTCGAGTCGCATTACTGTGACCACCAGCTCATATCCAGAGTAACCGCCGTGTGCAGCGCGGACAGCAGCTAGACGGGCTGCGAGTGCCTCAATAAGGTGCTGGAAGGTTTTCATAGATATGTGGAGCCATGATAACAGTGCTGGAAGGTGAGTGGTGGAGGATCCGTAGAGCGAACAACACGATCAAGGTGGTCCCACAGATGCTCAATCGGGTTTAAGTCTGAGGAATTAGGGGGCCAGGGAAGCCCTTTGAAGTCTTCATCGTCGTTGTTCAAGCACTCTCGGACACTTCTAGCTGTGTGACACGTCGTATTGTCGTGCTGGAAGATCCCATCCACCCCAGGGAAGACAATTAGCATGTATGGCTGTACGTGATCTCAAGGATGGATTCATTAAGAATTCGATCCATAGTGCCTTCCACAGGTATGAGTGAGCCCAGAGAATGCCAAGAAAATATTCCCTACACCATAACGGGGCCCCCACCAGCTTGTGTTCTGCCAACAATGGTTGAAGAGTGTTTGTTCTCCGATGTTTCTCGCCTTATACGCCAACGTCCAACGGTACGATGAAGCAGAAAACGTAACTCATCGGAGAAGGCAATCGTTTGCCAATCAGCGGAGGTCCAACTCCGATACTACCGTGCAAATGTAAGCCTTTCCTACCTATGCACCTTCGTTAGCATAGGTGCAGTGACCATCCGTCTGCGTAGGAGCCCCATGCTCAGCAGGGTTCGCTGAACTGTCGTTTTAGACACACTTCCGATAGCCCCCTGGTTCATTCGGTCAGTGAGTTGTTCCACTGTAGCGTGTCAAACGGCCCTCACGTACCTGTAAAACTGACCTCTCACATCAAAGGCACGTGGTGCTCCGCAGTTTCCACATCGCTTATTCGCAGTAGTGCCATTTCTCCAATCACGATGGGCTTCAATCACAGCAGCACGCGAACAGTTCACAAAATGCGCTGTTTCAGAAATACTGCCACTGCTGGACCGAAAGCCGATAATCATCCCTTTTTGCAAATCTGATAAATGGCTTCTTTTATCCATGACAGCAATGAGTGATATGTTTTCAGAATTCCTACAGCACACCTGATATCTCCTACTTTTTAAGTCAACGCGTTGTTGACTTAAAAAGTAGGAGATAGGCACAATAATGTGACTCGACTATATATATATATATATATATATATATATAATGCCAATATTCGGGATGTCCTGGGTGTACGGCGCGCACCCACACAGAGTCGCAATTTAATCTAAATTATCGATATTATTTTTTTGGGGATTTATTTGTAATAAGACTAGCCAGAGTTTGTCCTAAGGCTTTGAGTGGTGATTAAAATGAATTTCCCGATATAATGTTTTCATTAGGAGGCCAAGTTTCGTTCAATGAGCATGTCGCATTTGAGCTGAGATCTTCAAGTGTGCGGTTTCGAGGCCACATACGCGAAGGTGTTCAAGCAACTCTGATGATACAAGGGCTGTCCAGATGGCGCTGCAGGTTACGTTCTTATTTCGCTGTGGTTTCAAACGTAACGGCTGAACTCTCAGGGTGGGCGCTAGCCAAAAGGAGCACAGCTGGCAGTCCCACGGAACACTGCACCTGAACGTTGTGATATGAGTTGCTGTTTTTTTATTGGAGGGGGGGTATGTATTTCTAATGAAACTCGCCGTTTGTTTGTACTAAGGCTTTGCTTGTGTGGGTAAAATTAATTCTATGGTGCAGTATTTTTGTGAAGAGAAGGTTCCTTGTCGCTTCGTTTTGTAAACAAAACATTGTAAGTAATATTTGCAGCTGTAGGAGTGTTGTTTTATCAGCAGATACTCCAGGTCGTTAAAGCAACTAATACAAAGCTCTCCAGATGTTTTTATTTCCTTGTAGTTTCAACGCAGAGGCTAAACCTTCCAGGGTGGGCACCTTTAGAAATCACCACTTTTGCGTTTTAAATAGCGTGGAGTCATGAACACAATGCAATGTTCTGCAAATCTTATGTCAAATTTTGAAGATGACAATCCGATTTTTGGCGTGAATGTGACAAGGATGGTAAGTCAGATAATATTCGAAAACTTGAAAATTTTCTTCGTCCTGGAGCGGAACTCGAATTCGCGTCTCCCAGAAAACGCCCGGGTATGCTAACCACTACACCGCCCAGAACGACCAAGTTTCAAGTTTCCGATCAATTTGAATATAACCATCACAGGATTCGCTAGTCGAAGCAACCGGCATTCATGTTTAGCGAATCTGGAGGTTAAGAATCTTATCCCGTGTTTGACCGGAGAAGCAGATAAATCATGAAAGAAATACGGGATTACGCCATATAATACACATTTTGAAGATGACAATCCGATTTTTGGCTTAAATGTGACAAGGATGGTAAGTCAGATAATATTCTTAACCTCCAGATTAGCTAAACATGAATGCCGGTTGTTTCGACTAGCGAAATCTATGATGGTTATATTAAAATTGATCGAAAGCTTGAAACTTGGTCGTTCTGGGTGGTGTAGTGGTTAGCATACCCGGGCGTTTTCTGGGAGACGCGGATTCGAGTCCCGCTCCAGGACGATGAAAATTTTCAAGTTTTCGAATATTATCTGACTTACCATCCTTGTCACATTTACGCCAAAAATCGGACTGTCATCTTCAAAATTTGTATTATATGGCGTAATCCCGTATTTCTTTCATGAAATCTTATGTCTTTAAGTGTTGTACTTCCTTTTTTAAATATTTTCTAAATGTAGGGCAAGAAGTTTGGAGCGCCTCTATGTATGAATGTATGTATTTCTTTAAATTAATGTTGGTGCAAATCAGTGCGCCCTGGTTAAGAAAATACTCAAAATACTCTTTTGAATAAGTAAGACAAATTTGGCAATTATTGTAAGAACGTGAGACATACAGAAAAAATAATTAACCATAACGAAAATACTATATTGATACAACCATGTTCAGAAAGATAATTGTTTTTATTTGGCCCTAGACGGAATAATGTATTTTGAAAGAACATAATTTGTTTCCTTTATCAATCCGATGAATAAAGAACAAAGGCATTCCTGGGAGTGGTCCGAAACCCCTGGATCTCCCCTGTGTGTACGCTACTGCTCCGGGATAAGGAACCAGTGTCTTCCCTGGGATTAGTCGCCCTAAATTAGGGAAGATCACTATCATAGCCCTATGAATTTATTATAGTGGACCTTAAATCTCGAAACAAACAAAAAAACAGATGCTCAGTTTATTACTCTTCTGCTGTTGACATCCATGTGTAAAATTTGTACATGCAATTGCAATCTATTTTGCAATACACTCTACTTAGAAACATGATATGTGGTTTACAACACACCTTTGTTCATGGGAATGTAGCACCATTCATAATAAATGCTGGAAATGTCCTCCATCGATATCCAAACACACTCGAACATGACGCTGCATATTCTCGAATGCCCTCCGCAGCATGTCATTCCCAATAGTCCGGATTGCTGTACTGATGTTGCTTTCTAAGTCTCCTAAGGTGCGAGACTTACTGCTGTAAGCACAACACTTCACATTTTACATAAGAAAAATCGAGAGGAGTCAAATCGGGTGAACTATGTGGTTACAGCCCTTTGGAGATGACTCGTTACAGTTAGTTATAACGTAAAGCTTTTAAATCGGTTTCAGGAACGACTCTCAAGAATCAAACGGTGTCGGTTACATTTATTGCGTGACTAAAAGATCGTCACAGTTCTTACATTTTCTGTAACCAAATATCCTGCTATTCATATTCTGAAGAATATTTGAATAGCTGATATATTTTATTGTACCACAAAAGGAAACAAATCATTCACGAAAGATTGACTTGCTGTTTCTATGTGGAGGGCGTCTTTCATTTGTTTTGATTAAAAGAAAAATATTATATTCATTTTATTTCGATAACTGAACATTAAAATGTAACAGCGGGAAAGTCCAGGTTCATATTGTGTAGTATTTCGAGGAGAAATATAACGTTACCGTTTCAAGTTTTCCTGCATCTTAATGATCAGAAGTTTTGTGACTGTGATTGCAGGAAACATCGTGCATAAAACACCTATTGATAAAGAAAGGGAGAAACCTCTAATTGCTCCGCTTGCCAATAATGAACATTATTCCTACACCTGGTTCAGTATTGTACGCGGCATGACGCAAGAGGGTCAATTTTGTTTTCAATGCATCTTTGCCTTCAATGATAGCCCAGACAATGACGAACAATTCCTTGAACGGGTTCATTTTAGCGATGAGTCCACATTTCACGTATCAGTGCCAGTTAATAGACACAACGGGCACAAATGGAGTTCGTGAAGCCCATATGTCTCGCAAACTCATATTGGTGACAGCCGCAAAATTCTTGTTTGGTGTGAGCTTATGCGCAACCGCATGGAAGGTTCTTTTTGTTCCTGGAACAACTGATCATCAAAATGTGTACTTACATATGCTGCAAAGTTTTTATGTGGCTCAAGTCGAAGACCTTCGGCTCGTTGTCATCTTTCAACCAGACAGAGCTCCTCCCGACTGGGAAACAAGTGTGGGTGACTACTTGGATGCTATGTTCCCAGGAAGCTGGGGCGTTCGAGATGGCCTGATTCTATGGCCTGTCGTTTCACTTGATTGTCTTCGGATCTGTCTGTGTGTGGTCTTGTCAAGATGGAGAGCAGGGCCGTACCTACTGGGCTGGTAGGAATGGTAGCCTCCTCGCAGAAAGGTCGTACTTGAAGAGTAAATCCGTGTTCTGAGGAACACAAAAGTAGCTATGCACAACATATGAACAAATTTACTGAGAATTTTAACTAAAAGAGAAATGTCATACGCTTTACTACACTCACGGACAATAAAATTTGCGCACCTGGAAGAAAACATGCAACAACCGCGAAACTTTTCATATAGCTAGTGCGTGCTGGTATGCAAATGATCCACGTTTGGTGCGAGTGCGCATGACCGCAGCTCCTATGGTAGCACTGCAATCATGAACCGGCAGCCTTATAAACCGGCGTGTAGTCGATGCCCCATGTAAGCGAAAAGCACCCCGGTCTATTCAAGCAAGAATACAGAGTGACAAGAATGCCGGGAAGATGTCAGAGACGTCGATTTACGCAACTTACGGACTTTGAGAGAGTCCTGATCATCGGGCTGAAAACCGCAGGGTGGTCGGCGCGCCGTATAGCATGTCACGTGCATCGTTCTGACCATACCGTCCGACAGTGTTGGTATCAGTGGACACGTGATGGCACTGCCACACGGCGGAGCGGCTCCGGACCGACCAGGAGGGCAATCGGTAGAGAGGATCGACGGATCGTGCGCCAGGCACGAACGGTCAATAATCATGTACGGGGGTGGAGGTCCCCGGGTCAACGGAACAATCCTAACCTCGCACCATATCTCCTCCACTGCAGGCATTATGGTCGAAGGAGCCACTGCCTACGATAGCCGATCATAAAAAAAAATTACACTCAGCACACCCGATGAGATGCAAGTTGGCGGCTTTATATTACTTAATACGACCTGCTTATACACATTATTTCACCGTTATGGCACGTAAAATTGAAGTACAGGAAATTTCAGTCATCTCTGAAGAACATGGTTATGGAAGGAATTGTATAATAAAAATCCATAGAGATGTGAATTGGCCAACGCAACCTTAGTACGTGAAACTAGACAAGATAAATTTGTGGGAACTGTTCAGTACTTACCACAAATCTCTAATATTCTGAGAAATGCTTGCCATAAAGTTAATCTGGCTTTTGGTGAAACAACGAAAAACTTATTCTGAATTGTAAAAACGGATCGATGCCCAATCTCCACCTTACATAAATCTGGTGTTTACTGTATTCCTTTAAGATGTAACGAATCCGACTCCGAAAGCCAAATGTACATTGGATCCACTTAGCGTACACTGGGAGTCCGTCTGTCTGAACACAAGTATAACATCAGATGCCACTCGTCTGCCACCGCCCTTTCGCGACTAGTGACGTGTTACTGAGATTATCACTCCAGGTCTAACAGATTAACACTCCTGGCCGAAAGCTTGGTCATATCCCATTTTAGAGACAAGTGTTGTAATGAAGATCTGCCCACGTATCTACCGCTGTCTTGGAGACACCTTGTGATGGATTTCAGATAAGGACCTACTGACAATTTTATTCAATCCATGTCATAATATTGGTAAGTGAACAATTCTGAATCTCTTCAAAGTCCATGATCAAGCGCTATACTTGTTTGCTTTTTGCACCTTCATGTATATAGTGTCCTGATGTCTTGCGCCCGTTTGCAGTGTTGCATCTGAAGATGGGTTAGCCCGCCCTACCGAAAGATCAAGTGTAATTTTTTAGCATGTATATTTTAAGGTATGTTACATTTCTTAACTTTTAGAACACGTGTGAACATGTTTTTAATCGTGAACATGTTTTTAATCGTCGTTTCTACAGATTTAATCATCAGTAACATTATCAATCCACTGCTAGATGACGGTCTCCCCAAAGTTATTCTACAACTCGTGTCACTCCAGCATACTTTCGAATTTCAACCATTTATCACTCATGTGTTTTTCTTTTAGGTCTTTCCCTGTCCCTTGGTATCCAATCCAGTCTAGTATTTCAGTTGTCAGTTCTTATAAATATATTCAGCCAATTACTACTTCAGAGTCTAACTTGGTCATGATTAATCCGTATACGAATATAGAGGGAGATTCATAAAGAAGTATACAGTTTCAACTCACTATAAAACAAGAACAATGTAAGATATTTTATGTTACCTGTAACAGAATTGTAGTGGGAATGTTTCAAGTATTTTTAGGGACAGTCACAGATGTTTTATGTGTGCACCCTTAGTCACACGATACACATCGAGTCGGTAATCCATATCCGCTCAAACGCGAAGTCAGATATCTGAATCAAGTGTATGAAAATGATTCCATACTCGGATGGAATTTTCTTATCGGTTCTTTTTTATTTCTATTTTATTTTTAGTATTTGATGTAGAAATAACTCTTTTAATTCCTTTATTTCCTTTTCAGTTAAAAAATAATTGCAAAACAGATAGAAAAAAAAGAAAACTAACTTTAATATTAGATTCTTGTTGGTTTGAGAATTTTTGGTTGTAAAATTAGGTGTGAGAGAGGTTTTTCATATTTCTACTGCACTTTGTATGGACTCATTTTCAGCTTCATTCTCAAAATTCTCCAGACAGTGGGCTGTGAAATCTGCATTTCGCGAATAACCCTCCGCGTTGATTTTCCTGGGCTTCCTTGAATGGCTGTGCAAACACTATCGACGACTTCTTCCGATACACGCGGTCGTCCAGGACTTTTAAGTTAGCACAAACAGCCCGTAGTTTCAATTTTTTTATTCCAATCGTAGACAGATTTTCTGTTTGGAGGTTCTTTTCCGAATCGTGATCGACAATGCCGTTGGACAACAGTTACAGATTCCTTCAATGTAGAACTGCTATTAAAAGCAGAGACAATACTGTTCGTCACGTATTGTCGCTGCTTTTAATAGCAGTTCTACATTGAAAGTCTTTGGCCACGTAATATCGCGCCATATGCCTTTTTTTTTTTTTTGCGTATGGGAATATAAGGTTACAGATTCCGTTTTGCTCAATTCAAGAACACAAAACGACTTCTCCACTGCAGACGCTGCCATTTTGGCTGACTAGTCACGTGACACGCGCGCTATCGCCTACGTCACTTCCCTCAGTAGCGGGACACACAAACTTTAGGAGTACATCTACCTAACGGTTCGCAGTTGTGGTCCGTTTCTTCAACTGTTACTGTTTTACAGCATCTGGAAACTGTATACTTCTTTATGAATGAGGGTGTATATTTTCATATGGTATGTGTTTGGTGGTTCAGTCTTCTACTTTATTCGAGGAATAAATCAGTGACTCCGAAGATCTGGCTTAAAATCAAATTATTTACTGAGTTTTTTTACCTTAACGTACTTTCGAATGCTGAGATAATCATACCTTTTGGTGTCGGACAGCTGAAATGTTAGTCATCTTGTCTTAGGGTCGGAGATAATTTGCTCCCCCATTGAGCAAAATATAACTACACTTCACAAATGTTTCAAATCATATTGGGAAGTATTTTTATTCCACAGCTTAGAGCGATTCACATAAACTTTTGGGAATTGCTGCTCAGCTGTGGGTAAAACATTACATTCTGAAAACACTCAGTGATTTGAGTTTCTCATCGAGAGTTATACAGAAACGGAGCATGGAAAGAAAAATATTTCTGACGGTTTGGAATTCTTGTTAAGATGACTGACGACCGCACGAGTCACAGTGAAACATGTTTTTTTACTGTTTAGGATTTTTAGTTGTGATTCATAGATTTTAAATAACTAATTCATCAGCCTTCCGTCGACCTGAAAATGGAATTAAATATTTAAAAAAAATATTTCAGTTCAATTTAATGTTTTTGTAAAATATTACCTGTGCTGTTTTTGCAGTATATTCTAGCTAAAACTAAAAAAATAACATAAAAAAGTTGCAGAAACCGTTTACTCTGCGTTGTACGCATCGAAAATACGTCAAAAGTTTAGACTAAATGTCAAAATTCAGTAACGTATGTGACGTATAATCTAATTTAACTTTCATTTTTAGTTTCTTTCTGTAGGTAAATTTGAGTTCATTCTCTTTAAGCGTTTTCTACCTTAACGTCATATTTTCTCACTCGCTGATGTTTTGTTGGCAGCACTCTTGAGGTCAGAGTGCGTGTTGACAGATAAGAACCAGAGATATACTATAATGTTGTAGCAAGCAGCGAAAATTATGGTGGTGTGGTTTGCGTAGTAATGATATATGATATGTAGAGTACTGCCGCAAATTGTTGTTGTTAATGGATGTAAACAAGTTGAACCAATGTTGCTAAAGGCTTAGTATTGTAACTGATGTGGATGTGATCGTCTTTGAAGTAATACAAATTTTGAAGATGACAATCCGATTTTTGGTGCAAATGTAACATGGATGGTAAGTCAGATAATATCCGAAAACTTGAAAATTTCATCATCTGCAGCGGCACTCGAACCCGCGTCTCCCAGATAGCGCCCGGGTGTGCTAACCACTACACCACCCAGAACGACCAAGTCTCAAGTTTCCGATTAATTTGAATATAACCATCACAGGATTCGCTAGTCGAAGGAACTGGCATTCATGTTTAGCGAATCTGGAGGTTAAGAATCCTATCCCGTGATTGCCCGGAGGAGCAGATAAATCATGAAAGAAATACGGAATTGCACCATATAATGCAAATTTTGAAGATGACAATCCGATTTTTGGTGTAAATGTGACAAGGATGGTAAGTCAGATAATATCAGAAAACTTGAAAATTTCATCATCCTGTCGAAGCCGCGTCTCCCAGATAGCGCAGGATGATGAAATTTTCAAGTTTTCGGATATTATTTGACTTACCATCCTATTTATTTTTACACAAAAAATCGGATTGTCATCTTCAAAATTTGTACCGTTTAGCATGTTTATGCTTTTCCTGGAACAACCAATAAAGATAATTCATGTGAGTAATTGAAGTCTTCTTACTTCTGGCGGTTGGGTCGACTAATTTAGCTCAGTGTATAATTAAAGATTTTTGTGTGCTAGGTATCCAGTGCTTAAGACTTCGAAGTTAAGGTGCTACGAGTTCAACTGACTATTAGTACGATAGATGGTGTTTTAAGTAGGGAAGTGGAGACGATTAAACGATAAACATTATATGCAATTTACGAAAATATTATCAGTAAGTGTTTTGCTCATTAGGATTCACACTGAAACGGTTTAGTTGGGAAATTGGGGATAGGCACCAGCTGCGAAACTGCAGTCATCGATAAATAAAGATCTGTGTACCACTACGCAAATAAAATGTAAATGGTGTTCTATGTACTTCATATTCGGAATGTGTGTATCAAATAATTTCTATCACTACTGAATTTCTTTGCGCATCATACATACCTTTAGTACTCAAAGCGACTGGCAATACGTACTTCGAATATGTAACTTTTTAGTGTCATCATGATGCATTTTTGAGTCGCTGCTCTTAAATGCGTAAACACAATACTTTTTTTTATCTAGGTGGGTAATACCTGACTGCTGCTTATTTTATTTCTTTTCGCAGAGGAGGTAGGGGGTGCAGATTGAACGACCACAGTGAGTAGCTCAGAGTGCTATATACTGTAAGCAGTAGCTCGTTCCTAATTTAGGGTTCCAGGTATGAGACAACGCCATTGGACAAACATACCACATATGCCTCCTCCGGGACTCTAGCCCAGGGCCCATTTTGGACGACTTATCAGAGTCAGAAGCCTCAGACTACTCGCCCACCTGGGCGATATAACATCTCTTCGGTGTTGTGTCTTCGTGTGTAATGTTAAATATATTGGAATATATATATTTTTTATTTTTTGACGACCACCGTGAGCTACTCAATGGGCTATAAGCAGTCCCCCTTCCTTAATTTGGGGCCATTGGTTCCAGGGAAGGCAGAGAGCCAGTGCCCTAAGACAAACACATCATCCATGCGTCACTGGGATTCGAACCCGGACCCCTTTCGGACGAAAGATCAGAAGCCATCGCTTAGACCACTGCGCCAACGGTGCAGCTTGGAAAATATAGAGCATGAAGGTTCAGATATTGCATTTCGAAATTGAGGTCTGGATAGAATAGATCATAACTAAATTAAAATATATGGAATTTCTTATCTTATAATTCTTCCACGAGGTTCCTGATTTATTGGTACATTAAAGGAGAAAACCAGGGATGGTCACCTGACTGCAGGATAATACCAGCAGCAACGGTCATAGTTGGACGCGGTTTGACTCACGGATGAAGACATGCTTGTCATACGGCAATGAATCTGTATGACTAAATTAAGGAACGACTACTGATTATCCATATAACCTTAAATACTTGGAGTAGAGTAAGGGGGAGAAATGCAGCGCTAAATGTCCCCTTAAAACGAAAGATTCCTTTTATTTCTATTTCTAGATGATACTGCGACAGAAGACAACGGGCGACTTACATTCAGATACGTAATATACTAAAAGTACAATAAAGAATACGAGTACAGTAAAGAAATACCACAAAACAGCAGTTTTATATGTGTTTGAAATTAAGTGATGTCTAAATGGTATTTTATCGGTGGCAGAGTTTTCTGTGGCAGCAGTTGTCTGAAATTAGGTGATGATGGTCTAAGGTATTATATATGTGGCCCGAGTTTCCCTATTCGTTCGAGATGGGCCCATGATTCGGGTCCAGGATGGGGCAGGGGTGGTTTTTTCGATGATGCTGGCATTTTCTGTGCCTGAAACTAGTGGACCCAAATTTGGTAGGGACGACTGCTTAGAACCATCCGAGTTGGTCATAGTGGTGATTCAAACCCCAAAACTAATAATTAATTCTCCAATGAAGAAAAGGACACTATTTAGATTAAGAAAAAGTGGTTTTTACAGTTTTATCAGGAGCTATAACGAAGTAAATTTCTTCGTCATTTCTGTCCACGCCAGGATTCGAACCCGGATCCCCTCATTCCGGAATAAGTCACTCTACCAATTGAGCTACGCGGACGTTCATTCTGATTGCTATGTGCCTTTATGTCGTGTGCGTCCTTCTGGCAGGTACGTCACATCTCCTGGTACGTTACAGAACGTTTAAATCGTTTGTGAAGAAATGAAATTATTATTACGGTGTGCATCAAGAAAAAGAGAAACAGCTGCTTGTTGAATTATAGAACTACTTAGAACAGTGAGATGAAGAATGCCGAAGGTCTCTCTTACATGAACCTCTTAGTGAGATGAAGAATAGGTCTCTCTTACATGAACCTCTTAGTGAGATGAAGAATAGGTCTCTCTTACATGAACCTCTTAGTGAGATGAAGAATAGGTCTCTCTTACATGAACCTCTTAGTGAGATGAAGAATAGGTCTCTCTTACATGAACCTCTTAGTGAGATGAAGCAATCAGGTCTCTCAATCAGGTCTCTCAATCAGGTCTCTCTTACATGAACCTCTTTGTGAGATGAAGAATAGGTCTCTCTTACATGAACCTCTTAGTGAGATGAAGAATAGGTCTCTCTTACATGAACCTCTTAGTGAGATGAAGAATAGGTCTCTCTTACATGAACCTCTTAGTGAGATGAAGAATAGGTCTCTCTTACATGAACCTCTTAGTGAGATGAAGAATAGGTCTCTCTTACATGAACTTCTTAGTGAGATGAAGAATAGGTCTCTCTTAGTGAGATGAAGATAAGGTCTCTCTTAGTGAGATGAATAATGCCAAAGGTCTCTCTTACATGAGGTTTTTATAAAGCTATTGAGAGGACGTAAACGTCCTCTCAATAGCTTTAATAAAAACCAGTACAATACAATTATATGAATAATAATCTAATTATCAGTATTATTTACAATTTGGAAGCCAAAGATGAGTTGTCAGTCTTTGTATAAAGACCGTACAGTTTGATTAGTCTAGTTACTACCTTTATTTTTTGTGCTACAGTTTTTTCCAGCAGCAAACTAGGTTCCCCTTTTTTCCCCTTTAATTTCATTTAGTTGTAGCATCTAGAATTAATTCAGAGGACACCCTCTGTACCTTGTTCCATGGGGTCCGCTCCTTGCTGCTTTGGGGAGAGGGGAAAGTCTCATCTGGCACCTATTTTGTTTTTAATAATTTGAAAACTTGTTAGGTAGGTTTCTATTAATTTTTTTATGTTTCTTCAGGTTTTCACAACCTTTATATAGGTTGAAAGAAACCCGATTTAATTTTTCGTTTGATGTTCTCGTGTTCATATATTTATGGTCGCGGTCGTTTTTTTTTTTTCTGATATTTACGTTCAAACTTATGACACAGATTTTATCCATATGCATATGAAAGGAGAATATGAAATGGAGATATAAAATTACTTATCGCAGGATATGACTTTCTTGTGAAGACTGATTTGCTCTGTGTATCTCTGTTTGAAATACATACTTTTTCAAACAAATTATTACAAAATACCTAGTTCAGATTGTCATTTTGCAGCATGTAGAATGTAAATGTGAGGGATCATATTTTTCTTTACTTCTAAAAATAATATCTTTGTGAATATTGATCATAACTCAGCGAACATCGAAATGTGATTTACCTTACGATTTCTTGAGAAATTGTATTAGAATGACTTAAGTGAACGGAAAACATAGTAATGTAAGTTACTCTGCGATGGAACGGCACTCTTTGCCCGTTACTTGACGCTGCTGTAACCACCTTTCCAATGATGTATAATATTATACAGCAAAGGAAAAAACAGATTCTGTACCACAAAAACTAAACAAAGCAGAGAGCTCTCTGCATTGTGATCATTTGTGGATGAAACAGGAAGTTTAACACAAGCAAATGAATATAACACACTCTAGAGTGAATATAAGGATTACACTAATATGCAAGGTTTTGTTGTTTTGAAATGAATAGGTGTATCTGAATGGATTTCCTGCGCAGATTCCGAAAATGACCTTCAAAATTCCGTATCACGTCAAGTTTTTTCACAAATGACGGAAATGTGAAAATTTAAAAAAGCGTTATTTTTGAATGACATTGTTATATGGCAACGTTTGTAACGTGTGAAAATGTTCTCTGGAGGGGCGGAATGATTGTTTAAGGAATAGATAAACATAGATATATAGCTGATAATGGAAATGCAACTGTTTTATCTGTATGACGTCACGATTTGCGCCACTCACAAAGGCAAAACATGAGAGAATGTTATCTTGGCACGGCAGTATGACTCATACCTCACGCCACTGCTCCCTTCTTTCTATTGGTCACATGTGGCGCCATTCGGGGCAGATCGTGTTACACTAGTCAGTGCAAAGAAGGGACTGGTCCCGTTCGGTTGTTTCTTTGTGGCGTGTGCAATGGCTTCACGTTGTTGTGTAAATCATCCAGACATATTTTGCTACATATGTAGCTGTTATACGACAGGAAAAAACAGAGGCAAAATATTACGCCTTTCGTGAAAAATGCTTATTTTCAATACTTCGGCATTAAACTAGCAGATCAGGACAAAGTTTGGTCTCCTCACAATGTGTGCCGTGCATGTGTGGAGGGGTTTCGAAACTGGAAAAGTGGAAAAAAGGCATCAATGCCGTTCGGTGTACCCATGGTGTGGCGTGAGCCAAAAAATCACAGTGACGACTGCTACTTCTGCACAGTGAATATCGTGGGCCATACCGGAACCAGTAAACATAGCATTGTGCATCCAAATATCCCATCTGCCATAAAACCAGTGCCCCATAGTGAATCAATCCCTGTGCCATTCCCGTACAATATCAAGCCTCCAGTAGACACCGATTCAGACGGTGATACAAGTGATGAGATGTACCAACCGGACAGCATGGAGGATGAAACCCCAGTGCCATTTACATAGCATGAACTGAATGATTTGGTTCGTGATCTGAATTTACCTAAAGACGCAGCAGAGCTTTTAGGATCACGACTTCAGTGAAATAATTTACTATGTCCTAATACGAGATTCTCCTGGTACGGACACCGAGAAGCAGAATTGGTTCCGTTTTTTGCTGAGAAGGCAGTTTGGTATATTGTCGAGACATTCCGGTAGTCATGAAGTACTTCAACATTAATTACAATTCAGGACAGTGGAGGTTGTTCATAGATGCCAGCAAGTACAGTTTTAAAGGTGGCGAAAAAAACATTGTTTCACTTCCACTGGTTGATCCCTCGAAAATACTGTTGCCACCTTTACACATCAAACTTGGATTAATGAAGCAATTCGTGACAGCTTTAAGCAGGGACAGTAAATCTTTAATGCTTTCAGTATCTTGGTGGTAAGTTTCCATCAATCACGTCTGAAAAAATTAAAGCTGGCATTTTCATATGCCCTCAAATACGAAAATTAATGGCAGACAACATATTCGAGGAAATCATGAGTGAGTGCGAATTGCGAGCATGGACTGTATTCAGAAATGAGGTACACAACTTTTTGAGAAACACGAAGGCTTCAAATTACACCACTTTAGTCGAGGACATGCTGGAATCCTATGAACTGCTTGGTTGCAACATGAGCGTCAAAGTTCACTTTCTTCATGCTCATCTAAATTACTTTCCTAACAATCATGGTGATTTTTCGGAAGAACATGGCGAGAGCTTCTATCAGGATATTAAAGTGGTGGAAAAGAGATACCAAGGAAAGTGAACTGTACATATGATGGCCGACTATTGTTCGATGTTGAACAGAGACTGTACGGACGCACACCGAAGACAATCCGAAAAGAGGAAGTTTGAAGGGAAGTCCAGTGGCGAATGTTAGGTATGTTTGCTTTTGAATATGTATTTATGTTTATCTATTCCTTAAACCATGATTCCGCCAATCCAGAGAACATTTTCACTCGCTACAAACGTTGCCATATAGTAATGTCATTAAAAAATAACGGTTATTTAAATTTTCACATTTCCGTCATTTGTAGAAAAAACCTGACGTGATACGGAATTTTGAAGGTCATTTTCGAAATCTGCGCAAAAAATCCATTCAGATACACCTATTCATTTGAAGACAAACAGAAAAATGTTGAAAAATTGCCGATCAGTGTTATTTACACTGCAGTTTGGAAGCGATTGATGAGACTATTTGACTCCAGACTGCCAAACCAGGATTTCCAGCAATTGTTATATGCATTGTGAATTAAAATATTAATACTGGCCTCATCGGGCCTTTATTACTGTTGTAGTAAGTGAAAATTAGTCGTGAAATGAACTAAAGGAACAGGTCATCTGCGATCCCCCCCGCCCCTGTGGCGCAGTGGCCTAAGCGCGGGATTCTGATCATTCGACTTAGTTGAGTCCGAGTTCGAATCTCGGTGAGGAATGTATCTTTGTGTTTGTCTTTCGGCACTGGCTGTCAATGTGTTACTTGGTCAACACTGGCTCTCTGTGTACATTGGTGATTTAGCATACTGTAAACCCTTGTTCGATGTGTACTTGTTCCTAATATGGTGGTAGAAGTCATACACTATCTACCAACAAGTAATTGGACACCCCGGCAATCGACGATATCTGCGGTCCTGATACACGTCACGGCCGCCGCCGTTAAATATCGTGTTGGAAACAACAACGCAACCAGTCGCATGCAAGATGTCACGCAGTTCGGAGCTCTCTGATTTCGAGAAAGGTGTAATCGTCGGGTATCACAGAAATGGCCGATCCATACGGGACATATCCAGCAAGTTGAAGTACCCAAAATCGACAGTGGCCTACGTGATTGGCAAGTGGAAGATGAGAGGTGACTGTCGGAGTGTGCTCCGACCCGGCAGATCCACAAAACTGGGAGTTAGAGACCGACGGGTGCTGGGCCAGAGAAATTCGGAAGAACCGCACCAAATCGATGGGCGACATCCGCGAGGAGTTTCAACAGGCATGCGGGAGTGTTCTTTCGATAAATACCATCCGTAAGGAAGCCCATCTGCTCGGTTATCATGGACGTGCTGCCGCCCACAAGCCTTTGATCACCAAGTCCAATAGCGCTGCTCGGCTAACGTGGTGCAAAGAACGTCGACAATGGACCACCATTAAACCGGGAAAACAGGTTCTCTGGAGTGACGAGTCAAGGTTCACCCTCTACCGTTCGGATGGTAGGGTCTGGGTTTAGCGTCTGCCTAGAGAACGCCTCCTGCCGGAATGTATTGTGCCAACTGTGAAGTTCGGCGGCGGTGGAATTATGTTATGGGGGTGTTTCTCCTGGTATGGCACGGGACCCTTGGTCGCAATTCCTGGTAGACTCAACGCCGAGACCTATTGCACCATTTTGGATGACCATGCGCTTCCTATGTTGGGGCAGTTTTACGGGGTGGACCCATGTTACTTTCAGGATGACAATGCAACCTGTCATGTTGCGAGGTCCACCATGGCTTGGTATGGTTACAATGGGGTTAATCGAATGGACTGGCCTGCGCAGAGCGCAGACCATAACCCTATCGAACGCCTCTGGGACGAGTTGGAGCGTCGATTTAAGGGGTGCCCCCACCGTCCAAAATCGGTGAAGGAACTGACCTTTCTTCTCCAAGCCGAATGGAAGAAATTACCGCTAGCCGTCGTACAACGTCTGGTTCAGAGTATGCCCCGGAGGGTCGCAGCTGTAATCGGCGCTCGCAGAGGCTCCAGCAACTATTGAAGGTGAATAAACTTCGTTTTCCTTTGCTATCACAGGTGTCCAATTACTTGTTGGTAGATAGTGTATAAGGATATCTTAAGAGCATATCTTCTTCTTGCCCTGGTTATGATGAAGCTGGCGTTTAACACTTCTGTGTTTAGAGGAAGAATATTTCATTATAACTAATCATGTATAGAAACAGAATTTGTTTTGCCGTATAGCTACAGAAGTTGTATTTCATAGTTATGGATGCCGAAAACAGAAAGACTGATACTTTTTTTTTCAATTTCAAGAATGTCGGTATCCTATCACAATGTTAATCAAGAACTCACTTATAACGGCTTGAAAAGAAGAATCAATCAGTGGTCTTGTGCTAATTAAAAACAAGTTAGTAGAATCATGCAATGTACTAATTATGATACACTTTCCAACATACCAGAAATCATTACTCAACTTATGAGGATAATGGCTGTGGAATAAATCTCGCTCCTGTTAACTGACCTTTGACCCCATTTCGATGATATTCAACAGAACCGATTCAGTGCACTTCCGAAACAACATACTGAAGATTTAACGGAATCGAAGTATTTTTACGTAAGTTATGACGCATAGGGGTGATGAAATGGATCCCGCTCCTATGTAATGAGCTTTGACCCCATTTCGCCCATTTTCAACAGGACTCGTCCCCAGGTTGTCCCCTACCACATACTAAAAGTTCATTATAATCGAACAATTTTTACGCTAGTTATCGTGCGGATAGACAGACAGAAAAAAGGACAAAGCTGGAGCATATACGCTTTTTCAACCTACGGTTGGAAAGTGTAAAAAAGCACAGTGGTGTAGAGCGAATCTCCTTTACGTCTTCAATACATTTCCCTTCCTACCCCATTCTATTCCGCCCCTCCCCCTTTTACTTTCTTATATTTATTGTATAAAAAAGCATAGTGATCGGTCCGAATCAGACTTCCGGCATGCAAGGAACAATAATTCACTATTTAGTAAGAAACCACTGAAATGTTGGGGCCAAAAACAGAAATTAGCCCTATATTATTGAGTAAAATGTGGTTGGAAGCAGAAACTGATTTTGAGTGCAATGGTGAAAGTCATTTATTACTGGGAGCCTTAGTTCTCGAGATATTTGTATAGGGGCAGGTTGAGTACAGCACGTACAATTCTATACTTCTCCTCTGTACGAGCGGTAGAACATCCTCCGGATATTTATTGCTTTGACGGATTTTTTCCGCCTGTGTGAAACGGGCCTAAAGCCACAGAGAGAAAAATTATTTCCTTTGCTTCCATTAAGAGGCACTGGTAACTAGATTAAATTCACTGAGACTCACAGCTAGACTCCTTAATAATGACCAGATAAATAAAATTCCCAATTGCATTAATTTCCCCACTGCAATATCTCTACCTCAGCGTTCATAACAACAGTAGGAAAAGCTGTTTTCTGCTGTTGTTAAGAACGTTAGTTTTTTTTAACAACATCTTTCTACTGTTGTTAAATTGAGAAGGGATTTAGAGACTAACTCTACTTTCAAACAAACATGGGGCGTTAATTCCACTAATTGTGCAGTTTTCCTCTTGCATTTTTTTTATTGGAAAAGAATTATCGGATATTCGCATCCTAAAAGGGAAGAAATGCTACATAGGGTTTCCGAAACGAGTGCCATCTAGTAAAAAAGAAATACAGGTAGGCTCATTTCTGATTGAGCCGTCAGTTTGGAAGTAGGACAACGACTTGCAGATCCGAAAGCTGAAATGAGCTAGTCGAGTATGGTTTCAAAGTATTTATTTATTGTTCTAGCCAACACAGGTCTATGATATGAAAAGTAGCTTACATAATTTTTACAAATAATGCTGGATACATTGCGAACACAAAGCAGATCGATACACGAATATCCCAACGTGGTGCTCTGTTCACTTGCTCTTGCCTATCGTTTTGATTTTCGCCACTTTTGCTTGCGTTCTTTCAGCAAACGCCGCGGCGTTGTCGAAAATGTTAACCCGTTCACACGAAAACAATTTTTAAAATTTTTAGTTTAAACCACTGCGATGGGTTTTTTATATATTCGAAAAGATCTCGTCGAGAGCTTTAAAACGATACCACGCACAGTCGTTTTGCACTCACGGTTATCCCAATAAATCGCGATGTTGTCAAAAGTGTTCACCAGTTCACAAGAAAACAATTTTTAAAATGTTCAGTTCAAACCACTGCGAAATGTTCTTCGTATATCTGAAATATCTGAATAGATCTCGTCGAGAGCTTTAAAACAATACCACGGACAGTTGTGTCGCGTTTACGGTTGCCGAGATAGACTGAGTCAAACGCGGCGGCACATCCAGAAATATTGCATCATCTCCCCGTGCACAGGGGACGAAGGGTGCGTCGCGCGCACGTTCTGTATTGCAGTACGAGAATCGGACTCCATGCTGTTTACGAACATGCTAGCAGGATTAGTGCGCGGCACGTATTTTGAACGCTATAAGGTATTCAATTGGGACCTATTTTTGTCAGATGTGGTCAGCCATAAGTCGCCCCATACTTTCCGCAGAGTTAGACGTAGTCCTACGTCTAAAGTACCGGAACACCGTTTCGGGAGTTTCGGCCCCACTACACCACTGCAATCGGTTGCTTTGTAATGCGTGGAGTTAATTTGTCAGTTATATATATTGGCAGATTGGAGATTTTCCCCTATCTGTAAGTCGTATAACTGCATTTCCCATTTTTGTTTAAAATAATTTTTAAACAAGGAAATGAAAAATAATTATGTACCACAAAATAACCAATGCAGACATCGTCGTGTGCATTGCTACCGTTTGTGGATAAATCAAGGTTATTTAATGAAGCTCGTTTAACTCACGTAACAACACACCGATACGCGATTACATTATGACCACCCCCAGCCAAGAGAAATGAGCGCGAATGGAGACCGAACGGTGTCGCAGTTGAAGTTCACAGAGCAGTATATATAGAACCCGAGGACGGCTTTCGGTTAGTAGAGTGTTCGGAGTCAGAATGGGAAAAGCTGCCGATTTATCGGAGTCTGATAAAGAACAAATTGTGATGGCACGGCGCCTGGGAACTAAGATCTCGGAAACGGCTCGGCGTATGGATAGTTCACGTGCTGCTGTAGTGAGTACATATCAGAAGTGGTGCACAGATGGCCAAACGTCGTTCAGTAGTGCGTTGTTCGCAGCTCATTAATTCCACAGGGGAACGAAGACTGTCGGGCATTGTTCACAGCGACCACAGGGCCACACTGCGACAAATCACCCGCAGCTACAACAGTGGTGATCAGGGCAATGTGTCACAGCACACAGTTCATCGCAGCCTTCTGCGCATGGGCCTGCGTAGCCGAAGACCCAGCAGGGTATCCATGCTTCCTGCACGTCATCGCCAACAACGCATGAAATAGGCCTACGATCATAGAGATTGGACAGCGGATGAATAAAAGAAAGTGACTTGGTCTGTCGAATCAAGATTCCTGGTGCATCTCGGAGGATGTGGCACATGGATGCACTGTTGGGCGAAAACAGGCCAGAGGTGGCTGTGTTACGCTGTGGGGGATGTTTCCTTGGGACACTTTAGGCCCCCATTATCCCAATAGCACATTCCCTGACAGCTATCAGGTACCTGAACCTCGTTGCGGACCAAATTCACCCATTCATCGCAACTGTCTTCCCTGCTAGTGATGGCCATTACCAACAGGATTATGCGCCATGCCACACTGCCAGAATCGTCAAGGAGTGGTTTGAGGAACATGCTGGGGCTTTTCTGTTAACGCCCAGACCTCCAAATTTACCTGACATGAACCCAATCGAACATTTTTGGTTCGACTTGGAAAAGCGGTTTCGCGCTAAATCACCACCACCCCGAAATGTACGGGAACTGGAGGACCGGCTGTTAGCATTATGGTACCAAATACCCCAGGATACCTATGGCCACCTCATCGAAACGATGCCTCGCCCAGTGGCCGCTGTTTTGCGGGCTAAAGGGGGGTCCTACAGCTTATTAGGTAGGTGGTCATAATGTAATGACTCATCGGTTAACTCAACGTATGTTTTTCTCGTCCGAGGAATGAGGCTGACGTTTTAGCTCCTCTTTGTAGGGAGAAAGGATGTTTAAATGCAAGTTATCATGCACAGATAATTGCGGCAGTATGTACGAAAATGAATGACTGAATTTTTTTCAATTTCAAAAAAGTCCGTTTCCTTTCATAATTGTCATCAAAAACTTGCTTATAACTTCTCGCTCATATCAGATCTAAAGTTTGAAAAGAGGTGAATCAGATTTTTCCGTAATGTGTGTGTGGAGTGAATTTGTCGGTTTCATATATTCTTAGATCGGAGATATTTCTCCTAATCTGTGACTGATATAACTGCATTTTTCATTAAAAAATAATGAAAAATATTTGTGTACCACAACTATGACACAATGCAGACGACTTCGTGTGCAGTCCAAATGGTTGTGGATGGTTGTAGAATATTTCATAAAAGCATCTGAGCGATTGTAACCGTATTGGTGGAATGTGGTTTCTGATATTTCCTGTTATCAGTAAATCTTACGTGTGTGTTTTTCATTTTTGTATAAAATAATTTTTAAGCAAAGAAATAACGAAAACTACAGAGCGACATCAGTTATATACGTTTTCCGAGGGGATGATCTTAAAGAACGTATAAATGTAAAATAAATTTCAAAAATAGTATTGTCAAATTTATGCTTTCAAAAAGTACAAGAAAGTACTTAACAATGATTCATTCAAATTCGAATTGGCAGCGAAAATAAAGAAAAAGAAGGTTATAACTTACATTATACACAGTCGAGTCACATTATTGTGACCAGCTCCTACTTTTGACGTCAACGCGCGTAGCCAATGAAAGAAGAGTCGTGAGCTGGCTCGGAGGGTATATAAGGTGTGCTGTAGGCAATCCGAAAACATATCACTCGTTACTGTCATGGATAAAAGGAGCAATGTATCAGATTTGCAAAAAAGGGATCATTATCGGCTTTCGGGCCAAGGGTGGCAGTATTTCTGAAACAGCGCAGTTTGTGAACTGTTCGCGTGCTGCTGTGGTTAAAGCCTATCGTGATTGGAAAAATAGCACCGTTGCTAATAAGCGACGTGGAAACTGCGGAGCACCACGTGCCATTGACGTGACAGGTGTACGTCGGCTTTAAAGGTGCGTGAGAGCCCATCGACACGCTACCATGGAGCAACTCACTGGCCGAATGAACCAAGGGGCTACCGGAAGTGGGTCTAAAACGATAGTTCAGCGAACCCTGCCGCGTATGGGGCTCCAATGCAGACGGATGGTCACTGCACCTATGCTAACGAAGGTGCATCGGCAAAAAAGCTTAAATTTGTATCGGAATTGAACCTCCGCTGATTGGCAAAGCAGTGCCTTCTCTGATGTGTCACGTTTTTTGCTTCATCGAAAGGATGGATATTGGTGTATAAGGCGAGAAAGATCGGAGAACAAACACTCTTCAACCACTGATGGCAGAACACAAGCTGGTGGGGACATCGTTATGGTGTGGGAAATGTTTTCGTGACATTCTCTGGGTCCATTCATACCTGTGGAAAGCACTATGGACCGAATTCGTTATGAATCCATCTTTGCAGACCACGTACACCCATACATGCTGATTGTCTTCCATGTGGATTTACCAGAACGACAATGCGACGTGTCACACAGCTAGGAACGTCCGAGAGTGATTGGAAGAGCACGATAAAGACTTCAAAGTACTTCCCTGAATCCCTAATTCCCTAGCCGTAAACCCAATTGAGCACCTGTGGGACCACCTCGATCGTGTTGTTCGCTCTATGGAGATCCTCAACCACGCACCTCCTAGCAGGTGTCAGATGCACTGTGCTCCACATACCTGTGAACACCATCCAGCCGTTTATTGAGTCACTTCCAGCCCGTCTAGCTGATGTCCGCGGTTACCCTGGATATTAGCTGATGGTCAGAATAATGTGCCTCGACCTTGTATTTTATGTCATTGAAAAAATCATAAAGCTCATGAAAATCAAACTTCTGCTTTGACGACTCCGTCTGTCTATAAAAATTCTTATTCTGGATTAAGTGAAATCCTCAGAACTGATAATCTGTGACCAGTGTTTCAATGTAAATAGACATGACATAAGTAAATAGACACCTATCGTAATGTCATCTTTGGCTATGCAGTGGAGTCTATATTGCAGTGCATGCATTAATTCTTTTTATATATTTCGCAGGAAAACGTCAGTGAGTAGGTGTCCCCAAACGGACATGCCGTGACCCAAGGGAGCCGAGGAACTAAGAGACTTTTAGAAAGGACCAATCGTGGTCGGATCCGTGTGTGGCGGCACCGCTGCGATAGACTGTAGGACGCCTGCATTATGCATCGCCATACCGGTCCGTCGCCTGGCATTATGGTCAAGGGCGCAATTGGATATGACACCCGCACCCCTCTGGTACGCATCGCTGGTACACTCAACAGCCACAGCTACATCTCTGATGTTTTGGAGCCTGTAGTCCTTCCTTACCTGCAGGACCTGCCAGCGACCCCGTTTCAACAGAACAAGAGCGCCCGCACGTGGCACGCATAGTGCAACAATTCTTCACGGCCCACCAGGTGTCACTGCTGCCGTGGCCCACTTGTTCTCCAGATATGTCGCCCATCGAACACGTTCTGGTCGCTGATCGGCAACCGAGTGGCCCGGCAAGCACCACCCGCGCCTACGCCTGATGAACTGTGGCAAGGTGTGGAAGCAGCCTGAACCGACATACCCCAAGCCCACATCCTAAACCTTTTTCGTTCGATGCCGCGGCGTGTAGCGGCCGTTATTGCCAGCCACGGGGGCCACACGAACTATTGATGTCTGCGTGTTCCTCAAGTCGCATGGGCCTGTAAGCCCAATCGTTTCATCTTTGTATCTGTTGTTATGTGTCCAGTAAATCTGGCTTTGCTATCTCGTGTCCTTCTTGGTGTTGCATTTTGGGTGACCAGCAGTGTAGTTGTCCTGTAATGTGTGAAGTGCGTTTGTCAATTATATATGATCGTAGAGTCAGAGATATTTCTCGTTAACTCAACGGCATATAACTGCATTTTTCATTATTGTTTAAAACAATTTTTAAACAACGAAATAATTAAAAATATTTGTGTACCACAGTTCTGACACTATGCAGACATCGCGATTTGCATTGCAACGTGCTGTGGATGTATCAATTATATTTTATAAAGCTCGTTTAACGGACTTAACAATTCATTCAGCATACGTTTTTCACGTCTTTGGATATGCAGTTGACGTTTTAACGCATCTGTTTAGGGAGAGAGAGTGCTTAAATAGGAGTTATCATGCGCAGAAAAAAGGTTCTGTGGCCGTATGTGCGAGAATCGAAGGACTGATGTTTTTTTCAATTCCAAAAAAATTCCGTTTCCTATTTATGATTATCATCAAGAATTCATTTAGAGCGATTCGCATAACTGAATTTCAAAGAGGAATCGTGTTTCTGTAATATCTAGAGTGAATTTGTCAGTTGTGTATATTCCTAGAGTCTGAGATATTTCTCGTAATCTTTTTTTTTTTTTTTTTTTTGATTGGAGGTTTAACGACCACCGTGAGCAACTCAATGGGCTATAAGCAGTCGCCCGTCCCTAATTTAGGGTCACTGGTTCCAGGGAAGGGAGAGAGCCAGTGCCGTAAGACAAACACAACATCCATGCCTGACCGGGATTCGAACCCGGACCCCTTACGGACGAATGATCAGAGGCCAACGCCTTAGACCACTGCGCCACCGGGGCGGCCTCGGAATCTTTAAGTCATATAACTACGTTTCCCACAATGGTTTTGAAATAAACTTTAAACAACGAAATAATGAAAAATATTTACGTACCAAAACTTCTACACAATGCAGACGACGTGGTGTGCACTCCAACTGGCTGCGGATGGCTCAAAATGGCGTCAAAGTGATTATAACCTTAGGAACGGAAGGCTCTTTCTCTTCGTCTTTCTCCGGCACTTAGCAACATCATTTTTTTCGTGGTTTGACGACACCGTGAACTATGCTAAGAGCTGTAAGCAATCGCTTGTCCCTAATTTAGAGCCACTGGTTACAGGGAAGAGAGAGAGAGAGCCAGTGCCGTAAGATTAAACAACATCCATAGATCACCGGAATTCGAAATCGCCACTCATCTCGGACGAATGGTCAGAAGCCAGCACTTAGACAACTGCTCCAATAGAGCGGCTCTAAAAGAATGTAAGAAATTTCTTCACAGATCGATTTGAAAATTTTAGACACTTACTTGCAAAGTAGGCTAACATAATATAATTTCCGATTGCTAAAGTATGTAGGTCTTTCTACGTTTTGTTTTGTTTCGGGATTAAATTTTAATTTTTAATTACGCACATCATCAAAAAAACAGTTGCACCCAGAAGGACGTTTCGGATTACAATGCTATTCGGCAGAAAGGCAAAGGTTACCAGGAACAATAAATGATTAAACATTGAGACTGATATGGGCAATATTTATTGATCTACACGCCAATAAGTAGTGTTTGTCAGTATGGCGTCGGGCAGCCATGTTTGCTCACACAGCATTCCAGGCGTTTGCTCACACAGCATGTTTTCTCACACATTGTGCTGTAGGGATGGAGTATGGATAGCGCGCCCAATAGCATCCCAAACATTTTCAATCTGCAATAGGTCTGGTGATGCAGCTGGCAGAGTGTCAGTGCCTTGAAGACAAGCTCTCGAGACAGCAGCGGTATGCGGACGAGCGTTGTTCTGTTGGAAAATTGCACCTGAGTGAGCGTTCAGAAATGGTAGGGACACTGGTTGCAGGGCCTCATCAACGCAACGTTGGGCTGTTGAAGTGCCTGTAATGAACACCAAAGGTGATCTGGAATCGTATGCAATTGCAGCCCACACCATGATACCAGACCTCCTGGACGTGTGACGCTCGACAACAAACCGTTCATCTTGGCGCTGACCCCGGTGCCTCCACACACGGATTCGGTGGTTGTCTCCTCCGACACAAAAGCGGGATTCGCCACTGAAGATCACCCGCTGCCATTCTGAATGGCTCCTTGGCAGTCTGGCACGACACCACTGCAGTCTTTGGCGACAATGCACTGGTGTTAAGCGCAGTCGTCGTAGCGGTCTGCGTTCGTGTAGTCCTACGTCGTGCAGCTTCAAGAAATTTTGCTAAGTTGACAGAAACCTCGACGATCAACCAAGGTCAGTTAGGCCGCGAATCGTGGATTCTGAGGCCGTTCACCAGGCCGTGGAGGCAAATCCGACAACCAGCACTCGGAGATTGTCAGGTGAGCTGGCCATATCCCAGATCACCGTGGTTGTTACCTTCAGGACCTCAGCAAGGTCTACAGGAGCTGCCGCATTGTCCATCACAAACTGACGCTAGCTGAGGCAAACCGCCGACTGGAAGTGTGCACGAAACTCATAGAAAACCCGCGCGATGCAAGTTTCCTCAAGAGAATTGTTACGTGCGCTGAAAAGTGGGTCTATTTCCGTAATCCTAACACACAACGGCAGTGGTTCAGCTGGGTCAGCTTGCAGAATCTGTTGCCAAACGGGGACGCTTCGAACACAAGGTGTTGCTCTGCGTCTGGTGGAATTTCGAGGGCATAATCCCTTATGAATTTGTTCTAGACGGTCGGACCATCAACGCCAACCTCTACTCTAAACAGCTGGAGCGGATGTATGCCGTTTTGGAGGAGAAGTACGCGGCACTGGTGAACAGAAAGCGAGCTGTCTTACAGCAAGACAACGCTCGGCCTGATACCATGCGAAAGACACGGACAAAACTCCAGGAACTTCAGGGCATCGAAGTGATGCCACACCCAACATATAGTGCGGGCCTTGCCCAGTCGGAGTGTTACCTGTTCCGGTCCATGGCCGACTTCTTTCGCGGATGGCGCTTCAACAACCAGGAGGAAGTCGCATCTGGTTGAGAAGGAGTTCTTCACCTCGAAGGACAAGAACTGGTACCACCGCGGAATAGAAGAACTGGCAGACAGATGGCTAAAGACGGTGCAACACGATGGCCTATACTTTGAATGCTAGTCAGCTTTCTTCGTAAAGGTACTTATGAAGACATAAAGTGATCCAAATATTGCAAAACTTTCGACTCACCCTCTGTAGAATCGAAGAACTGGCAGACAGATGGCTAAAGACGGTGCAACACGATGGCCTATACTTTGAATGCTTGTCAGCTTCCGTCGTAAAGGTACATATAAAGACATAAAGTGATAAAAAAACTTTTGACTCGTCCTCTATATTGATACGATACAACACGTAAGATACGTTTCATTCTAATCATTTGAACCCAAGTGATTTCTGATTACAGTAAATTGGTATTGAGCGGAAAGTCTTTGAACAAAAGTATTTCAGATACGCCCCATTTCAATCTTGTTTTAATATTCTCGCGCACTCCTTACGCTATACGTATTTTTTCTTATCACTGTCAAAATTATTGCAATGATTTTATTTGTACTCACGAGAGCGATAACTCTAATTGCATGATGCAAATCTTTTACATGTGAAATTTCCAAGATTGAGCATTTACTTACTGTATTGTTACCTTCACGGACAATGAAATTTGTGCATCTAGAAGAAAACATGCTACAACCGGGAAACTTTCCAAACAGCTAGAGCGCATGCTGGTATGCAAATGAACCACGTTTGGTGTGAGTGAGCATGACCGCACACCCTGTGGTGTCGCTGCAAGCACGAACCGGCAGCCTTATAACCTGGCGTGTAGTCGATGCCCCATGAAAGCGAATAGCACCAGCCGACGCAAGCAAGGGTACAGTGTGACAAGAATGCCGGGCAGGTGCCAGAGACGTCGATTTACGCAACGTATGGACTTTGAGAGAGGCCTGATCATCGGGCTGAAAACGGCAGGGTAGTCGGCGTGACGTATATCCAGCCACGTGGATCGTTCTGACCACACCGTCCGACTCTGTTGGGAGCAATGAACGCGTGGCGGCACTGCCACACTGCGGAGTGGCTCCGAACGGACCAACAGGACCACCAGCAGAGAGGATCGAAGGATCGTGTGCCAGGCACGAACGGAACCTACGGGGACCTGGTTCACTATACAGGCAGATGTAGCAGCTCCCGTGTGCCCTGAAATCATTTCCAGATGCCTTGCCGAAGCGAATCTGCGATCCCAGCGCCCCTTAAGTGTGCCGCCATTAACACCCAGACATCGCCGGCTGCGCGTGCAGTGGTGCCAGGCCAGGGCGACGACGTGTGGTGTTTAGCGATGAGTGCCGCTTCGTTTTGGGAACAGGTGAACATTGTGTCCGGGTGTGTAGGTCCCCGGGTCAACGGCACAATCCCAAACTCGCTATCGAGGCTACACCTCCCCCACTGCAGACATTATGGCCTGGGGAGCCATAGCTTCCGATAGCCGATCAGGTCTAGTGGTGGTACGTGGATCACTGACGTGTCAGCGGTATGTGGATGAGATCCTACGGCCCCATGTGCTCCCATTCTTGGCCGAGATTCCAGGTGCGTTATACCAGCAAGATAATGCGCGCCCGCACTCAGCTCGGTTTCCTCAGGACTTCCTACGGAATGTCCAGACACTTCTCTACCCTACCCGCTCCCCGGACATGTTACCTATCGAGCATGTGTGGGACCAGTTGAAATGCCGGCTAACGCCATGCCTAACTATCCGGGAATTCGAGTTCGCCGTCCAACACGTGTAGGCTGTCTGCCGCAGGACAACATCAAGCGTCTGTTTGTTTCCATGCCGGGCCGTATTGCAGCATGTATCACCGCAAGAGGTGGTGCAACGCTATTGAAGATGACCGGACTGCGGACCACAGATCCCTCTGTAATTGTCCTGTAGCTCTGTTTTTGCTACCATTCGTCTGTATCATTACGTTCATAAAATTTCAGTTCAATCCGATGCCTCCTTTTTGGTGCGCAAATTTCATTGGTCGTGAGTGTAATACGGAAAAATCATATAACACCTGTTTTGTACGTCACAGGTAAGAAGACATGCGTTTCCATATACACTATATTGACAAAAATCACCGGACACCCCTTCAAAAACAAATGAACGGATCCGCTGCGTTGTTAAGACGCGCGGTACAACTGCAAACGGTATAAAAACAAGTCCGCGATCATATCGCACTGTGAGGTTGAGTGAAAATGTCGCTGCGGGAGGAAACTGACTTTGATAAAGGAAAGATTGTTGGCTGTTATATAAGTTGGTTGCCCATGAGAGAAACCGATAGGCCGTTGAACATAACCAAGTCAACTGTTTTGGATCTACTGAGTAAGTGGAAGACACATGGCGTGCCTGAAGCAGCAAAACGTACCAGATCAAAGAAAATCAATGATAGAGTACATCGAAGCCTCAGAAGAGTCGTTACTGCTAATCGACGTAGTACTGCACAAGACCTCAGAGTACAGGTGAGTAAAAATGCTAGAGCTTTGGTATGCATTAATACACGTACCATTCGCAAAGAACTTCATTCAATGGGTTACCGTGGTCGTACGGCTGCTCATAAGCTTTTCATCTCCACTCGGAATGCTACTCGTCGTTTAGCATGGTGTAAAGAACGTTTATCGTGGACCGTAGATCAATGGAAACGGATCCTATGAACTGATGAATCCAGATAGTCTGATGGCCGTGTGTGGGTATGGGGGCAGCCGGGTACGCTATTTACCACAGTGTACTGTTCCTACGGTCAAGTTTGGATCTGGCAATGTACTCATGTGGGGGTGTATTTGGGGACATACCACGAAAAACCTGTTAACCAGCACGTCTACCTCAATATTCTGGACAATTATCCCTTACCAACTCTGTGGCAATACTATGGAACCGAGTCTTGTGGGTACCAGCAGGATAATGCACTCAGCCATAAAGCAAGGGCTATTACGGCGTGGTTTGACGATAATTCCGTATCGTGTGTGGACTGGCCAGCAGAGATCATTAATCTTAATACCCTAGAACACCTGCGGGATGAATTAGAGCGCCGCATGGAAAGTTTGGAACCAAGGTCTAGTACTAAGCAACAGTTAGCGGCAGCATTTATGTACTGAATGGAAGCGCATACCTATCGCTCTGTTCCAAAACCTTGTCGAAAGCATGTTTCGAAGGGTCAGTGCATGCAATAAGGCCAAAGGTGGACCGACACCGTACTAATGTATGTCAATAAATGCTCTGTTGTGTTTCTCTTCTAAGTGTCCGGCGACTTTTGTCAATGTAGTGCATATCTTTCGAGTTCATGAGGCATACAAGTTCAGGTGATGCACAAACACATCATAGCATCTCCTTGACAAATGCCAACTCCACCTTCTCGTAGTGCATCGTGTTCTGACTAAATGGGCTCTGACGACAGACAAACAATGGTATAATTATGCAACCGAGATTAGAAGAAATACTATCGCACACTCACCAAAACTTTGGCCAGCGTGGTGAGTCATGTTCCCCTCTACAAGATGATTTTAAATCCAGACAGTTGTGGAGGAAACTTTGGGAGACCGTCATCCAACAGTGAATTGATAATGATTGGCAATGTTGATGATGAAGTTCATGAACACCTCATGCTGAGTACAGATTATACCTCACTAAACAAGAAAGTGCAATAATATTTCCTCGATAACTTCCTTCTAATGTCGTACGTGAAGAGTAAACGGAATAATGTCAGTCATAGATTGGCAGTGAATTGCGATTATGCGCGTTTCCTGGCGCTTTTATGACTGCTTATTCCAGTGTTGTTTAAACCTAGTTTAATACAACAAAGAAAAACATTTATGTACCACAAAAATCTACAAAACACAAGTTATGTGTATTGTAATCACTTGTGGATGCACTTTGATAGAAGAGGAGATTATTAGTGCAATAGTACAAGCTATGTCTGTGTTATATAGCCACAAGCATGTGATTAAAATACAAATCATATAACTCCTGCTATTTTGTACGATTACGGTAAGTCAAGAAGAGTTCTCCTGCGTCGCCATCTATGCCGGCTATGCAGGGCGTAATGGGATTCCTTTATAAAAAAATAGTTGTATGGTGAAGCGGTTGCGGAGAAATCCTGCAAGGATCCGTTTGGTGCTTCACCTCAGACAGGACCGGCCGGAGTACCGACCGACACAAGCCACCCCCCATGGACTACGAAGACAGGAGTTACTATGTATGCACTATCTACCAACAAGTAATTGGACACCCCTGCAATCGACGATATCTGCGGTCCTGATACACGTCACGGCCGCCGCCGCCGCCGTTAAATATCGTGTGGGAAACAACAACGCAACCAGTCGCGTGCAAGATGCCACGCAGTTCGGAGCTCTCTGATTTCGAGAAAGGTGTAATCGTCGGGTATCACAGAAATCGCCGATCCATACGTGACATATCCAGCGAGTTGAAGTACCCAAAATCGAAAGTGACCTACGTGAGTGGCAAGTGGGAAGATGAGAGGTGACTGTCGGAATGTGCTCCGACCCGGCAGATCCACAAAATAGGGAGTTAGAGACCGACGGGTGCTGGGCAGAGAAATTCGGAAGAACCGCACCAAATCAATGGGCCATCTCCGCGAGAAGTTTCAACAGGCATCCGGGAGTGTTCTTTTGATGAATACCATCCGTAAGGAAGCCCACCTGCTCGGTTATCATGGACGTGCTGCCGCCCACAAGCCTTTGATCACCAAGTCCAATAGCGCTGCTCGGCTAACGTAGTGCAAAGAACGTCGACAGTGGACCGTTGAACAGTGGAAACAGGTTCTCTGGAGTGACGAATGTAGGTTCACCCTCTACCGTTCGGATGGCAGGGTCTAGGTTTGGCGTCTGCCTGGAGGACACCTCCTGCCGGAATGTGTTGTGCCAACTTTGAAGTTTGGCGGCGGTGGAATTATGCTATGGGGTGTTTCTCCTGGTATGGCACAGGACCCTTGGTCGCAATTCCTGGTAGACTCGACGCCGAGACCTATTGCACCATATTGGATGACCATGCGCTTCCTACGTTGTGGCGGTTTTACGGGTGGACCCATGTTACTTTCAGGATGACAATGCCACCTGTCATGTTGCGAGGTCCACCATGGCTTGGTATGGTGACAATGGAGTTAATCGAATGGACTGACCTGCGCAGAGCAGGGACCTTAACCCTATCGAGCACCTCTGGGACGAGTTGGAGCTTCGACTTAAGGGGTTCCCCCACCGTCCGAAATCGGTGAAGGAACTGATCTGTCTTCTCCAAGCCGAGTGGAAGAAAATACTGCTAGCCATCGTACAACGCCTGGTTGAAAGTATGCCCCGGAGGGTCGCAGCTGTAATCGCCACTCGTGGAGGCTCCACCAACTATTGAAGGTGAATAAACTTCGTTTTCCTTTGCTATCACAAGTGTCGAATTGCTTGTTGGTATATAGTATATATTTCTATGTACCTCGTGAACATCTCATGTAAAGTACTGGTTACTCCTCAGTAAGCTGGTAAGTGCAAAATTATTTCCACGATAACATCCTTTGAATGTCAAGTATGAAAAGTAAACAAAGTACATGCTCGTATTAAAATAACGTGACCACCTACCTAATAATGGGAATAACTACCCTTGGCCCAGATGACAGCGGCGAGACGGCGTGGCATAGATTCAATGAGGCCCTGGAAGGTTAGCCGAAGCACACGTGCCCATTTGGACTGCAGCAGATCATAGAAGTCCGGGAGATGACGTGATTTTTGGTTGGCTCGTCGAACCAGTCCTCTCAAATGGTCTCACAAGTGTTCTATGGGATTGAGATCGGGCGATTTCCCCGGCCAAGGGAAAACGGAGACATCGCTGTAGTGTTCCTGGAACCAGTCTCGCATTCCCTTAGCGACGTAGCACGACTCTTTGTCCTGTTACTAGGTACCATCACCAACAGGGTAAACGGTCAACATGTAGGAATTCCTGTGGTGAGCAAGGATGGAGAAGTAGTCATTGGCGTTCAGGAACCCATCCTGTGTTACCAGCGGTCATATTTCATGCCAAGAAAACATCTCCCAGATACACACACTCTCACCGCCGGCCTCTACTTGACCGAAAAGCGTGCCAGGATTTTGGTTCGCGTGTTTCTGATGCCGTGTCCACAACAGCCTATCACTTCTGTGGAGTAGAAACCTCGCCTCGTCGGAGAAGGTAACATTTTCCCACTTTTCCACTATCCAATGGTTCTAGTCCCACGCAAACTGCAGGGGTCATTGCCGATGGACCTGGGGTAACATGGGCGTCTTGATGCAATCTCGACTCCCGAAACCGATGCGTAACAGGGTTCGCTCTACTGTTATGGGCTACACGTGCCTGAGCACCTTATCGTTCATTTGCGATGTCAATCATTGCACTCTTGCGCGTCGATTGCGCTTTTCCAGTCGACGTAGGCGACCCTCTTCTCTACGGTTGATTTCCTTTCGAGCTCCACAGTTTTGACGTCCGGAGGTACTTGGTATGCCAGCGGTCCATTTTTGGCAAACCTCTTACTACATCCCCTCGCGAACGTTCCATGAACTTGGCGCGGTAGCCGATGATTTATTCCTTTTTGTACGTCCGTCAGATAAATACCTGTGGCCATTGTGATCACGAAACGCACTACGGCTCATCTGTCCTGGCCGGCCGCTTATATCTCCGTGTTCGCACACGTGTCACGAGCACAATGTGAAGCACATGGGCAGGTACACCGTGATTACGGGGGTGGTCATGCTATTCTGGTATGACTGTGTAATGTCAGCCACAGGTTGGCAGAGAATTGCGATCCCTCGCGTATCTTCACGCTCTTATGACTGCTTATTCCAATGTTGTATAAAACTAGTTTCATACATCAAAGGAGAAATATTTATATTCCACATGAAAGCCACAAAATGCACATTTTATGTATATTGTAATCGCCTGTAGATACACGTTACGAGAAAAGGAGATTACCAGTGCTATAGAACAAACAAGCCATATCTGCACGTTACATAGCCAGAACAATGTGATTAGCATATAAATCATATAACACTTGCTATTTCGCACGATAGGGTAGGAAGACATGAGCATATATCTTTCTATATTTCCCGAACATCCCATGTTTGGTACAGGTTACTCCTCAATAAGCAAGAATATTATTTCCACGAGAAGTTCCTCTGAAAGTCTTTCGTGAAAGGTAAACGTAATAACGTCAGTCAGAACTGCCGGAGAACTGCGAACGTTCGCATTTCCTGACGATCGTATGACTGCTTATTCCAGTGTTGTATGAAACTGGTTTTATACAAAAAAGAAAAAACATTTATATACCACGGAATCCCACACATATACACAATTTATGTGTACTGTAATCACGTATGGATAAACATTAAAGGAAGAGGAGATCAGCAATGAAATACACTATCTACCAACAAGTAATTAGACACCCCTGCAATCGACGATATCTGCGGTCCTGATACACTTCACGGCCGCCGCCGTTAAATATCACGTGGGAAACAACAACGCAACCAGTCGCATGAAAAATGACACGCAGGTTGGAGCTCTCTGATTTTGAGAAAGGTGTAATCGTCGGGTATCACAGAAATGGCCGATCCATACGGGACATATCCAGCGAGTTGAAGTACCCAAAATCGACAGTGGCCTACGTGATTGGCAAGTGGAAGATGAGAGGTGACTGTCGGAATGTGACCCGACCAGGCAGACCCAAAAATATGGGAGTTAGAGACCGACGGGTGCTGGCCAGAAAATCTCGGAAGAACCGCACCAAATCGATGGGCCACATCCGCGAGGAGTTTCAACAGGCATCCGGGAGTGTTCTTTCGATGAATACCATCCGTAAGGAAGCCCATCTGCTCTGCTCGGTTATCATGGACGTGCTGAAGCCCACAAGCCTTTGTTCACCAAGTTCAATAGCGCTGCTCAGCTAACGTGGTGCAAACAACGTCGACAGTGGACCGTTCAACAATGGAAACAGGTTCTCTGGAGCGACGAACGTAGGTTCACCCTCTAGCGTTCGGATGGCAGGGTCTGGGTTTGGCGTCTGCCTGGAGAACGCCTCCGACCGGAATGTATTGTGCCAACTGTGAAGCTCGGCGGCGGTGGAATTATGCTATGGGGTGTGTTTCTCCTGGTATGGCACGGGACCCTTGGTCGCAATTCCTGGTAGACTCAACGCCGAGACCTGCTGCACCATTTTGGATGACCATGCGCTTTATTCGTTGCGGTAGATTTACGGGATGTACCCTGCCTTTATGTCATGTACGTACCTGCCAGCAGGACGCACATGACATAAAGGCAGATAGGAATCAGAATACATGTCTGCGTAGCTCAGTTGGTAGAGCTGCTTGTTCCGGAAGAAGCGTCCTCGGGTTCGAATCCCGGCGTAGACCAAAAATGACGGAGAAATTTGCTTCGTTATAGAGGGTTTCCTCCCTAACGACATTTCCAGCAATATTCATCCACCCAATGGCTCTAGGACCCCTGAATTGTTTGGCAAGCTAAATTTACATAAGGAGCGTTACCCTGTTCGCCCATTGGTTTTGGATCATGCTAAACCCACACGGCCCTTGGAAAAAAGCTTTAACATCTTATTTAAACCCTATCATTTCTAATTCCAATGTGTCTATTCGCAGTTCATCACAGGCCCTTGTCAAAATCAAGTCGCTTGACTCTTGAGATTCATCTTTTATCCTAGCGTCAATGGATGTCGTTTCGTTATATCCTAGTATCCCGTCAAGCTTGCTCATTCTCTTGTTGAAGAAAAACTCCCAAGGTTAGGTGTCACACTTACAGAAGCCTCAGAAATCACCGATGTCTTAAAACTTGTGGCGCGAAGTACTTTCTTCAGATTTAACAATATTACTTACCGCCAAAAAGCAGGTGCCCCCGTAAGTTCGCCACTATCAGCTCTTCTAGCTGAGGTGGTATTACAACATATAGAAAATAAAATTCTTGAAGAGTGTCCCCTAAAACCATTACATTTTCTTACGTACGTTGATGACATTATTGTATTTTGGCATCACTCTGTTTCTACTTTTCACGAGTTTGCTGCATCGCTCTCCACCTTTTTAACCCACCATAAAATTTACGGTTGAACTCGAAACACAGGGTTCATTAGCTTAAATCGACTTCAGTCTGCATCGTAACATACCTAACCGCTCAATCTCTTTTTCTGTGTTTTCAAAACTTTCTGCACCGCACACGTTGATCCCATACTCATCCGCTAGCCCTACCTAACACAAATCGGCCGCATTATCTTTTTTTGTTTCGTAGAGCATATTTACACTCATCTTCTATTAGACTTCGGAATAAGGAGATTAAATTCATTTTTAATCTGGCTTCTCAGTTTGGCTACCCAAGCGATTTTGTTATACGTCAGCTTCAAAGGTGTCAACGCTCTATGCATACTACTTACTTACCATATACTACAGTAATAAGACTGCTAAAGGTAAAATGTTATACATCAGCTTCAACGGTGTCAACGCTCTATGCATAGTGCTCTATCATACTACAGTAATGACGCTGCTGAAAGGCACATTCGATCTGTCGATTATGTTCCTGATCTAATTCTCATCTTAAAGAATGCCTGTCACAAGCAAGGCATGGATTTTGCTATAAAGGCAATAAAGTTGTTTTCACTATTAAGGAAGGACCGCGACGAAGTTAGTATGCGCCATAGACATGGTGTATATTCCGTCCCGTTCAAAGCTACCGACCCCCCCCCAATGCATGTGTGGAATCCGCCCTTCGGACAATTGGGACACGTGTATCTCACCCCAAACACAATGATAGAACTTGTTCGAATTCCACAGTTTTATCTAGGTTAGTTAATCAAGGTAATCATGTCTCGGAGTGGAATAACACTTCGTTAATTGCATCAGCTACTACAAAATCTAACTTGTTGTTTACAGAGAGAGAGTCTGTACATAAATATTTTTTCTGAACGCTGTTGTAAGTATGACGTGTCATGGATTCTACCGACATCATGGAAATATTTTATATCAAATCGTTGTACACACCATCAGAACTCATAACCGTATTTTGTAGTTTATTTGTATTTTTTGTATATGTACATATGTCAAATGCGCATGTGCAAGGGATGGAGCAACACTTTGCCATGCTAATGCATTGTAGGTGATTGTTTCTGCTATAGAGCCACAATGCTTCCCCCTCACTGTGCCTCATAACGGAACCATAGTGGGTTTGAAATATCATGCTACTTGTTTATAGCTGGTTTTAATTGTAAATAAAACAATCGTCTTTTAAAAGTTGCAATTATCTCTATTATGAATCGTGTCTCGACAGCATTAAGAATCTTATGTGTATTCCAATGTTGTATAAACCTACTTTTACACACCAAAGGAAACATATTTATACACCACAGAATTCACACAAAACGCACAATTTATGTATATTGTAATCTCATGGGGTAAATCCTCTAACGCGTGCTATTTTGAACGATAGTGTAGGAAGACATGATCATATACCTCTCTATATTTCTCGAACATCTCATATTGATTACAGATTACTCCTTAATAAGCAAAGATATTATTTACACGAGAAGTTCCTCTGAAAGGCTTTCGTGAAGCGTAAACGTAATAATGTCAGTCACAACTGGCGGAGAACTGCAAACATTCGCGTTTCCCGACGATCGTATGACTGCTTATTCCAGTGTTGTATAAAACTAGTTTTGCACAACAAAGGAAAAACATTTATATACCACAGAATTCCACAAATATACACAATTTATGTATACTGTAATCACATGTGGATGAACGTTAAGAGAAGAAGAGATTAGCAGTAAAATAGTACAAGCCATGTCTGCGTTACATAGCCACAATTATGTGATTAATATATAAATCCTATAACACGGGCTATTTTGAACGACAGTGTAGGAAGACATGATCATATACCTCTCTATATTTCTCGAACATCTCATATTGATTACAGATTACTCCTTAATAAGCAAAGATATTATTTACACGAGAAGTTCCTCTGAAAGGCTTTCGTGAAGCGTAAACGTAATAATGTCAGTCACAACTGGCGGAGAACTGCAAACATTCGCGTTTCCTGACGTTCGTATGACTGCTTATTCCAGTGTTGTGTAAAACTAGTTTTAAACTAGTTTTACACAACAATGAAAAAACATTTTTATACCACAGAATTCCACAAATATACACAACTTATGTATACTGTAATCACGTGTGGATGAAGTTTAAGAAAAGCGGAGATCAGCAGTGAAATAGCAGAAGCCATGTATGCGTTACATAGCCACAACTATGTGATTAACATGTAAATCGTATAACACATGCTATGTTGAACGATAGTGTAGGAACACATGATCATATACCTCTCTATATTTTTCGAACATCTCATGTTGGTTACAGATTACTCCTCAATAAGGAAGGATATTATTTCCACGAGAAGTTCCTCTGAAATGCTTTCGTGAAAGGTAAACGTAATAATGTCAGTCACAACTGGCGGAGAACTGCAAACATTCGCATTTCCTGAGGATCGCATGACTGCTTATTCCAGTGTTGTATAAAACTAGTTTTACACAACTCAGAAAAACATTTATATACCACAGAATTCCACAAATATACACAATTTATGTATACTATAATCGCGTGTGGATGAAAGTTAAGAGAAGAAGAGATCAGCAGTGAAATAGTGCAAGCCATGTAAATATCCTGTAACACGTACTATTTTGAACGATGTGATAGGAAGACATGAGCATACACCCCTGTATATTTCCCGAAAATTTCATGTTGATCACAGATTAATCCTCAATAATCAAGGATAGTATTTCTACGAGAAGGTCCTCTGAAAGTCTTTTGTGAAAGGTAAGCGTAATAATGTCAGTAACAACTGGTGGAGAACTGCGAACAATCGCGTTTCCTGACGATCGTATGACTGCTTATTCCAGTGTTGTATAAAACTAGTTACACAACACAGAAAAACATTTATATGCCACAAAAGTCCACAAATATACACAATTTATGTATACTGTAATCGCGTGTGGATGAACTTTAAGAGGAGAGAAGATCAGCAGTGAAATAGTACAAGCCATGTCTGCGTTGCATAGCTACAAATATGTGATTAACACATATATCCTGTAACACGTACTATTTTGAACGATGTGATAAGAAGATATGAGCATATACCTTTCTATATTTCCCGAACATCTAATGTTGAGTATATACTGTATCAGTCCTCACTAAGCAATAATATTATTTCCACGAGAACTTTCTCTGAAAGTCTTTCGTGAAAGGTGGCAGAGGTAGCGTAGGAATGCGATCAACCGCATTTCTTGACGATCGTACGGATGCTTATTCCAATGTTGTATAAAACTGGTTTACATAACAAAGGGGAAACATTTATATACCACAGAATTCACACAAAATACACAATTTATGTAATGTATGTCGTAATCACATGTGGATGAACGTTGAGAGAAAAGATAAAATCACCAGTGCAATAGCACAAACCATGTGTGCGTTATTTAGCTGCAGCCGTGTGATTACCCTATAAATCGTATGACACCTACTATTTTGTATGATACAGGTACGAGGACACGTGTTACTATCAGAGCCGTATAGCTACCGGGAGAGCAGGAAGAGCGGCTGCGCTCCAAAAATGGCCATTTCAGGAGCGTAAATTCCTATTCTTGGGGAAGTAAAGCTTAAAACTTGTGTGTGTGTGTGAGAGACTAAAAATCGAAAGTTACACCTTTCAGTGTTTTTTTTTAAACCTGTACTTAGTCTTATACAGTATCCCATGCAGCTAACCACGACACAGAGTAACATACGCTATGTGGTTTGAACATTTCACATTGCCGCCCCGGTGGCGCAGTGGTCTAAGCGATGGCCTCTGATCATTCGTCCGAACGGGGTCCGGGTTCGAATCCCGGTGACGCATGGATGTTGTGTTTGTCTTACGGCACTGGCTCTCTCCCTTCCCTGGAACCAGTGACCCTAAATTAGGGACGGGCGACCTGCTTATAGCCCATTGAGTTGCTCACGGTGGTCGTTAAACCTCCAATAAAAAAAAACATTTCACATCCATGAAGGGAATGTTTTAAAACAGTGAATGGAGGCATAAAAAAACAATATGCCGAGATGCCTAACCACCATGACTTTTCCAAACATATTGTTGGGATGAACAGCTGATTAATCATTTATGGTCTGTTGCGCAGAAAGTTCTCTGGGCAGTTTACCCTTGAACGGAGTTTTCCAAGCCCTACTTCCAACGCTTCTTCCCATTGGTACGATTTATTTTAGCTCTTTGGCCAAACATGGCTCTTGCGCCATAAAAATCATCTAACTGTTACGTTTTTATCCAATGCTCATCCGTTCTGTCTGGTTCGTTTTTCATTCTGCATTTGTGTGGAGTGTTGTATTGTCGGCGTTCACATAGCGTTTACACTTTACTTGGTATTTACAACGTGTTGTTCTTGGGTATTTACCTGGTTTTTATATTTTTAATAAAATTATGCTAAAAACCTGGTCTGATTTTTGAACGATTATAATACTTTCCTATAATGGCAGTGTGTGAGCCGCCCCGGTGGCGCAGTGGTCTAAGGCGCTGGCCTCTGATCATTCGTCCGTAAGGGGTCCGGGTTCGAATCCCGGTCAGGCAGGGATGTTGTGTTTGTCTTACGGCACTGGCTCTCTCCCTTCCCTGGAACCAGTGACCCTAAATTAGGGACGGGCGACTGCTTATAGCCCATTGAGTTGCTCACGGCGGTCGTTAAACCTCCAATAAAAAAAAATGGCAGTGTGTGTGTGTGAAAGTAAAAACCACGTATTATTTGAGTGGAACTCGGAGGGGCGAAATTTTGATCTCGAAGGGGCGTCACTTCAAGTATCGCCCCCCCACACACACACACAACAAAAGCAAGCTACGGTCCCGGTTACCATACACCTTTCTTTATTTCAGGAATATATCATGCTGAGTACTGTGACGTGCCTGCCCCGCAGGACGCACACGACATAAATGCAGATAGCAGCAAGAACGAACGTCTGCGTAGCTCAGTTAGTAGAGCGACTTATTCGGGAATGAGGAGACCCGGATTCGAGCCCCGGCGTGGACAAAAATGACGGAGAAATGTACTTCGTTATAGTACAGATCAGTTAGCAAGAAAGTGCAATATCAGTACAATAATAATTCCATTCCTTTGGTGAAGTGTTTGTCTTTCAAAATGTTTGTTCGTTTCGCAGGGTTTAGTTTTATTCTCTTTCAATAGACTAACGCGTAAGTCTTTAGAAGAATTCCACATTTCCTTCTATGTCTCAAGTTTTTACGTGATCCCAGATGCTCTTATTCCCCACAGAATTCTCACTGACTTCCTTGCAGAATTCTCACTGTCTCGAATTTCTGTCCAGATATCTGTCAAAAATGTAATTCTATCATATTTCTATTCATTTCTCCTCTCGGTGGCAACATCAAAATTCTCTTAAAAACAGAACATTCCGCTTACCACTAACTATTAAAACTTGTTCTATCAGAGAAGTGATGTAGCGTGAAAAAACCAACTGTACACTTATTTGTCTACGTCAGGGGTCGTCACCCTTTTAATACCTACCTCACACTTTTGTACCTTTGTTGATGGTAAAATTTCCATAATAACAACCGGTGCCACAGTAACTCAGTTTAGTGCAAGTAACTTTTGGAAGGGAATGTTTGTAAAAAATATGTACTTAAATTTATATTTTTATTTATACTTTATGTATGTATACATAGATAATTTAAATTTAATGAATTTATGCATCTCCACCGATACAGCGCATACTAGTGCGAGAGCTGGTTTGATTTTCGTAAGGTACAAACGAAGGTTACTTCTTATGGGGATATTGAGACGGTTTCTCTGTTTGGTGATAACATGATTAGCAGCACTACAGCCTGATTCCACAAGATATGAGGTAGGGAAAAGTATCAATAAATTAAATATAATTTTTCACATATTTGGTTATAACGCAGGCATTTTTTTATTTTGCCAGAGTTTTTGATATCCACCACTATCGAAATTATATTTGCTCTCTTGTTTAACGTTGTGTTGTTTCCGCTCTGCAGATAACATTCTCTGCAAGAAAAAAAAAAGGTTTTTCGCATTTCATTTCTTCTTATATTATTTTGTGCGTGATCTACATCATTAATAAAACATGTTTTGTGTTATTCTCAACACTGTATTTACGGATTACCTTGTTTTCATTATTATTTATATTCAAAGTTTAGAGATGGAATTCAAAAGTAAATTGCAAAAGCCTATTTTAAAAAGTCAAACTCGCGAAGTTGTCAGCAATGCATTCGATATGTGGCTTAAATCGCCCACTAGAGGCCACTAGAGGTCGGTAGGGACCAAGTTGACGACCACTGGTCTACGCAAACCTAAAAAGCATAACATGGAAACTTTTTGCCATCTTATGTATACTCGATACAATTACATACTAGCCCATCCTTCTTCACGCATCCTCTATAATACACTGGTGGGCAAAAATTAAGGACGAAGAGGAAAAATTAGCATAACAGTGAAACGAGCAGGCAGAACGAACCGAAAGACCACTCAGGAAATAGACTAGGGTCCGGTTCGGTAGGGCATACGCATATATGCAGCATGACGTAAGAGGGAGGGCGGTTCGGAATGGAATAAAGCACACGGGCGGTGTACGCTCAGCAATTCGGTGAAAGCTATTGCACGGTGTTCATCGGTTTGAACAAAGCGAGTTGCTGCCACCGTGTGATATGGCCAACAGGCAATCCAGTAGACGACATCTGGATGACTTTACCCGAGGTTGCATCATTGGGAAGTTGGAAGAAGGGTGAAGTGTGACTAGTGTGGCCGAGGAGTTCGAGATCGCTTACAGCATCGTTTCACGAGCTTGGAGAGCATTTCAAACGGCAGAAACAGCTGTACGAGAGTTTCGCAGTGGTTGTCCACGAGCACGGCAAGAAGAGACGGATAGCAGACAGCGGGAAAAATCGCAAGGCACATGCAACAGACAACTGGACGTCCGTTATCGCGTTTTACCGTGGCCTGGAGGCTGTACAAAGGTGGTCTATTTGCACGACGACCAGTACGGTGTGTGCCATTAACGCCTGCTAATCGGATACGGCGGTTTCTGTGGTGCCAGGAACACCAGAACTGGACACGTTAGCAATGACGTCGAGTTCTCTTTAAGGATGAGAACCGATTTAGTCTGTTAGTCTGACGAGCGATTCTGGGCGTATACACATCTGGAGAGAGCAGGGAACATGCAATCACACTTCCAACAACATCGAAAGGGACTGGTTGGGAGGCGGCGGTCCTCGTTTGGGGCGGTATCATACTTGGTAGCCGTACTGACCTCCACATCTTCCAAAGAGGTTCAGTCACTGGTGTCCGCTATTGTACCGAGGTACTCCTGCCTCACGTGCGTCTGTTTAGAGGTGCTGTGGGTCCTGAGTTCCTCTTCATGGACGACAACGCTACACCTCATCGTACAGTGGCTGTCGCAGAGCTGTTGGAGAGTGAAGACATTCAACGCATGGATTGGCCCGCAAGGTCCTCGGACCTAAATCCAATCGACCACGTGTGGGACCTTCTCGGGAGACGCTTGGCAGCACGTCACCAGCCGCCAGCAACGATTCCGCAGCTGCGATTGGCGCTACAAGAGGAATGGGCCGCGATGCCTCAACAGCTCCTTGACAACCTCTTCCTCAGCACGGACAGACGTTGTAAATCCTGCAACGCAGTCAGGGGTGATCATATCTCCCACTAAAGACTAGATTTTTCTTGGCAGCCGCCTGTCACATGAACGTTTCTGTCTTCTGTCCAGTTGTGCTCGAAGCTACTTTTTCAATAAAGTGCCTTTGTTTGTATCCTTTGGATTCCTTGTTTGGACGGTTTTGCTCACTTGTCCCATATTCTTACATCTTGGGGATCTTATGGTATGATTTGAGTCGATGTGGAGCACTTCTGCACGATGTTATATTCGAAACACCGTCTCGTTCTTAATTTTTGCACGCCAGTGTATATAATGTTCTGTATCAAGAAGAGTACAAAGTGCACTGGACATCTTAGCTGTTCATTCAGTGTCTTACCCTTGTGAAAACAGGAACTTGTCTGTGGCAGAGTTCGAACCGCGTCTCCACGCTCCGGAGTGAGTCGCTCTAACCGATTAAGCTGCATCAACGGAATGTACCGCTGCTGATTTGTCGCCACACGTGCTTCACATCTGTAGTTACTTCACATCACCGTCCTCTTAACCCTTTAACGACCATAACGCCCAAAACGCCCGTACGTACAAACGGCCATAGCCACCCGAAACGCCTGTCTAGAGTGAGTCAGATTACCTACCCTTACCTGTTCTTCAAATTTTCTCGACCTATGAGGGATCAGCAGGAGTCACCCTCAGTCATTATTGTTGTTATTAAACAAAAGAAGTGAAACAACAGACAGTTGCGGGCGTTATGGTATTTAGAGTGATACGAGATTTTTGGGTCATGGTCGTTAAAGGGTTAATTGTATTTTTAAGCGAAAGAAAAAGCTTTTCATTAACTCCAAACGATGTCTGGAACGAACATCACACATGTTTCGAAGAACCCAACGGCCATAACATCCACTTTTTACGTTCGGGAGCCATTTAAAACAGGAATTTGTCGGTGACAGATATGGAGACCGCGCGTCTCCTCGCTCCGGAGTGAATATCTCTGACCGACTACGCTACACCAACGGAATGTACCGCTGAAGATTTGTTGTCTAGTCACGTGATTCACTTCTTTAGTACGTCACACCCGAAAAGAAATACTCCGAAGCAATTTTCATGAAAGCAGCTGCCTTGTCTTGAACAGCTGGCATGGCGACCAGCTTACAAACAAAAATATAAAGAAAGATATTTTTTCACTGCAAGTTGTATATTATTTTGATAAAATAGTGAACTTTTCACAGTCAAAGATTTCTTTTACGCTTCAGTATTAGAAAGCAATTCGTTTTAACATTACATAACTTTACTGTGCTTTTAAAATCACACCGTTGCTTTTGGGCTTATTACATGGAATTAAGTCATCCATCTTCCCAGTAGATGACTTAATTACCTGTAATAAGCCGACGAGCAACTGTGTGATTTCAAAAGCACAGAAACTTACGTAACGCATGCCTGAACCAGATAGCGCATGTCTAAGATGCCCTAGGAAAAGAAATTGCAAGTCGTCAGACTTCTCCCTGACGCTTCCGGAACTACAACGAGCCCTGGTGGAGGAGTGGCTCTCATCCACAGCCTTGTAAACAACATGAGGGATCGTTGTGCGAGCGGTATTGCATTTCGGGATAACCACACTCCCTATTAGCCCCTCGAAATTCACGCCACCTGCTGCATCAGTTTCGGGCTGCCATACTGCTATGCGCATTCTTACTCTTCATGCGGTAATGACATTCCGTTTTTGTAGTGTATTGCTGCGTTATCGATATACAGGGATTGGACAGGATAATGTGAACACCACCCTCGGAGACGTGCCTTTTAATGCAACTGTGTACGTCGTAATACGCAAAGGTTTCCACCACTTTTTGGTTGTAACAGCTTTGTTTAGAATCTCAAGGTCCTGTTTAAGTGCATTTAGTGGACCTTGTTGCAAAACTTCTTTCAGGGTGACGACGAAATGAGCGACCTAACGGACTTCAAAAGAGGGCTAATTGTTGGTGGCGGGGTAGTTGGTGCCTCAATGACAACAGTCGCCATCGTAGTGACGTCATCGAGATCTACTGTGTCTAGCGCCATTACAGCATACCGTGTTCGTGGCAAAACCTCGTCTGAAAAGCACAAGAGCTGCCGGAAAACGACCATGTCTTATAGAGACAGGAGAGCATTAAAGAGAATTGTTACCCGTAATAAGAAGACCACGGCGCCGAAAATTAGTGCAAAGCTCAATCTGCATCTTCAGACCCCGGTATCAACGAAAACGGTGCGTAGGGAACTGCACAAACAAGATATCCATGGCAGAGCTACTATTGCAAAACCTTTGGTGACCCGGGTGAATGCACAACGGCGACGTCAGTGGTGCCAGGAGCATACTACGTGGACTGCCGATGCATGGAAATGTGTAATGTGGTCGGATGAATACACATTCACACTATTCCCCGCCGCAGGTTTACCTGTAGGGAATACCATCAGAAGAATACAACCCACACTGACTGCTCCCAACAGTGCATCATGGTGGACATTCTGTCATGCTTTAGACGGTCATATCGTGGTTTGCAGCAGGTCCCCTGATCACCTTGAAAGGACGGATGACTGGCAGGGCAAATGAAACAATTTTGGCCGACCAAGTCCATCCAAAGGCTCAGGCATTTTTTCCTGCAGGGGATGCCATCTGTCAAGATGATAACGCCCTAATTCACAGAGCTCGGAATGTCCAGTCATGGTTTTAGGAACACGACGACGAACTGTCACACCTTTCTTGGCCTCCCCAATCACCAGACTTAAACATCATCGAGCCACTGTGGTCTGTGTTGAAAAAAAAACACAGTAAGATCCTTTTATTCTCCTGCTGCATCTCTCAAAGACCTGGAGCAGTTGTCGCATGAAGAATGGCGTAACATCCCACTAATCATCATCCAAGATTTGTATGCTTCCATCCCAAGGAGGATTTCGGTTTTGATTGCCATAGGAGGCTCCAGAGCCCACTACACTAGCGTGCAAAAGTTAAGGACGAAGAGGAGAAAATAGCATAGCAGCGGAACGAGCAGGTAGAACGGACCGAAAGACCACTCAGGAGATAGACTACGGTCCGGTACGGCAGGGCATTTGCATATATGCAGCATGACGTGGGGGCTCAGAAGGGTATAAAGCACACGGGCGGTGTACGCTCAGCAATTCGGTGAAAGCTATTGCACGGTATACATCGGTTTGAACGACGTCGAGTTGCTGCCACCGTGTGATATGGCCAACAGGCAATCCAGTAGACGACATCTGGATGACTTTACCCGACGTCGCATCGTTGGGAAGTCGGAAGAAGGTCGAAGTGTGACTAGTGTGGCCGAGGAGTTCGGGATTGCTCACAGCATCGTTTCACGAGCTTGGAGAGCATTTCAAACGACAGGAACAGCTGTCCGAGAGTTTAGCAGTAGTTGTTCACGTGCAACCACGGCGGCGGACGACTGGTAAAAACCTTCGTTTCCTTGGTGTTCACACTATTCTGTCCAACCACTGTGTATAGTTTTACAACTCTCATTACACTCTGTGTCATGTGGATTTTGCATTGTTCATAATTTTGTTTTTGCCACGTTAAGTTTGGACACCATTGTAGTTGTACAACTGTATAAGACAGCGGAGGCCTAATATTTGCAAACGAAAGGGGCTCCAGGGAAGGTGAATAGCAGAAGTAAGAGCATAAGAAATTCTACTGACTCACTGGAGAGTCCAACCTTATCATTTTTTTAAACAGAAAACTGGAGCACATTCCATTGCGAAGATATTTTTAACTTTCTGCCAGTGACGATAAGATCTTCAGTAGAACATTTTCTGTGGATAATAAAACATCGTTTTTCATTTTCGTCAGAAACTGAAACGTTATGTTTCAACTGAACAAAACACTAACGATGCACGATGGTAATTTTTTAAAATTGCGAATTTTGAAAAGAAATGCATCAGTTACGTATCGCAAAATTTGGCGCGTTTCATTCACTTCAAAGTACACTCTTTGCCAAAAAGAAAAGAACACACACACACAAAAAAAATAAGCACCCAGAAGGAATAATCCAATCGAGATGAAAATTGGTATGTACAATATAGTACATGTACAGGAAAGGAAACGATTGCAATTCCAGAGCAGTTGGGTCATTTCTTCGGATAAAACAGCTACATTAGTGGAACAGGTTTTTACGCTTTTTTAGGCCCACTTCTGGCTCGGATGCAAGCAATTTCCCGGCGTGACATGGACGCATACAGCTCACGAATACTGTCTTGAGGTATAGCATGTCAGATGATGGCAAAAATTTGGACCAGTTCGCCGACTTCCCGGGATGAGCATCGGAGGCATCCTGGCATTTTATAAACGTGTTCGATTGGTGAGGGGTCGGGCAATTGGGCTGGCTATGGAAGGGTGTCATCAAAACCTGGGCATCAAGGTTTTTCAGCAGCGAAGTTGCAGTAGGTACCATTTTAAAGATAGTGAATTGAAATCATATTTCCTCTTATTAGTACTTTCCCCCGCCATTTTCGATACAGCTGCGTGAATGGGGTGGCTCTCACTTCTCAGGGTCCCATCTGGGAGAAAGAGAGATTTATGGGTTTCGTCGTTGTGCGGGATAGTAAGCTCATAAGGATCTCTGAAGGGCCACAGTGGAAGGCAATGGAGGAGCATCTGTGCCTTCTTGGAATAACGAACTGGGGGCTATTTGCTCTTTTGCTGTCCCAATCGCAGGAAAGGGTCAAAGTAAGATACACTTCCCCCGTTTGGGACGCATTTTTAACGCGATCACGTCCTCCGTCAGTACTATAATTTCCTCAGCCCTAGCCTCAAGCTTTTGGATCATTATGTGCAACACGTTCCCTTCTCTTGCATCCAATTGGAGATGTGCATTCCTGCTATAGGACTCTGTGACACTGAAATAAGTGGAATTCTCGGCGTTAGGTGTCATGCAATTCATGACGCTGCAGGAAATACTTGTAAAATGCTTGATATATTACAATTGTAGTAGTATGACGCACACTGTAAAAAGAATTAATGAAGAATGTTTTTCATGGAAAGCTCTCTGCGTTCATGAATCATAACGTCAAGCAATTAAGCAGCATAAAAATATTCTGTCTACCAACGGTGTGTGATGCGAGATTTCCGGAAAGAGTATGCACACTTCAAGAAAGAAGGAAAATATTTACTTACAGTACCCGCTTGGCTTTGCCCTCGCTCACAGGTACCTCAATTTTACTCGTCACGCAAAGGTTGAGTAGCACTAGGAATATTTTCCTCGATGAGCAGAAAACACTGGTCAGTCCAAAAAATGTCCCACCTCTGACAGAAAATTTGAAGATTCCTCCATGATGAGGAATGAAGGATTCTCAGGTTCCACACTGGTGACTCAGAGATGCGAAGACTCCACACCGGTGACTCAGAGATGCGAAGACTCCACACCGGTGACTCAGAGATTCGAAGACTCCACACCGGGGACTCAGAGATTCGAAGACTCCACACTGGGGACTCAGAGATGCGAAGACTCCACACCGGTGACTCAGAAATGCAAAGACTCCAGGCTGCTGAACTGAAGATCCAAAGGTTCCACTATGCTTCTTCTACGATGCTCGGATTCCACGCTGGTGAATTGAAAGTGCTCGCGTCCCTGTTCAGGCGCCATAAAAAATGTTACAGGGCTTGTGAATTATATTTCAGTGCCTTGTGTGAAGGGTTCGTAATGCTTCGCTTGACGAGAGTTTTTGTATCGGGAGTTTAACCCATATTTTACCAGAGTGGAGCAGATAAAGAAAGTATAAATAAAATATCGACTAAAGTTATAACTCGCTGTTACAGTAAAGAAAGTGTTTATTCAGTTGATACGAGGCAAGTCTCAAGCATTGTCCATGATTTCCATTCATTCTCAATATAATTATTAACATACTAGATGAAAGCCCGTCAATAATGACGGCGAAAAACTAAATTTATGATACAGAAATTATTGACATTTATTTATCGAGTTTTTGAGTTCTACGTCAATAGATGGCGATGATGGCTCACAGCTTTCTGAAAATTTCCCGAGCAGTCGGTTATGGAATTTCATACGACGGGATGTCTGTTTGTTATGTGCTTTGTAAAATTTTTGGTCCCTATTTCGTCAAAACTTTCTTGTACACAACATGTGACGTACCTGCCAGCAGGACGCACACGACATAAAGGCAGATAGGAATCAGAATAATCGTCTGCGTAGCTCAGTTGGTAGAGCGACTTGTTCCGGAATAAGCTGCCTCGGGTTCGAATCCCGGCGTAGACCAAAAATAACGGAGAAATCTACTTCGTTATAAACATTTTTCGTATGCACTGGCTCTGGACCCTGTATCAATTTCCCCTGTTCTATTTTTATCTTGACGACGTTAGAGCGTCGTATTCTTGATGTTGCGCCATACAGATGGCTAAACACTGGTTCAGGTAGTGAACCTAAATTCTTGATGTAAAGTTTTTCGTAGCCGCCCCAGTGGCGCAGTGGTCTAAGCGATGACCTCTGATCATTCGTCCGAAAGGGGTCCGGGTTCGAATCCCGGCGAGGCATGGATATTGTGTTTGCCTTACGGCACGAGCTCTCTCCCTTCCCAGGAACCAGTGACCCTAAATTAAGGACGGGCGACTGCTTATAGCCCACTGAGTTGCTCACGGTGGTCGTTAAAACTCCAACCAAATAATAAAAAAAAACGTTTTCGCATATCTAGAGTTGAGCCGCCCCGGTGACGCAGTGGTCTAAGCGATGGCCTCTGATCATTCGTCTGAACGGGGTCCGGGTTCGAATCCCGTTGAGGCATGGATGTTGTGTTTGTCTTACGGTGCTGGCTCTCTCCCTTCCCTGGAACCAGTGACCCTAAATTAGGGACGGGCGACTGCGTATAGCCCATTGAGTTGCTCACGGGGGTCGTTAAACCTTCAATAAAAAAAAATCTAGAGTTGACCGTGTGACGTAACGCATGACGTCATGTGAGAATGATTTGGATTAGATGACGTCACACCAGCAGGTGTGTTTTGTTTGCTATGACAACAAAACAAAGTGCTATACTCGTGGACAGCGCGCGTGTAGGTAATGACGTCACCTACACGAAAACACGAAAAGCTAAGCGTGACGTCACAAAAATGTTTTCTCGGTTGTTGCTATGACGACTTAAAACGTGCCATGGAACAGGAGGAGGGCTCTAAAAAATTATATATTAGGATTCTATAATTATTCTGGCCACATTAAAAAGGATTAATCCCCCATTTTGTAGATTTACGGGCTTCCAAATATCCCTCAATACAATTTACCATAGAATACGAAGTGAATAACACTCTCCTACTCTTAGTTTTCACCCTTCCCTGAAATAGTGACTCAAATACAGTTTCTTACTCAGTTTACCGGAAACCAACAAACAACGATTATATTATTCCAAGTTCTTTAGCACATCAGCTAAATGATAAGTTATCTTCCCTTCACTTCCTTGTGAGAAGTGCAATTTGACACTATTCCAGCTTGCGGTACGGAAACAGTGAAATTCGACGTATAAAGTACAACGAATGGCCGAGGCCAAGGGATATTCCAGGATGTTGGTTAACAACATATTCGAGAGGGTACTACAAGCCGACTTCTCTACTCTTGAAAGACATAAGGTTACAACGAAATGTGTGGGATCAGTGCAGTGCCTAACAAACGTTACACATATACTAAAAACGTATGCAAGGAACATCACATAGAATCTGGAAGCAGTACAAAAAATATTTTGCCAACTGTAAAGAAGAACCGGAAAAATTGAAACTTAGTTTACTGTATTCCGTTGAAAGAGTTCAGTAACGGAGTTTACTGTATTTCTGTTGTTTCTCCGGGCGCTACGAAAGATGCTGCGGTTTATCATGTTTTTAGTATTAAAATTTTTAACAACCGTATGCTTAGTACTTATTTAATAGTTTTTAGTACATCGTGCATAAACGGATTTGCATTTAAATTATGGTATATTTATTAACACGTTTAGTCCTTCTCCCCCGGCCAGTATACGCTTTCTTACTTTTCCATTCTCCCGTGATTACCAGCATTCATTTCTTCTTCCCCTTATCTCGGTTTGGCACTGACCAGAGAGAATCTCCCACATACTCCTCCGCTCACACCCAACAGCTTCATTCTCATCGGCCTCTTGCGTTCTTCCTTTGCAGGAAAGTGTCAACGTAAGACACACTCCCCCCCCTCCCTACTGGGACAGCTAAAGAGCAAACAAATAGCCCCCATTTTGTTATTCCTAGAAGGCGCAGAAGCTCATTCATTGCCTTCCATTATGACCTCTCACAGATAATTATACATCTACTCCCCCGCACAACGGCGAAACCTACAAATCTCTCTTTCCCTCGGATGGGACATTGCAAAGTGAGAGCCAGCTCCGTTGACACAGCTGCATCAAAAATGGCAGGTAAAAAGTGCTACTGGCTGGAAAGATGATTCCAATTCACGCTCGTTATAATGGTACCTAACTTCACTCTTGAAAAACATTGATGTCCAGTTAACAATTCTGTTGGAAAATTGCTTGTTGATGATGCAGCAGCAATGGCAACACAACAAGTCGTAAAATATTGTCGACGTACCGTTGAGCGGTCAGGGGAGGATTTCCAAGGGCGTTCGGCTATCGTAAGAAATGGCTACCCAGACAGTCACGCTAATTGTGTGAGTCGTGTGCCGTTCCACGGTAAAGAAACGATTCGTGCGCTGGCCGGCTCGTCTCTAGATATATATGTGATGGTCAATTGCACCAAGTGCAAACTGTGATTCATTATTAAAGCAATACGACGCCACTGGACACTGTCCCACGTTGTTCGGCTACGACACCACTGCAACCGGTGTCGGCGATGCTCCCTGGTCAGTGGGAAGCGGCGGAGGAGCTTCCTCGAATGTAGTTCCCGTGACAATTTGCATTCTATATGGTTCTTGTTGTATTGTCATGTCTGTTGTCAGTTATATATAGATATAGTCTCAGAGTTTGAGATGTTTCTCGAATCTGAAAGCCATATAAAACCAAATTTCCCAGCTATGTTTAAAATTTCTTTTTTTAAACATAAGAACGATGGAAAATATTTATTTGCCCACAGAATAGTCACGAAGCATACATATAAATGTGCCTGAGGTAAACCTGTGGGCGATAATTTGTTTGCAAAAGTGCAAGAGATTACTTAGAGTATAACTCTTAGCTCTTCAATAATTTGTATTCTATATTGGTTCTTGTTGTATTATCACCACTGTTGTCAGTGATATATAGTCTCAGACTTAGAGATGTTTCTCGAATCTGAAAGACATATAAAACCCCATTTCCCAGGTATGTTTAAAATATATTTTTTAAACATAAGAAAGAAGGAAAACGTTTATTTACCCACAAAATCCTCACAAAGCACACATGTAATGTGCCTTGGGTAAATCTGTGGGCGATAAATTGTTTACAAAAGGGCAAGAGATTACTTATTGTATAACTCTTAGCGCTTCGACAATTTGCATTCTATATGGTTCTTGTTGTATTGTCATGTCTGTTGTCAGTTATATAAAGCTTCAAAGTTTGAGATGTTTCTCGAATCTGAAGGTCATATAAAACCCCATTTCCCAGCTATGTTTAAAATATTTTTTAAACACAAGATGGATGGAAAATGTTTATTTTCCACAATAAAGGCACTAAGCACACACCACAATTTAATATGCCTAAGGTAAATTTGTGGGGGACAAGGTTAATTACAAAAGTGCAACAGCAATATGCATAATACGCAGCGCGTTCGTAACTTGCATTCTATATAGCTCTAGTTGCATTGTCACGTGTGTTGTCAATTATACCTATTTGCAGAGTTTGAAATACTTCTGAAATCTGCAAGTCAAGTAAGTATGACTTTTCCAGCTGGTTTTTAAATAGAATTTTAAAAAATTAAGATGGAAAATGTTTATTTGCCACCACGAGGACACAAAACATACATCCGAGTTCAATGCGTATTGCGTAAACATGTGCGCGACAGAATACGAGCAAAAATGTAAGTGTAATGTACATACACTGAAGAGCAATTGAAATAGAGATACCTGTATAGTAAAGTGTAGCACCACCTTTCGCCCTGATGGCGGCGATTCGTCTCGGCATGGACTCGACAAGACGCCGGAAGCGTTGGGTAGCCATACGGATCCACCACCCCTGAACAAGCTCCCACAGTTCACGAAGATTTGATGGAGGGGGGTTAAGAGCCTCGAAAATCTCTCTCCATGGCATCTCAGATGTGCTCGATGGGACTGAAGTCAGGTGACCTAGCTGCCCAAGGAAGCGAGGTCACGTCGGCGGAGTGTTCATCCAACCATTCCGATACAATTCGGGAGTGATGGCACGGTGTATTGTCTTGTTGCAGGATGAGGTCTCTAGTGGGATGTTGAAGACGCACAAAAGGGAGAAAATGGCCGTCCAGGATATCCCGATAACGTTGACCTGTGAGGGACGATGTCACACGTACCATGAATCACATTTCAGTCCACGTAAACAGTCCCCAGACGAGAATGCTACCTCCACCAGCTTGAAGAGTACCCTGCTGGCAAGAAGGATCCATTGCTTCATGTGGTTTGCGCCGTACTCGTATACTGCCATCCGCATGTACCAACATGAATCTCGACTCATCAGTCCAGGCAACATTTTTCCACATGTCTAGGGTTCAGTGGCGATGTTCTCGCGCCCATGCTAATCTTTGCACCCTGTGATGTGCGGCCAGCAGCGGTACCCTCGTGATACGATGGCTTCTGTACCCCATAGCGAGGAGATGGTTCTGGATGGTGTGGCTGCTTACACGTTTTTGTGCACCAGCGTTAAATTGCCGAGTGATTTCTTGCACTGTGGCCCGTCTATCCGCTGTTACAATGCAAGCTAGCTCATCCACACGCTGTTGTCCACGACAGTTGGCCCTTGTAAGGATGGTTTTACCGGGTTTGATGTACTCACGGTGCACCCGTGACACAGTGGCTCGTGAAAATCCCAGTGCCTGCACGACTTCCGAGATGGAGTGACCCATTCGTCGGGCCCCGACAATTTGCCCACGATCAAATGCGCTTATATCCTTCGTCTTTCCCATACTGTGTCCGGCTTTTACTGATTCCCGTCCCATCACTCCCTATATTGTCGGATCGCTGCATACGTCATGTCGTTTCCGTTTACAGGGCCGCCCACAGCTACACACTTTCATAACGCCAGCTGTCTCTAATTCAATTGCTCTTCAGTGTAATTTGTAGTGTTTTCATAATTTGGATTTTGCATGGATTGTCCTCTCTGTCCTAAACTAAATTTTTCCACTAGTCTATTCCTACTTGTGTTCAATAATTGTAAGGAAATGATAGTATAGTTGCTCTTGTAATAAGAAAAATGAACGGCCATGAGATCAGCGTGAATTAGAGAAATAAGAGTCATTTACCCAAATGTGATTCATAACGCATCTGCTGTAGGTTTCGATGAGTTCAAGGAATAAGCAAAAGAGAGAGAAGTGGGAGAAAAAGAGAGCGACAGAGAGAGAGAAAGAGAGATGGGATGTCACTTATATATATGCACTAGATGAAAGCCCGTCAATAATGACGGGGAAAACAAAATTTATGATACAGAAGTTATTGACATTTATTTATTTATTGTTTGAGTTCCACGTCAATAGATGGCGACGTTGGTTCACAGTTTTCTGAAAATTTCCCGAGCAGTCGGTTATGGAATTTGATACGATGGGCTGTTTGTTTGTTATGTGTTTTGTAAAACCTTTAGTCCCTATTTCGTCAACACGCTTTTCGTATACACTGACTGTTAACCCTGTATCAATTTCCGCTGTTCTTTTCGGTGTACTATTTCTATCTTGACGTCTTCAGATCGTCGTATTCTTGACGTTTGCCACATACAGATGGCCAAACACCGGTTCAGGTAGTAAACCAAAATTCCTGATGTTAAGTTTTTCGTAGCCGCCCCGGTGGCACAGTGGTCTAAGAGATGGCCACTGATCATTCGTTCAAAAGGAGTCCGGGTTCGAATCCCGGTGAGGCATAGATGGTGTGTTTGTCTTACGGCACTGGCTCCATCCCTTCCCTGGAACCAGTGACCCTAAATTAGAGACGGGCGACTTCTTATAACCAATATTTCGTATCTCTTGAGTTGACCGTGTGACGTAATGCATCTCTGCGCGTGTAGGTGATGACGACACCTACACGAAAAACTAAGCGTGACCTCACAAATATTTGTTTCTCGGTTGTTGCTATGACGACTTAAAAAGTGGCACGGAGGAGGAGGGCTCTAGTGGACTATATATTAGGATATATGCATATACACTGTCACGGACAATGAAATTTGCGTACCAAGAAGGAAGCATCGGATTGAACTGAAATTTTATGGACGTAATGATACATATGAATGGTACACGTGATGGCAAAAACAGAACTACAGGACAATTACAGTCGGATCTGTGGCATGTAGTCCTGTCATCTTCAATAGCGCGTCGCACTGCCTCCTGCGGCGATACATGATGCAATACGGTCCGGCGTGGAGGCGAACAGACGCCTGATGTTGTCCTGCGGCTAACTGGCCCACGCGTGTTGGAACCAGTGACCCTAAATTAAGGACGGGCGACTGCTTATAGCCCACTGAGTCGCTCACGGTGGTCGTTAAAACTCCAACCAAATAATAAAAAAACGTTTTCGTATATCTAGAATTGAGCCGCCCCGGTGACGCAGTGGTCTAAGCGATGGCCTCTGATCATTCGTCTGAACGGGGTCCGGGTTCGAATCCCGTTGAGGCATGGATCTTGTGTTTGTCTTACGGCGCTGGCTCTCTGCCTTCCCTGGAAACAGTGACCCTAAATTAGGGACGGGCGACTGCTTATAGCCCATTGAGTTGCTCACGGTGGTCGTTAAACCTTCAATAAAAAAAAATCTAGAGTTGATCGTGCGACGTAACGCATGACGTCATGTGAGAATGATTTGGATTTGATGACGTCACACCAGCAGCTGTGTTTTGTTTGCTATGACAACAAAACAAAGTGCTATACTCGTGGACTGCGCGCGTGTAGGTAATGACGTCACCTACACGAAAACACGAAAAGCTAAGCGTGACGTCACAAAAATGTTTTATCGGTTGTTGCTATGACGACTTAAAAAGTGCCATGGAAGAGGAGGAGGGCTCTAAAAAATTATATATTAGGATTCTATAATTATTCTGGCCACATTAAAAAGAATTAATCCCACATTTTGCAGATTTACTGGCTCCCAAATATCCCTTAATACAATTTACCATAGAATACGAAGTGAATAATACTCTCCTAATCTTAGTTTTCACCCTTCCCCGAAATAGTGACTCAAATACAGTTTCTTACTCAGTTTACCGGAAACCAACAAACAACGATTATATTATTCCAAGTTCTTTAGCACATTAGCTAAATAATAAGTTATCTTCCCTTCACTTCCTTGTGAGAAGTGCAATTTGACACTCTTCCAGCTTGCAGTACGAAAACAGTGAAATTCGACGTATACAGTACAACGAATGGCCGAGGCCAAGGGATATTCCAGGATGTTGGTTAACAACATATTCGAGAGGGTACTACAAGCCGTCTTCTCTACTCTTGAAAGACATAAGGTTACAACGAAATATGTGGGATCAGTGCAGTGCCTAACAAATGTTACACATATACTAAAAACGTATGCAAGGAACATCACATAGAATCTGGAGTCAGTACAAAAAATATTTTGTCAACTGTAAAGAAGAACCGGAAAAATTGAAACGTAGTTTACTGTATTCCGTTGAAAGAGTTCAGTAACGGAGTTTACTGTATTTCTGTTGTTTCTCCGGGCGCTACGAAAGATGTTGCGGTTTATCATGTTTTTAGTATTAAAATTTTTAACAACCGTATGCTTAGTACTTATTTAATAGTTTTTAGTACATCGTGCATAAACGGATTTGCATTTAAATTATGATATATTTATTAACACGTTTAGTCCTTCTCCCCCGGCCAGTATACGCTTTCCTACTTTTCCATTCTCCCGTGATTACCAGCATTCATTTCTTCTTCCCCTTATCTCGGTTTGGCACTGACCAGAGAGAATCTCTCACATCCTTCTCCGCTCACACCCAACAGCTTTCCACTCCTCGGCCTCTTGCGTTCTTCCTTTGCAAGAAAGTGTCAACGTAAGACACACTCCCCCCTCCCTACTGGGACAGCTAAAGAGCAAACAAATAGCCCCCATTTTGTTATTCCTAGAAGGCGCAGAAGCTCATTCATTGCCTTCCATTATGACCTCTCACAGATAATTATACATCTACTCCCCCGCACAACGGCGAAACCTACAAATCTCTCTTTCCCTCGGATGGGACCCTGCAAAGCGAGAGCCAGCTCCGTTGACACAGCTGCATCAAAAATGGCAGGAAAAAAGTGCTACTGGCAGGAAAGATGATTCCAATTCACGCTCGTTATAATGGTACCTAACTTCACTCCTGAAAAACATTGATGTCCAGTTAAAAATTATGTTGGAAAATTGCTTGTTGATGATGCAGCAGCAATGGCAACACAACAAGTCGTAAAATATTGTCGACGTACCGTTGAGCGGTCATGGGAGGATTTCCAAGGGCGTTCGGCTATCGTAAGAAATGGCTACCCAGACAGTCACGCTAATTGTGTGAGTCGTGTGCCGTTCCACGGTAAAGAAACGATTCGTGCGCTGGCCGGCTCGTCTCTAGATACGTATGTGCTGGTCAATCGCACCAAGTGCAAACTGTGATTCATTATTAAAGCAATACGACGCCACTGGACACTGTCCCACGTTGTTCGGCTACGACACCACTGCAACCGGTGTCGGCGATGCTCCCTGGTCAGTGGGAAGCGGTGGAGGAGCTTCCTCGAATGTAGTTCCCGTGACAATTTGCATTCTATATGGTTCTTATTGTATTGTCATGTCTGTTGTCAGTTATATATAGATATAGTCTCAGAGTTTGAGATGTTTCTCGAATCTGAAAGCCATATAAAACCAAATTTCCCAGCTATGTTTAAAATTTCTTTTTTAAACATAAGAACGATGGAAAATATTTATTTGCCCACAGAATAGTCACGAAGCATACATATAAATGTGCCTGAGGTAAACCTGTGGGCGATAATTTGTTTGCAAAAGTGCAAGAGATTACTTAGAGTATAACTCTTAGCTCTTCAATAATTTGTATTCTATATTGGTTCTTGTTGTATTATCACCACTGTTGTCAGTGATATATAGTCTCAGACTTAGAGATGTTTCTCGAATCTGAAAGACATATAAAACCCCATTTCCCAGGTATGTTTAAAATATATTTTTTAAACATAAGAAAGAAGGAAAACGTTTATTTACCCACAAAATCCTCACAAAGCACACATGTAATGTGCCTTGGGTAAATCTGTGGGCGATAAATTGTTTACAAAAGGGCAAGAGATTACTTATTGTATAACTCTTAGCGCTTCGACAATTTGCATTCTATATGGTTCTTGTTGTATTGTCATGTCTGTTGTCAGTTATATAAAGCTTCAAAGTTTGAGATGTTTCTCGAATCTGAAGGTCATATAAAACCCCATTTCCCAGCTATGTTTAAAATATTTTTTTTAAACACAAGATGGATGGAAAATGTTTATTTTCCACAATAAAGGCACTAAGCACACACCACAATTTAATATGCCTAAGGTAAATTTGTGGGGGACAAGGTTAATTACAAAAGTGCAACAGCAATATGCATAATACGCAGCGCGTTCGTAACTTGCATTCTATATAGCTCTAGTTGCATTGTCACGTGTGTTGTCAATTATACCTATTTGCAGAGTTTGAAATACTTCTGAAATCTGCAAGTCAAGTAAGTATGACTTTTCCAGCTGGTTTTTAAATAGAATTTTAAAAAATTAAGATGGAAAATGTTTATTTGCCACCACGAGGACACAAAACATACATCCGAGTTCAATGCGTATTGCGTAAACATGTGCGCGACAGAATACGAGCAAAAATGTAAGTGTAATGTACATACACTGAAGAGCAATTGAAATAGAGATACCTGTATAGTAAAGTGTAGCACCACCTTTCGCCCTGATGGCGGCGATTCGTCTCGGCATGGACTCGACAAGACGCCGGAAGCGTTGGGTAGCCATACGGATCCACCACCCCTGAACAAGCTCCCACAGTTCACGAAGATTTGATGGAGGGGGGGGTTAAGAGCCTCGAAAATCTCTCTCCATGGCATCTCAGATGTGCTCGATGGGACTGAAGTCAGGTGACCTAGCTGCCCAAGGAAGCGAGGTCACGTCGGCGGAGTGTTCATCCAACCATTCCGATACAATTCGGGAGCGATGGCACGGTGTATTGTCTTGTTGCAGGATGAGGTCTCTAGTGGGATGTTGAAGACGCACAAAAGGGAGAAAATGGCCGTCCAGGATATCCCGATAACGTTGACCTGTGAGGGACGATGTCACACGTACCATGAATCACATTTCAGTCCACGTACACAGTCCCCAGACGAGAATGCTACCTCCACCAGCTTGAAGAGTACCCTGCTGGCAAGAAGGATCCATTGCTTCATGTGGTTTGCGCCGTACTCTTATACTGCCATCCGCATGTACCAACATGAATCTCGACTCATCAGTCCAGGCAACATTTTTCCACATGTCTAGGGTTCAGTGGCGATGTTCTCGCGCCCATGCTAATCTTTGCACCCTGTGATGTGCGGCCAGCAGCGGTACCCTCGTGATACGATGGCTTCTGTACCCCATAGCGAGGAGATGGTTCTGGATGGTGTGGCTGCTTACACGTTTTTGTGCACCAGCGTTAAATTGCCGAGTGATTTCTTGCACTGTGGCCCGTCTATCCGGTGTTACAATGCAAGCTAGCTCATCCACACGCTGTTGTCCACGACAGTTGGCCCTTGTAAGGATGGTTTTACCGGGTTTGATGTACTCACGGTGCACCCGTGACACAGTGGCTCGTGAAAATCCCAGTGCCTGCACGACTTCCGAGATGGAGTGACCCATTCGTCGGGCCCCGACAATTTGCCCACGATCAAATGCGCTTATATCCTTCGTCTTTCCCATACTGTGTCCGGCTTTTACTGATTCCCGTCGCATCACTCCCTATATTGTCGGATCGCTGCATACGTCATGTCGTTTCCGTTTACAGGGCCGCCCACAGCTACACACTTTCATAACGCCAGCTGTCTCTAATTCAATTGCTCTTCAGTGTAATTTGTAGTGTTTTCATAATTTGGATTTTGCATGGATTGTCCTCTCTGTCCTAAACTAAATTTTTCCACTAGTCTATTCCTACTTGTGTTCAATAATTGTAAGGAAATGATAGTATAGTTGCTCTTGTAATAAGAAAAAATGAACGGCCATGAGATCAGCGTGAATTAGAGAAATAAGAGTCATTATTTACCCAAATGTGATTCATAACGCATCTGCTGTAGGTTTCGATGAGTTCAAGGAATAAGCAAAAGAGAGAGAAGTGGGAGAAAAAGAGAGCGACAGAGAGAGAGAAAGAGAGATGGGATGTCACTTATATATATGCACTAGATGAAAGCCCGTCAATAATGACGGGGGAAAACAAAATTTATGATACAGAAGTTATTGACATTTATTTATTTATTGTTTGAGTTCCACGTCAATAGATGGCGACGTTGGTTCACAGTTTTCTGAAAATTTCCCGAGCAGTCGGTTATGGAATTTGATACGATGGGCTGTTTGTTTGTTATGTGTTTTGTAAAACCTTTAGTCCCTATTTCGTCAACACGCTTTTCGTATACACTGACTGTTAACCCTGTATCAATTTCCGCTGTTCTTTTCGGTGTACTATTTCTATCTTGACGTCTTCAGATCGTCGTATTCTTGACGTTTGCCACATACAGATGGCCAAACACCGGTTCAGGTAGTAAACCAAAATTCCTGATGTTAAGTTTTTCGTAGCCGCCCCGGTGGCGCAGTGGTCTAAAAGATGGCCACTGATCATTCGTTCAAAAGGAGTCCGGGTTCGAATCCCGGTGAGGCATAGATGGTGTGTTTGTCTTACGGCACTGGCTCCATCCCTTCCCTGGAACCAGTGACCCTAAATTAGAGACGGGCGACTTCTTAAAACCAATATTTCGTATCTCTTGAGTTGACCGTGTGACGTAATGCATCTCTGCGCGTGTAGGTGATGACGACACCTACACGAAAAACTAAGCGTTATAACGAAGTGAATTTCTCCGTCATTTTTATCCGCGCCGGGGTTCGAACCCGGGTCCACTCATTCCGGAATAAGTTGCTCTACCAATTAAGCTACGCGGACATGTATTCTGATTCCTATCTGCCTTTAAGTCATGTGCGTCCTGCTGGCAGGTACGTCACATCTCCTGGTACGTTACATCATCTCCCCCTTATTTTTCTTTTTCGAAGTGCTGCTCATATTTTTCTTATCTCGCGGTGTGGAAATAACATCACACCAATGCAAGATTTTGAACGGTCGGGTTATCCGGATAGTTCGGGCGCCATTATAACGAAGTGAATTTCTCCGTCATTTTTATCCGCGCCGGGGTTCGAACCCGGGTCCACTCATTCCGGAATAAGTTGCTCTACCAATTAAGCTACGCGGACATTGATTCTAATTGCTATCTGCCTTTATGTCGTGTGCGTCCTTCTGGCAGGTACGTCACATCTCCTGGTACGTTACAGCGTGACCTCACAAATATTTGTTTCTCGGTTGTTGCTATGACGACTTAAAAAGTGGCACGGAGGAGGAGGGCTCTAGTGGACTATATATTAGGATATATGCATATACACTGTCACGGACAATGAAATTTGCGTACCAAGAAGGAAGCATCAGATTGAACTGAAATTTTATGGACGTAATGATACATATGAATGGTACACGTGATGGCAAAAACAGAACTACAGGACAATTACAGTCGGATCTGTGGCATGTAGTCCTGTCATCTTCAATAGCGCGTCGCACTGCCTCCTGCGGCGATACATGATGCAATACGGTCCGGCGTGGAGGCGAACAGACGCCTGATGTTGTCCTGCGGCTAACTGGCCCACGCGTGTTGGAACCAGTGACCCTAAGTTAAGGACGGGCGACTGCTTATAGCCCACTGAGTTGCTCATGGTGGTCGTTAAAACTCCAACCAAATAATAAAATAAAAACGTTTTCGTATATCTAGAATTGAGCCGCCCCGGTGACGCAGTGGTCTAAGCGATGGCCTCTGATCATTCGTCTGAACGGGGTCCGGGTTCGAATCCCGTTGAGGCATGGATCTTGTGTTTGTCTTACGGCGCTGGCTCTCTGCCTTCCCTGGAACTAGTGACCCTAAATTGGGGACGGGCGACTGCTTATAGCCCATTGAGTTGCTCACGGTGGTCGTTAAACCTTCAATAAAAAAAAATCTAGAGTTGATCGTGCGACGTAACGCATGACGTCATGTGAGAATGATTTGGATTTGATGACGTCGCACCAGCAGCTGTGTTTTGTTTGCTATGACAACAAAACAAAGTGCTATACTCGTGGACTGCGCGCGTGTAGGTAATGACGTCACCTACACGAAAACACGAAAAGCTAAGCGTGACGTCACAAAAATGTTTTATCGGTTGTTGCTATGACGACTTAAAAAGTGCCATGGAAGAGGAGGAGGGCTCTAAAAAATTATATATTAGGATTCTATAATTATTCTGGCCACATTAAAAAGAATTAATCCCACATTTTGCAGATTTACTGGCTCCCAAATATCCCTTAATACAATTTACCATAGAATACGAAGTGAATAATACTCTCCTAATCTTAGTTTTCACCCTTCCCCGAAATAGTGACTCAAATACAGTTTCTTACTCAGTTTACCGGAAACCAACAAACAACGATTATATTATTCCAAGTTCTTTAGCACATTAGCTAAATAATAAGTTATCTTCCCTTCACTTCCTTGTGAGAAGTGCAATTTGACACTCTTCCAGCTTGCAGTACGAAAACAGTGAAATTCGACGTATACAGTACAACGAATGGCCGAGGCCAAGGGATATTCCAGGATGTTGGTTAACAACATATTCGAGAGGGTACTACAAGCCGTCTTCTCTACTCTTGAAAGACATAAGGTTACAACGAAATATGTGGGATCAGTGCAGTGCCTAACAAATGTTACACATATACTAAAAACGTATGCAAGGAACATCACATAGAATCTGGAGTCAGTACAAAAAATATTTTGTCAACTGTAAAGAAGAACCGGAAAAATTGAAACGTAGTTTACTGTATTCCGTTGAAAGAGTTCAGTAACGGAGTTTACTGTATTTCTGTTGTTTCTCCGGGCGCTACGAAAGATGTTGCGGTTTATCATGTTTTTAGTATTAAAATTTTTAACAACCGTATGCTTAGTACTTATTTAATAGTTTTTAGTACATCGTGCATAAACGGATTTGCATTTAAATTATGATATATTTATTAACACGTTTAGTCCTTCTCCCCCGGCCAGTATACGCTTTCCTACTTTTCCATTCTCCCGTGTTTACCAGCATTCATTTCTTCTTCCCCTTATCTCGGTTTGGCACTGACCAGAGAGAATCTCTCACATCCTTCTCCGCTCACACCCAACAGCTTTCCACTCCTCGGCCTCTTGCGTTCTTCCTTTGCAAGAAAGTGTCAACGTAAGACACACTCCCCCCTCCCTACTGGGACAGCTAAAGAGCAAACAAATAGCCCCCATTTTGTTATTCCTAGAAGGCGCAGAAGCTCATTCATTGCCTTCCATTATGACCTCTCACAGATAATTATACATCTACTCCCCCGCACAACGGCGAAACCTACAAATCTCTCTTTCCCTCGGATGGGACCCTGCAAAGCGAGAGCCAGCTCCGTTGACACAGCTGCATCAAAAATGGCAGGAAAAAAGTGCTACTGGCAGGAAAGATGATTCCAATTCACGCTCGTTATAATGGTACCTAACTTCACTCCTGAAAAACATTGATGTCCAGTTAAAAATTATGTTGGAAAATTGCTTGTTGATGATGCAGCAGCAATGGCAACACAACAAGTCGTAAAATATTGTCGACGTACCGTTGAGCGGTCAGGGGAGGATTTCCAAGGGCGTTCGGCTATCGTAAGAAATGGCTACCCAGACAGTCACGCTAATTGTGTGAGTCGTGTGCCGTTCCACGGTAAAGAAACGATTCGTGCGCTGGCCGGCTCGTCTCTAGATACGTATGTGCTGGTCAATCGCACCAAGTGCAAACTGTGATTCATTATTAAAGCAATACGACGCCACTGGACACTGTCCCACGTTGTTCGGCTACGACACCACTGCAACCGGTGTCGGCGATGCTCCCTGGTCAGTAGGAAGCGGCGGAGGAGCTTCCTCGAATGTAGTTCCCGTGACAATTTGCATTCTATATGGTTCTTATTGTATTGTCATGTCTGTTGTCAGTTATATATAGATATAGTCTCAGAGTTTGAGATGTTTCTCGAATCTGAAAGCCATATAAAACCAAATTTCCCAGCTATGTTTAAAATTTCTTTTTTAAACATAAGAACGATGGAAAATATTTATTTGCCCACAGAATAGTCACGAAGCATACATATAAATGTGCCTGAGGTAAACCTGTGGGCGATAATTTGTTTGCAAAAGTGCAAGAGATTACTTAGAGTATAACTCTTAGCTCTTCAATAATTTGTATTCTATATTGGTTCTTGTTGTATTATCACCACTGTTGTCAGTGATATATAGTCTCAGACTTAGAGATGTTTCTCGAATCTGAAAGACATATAAAACCCCATTTCCCAGGTATGTTTAAAATATATTTTTTAAACATAAGAAAGAAGGAAAACGTTTATTTACCCACAAAATCCTCACAAAGCACACATGTAATGTGCCTTGGGTAAATCTGTGGGCGATAAATTGTTTACAAAAGGGCAAGAGATTACTTATTGTATAACTCTTAGCGCTTCGACAATTTGCATTCTATATGGTTCTTGTTGTATTGTCATGTCTGTTGTCAGTTATATAAAGCTTCAAAGTTTGAGATGTTTCTCGAATCTGAAGGTCATATAAAACCCCATTTCCCAGCTATGTTTAAAATATTTTTTTTAAACACAAGATGGATGGAAAATGTTTATTTTCCACAATAAAGGCACTAAGCACACACCACAATTTAATATGCCTAAGGTAAATTTGTGGGGGACAAGGTTAATTACAAAAGTGCAACAGCAATATGCATAATACGCAGCGCGTTCGTAACTTGCATTCTATATAGCTCTAGTTGCATTGTCACGTGTGTTGTCAATTATACCTATTTGCAGAGTTTGAAATACTTCTGAAATCTGCAAGTCAAGTAAGTATGACTTTTCCAGCTGGTTTTTAAATAGAATTTTAAAAAATTAAGATGGAAAATGTTTATTTGCCACCACGAGGACACAAAACATACATCCGAGTTCAATGCGTATTGCGTAAACATGTGCGCGACAGAATACGAGCAAAAATGTAAGTGTAATGTACATACACTGAAGAGCAATTGAAATAGAGATACCTGTATAGTAAAGTGTAGCACCACCTTTCGCCCTGATGGCGGCGATTCGTCTCGGCATGGACTCGACAAGACGCCGGAAGCGTTGGGTAGCCATACGGATCCACCACCCCTGAACAAGCTCCCACAGTTCACGAAGATTTGATGGAGGGGGGGGGGTTAAGAGCCTCGAAAATCTCTCTCCATGGCATCTCAGATGTGCTCGATGGGACTGAAGTCAGGTGACCTAGCTGCCCAAGGAAGCGAGGTCACGTCGGCGGAGTGTTCATCCAACCATTCCGATACAATTCGGGAGCGATGGCACGGTGTATTGTCTTGTTGCAGGATGAGGTCTCTAGTGGGATGTTGAAGACGCACAAAAGGGAGAAAATGGCCGTCCAGGATATCCCGATAACGTTGACCTGTGAGGGACGATGTCACACGTACCATGAATCACATTTCAGTCCACGTACACAGTCCCCAGACGAGAATGCTACCTCCACCAGCTTGAAGAGTACCCTGCTGGCAAGAAGGATCCATTGCTTCATGTGGTTTGCGCCGTACTCTTATACTGCCATCCGCATGTACCAACATGAATCTCGACTCATCAGTCCAGGCAACATTTTTCCACATGTCTAGGGTTCAGTGGCGATGTTCTCGCGCCCATGCTAATCTTTGCACCCTGTGATGTGCGGCCAGCAGCGGTACCCTCGTGATACGATGGCTTCTGTACCCCATAGCGAGGAGATGGTTCTGGATGGTGTGGCTGCTTACACGTTTTTGTGCACCAGCGTTAAATTGCCGAGTGATTTCTTGCACTGTGGCCCGTCTATCCGCTGTTACAATGCAAGCTAGCTCATCCACACGCTGTTGTCCACGGCAGTTGGCCCTTGTAAGGATGGTTTTACCGGGTTTGATGTACTCACGGTGCACCCGTGACACAGTGGCTCGTGAAAATCCCAGTGCCTGCACGACTTCCGAGATGGAGTGACCCATTCGTCGGGCCCCGACAATTTGCCCACGATCAAATGCGCTTATATCCTTCGTCTTTCCCATACTGTGTCCGGCTTTTACTGATTCCCGTCGCATCACTCCCTATATTGTCGGATCGCTGCATACGTCATGTCGTTTCCGTTTACAGGGCCGCCCACAGCTACACACTTTCATAACGCCAGCTGTCTCTAATTCAATTGCTCTTCAGTGTAATTTGTAGTGTTTTCATAATTTGGATTTTGCATGGATTGTCCTCTCTGTCCTAAACTAAATTTTTCCACTAGTCTATTCCTACTTGTGTTCAATAATTGTAAGGAAATGATAGTATAGTTGCTCTTGTAATAAGAAAAAATGAACGGCCATGAGATCAGCGTGAATTAGAGAAATAAGAGTCATTTACCCAAATGTGATTCATAACGCATCTGCTGTAGGTTTCGATGAGTTCAAGGAATAAGCAAAAGAGAGAGAAGTGGGAGAAAAAGAGAGCGACAGAGAGAGAGAAAGAGAGATGGGATGTCACTTATATATATGCACTAGATGAAAGCCCGTCAATAATGACGGGGGAAAACAAAATTTATGATACAGAAGTTATTGACATTTATTTATTTATTGTTTGAGTTCCACGTCAATAGATGGCGACGTTGGTTCACAGTTTTCTGAAAATTTCCCGAGCAGTCGGTTATGGAATTTGATACGATGGGCTGTTTGTTTGTTATGTGTTTTGTAAAACCTTTAGTCCCTATTTCGTCAACACGCTTTTCGTATACACTGACTGTTAACCCTGTATCAATTTCCGCTGTTCTTTTCGGTGTACTATTTCTATCTTGACGTCTTCAGATCGTCGTATTCTTGACGTTTGCCACATACAGATGGCCAAACACCGGTTCAGGTAGTAAACCAAAATTCCTGATGTTAAGTTTTTCGTAGCCGCCCCGGTGGCGCAGTGGTCTAAAAGATGGCCACTGATCATTCGTTCAAAAGGAGTCCGGGTTCGAATCCCGGTGAGGCATAGATGGTGTGTTTGTCTTACGGCACTGGCTCCATCCCTTCCCTGGAACCAGTGACCCTAAATTAGAGACGGGCGACTTCTTAAAACCAATATTTCGTATCTCTTGAGTTGACCGTGTGACGTAATGCATCTCTGCGCGTGTAGGTGATGACGACACCTACACGAAAAACTAAGCGTTATAACGAAGTAAATTTCTCCGTCATTTTTATCCGCGCCGGGGTTCGAACCCGGGTCCACTCATTCCGGAATAAGTTGCTCTACCAATTAAGCTACGCGGACATTGATTCTAATTGCTATCTGCCTTTATGTCGTGTGCGTCCTTCTGGCAGGTACGTCACATCTCCTGGTACGTTACATCATCTCCCCCTTATTTTTCTTTTTCGAAGTGCTGGAGAAAGGATTCTCTTATTTTTCCTATCTCGCGGTGTGGAAATAACATCACACCAATGCGAGATTTTGAACGGCCGGGTCATCCGGATAGTTCGGGCGCCATTATAACGAAGTGAATTTCTCCGTCATTTTTATCCGCGCCGGGGTTCGAACCCGGGTCCACTCATTCCGGAATAAGTTGCTCTACCAATTAAGCTACGCGGACATGTATTCTGATTCCTATCTGCCTTTAAGTCATGTGCGTCCTGCTGGCAGGTACGTCACATCTCCTGGTACGTTACATCATCTCCCCCTTATTTTTCTTTTTTCGAAGTGCTGCTCATATTTTTCTTATCTCGCGGTGTGGAAATAACATCACACCAATGCAAGATTTTGAACGGTCGGGTTATCCGGATAGTTCGGGCGCCATTATAACGAAGTGAATTTCTCCGTCATTTTTATCCGCGCCGGGGTTCGAACCCGGGTCCACTCATTCCGGAATAAGTTGCTCTACCAATTAAGCTACGCGGACATTGATTCTAATTGCTATCTGCCTTTATGTCGTGTGCGTCCTTCTGGCAGGTACGTCACATCTCCTGGTACGTTACAGCGTGACCTCACAAATATTTGTTTCTCGGTTGTTGCTATGACGACTTAAAAAGTGGCACGGAGGAGGAGGGCTCTAGTGGACTATATATTAGGATATATGCATATACACTGTCACGGACAATGAAATTTGCGTACCAAGAAGGAAGCATCGGATTGAACTGAAATTTTATGGACGTAATGATACATATGAATGGTACACGTGATGGCAAAAACAGAACTACAGGACAATTACAGTCGGATCTGTGGCATGTAGTCCTGTCATCTTCAATAGCGCGTCGCACTGCCTCCTGCGGCGATACATGATGCAATACGGTCCGGCGTGGAGGCGAACAGACGCCTGATGTTGTCCTGCGGCTAACTGGCCCACGCGTGTTGGAACCAGTGACCCTAAGTTAAGGACGGGCGACTGCTTATAGCCCACTGAGTTGCTCATGGTGGTCGTTAAAACTCCAACCAAATAATAAAAAAAAAACGTTTTCGTATATCTAGAATTGAGCCGCCCCGGTGACGCAGTGGTCTAAGCGATGGCCTCTGATCATTCGTCTGAACGGGGTCCGGGTTCGAATCCCGTTGAGGCATGGATCTTGTGTTTGTCTTACGGCGCTGGCTCTCTGCCTTCCCTGGAACCAGTGACCCTAAATTGGGGACGGGCGACCGCTTATAGCCCATTGAGTTGCTCACGGTGGTCGTTAAACCTTCAATAAAAAAAAAAAAAATCTAGAGTTGATCGTGCGACGTAACGCATGACGTCATGTGAGAATGATTTGGATTTGATGACGTCACACCAGCAGCTGTGTTTTGTTTGCTATGACAACAAAACAAAGTGCTATACTCGTGGACTGCGCGTGTGTAGGTAATGACGTCACCTACACGAAAACACGAAAAGCTAAGCGTGACGTCACAAAAATGTTTTATCGGTTGTTGCTATGACGACTTAAAAAGTGCCATGGAAGAGGAGGAGGGCTCTAAAAAATTATATATTAGGATTCTATAATTATTCTGGCCACATTAAAAAGAATTAATCCCACATTTTGCAGATTTACTGGCTCCCAAATATCCCTTAATACAATTTACCATAGAATACGAAGTGAATAATACTCTCCTAATCTTAGTTTTCACCCTTCCCGAAATAGTGACTCAAATACAGTTTCTTACTCAGTTTACCGGAAACCAACAAACAACGATTATATTATTCCGAGTTCTTTAGCACATTAGCTAAATATTAAGTTATCTTCCCTTCACTTCCTTGTGAGAAGTGCAATTTGACACTCTTCCAGCTTGCAGTACGGAAACAGTGAAATTCGACGTATACAGTACAACGAATGGCCGAGGCCAAGGGATATTCCAGGATGTTGGTTAACAACATATTCGAGAGGGTACTACAAGCCGTCTTCTCTACTCTTGAAAGACATAAGGTTACAACGAAATATGTGGGATCAGTGCAGTGCCTAACAAATGTTACACATATACTAAAAACGTATGCAAGGAACATCACATAGAATCTGGAGTCAGTACAAAAAATATTTTGTCAACTGTAAAGAAGAACCGGAAAAATTGAAACGTAGTTTACTGTATTCCGTTGAAAGAGTTCAGTAACGGAGTTTACTGTATTTCTGTTGTTTCTCCGGGCGCTACGAAAGATGTTGCGGTTTATCATGTTTTTAGTATTAAAATTTTTAACAACCGTATGCTTAGTACTTATTTAATAGTTTTTAGTACATCGTGCATAAACGGATTTGCATTTAAATTATGGTATATTTATTAACACGTTTAGTCCTTCTCCCCCGGCCAGTATACGCTTTCCTACTTTTCCATTCTCCCGTGATTACCAGCATTCATTTCTTCTTCCCCTTATCTCGGTTTGGCACTGACCAGAGAGAATCTCCCACATCCTCCTCCGCTCACACCCAACAGCTTCCCTCTCATCGGCCTCTTGCGTTCTTCCTTTGCAGGAAAGTGTCAACGTAAGACACACTCCCCCCCTCCCTACTGGGACAGCTAAAGAGCAAACAAATAGCCCCCATTTTGTTATTCCTAGAAGGCGCAGAAGCTCATTCATTGCCTTCCATTATGACCTCTCACAGATAATTATACATCTACTCCCCCGCACAACGGCGAAACCTACAAATCTCTCTTTCCCTCGGATGGGACCCTGCAAAGCGAGAGCCAGCTCCGTTGACACAGCTGCATCAAAAATGGCAGGTAAAAAGTGCTACTGGCAGGAAAGATGATTCCAATTCACGCTCGTTATAATGGTACCTAACTTCACTCCTGAAAAACATTAATGTCCAGTTAAAAATTATGTTGGAAAATTGCTTGTTGATGATGCAGCAGCAATGGCAACACAACAAGTCGTAAAATATTGTCGACGTACCGTTGAGTGGTCAGGGGAGGATTTCGAAGGGCGTTCGGCTATCGTAAGAAATGGCTACCCAGACAGTCACGCTAATTGTGTGAGTCGTGTGCCGTTCCACGGTAAAGAAACGATTCGTGCGCTGGCCGGCTCGTCTCTAGATACGTATGTGCTGGTCAATCGCACCAAGTGCAAACTGTGATTCATTATTAAAGCAATACGACGCCACTGGACACTGTCCCACGTTGTTCGGCTACGACACCACTGCAACCGGTGTCGGCGATGCTCCCTGGTCAGTGGGAAGCGGTGGAGGAGCTTCCTCGAATGTAGTTCCCGTGACAATTTGCATTCTATATGGTTCTTGTTGTATTGTCATGTCTGTTGTCAGTTATATATAGATATAGTCTCAGAGTTTGAGATGTTTCTCGAATCTGAAAGCCATATAAAACCAAATTTCCCAGCTATGTTTAAAATTTCTTTTTTAAACATAAGAACGATGGAAAATATTTATTTGCCCACAGAATAGTCACGAAGCATACATATAAATGTGCCTGAGGTAAACCTGTGGGCGATAATTTGTTTGCAAAAGTGCAAGAGATTACTTAGAGTATAACTCTTAGCTCTTCGATAATTTGTATTCTATATGGTTCTTGTTGTATTATCACCACTGTTGTCAGTGATATATAGTCTCAGACTTTGAGATGTTTCTCGAATCTGAAAGACATATAAAACCCCATTTCCCAGGTATGTTTAAAATATATTTTTTAAACATAAGAAAGAAGGAAAACGTTTATTTACCCACAAAATCCTCACAAAGCACACATGTAATGTGCCTTGGGTAAATCTGTGGGCGATAAATTGTTTACAAAAGTGCAAGAGATTACTTATTGTATAACTCTTAGCGCTTCGACAATTTGCATTCTATATGGTTCTTGTTGTATTGTCATGTCTGTTGTCAGTTATATAAAGAATAAGAGTTTGAGATGTTTCTCGAATCTGAAAGCCATATAAAACCAAATTTTCCAGCTATGTTTAAAATACTTTTTTAAACATAAGAACAATGGAAAATATTTATTTGCCCACAAAATAGTCACAAGGCACACATATAAATGTGCCTTGGGAAAAAATGTGTGGGTGAAATTGCTTTAAAAATGCCAGAGATTACTTATTGTATAATTTGTACAGATGGTGAGTCGATAGTATCAGAGTTTGAGGTATATCTCGAATCTGAAAGTCATAAAAAACCTCATTTCCCAGCTATGTTTAAAATATTTTTTAAACATAAGAAAGATGGAAAATGTTTATTTGCCCACGAAATCCTCACAAAGCACACATATCAAAGTGTCTTGGGTAAAGATGTGGGAGATAGATTGCTTACAAAAGTGCAAGAAGAGGTTACTTAGTGTGTAATTCGTAGCGCATCGATAATTTGTATTCCATATGGTTCCCGTTGCATTGTCGTGTCAGTTGTAAGTTATATATAGTCTCAGAATCTGAGATGTTTCTGGAATGTGAAAGTCATATAAAACCCCATTTCCCAGCTATGTTTAAAATATTTTTTTAAACACAAGATGGATGGAAAATGTTTATTTTTCACAGTAAAGGCACTAAGCACACATCACAATTTAATATGCCTAGGGTAAATTTGTGGGGGACAAGGTTAATTACAAAAGTGCAACAGCAATATGCATAATACGCAGCGCGTTCGTAACTTGCATTCTATATAGCTCTAGTTGCATTGTCACGTGTGTTGTCAATTATACCTATTTGCAGAGTTTGAAATACTTCTGAAATCTGCAAGTCAAGTAAGTATGAGTTTTCCAGCTGGTTTTTAAATAGAATTTTAAAAAATTAAGATGGAAATAGTTTATTTGCCACAACGAGGACACAAAACACACATCCGAGTTCAATGCGTATTGCATAAACAAGTGCGCGACAGAATACGAGCAAAAATGTAAGTGTAATGTACATACACTGAAGAGCAATTGAAATAGAGATACCTGTATAGTAACGTGTAGCACCACCTTTCGCCCTGATGGCGGCGGCGATTCGTCTCTGCATGGACTCGACAAGACGCCGGAAGCGTTGGGTAGCCATACGGATCCACCACCCCTGAACAAGTTCCCACAGTTCACGAAGATTTGATGGAGGGTGGGGGGGGTTAAGAGCCTCGAAAATCTCTCTCCATGGCATCTCAGATGTGCTCGATGGGACTGAAGTCAGGTGACCTAGCTGCCCAAGGAAACGAGGTCACGTCGGCGGAGTGTTCATCCAACCATTCCGATACAATTCGGGAGCGATGGCACGGTGTATTGTCTTGTTGCAGAATGAGGTCTCTAGTGGGATATTGAAGACGCACAAACGGGAGAAAATGGCCGTCCAGGATATCCCGATAACGTTGACCTGTGAGGGACGATGTCACACGTACATTGGATCCCATTTCAGTCCACGTAAACAGTCCCCAGACGAGAATGCCACCTCCACCAGCTTGAAGAGTACCCTGCTGGCAAGAAGGATCCATTGCTTCATGTGGTTTGCGCCGTACTCGTATACTGCCATCCGCATGTACCAACATGAATCTCGACTCATCAGTCCAGGCAACATTTTTCCACATGTCTAGGGTGCAGTGGCGATGTTCTCGCGCCCATGCTAATCTTTGCACCCTGTGATGTGCGGCCAGCAGCGGTACCCTCGTGATACGATGGCTTCTGTACCCCATAGCGAGGAGATGGTTCTGGATGGTGTGGCCGCTTACACGTTTTTATGCACCAGCGTTAAATTGCCGAGTGATTTCTTGCACTGTGGCCCGTCTATCCGCTGTTACAATGCAAGCTAGCTCATCCACACGCTGTTGTCCACGGCAGTTGGCCCTTGTAAGGATGGTTTTACCGGGTTTGATGTACTCACGGTGCACCCGTGACACAGTGGCTCGTGAAAATCCCAGTGCCTGCACGACTTCCGAGATGGAGTGACCCATTCGTCGGGCCCCGACAATTTGCCCACGATCAAATGCGCTTATATCCTTCGTCTTTCCCATACTGTGTCCGGCTTTTACTGATTCCCGTCGCATCACTCCCTATATTGTCGGATCGCTGCATACGTCATGTCGTTTCCGTTTACAGGGCCGCCCACAGCTACACACTTTCATAACGCCAGCTGTCTCTAATTCAATTGCTCTTCAGTGTAATTTGTAGTGTTTTCATAATTTGGATTTTGCATGGATTGTCCTCTCTGTCCTAAACTAAATTTTTCCACTAGTCTATTCCTACTTGTGTTCAATAATTGTAAGGAAATGATAGTATAGTTGCTCTTGTAATAAGAAAAAATGAACGGCCATGAGATCAGCGTGAATTAGAGAAATGAGAGTCATTTACCCAAATGTGATTCATAACGCATCTGCTGTAGGTTTCGATGAGTTCAAGGAATAAGCAAAAGAGAGAGAAGTGGGAGAAAAAGAGAGCGACAGAGAGAGAGAAAGAGAGATGGGATGTCACTTATATATATGCACTAGATGAAAGCCCGTCAATAATGACGGGGGAAAACAAAATTTATGATACAGAAATTATTGACATTTATTTATTGAGTGTTTGAGTTCCACGTCAATAGATGGTGACGTTGGTTCACAGCTTTCTGAAAATTTCCCGAGCAGTCGGTTATGGAATTTGATACGATGGGCTGTTTGTTTGTTATGTGTTTTGTAAAACCTTTAGTCCCTATTTCGTCAACACGCTTTGCGTATACACTGACTGTTAACCCTGTATCAATTTCCCCTGTTCTTTTCGGTGTACTATTTCTATCTTTACGTCGTCAGATCGTCGTATTCTTGACGTTTGCCACATACAGATGGCCAAACACCGGTTCAGGTAGTAAACCAAAATTCCTGATGGTAAGTTTTTCGTAGCCGCCATGGTGGCGCAGTGGTCTAAGAGATGGCCACTGATCATTCGTCCAAAAGGAGTCCGGGTTCGAATCCCGGTGAGGCATAGATGGTGTGTTTGTCTTACGGCACTGGCTCTATCCCTTGTGCTGTGGGTCCTGAGTTCCTCTTCATGGACAACAACGCTACACCTCATCGTACAGTGGCTGTCGCAAAGCTGTTGGAGAGTGAAGATATTCACCTTCCCTGGAACCAGTGACCCTAAATAAGAGACGGGCGACTTCTTATAACCAATATTTCGTATCTCTAGAGTTGACCGTGTGACGTAATGCATCTCTGCGCGTGTAGGTGATGACGACACCTACACGAAAAACTAAGCGTGACGTCACAAATATTTGTTTCTCGGTTGTTGCTATGGCGACTTAAAAAGTGGCACGGAGGAGGAGGGCTCTAGTGGACTATATATTAGGATATATGCATATACACAGTCACGGACAATGAAATTTGCGTACCAAGAAGGAAGCATCGGATTGAACTGAAATATTATGGACGTAATGATACATATGAATGGTACACGTGATGGCAAAAACAGAACTACAGGACAATTACAGACGGATCTGTGGCATGTAGTCCGGTCATCTTCAATAGCGCGTCGCACTGCCTCCTGCGGCGATACATGATGCAATACGGTCCGGCGTGGAGGCGAACAGACGCCTGATGTTGTCCTGCGGCTAACTGGCCCACGCGTGTTGGACGGTGTGCACCAAATACTGGGGTGTGCACCAAATCCTGGATAGTGCGGCACGGCGTCAGCTGGCGTTTCAACTGGTACCCCACATGCTCGATAGAGGACATGGACGGGGAGCGGTCAGCCCAAGGGGTGCTTGGACATGACGTAGAAAGTCCTGGACAACACGAGCCGTGTGTGGGCGGGCATTAAAGAAACCAGAGACCACTAAGAAGCCAGAGACAACTACTTGAGAAGCCAGAGACCAATAAGAAGCCAGAGAAAGCTACTTGAGAAGCCAGAGACCACTGAGACAGCTGGGAGACCGACATAATTGGAAAGTTGAACAAAACTTTGAAGGGATTACACCACTAATGCATTAACATTCCACATTTTAGAAATGTGTATGTGAAGCCAAAATTCCGCCCCAGTGGCAGAATGGTCTGAGGCGCTGGCTGCGGGCCATTCGTCTAAGCCGGGTAGAGTTTCGTGTCCCGAATGAGGCATGGGGATTGCGTTGGCCTACAGCACTGGTGGTCGTCTTCCTTCCTGTAACCAGTGGCTCCAAATTTGGGACGGCCGACTGCTTCCTTAGAGTAACTCATAGTTACCACTAATCCACGATATGCAAAGTAATGAAATGTACTGCACAAATTTCGCTAACTGACTTGAGCTCCATACATCAGTTTAATGTAATTACTTCGAAATGTGATTTCTCTTACACACTTTTGCAGCAGGCGAAATTTGTCAGACTCCATCAAAGCGAATATTCCTGTTTTACAGGAGGAAACGTATCGTCTCCTTCAACTTCCTTACTTTTGTGTCGTAACTCTCCTTCACTCTCGGCTTCCAGTCCCAGCTACCCTGCATCAAATGAACTTCATTCCTCCGCCTCGCTGTCCTTTTTGCTCATCGCATGACACCGTTCTTCATACATATCTACACTGTCCAGTTCTCTTACCGTTGTTTCATATTATGTTCTCCTTCGCTCGGAACGTGTGCCCAAGAAATCATAATCTAGATAATCATCAATTTCTTATCCGACAGACTGCACCAGTTCATCGCGCCTCAGCTTGCTGATATTTCTTCGTACTAGCTAGGGCCGGATTAAGGCTTAGTGGGCTCCTAGGCTAAGCCATTTGAGTGGGCCTTAAGGCTAAGACATCTGAGTGGGTCTTCAAACAATTATGATCGGAGCCATTATGAAGTCCGTTAAAACATGAAACTATAGCAATATGCTTGTGATAATTGATACGCAGTGAATTTTTTAAACTAATAATTTATCTGCAGAATTTTCATAACAAGTCCCAGTTTTTTATATTGTTCTCATAAGAACATTAGTTAAAAGTTTAAGATTCCTAGATTTTGTTTTGGATTTTCTAATAATTTAGCATGGTATAATTACTCAGTGCATCCTTTTTGTAATGCAATGTGAAAACACAGGGAATTTCGACTATTAACGGTTCCAAGTGCAAATTGGAAGGTGTGGGTGGATTACGTGAAAAGACTGAACTATCTCGCTGACCCCGCTGAATGCAGCGACATGAAACCTTTTCCCTTGGTGAGTAACTGCTTTGAAATCTGTTCGTCTTCCAGATTCTGTTTCTTACCAAGTGGAAATCATATACTCGTATACTGAAAATGTCTCTAGTTTTAGAAATGTCACTGAGTCACTGCCTTGAAATCTGTTCGTCTTCCAGCCTTTGTTTCTGACCAAGTGGAAATCATATACTCGTATACTGAAAATGTCTCTAGTTTTAGAACTGTCACTGTACACAGCGACATGAAACCTTTACCCTTGGCGAGTCACTGCCTTGAAATCTGTTCGTCTTCCAGCCTCTGTTTCTTACCAAGTGGAAATCATATACTCGTATACTGAAAATGTCTCTAGTTTTAGAACTGTCACTGTACACAGCGACATGAAACCTTTACCCTTGGCGAGTCACTGCCTTGAAATCTGTTCGTCTTCCAGCCTCTGTTTCTTACCAAGTGGAAATCATATACTCGTATACTGAAAATGTCTCTAGTTTTAGAACTGTCACTGTCACTGAGTCACTGCCTTGAAATCTGTTCGTCTTCCAGCCTCTGTTTCTGGCCATGTAAAAATCATACGAGACAAAAGCAAAACTATTTTATAAATCTCTCTCTCTCTCTTTCTCTCTCTTTCTCTCTCTCTCTCTGTTTATCTCTATCTATCTATCTATCTATCTATCTATCTATTATTTGCTTAGGCATGCCTCCTGGGCACTTGGTCATAGTGGGCCCCAAGGCTATCGCCCCTATAGACCCCCTTAATCCGGCTTTGGTACTAACAAAATATATCACCTATAGACCTCACACTAATATATCACCTCTCCACTAATTCAAGCACCGTTCCCTTACAGCAAGCAGAGCAACATCTTATTCACCACTTCAAACACAGATGTCTCGCTCGTTTACAAGCAGATTATTCTGAAGTAAGACACTCTGGAACTGTTACAAAATTTAGTAACACCTGGTTCCCACACCACAATTGGCTTTCAATCACCAACGATAGAATTTCCTTCAAACGACTCTGATCCAGCATAGATCTCTACCTGCTATCAGCTACCTTCTCTCTGATGTAATATGAAACGTTTCGCCCATAGTGATACACATAAACCCTATTTGACATTTCACAGAACTTTGTCTGTTCTTGTTACAACTGACTCTGCAAATTAACATTTCTTCCGTCAATTGCTGACATTTCAGCAGAAATTGTAAATACCATTACTAACTGTACATATAATCTTTCATTAATAATGGGTATATGAGCCCAACTTGTAACTTTGTACGTATTCTATTAATAAAAGCGATTTTCAAAACCAAAAAACAACCTCGTCACCTCATCACTTATTCATAAAGTTATACTATGTTCGTAATAATTTGAAATGGCTGATTTTGCAACATTTCCAAATTTTGATGCATGTAAGAGTATGAAAGTCCCATATAAACCTAAAAAAAAAATTAAAAGTACCCAGTAAATTCAGCAGAAATCTCTGAACAAGTCCCAGTAAGATGCATTTGTGTCTAATTTTATTCCAACAGAAGTGATTTATGACGATTGTAAATTGGTGTACAATGGCAAGTCTTAGAATATAGGTATTTCAAATACGCCGCATTAGAATTTCATTCTAATATTCTCTCGCAATCCATACGCTATTATGATTTTCATATCACTTATCAAAATTATTATAATGATTTTATTCGTAATCACAAAAGTGATAAAGCGAAATGTGAGACATGGAATTTTTACATGTCAAATAGCCAATTCTTTTAGATTGCGGAATATAGCACTTGGTGTTTTGTGTGATACTCATAGTAATACATAAATTATTCTATTCGTTTTTGTATTTCAGGAACATCTCATGTTGAATACAGATTACTCCTCCGTAAGCAAGAAAGTGCAATGTTATTTCCAAGAAAACTTCTTTTGAATGTCTTACATGAAAAGTAAACATAATAATGTCAGTTACAGGTTGGCAGATAATTGCGTTCATTCGCGTTTCTTTCTTGGCGTTCATTCGCGTTTCTTTCTTGGCGTTCTTATAAATCTGCTTTTTCCAGTTTTGTTTCAAACCACTTTTACACAGCAAAGGAAAAACACTTATACTCCACACGAAAGCCAGAAAATACACAATTTATGTATATTGTAATCGCCTGTGGATGAACTTTAAGAAGAGAGGAGATCACCAGTGAAATAGTACAAGCGACTGCGTTACATAGCCACAACTATGTGATTAACATACTGTATAAATCATATAGCACCTGCTATTTTGTACAATGGTGTAAAAAGTCATGAGCATATCCTTTCTATATTTCCCGAATATCTCATGTTGAGTACAGATTACTCCTCAATAAGCACGGATATTATTTCCACGAGAACTTCCTCTAAACGTTTTTCGTAAAAAGTAAACGTAGTAATGTCAGTCATAGCTGGCGGAGAACTGCGAACATTTGCGTTTCTTGACTGTCTTATGATTGTTTATTCCAGTGTTGTATGAAACTTGTTTTATACAACAAAGGAAAAACATTTATGTACCCCACGAATCGACACAAATACACGATTTATGTATATTGTAATCGCCTGTGGATGCACGTTACGAGAAAAGAAGGTTACCAGTGCAATAAAACAAACAAGCCATGTCTGCGCGTTACATAGCAACAACCATGTGATTTAGATATAAATCATATAACCACCTGCTATTTTCTACTGTAGGAGGGAACCTAGATGACATCTTCTGCGTCGCCATCTAAGCTGGCTCTGCAAAGTGTACTGGGACACCTTTGTCAAAACTAATTGTATGGTGAAGGTGTTGCGGAATAATCCTGCCAGGATCCACTTGGTGCGTCACCTCGGACAGAATCGGCCGGTGGACCGACAGGCACAACCACCCCCACTGACGACGAAGACATGAGATACAATATACACTATCTACCAACAAGTAATTGGACACCCCTGCAATCGACGATATCTGCGGTCCTGGTACACGTCACGGCCGCCGCCGTTAAATATCGTGTGGGAAACAACAACGCAACCAGTCGCATGCAAGATGCCACGCAGTTCGGAGCTCTCTGATTTCGAGAAAGGTGTAATCGTCGGGTATCACAGAAATGGCCGATCCATACGTGACATATCCAGCGGGTTGAAGTACCCAAAATTGACAGTGGCCTACGTGATTGGAAAGTGGAAGATGAGAGGTGACTGTCGGAATGTGCCCCGACGCGGCAGACCCACAAAACTGGGAGTTAGAGACCGACGGGTGCTGGCCAGAGAAATTCGGAAGAACCGTACCAAATCGCTGGGCCACATCCGCGAAGAGTTTCAACAGACATCCGGGAGTGTTCTTTCGATGAATACCATCCGTAAGGAAGCCCATCTGCTCGGTTATTATGGACGTGCTGCCACCTACAAGCCTTTTATCACCAAGTCCTTTAGCGCTGCTCGGCTAACGTGGTGCAAAGAACGTCGACACTGGACCGTTGAACAATGGAAACAGGTTCTCTGGAGCGACGAATCAAGATTCACCCTCTACCGTTCGGATGGCAGGGTTTGGGTTTGGCGTCTTCTTAGAGAACGCCTCCTGCCGGAGTGTATTGTGCCAACTGTGGAGTTCGACGGCTGTGGAATTATGCTATGGGGGTGTTTCTCCTGGTATGGCACGGGACCCTTGGTCGCAATTCCTGGTAGACTCAACGCCGAGACCTGCTGCACCATTTTGGATGACCATGCGCTTCCTACGTTGTGGCAGTTTTACGGGGTGGACCCATGTTACTTTCAAAATGACAATGTCACCTGTCATGTTGCGAGGTCCACCATGGCTTGGTATGGTGACAATGGGGTTAATAGAATGGACTGGCCTGCGCAGAGCCCGGACCTTAACCCTCACGAGCACCTCTAGGACGAGTTGAAGCGTCTACTTAAGGGGTGCCCCCACCGTCCGAAATCGGGGAAGGAACTGACCTGTCTTCTCCAAGCCGAGTGGAAGAAAATACCACTAGCCGTCGTACAACGCCTGGTTGAGAGTATGACCCGGAGGGTCACAGCTGTAATCGCCGCTCGTGGAGGCTCCACTTACTATTGAAGGTGCATAAACTTCGTTTTTCTTTGCTATCACAGGTGTCCAATTACTTGTTGGTAGATACTGTATATATCTTTCTATACTTCATGAACATCTCATGTTAAGTGCAGGTTACTCCTCAGTAAGCAAGAAAGTGCACTATTATTTCCACGATAACTTCCTCTGAATGTTTTACATGAAAACGAACATAACAATTTCAGTCATAGTTTAGCAGAGAATTGCGATCATTTGCGTTTCTTGACGCTCTTATGACTGCTTATTCTAGTGTTGTTTAAAACTAGTTATATACAGCAAAGGAAAAACATTTTTATTCCACCGGAAAGCCACAAAATACACAATTTATGTACAATGAAGTGCCTGAAAACCTATGCAAAATACATAGCAACGTCACCTATGCGCCTACTCGGTTGCGTCCGCCAGGGCGTATATAAAGCGATAGACATCCTTGCCAGCTGTCAGAGCTGTTTTCGGCATGAGAATGACAAGTAATAACGATTTAAGCGATTTTCAACGCGGTGTCATAGTTGGCGCTCGTGAGATGGGCCATAGTATTTCGGAGGTAAAAATGAAGTTCGGATTTTCACGGATGACTATTGCAAGGGTGTACCGTGACTACAAGAATTCCGGCAGAACCTCCAACCTAAGATACCAGCGTGGCCGTAAAAAGACATTGGGTGAACGTGACCATCGTCGGCTGTCAAGAATCGTTTCACGCGATAGGCGTGCAGCACTCTCTCAGGTACCATCGGAATTCAAAGCTGGAGCCTCAACAAGCATCAGCGTTCGGACTGTGCAACGTACCCTGCAAGATATAGGCTTCGCGAGCCGACGCCCAACTCGAGTTCCATTAATGGGTGCACGACACAGAGCTATGCGCCTCGCGTGGGCACGGCAATCGGGATGCCATGCAACACCCTATCGAACAAAGGAATCCGAGAGCAACACGCTATCGAACAAAGGAATCCGAGACCTAGGAATACACCCGAATTGTGGAACGCTCTGCAGGAAGTATGGTGTGCATTGTCTACAGCATATTTCCAGAAGCTAGTGGAGTCCATGCCCTGTCGTATTTCTGCAGTCCTGCGTTCCCGTGGGGGACCTACCAAGTATTAGACTGGTGTACCAGCTTTTTTGGCATTTCAGTGTATGTTGTAATCGCCTATGATCTGATCTAAATTTTTCATTGTAACTCTCCTTGTTCCGTATAGATTGTGACTTGTTCCGTATAACTGTTCATGTTCAACCAAGTTTGACATAGACTTTTTATTGTAGCTCTTCATATTCCGTACCGATTGTGGCAGAATAGCATGTGTGAACCTACCCTACACGAGGCTGGTGCGAGATGCACGTCGGGAAGTATGGATTCTATCGAGTTGGCAGTGAGTGTGGAACAGGTTTATATTAAATTTCTTGTGAAGGAAGAGCGTAGTGTTTGCGTGTAGCTGTCTTACAGAAACACTATAGATCAAAACTTCACCTACAGTGAAATGCGTGTCACTTAAATTGAGTCCAAGAAGTTAGTACTTAACAGCTAATCCTTTATTGCTGTCAATAGTCACTCGATCATTAAACGTGGATTAATATCCACAATAACCATTAACTATGAAACACAACATTGGAACTTGAGTTAATATCCACAATAACTCTTGACTACGAAAACAGAACACTCTCGCTAAGGTCGAACACGTAGCCTTCAAAATACTTAAACGGCAATTAAGCAATCTCGTATCCGAAAGGAGCATTTGTAACGTACCAGGAGATGTGACGTACCTGCCAGAAGGACGCACACGACATAAAGGCAGATAGGAATCAGAAAAAAACGTCCGCGTAGCTCAATTGGTAGAGCTACTTGTTCCGGAATGAGGGGATCCGGGTTCGAATCCTGGCGCGGATAAAAATGACGGAGAAATTTACTTCGTTATAATGGCGCCCGAACTATCCGGATGACCCGACCGTTCAAAATCTCGCATTGGTTTGATGTTATTTCCACACCGCGAGATAGGAAAAATAAGAGAATCCCTTCTCCAGCACTTCAAAAAAAAAAAAAAAAAAAAAAAAAATACGGGGGAGATGATGTAACGTACCAGGAGATGTGACGTACCTGCCAGAAGGACGCACACGACGTAAAGGCAGATAGGAATCAGAATAAAATGACGGAGAAATTTACTTCGTTATACATTAACGTTCAACATCAAAATTCCCCCTCACAGTCTACTGCATAGCCATTATATCTCTCGCCTTGTTCTTAACACATGCATACGTCACGTGCTGACCTCAGGGTGTTGCCAAACCCCCATTCATGTGAGAGAGAAGATCTCACGTTAAGTGTGGAAAGTGCAAAAGAGAACAAACTCAAATTTACAATGGAAAAGGAACAAAAAAAAAAAAAAAAAGAAAGTTAAAACAGAATACAGAATATACGTCACAAGAGATGAAACTTGTTGAAATGTTGCAATGATTTCAAACGGAGTACAGGGAAAAAAGGCTACAAAGGCAAGGTTTTAAAACTGGTACAGCTTTTTTCTCGTCCCTCGAAAAAAGCTGTACCAATTCGAAATGAGTAGCAAATGAACCACGTGGCCATGTGTTAGCCACTGCTACAACCGAAGTGAACATCGGTAGTGAGCAACAGACTATTTTGAAAACATACGAGGATAGGGGCACGTGACCTAGTTCCAATAGTCAAAATCAGTGTTAGTAGTGTGTCGTTTTGATGCATTTCTCCAGCAAATCGTGACCAATGACGAGACTTTGCTTAATTGCATTCAGTGGTGAAAGTGGGCGGGAACGGTAGGGAACAGCGTTCCCTTAAGAAATTGGTAAGGGGAACGGCCTTTTCTTAAATAATATCCCCCTAAATATGAATTCTGTTCGTAATTTGGGGTAAGATGTTTACGTTTGAAAATTTTGTTTCTGATTTTGCTGTTTTCGGAGTTTTTGACCCTACACAACCAATTTTGTCCTTCGGACTCTTAGCTAAAAGCCCGTAGCAAGAGAGGATGCTTGCATTCGACAGTTTTGCTTTTGTATCATTTAGTACTTTATCCCGCAGTGCTGAACGTTGAACTAGTGAAAATGTTGCAAGCTTGATTTAGAACAGGGTTAATGAAGTCTACTAAACTTTAGAATACTAAATTTAAATTCATTCACAGTAACAATTCGGTACATAACAGCTGACCAAGACCCCACTGGCTTCAGTAAGAGGCGGCATCTTGTAATTGTTTAAATTGGTGACTAACAACAACAGTTTCTTTGGTAATATGAGCAGCGTACGCGCTCTGAAGTGTTCTTCTCTAAGTTTAAATTACCGGGGCATGTAGTTTTTGTCCTTTTGATACTTGTGACGTAAATTCTAATTTAACTTTCATTTTTAGTTTATTTTCCTATGTAAATTTGAGTTTGTTGTCTTTTACACTTTCCAAACTTAACGTGATATCTTCTCTCTCACATGAATGAGGTTGGCAACACTTTTGAGGCCAGAAAGAGTGACGTATGAATGTGATAAGAACGGTCGATAAAAAAGGACGACACAGCAGTTGCTTAGAGTATGTGTGTGTGTGTGTGTGTGTGTGTGGATATGTTCCATCGCTGTTAAGATAGATTCTACGACTAATAACTAATGTACTATATGTGGCATATTCTAGATGTCATCATTCGTTGCTGGACCTGTAAAAGGTACGTTTGGCTTCTGTATATGCTTCGTCTGGACTTAAAACCTTAAATTAGAGCTATTTATTGCATCTATTGGATCGTATTCTTATTTATTTCAACATTTCTTTAGTCATGGTTTTAGACATAGCGTAACACCAATGGCGCACGTGAAAAAGGGTTACGTTATATACTGCATAACGTCGATGAACTGAATATGCTCATTTATTACGGTAATTACTATGTACAATTAGGTAGGAAAACAATTAGTGAATTCAAAATGTTTTCACTATTTTTCAACTGCGCATTTAAGAAAAAACCGACATTAATTCAGCTGACGCTTAACCTGCTCTTTGTGATATAGGCATTTTTCGCTGAATTATAAATTTATTAAGGTTTATTTCTATTCATTCTAATATTTTTTTTCATTTATGTGCATATTAAAGAACACAGACGTATAAATTGTGTGTGTGAGAGAGAGAGAGAGAATCTGCAGATACTTTGAACATTAAACACTGAGTTCCCCCAAAACAAACCGTCTACTTTCACCAGAGGTTATGTTACTCCAGAAACTAAACGAGCTAGCAGTCAGTGGCTTTACACGATTTCCCCTCTGCTGAGGAAATTCAAGGTAGAGGGAAATTGGTCGCATAAATAATTAAATGCTTAGTATCTAATACCTGGTTTTGTACTCCAGAGTGACTGTCCACTCTCGGTTTCTGAAAAGACACTTTCCAACAAGAACCAGGATGATGCGTTACACAGATGGCATTTCAATCTGCCCTGCAAGGTCAAACGTTTTTCAATGGAGGAGAAGAATGACATGCTAGTTTTTCGATCACAATGAAGCCTGAAAATATTAAATCAATAGCAACATACACAAAGCTACTTTTAATACCGCGCCTTCCCACTTAGAAAGGGCACTTATGAAGTCTTAAGCCTGACAGACATACCTACACTATATTGACAAAAGTCCCCGGACTCCTAGAAGAGAAACACAACATAGCATTTATTGACATACATTAGTACAGCGTCAGTCCACTTTTGGCCTTAATGCATGCACTGACCCTTCGATCGAGACATGCTTTTCACAAGGTTTTGGAACACAGCGATAAGTATGCACTTCCATTCAGTACATAATGCTGCCACTGACTGTTGCTTAGTAGTAGGCATTGGTTCCAAACTTCTTATGCCGCGCTGTAATTCATCCCATAGGTGCTCCATGGGCTGAAGATTAGGGCTCTGTGCTGGCCAGCCCACACACGATACGGAATTATCGTCAAACCACGCCGTGACAGCCCTTGCTTTATGGCTCGGTGCATTATCCTGCTGGTATCAACAAGGATCGGTTCCATAGTATTGCCACAGAGTTGGTAGGGCACAGTTGTCCATAATATCGAGGTAGACGTGCTGGTTAACAGGTTTGTCCACGATAACCAATGGGCCGGGACCATACCACGAAAAACACACCCACACGAGTACACTTCCAGCTCCAAACGTGACCGTAGGGACAGTAAACTGCAGTTAATAGCGTTCCCCCGGCTGCCGCCATACCTACACACGGCCATCAGACTGATAGATCGTGTATCTGGATTCATCAGTCCATAGAACCCGTTTCCGTTGATCTACGGTCCACGATAAATGCTTTTTGCACCATGCTAAACGTCAAGTATCATTCCGAGTGCAGATGGAAGGTTTATGAGCAGCCGCACGACCACGGTAACTCACGGAATGAAGTTCTCTGCGAATGGTGCGTGTACATACCGAGGTTCCAGCATTTTTACTTTCCTGTACATTGAGGTTTTGTGCAGTACTCCGTCGATTAGCTGTAACGACTCTCCTGAGGCTTATTATATTTCAAACCATACTCCATCCAAGGACGAATCCAAAAGTTTACCTTAGTGAGAGGGTGACGCTTGTTGTGGCCAAAAAAAAAATTAGACTGATAGGAAAATTTGGTGAAAGGTCCATACATGCCCGCGCATGCACACGCGGGCACACACACACACACACGCACACACACACGCACACAAATTGGCAGAGCTACCCCTCCCTTGCATTTCAAAGCCAGTTTAAAAACTTCTACCGTAAAACAATTCAGCTAAATTTTGAAATCAAGTGAGAAAAACAACTGAAATTTGAGCACTTTCTTCCTGATGTTCAGTTGCCTGCTTTATGAGAAAAGGAGCTCTGTGCTTTTTAACTATCATGTCCAGGTCGAATTTTTCAGAATAATATTAAGCCCTTCTATTCGAGCGGCTTAATTCAATAGAAAAAATTTCAGCGTGAATCATATCTAAGTAATATGACCGGTAGTTCCTCTTTAAGATATTCGTTTATTCTTTCGCCGTGCATGATTCCCACATCTTTTGAAGGAACTTCCATTTACTTCACTTCATCGGTGTCCATATGGAGGGAGGGCAAGAGGGGGCATTTGCCCTTCCCTGGAAATCGGGTCATATCCTTTCTATTCTTGGAAGGTACTGCAGAGATTTTCGCGATAGCATTTATTCTGATTCCTGACTTTTCTGTAGAACTTGGATAATAGGTGATGAAATGAAAAGTATATCAGCCTCTTGAGCACCCATTCACTGATGGACACAGGTTTCTCGAAATGTCTCTCAGAAATTTATCTTGAGGGTATTAATCAAAGATCTTCGCTCTTTCCACGTTTATAAGAGAGTCACGGAAAAATTCTCATTGGCCGCCACCGGGAGTCGAACCCAGGGTCTTCCAGTTACGCGCCGGATATGATTCCGCTCACCACAGCGGCCTCGAATTCCTCCGGAAGCATATCCGGCGCGTAACTGGAAGACCCTGGGTTCGACTCCCGGTGGCGGCCAATGAGAATTTTTCGGTGACTCTCTTATAAACGTGGAAAGAGCGAAGATCTTTGTTTAATGTCCTTGGTCCACGTCAAATGTCTGTTTTAATTATCTTGAGGGTAATTTTTCCTTTTCAGCAATTCAGTGATCTCTGGGGTTTTGTGACGCATGTGGCACAAGAGAGAAAAAAAAATTAAAAAAAGAAAGACAAAGAAATTTCCTTATTGTTCTAACATGCTGTCTAATTCACTTATCCCTTTTTTTATGTAGTATTTGGGTCCTCAACTAAATTTATGTGTTGAGAGTATGGCAAAAACGGTTAGATAACAAGAAAGCACGCACAGTGAAAATTTGCATATGGTGTTTGTGCGTGTTATTCGAGGTTACAGTTTCTGTTTGTTCCCTCCTGAAAACTAAGCTATGGGCACCCATGCTTCACTTCAAGTCATTCCAGCACCATTAATTGTCTTACTGGCGATTTTATCTCGTAAGTTTGAAGTAATATCAATATTACATTAAAAAAAGCACACCCATTCCTTTTCATGAACAGTCAAAATCTGTTTACCCTTTTCGCTCTCAGCTTCATCTGTTTCTGAAACACTAGCTTTTTTGTTTCCGTTTTCTCTCCTCCCTTTCTCTCTCTCTCTCTCCCTCTCCCTTTGAAGCCGGATAGAACATTTAATTTCCAAATTCACAGTAAATTTTAATCGCTCTAAGAACTTTTACGCAAATCTTTGCATATATTACTATAATTTCACAAAAATAAATACATCAATTACTTACGAACTTGGCCAGCGAAACAGGAAAAGTCTGTTTTAGTGGTGCCATCGCTCCAGTCGTTCTATACCCTCTGGATACTCTGCTGTTTCCCATGATTTGCATGAAAATCATGCAATTGCTGGCGATTTTTCAGTTGCTTGGGATGTTATTCCTCGCTCTTCGAACCCAAGTGGCTTTAGTAATTCACTTATAATGACTACTAGGTAAACGCCCGTCAATAATGACGGGGAAAAATACAATTTTATAATACAGAAATTATTGACATTTCTTTACTGTGTTTTTGCGTTCCACGTCAATAGAGGGCGACGTTGGCATTTCAACACTTCCTGGTGCACAACATTTTTCGTTTACACTGACTGTGAACCCTGTATCAATTTCCGCTGTTCTTTTTCGTGAACTATTTATATCTTGATGTCGTCAGATCGTCGTACTCTTAACGTTGCCACATACAGACGGCTAAAAACCGGTTCAGGTAGTGAACCAACATTTCTGATGTAAAGTTTTCGTATCTCTAAAGAGCAAGGAGGTTAGAATAAGATATCTGGAGATGTCCTTGTTAACGGAGCAGTACCACTTTGCGTGAAGCCTATAACCGCGAGCGACAGCCGTCAAAGTGTGGGAAAGTTGATGGTTTTCAAGGCTATTGCAACGCATTTTGTGTTGGCCGAATCGCCTTCTTTCGTCGCAAATGTTTCCAATTTCGCAACGTAACTTGCTGCCAATGCGTGAGAAAATGCCGAATTTATAAAATCATTAATTAGTTTGAGACTTCTTCCCATTTTTATTTTAAACCGAAATACACGAACGTTAGTGCGAATTCTAAACAAAACATAATGTTAAAAAGGAAAACTTCACTCGTATAAGAAGTATAATTCCTTCCGGGTTTATATTAACACGGTTTCTGCAACCCCAAACCACACTATTTCAAAATACACACAGTTGAAATTACATAGGTGTAATGTAAACAACGTCAAATTCCTACAGTTTGCGTCTTCACGGTTAAGAGACTCAGAGCATTTCCAGAAGCATTATTCAAACCTCCTTGCTACAGAGTTGACCGTATGATGTAACGCATCTCTGACGTCATGTGAGAATGATTTGGATTACATGACGTCACACCAGCAGCTGTCTTATTTGTTGCTATGACAACAAAACAAAGTGATTTTCCCCTTAATAAGTGCGCGTGTAGGTGGTGACGTCACCTACACGAAAAGCTAGGCGTGACGTCACAAACGTTTGTTTCTCGGTTGTTGCTATGACGACTTAAAAAGTGGCACAGAGGAGGACTCTAGCAAATTATATATTAGGATGGTTATCTACAGTATGCACACGTATTCAAGCTGAAATAATGAAAAGTGTGATTTCAAATATTTCTTTTAAATTTTGAAGACTTTGTGTATTTCTCGTGAATATTACCTCATCACGCTTTGTAAGGACTATTAAGTCAGTATTTATTAAAATAATGTTAAAGCCACAATGTGACTTTATCGTAAATGTAATGTCTTCTGTTTTCATTGGGGAAACGGAATTTCTTTACTACAATGCAGTTCATTCTGTCCACTAGAAATTAAAAACAACAAAAAAAAAAAAAAAAAAAAAGAACGACTGCTTTTTATTTCCACAAAGAATTAAAAGCGAAAATGTTAGTTGTTAACTACAGCTAAGCAGAATTAGTTGTCACACTGCGCTGTCTTAGAAACAAATGCGCTTTTCGCCGTGGTTAAACCACAGCGGAAAGCTGTTTATCTCTCATCAGTTCACAACAAAACATAAAGGTAAAGTGAATTGCTTTTGCTCGTGGGTGTCAGACCTAAACGGTAAATAAAGGCACAGAGATTTTTAGGAAATAGGAATAGCACAGTGGTTTTTTAGTACGAAATCTTTCTCTTTTATGAATATTTTAACACACTGGGAAAACAAAGGTGCATAGTAATCCTTAAAGGCATAGGAAGCTAAGAATAATCTACAGGCCGTATCTTCAAACTTATGTTCACGAGTTTGCTTCACATGACGAATAGATGTTGTCTTTCCCTTCCAACATGATTCTCGGTATTTTCCGTTGCAACAAATCATGCCAACGTAAAGGAAACAAGCGGATTGAACTGTTTCGAGATCTGAATCATAGATCCACCAGAAAGATACACTGGTGTGTAAAAGTTAAGTTACAAAAAGATTTTTCATCGTAGTATGAAAAGGAAAGAAATATATAATCTGGGACTTTTACAGGGAGTATAACAGACTGTAACGGGTATGTGAAGTAACGCATGACCGCATAATAACGAGCGTATGACATTCCACTGAGTGTTACGCATAGACTCAAGGAGCCAGTAGTCGTGAAGAACGGACAGGAACAAGGGTATAAACGATTTTCGCTGCTGCCAAACTGCAAGTAAACAACCACACGAAAAAAGCTAAACAATGCCTTGGGCAGCTAGCTCCATTACTCCAACGGAGAAGCGTCCTTACAGCACGGCACAAAGTACTGCTGTATAAGACGGTCGTCATGCCAGTGCTCATACGCCTCCCTAATCTGGATAGGTATTATTAGGAATCAGCGAGAGAGAATCGAGAGGGTGCAGAGCCCAACATTTCGTATGATCGATGGGTCTCCCATTTGGACCTCCCCCTCGGAACATTAGGTACAGACTTGGAGTTGAGCAGGTACACGAGAAGAAGTTCTTCAAGAAAGCCGAGGCCCTTGCTAAAGAACTACTTAGGGGTGTGATTGTCTTCGGTCCGAGCGAAATCCTTAGGTAGCCTAGAACTAAAGCGGCGGTCGTTGTCCTCCACTAACCGGGGTATTTCGAGGGGCAGCACTGTTGAGCATTGTCCTTGGGCTGTTGAACACTGTTCTAGCTGAGTCTTGGATCAGATGGAGATTAAGAGCGCGAACATTTTGTGAATGTTTGGCAAACAACCAACCACTTCTTTTTTAGCATGGTTTTAAGACGGTGAATACTGATTGCTGCTCTGGTGTCCGGATTCGTTTTGGTGAGTTTCACTCCCCCGAGTGCGTCGGCGGTTGGGTAGTGTTTTGATGTATTGTAATGGATAATTATGGCGCCCCCCCCCCCTTCTTTCTGTCTCTAATTTTTCTGTGTCTTCATTCTATTGAGTTCGTTTAATCAAATCTCCTACCTTCGTGTTTCTAAGGGTAGTTATATATCTGGGGTCAGACACTCTCTTTCTAAAACTACTCCAAACATGTCCAAGTCCAAACTGCAAGTAAAGGATATATTGTCTTGAAAATGTAACACAGGCACAGTTTAAACGACGATATGCGATGGCTGGCGTTGGGGAGACTGGAGGCTGGGCAATCAGTCTCTCATCGGTGAGAGGTGGCAAGTTGGCTTCATGTGTCTCAAATGGTTGTAAACAGGCTTTGGCGACAGTTACAAATTAGAGGAAGCGTCCATATACGAACTGTACTAGGGCGGTTAAGGTTAACTTCTGTCCCTGATGACTGCTTTCTTGCCTTAACTGCAAGACTTAACAGAAGCATGATATCTCATAAGCCGGCTTCAGAGCTGACAGCAACAAATGGACGATCAGTATCCCACTGGACAGTTAACAAAAGCCCTCAGGAAAGCTCCTTTATGCCAGAAGATCTGTGGTGTACGTGCCGCTAACATCGTATCACAGGAGAGAAAGGTAATGTTGGGATCAGGAGCATTTGCGCGTGAACAATGGTCGAACGTTCTCTTTATGGATCAGTCGAGTTTCTGATTTCAGACGGATTTCTTTTGTGCATTCATCTGCAGTGAACGTGGCACGCACTGCCATCCATCAAACACACTAGCGAGGGAAACATATGAAGGCGATGGTTGTATGGCGTGGGCAGGCATAATATGTAACGGACGGAAATGACTTGCACTTGTTTTCCAGGAGTTCCATCAAAGCTATCCGTTATCGAGGAGAAATTGCAACACCTTGTTCGCAGCTTCTGTCGGCCCACAATTTGTTTAAATGCAGGACAATGTCCGAATCCATACCGCTCGACTGGTGCTGGGATACCTTGACAGTGAAGGTGTTGCTGTAATGGAGTGGCCAGCAATATCTCCGAATCTTAATCCTATAGAACACTTGTAGGACGTTTTAGGGAGACGGCTGGCTGCCGTGAGACCTCTCCAAGAAAAGCACAGGAGCTGCGAAGTGCTCTTGGGTAGCAATACAAAAAACTGCTCTCAGAACTTATTGAATCCATACCGCTCTACTGGTGCTAGGATACTTTGACAGTGAAGGTGTTGCTGTAATGGAGTGGCCAGCAAAGTCTCAGGACCTTAATCCTGTAGAACACCTGTAGGACGCTTTAAGGAGACGGTCGGCTGCCCTGAGACAGCTCCGAGAAACGTACACGAGATGCGAAGTACTATAACGAAGTAAATTTCTCTGTCATTTCTGGTCTACGCCGGGAATCGAACCCGAGTCCGCTTATTCCGGAACAAGTCGCTCTACTAACTGAGCTACGCAGATGTTCATTCTGATTGCTATCTGTCTTTATGTCGTGTGCGTCCTGCTGGCAGATCCGTCACATCTCCCCCCCCCGAAAGAGGGCTGGGGGCACGGCCCACGGGTCAGCCGTGACATTGAATCGTTGCAGGCAGCCATCCGCTGTAGAACGTGCACTTGAGAACTCCCAGTCAATCAGGTGTGTGGAATGCAACGTCACACACATTTATTTTTCGAAGCGCTGGAGAAGACATTCTCTGATTTTTCCTATCTCGCGGTATGGAAATAACATCACACCATTACGAGATTTTGAACAGTCGGGTCATCCGGATAGTTCGGGCGCCATTATAACGAAGTAAATTTCTCCGTCATTTTTGGTCTACGCCGGGATTCGAACCCGAGTCCGCTTATTCCGGAACAAGTCGCTCTACCAACTGAGCTACGCAGACGTTCATTCTGATTGCTATCTGCCTTTATGTCGTGCGCGTCTTGCTGGCAGGTACGTCACAGTACTCTTGAGTAGCAATACGACAGACTGCCCTCAGAACTTATTAAACTCTTTCGGACAGCTTGTCACAACGCTGTCGGTCATGTGGTACTATGATTACCATCAGAAGCGATCACACACCATATCAAAACCAACGTATGTCCTTCTGGTGTGCTTATTAATTTGTATGTTTGTGTTGTTTTTAATGACACGGTTTGTTTGAAATGCAATCAATGCTTTATCTTCATTTTTGAGTATACAGTATTACGTGTTGTTGTCCATGTTATAGCAGTGCTGTATTTCAGTGTAATATATCTAACCGTTTTCTCACAGTGTTGGTATTTGTGTTTGTAACTTAATTTCTGCACATGAGTGCAAAAATTATCTTCCTGTTGGAGTTTAAGAAACGCCTTTTCGCCCTCAAAACATTTGCGAATAGTAAAATAAAATTGTTTTTGTAGCAAAGTAGATGGGGTACATAATTGTGCCAAGTGAGATGATTTCGCTGCAACTGTTTATTTCTCGTAATTTGCATGAAGACGAAATTGCATTATTAATATTTTCTTTTCCCATTAGTTGAGGGACTATTTTGAGTTGCCAAATATTCTGAGGCGGGTGTCTTCAACCTTTTCTGAGTCACGGGGCCATATGACAAAATGAAATGGAACTCGCGGGCCACGTGAACAAAATGGAATGAGGCTGACGGTCACATAACAAAATGAAATAGAACTGGTGAACCATATGAAAAAGAAAAGCAAAAATGCATATGTTTATTACAAAGATCGATCACTTCAGATAAATGTGAATCCTAAAACTTAACTTTCGGATAAAGAAATCATCAAGTTAACATAATACCTTTGTTGCATGGAAGTCTGAAGTAGTTAGCTGATGTGCCTACATCTTGAGCCCAATTTAAAATTTTTAAATGTGTAATTTATTCCAACATAGCACATCGGAGATTTTTGGAATTTAAAGTCCGTGGACTGAAAACACCCACTGAAATAACCGTCTTTAAAAGTTTAGCAGGTATATAAAAATTACACTTAAATCTGGGGCATGCAGGAAATATAAAAATAAACGATAGATTAATGACAGTGTATTCGAAATTAACGTAAAACTAAAAACTACTAGGCAATGAAATGAATGAAAATAATAGTAACATTTTTCCATGTTTTTTTTTAATCTTTTTTTCCGTTTTGGAAATAGTCTCATGGGCCACTAAATACCTTCGTCGGCCACTAATAGCCCTCGGAACATATGTCGAAGAACCCTGTTCTAGGGAAACCAACAGTTAATAGGTTGACTTACAATATAGTCTTGGGTGCCAGCTATTTATTTTTTGATTTAATGGCCCTCGGGACAAGTGTTGAAAAACCCTGTTCTAGGGAAACCAACAGTTAATAGGTTGACCTACAATAAAGTCTTCGGTGCCAGTTGTTTATTTTTTGATTTAAGGTAGAAGGTTTAATACCACTACAACCTGTAGAACAATCGAAGATTTAGCAACACACATGCATAGACAGAATCAACAGTAGGGTGAGCGTAGTTTATAATCAGTACAGAGATTGAAGTTGCTTAGTCCCCCATGAATTTATACCAATTATCCTGACGTGACTGACTGCCATCCATAGCCCAGAGAACAAAAACTCATTGGAGTTCGGACGTAATGTTCAGTATGGAAAATCTAACTGGAAGTAACCAAAATTGCAAAGTGAAAATTCAACAGAGACGTTAGTTTAGAAAGGCAGTATACGTCACAAGACTTCAAATCCAAAAACTATTTTCTCTTTTATGGAAATGTAGAACCTTGCAGTACTTTCTGATAAAGACTCATCAAAATACTTGCCTAAAATTAGCGTTGCATTAGACCACAATTTTCGGCAATTTTTTTCCAATCGTTATCATTTATTCATAGCCAGTATTGCTCCGGAGCAATGACAATAGTATTCCATAAATTCAAACAGAAACTAGCGAATTATAACACAAGGAACTTTACACCAACTATACTTAAGATAGTAAAACTATACTAGTAATACGATTTTATTTGTGTTTAATGGAAATCGAAGTTTCAGAGCTTTCGCATATCAACCAGACGGCTTTTTCAAGGAAGGTAGACAGAAAACTGGATAATAGAACGCTGCAACAATTTGAACGCGGTCAGACGATAGTGAAGTTTATTACAGACACTAGTGTAGATTTGTACAGACGCTAGTAAAGTTTAGCAGAAACACTAGAAAGAACAAAATATGATCTTCTGCTTTTAACAATGTGCAAAGAAAAATATTGCGATGGAGAGAGAGTAAAGCAAAATATTTCCACACTCAATTCACAACGGAGTCAAGTGATATAAATAGATATTCCCTCTGAAGATAAAAATACTAAGAAAAACGACATAAATTGTAATTGTAAAAGGAAAAGACTGCGGCGTAATAACTGAGGAATATACATTGATAAAATGATTTTACTGTTCAATGAGTAGAAGAGTTCGAGATGAATGAAAATGTTTGAAATAAAACAGGAAACCCCTAAGCAGCGTAAGAATTTGAGTTTTAAATCAGGAGTTTAAGGCATTTGTGGCATTAGTTCACAACAAATAGGTGTCGTCAATGTTTTAATTTACAGAAAAATTAGTTCTGTTTCTTTTCTTGGATACTATATTTTAGTTTAGTAAAGCCAAGAATAGAAACTAAACACATTAAACAATGAGATTTGCCTACAAATACCGATTTACATTTCGTTCAGAAAAAAAAAAAACATGCCGGCGATGACCTACAATTTATGAACTATTATTCTATTCCCAAAGGTAAAATCCTGAAAGCATCTTTGGCAATAGAGGTATAAGATATGGAAATGTGAGTTATCTTCTCTCAGGGTCGAAAAAACTATCTCCCCTTCATATGGGAACAGATAACTAAACTCCACATATGTTTTAGATCATAATAGGAAGTTTTATTGTTCCACAATTACGGGCAATCCATACAGGAGTTTACGAATTGCTGTCTTATTGTGGGTAAAATGATAAAGTTTACGATAAACTTAGCGTAATGGTATTGGGTTTCTTGTCAAGAATAGTAATATGAATATCAAAGGATATCCCCAGAAAGAATGATTTTCTAAATTTAAAGCACTGTGAGATTAAGTATTTTTTTTTTGCATGTTTGACAATGATTTGGTTCTCAGAACACTACAAGTTATTGAGAAAGATATTCAACATGCAACACTTCATGAAATGCATATGAGTTAAAGTATGTTCTTTTGATACTCTCGTAGCTTCGTAGTCTCATGCATTTCAAACTCTCTATTTGTATTCACTTGACGCTCTGCTCTCCGATCTAAAGGATTATTTTAATCTATAAGTAGAACTATATAGAGCTATAGTAAAAGTAGGAAATTAATTTCTTTTCATAAGTTTCCAGTACTAATTTTTTTTTCGACATGTCGTTACACAGCGCTTCTTGTTACGCCATTCGAAAACATTGGAGTATCAGAAAGTGTCGAGCATTTTTTTCTTTCTTTCGTTCTGTTTGGTTTTAAAAGAGCCAGACAGCCAGAATGAATACTAAAAACTGTTTGGCCTGCTCAAGAATAGAGAGACAGGGAGAGAGAGAGAGAGAGAGAGAGAGGGAGAGAGAGAGAGAGAGGGGGAGAGAGAGAGAGAGCGAAAGAGACAGATAGAGAGAGAGAGAGAGACAGACAGACAGAGAGAGAGAGAGAAGGGAAAATATACGTCATGAATGTTTGCTTCACACTGGGAACAAGTTATGGGGAAAAAACGACCTCACGTTTCATTCCTCTTGAGAAATGAAATGCTGAAATTTCCGGAAAAAATTACTGTAAAAAAGGAACATGATAAATTCATTTTCCTTTATTTTTTGCTATGCAATGAATATCAAATATCTCGCGGATGAAAAATATTTTCTCTGTCGAGATGTTCTATGAAAAGTTAAATAATTTCTCACGGTGGGCTCGAATTTCTGATACGCCAAGGTCTAATCACGAAGTACGACAGCTTTTTTTGGCTGATTTGTCTGTTACAGAAAATAAACCGCTGTCGCGATAAGCCACTATTCGTCCTCTGTCGAACTCCGAAACGTGCTGGAATGACTGCCGTATTCTGCGACGAGGCATCAGGAAGCTTCCCACGCACTGGTCCGGCAGCACAACACATTTCCACTACTTACACCCCGCCTTCTGTGAACCCTTCTTATAGTGCTTCTCGGTGGCGTGCCGGGCGCACATGATTTGCATATGCCCTGCAATGATATTCGTTTGCATGTCCTCTCGCGGGCGACGCATGCTCCGAATTTCAGGCCAATTGGATGCTTCCTTATTGGTATTGCATTTTGGGTGGCCAGCAGTGTAATTGTTCTAAGCGCCTTTGTTTGTTCACGGTGTAAATGGGATTTTGTGTTCTTTTAAAACTGAATGAAAATGCTTGAAGGCGAAATAGAACAGGCAAACCCGAAGCAGCGTCAGAATTTGAGTTTCAAACCAGGAGTTTAAGTCATTTTTGGCATTAGTTCATAACAACCTAAGTGTGGACAATATTTCAATTTACAGAAGGATTAGTTCTGTTTCTTCTCTTGGATACTATTTTTTAGTTTAGCGAATCACAAAATAGAAACTAAACACATTAGACAATGAGATTTGCCTACAAATATCGATTTTCATTTCTTTCAGAAAAACAACAACAACATGTCGCCGATGACCTGCAATTTATGAACTATTGTTCTGATTTCAAAGGACAAAATCCTGAAAGCATCTTTGGCCATAGTGGTATAAGATATGGAAATGTTAGTTATCTTTTCTCAGGGTTGAAAACAACTTTCTCCCCCTCATTTGGGAATAGATAACTAAACTTCACATATGTTTTAAATCATAATGGGAAGTTTTACTGTTCCACAATGCGGGGCAATCCGCAGAAGAGTTTGGGAATTGCTGTTCTATTGTGGGTAAAACGATAAAGTTTATAATAAACTTAGTGTAATGGTAATGGGTTTCTTGTCAAGAATAGTAATATGAATATCAAAAAAAAAAAAAAAAAAAAAAAAAGAAACCCCGAAAGAATGATTTTAGAAATTTAAAGCACTGTGACATTAAGTAGTTCTTTTTTTTTTTTTTTTTTTTTTTTTTTTTTTGCATGCTTGACAATGATTTGGTTCTCAGAACAGTACAAGCTATTGAGAAAAATATCAAAATGCAACAATTCATGAAATGCATGAGTTAAAGTAAGTTCTTTTAATACTCTCCTTACTTCGTGGTCTCATGCATTTGAAACTCTCTATTTGTATTCACTTGACACTCTGCTCTCTGATCTAAAGGATTATTTTTATCCGTAAGTAAAACTACGGAGAGCTATAGTAAAAGTAGGAAATTAATTTCTTTTCATAAGTAAAGTTTCCAGTACTAATTTGTTTTCGAAATGTCGTAACACAGCGCTTCTTGTTACGTCATTCCAAAACATGGAGTATCAGAAAATGTCGAGCATTTTTTTTTTTTTTGTTCTGTTTGGTTTTAAAACTGTTTGGCCTGCTGAAGAACAGAGAGAGAGAGAGAGAGAGAGAGAGAGAGAGAGAAAGGAGGTGGGGGTAGGGAGGAATACGTCATGCATGCTATTTTTACCCGGGGAATAGATATGGGAAAAACACGACGTCAGGTTTTATTCCACCTGAGAAGCGAAATGCTGAAATTTCTGGGAAAATTAACTGTAAAAAAGGAACATGATAAATTAATTTCCCTTTCATTTTTGCTGAGTAATGAATATGAAATATCTAACGGATGAAAAATATTTTCTCCGTCGAAATGTTCTATTAAAAGGTAGATAACTTTTCACCGGGGGCTCAAATTTCTGATACGCTAAAATCTAACACGAAGTACGACAGTTTTTTTTTTTTTTTTTGTTTTTTTGCCTGATTGGTCTGTGACAGAAACTTCTGGATTTTGAATAAGAAATTGGTCTAGGAACCTTTGTTTGTTCACGGTGTAAATGGGATTTCGTATTCTTTTAAAACTTCAAATGAAAATGCTTGAAGGCGAAACAGAACAGGCAAACCTTAAGCAGAGTCAGAATTTGAATTTTAAATCCGGAGTTTAAGGCATATTTGGCATCAGTTCACAACAACTTAAGTGTGGTCTCAATATTTAAATTTATAGAAAGATTAGTTCTTTTCTTCTCTGGATACTATTTTTTTAGTTTAGCGAAGCGAAGAATAGAAACTAAACATACTAGACAATGAGATTTGCCTACAAATATAGATTTTCATTTCTTTCAGAAACGAAAAAATATTTCGGCGATGACCTGCAATTTATGAGCTATTGTTCTATTCCCAAGAGAAAAAATTCTGAAAGCATCTTTGGCTATAGAGGTATAAGATATGTATGTGAAGCAAAAATGTTGCGCAGATGCTAGTTTTTTTTCTCTGTATCAACGCGAAATTCTTTTTCTTTTGGGGTTTAACAAGCATCGTAAGGAACTCTCTAAGGGATATAATTAGCATTTCGCTCCTAATTTAGGGGAATAGTTTCAGTAAAAAGAAAGAATTAGAGCTGTAAGAAAAGCACACCACCCATGTCTCAACTGGATTCGAACCCAGATCCAACTCGAAAGATTAGCCACAAACCTATCAGTTTTGGGAGTTGTTAGTTTAAAATCGATTTTCCGCAGTTTCGTAGTAGAATAGAAATTGTTGTTTTTATTATTCTCTCGGAACTTTTTCTATAAAATTGGTCTTTAAATTAAATAGAGAACCATTTATTTTCATCGGACATTATTCCTCAGGCATAGGGGAAAAGCTAGGGCTATTTTTACTATATTATATTATCGCTTTGTATACAGTGTGCAAATAGCGCTTCGCTAACTAATCAAGAACGTGCAGCAATGAAACCAAATTATACTATTCGTGAATATGATGGACTTCCGTTCTTTAGCGCGTGATGGTTAAATTTCCTAAAAGATCACAAAGTTAACTTTGAAACTGTGAAGCCTAGGTAGATTAACATATATTTTAATATAAAACCACGAAGTTTCTTACCAGATAATTTCCTGGTCCTTTGAATTTCCACACGGTCACCGCGGAAAATGACACAATATACTAATCAGTCAAAATCTCAGCTCCAACTGACTCAGACAGTTAACTGTAGAAACAAAAGACATTTGTTGATCACGTAATAATAAAACTGGATCATCAGGTATTATTGCAAACATCAGCAAGTTTGTGCTCTACACAGCTACTATTACAACAATTACTTTTTTTATACCGAATTTACTTTACATAGAATCATAATAACAACGTTTCGCACAATGAAATGCTTATCGTACATCGACTATAGTTTCGCACAGCTTTTTGCTCGGCTTCCTCAGGACGAATTGAGCGTATACATTTAAATTAATGTGACATCATCAGAATTCTGACGGTCACGTATTTTGGTGAGTTGTTTCCACTCGCTTGAAAGAAATGGAATCGACGTCATGTCACTGACAATCCGTGACGAGTATTTGTTGAAAGCTTCTAATACACTACCTACCAACAAGTAATTGGACACCCCTGCAATCGACGATATCTGCGGTCCTGATACAGGTCACGGCCGCCGCCGTTAAATATCGTGTGGGAAACAACAACGCGACCAGTCACATGCAATATGCCACGCAGTTCGTAGCTCTCTGATTTCGAGAAAGGTTAAATCGTCGTGAATCACAGAAATGGCAGAAATATACGTGACATATCCAGTGAGTTGAAGTACCCAAAATCGACAGTGGCCTACGTGATTGGCAAGTGGAAGATGAGAGGTGACTGTCGGAATGTGCTCCGACCCGGCAGACCCACAAAACTGGGAGTTAGAGACCGACGGGTGCTGGCCAGAGAAATTCGGAACAACCGCACCAAATCGATGAGCCACATCCGCGAAGAGTTTCAACAAGCATCCGGGAGTGTTCCTTTGATGAATACCATCCGTAAAGAAGCCCACCTGCTCGGTTATCATGGACGTGCTGCCGCCCACAAGCCTTTGATCACCAAGTCCAACAGCGTTGCTCGGCTAAAGTGGTGCACAGAACGTCGACAGTGGACCGTTGAATAATGGAAACAGGTTCTCTGGAGCGACGAATCAAGGTTCACCCTCTACCGTTTGGATGGCAGGGTCTGGGTTTGGCGTCTGCCTGGAGAACGCCTCCTGCCGGAATGTATTGTACCAACTGTGAAGTTCGGCGGCGGGGGAATTATGCTATGGGGTGTTTCTATTGATATGGCACGGGACCCTTGGTCGCAATTCCTGGTAGACTCAACGCCGAGACCCACTGCACCATTTTGGATGACCATGCGTTTCCTATGTTGTGGCAGTTTTACGGGGTGGACCCATGTTACTTTCAGGATGACAATGCCACCTGTCATGTTGCGAGGTCCACCATGGCTTGGTATGGTGACAATGGGGTTAATTGAATGGACTGGCCTGCGCTTAGCCCGGACCTTAACTCTATCGAGCACCTCTGGGACGAGTTGGAGCTTCGACTTAAAGGGTGCTCCCACCGTCCGAAATCAGTGAAGGAACTGACCTGTCTTCTCCAAGCCGAGTGGAAGAAAATACCGCTAGCCGTCGTACAACGCCTGGTTGAGAGTATGCCCCGGAGGATCGCAGCTGTAATCGCCGCTCGTTGAGGCTATACCAACTATTGAAGGTGCATAAACTTCGTTTTCCTTTGCTATCACAGGTGTCCAATTACTTGTTGGTAGATAGTGTATATTAAGCTTAATGGTCGAGTCCGGTTTATTAATAAGCGTAGCGTTTCCAAACAAATATTTATGGTTATTTTCGTGAAAATGTCGGTCTATAGGTGACTTCTTCAGTTAATGGTTCCGTACATAGGTCTTGTGTTCCTTAATTCGAAAACTAAAAGCCCTGCGGGTTTGCCCGTATATATGAAAGTCCACATTTACAAAGTATCTGATAAATTCCCCAGAGGTTTACGTCACCGACGTAGTCTTTTGATCCGTAAAAAATCACCTTGGTTATTGGTTTGAAAATAACTTTGAAATTAAAACTTTTGAGAATTTTTGAAATTCCGAAACAAATCTGAGGAGAAAATGGGATAACCGCACAATTCTTTCGTATTGGGAGGTCTATAGGCACGAGCGCGCAGACAGGCTTTGGTTTCCTAAATTTTGGGACAGCTTTGTCTATACCGGAAGGGCTGTATCCTCTGTGTACTGCAATTCGTTTAAGAAAATCAAGCACTTTCTTTAAGGAATTCTCAGGTGAACATATATGTACTGTACGATATACGTATGTGAAGAAGGCAGAGATCTTTCGTTTCCATGGAGGATTTGATTTTGCATGTGGGGGTTAGGAAACAGCAAATGGTTTTCGATAAACTGTTATACTAAAGGATCCTTCAGAGCGTGTCATAAGGACATCAAGGAATGGTAAGCAGCCATTATTTTCAGTAAACTATAGTTACTGAAAATAATAACAATTACACTGAAGAGCAATTGAATTAGAGATACCTGTCTAGTAACGTGTAGCACCACCTTTCGCCCTGATGACGGCGGCGATTCGTCTCGGCATGGACTCGACAAGACACCGGAAGCGTTGGGAAGCCATACGGATCCACGACCCCTGAACAAGCTCCCACAGTTCACTAAGATTTGATGGAGGAGTCAGAGCATCGAACATCTCTCTCGATGGCATCCCAGATGTGCTCGATGGGATTGAGTTCAGGTGACCTAGCTGGCCAAGGAAGCGAGGTCACGTCAGTTAAGTGTTCATCCAACCATTCGGATCCAATTCGGGAGCGATGGCACGGTGCAGTGTCTTGTTGCAGGATGAGGTCCCCAGTGGGACGTTGAAAACGCACAAACGGGTGCAAATGGTCTTCCAGGATATCCCGGTAACGTTGACCTGTGAGAGACGATGTCACACGTACCAGGGGTCTCATTTCAGTCCACGTAAACAGTCCCCAGACGAGAATGCCACCCCCACCAGCTTGAAGAGTACCCTGCTAGCAAGAAAGATACATCGCTTCATGTGGTTTGCGCCGTACTCGTATCCTGCCATGCGCATGTACCAACGTGACTATCGACTCATCAGTCCAGGCAACATTTTTCCACATGTCTAGAGTCCAGTGGCGATGTTCCCGCGCCCATGCTAATCTTTGCACCCTGTGATGTGCGGTCAGCAGCGGTACCCTAGTGGGACAATGGCTTCTGTACCCCATAGCGAGGAGATGGTTCTGGATGGTGTGGCTGCTTACACGTCTTTGTGCACCAGCGTTAAATTGCCGTGTGATTTCTTGTACTGTGGCCCGGCTATCCGCTGTTACAATGCGAGCTAGCCGACGATGACCCCGCTCATTCACACGCTCTTGTCCACGGCAGTTGGCCCTTGCAGGGATGATTTTACCGGATTCCATGTACTCACGGTGCACCCGTGACACAGTAGCTCGTAAAAATTCCAGTGCCTGCACGACTTCCGAGATGGAGTGACCCATTCGTCGGACCCCGACAATTTTCCCACGATCAAATGCGCTTAGATCCTTCGTCTTACCCATACTGCGTCTGAATCTTACTGATTCCCGTCGCATCACTCCTTATATTGTCGGATCGCTGCATACGTCATGTCGTTTCCGTTTACAGGGCCGCCCACAGCGGCACATTTGCATAACGCCAGCTGTCTCTAATTCAATTTTTCTTCAGTGTACATGCTACATCGGTCGACGAATCGTACCCTCTCGGAAATCACGTGGTTAAAAGGGGCCACATCAACTTTGGATAGGGGTGGCCATAACTTAACGATCACTCAATGTAATTTGATGAATAAATGACCAACCAAACTAAATGACTGAAAAGTGAGACTCCAGCCTACGAAGAGGATGAAAAAAAATGGCAAACAATAAAACTTTTGTCTTCAGAAAAATTTAATAGTCCAAACTCAGTATGATTTATTATTATTTCTAATTAATTCTGTGCAAAAAGGAGCACCAAAAATAAAATACTGAAATGATGAACATAGAAATCCGAGCAATTATAAAGAAATATCCACTTTTTATCCGTTAACGCTGGAACAAAAGATGAAATATTTTTTTTCTGTCACCGCTGTGTGGGGAAGTTTCACTTTTTATATAGGTAAAGATGCGCATACACAGAAATGAGAACACGAAAACGAACACTGAAAAAGAGGTACCCAGGAAGAAACATAATTCTGCTGCAGCGCTGTTGTTTGATCACATGTTCGACGCATGCGGTCTTTTTATCCTGGTGATGCGCTAAGTAACGCATTGGTCTGTTTTTGCTTCAGGGACCCAGATTTGCGGGTGCTTATTTGTTTCGCTCATTGAGATCTTAGGAAATCGATCTGTCTTCTAGAATGGAGAAACCTCTTACGCACTGTGCAAACACTTTGCTCAAACTGGAACGATGATAGTTTTCCGTCTTTAGCACGATTTAATGGTTAAAAGATGAGAAATATATACAATTAAAACCATGAACACTTTCGAGGCAGCGGCTGCCTCTTCTTCAGATGTAATAAATAGAGATGCATTTAATCTATATATAATATCTATACATGTGTTGTACATCCCTAGCCAAATCTATTATACAAGATTATCTTAATCCGGACTAGAGTAATGTAAGAATAATTATTACTTCTAATAAACCTGGTGACCTTTTAATTGCAAAGTGTATTTATAGAAGCTTCCGGTGAGCAATGTTGTAATGAACATGCCCCCTATGAGTTACATAACGTTTGGAAATCACTTATTAAAACAGTAAATTATAAATTGTAATATAAACTTAAAATTGAATGTTCCCCCCACCCTGCACCATTTCTTATTTCTATAATATATTTCCATGATCTTTCACAGACCATTGGGCCAACAGTATACGCAACTATTAGCTAATAACTTACCGTGCTTCCCACAATGCAATGGTCTATATTATATACAGATTAAATGTGTCTCTATTTATTACATCTGAAGAAGAGGCAGCCGCTGCCTCGAAAGTGCTCATGGTTTTAATTGTATATATTTCTCATCTTTTAATCATTAAATCGTGCTAAAGACGGAAAACTTCCATCGTTTGAGTGATTAATGTCGCACGAGTCTTCAATATTTGCTGAACTTTGCTCAAATGCAAGACAAAAGCACTTACCCTCCAAATCAATCTACTGTGGAAGGTAGGGTAGCCAGCTCATAGCGTTCTAGCGGAATGGAAGAACGGTGTCAATTTCCCAACATCTATTCTACTTCAGAACGAACTTTGACAGTAAGGACACTCTATTTCTGTCCCCACTGTCAAACATTACTTCGATACAGAACTCCCACCGTATTTGCAAATTTATGGCAGAAACGAAGTTCATCCTTTTCTCTCCTCTCTATTTCTCTCTCACCTACGGCTGCTTAAGTACACCCTCCTGTCATTTTCCCGATTGACGATTTATTGTCTCTGTGTTGCGAATGTTGGGAGAAGTGTGTAAACACAAGTTTCTCCGTGACGAGATCGAATGCGCGTCCTCTCACTCCGGAGTAAGTTGTTGTCCAAACTAAGCTACACGGACAGAATGTGCCACTGCAGATTTGTTGTCTTGATGCGTGATTCACTTCTGTAGTACGTCACATTTTCGCCCTTTCAATTTTTTTTTCTTTATTTGAAGCGAAGTAGGAATTTTTAATTAATTCCAGACGATGTGTGGAACAAACATCACGCAATTTTCGAAGAACCCAACGCCCAGTAGATCCATTTGTACGTTAGGTCACCAATGTGAAAACACAAGTTTGTCCCCCGTCCCCTCACTCCGGAGTACGTTGCTCTCCCAACTAAGCTACATGAATGGAGATTTGTCGTCTGGACACGTGATTTACCTCTGTAGTACGTCACAGAATCCCTCCCTCACGTCAAGTTACGTACATTTCTCTACTGAACAGACAGCTTCTAAAAGTACGAGGATCTTGATGAGCAACTTCTAGCATAAAATCTATTTCTAAAACACCTTGCCATTTTGAAAATGTGCCTTAAATAGCAATATTTGCCTGTTCAACTGCTGAGCAAACAAGAATGAACTCTGAGCTACAACTCATTTACTTTTCTTGCTCCAAACACTTTGGACTACTTTTCGTAGCGGAGGTAGCTGTTCCATACATTCCACAATAATGCACCCTTAGATGGACTTGCAATACAAAAGCGCGTCCTGGTGGCCGAGTGGTTAGAAGCGTTGTCTTCTAATCATTCATCCGACATGTGTCGGGAGCCGAATTCCCGGTGCGTTATGGATACTGTGTTTGTCTTACGGCACTGGTTCTCTCCCTTCCCCGGAGCCAGTGGCCCCCACCGATCTTGCAAATCGTCTGCGTATTATAAAATATCACCCTCCGCTAATGTAAGCAATTTCTGAGGCTCAACAACAAGAAAAGAAAAGTGAAAATTATCAACACTTTTCTGTCTATACCGATAAATGTTTCTCTAATTTGTGTTATACATATGACTAAAATTTTGCAAAACGCATTTTCGCCAAACGCGTCTTCAGCTCTCTTAACTCTAGTTTCCACCGTTTGGCATCATGGCAATGACGCTCCCTGCACCTCTTACGCCGTAGCGGACGAGCGAACTGAAATAAAGAGATGTTTTCCCTTCTAACTGGCTGGTTTTGCAGTTATTTTTCTTTGCCCCACCCCACGGCATCTCTCGTCTTTGTTCTTTGTCGATCGATTTCAGCTAAACATTTTATTTTCTCAAGAAACGCATATAGCGTATTAAACCCGTTTATTTTTGTGGCGTAGTAAACACAGAGATTCGCCAAGCTTTCGCACTCAACTGGGAGGCTTTTTCAAGGCAATGGTAGACATAAAAATGCAGGGAATTGGAACACATGAGGAACAAAGATGATTTTTGAAAATAACGTGGATGACATCACGAGCATATTTCGTGAAATTTTTTAGAACGTAATCATACGGCGCGCGGCCACGTGTTCCCGTCTTTTAATAACGCATGCCAAACCATTGGTAGTTCAGTAGAGATCATGTCATTGCATGCTACTTTGCTGGAGAGGATTTTGACAGTTTCCCTGATGGTAGTCTCTTTAAAGTTCGTGTAAGGGGCAATTCTTCTAATGTCATTCAATACTGGAGTGGCCGATGAATGCATGACTTCTAGTGTCGAAGGATCGCTTTGCCATACAGACATATATACACTGCTGGCCACCCAAAATGCAACACCAAGAAGGAAGCATCCGATTGGCCTGAAATTCGCAGCATGCGTCGCCCGCGAGAGGACATGCAAACTATTAGCATTGCAGGGCATATGCAAATCATGTGCGCCCGGCACGCCACCGAGAAGCACTATAAGAAGGGTGCGCAGAAGGCGGGGTGTAAGTAGTGGAAGTGTGTTGTGCTGCCGGACCTGTGCGTGGGAAGCTTCCTGACGCCTCGTCGCAGAATACGGCAGTCATTCCAGCACGTTTCGGAGTTCGACAGAGGACGAATAGTGGCTTATCGCGACAGCGGTTTGTCATACCGAGACATCGGCGCACGTGTGGGACGACATCCAACCAGAGTGAGGCGAGTATGGATTTGGTGGGTGCAGGAGAGACGGACGGACCGACGTGGGCGATTGCCGCAGCCGCGGCACACCACCAAACGAGAGAACCGACATGTTGTGTGTCGGGTATTGACGGTTCGCACCGTCACATCACGTACGTTAGCGCGGGAATTAGGGTGTGTTGCGCAACAACCTTTGTCAGAACGCACCGTTCGACGTCGTCTGCAGGAGCGGGGACTTGTCGCACTGCGCCCATTGCTCCGATTACCATTGACGCTACACCACTGGCGAGTGCGGCGGCAGTGGGAAACGATGCACCTGGACTACGGATTGGCACGACATTGTCTTCTCCGAAGAATCCCGCTTCTGCCTGCAACACCACGATGGTCGGATTCGCGTGTGGCGGCACCGCGGCGAAAGACTGCATGACGCGTGCATTATGCATCGCCATAGCGGTCCGTCGCCTGGCGGTATGGTTTGGGGCGCAATTGGATATAACACCCGCACACCTCTGGTACGCATCGCCGGTACACTCAACAGCTACCGCTACATCTCCAACGTTTTGGAGCCTGTAGTCCTCCCTTACCTGCAGGACCTGCCAGCGGCCTCGTTTCAACAGGACAATGCGCGCTCGCACGTGGCACGCATCGTGCAACAATTTTTCACGGCCCACCAGGTGTCACTGCTGCCGTGGCCCGCCTGTTCTCCCGATATGTCGCCCATCGAACACGTCTGGTCGCTGATCGGCAACCGAGTGGCCCGGCCAGCACCATTTGCGGGTACGCCTGATGAACTGTGGCAACGTGTGGAAGCAGCCTGGACCGACATACATCAAGCCCACATCCAAAGCCTCTTTCGTTCGATGCCGCGGCGTGTAGCGGCCGTTATTGCCAGCCATGGGGGCCACACGAACTATTGATGTCTGCGTGTTCCGCAAGTCGCACGGGCCTGTAAGCTCAATCGTTTCGTCTTTGTATCTGTTGTTATGTGTCCAGTACATCTGGCTTTGCTATCTCGTGTCCTTCTTGGTGTTGCATTTTGGGTGGCCAGGAGTGTATTTTCCGTGTGGAGAGCAAAAGCGTGACGAATCTCTGTGATTATTACACCATAAGAAATAAACGGATTTAATACAATATATGCCTTTCTTGAGTATTCATATTGCAGTGTATTAAAAATAACGTTAAATATTTCATTTCTCAATCCGTTTTGAGCCCCCTAACATCACGGGCCTTTAAGGTATCACTTAACTACGCTTAATAGTGTTTACGTCACTGATGAAAGTATTCGCTGCCACTGACACCATCCATAATTGTGAAGTGTACGCTGTGATCGGGTATAACTCTTAGCATTCCATCTCTTAATAGTGAATATATTTCAAATACGTGGAGATATGTATTTACATTATCTCCACGTATTTGAAATATATTCACCATTTCTCTCGCCATTTAGATTTATCAGTTGTTATCAAACAGCTTGCTCTGTTCAATGCCACTAGATGGCGACACATCAGTTGCAGAGACCATCAATATGGATTTGTGTAGTCAGATCATGTGTTGCAAAACTAAATTACAGAGACGTTAACACATTAAACTGAAAAAGGTTAGAATACATTATTTTTAAAGAGTAGATTTACAAATATCGTCATATGCTGACTGATAAACCACGCATGGCGCTGAGAATTGTTAGCACTTAAGCTTAAATGAGAACGCACTCGACTAGTCATCGAGAGATCTGGGATTCGATCCCAGGGTGTCGAATGAAAACTTTTTCAGTTGCTATGCGTTGTTTATAAAATAGCCGGATGGAGCTTTTGCGGGGCCCGGGGCAAAATTTCATTGCAAGGCCCCGGAGCAAAATTTCATTGCTTGCACTAGGAAATAAATCTCATATTTTAATAAAGTCGTTACGAGAAAGATGTCCGTAAAGAATACACAGGATGTGAAACCCACAAATTTGTCTGTGACTGCGACGAATTCGCATCCCTCTGCGCTCCGGAGCTGAATGCTTTACCGATTAAGGTACACCGACGGAATTGATCTCTGTAACTTTTCCTTTTTGACATGTGCTTCACCTCTATAGTACTTCAAAATTAAAACTATCGTAAAGACAAAATAATTATCTCAAAGAAGCAGCTTTAAGCTCAAGAAAAAGAACAGAATATGCATTGAAAGTTCAGAGAGAGAGAGAGAGAGAGATAGTAAAAATTGTTAATATCTACGATTTTCTTTCCGAGGAGATGGGGTTGAGGTTGTATTTTCACTTATTGTATAAAAACTGCTTCACAAAAATGACAAAAACCTACGTGCGTAACGCAAATTTTTGGATTGCGAATATTTTAATGTAGAAATAATAAATAATAAATTCGTATAAATAGTTTTTCTCCTGATGCATGCATTAATGATTGACTTTTAATGCAAAATAGAGTAACTGACAAATGAGTAAGCTTTTTAACTTTTATACGCGCTCATATGTGTTTTTTTTAAAGGAAAATTCCAGTAATGTTTTTAAAGTCACTCAATAACTGGCTTCCATGTGTAGCCCGAAACCAACTTTGATTTTGTTCTCTTTTATTTTATTTAAATTTAAGTATCTGGTTTGCACGCAAATTGTTAAATATATAAAAGCAAGGGCCACAAAATGATGAAATTAAATTCGCGATTTCATGAATTCGGAAAATATCAAGGGCATTACAATAATCACTTGAAATCTACAGATCTCCGTATTTGTACGGCGAAGAGCGATAACCTATTCGAAAACCGGGGGATTGGGAACAAACAAACAAAAAAACTTAAAAAAAAAAGAAACACCTTTTTAAGGGTCTCGCAACCGAAAACTTACGCACAAAATATAAATGATTGTAAACAATTCTAACTAATTTTTTTTTCTAAAACTGCGGGGCCCTTTAAAGGCGCGAGGCCCGGGGCGACCATCCCGGTTGCCCCTATGGTCCGACCGGCCCTGAAAATAACGTTTACATTCAATCTCTATATTCTAATGTTTACTGCATTAGAACATATAAATTGAATTCTGTTCCTTAGTCCTATATTAATCAACTCAGTTTAAAAATGATTTTCATTTCCAGTTGTAAACCTAACAGCAAAAATTAGTTGACAAACACATCGTGAGTAATCTTTTACGAAGGAAGTGTGAAATACAGCAGGATGGTACTGCATCGGCGGGACAGTGACATAGATTCGCCTCCAATAAAGATTAGCACTACTGGAATAACAGTGCCTAAATAAGGCAAGTTGTCTTGCTTCTTCTGATGCGCATGTGATAAAAAGGTTTCTGTCCCTGTGCCAATCGCACATACACACGCGCGTGTCGGCGTCCACACATTGGACCCCCACACGCAGGCGCAATGGTGTACTCCCGCAGCAGACACGTGGTTGATAAGGTATAAAAAGGAGGACAGCGGGAGTACGCTCAGATCAATCGCTGATATAATGGCTAGCTGGAGGTAGCTCTCCGAGTTCGGGACGCTGGTGGCCTAGCGGGCAACATTCGTAACTGCCACGGAAAGGACCTCAGGTTCGATCCCAGCTAAGTACGAAAGCTCGATCCACTAAATATCCGCCGTGCGTCGGATGGACACGTTAAGCCGTCGGACCCAGGGTACTGTCCCCCCCCCTGGAATAAATAAGGGCGTCTTTGCGTTTTTCTTCCCTTTTCTACCTCGCTTCTGTGTCACTTTCCTCTCGGGCACTCTAGCCCAAATCTCCTAGCTTCCTATTTCTAAGGGTTGTTTAAGACCTGGGGTCAGACACTCCTTCCTAAAATCCTCTACGTATGATCTAATCTGATCTGCTCTCCGAGTTCAAAAAGAGCGTTATAATAGGCTACTCAATTAGAGCTATGAACATAAGAGGCATTTCTGATGTCAGACAGGTCGCTAAATCGACTGGGGCCTTTGTCATCAACAAATGGAAGAAGACGGGACATTGCAGGAATTTACCTCTCCCTGGAAGACCCACAAAACTGCAACCCACGAACCACCGCACCGCAGGGTGCTTCAGAGGGAGATCCGAAAATTCAGGTCTCGACCAAAGACCCCGAATCAAGGACGAGCCTATATCCCACAGTGTTGCTCATGGTGGTGAATCAAAAAAAGGAGTAGAATAATTCAAAATCTCCTTAAAGCATTGCCGTTGAAAATTTCAGAAGAATCAGGAACATAGTTATTTATGAAGCTCATGTTAGCTTTGTTATGAAGCACATAAGTCCCCCAATTAAGGAGTGTTTTTAAAACCATTTTCGGTAATTATACGACCTAATTAATACGCACCATCCCCACAAAGGAATTGCAAAAGTGGCTAATACTGCACCATAGCAACGCGTAAAACCAAAGCAAAACAGAGAAAACCTGGTTTGAGACGAACTGAAGTACTACCCCAGTTTCCAGCTTCGTGCAACTGCTGATGTTAAAGTAATAAGAATTATGGATAGCATAGCTACCTTTTTATATCACTATCTAGAGCTTTAATCACGACAGTACTCCCTTAAAGCTAATTATTTACTATTATTCTACACAGACTACCGTAGAGAAAAACTGAGATATAGATTAAAATGAAATGGATATTTTTGTTTAACTCGTCCACACTTTCCCGTCTCATAAGGTGATTTTGTGTAAAATTATACACTTAATTGGGACCAAGTCTGATTTTATTGACTCAGCAGCCCGATCGGTCTTCATAAAACCTCATTTACTTAGCAACGCTAAACATTTGTCCATGAACGTAATAATACATGACTGGAACAATTATCACCAAATATTGTTACAAGGGTCAAAAGATATGTCAAAACTTGAGCAAGAATATTCAGATTTTCCAGTATTCTAAAGCTCGTGGTACATCACAATGATTTTCGTGTTTTGTTATACCCATTACATTAGGAAAATCCTCCATCCAATAGCATTGAGCACTAAAGAGGTAAATTTAATCCCGCGCAATGAATTTCTTACTGTAAACACGCTCAATAATACTTTTTACCAGTCTTCCACCGTTATATTTCTGAAGTGCTATGTTTTCCTGAAACGTCTTACATTTCCTAAGATACAAGACCTGAATTGCCTCCCCGGTGGCGCAGTGGTCTAAGCGATGGCCTCTGATCATTCGTCCGAACGGGATCCGGGTTTGAATCCCGGTGAGGCATGGATGTTGTGTTTGTCTTACAGCACTGGCTCTCTCTCCCTTCTCTGGAAGCAGTGACCCTAAATTAGGGACGGACGACTGCTTATAGTCCATTGAGTTGCTCACGGTGGTCGTTAAACTTTCAATAAAAAAAAAAAGACCTGAATATGAGAGGTAGCGAAACAGTTGATTAGGAAGTGGTGCCACCAAAGACCGTCTTCTATTGATTGTTCGCTTCCCCGCGCCGCCCTGGTGGCGCAGTTGTCTAAACGCTGACTCATCATTCGTCCGAGATGAGTCAAGGTTCGAATTTCGATGAGGCATAAGCTTTATGCCTTAATTCCGATGAGGCATGAGTTTTATGCCTTTAACAAGCCATGTGTACACTGAGGGACCAAAAAAAAAAAAAAAAAACTGGAAGGGCGCTACCATTTCCATTACACGCCATCGCATCCATGCGGCAATCATTTACCCTAAATCGTCCACAAACGACGTATGCATGCACTATATTCACAAAAGTCACCGGACACCCCATCAAAAGCAAATGAAAGGATCCGCTGCGTCGTTACGATGCACGGTAGAGCTGCAAACGGTATAAAAACAAACCCGCAACTGATCGCGATCATTGCGCACTGTGAGGTTGAGTTAAAACGTCGCGGCGGGAGAGAACTGACTTTGAGAAAGGAAAGATTGTTGGCTGTAATATTAGTGGGTTGTCCATTAGAAAAACCGAGAGGCGTTTAACCCTTTAACTGGCTGGAACAAGTTAACTCGGGGTTTGCAAAATGGGCTGAAATCAGCTCGAACGAGTATGCTCACTATCTAAGAAATGGACCGAACGCGGTTGGAATGAGTGAACCTGAGCATCAGAAAGTGTTTCTTTTCTGTTGAGTTTGTTATTGAAAGTGTTTTTAGGGGATGAATTGACACTAATACTTTCTGCTGAAAGTGATTTCCCAGTGGCTAATCCTTTCTGAGTGATTATCTGATCAAAGGGCTGTAATAACGGCGACGAACATAACAAAGGAGAGAAAACATGCTTGAGTCACTTGTTCCTATCAAGTGGCATGATGCCTATGCCAAGGAAACTAGCTCTTCCCTATCATGCCTTGAGTGATGGAACACAATAAAGAACTAGGAGAACGCTTATCGCTGTTAGTAGGATTAAGGCGCTGCGATGAGAAAGAGAAAGGAATTGTTTCGTCGTTTATCATGGTGTAAAGAACATTTATCGTGGACCGTAGATAAATGGAAACGGGTCCTATGGACTGATGAATCCAGATACACGATCCATGAGTCTGATGGCCGTGTGTGGGTATGGCGGCTGTCGGGGGAACGCTAATTACCACAGTGTACTGTTCCTACGGTCAAGTTTGGAGCTGGAAGTGTACTCGTGTGGCGGTGTTTTTCGTGATATGGTCCCGGCCCATTGGTTATCGTGGACAAACCTGTTAACCAGCACGTCTACCTCGATATTTTGGACAATTATGCCCTACCAACTCTGTGGTAACACTATGGAACTGACCCTTGTACCAGCAGGATAATGCACCGAGACATATAGCAAGGACTGTTACGGCGTAGTTTGACAGTAATTCCATATCTTGTGTGGGCTGGCCAGCACAGAGCCCTGATCATAATCTCATAGAGCACTTATGGTATGAATTAGAGCGCCGCATAAGAAGTTTGAAACCAAGGTCTACTACTAAGCAACAGTTAGCGGCAGCATTACGTACTGAATGGAAGCGCATACCCATCTCTGTGTTCTAAAACCATTTCTTGAAGGGTCAGTGCATGCATTAAGGCCAAAGGTGGACCAACAACGTACCAATGTATGTCAATAAATGCTATGTTGCGTTTATCTTCTAGGTGTCCGGTGACTTTTGTCAATATAGTGTATATATACAGGCAGATATCTCCGCCAGCTGAAGTAGTGGCATTCGCAGTTCAGATGGCAGCTTATCAGGATTTAAACGATTTCGAACTCGGTATGATAGTCGGCTCCCGGAAAATGGGTCACTACATCTCAGAAATTACTAAGAAATCTGGATTTAAACGATCAACTATTTCCAAGGTGTACCTGGACTACAGAAATTCAGGGGGAAAGTTTAGAGTGCGAGACCGGTGTGGCCATAGAAATGCCCTGGACAATCGTGGACAGTGGCATCTGGCACGCATCGTAACATCGACCCGGAGTTCAACATTGCCGCAAACCACACCGCAATTCAATCTGCGGCCAGTTAGTAGCACCAGTGTTTGGATAGTGTAATTCTTGTGTTCTATGGGGTTCCGGATCCGACGGAACCCCATAGAACTTGTATCACGACAACTCGACGATACAAGGCAGTACGCCTCGTCTGGGCTCGGAATACCCCCATTGGACGCAAGATGATTGGAAACGCGTAGCCTGGTCCGACGAATCGCGGTACCAATTGTTTCGGGCAGATGTCCGACTCCAGTTGTGGCGAAAACCACACGAGGCAATGGATCCCGCATGCCTACAAGGGACAGTGCAGGCCTGCGGTGGCTCTGTTATGGTGTGGGATGCTCTCAGCTGGCACGCATTTGGTAACCTCATGTCTGCAAACCGCTCTGACCGGTGGAGGCTACGTGACCTTCTTTGGGGATCATTTGCACCCGTTCATGTCACGCAACCACTCCGACGGGTACGACCTCTTTCAAAACGACAATGGACCACCGCACGTGTCCACAGTGACCCGATTATGGCTGGAGGCACATTCCACAGAGTTTGGCATCGTGAGTTGGCCTCCTCGTTCACCGGATTTAAACGCCACCGAACACATCTGGGATGCTGTTCAACGTGCTATCAATGCCAGGAATTCTTCATCGGCGAATAATACTGAATTATGGGACGCCCTTCAGGAAGCATGGTGTGCGCTATCTCCAAAGTACTGTAAGAGGGATGATGAAGTTATAACGAAGTAAATTTCTCCGTCATTTTTGGTCTACGCCGGGATTCGAACCCGGGTCCACTCATTCCGGAATAAGTTGCTCTACCAATTAAGCTACGCGGACGTTTTATTCTGATTCCTATCTGCCTTTATGTCGTGTGCGTCCTTCTGGCAGGTACGTCACATCTCCTGGTACGTTACAAAGTCCATGTACCATTGCGTTGCTGTCGTTATCCGATCGCGAAGAGGACCAGCGCAGTATTAGAGAGGTATCCTAGTTTTTTTGGGGTTTATTTTTGGCACTTCCGTGTACACATTTCTTGATTTTTTTTTCTTTTATTTGTGAGATAAAATGTAAACATCCGGGCCCCCATCCCTTTTAAAACTCTTAATTTAATCACCGCAAAGAATTGGCTCATCGGAACTCAATAGTTTCTCCTTTCCGCTACAATCGAAAGAGGAAAAGATATCGGAGTTTTAAAGTAAATATTTTGCCCTCTTCCTCAAATGGTTCTTCAGGAACAGTTTTGGCCGCCTCGGTGGCGCAGTGGTCTAAGCGATCGCCTCTGATCATTCGTCCGTAAGGGGTCCGGGTTCGAATCCCGTGAGGCATGGATGTTGTGTTTGTCTTACGGCACTGGCTCTCTCCCTTCCCTGGAACCAGTGACCCTAAATTATGGACGGGCGACTGCTTATAGCCCATTGAGTTGCTCACGGTGGTCGTTAAACCTCCAATCAAAAAAAAAAAAAAAAAAAAGGGTCCAGGTTCGAATCGCGGGAGGCATGGGTGTTGTGTTTGTCTTACGACGCCGGCTCTCTCCCTTCCCTGGAACAAGTGACCCTAAATTAGGGACGGGCGACTGCTTATAGCCCACTGATGAGTTGTTCACGGCGGTCGTTCAACCTCAAATCGAAAAAAAAAAAACGATTTTTTTTTTTTGCTATGTACATATTTATTCTGATGATCTTACGCAAGTTCGAACGCCATACTTTTGACTCGAGCTCCAGTTCGTGTTTATTATTTTTACTATCAATGAAAAAATATTTTTGTGCTTATTTCTGTTTTGATATATTATGTTTTTTTAATATTTTTGTGTTTATTTCTGTGTTGAGATATTATTATTACTATTAATGGAAAAATATCTTTGTGTTTATTTCTGTACTGATATATTATGGTTGATAAACCGCAGTTTACTAAAGCGGAGAAAAACTTAATTATAAGCCGCTTAAACTTCTGCCGTTCATCAGAGATTAAGTGTCGACATCTGTCAGCTCTTTTCGTTACTCCAAATGATTGGTGTCTAAGAGTTAATGTGCTTATTTTGAAAACAAGTTAAACAAGATATCTCTGATAGAAGTTTGGTCCCAAGAAACAAATTTAGAGTACACTTGTTGTGAATGAAAGAAGCAAAGAAAAAATGCACAAAGGAATATTTTCACCTTAATTTTTTATTAATTTTCGGTGCTTTAGCAATGATGCGCCGTCGTATGTCGCTGCAAAAAATGCGCTTTACGGAACAAATTCTTGTTTTCTTGTAGTTAACAGAGTTTTGTAAGGTATTGTGCTGCCATCTAACGACAAATTTTCAGCTTTTTGTAATTGTAAAAATGATACCTGCCGTGGTGTTTGTATAAACCAGTTGCGTAATCAAAGGTGAAGTCCTAAGATCAGGGACCTCCTCTTCCCAGTGGGGACCCCAGCAGCTCAAAACAGGGTCGGCTATTAGGGGGCTAAGCAGATGGGAGGAGAGGCACAAGTTTTGAAGTGTTTGGCAGAAATTTTGGCAAAAAGTCTGCTCATGTGCAATTTACCAGACTTTGATAATGTTATCGCTAGTAAAAAAAGATTTTCAAGTGAGTACTGTGCGTAATGTTTGTTCAATGTATGTAGTATGGGAATCATGAATGCGAATCTCTACGGAAAGTTACTATTTCTTCGCAATTTTAGCTTAAATACACTGTTAAAAATTTTGTGGTAGGTTGCACCAAAAAAGTGGTGCTGCACTAGCTGCACCACTTTTTGAGAAAAGATGCACCATTTCTTGGTGCAAACAAAACCCAACAACATGATGCAACTTTGCACAACGTTACAGTACAAGGTTGCACCACGTTATGGCACAAGGTAGCACCATGTTGTTCGGTTTTGTTTGCACCACGCAATGGCGTATCTTTTCTCAGAAATTGGTGCAGCTGGTGTAGCACCACTTTTTGGTGCAACCTATGACAAAACTTTTAAGTTGGAGGTTTTCTTTTTTTCTTTCATAAAGCTGTTAATGAATTTTAGTTTGTAACAGGGCCGGATTAAGGGAGGGGTTCTATAGGGGCTATAACTTTGGGGCCGACCAAGGGCCCAGGAGGCATGCAAATTACAGATAGAGAGAGAGAGAGAGAGAGGTTTACAAAATGGTTTTACTTTTGTACCGCATGATTTCCGCTTGGTCAGAAACAGAGGCAGGAACACGAACAGGCCGCCCTGGTGGCGCAGTGGCTTAAGCGCTGTCTTGTGACCATTCGTCCGAGAAAGCGAGAAAGAGTCCGGGTTCGAATACAGGTGAGGCATGGATGTTGTGTTTGTCTTACGGCACTGGCTCTCTCCTTTCCGTGGAGCCAGTGTGATTCTAAATTTGGGACGGGCGGCTGTTTATACCCCATTGAGTTGCTCACGGTGGTCGTTAAATCTTCAAACGAAAAAAAAAAAAAAAAAGGACGAACAGATTTCAAGGTAGTGACTTACCAAGGGTAAAGGTTTCGTGTTGCTGTGTACAGCGGGGTCGGAGAGACAGTTTCTACTTTTTCACTACCATCCACCAACACCTCCTAATTTGCATTTGGAGCCGTTCCCCATGGCTTCAGACTGCATAACAAAAAAAAAAAAAAAAGATACATTAAGAAAGGTCATCATCATCATCATCATTGTCAACCATTATCAATCCACTGCTGGACGAAGGTCTCCCCAAGTTTCCTCCACAACGGTCTGTCTTGTGCCAGTCTCCTCCATGTCACCCCTGCATACTTTCGAATTTCATCCACCCATCTCCCATGTGGTCTTCTTCTGGGTCTTTTCCTGTCCCTTGGAATCCAATCTAAAATTTCGGCTGTCCATCGATGATCTGTCCTTCTGGCAGTATGTCCAGCCCATTGCCATTTCAGGGATTTAACTCTGATCATGATGTCTTCCACTCTTGTCATTTTTCGGATCCACGAGTTCCTCTTCTTATCTCTCCTGGTTACACCAAGCATGCACCTCTCCATGCTTCTTTGAGTTGTCTGCAGCCTTTGTATGTCTCTTTTAGTTAAGGTCCACGTCTCTGCACCATACGTAAGCACTGGAAGGATGCATTGATCAAACACTTTTCTTTTAAGACATAATGGCATATTGCTCTTGAAAATTATGCTGTTTCTTCCAAAAGCTCTCCAGGCAAGTTTTGTACGCCGATTAATTTCTTCATCAATGTGACCCTCACTTGATATCTGTTGTCCAAGATAAACGTATGTGTCTGTTATCTCCAGCTTTTCTCCATCAATCGATAAATCTTCATTTCTTGTAAAAGCATTGAACATCACTTTTGTCTTCTGAAAGTTCATTTTTAATCCCACTTCTTTACTCTTGTCAGCAAGTTCCTGGATCATACTCTGCAGCTCTGATGGGGTAGTTGCAAAAATGACTACGTCATCAGCAAAACGAAGGTGGGTTAGATAATCTCCATTAATCTTTATCCCCTTGTTTTCCCAGCTCAGCGACTGAAAAACACCCTCCAATGTGGCATTAAAGAGCTTCGGAGATATGGTGTCACCTTGTCTCACTCCCTTTCCAATTTTTACGTGTGTTGTATTTTCAAACAGCCTAATCTTTGCACTTGCATTTTCATAGATGTTATTAATAATATTAATGTATGCATCTTCAATACCGCAGGTTTTCAGAGCCATTGTAACTGCTGACGGTTTCACCGAATCAAAGGCTTTTTCATAATCGATAAAAGCCATGCACAATGGAAGTTCATATTCCCTCGCTCTTTCAATTAGTTCTCTCAGCACGTGGATATGATCTATTGTGCTGTAGCCACTCCTGAATCCAGCTTGTTCTCTCGGTTGAGCCATGTCTAGTGCTACCTTCAAGCGGTGTGAAAGAACTTTAGTGAAGATTTTATAAACTACTGATAGGAGGCTGATAGGTCTGTAGTTTCCGAGATCCTCAATGTCACCTTTCTTATGTAGCAGGATCATTGTAGCGGTGTTCCAATCCTCAGGAATCTTTCCTTCATTAAGGCATCGAGTGAAAATTTGGGCGAGTACTGTTTCGATTTCTCCACTTGCTTCTTGTATGATGTCTACAGTAATTCCATCTTCTCCTGGAGCTTTTCCTCGCTTCATGTTCTTGATTGCATGTGCAACTTCTGCTGGAAGGACTGGAGGAACTCTGGTACTGGTATCTTTCATGATGTCTGGAGTGCATATATTAAGAAAGGTATACAATGCTAAATCATTAGAAAATCCATGACGAAATCGAATAATCTTATGCTTTTAACTCATGTTGAGCAATGAAGAACGAAGTGACTTATTTTGAAAATTCTGCAGATAATTTTGTAGTCACAGTTTCATGCTTTAGCAGATTTCAATAATGATTCTTAGTCACAAGTTCTTTGGTGGGCTGCTCAGATGTCTTAGCCTTGTGGCCCACTCAAATGTCTTAGCTCTCCCAGGCCTGGCTCCGTAACGTCGACACCCTTCCATGGCCAGCCTGATCGCCCGACCTCTCACCGATCGAACATGTTTGAGAAATAATGAGGCGCCACCTACGCCCATCCCGGTATGTTGACGAATTGGCCTGCAATTCGGAAACTTGCATGCTATGCATCAGCACAGTATCCTTGAACTGTTTGCGCCTATGATGCGCCGGTTAAACGCTTGTATCCGAGCCAGAGGTGGCGCTGCAACTTACTGACTTGTTCCACCTACTCGTGTAGCTGTTTTATCCGAATAAATGGTCCAACGGCTTTGGAATGGCAGTCATTTCCTTTCCTATGCATGTTACTGCACATACCAATTTTCATCTCGATTTGGAATGGCAGTCATTTCCTTTCCTATGCATGTTACTGCACATACCAATTTTCATCTCGATTTGGAATGGCAGTCATTTCCTTTCCTATGCATGTTACTGCACATACCAATTTTCATCTCGATTTGGAATGGCAGTCATTTCCTTTCCTATGCATGTTACTGCACATACCAATTTTCATCTCGATTTGGAATGGCAGTCATTTCCTTTCCTATGCATGTTACTGCACATACCAATTTTCATCTCGATTTGGAATGGCAGTCATTTCCTTTCCTATGCATGTTACTGCACATACCAATTTTCATCTCGATTTGGAATGGCAGTCATTTCCTTTCCTATGCATGTTACTGCACATACCAATTTTCATCTCGATTTGGAATGGCAGTCATTTCCTTTCCTATGCATGTTACTGCACACACCAATTTTCATCTCGATTTGGAATGGCAGTCATTTCCTTTCCTATGCATGTTACTGCACATACCAATTTTCATCTCGATTTGGAATGGCAGTCATTTCCTTTCCTATGCATGTTACTGCACATACCAATTTTCATCTCGATTTGGAGTGGCAGTCATTTCCTTTCCTATGCATGTTACTGCACATACCAATTTTCATCTCGATTTGGAATGGCAGTCATTTCCTTTCCTATGCATGTTACTGCACATACCAATTTTCATCTCGATTTGGAATGGCAGTCATTTCCTTTCCTATGCATGTTACTGCACATACCAATTTTCATCTCGATTTGGAATGGCAGTCATTTCCTTTCCTATGCATGTTACTGCACATACCAATTTTCATCTCGATTTGGAATGGCAGTCATTTCCTTTCCTATGCATGTTACTGCACATACCAATTTTCATCTCGATTTGGAATGGCAGTCATTTCCTTTCCTATGCATGTTACTGCACATACCAATTTTCATCTCGATTTGGAATGGCAGTCATTTCCTTTCCTATGCATGTTACTGCACATACCAATTTTCATCTCGATTTGGAATGGCAGTCATTTCCTTTCCTATGCATGTTACTGCACATACCAATTTTCATCTCGATTTGGAATGGCAGTCATTTCCTTTCCTATGCATGTTACTGCACATACCAATTTTCATCTCGATTTGGAATGGCAGTCATTTCCTTTCCTATGCATGTTACTGCACATACCAATTTTCATCTCGATTTGGAATGGCAGTCATTTCCTTTCCTATGCATGTTACTGCACATACCAATTTTCATCTCGATTTGGAATGGCAGTCATTTCCTCCTATGCATGTTACTGCACACACCAATTTTCATCTCGATTTGGAATGGCAGTCATTTCCTTTCCTATGCATGCATACCAATTTCATCTCGATTTGGAATGGCAGCTATGCATGTTACTGCCAATTTTTCATCTCGATTTGGAATGGCAGTCATTTCCTTTCCTATGCATGTTACTGCACATACCAATTTTCATCTCGATTTGGAGTGGCAGTCATTTCCTTTCCTATGCATGTTACTGCACATACCAATTTTCATCTCGATTTGGAATGGCAGTCATTTCCTTTCCTATGCATGTTACTGCACATATCAATTTTCATCTCGATTTGGAATGGCAGTCATTTCCTTTCCTATGCATGTTACTGCACATACCAATTTTCATCTCGATTTGGAATGGCAGTCATTTCCTTTCCTATGCATGTTACTGCACATACCAATTTTCATCTCGATTTGGAATGGCAGTCATTTCCTTTCCTATGCATGTTACTGCACATACCAATTTTCATCTCGATTAGGGATTCCCTCTGCGTGCTTCGTTTTTCCCCCCTTTTGTAAAGGGTGTGTAATATACAGTGTTCTTTTATATAGTAATGGTACAACCGATGAAAACAATTTTTTTTATAGGGATTCCTAGACTCGGTAGAAAATTTGAAAGTAGAGATTGGTACCTACTTCCACTAACGGCAACAATATGAGTTAAGAAAAATCAAACATTATAAGCAAGGTAAGTTAAGTTCCTCATAGTGGAAGACATCTGAAGCAAAAAATATTTTTGACATTGATCGTTTCGGAGAGATGGCAAGGAACATCTTATATAATTTTACGCTTTCTGGATGGAAGATTGTGTTTATTTAAAGTAAGAATTGCGCGGTATCTGAGAAAGGAGCAATTTTTTAATCAGGTACTTAAAAAGGAAGGTCCTCTTAAAAATAGTAACATGCACTTATGTCGATTAGCGGCGGAATTGCGCTTTATGAAAAAGCGGAAAATAATCTTCATAGTGGGAGCTTTGTGAGGGGAAAAGATGTTTTCAAATCAGAGTTCGGGAACAGTAAGAAAACAGTTAATGCTTATACAGTAATTTAACATGGATAACTTATAGAGTAAAAGCCGTTTACTGATGGCGGATATCGAATTCGAATCCTTCTCAACTGGAGACGAATGCTTGCCCAGTTAAGCTACACCGATGGAGTTTGTCGCTGCAACTTTGATGTCTTGACATGTGCGTCACCTCTGACGCAGGTATGTCACATAAGTGCGCCCCCCCCTCTTCCTTTGAGAAACGGCTGGGACGCTGTCGTAGGTATCCGGGTCAGCCAGCAAACCACGCTTGAAGGAGAGCTCACTGTAGAATAATTCTGACTAATTCCAGACGATGTGTGGAACGAACATAGCACATGTCACGTATATCTCCCCTTGAGAAAGGGCTGGAACGGAATCGTAGGTTTCGGGGAGAGCCGGCAAACCACCCTTAAAAGAGAGCTCACTGCAGAAGAATGAATTCTCACTAATTCCAGGCGACGTGAGAAACGAACATAGCACATGTCACGTACATACCCCCTTGAGAAAGGGCTGGGACGGAATTGTAGGTTTCCGGGTGAGCCGGCAAACCGCGCTTGAAGGAGAGCTCACTGCAGAAGAATGAATTCTCACTAATTCTAGGCGACGTGAGGAACGAACATAGCACATGTCACGTATATCCTCCATTGAGAAAGGGTTGGGACGAAATCACAGGTTTCCGTGTCAGCCGGCAAACCACTCTCAAAGGAGAGCTCACTGCAGAAGAATGAATTCACACTAATTCCAGGCGACGTGAAGAACGAATATAGCACATGTCACGTACATACCCCCTTGAGAAAGGACTGGGACGGAATTGCAGGTTTCCGGGTGAGCCGGCTAACCACACTTGAAGGAGAGCTCACTGCAGAAAAAGGAAATCTCACTAACTCCAGACGATGTGTGGAACAAACATCATACATTTTCCGAAGAACTCAACGGCCAGGGGATTCATTTTATGTTCTGGCGCCAATACAGTGTAAAATCTATTCAGCGATGGCCGCAATCGAACCAGCATCCTTCTGCTTCGGAGTCGAATGCTATCCCAATTAAGCTACACCGACGAAGTTTGTCGCTGCACTTTGCCGTCTTGATTTGTGCGTCAGCTCTGAGGTAGCTGCGTCAGAAACTGCATTAATTAGTTGGCCTCTTTCTAATTTTTGATTTTACACATGTACATGCTTGGATAGCTTGAGTTACTACAAAATATTATTTTGTTAGAACATGCCACGAATGAAGGAAACCTTTGAACAAACCCATTCTAATTAATACAGATATTTGACGTGGACTAGGAACATCAAACAGAGGTCATCGCTCTTTCCACGTTTAGTGTGTAATATAAACAGTGGTGTATTATAAACGTGGAAAGAGCGATGACCTCTGACAAACCCATTCTTTGAAATGCTCTAGCGACTACCTCAAGTGGTGTAAGCCAGAGCACAGGAATTTGGTTGGTGAAAATAGTCGGTCAATATCTACAACTGTAATTGTTAAAAAAATATTAAATTTTATAAACAGAGTACGAAAATCATTTCATCTCGAAAACATTTTGATCAGCAACACAACTTTCGATTTTCAACGAGGAAATTCTCTGCTAGTTAATATGACAGCTATCTTTCAATTTACTTTATTAAATGCTTCCTTTGCCGATCATTTTTTTAATTCGGTCTTTGACCACCACCACGAGCAACTTTGAGAGGTATGACCAATGGTATGGCCATAATCTTAAGCTGCTTGCTCCAGGAAAGGGAGAGAGACAGCACCGCATGTCAGGCACACCGCGCATGTCTCATCAAGAACTCGATCCCGTGCCGATGTCTAACCACTCGGCTGCTGGGGCGAGAAATTCTGAATTAGTATCATCATACTTCTGAATGAATATAAGTCTAAATGGCACAGTGATTGACCAGGTGAACGAGTTTGTGTACGGGGGTCCCAACAAAAGTTCTGCACATTGTCCATTTTTGAGAAAAGTGTGACAACTTACCGTATTACCGTTCAATGTACTCTCTTCCGCTTCTGATGACAGCTTGCCAGCGGTGAGGTAGGGTCCCGCATGCCCCGTAGTACGCCATTTTTGTTCAGCTGTCATATTACTCAGGTCACGTCCAATGACAGCTCGTTCAGCGATTCGTAGCGAATGCCACGGAGCCGATTTTTTAACTTTGGGAAACGATCAAAGTCGGACGGACTGAGATCAGGGCTGTATGGTGGGTGTGGGACAAATTTTCCCAGCAATATTTCGACGAAAGTCTCCGTACCGACGCTGCACCATGACACGATGCGTTGTCATGCAGCAAGATCGCTCCCGCTTCCAACAAGCTGGGCCGATTTTGACGAATTTTCGGTCTCAACCTTGTCCCCAGAAAGTCACAATCATATTGTGCGTTGACATTTTGCCCTACCGGCACTCGATCAGAGACCAAAACACCCTGGGCATCGTACGCAAAAATCATCATTTGCTTCACTTTGGATTGTTGCTGATGACACTTTGAGGGGCGTGGCTGCATTCCGCTAATTGTGACTTCAGTCTAGGCTCAAAATCACGGGTCCATCAATTGCGACAGTTCTTTTCAGGAACGTGTCGCCTTCCCTTTCGAACCTGTGGAGGTGATCCTGTGCGATGCTCACTCTGACTGCCTTCTGCTCCGGAGTAGGTTAATGGGACACCCAGCGAGTGGCAATTTTTCTTTTTCCCAGTGAGTCGGTAAAAATTCGGTGAACAGACATGGTGGACAAATTTGCCTGATGAGCAATCTCCTGGAATGTCAAACGGTGGTTCTCTTTGAGAAGCGTTGCAACAACGGTGACAGATGTTTTGTCTGTCGCCGTTTGAGGTCGGCCTGAGCGGTGATCGTCTTCGAAGCCACTTCGGTCCTCCCGAAAGCGCGATGCCCAGCAAGAAATTATGCTTCGATGAAGAGTTCCTTTCCCACAAACTTCTTCCAAGGCAGTGTGGATCTGTGTCGGAGTTTTATCCCCGCAGAATTTCTATTTTCACGTACGAGCGTTGGTCTAACGCTGTGGACTCGACCTGAGGAGCTGCACGCTTCCATTTCCGAACCCTCCCACATCCACCCAGCAAATGGTAGCGCGTCTCTCGGACACCACTGAGTTTCTGAGTGTCTGACCTTGACATGACGCAATCATTTTCTCGATTGCACCATCCGTTTTGGTTTTAGATTAACGTGTGCAGAACGTTTGTTATCCCTCTCGTATTTAGGAAGCATGTTTGACGAAGGCAACACAATAGATGATGAAATTAGTGGGCGAGTGAATTCCTCATTGAAAGCCATAGCTGCTTTAGGAGGATTTCACAGGAATGATGGATTTCCAAGAAAGTCCCGAATGTCTGCGTATGAAAGTGTAATTGCTCCTACTCTGATGTATGGCAGTGAAACTTGGGTGCCGTAGAAGAAACAAGAGCTGTTTGTGTGCAGGAGAGATGCGTTACTTACGGGGAGTTTGTAGAAAGACTCGCTGTGATCACGTGAGAAATGAAGATGTGTTGCAGTTGTGTAATGTGAGGCAAAATATTGTTAGCAAGGTGGAAAATAATATTCTTTGGTAGTTTGGCCATGTTGAAAGAGTGAGTGATGAGATGCTTACTAAAAAAACATTTTCAGCCCAACTGGCAGAAAGAAAGGTGGAGGAAGGCACAGGAAGTCCTGGAAGGACCATATTCAGGAATGTCTACATGAGAAAATGATTATGAGTATGAAGTACAAAGGTCTTGTGTGCGCTGTGTAGTGGATGTCAGTGAAGCTTGAGCTGTATGCCAAGATCGCTGTAAATGGAGACGTTTAATCCATGAACAATAAGTAAAATCTAGGTCAAAAAGTTCATTAATCTGGCAGATATACTTGCTTTGAGGAGCTAACCTCTGAATCTCAGAGAACAGCTTAGTGATATGTATGTATGTATTGGGTTGATGCATAAGTTCATGCCGTTTTATTTCATGAATGTTTCCCAGAATGACGGTGCAGATGGCCAGTTCGATATCAAAATGTAGCCAGTAATATCGTGTATCTAAATCACATTGCGTTGTTTGATTGTGGCTAATGATTATTTTGGTCTTCAAGCCTGGAAGTATTCAGTGTAGAGAGGAATGAACATTTCCGGTATCTGCTCTTCTACGAGTTTAACAAGGGATCCACAACCGCCGAGGCTACTCGACAAATTTGTGCTGTGTATGGGGAGGATGCTATTGCTCCGAGGACATCCCGCACATGGTTTGAGTGGTTTCGAAGTGGCAATTTTGACCTCAACGACTCTCCACGCTCAGGTCGTCCATTTCACTTAGATGAGGATCGTTTGAACCATCTCGTCCACTTGGATCCGCGTCAAACTACACGCGAATTGTCCACTGAGATGGACTGTGATGAGGCCACAGTGGTGCGACTCCTGGAACGTATGGGGAAAGGTCAAGGAATTGGGGTCTTAGGTGCTTCACACTTTCACCGAGGACAACAAGGGTCAGCGTGTTGCCGTATGTGGTTTCTTGCTCGCCCGTTATCGCGAATTTTCTCAGCAACACAAACCCTTTCGATCACGTATTGTTACTGGAGATGAAAAGCGGTGCCTGTATGGGAATTTCAGGCATCAGAGGGAATGGTTAAGTCCAAACAAGACGACCACCGACGTCCAAAACATGACCTTCATCCTGCTAAGATCAAGCTGTGTGCCTGGTGGAATATAGAAGGCATTATTCACTGGAAAATGTTGCCGAATAATCGGACCATCAACGCTTCACTCTATTGTGAGCAACTCCGCCGTGTGGAAGGAGCAATTCAGCAGAAACTGCAACATCGGCGCCATGGTGTCCTTCTCCAACATGATAACGCACGCCCTCACAGTGCAAATATGACCAAAATGGCCATTCAGGTCATTAAATGTGAGATTCTTCCACATCCGGCCTATTCCCCAGCTGTCGCCCCCTTCAGACTATCATCTGTTCCGATCTCTGTCGAATGCACTCCGCGGCCGAACGTTCAACAATGATGTTGATCTCCAGAATTTCCTTGATGATTTCTTCGCAGCAAAACCAGCACGTTTTTTCAAGAATGGCATTGCAGACCTATCCAAACGTTGGGACAACAACGTAAACAATGACGGGAGGGGGCTGAGTTGATCGATTCCGTTTTCCTTTCTGATGTAATACATTCCTGTAATGCGGTGAAAATACCGGCATGAACTAATGCATCAACCCAATATACATACTTCTGAATGAAATTCGAAATAAAAAAAAACGCATTTTAGAAAATACGGGGCATCCTTTTTTAAAAGAATCTCACACCGAGAGAGCATGACATTAATGATCGTGCATTTCTTTCCAGAAATAATGTCTTCATTTTCTGAAGCGTAGATAAAACACCAGTATTTGCACAATACTTTGCCTCATAAATTCCGTTTTTTCAGATTTCTTCGCGCTTATGAAGATATTTTGTAAACATCCATGGTTTAATTCATGTTTCTTTTAAAAATGTTATTGATGTTGTTCTCTGAAATATGCTAGAAATGCTGCCGACTCTTAGCAAATGATACCAACAGTTTAACGGCTAGACGTAAATGTAAACATTGCCATTAGAATAACGCCCAGACATGAATAATTAATAAACAAGTTTCTCAGTCCGTTGTCTTTACTGAAAATCATCTTCTGGGTGATGTGAAAAATACATATAACAGAAAGCTAAAGATTATTCTGGAGAAAAGCCTTGAACCTCATTACGGTAATCCAAGGTGGGTCTGTTGAAAATTTCTACAAGAAAGAAACTAACTTCTTCCATTTTCAAAGCAGTATATCTCAAAAACAACGCAACTCTCTTCACTCACCAACAATATAGCTTTAAAATTCAAGTCGCCAATAACTCCTGTAATTTACTAACCACGATTTCACTGAAATCAATTTTCTCATCTTTTAGAGTAACAAATGATGCCGACATTTATTTAAAATTATTTGTAGGTGAAGTGGAAATTTTCAAACTCGAGATAGCCGCCACACAATGTAATATCATTTTGAAGCCGGAAAATTTTTTGTTTGAGATCCTCACCCATAGAATTTAGCTATGATATTGAAAACAATGATTGCCTTTCATTACTTGACTTTCTGATTTCACGCTCAGAAGGCCGCCCCGGTGGCGCAGTGGTCTAAGGCGTTGGCCTCTGATCATTCGTCGGTAAGGGGTCCGGGTTCGAATCCCGGTCAAGCATGGATGTTGTGTTTGTCTTACGGCACTGGCTCTCTCCCTTCCCTGGAACCAGTGACCCTAAATTAGGGACGGGCGACTGCTTATAACCCATTGAGTTGCTCACGGTGGTCGTTACACCTCCAATCAATCAAATCAAATCAATCACGCTCAGAAGGATCTCCGATAAGAGATCCTTCTGAGTTATCGCAGAATGATTGCGATAACTGTAGCTAACTACAGTTTATCGCAATCATTTCGCTATTTTCTCACCTTCATCTGCCAAGTCCAATCACACTTAGTGCCTTCTACACTTACAGTGGCGTGCAATACTATTGCATCACCTGCAAAAGCCGTGGATTTTAAAGTTTTACTATTTTTTTAAACTAATTTTCATAGTCATTGCATCATTTATCTGTCATTAGATGTACAAAATTTAATGGAGATTTCAAAAATGTCTTGAAATTCACGTTAGCTGCGTATCAGTTGTTACAGCCAATCATAGACATTATTTTACCTGATTGGCTGCTTCCTAATGCTATCGTAGTCCTATTCCAGCCTTTATAAGGGTTGACGCAGAGCTATTAGAGCATTGGATCCGCGAATGGCTGAGTGGTTAGTAGTTTAGACTACCAATGCAAAGTCCTCAAGTTCGATCCTGGGCTGATCTTGCGGAGGTGGTGTGATTTGCTAACAATTACTGAATATTCGCCGTGCATCAGACGAGCACATTAAGTGACGGTCCCCAGGTTGGACCCACTGGTTAAATGGGTATCCTTTCCTATGCCCCCTCCCCTGAAATTCTCTCACCCCTCTTAGTGCAACATCGTTCTTGTACGGTACTCTAATCTCACTACAAACTGTTCTGTCAAAGTCGCTAGACTAGCTCTCATTCCTTCCGTTTCTGTGTTCTGCCCAAAAGGCGAACTCGCTGTAGGTGGCTGGGACCTAAAATCTACTCACTGTGGACGGAAGTCCTACAAGAAAATGACTCATACTTGCCCTACTACTAGAGCATTGTAGTGGTCGCTTCTTGTTGTGATTAGGGTATAATTTATGTACATTCTCAATAATAGTTGATACTGGGGAATTGTTCACAGCAGACAGAGTAAAATAGTTGTTCTGCATGAAGAGTGATATTCTTCAAGGCAAATAGCTGAAAGGGTGGGCTGTAATCAATCTACAGTTATTAGGCTACTGAAGAAAGTAAAAGACACTGGTGATATTAAATATATGCCTCGCACTGGAAGGTCAAGATCCGCTACAACCAGGCAGGACAAAGTGCTCATAAAGCTAAGATTGGAAGACAGGAGGCTCAATTCATCTGAATTGCTTCAAAGATGGTCTGAAGTGATTGATGCTACTGTTAGTGCATCTACTGTTAGGAGGAGGCTGTCTCACTATGACTTATGCGGCTGCAAAGGCAGGCTCAAACCACTGTTAGACAGCGTAGACTTCAGTGGGCAAAACAGCATGTCTCATGGACAACCAAGCAATGGAAAAATGTTCTTTCCAGTGATAAATCAGAATTTTGCCTATATGGAAATCAGAGTAGTGTCTATGTAAGGAGATCCAAGCATAAGGAATTCCATCCAAATTACTTAGTGACTACTGTTAAGCATCTAGTGAAGGTCATGGTTTGGAACTGAGTGTGCACACACGGCGTTGGGAAGCTCCATATTGTCGTTTGCACGATAAATGCCCAGAAATACATCTGGATATGATATTAGAAACAAGATACTACCATCGTCTGGAAGACTTTATGACAGCAATTTTATTTTCCAAGATGACAATGCACCCTGTTATCGTGCTAAAGTAGTGAAAAAGTGGTTTCAGGAAAAAATGTTCAGCATCTTGATTGGCCACCACACTCACCGGACGTAAACGCGATCGAAGATCTGTGGTTCAAAGTGTCGCATGAACTATCAAAAAAGAAGCCAACAGCCAATATTCAGCTCATTGAAGATGTAATTCAAATTTGGAATCGTATTGTTCAACCAAATCTTTTACAAAACCTAGTTCACAGTATGCCATCAAGATGCAAAGCTGTGATTAAAGCTAAAGGTTGAGTAACAAAAATTTAGATACATTTTATAATTTTGCTTCATTATATTTCCGTACTTAAATGTTATTTCACTCCTTATGAATTACAACAAGAAAGGTGACACCGAATTTTCGGGTGCAATAAGCACGTCTTTTGAATCCGTTCTGACGCAAATTAAATTTATCAAAGCTATTCAAAGTCAATGGAACCGGTATGGAAAACAATAGTATCTAACGGAAGAAAGAAGTTTTTTCAATCGGGTTTTTAATCCCTCAGATATTGCTGTAAACGGAATCATGAGCTTACGAACTCTTAGAAGCAGAGATATCGACAAAAATAAGATGTGATATTACGTCCCTTGGTGGGAAAGCATGCATTATTTTAGGAAGAAAGTATTCTCAAAAGGTTTATCCATATGAGCGGTATCGGTCCAAGAAAAAATTTAGTCGAGTTTTCAGAAGCCCAGATTTTGCTACAAATACATCAGAAGTAGAAATTAACACTTATGCCCCTGGTGGCCAAACCATTCTTTACCATACATTAAAAATTACGTGAAAAATATTTTCCATCAGGGCTTGTATACGATACAGGAAGAATTTTTCAAATCGGAGTTTTAGAAGCAGAAATAATGCAGAAAACGCAATTTACCTTTGTGCCCCCTAGCGGAAAGTCTATGATTTACTTGAAAATTTTGAATTTATAGGAAAAACATTTCTCATCGAAAACACTATCCAACAAAGAAGGAATTTTTCAAATCGTACTCTTAGAAGTAGAGATATTGACAAAAAGTAAGATATACATCTATGCCCTCTGGCGTAGAAACCATGCATTATTTTAAGAAGAAAATGCTCCTAAAAGGTTTGGCGACATGAGTAGTATCGGTCAACAAACCACTTTTTTTTCAATCGAGATTTTAGAAGCTCATATTTTTCTGCAAATACATCAGAAGCGGAAATTAAGACTTACGCCACCTGGTGGCCAAACCATTTTTTACAAAAATTAGAAATTATGTGCAAAGGATTTTCCATCAGGAGCTGTATCTGGGGCAGAAAGAAATTTTCAAATCGTAGATTTAGAAGCAGAGATATAGAGGGAAAAGGAATTTTCCTTTACGTCTCCTAGCGGAAAGTCTATGAATTAATTGAATCTTTTGAAATTATATGAAAAACATGTCACACTGGAAACACTATCCAACAAAGAAGGAGTTTTTTTCAAATCGGACTCCAAGAAGTAAAGATATTGACAAAAATAAGATATACATCTACGCCCCCTGGCGGAGAAACTGCGGAATATTTTAAGAAAATCGATGTGAGTGGCATCAGTCCACGAAATAATTTTTTCAATCGATATTTTAGAAGCCCAGATTTTATGGCAAATACATCAGAAGCAAAAATTGACCCTTACGCCCCCTGGTGGGTAAGTATTTTTATCAAAAATTTGAAATTATATGCAAACGATTTTCCATCAGGAGGTGTATCCGCTGTAGAAAAAACTTTTCAAATCGGAGTTTTAGAAGAGGAGTTATCGGGGGAAATGTAATTTACTTTTACGCCCCTGGCGGAAAATCTATTCGTAATTTGAAAAAATAACTATACCTAAAATACTCTTCGACATAAATGGAATCGAAAGATAAAAGAATTTTTTCAATAGGATGTTTAGAAGAAATATGTGGAGTAAAACGTATTTTTGAATTCGACATCATCTGCATTTACTCCCTCTAGCGGCGAAATTGTACATCGAAAAAAAAAACGAAATGAAGGATCATCATTCGCATATTTCAAGCTTCCCAATGCAAAAAGAATTTTTCAAATCGGACTAATAGTTGCAGAGATATCGTGGGTACAGACGGACGGACAAACCGGTAACATAAGCACGATTTTTTTTACGAAAGACGTGCTAAAAACGATTTTTTACTGTAAACCTAAGTATTGGATAAACGATCTTTTTCGTGATAATTTCAACCGGGTCATGATTTTTGTAAGGCATTTTAAGAACAGAAGTAGCTACAGGAAGCACTAACACATTTTTGAGATCTCCATTAAATTTCGCAGCAAATGCCATATAAGTGATGAAGTAACTATGAAAATTAGTTAGTTAAAGAAAAAGTTAAACTTTAAAATTCACGATTTTTGCAGGTGATGCTATACTTTTGCACACCACTGTACGCAATCGTGCGTGTGCTCAAATGATACTGTTTCGATAAAGGAATTAACTGCCTTTATTGCAGCTCAGCTCATCGATTATAGACAATGCTCTTAAAACTTCCGGAAACCGAAACCCACTCTCCAGGACGACTCTTGCTGTACAATAACTACAAGAGAATTTTGGCGTTGTTTCATTTGCCTTAAAGATTCCAAAAAATCCTCAAAACTTAATTTCAATTTGATTGTCGAACACATGAAATTTTGAACTTATTCTGGTCAAAAGACCCTTTTGAAAATATAAATTCTTGGGGACTTTAGCAAATCCCATATGAATGTGGTCTTTCGTATGTAAGACACTTGTGAGCTCAAGACTCATATACAGAACTGTGAAATAAAGAAGTCGTCAATCGCTACACAGTGCCATGAAAATAATCATAAATTTATATTTGAGGAAGCTACTCTAATTGACTTGCCAGTTAGATCATCAAGCTTGGCATTTCAGAAGCATTCTACGTCGTAATTCTTCCTTACTTGTCAGCTTCATCGCATCTACTCCATTTTTATTAGGAAGCAACTGATAAAAATTTATGACCTTCAACATCGTTGGCGTTGTCATAGCGTTTCGTGTATTTACCTACCATTCCTTCGGAAAAAGCTAAAGCATAGCACAGCGAAACTGCGGTCGATAAGACAATACGTAAAAGTGACTAAACGCGTTGATTCCTTCATTCCTGTTCTGTGTATATTCTACGATATGTACAGGTACGCAGAATTAAAGAGTAACTTATAAATTCGTAGATAACTCGAAGAAATTAAGAGAGAATTCCATTAATCGCGACATAGGAGCCGTCAATTGAGGGGGGGGGGGGGAGCAAAGGTGAATCTTGTGCCTCCAATAATTTTAGTTGGAGCAGTGCCCACCCAATACCTTTCGTCCTGTTTAATTAATTATCGCGTTGGCCTCATAAGGTGGACCGAGATCTACCTTATGAGGCCAAAGCAATTAATTTCAATAAAATTAATTAATAACAAAATAAATAAAAACTTTTCACCATATTCAGCATTGCGCATTTGATAAGAAACTGAATTTCCAGCCCCGCATTAATAGTGTTAGACATGTTTTCGTGATATGTGGTAAATGTTTAATGTTTTATTCAGAAATAAAGTAAATAAAAATAAAGTACCGTATTTAGCGCTTTTGTTTATATACACTGACGGAAAAAGAAATCCCAACACCACGAAAAAATAGTTGTAGAGGAATGAAATGGCGGTAATACATTTGTATAGGTAACATATTTAATCTATTACGGTTTCAAGATCACAGCTTAATGTAAGCACGAGAAGAGCCATTTTAAATGTGAAATGCTTATATATTAATAACCGGTGTAACCGCCAGATTGTTGAATGCAAGCATGCAAACGTTCATGCATTGTGTCATACAGGTGCTGGATGTCAGTTTGTGGGATGGAGTTCCATGCCTGTTGCACTGGGTCGGTCAATACAGGGACGGTTAATGCTGGTTGGGGGTGACGCTGGAGTTGTCGTCCAATGATGTTTCATACGTCCACGATTGGAGAAAGAACTGGTGATCTAGCAGGCCAGGACAACATGTCGACACTCTGTAGAGCATGTTGGGTTACAACAGCGGTATGCGGGCGAGCGTTATTCTGTTGGAAAACACCCCCTGGAATGCTGTTCATGAATGGCAGCAAAACAGGTTGAATCACCAGACCGACGTACAACTGTGCCGTCAGAGTGCGTGGGATAACCACGAGAGTGCTCCTGCTGTCATAGGAAATTGCTCCCCAGACCATAACTCCAGGTGTAGGTCCAGTGTGTCTCGGCCGCAGACGGGTTGGTTGCAGGCGCTCCCCTGGCCTCCTTCTAACCAACACACGGCCATCACTGGCACCCAGGCAGAACCGACTTTCATCAGAAAACACAACAGATCTCCACTCCGTTCTCCAATGAGCTCTAGCTTGACACCACTGACGTCGCAAACGGCAGTGGTTTGGAGTAAGTGGAATGCACGCTACAGGACGTCTGGCTCGGAGCTGTCCTTCAAGTAACCGATTTGTAACAATTCATTGTGTCACTGTGGTGGCAACTGCAGCTCGAATTGCTGCCGCAGACGCAGTACGATGCGCCACGGCCATACGCCGTACACGCGTCGGTCTTCCCTCTCAGTAGTTCCACGTGGCCGGCCTGAACCCGGTCTTTTTGAGGCAGTACCTTCCCTTGACCACCGCTGCCAACAATCATGCACAGTGGCTATATTCCTGCCAAGTTGTTCTGCAATACTGCGGAAGGAAAATCCACCTTCTCGTAGCCCTATTACACGACCTCGTTCAAACTCCGTTAGCTGTTGATAATGGCTTCTTCGTCTTCTTAAAGGCATTCTTGACTAACATCAACACACTGCGTCGAATCTCAACGATAACTAACGCTCACGAACGTTACAGCGCGTATTTACAGCAAACTTGCTTTGCATGTTCCGAGGGCGATACCAGCGCAACAAGTATGCGCCGAGCACGAAATTTGCATAGTCGTCATCTTACAGATGTACTCTCACCGCCTACCAACTGTCGTTTATCTAACACAACCCCTTCTTGGTGTTGGGATTTTTTTCCCGTCAGTGTATTTATCTACACTAGCGGAAAGTGAAAAAAGAACACCAAGAAGGAGACGTCTGATACCAACGAAATTTATACAGCATAATAACGGAATACAGAGGATAACGCGATCAAAACATTATGGCAAAATACAGCTGCATTTGTTGGTAAACTGAAAAATAACATTTCCATGTAACATAGTTAGTACGAGGTTGAACCGCCATGGACTGCGTCACACTGTGCAATTCTGGCATGGAGTCTGTCGTACAGATGTTGGATGTAAGTTTGGGGTATTGAGTTACAAGCATCCTCAACCTGGACGCGTAAATCGGGGATGGTCGTGGCTGGCCGTGGAGATCGGATACGTCGTTGTCTCATAAAATCCCACACGTGCTCAATGGGGGACAAATCCGGTGAACGTGCAGGTCATGGAAGTTGTCTCACACTCTGAAGTGCATGTTGCGTTGCACGTGCCGTGTGTGGACATGCGTTATCTTGCAGGAAAACACCACGACGGACCGACCTTACAAATGGCACAACAACGGGCTGAATGATGTTGATGTAGGAGGTGCTGTTTAACGTACCCGGTACAAACACTAGTTGTGTAAGGGAGTGATAGCTGATCGCTCCCCACACCAGGAGACCAGGTGTAGGCCCTGTGTGTCGCTGGCGGATGCAAGAAGAGTGGAGACACTCCGCTGTGCGTCTACGAACACGCATACGGCCATCGGAGGCTCCCAAGCAGAATCTGCTTTCATCGCTGAACACGACAGATCGCCATTGCGTTCTCCAGTGCAGACGTTGGCGACACCACTGCAGCTGTTCCTGACGGTGGGCTGGAGTCAGAGGTACACATGCCAGAGGCACACGTACACATAGTCCTGCATTCAGTAGACGGTTGCGGATTATTCGCACAGTCACCTCAGGTGCAACGGCAGCTCGGATTTGCGTCGCAGTGGATGTCCTGCTTGACAACGCCGCTCTTCTTATGCGTCGATCGGTCCGCTCATCAGTCCGTCTGCGACTCCCGGTTCCACGTCCTTTCGTGTGGGAATGTTCCTCGGACCATCTACGCCACCATCGTACCACCACCGATACTTCCCGTCCAATTCGCCCCGCAATACGACGATACGACCACCTGGCTTCGTGGAGTCCGACTAGACGACCTCGCTCAAAGTCCGATATCTGCTGAAATCGTACCGCCTTCCATGTCCAGGCATTGCAGCTTCTTCAGGATCTTCGCACGTGTCCGTACGCCGACGACTGATTGCATTCACTACGCCGTACTCCTTAAATACCACCGACAATAATTTGCATATTATGCCTTGCTGTGGCGTAAGCGCTCACCGGTTGGTCCTGAAATTAACATCACACCTACATAAACTCGATCCCATTAACATATGTAAATTTCATGATTGTCCGCCAATTCTTTCTTGGTGTTCTTTTATTACTTTCCGCCAGTGTATTTGTCCAATCTCGTAGTTTATATTTTTGCCTTTTTTTAATTTTCTCTTGATAACGGGAGATACATGCCCCTCCCACGTCTGATCTCTTCACGCCTGACCCCGTAATTTGGTGAAGTCGGCTCCCCGTATCTTGTTGTTGGTTGTAGTCCCCATATCGTTCACAGCCGTCTTCAAATTGCAGCTGATGTCCTATTTATTGAAACAGAAGCTCCAGTGCGTAGTCAGAAACTACATGCATATAAAAAATAGACTAGTTACAATATTGTCATCATTTTTAAAACATTCCTACCCCACGGGCTGCAGTCTCGGTTTGGCTGAATGAAAAACTGAGTTATAGAGAAGATACAATTTACACTAATCCAAGTATTTTAGAATAGTGTCATGGTAATTTTATAATATCATAACCGTTCATAACTTTGCCCCGGTCATGTTATATTCTGTCCTTATTTGTCCCGCTTTTAAACTAAAAAAAATGTAGTAACCTTACTTATAGTTTATTGAGTTGCTCATGACGGTCGTTAACTCACCCCCCTCCCATCTTCCTTACCCCTAGGGAAATATAAAAGCTATGAAGATTTTAGAAAAAACGTGGTCTTGAGGTCCATAATCATTAGTAATTGGACATGGTTTTTCACTCCTGAAACGAAAAGTTTGTCCATGAAAGAGAAGCATCCGAGAAATACAAAACTAAAAAAAAAAATTCAAAGAAACATCGGCAGGAAAAGTTCTGGATTGTGAATGGTGAATAAGGCTATTCTGACAGAGATATCTGGTTTTCATTCTCGAAATATAAACTTACAGTATGAAAATCAATGATACACAGAGCATTTTACACTAAAAACTTCTTGGAATCGTTTATCTGCAGTGTTAAAAATTTTTTGTGGTAAGTTGCACCAAAAAGTGGCGCTACTTCAGCTGCGCCACTCTCTGAGAAAAGATACACCATCGCGTTTTGCAAACAAAACCAAACAATGTGGTTCAACTTTTCACAACGTTATGGTACAAGATTGCACGCAAGGCTGCACTATATTTTTAAGTTTATTTTGCTTCACAGAATTGTGTAACTTTTCTTAAAAAGTGGTGCAGCTGGTGTAGCACCACATTTTGGTGAAACCTACCACACAACCTTTAAAAGTGTGGGAATTAATGAAGTCGGCCCTTTAGCTGAGTGGTCAGAAGCCTAGGTTTCCGGCTTCTCATCCCATCTGGGCCTAAGTTTGAGCCCCGGATGAGGAATGGGTAGTGTGTTTGTCTTACAGCTCCGGCACGCTTCATTCAGCATTGGGTCTAAATCAGGAACGGGCATCTTCTTATATCACTTAGTGTTGCTTATAGTATACATTAAACCCCAAAAGAAAGTATCTTTGTGAGGTTCTGATCTAGTCTCATCCGATTTGCATCTGGGCAGCATAAAAATTCCTTAAGTGAATGTCGCTTCCAGAATGGTGAGATTAAAGATGCTTCTCGCGAAGAGTTTCTTGATCAGTGAATTACACTTTATCATGATAGGATTTTTAATCTCGTGTAGAATAAATGTATTAGTGTTCCTAGAAAATAAAGTGGATCCTCGGTTATACGTTTCTTAGTCATACTTTTTCAGTTTTATACGTAATTCTGCGTTAGTCCCGATATTTTACTGTAGTTTCTAACGCTTTTTTAGTTCGGTTATACGTAACTCCTTGCCATGCACGTGTGGAAGAGCTGTGGCTGAAATGTTTAAAACACGAAATGTAAAATACATATACATATAAAAGAGCAGCTGTATTACGTCGAGCTTGTAATTATTCATGAATTTCTTTCTGTCAGGTTTAGGATGTGCAAGAGCATCAGTAATACATGTCTGGCTAGTGTTTCTTCAAAAGTTTCATTTTGTCTGCGTATAGCTCTACCTTCGTTCAAGTTATGCAAAGTATTAGAAAATTGGTTTACGCGCCATCGCCGTTGTGCCGCCCCGGTGGCGCAGTGGTCTAAGCGATGGCCTCAGATCATTCGTCCGAAAGGGGTCCGGGTTCGAATCCCGGTGAGGCATGGATGTTGTGTTTGTGTAACGGCACTGGCTCTCTCCCTTGCCTGGAACCAGTGACCCTAAATTAGGGACGGGCGACTGCTTATAGCCCATTGAGTTGCTCACGGTGGTCGTTAAACCTTAAATCAAAAAATAAAAATAAAATCGCCGTTGTCATTCTCTATTTAAACGACATTTTCTTTCAGCTTTATCTTCTTCCATCTTGTACTACAAAGAAAAAATTCCACGGAACCAATCATTTTTTAAATTTTCATTGCAGTGAATCAAAACTACACCTGCAGTTACTGCCTTACAATTTTACTTATTCCTTTTTATGAAATAAAATAATGCTGATTCCTTTTTATAAAATTACTCTGCAATGCAAAGGAAATGAAATAAAACACGGCATAACACCTACCGTCCCGGTGACGCAGTGGTCTAAACGATCGCTTCTGATCATTCGTCCGAGATGGGTCCGGGTTCGAATCCCGGCGAGGCATGGATGTTGTGTTTGTCTTACGGCACTGGTTCTCTCCCTTCCTTGGAGCCAGTGGCCCTAAATTAGGGACGGGCGACTGCTTATAGCCCACTGAGTTGCTCACGGCGGTCGTTAAACCTCCAAAAAAAAAATGCTCCTACGTAACAGAACAAACGTCAAAGACAGTTATGCGGGCACGTGCGTGTGAAGTCGTTTGTCTTACTAACTCTATTTTATTTTCCGGTATTTCTCCTTGATTTTACGTATCGTGCGATAGCGGTGAGCTTAGTTCTGATTTTGGCCACCGGATAAAAGCAGATGGCGCTGCAAGTACTGAATGACGTCAGATTGTTAGGAACAGACGTAGCGTATTATATAGGTTAAATTAATTTATTCATCCTTACGATTATACGTTAAAATTTGAATTTCAGATTACAAAATGGTTCTTTGATTCTTTTATACATAACTTGGTAGGTTACAGCTTTGAGAGAACTGAGACAGCGTTATTGTGGTCCTTCTTGGTGCAGCCAAAGTTAAACCTTGATCTTATCAGAGAAGATTATGTTCTTTACTTTCGGTTTGGATGAAAAATTGGATTCGCATTTCATAACTCACACACACGCGCGCTATTTAAGAATTGATAAATCTTTGGGACGTAACGTTCTGGCTCCTCTATTTAGTGGGTAGTACAATAGAATCATAAATGTATCCTCAATGTTCAACATTCTGGTTTCATAGATAGATAAAGTAGTCAAAAGAGAGGTTTTATTTCCATAGACTTTATGATTTTTGCAATGCGACAAAATATACACCGAAGAGCCATTATATTATGACCAAATGCCTAATGAGCTGTCCCCCCCCCCCCTCTTTAGCCCGCAAAACAGCTGTCACTCGGCGAGGCATCGATTCGATGAAGTGGCGGTAAGTATCTTGGGTTATCTGGTACCATAATGTCAATAGCAGGTCCTCCAGTTCCCGTATATTTCGGAGTGGTGATGATTTAGCGCAAAACCCGCTTTACGAAGTCGAACCACAAATGTTCGATTGGGTTCATGTCAGGTGAATTTGGAGGTTAACAGAAAGTCACCAGGATGTTCTTCGAACCAATCCTTGACGATTCTGGCAGTGTGGCATCGCTCATTATTCAGTTGGAAATGGTTTATCACCAGCCGGGACACACAGTTGCCATGAATGGGTGATCTTGGTCCGCAACGATGTTCAGATACCCGACAGCTGTAAGGGATTGTGCTGTTGGGAAAATGGGGCCTAAAGTGTCCCAAGAAAACATCGCCCACAGCATAACACCGCCGCCGGCGTCCTGTTTCCGCCCAACAGTGCATCCAGGTGCCATAGCCTCCGTTGGCAATCGGCGTATCTGCGCTCGGCCGTCTCGTGATGCACCAGGAATCTTGATTCGTCAGACCAGGCCACTTTCTTCCAATCATCCACAGTCCAATCTCGATGATCTTGGGCCCATTTCACGAGTTGTTGGCAATGACGTGCAAGGAGCCTGGTGACCAGGCTACGCAGGCCGATGCGCAGAAGACTGCGATGAATTGTGTTCTGTGACACATTGCTCTGAACACCACTGTTGTATCTGCGGGGGTGATTTGTCGCACTGTGACCCTGCGGTCGCTGTGAACAATGCGCGACAGTCTCCGCTCCCCACTGATACCAGTGAACTGCGAACGACATACGGCTGGACGACGGTTCGTCGTTTGGCCATCTGTGCACCACTTTTTATACGTTCTCGCTACAGCGGTACGCGAATAACCCACAAGCCGAGGCGTTTCCGAGATCGTAGTTCCGAGGCGCCGTTCCATCACAATTTGTCCTTTATCAAACTCCGATAAATCGGCAGCTTTCCCCATTCTGACTCCGAACACTCTACTAACCGAAAGCTGGTCATCTGGTTGTTATATACTTCTCTGTGAACTTCACCTGCGCCACCGTTCTATCTCCGGGCCTGCTCATTTCTCTAGGCTGGGGGTGGTCATTAAGTAATGGCTGATCGGCGTATTACAATCTGTAACGCTTTTTCTTCTTTTCCCGCCGATTCGATTTTAAATAAATCATTATTAAAGAACGCCCACAGCATAAATAACATCGCATAAATTTAACGCATAAATTTTGTACTAGTATTTAACATTTTGAAATTTCGTTCATATATTTTTTAGGGCCATTCCGTAGAAACACAAAACGTATAACCGAGGTTTCACTGTATGTGAAAAAAATATTTTTGTGCTATGTATTAAGACTAACGCTTAACCGATACCATGAGTTTCTAGTAAAATTGCATACCAAGGATTAAATAAGTTTACGATCAACGCGGAAACATTGGTACGTCAAAGTTTCCAGTGGTTTTTATCGACGTTCTTTACCAAAGCCAAATGCAGTTCTGAGACATAAACCACAAAGTAAGTGCTCTCATTTTTTATTTCGCCACACTTAATCATCAAACTAGTACCTGCAAAAATGTTACTTAAAGATTTTGCGACGGATCTTTACATCGGGCACGCAACAGACGCTCACAAAGGAACACCACAGTTTTTTGATTTCCGGCCATTGACTTTTCAGAGCTCATAAACTGAAAAAAAAAAAAAAAAAAAAAAAAACTTACTGCTAAATACATCTAAGGCCGAGAACTTAGGAATCATTCCCAACGACTTATTTGTAACATTTTTATGTTCGTCAACAAGTTGTTGCAATCGAATTTTCTTCTTTTCGATGTTTCTTCTCGAAAGTCTGCTGTATGAAAATCATCGCTGTAAATACAATTGCGTGTAACTGAATTCAAAAGTTGCTTTTAGTTGAGAAAGAAAACGGAAGACATTACATCGTTTTTTCCACATCTGCGAAGCATTTTGGTTGTATGATCCAGCCATTTGAAATCTAATATCTATTCTACGTATAAGCAGCAAGGAGGTTATATTACTGGATACACCACTATATCCAAGCAGCATTGGCTTCCATAAGTCACCGTCTGTGCTGCAAATGACGTCATGAGCAGGCACGACGCAGCTGCAGAAGAGAAGCTGCTTGGAAACCAATGGAACAAAAGCTTCTAAGCGTATAAACAGATAAAATGAGTAATTCAATACTCTTTACCAATGATACACAAGCTTACTCTTTCATCAACGGTATAATTTAGTTCATTTTTGCCTGTTTGTGACGTCACACCACAGATTAGCTGTGACCTATGGTGGCAGACCCAGTGGTGTCTCCAGTAATATAACCTCCTTGATAAGCACCTGTCCTCCGAAGGAAACAAACTGCAATACATCAGAAGCAGAGTTGGGTAAAATCGTAATTGAATTAATCGGTAATGCATTACAGCGTAATGGTAATAGGAATAAGAACTTAACTTTACCATTACATGGTAATGGTGAACTGGTCATTAGAATTACTTGGTAATTGTAATGGCATGTAAAAGTTACCCATTATAATCGTAATGGTTAACTTTATGTTGGTAATTAACCAATAACTGATGGGTAACAACACAACGTGAATAAACCAGCAACCAGTACACCCTTACGCGTTGTGTAGGTTATTTGACAGTTGTTCCACCCCTCGGACCTCAAATGCGTGTATGTAGGTATTGGAGATTGTACGTGTATGACATGAGTAGTTGCACCGTCTTTGCCGAAAGTAAAGTGATTTGAACGAAATAATACTTATGAAATAAGTACGAATGGGATGTTTATTTCGGTTAGAAATATTCATTTCGTCCATCTCCAGTACAGTATTCTCGTCCAGTACATACGTTTCACTGTCCAAAATAATTACCCCACTATAGCCACAAGCACATATTAGCACTACACTCACAGTTCAGCAACTCAGGGAGCACTGCCAATTATTACATTTTTGGCGTACTTCTCAAGTGTTCTTGTCCTTACTTGCCTCCGATACGAACACTAGACTAGCGAGCGACCGATTCCTTTATATATACTTCACGACAGGACCTGAACCTTCTGGAATATTTTTAATTTACATAAAACTCTCCAACTTCCCACTGCCCGATCATTCTGGAACATTCTACAAACTTCTAACTCATTCTTGCCGCTTCTAGAACATTCTACACGACACTTCGGTCTGTCTGCTATGTTAATGGCCGACTTTTCGAAACATAGCTTTTGGCACACGTACATTTCTATAAACTATTAGTATGAAATTATTATTTGTAAATTGTGTAATTTCATTACCAAATAATTACATTGCGTTTGAATGGCATTATTATATCCTCTTCATTGCAATGCATTACAAATTAATTCCATTACCTTTTGCAAAACACAGAAGCTACGGATTCAATACCCTTTGCGTGAAAAGTTATTTTTTAACATCAACGTTAATGTGATGCGTAGTTACTAAAACGTAGTACTTGGCGTGTCGTATATTTTTCCAGATACCAAATGAATCAATGATTACTAACAGCGCGTTAAAACTAGTTGTTATTTAAAGAACTCCTTTCATAACATCTCTTTATTCGTTAAGGTGGATCCACCTAAAAACTCAGCCCTATGATTCCAATGGTAAAAACTTCTGTAGACATTTTATTCGCAATTAATGTATTCTCAAGGATAAAAATTTGGGCATCAATAACAATAACTTAATTTTAATAAGGAACTGTACACTAATTACACTTAAAATAGAATAACTATACTAGTAATCCGAATTTCTTGGCGTATATTATAAATCAAAGTTTCCAAGCCTTCGCACATCAACCAGATGGAAGGTAGACAGCAAATTGCAAACTGAATAATACAGCGCTTCAATAATTTGAACGCGGTGACTTAAATTGAGAATGAACGAACAGATGCGAATGTTATAATTCATTCAAAGAGCCGAGGTGTCATGTTCGTTTAGCACACGGAATCATGAAAGGAAAACAAATGGCATTCACTATTTAAAGAAGTGGTTCCAAACTCGTGGTAACTCCAGCGAGACGCTGCCATTGCATGATTCGCTGTTGGTGATGATCTCCAAAGTTTCACGTAGATCTTGGGGTGGAGTAGGAAGCTAATTTCTTTACGTCATCCCATATAGGAGTAGCGGACTTGAACTAGACTTTTCTGGATAGGGCCGTGGCTACTTTAGCGTTCTTTATGTTCCTTTTATGCTCGTCGATTCTAATTCTAAAAGAACGTTTGGTCATTCCAATGTAGTAACTCTTGGAGTCGTCCGGATATTGTAGAGAGAGGGCACAAACACCAGCCTGATTGAAAAGCGGGGGCTTGTCAGTGTTTTCCTTAAGCATGGCATATACAGATGTCGGAAATCTGATGCCAACATCAAGGTTCATTTTCCCGAACGCGTTCTTGAGCTGATAAGAAACATTTGCTATGTAGGGAATTGATCCGAGGTTGTGTAGTTGCGACATACAAAGATTAATACAGTGGCGTGCAAAAATTGAGGATGAAACGGTTTTTCGAATGTAACGTCGTGCTGAAGTGCTCCACATCGACTCAAATCATACCATAAGATCCCCAAGATGTAAGAATATGGAACAAGTGAGTAAAACCGTCCAAACAAGGAATCCAAAGGATACAAAGGCACTTTATTGAAAAGGTAGCTTCGAGCACAACTGGACAGAAGACAGAAACGTCCATGTGACAGGTGGCTGCCAATAAAAATCCAGTCTTTAGTAGTTGATATGATCACCCCAGACTGCGTTGCACGATTTACAACGTCTCTCCATTCTGAGGACGAGGTTGTCAAGAAGCTGTTGATGCATCGCGGCCCATTCCACTTGTAGCGCCAATCGCAGCTGCGAAATCGTTGCTGACGGCTGGTGATGTGCTGCCAAGCGTCTCCGGTAAAGGTCCCACACGTGTTCGATTGGACTTAGGTCCGGGGACCTTGCGGGCCAATCCATGCGTTGAATATCTTCACTCTCCAACAACTCTGCGACAGCCACTAAACGATGAGGTGTAGCGTTGTCGCCCATGAAGAGGAACTCAGGACCCACAGTACCTCTAAAAAGACGCACGTGAGGCAGGAGAACCTTGGTACAATAGCGGACACCAGTGACTGAACCTCCTTGGAAGATGTGGAGGTCAGTACGGCTACCAAGCATGATACCGCCCCAAACAGAACTCCGCCACCTCCAAACCGGTCCCTTTCGATGATGTTGGAGGTATGATTACGTGTTCCCTGCCCTCTCCAGATGTGTATACGTCCAGAATCGCTCGTCAGACTAAATCGGCTCTCATCCGTAAAGAGAACTCGACCCCATTGCTAATGTGTTCCGTTCTTGTGTTCCTGGCACCACAGAAACCGCAGTCTCCGATGAGCAGGCGTTAATGCACACACCGTACTGGTCGTCGTGCAAATATACCACCTTTCTGCAGCCTCCTGGCCACGGTAAAACGCGATAACGGACGTCCAGTTGTCTATTGCATGTGCCTTGCGATTTCTCCCGCTGTCTGCCGTCTGTCTCTTCTCGCCTGTAGGACAATATACCGGTTGTCCGCCGCCGTGGTTGCTCGTGGACGACCACTGCTGAACTCTCGGACAGCTGTTACTGTCGTTTGAAATGCTCTCAAAGCTCGTGAAACGCTGCTGTGAGCAATTCCGAACTCCTCGGCCACACTAGTCACACTTCGACCTTCTTACAACTTCCCAATGAAGCGATTTCGGGTAAAGTCATCCAGATGTCGTCTACTGGATAGCCTGTTTGCCATGTCACACGATGGCAGCAACTTGACGTCGTTCAAACCGATGTACACCGCGCAATAGCTTTCACCGAATTGCTGAGCGTACACCGCCTGTGTGATTTATACCCTTACGCCCCCCCCCTACGTCATGCTGCATATATGCGCATGCTCTACCGAACTGGACCCTAGTCTATCTCCTGAGTGGTGTTTCGGTCCGTTCTACCTGCTCGTTCCGCTGTTATGCTAATTTCTCCTCTTCGTCCTTAATTTGTGCACACCAGTGTATGACTGGCTCTGATGGGTTCTGCAGTCTTCTCCGATGTTCTTTCTAAACAACGTGAGTTAAAGAATATTACCGAATTGGCCACTGAGGCAGGACACTCCCCAGACCTGGTACATAGCTATAACGAGAAAGTCAGAACCAGTCATATTAATCTTTTTATGCCGCAACTACGCTATCTGGAATCAATTCCCTACATACCAAAAGTTTTTTATCAGCTTAAGAACGTGCTCAAGAAAATGAATCTCGGTGTTGGAATTAGGTCTCCGACATCTTTATATACCTTTTCTTAAAGATAATGAAAGTTCATGTTCAGTTTTAAAAGATCTCAAGTTCCAAAGCATTCTGTTGCTTCAAAAATCACAATGAAAAAAAAATCAATTTGTGATAAGACCTTCTACAGAAAAAAAATTTATCACAAACTTATTAAAAAAAATAATAAGCTCCAACAGAAAATACACAGTCGAGTCACATTATTGTGACCACCTCCTACTTTTGACGTAAACAACGCGTAGACAATGGAAGAAGGCACGTGTCGTGAGCTGCCTTGGAAGGTATATAAGGTGTGCTGTAGGCATCATTCTGGAAACATATCACTCGTTGCTGTCATGGATAAAACGAGAGATTTCTCAGATTTGCAAAAAGGTATGATTATCGGCTTTTGGGCCTAGGGTGGCAGTATTTCTGAAAAAGCGTTGTTTGTGAACCGTTCGCGTGCTGCTGTGGTATCGTGATTGGAGAAATAGCACCATTGCGAATAAGCGATGTGGAAACTGCTGAGCACCACGTGCCACTGATCGGAGAGGTAAACCTCGGCTGCGATGGTGCGTTAGCGCCGATTGACACGCAACAGTGGAGCAACTCACTGGCCGAATGAACCAAAGGACTGCCGGAAGTGTGTCATAAACGATAGTTCAGCGAATCCTGCAGCCTATGGGGCTCCGATGCAGAGAGATAGTCACGGCGCTTATGCTAATGAAGGTGCATCGGCAGAAAAGGCTTACATTTTCACAGCGGTATCGGAATTGGACCTCCACAAATTGGCAAAGGATTGATTGCCTTCTTTGATGAGTCACGTTTTCTGCTTCATCGAACGGATGGACGTTGGCGTATAAGGCGAGAAACATCGGAGAATAAACACTTTTTAACAATTTTTGGAAGAACATAAGCTGATGGGGGCAGCGTTATGGTTTGGGGAATGTTTTCGTGGCATTCCTTTTGTCCACTCATACTTGTGGAAAGCACTATGGACCGAATTCGTTATGAATCCATCATTGCAGACCACGCACTGATTGTCTTCCCTGGGGAGGATGGGATCTTCCAGTACGACAATGCGACGTGTCACACAGCTAGAAATACCCGAGTGTGGTTGGAAGAGCACGATGAATACTTCAAAGAACATCCCTGGCCCTCTAATTCCCCAGGCTTAAACCCATTTGAGATCTGTGGGACCATCTCTATCGTGTTGTTCGCTCTATGGATTCCCCACCAAGCACCCTCCAGCAGCTGTCAGACGCACTGCAGTCAGTATGGCTTCACATACCTGTGAACACCTTACAGCACCTTATTGAGTCACTATCTGTTCGTCTAGCTGCTGTCCGCGCTGCTCACGTCGGTTACTCTGGATATTAGCTGGTGGTCACAATAATGTGATTCGGCCGTGTAAAATGACTAAATGACTCGCATTAATGAACAAAAATAGAACGAAAAATTCATCATCGCGCAATTAGTTTTACTACGAACGTGATTCAGGCTTCCGAGTCTTTCTGGCTCAGTAGTTAAGACGCGCGCTATCCGTTGAACCAACCCAAAAGACGTCGGTTTGGTTCCCACTTCTGCGAAAGGATTATGCGGTCTAAGAAAAATTTAGCGTCTTAGATTTTGCGAAAATATACAGCATTTCTGACCAAGAAAAAATCTGCGAAAATACCAAAGTTAAAAAAAAAAAAAAAAAAGAATGGGCACTTTTAAAAACGAAAATTTCGTTAAAAGTCGAACAGCTACCGGCAACTTTGCTGCACATTATTTTCAGATAATTTCCGTGAATTCACACCATTTATCTTTTTACAGTGCAATAGTTTAACGATTTCCGTCAGTATGTCAGTAGATATATCTGCAATGTAATAGATCGACTGATCGTTCAGTAGGTTTGGCAACACTGGATTGGAGTAATTGCTGCATTACGTAGCACCAAGTTCTTCCAGTGCTAAACAATACTCCTGTCTCGTTCCGTCAGCTCTCATGAAGTTGTAATATGTCACTTGCCATAGTTTCTTCCAACTGCTGTGTATACAATTATTGCTAACTTCCTTCCAGATTGTAGTGGTGTTTATGATGCTCTTTGTAATGTCAAAGAACTTCTACCAATCCCCAATTGACTGACAATCTTTATTATCTGTTTCCGCAAATTGTTACTTGAAGGCGCGACGCAGGTAATAGAGCATCAATTTTTTTAATGACGTTTTAATCCACTAGCAATAAACAATATGTTGGAGTTAGACGGAAGAATGATTACTACTGAAGATTTGCAATAATTCTAATATTAAAATACGAGGGTTGTACCGAAAGTAATGCAAATGTGGGCATAACTTTTCTTATTAACTGACAGAGGTCGTTCAAACCGCACATGTTGGTAGAATAACTCTTTCTCTATAAAAAGTTACTACTCAAAACAGCTTACATCACAAGCTATGCATTTGCGCCATCTTTGAACCCAACTCTCGAATAATGTATGAAAAAATTCAGGTGAGAACTGTTTTACCTATTTCTTCACAGCCACTTTCACCTAGTCTGTCTTATCAAATCGTTGTCCCCGGAGACATTCCTTCATTGCACCGAACAGGTGGAAGTCGGAGTAAAAAAACTATCGCCTTCAAACACTTCCAGCAGATCATAGCTAACTTCCACCTTTCTCTCCTTTGAATCGGGTGTCAACTTTCCGATACCCCAAGTCTTCCACCACCTTCTGTGTGGCATTGTGACGACAGTCCAGTTGTGCAATAAGCTCAAGGATTGTGACTCGTCGCTCCGCTAAAATCAATTCATCCACTCGCTGACGATTCGTGTCAGTGGTCGCAAATGATGGTCTCCCACTGCGTAGTTTGTCTTCAATGCTGGTTTTCCCTTCTTTAAATTTCTTCATCCATCTGTGCACATTGCTCTTGCCAATGGTGTCATCTCCGTAAACATTCTGTACCCTTCTGTGGATGTCGGACAGCCTGCACCCTTCTTTCGTCAAGGACTCAATGACGGCACTTTGCTTCTGCATGGAATCCAATATTTAATTGCAATGAAGAAGAAGGGGTTACTATAGAGGAAGAGTTACTCTACCAACATGTGCAATTTGAACGACCTTTGTCAGTTAATAAAAACGTTATGCCCACTTTTGCATTACATTCGATACAACCCTCGTACTTACCTGCAATGAAGAAGAAGGGTTACTATAGAGTAAGAGTTACTCTACCAAAATGTGCAATTTGAACGACCTCTGCCAATTAATAAAAACGTTATGCCCACTTTTGCATTACTTTTGGTACAACCCTCGTATGAAGAAGAAAGGTTACTATATAGGAAGAGTTACTCTACCAACATATGCAATCAGAACGACCTCTGTCAATTAATAAAAAAGTTGCGCCCACTTTTGCATTACTTTCGGTACAACCCTCGTATTTACCTGCAATAAAGAAGAAGGGTTACTACAGGAAGAGTTACTCTACCAACATGTGCAATTTGAACGAACTCTGTCAGTTAATGAAAATGTTATGCCCACTTTTGCATTACTTTCGGTACAACCCTCGTATCTACCTGCAATGAAGAAGAAGGGTTACTATAGAGGAAAAGTTACTCTACCAACATGTGCAATTTGAAGGACCTCTGTCAGTTAATAAAAAGTTATGCCCACTTTTGCATTACTTTCGGTACAACCCTCGTATCTACCTGCAATGAAGAAGAAGGGTTACTATAGAAGAAAAGTTACTCTACCAACATGTGCATTTTGAAGGACCTCTGTCAATTAATAAAAAGTTATGCCCACTTGTACATTACTTTCGGTACAACCCTCGTATTTACCTGCAATGAAGAAGAAAAGTTACTATAGAAAAAGAGTTACTCTACCAACATATGCAATCTGAACGACCTCTGTCAGTTAATAAAAAAAGTTATGCCCACTTTTGCAATACTTTCGGTACAACTCTCGTATTTACCTTGTAACGTACCAGGAGATGTGACGTACCTGCCCGAAGGACGCACACGACATAAAGGCAGATAGGAATCAGAACAAAACGTCCGCGTAGCTCAATTGGTTGAGCAACTTATTCCGGAATGAGGGGACCCGGGTTCGAATCCTGGCGCGGATAAAAATGTCGGAGAAATTTACTTCGTTATAACCTGTAATGGAGAAGAAGGGTTACTATAGAAGAAGAGTTACTCTACCAACATATGCAATTTGAAGGACCTCTGTCAGTTAATAAAAAAGGTATGCCTACTTTTGCATTACTTTCGGTACAGCCCTGGAATTGAATTTTTTAGATGAACAGCGCTATAACGAATCAGTGCAGCACGAGGCAGCACTAAAGGAGGTATATGCACATGCATTCACAGAAGACTCTCAATTACGTTACCGCATGAGAATTACACCCCAGGAAATGAAGGGCAATATAAAAATTGTGAAATATGCAGCTCGTATATTTAGATCAGTGACCAGTATTCTGAACGATCGCATTACGTATTCACAAATCGCAGCTGAATGAAGGAATGAAGAAGGAAATAAAAGAAACAGACAAAGAGAAATCGGGATTACCACTTATTACGTCAGTTGTTTAGCATGGTGGGTATTTGAGGGCACCTGTGTATAGGGAGGCAAGAATCTGTGGTCACAAATGTCTTTTATTATTAGAATTTGCTATTTAAATATTTATTTATTCATCGAGTGGAAGACAACTGCGGCGTGTGTTCAAGCGCTTCTGTTGTAATCGATGAGCAGAAATAATAGGTTTGAGAACATACAGCTTCGGTTATCGGGGCGAAAATAAATTTCGACGCCGCCAACTTCGATGATATCTCTGTGCTATTACGACTCTTTATCTCCAAAGAGTTTCGTGTTTAGCGTTCCCATGACTACTCCAATTTGAGCTACGTGCACTCTCATTACGAAATCTGCGCGCCTCTTTAGAGGTAAATGTGGAGGGGTATTTGAATATCATGCAGGTATCTGTGAAGAACAAACATTATCTATCAATTTGAAATCTTTTTTTTTTTTTGGCTTCGAATCGTTCTGCTGATTGCAGAAGAATTGTCGGTTTTGCGTCGCTGTTATAATGAATATACAGTAGATTAACTGAGTAAGGCCCATTTAACTGTGTCATTGTAGGTACACTTACTCTGTCTTCGAACAATACATACATTCTTCATGACAGCAACAAATTATATAAAGACTAGCAGGGTACCCGATATTTCCCGGGTAAATATTCGTGGAATCACCAAGTTCAGCGGGTGAAATTTTATGAATGAAAAATATATTCCTGTATTTTTCCCGTTAATACCAAATTTGGTGATTCTAAATTGAAAGCTGCAGAACTTTTTTTTTATGCAAAATTTGGTGGTCCTAAATTGAAAACTGTAGAACTTTTTTCGAAAATTTTGTATTGGGGGCCCCTTGACCCCATGGCTCCAACCCCTTACAAAAACTGTTTAAGGTCTAAGTCAGAGTATTATGAGGTACTATACCAAATTTGGTGGTTGTAAATTGAAAACTGTAGAACTTTTTACGAAAATTTTGTATGGGCACGCTTTGAACCCTTCCAAAAACCGTGTACGGTCTAAGTTAGAGTGCCATGAGGTAAATACCAAATTTGGTTGTTCTAAATTGAAAACTGTAGAACTTTTTACGAAAATTTTGTATGGGGGCCCTTTGAACCACAGGCTCCGACTCCTTCCCAAAACCGTGTACGGTCTAAGTCAGAGTACCATGAGATAGTATACCAAATTTGGTGTTTCTAAATTGAAAACCGCAGACGTTTTAACAAAAATAACGAAAATTTTGTATGCCCCCTCCGGGGCTCCGATCCCTTCCAAAACACTTCTGCGGTCTAAGTTAGAGTACCATGAGATAGTATACCAAATTTGGTGGTTCTAAGTTGAAAACTGCAGATTTGTGTAGCGGACAAACAAACAAACAAACATACAAACAAACAAATATACAAACTTACTTTTATATAAATAGATTACCAGATTTTTCTCTCAATTTTTCTGAGTCTTGAAAATCGCTTCCCAGAGCATAGAAAAACACTTTTTATTGAAGAGCTACTAATTGCTCACTAATTAGTGATCTCACTAAATTGCCATGTAAAAGAATATCCCCGATGAGAAATTGTTATATGCTTCCATAATTATATATGATTCTAATGCTTCTAACAGTTGTATGGTAATGGCGCTTCGACCAAAGACGAAGTAATAGGAAATATTTATTATTTGCACTTTTGGAAAACTTTTCGCGTCACCTTCGAAGATATTTACATTCAGTACATAGGAATCTTTTCCCTCAAGCTCATTAATTTTTTCCAAATACCGCATTTTGTATTCGAAAGTTAAACTTTCAAAGTAAGACACCATCATTTCAACGGGGACTGGTTGTCCTTCACTTACGTTACTAAGGCTCGTTGCCATGATGAAAGTCACGTGTCTGCTGCATCCTCATAGGCAGTGGAAGCCACGAAATAATGAGAACGGCGGTTTTTTCTTTGACTTTTCCCTAAAATCGTTACTGTTCGGCTTCCTTTTGTCATACATTAATGTTTCATACACCTAAACCTTCCTCGACAAATGCTCTATAGAATATTGAAAACCGCTTCCAAATCCGCACAGCGATTCTCGAGATTAGCCCGAACAAACAGACAGACGCCTACCGGGGACTTTATTTTATACAATGTATAGATAACAAATCACGTTTGAATAATTACCTACCCTGTGTGGTATCTGTCCTCGTTTAACAAGTCATAAAACTATTACATAGTTTGCAGAATGAGAGAAGCGAACTGACTACCTTTTCTATAAAATGCATTATCAAGGCTATCTAAGTCTAACATGGCTACGGATGAAGTAATACGTGATAAAATCTGCCATTAAAGTATTTTCCGACGGTATTTAGAAAATGAACTAATAACTCTGTATCATCCAAATATCTTACAATCCCTGTTTTCATTTTTGTATTAGTACGTTAATTTACGGCATCACTCCTTTGCAATGTTCGTGGAAATATGTCTGTCTGAACACTGCATAAATGAGTTCTCAAAAGCTTTACCTACAATGAAACAGGAGTATTCCAAAAAACGTCAAAAAAAGGTTACTTACAGATTGATTCCTTTATTCTGTCAACAGATCCTTGAATAGTAACATTCCAACAGAACAGAACACTTTAACTCGAGCGTTAAACATATCATATTAGTAGCAAACTTCAGAACTAAATATCATTCATCGGTAGAATTCTTAGCGCTTAACATATATCATCATCATCATCATTGTCAACCATTATCAATCCACTGCTGGACGAAGGTCTCCCCAAGTTTCCTCCACAACGGTCTGTCTTGTGCCAGTCTCCTCCATGTCACTCCCGCATATTTACGAATTTCATCCACCCATCTCCCATGTGGTCTTTTTCTGGGTCTTTTCCTGTCCCTTGGAATCCAATCTAAAATTTCGGCTGTCCATCTATGGTCTGTCCTTCTGGCAGTATGTCCAGCCCATTGCCATTTCAGGGATTTAACTCTGATCATGATGTCTTCCACTCTCGTCATTTTTCGGATCCACGAGTTCCTTTTCTTATCTCTCCTGGTTATACCAAGCATGCACCTCTCCATGCTTCTTTGAGTTGTCTGCAGCTTTTGTATGTCTCTTTTAGTTAAGGTCCACGTCTCTGCACCATACGTAAGCACTGGAAGGATGCATTGATCAAACACTTTTCTTTTAAGACATAATGGCATATTGCTCTTGAAAATTATGCTGTTTCTTCCAAAAGCTCTCCAGGCAAGTTTTGTACGCCGATTAATTTCTTCATCAATGTGACCCTCACTTGATATCTGCTGTCCAAGATAAACATACGTATCTGTTATCTCCAGTTTTTCTCCATCAATCGATAAATCTTCATTTCTTGTAAAAGCATTGAACATCACTTTTGTCTTCTGAAAGTTCATTTTTAATCCCACTTCTTTACTCTTGTCAGCAAGTTCCTGGATCATACTCTGCAGCTCTGATGGGGTAGTTGCAAAAATGACTACGTCATCAGCAAAACGAAGGTGGGTTAGATAATCTCCATTAATCTTTATCCCTTTGTTTTCCCAGTTCAGTGATTGAAAGACATTTTCCAATGTGGCATTAAAGAGCTTCGGAGATATGGTGTCACCTTGTCTCACTCCCTTTCCAATTTTTATGTGTGTTGTATTTTCAAACAGCCGAATCTTTGCACTTGCATTTTCATAGATGTTATTAATAATATTAATGTATGCATCTTCAATACCGCAGGATTTCAGAGCCGTGGTAACTGCTGATGGTTTCACCGAATCAAAGGCTTTTTCATAATCGATAAAAGCCATGCACAATGGAAGTTCATATTCCCTCGCTCTTTCAATCAGTTCTCTCAGTACGTGGATATGATCTATTGTGCTGTAGCCACTATTGAATCCAGCTTGTTCTCTCGGTTGAGCCATGTCCAGTGTTACCTTCAAGCGGTGTGAAAGAACTTTAGTGAAGATTTTATAAACCACTGATAGGAGGCTGATAGGTCTGTAGTTCCTAAGATCCTCAATGTCACCTTTTTTATGTAGCAGGATCATTGTAGCATTGTTCCAATCCTCAGGAATCTTCCCTTCATTAAGGCATCGAGTGAAAATTTGGGCGAGTACTGTTTCAATTTCTCCACTTGCTTCTTGTATGATGTCTATAGTAATTCCATCTTCTCCTGGAGCTTTCCCTCGCTTCATGTTCTTGATTGCATGAGCAACTTCTGCTGGGAGGACTGGAAGAACTCTGGTACCTTTCATGATGTCTGGAGTACATGTATTATCCCTTTCATATAATTTGGAGTAGAAATCTTTCACTCTTGTCAAAATTTCGCCTCTATTTCTTGTTATAGAACCATCTTCTTTTCTCAGAGCCATAATCTGTTTTCTTCCCTTACTGAGATGTCCCTTTGCTATCTTAAGGCTTTGGTTGTTTTCAATTGCTTTCCTCACTAGCTCACAGTTGAATTTCCTTACGTCTTCAGTGATACTTTTTCGTGTTGTCTTGCATAGCTCTATATATTATACTTTGGAAGTCACATCTACTTTAGTTGTCCTCATCTCTCTTCTTTTTTGCATCAACATTTTGGTTTTTCCTGATAATTTGTTCACATGCAACTTGTTCTTAGACCCAGCTAATTTTGTTGCTGTTTCCATTAGAGCTTTGGTTACATTTCTGTTAACTTCAGAGATGTCCACTTCTTCCGATGTTAGGCCTTCTAAAGCAGAGAATCTGTTCTTCAGTTCCAACTTGAAAGTATTATGGTGTTTTTTAAGGTTGGTTATGTCAATACATTTTGTTTGTCTTATGAGCTTGCCACGTTCTAGTTTAGTGTTGAGGTGCATCTTACATCTCACCAATCTATGGTCACTACCTGTGTTGAACTTGTTCAGCACACTGCAGTCTTCGATGACGAATTTTTTGTTACACATAATAAAATCAATTTCACTTGTCGTCCCAATTGGATGGCTCCATGTCCATTTCCTGTGTGGCTTTTTCTTGAAAAAGGAGTTCAAGATGAAAAATCCTTCTGTCTCTGCAAACTCAACGAGAGTATTTCCACGCTGGTTTCTGTTGCCGTGACCGAATTTACCTACTGAAGTTTCATTCTGTTGCCGTTGCCCTATTTTTGCATTGAAATCTCCCATAATTATCTTCAAGTGCTGCTTACCTTTATTATTTAGATGACGAATTTCCTCATAAAATTCTTCAATTTCTTCTTCAGGATGACTTGTGGTGGGTGCATAAGTTTGAATAATCTGAGCCTGGTATCTTCTCGATAGTTGGATAACGAGTCGTGCAGCTCTGTCAGAGGAACTTTCAACTTCTACCACTTTATCCTTCAGTTTCTTGTTTATTATAAATCCAACACCACTAGTTCTGCCAGTATCTGTCCCACGATAATAGAAGAGATGTCCACTTTTCAGTTCAATGAGATCTTCTCCTTTTCTCCTTACCTCACTTAGCCCGACGATGTCCCACTTGATCCTTTGTAGTTCCTCTTCCAATTCAAGAAGCCTTGAATCAGAAGATAGGGAGCGTCCGTTATAGGTAGCCAAGGTCAGCATCAAATGGCAGCCTAGTCCGGTCCTCCGGGGATTCTTAGCACCCTCTGCCTTCATGTCGCACTGGCCGCTGCCTTGGCCAGGTACATTCCAGCTGCCGGAGACTGAGGGCCAAGATTTAAGTTGTAGAGTCATTTTGGAGGTGTTTGGCCATAACTCACCACGCTGGCCAAGCGGGTTGGTGAGTGTGGGATAGCATTTCCTCTGATCCCGATGGTATAGTTATACCGCTATTGGCGGTCGTCAGAGCCCCTTTAGTGGGAACAGGATGCACCACGAGAAGGCGGGGTTGACATTTGTCAAGGAGAGGCTGTGATGTTACGCATCACCTGACCTTACATCCGGCTTAACATATATATATATATATATATATATATCTTCAATACCGCATTATTGAAGATGCATACATTAATATTATTAATAACATCTATGAAAATGCAAGTGCAAAGATTCGGCTGTTTGAAAATACAACACACATAAAAATTGGAAAGGGAGTGAGACAAGGTGACACCATATCTCCGAAGCTCTTTAATGCCACATTGGAAAATGTCTTTCAATCACTGAACTGGGAAAACAAAGGGATAAAGATTAATGGAGATTATCTAACCCACCTTCGTTTTGCTGATGACGTAGTCATTTTTGCAACTACCCCATCAGAGCTGCAGAGTATGATCCAGGAACTTGCTGACAAGAGTAAAGAAGTGGGATTAAAAATGAACTTTCAGAAGACAAAAGTGATGTTCAATGCTTTTACAAGAAATGAAGATTTATCGATTGATGGAGAAAAACTGGAGATAACAGATACGTATGTTTATCTTGGACAGCAGATATCAAGTGAGGGTCACATTGATGAAGAAATTAATCGGCGTACAAAACTTGCCTGGAGAGCTTTTGGAAGAAACAGCATAATTTTCAAGAGCAATATGCCATTATGTCTTAAAAGAAAAGTGTTTGATCAATGCATCCTTCCAGTGCTTACGTATGGTGCAGAGACGTGGACCTTAACTAAAAGAGACATACAAAAGCTGCAGACAACTCAAAGAAGCATGGAGAGGTGCATGCTTGGTATAACCAGGAGAGATAAGAAGAGGAACTCGTGGATCCGAAAAATGACGAGAGTGGAAGACATCATGATCAGAGTTAAATCCCTGAAATGGCAATGGGCTGGACATACTGCCAGAAGGACAGACCATAGATGGACAGCCGAAATTTTAGATTGGATTCCAAGGGACAGGAAAAGACCCAGAAAAAGACCACATGGGAGATGGGTGGATGAAATTCGTAAATATGCGGGAGTGACATGGAGGAGACTGGCACAAGACAGACCGTTGTGGAGGAAACTTGGGGAGACCTTCGTCCAGCAGTGGATTGATAATGGTTGACAATGATGATGATGATGATGATATATATATATATGGGATGTAAGGTCAGGTGATGCGTAACATCACAGCCTCTCCTTGACAAAGAGAGGCTGTGATGTCAAGGAGAGGCTGTGATGTTACGCATCACCTGACCTTACATCCCGCTTAACATATATATATATATATATATATATATATATATATGGGATGTAAGGTCAGGTGATGCGTAACATCACAGCCTCTCCTTGACAAATGTCAACCCCTCCTTCTCGTGGTGCATCCTGTTCCCACTAAAGGGGCTCTGACGACCGCCCATAGCGGTATAACTATACCATCGGGATTAGAGGAAATTCTATCCCACACTCACCAACCCGCTTGGCCAGCGTGGTGAGTTATGGCCAAACCCCTCCAAAATGATTCCACAACTTAAATCTTGGCCCTCAGTCTCCGGCAGCTGGAATGTACCTGGCCAAGGCAGCGGCCAGTGCGACATGAAGGCAGTGGGTGCTAAGAATCCCCGGAGGACCGGACTAGGCTGCCATCTGATGCTGACCTTGGCTACTTACAATGGACGCTCCCTATCTTCTGATTCAAGGCTTCTTGAATTGGAAGAGGAACTACAAAGGATCAAGTGGGACATCGTGGGGCTAAGTGAGGTAAGGAGAAAAGGAGAAGATCTCATCGAACTGAAAAGTGGACATCTCTTCTACTATCGTGGGACATATACTGGCAGAACTAGTGGTGTTGGATTTATAATAAACAAGAAACTGAAGGATAAAGTTGTAGAAGTTGAAAGTTCCTCTGACAGAGCTGCACGACTTGTTATCCAACTCTCGAAAAGATACCAGGCTCAGATTATTCAAACTTATGCACCCACCACAAGTCATCCTGAAGAAGAAATTGAAGAATTTTATGAGGAAATTTGTCATCTAAATAATAAAGGTAAGCAGCACTTGAAAATAATTATGGGAGATTTTAATGCAAAAATAGGGCAACGGCAACAGAATGAAACTTCAGTAGGTAAATTCGGTCATGGCAACAGAAACCAGCGTGGAAATACTCTCGTTGAGTTTGCAGAGGCAGAAGGGTTTTTCATCTTGAACTCCTTCTTCAAGAAAAAGCCACACAGGAAATGGACATGGAGACATCCAAATGGGACGACAAGTGAAATTGATTTTATTATGTGTAACAAAAAATTCGTCATAGAAGACTGCAGTGTGCTAAACAAGTTCAACACATGTAGTGACCATAGATTGGTGAGATGTAAGATGCACCTCAACACTAAACTTGAACGTGGCAAGCTCATAGGACAAACAAAATCTATTGACATAACCAACCTTAAAAAACACCATAATACCTTCAAGTTAGAACTGAAGAACAGGTTCTCAGCTTTAGAAGGCCTAACGTCGGAAGAAGTGGACATATCTGAAGTTAACAGAAAAGTAACCAAAGCTCTTATGGAAACAGCAACAAAATTAGCTGGGTCGAAGAACAAGTTGCATGTGAACAAATTATCAGGAAAAACCAAAATGTTGATGCAAAAAAGAAGAGAGATGAGGACAACTAAAGAAGATGTGACTTCCAAAGTGGAATATATAGAGCTATGCAAGACAGTAAGAAAAAGTATCACTGAAGACGTAAGGAAATTCAACTGTGAACTAGTGAGGAAAGCAATTGAAAACAACCAAAGCCTAAAGATAGCAAAGGGACATCTCAGTAAGGGAAGAAAACAGATTATGGCACTGAGAAAAGAAGATGGTTCTATAACAAGAAATAGAGGCGAAATTTTGACAAGAGTGAAAAATTTCTACTCCAAATTATATGAAAGGGATGATATATGCACTCCAGACATCATGAAAGATACCAGTACCAGAGTTCCTCCAGTTCTTCCAGCAGAAGTTGCACATGCAATCAAGAACATGAAGCGAGGAAAAGCTCCAGGAGAAGATGGAATTACTGTAGACATCATACAAGAAGCAAGTGGAGAAATCGAAACAGTACTCGCCCAAATTTTCACTCGATGCCTTAATGAAGGAAAGATTCCTGAGGATTGGAACACCGCTACAATGATCCTGCTACATAAGAAAGGTGACATTGAGGATCTCGGAAACTACAGACCTATCAGCCTCCTATCAGTAGTTTATAAAATCTTCACTAAAGTTCTTTCACACCGCTTGAAGGTAACACTGGACATGGCTCAACCGAGAGAACAAGCTGGATTCAGGAGTGGCTACAGCACAATAGATCATATCCACGTGCTGAGAGAACTAATTTAAAGGACGAGGGAATATGAACTTCCATTGTGCATGGCTTTATCGATTATGAAAAAGCCTTTGATTCGGTGAAACCATCAGCAGTTACAATGGCTCTGAAAACCTGCGGTATTGAAGATGCATACATTAATATTATTAATAACATCTATGAAAATGCAAGTGCAAAGATTAGGCTGTTTGAAAATACAACACACGTAAAAATTGGAAAGGGAGTGAGACAAGGTGACACCATATCTCCGAAGCTCTTTAATGCCACATTGGAGGGTGTTTTTCAGTCACTGAGCTGGGAAAACAAGGGGATAAAGATTAATGGAGATTATCTAACCCACCTTCGTTTTGCTGATGACGTGGTCATTTTTTGCAACTACCCCATCAGAGCTGCAGAGTATGATCCAGGAACTTGCTGACAAGAGTAAAGAAGTGGGATTAAAAATGAACTTTCAGAAGACAAAAGTGATGTTCAATGCTTTTACAAGAAATGAAGATTTATCGATTGATGGAGAAAAGCTGGAGATAACAGACACGTACGTTTATCTTGGACAGCAGATATCAAGTGAGGGTCACATTGATGAAGAAATAAATCGGCGTACAAAACTTGCCTGGAGAGCTTTTGGAAGAAATAGCATAATTTTCAAGAGCAATATGCCATTATGTCTTAAAAGAAAAGTGTTTGATCAATGCATCCTTCCAGTGCTTACGTATGGTGCAGAGACGTGGACCTTAGCTAAAAGAGACATACAAAGGCTGCAGACAACTCAAAGCCGCATGGAGAGGTGCATGCTTGGTATAACCAGGAGAGATAAGAAGAGGAACTCGTGGATCCGAAAAATGACGAGAGTGGAAGACATCATGATCAGAGTTAAATCCCTGAAATGGCAATGGGCTGGACATACTGCCAGAAGGACAGATCATTGATGGACAGCCGAAATTTTAGATTGGATTCCAAGGGACAGGAAAAGACCCAGAAGAAGACCACATGGGAGATGGGTGGATGAAATTCGTAAATATGCGGGAGTGACATGGAGGAGACTGGCACAAGACAGACCGTTGTGGAGGAAACTTGGGGAGACCTTCGTCCAGCAGTGGATTGATAATGGTTGACAATGATGATGATGATGATGATATATATATATATATATACTCCATAAGAAATAATCGGCACATGTTAGATCGGGGGACCGGGAGAACCAAGCCAAGTGATATCACCATAACGAGAAATTAATTTCTGTGAAAAGGTCTGTCGTAAAAAATTCATGCATATGTGGGCCGTGTGCGCTGTTGCCCCGTCGTGTTGGAACCAAATATTGTCCATATCCACGTTCAGCATCTGTAATTGAGGCAGCAAGAGGTCTTGCAGCATCCGTAGATAACGTTCAGTGGTGACAGTTACAGCGACACCCCCATCGTCCTCGAAAAAATATAGACCGATAATTCCAATGGAAGCAACTCCCCACCAGAAAGTGACACGGGCGCTGTGCGAGGGCTTAATGTACAGTTGACACGGTTTTACATCACTCCAATAACGCACATTTTGTTTATTCACCCAACCAACTCGAAGTGCGCTTCACCTGACATAATCAAGGTGTATAATCAAGGTGTAATTGCTAATGCTGTTTAAGTAGGTAAGCTTCCGCCATTTTGTGGAAATATGATTAAAATTTGAGATTTACCTAGCACTGAGTAACCGATTCTTTGTTTCCCGTTCTTAGTTTGTTTCGCCTTCTGTGTGCTTCTATCGTTAATTGCTAATGCTGTTTAAGTAAGTAAGCTTCCACCATTTTGTGGAAATATGATGAAAACTTGAGATCTACCTAACACTGAGTAACCGATTCTTTGTTTCCCGTTCTCAGTTTGTTTCGCATTCTGTGTGCTTCTATCGTTAATTGCTAATGCTGTTTAAGTAAGTAAGCTTCCGCCATTTTGTGGAAATATGATGAAAACTTGAGATCTACCTAACACTGAGTAACCGATTCTTTGTTTCCCGTTCTCAGTTTGTTTCGCATTCTGTGTGCTTCTATCGTTAATTGCTAATGCTGTTTAAGTAAGTAAGCTTCCGCCATTTTGTGGAAATATGATGAAAACTTGAGATCTACCTAACACTAAGGAACCGATTCTTTGTTTCCCGTTCTTAGTTTGTTTCGCATTCTGTGTGCTTCTATCGTTAATTGCTAATGCTGTTTAAGTAAGTAAGCTTCCGCCATTTTGTGGAAATATGATGAAAACTTGAGATCTACCTAACACTAAGGAACCGATTCTTTGTTTCCCGTTCTTAGTTTGTTTCGCATTCTGTGTGCTTCTATCGTTAATTGCTAATGCTGTTTAAGTAAGTAAGCTTCCGCCATTTTGTGGAAATATGATGAAAACTTGAGATCTACCTAACACTAAGGAACCGATTCTTTGTTTCCCGTTCTTAGTTTGTTTCGCATTCTGTGTCCTTCTATCGTTAATTGCTAATGCTGTTTAAGTAAGTAAGCTTCCGCCATTTTGTGGAAATATGATGAAAACTTGAGATCTACCTAACACTAAGGAACCGATTCTTTGTTTCCCGTTCTTAGTTTGTTTCGCATTCTGTGTGCTTCTATCGTTAATTGCTAATGCTGTTTAAGTAAGTAAGCTTCCGCCATTTTGTGGAAATATGATGAAAACTTGAGATCTACCTAACACTAAGGAACCGATTCTTTGTTTCCCGTTCTTAGTTTGTTTCGCATTCTGTGTGCTTCTATCGTTAATTGCTAATGCTGTTTAAGTAAGTAAGCTTCCGCCATTTTGTGGAAATATGATGAAAACTTGAGATCTACCTAACACTAAGGAACCGATTCTTTGTTTCCCGTTCTTAGTTTGTTTCGCATTCTGTGTGCTTCTATCGTTAATTGCTAATGCTGTTTAAGTAAGTAAGCTTCCGCCATTTTGTGGAAATATGATGAAAACTTGAGATCTACCTAACACTAAGGAACCGATTCTTTGTTTCCCGTTCTTAGTTTGTTTCGCATTCTGTGTGCTTCTATCGTTAATTGCTAATGCTGTTTAAGTAAGTAAGCTTCCGCCATTTTGTGGAAATATGATGAAAACTTGAGATCTACCTAACACTAAGGAACCGATTCTTTGTTTCCCGTTCTTAGTTTGTTTCGCATTCTGTGTCCTTCTATCGTTAATTGCTAATGCTGTTTAAGTAAGTAAGCTTCCGCCATTTTGTGGAAATATGATGAAAACTTGAGATCTACCTAACACTAAGGAACCGATTCTTTGTTTCCCGTTCTTAGTTTGTTTCGCATTCTGTGTGCTTCTATCGTTAATTGCTAATGCTGTTTAAGTAAGTAAGCTTCCGCCATTTTGTGGAAATATGATGAAAACTTGAGATCTACCTAACACTAAGGAACCGATTCTTTGTTTCCCGTTCTTAGTTTGTTTCGCATTCTGTGTGCTTCTATCGTTAATTGCTAATGCTGTTTAAGTAAGTAAGCTTCCGCCATTTTGTGGAAATATGATGAAAACTTGAGATCTACCTAACACTAAGGAACCGATTCTTTGTTTCCCGTTCTCAGTTTGTTTCGCATTCTGTGTCCTTCTATCGTTAATTGCTAATGCTGTTTAAGTAAGTAAGCTTCCGCCATTTTGTGGAAATATGATGAAAACTTGAGATCTACCTAACACTAAGGAACCGATTCTTTGTTTCCCGTTCTTAGTTTGTTTCGCATTCTGTGTGCTTCTATCGTTAATTGCTAATGCTGTTTAAGTAAGTAAGCTTCCACCATTTTGTGGAAATATGATGAAAACTTGAGATCTACCTAACACTGAGTAACCGATTCTTTGTTTCCCGTTCTCAGTTTGTTTCGCATTCTGTGTGCTTCTATCGTTAATTGCTAATGCTGTTTAAGTAAGTAAGCTTCCGCCATTTTGTGGAAATATGATGAAAATTTGGGATCTACCTAACACTGAGGAAGAGGCAGTAAGTTTTTTACAGAGTATAGGAATATTACCAAGACAGAGTATATGTAAGAATGGCCATAATATGAAATTATACTTTTCATTTAAATCTTGGCAGTGTAATGTAAAAAGCTGTAAGAGCAAAGTAGTTATGCCTGTTGGAAATTGGTTCGAAGGAACTCATATACCTTTCGTAACCGTTTTACGGTTTATATTTACTGTTAATGTGAACAGCTCATTTCACGATTTATATTTACTGTTGGTGTGAATAGCTCACATCTATTGAGTGGTGTAAAAGGCAACTTGATATGTCAGACAAAACTGTAATTGACTGGAACAACTACATGAGAGAAGTTTGTGTTGAAATTTTGAATATGAAAAAAATCGGAGGGCAGAATATGAAAATGGAGATTAATGAAAGTTTGTTTACCAAACCAAAAAGGGACTCAAGACGAATATTCCCACCGCAGTGGGTTTTGGGGGGACTTTGTAGAGAGACAAATGAATATTTTATAATTCAAGTTGCTGATCGAAACGCTTCGGCATTAACGAATGCTATTGTACAAAATATAAGTGAAGGCAGTACAATATATTCGGATTCGTGGCGGCCGTAAAAATCTAATGAACTGAAAGAGGCTGGTTTTCATCACTTCACTGTGAATCACAAATACAATTTTGTTGATCCCGACAGCGGGGCACACACACACAAGCTATAGAAGGGTTATGGGGTTCTACAAAATGGCGCAACAAGAAACATCGTGGTACTGCACGTCATCATATCGAATCTTATTTGGCGGAGTTCATGTGGCGAAGAATGACACAAAGAGATGAAAACGTGTTTGAAGCCATACTCACCGCTATTGCTAATGTTTGGCCACCATCAGAAAAGCTGGACTGATGCGTCAGTATATGTTTCTGTTCTTTATGTTGAACTGTTTGACTTTTGTATGTGAAATTTAGGCAGTATATGTTGACTTTTGTATGTGTAATTTAGGCAGCATATGTTTCTTTTTACGCTTTCCAACCGTAGGTTGAAGTAGCGTATATGCTCCCGCTTTTTCCGTCCGTCTGTCGGCACGATAACTCGAGTAAAAATGGTTCGATTTCGATGAAATTTTAGTATGTGGTAGGGGACCACCAGGGGACGAGCGCTATTGAAAATGGGTGAAGTGGAGTCAAAGGTCAGGACATAGGAGCGGGATGCATTCCATTGCCCTTATGCGTCATAAGGTTCATAAAAATGGTTCGATTTCGATGAAATTTTAGTATGTGGTAGGGGACCGCCTTGAGAAGAACCCTATTGAAAATGGGACAAATGGAGTCAAAGGTCAGGACATAGGATCGGGATCCATTCCATCGCCCTTATTTCACACTATTAAGGTGGACGTCAAGTAATTTTGCTTCCTATATTTCCAATGGAAAACCTTTTGTACACATTTCCTTCACAATTAGGGTGTTCCCAAGGATGGAAATTTGAACATCGATTAAAATAACTTCATATTATAACTTGGAATACTTAACATTTTTCTAAAACATAACCATAATCATATTAAAAAACAATAACGTTTCCTTTGGTAGTGTTGAAACCAGAAAAAAGATGGCCCGACCTGTACTTTGATGACGTCAGTAGACATATAAATGTTGGATTGCATGATTATGGTTATGTTTTAGAAAATATTAAGTATTCCAAGTTATAAAATGAAGCTATTTTAATCGATGTTCAAATTTTCAAACGCATTAATTGTGAAGAAAATGTGTACAGAAGTTTTTTCATTGGAAGTACATAGGAAGCAAAATTATTTGATGTCCACCTTAAAGGAGCAATTCTTGTATCTATGAAAATTTTATTTTGAAAACGGCTCTAAGTATTTTGATGAAAGTCGTTAACCTACCGTTTTCTGGTACTAGAAATCAATTTAGCTTGATCTCGACTTTAGGAAAATTTGTTTAGTGGGTTAAATAACCACCCTGAATTACCACGTTTTCAGTGTCATGGCGTCGTTTCATTAATTTGACCCATGCTTAGAAATCCTATGACGTCACAAGCTCGCGACTGAGATGTTGGCGCGCGGTCACGCCATCTGTCCCATTACGTCACGCGTTGTGTGTGGATCTTATTAAAGTTTTATGACGTCATACTCTTTCGAGCAGATGGTCGCGATTCCCATCTGCCTCATACGTCACGCGTTGTGTGCGTATGTCCGACCGCACGATAACTCGCGTAACAATCGTTCGATTGCGATGAAAATTTAGTATGTGGTAGGGGACCACCTTAGAAGGAACCCTATTGAAAGTGAACGAAATGAGGTCAAAGGTCAGGACATAGGAGCGGGATCCATTCCACTGCTCTTATGCGTCATAACGAACGTAAAATAGGTTCGATTTCGATGAAGTTTTAGTATGTGGTAGAGTACCACCGGGGGACAAACCCTATTGAAAATGGGTGAAATGGGGTGAAAGGTCAGGACATAGGAGCGGAATCACTTCCACCGCCATTATGCGTCAAAACTTACCTACAAATGCTTCGATTTGGATGAAATATTAGTATGTTGTAGGGGCCTGCCTGGGGACGAATCCTGTTAAACATGGGCGAAATGGGGTCAAAGGTTAGGACACAGGAGCGGGATCTATTCCATAGCCCTTATGCATCATAACTTACGTAAAAATACTTGTATTGCGACAAAACTTTATCATGTTATTTCGAAGGTATACTGAACCGGTTCTGTTGAATATCATCGAAATGAAATCAAAGGTCAGGGCACAGGAGCGAGATTTATTCCACAGCCATTATCCTCATAACTGGAGTAATAACTTGAGTAATGATTTCTGGTATGTTGGAAAGCGTATTATAATCAATGCATTGCATGATTTTACTAACTTGTCTTTATTTAAAAACAGTTGCGGAAAGAGCGGCGATAATTTAAAAAAATATGGTTTTCAATCCAAGTCCCAACTTCTACTGCATTAGTAAGAGAAGCTCAGAAAATAAAATTTTTTGCCCAAGTGGTTTTTGATGCCTGCCCAGCTTATTGGGTTATCAATGGAACCGATCAACCGGATTCCTACAATCGATAAAACATCCAGAAATCGAAATATGTCCTTAATTCCATCAGTGGCTAAAAACGTACGTTACGAAGATTAACAAATGGTGCACAAAACGTTTCTCATAGCAGAAGGAGATATCAGAGAGAAAGAAATTTTCAAATCGAAAAGTTAGAAGACGAAATATAGAACGAAAATTACATAACTCTAAGCCTTCTAGCGGAAGAATTTTGCAAAATGGGAAAGTTGAAAATAAACGAAAAGTATTCTTCATAGTTGTAAATGAATTTATGGCACCTATATTCATTGTTTACTGTAGAAATAACTTTTTACGGATCTTATAGAGGTTGTTTTTTAAAAACATGTTGGTGGTCAAATTTTCGGACAAAATCCTAGTTCATCATCAAGACTACGTCACTGGAGTAGTTGCTGCAGTTGTCCTGATGATGACGTAGTTCATCATCAGGACTACGGCCAAAACAAGAAGCAGGAAATAGGCAACTTCAGATTCACCAGCAAAATTACGTACCACAAGGGACTTTTCGAAAATCTGAAGAGAATCGGAGCAAAATATAATATCAGACTTGCTCCAGATCTAAATAACAAATTAAAGAAATTCCTGCCAGCTCTAAAACAGAAAGAAACAGACATCCAATTGCAATAAGGAGTAGTATATTGAATCGACTGTAACTGCAGACCCAGCTATGTAGTAGAAACAGTAAGAAGTATTAAAGTCCGAATGAAAGAACACCAAGTAGCTATTAGGAACATTAGGAACAAAACAGGGCTAGACAGACATGTACAAGCAAGTGGACACTTCATAATTTGGGACTCAGTAAGAAAAATCGCCCACCAATCATACTCAGTTAAGAGGAAACCAGAAAAAGGGATGGAAATAGCGAGAAAAAGAAGTACCACAACTAACGATAATTGAGGTTGGACACTTCCGACTGAGTGACAGCAACTACTCCATTGCGTAGTCTTAATGATGAACTAGGCTTTGGTTCGAAAATTTGAGCAAGAAAATTTTTTGAATAATAACCCCTACAAGACCCGTAAAAAAGTTATTTCCACAGTATTCTTCATGGAAAAAGAACTTTTCAAATACGCTTCCCGAAAGCAGAGATTACGAGAAAAAGATTTTGACCTTTACGCTCTCTAGCGGAAATACTGTGCATTATTTAAGGCGAATAAAGTTTCCCATTTTTATTGTAGGGAATGGCATATGGCAAAAAAAGAAATTTCTCAATTGGGATTTTAGAAGCACAGATACAACTACAAACAGAAGTACACAAACACCACCTAGCGATAGAATTGTGAACTACAAAAACTCTTCAAGTACAAAACCTGAAGTGTTCCACAAGGTAAATGGTATTCGGTGTTAAAATAATTTTTTAAGTAGGAGATTTAGAAGCAGAGAGGTCGAGAAAAACAGATTAAATATTTTCACCACCTAGCGGGGAAATTGTGCATTATTTTCGGAAGGAAATATGCACAAAATGTTTTCATAGTTAGTACTGTAGTATCTGACCAAAACAGAATTTTTTCAGTCGGATTTTTGGTCCAACAGATATTGCTGCAAACATGCTGGAAGCAGAAACGTGAACTTATGCCCTCTAGTGGCACACTTGTGCATTAAGAAAAATTTTAAATTATATGAAAAACATTCCACATCGGAATCGCTCTCCAATAAAGAAAGAAGATTTTAAATCGGAATATTAGAAGCAGAGATATCTACAAAAATAAGATATACATCTAAGCCCCTGGTGGAAAAACTATGCAGTATATTAAGAAAAAGGTATTCTCAAAAAGTTTTTCGAAGTGAGCGGGATCGGCCCACGAAGTTTTTCAATCGAGTTTTCAAAAGCTCAGATTTTGCTGCCATTACATGCGAAACAGAAATACGCGCTTACGCTCCCTGATGGTTACAGTAGTTTCTACCAAAAATTTAAGAATTTATGTAGAACATTTTCCACCAGGAGCTGTTTCCGACGCAGAAAGGAATTTTTAAATAGGACTTTTAGAAGCTGAGATATAGGAGAAATTGCAATTTACCTAATAAAGCCTAGCAGAAAATCCATGCATTACTTAAAAAAAATGTTGATATTTAGAAGCAAACATCATTATCATCATCATCATCAACCATTATCAATCCACTGCTGGACGAAGGTCTCCCCAAGTTTCTTCCAACGGCCTGCCTTGTGCCAGTCTCTTCCATGTTACTCCCGCATACTTTCGAATATCATCCGTCCATCTCCCATGTGGTCTTCTTCGGGGTCTTTTCCTGTCCCTTGGAATCCAGTCCAAAATTTCAGCTGTCCATCGATGGTCTGTCCTTCTGGCAATATGTCCGGCCCATTTCCATTTCAGGGATTTTACTCTGATCATGATGTCTTCCACTCTTGTCAGTTTTCTGATCCACGAGTTGCTCTTCTTATCTCTCCTGGTTACACCAAGCATGCACCTCTCCATGCTGCTTTGAGTTGTCTGCAGTCCTTGTATGTCTCTTTTTGTTAAGGTCCACAGCACTGGAAGGATGCATTGAACAAACAATTTTCTTTTAAGACATAATGGCATATTGCTCTTGAAAATTGTACTGTTTTCTCCAAAAGCTCTCTAGGCAAGTTTTATACGCCGATTAATTTCTTCATCAATGTGACCCTCACTTGAAATCTGCTGTCCAAAATAAACGTACGTATCTGTTATCTCCAGCTTTTCTCCATCAATCGATAAATCTTCATTTCTTGTAAAAGCATTGTACATCACTTTTGTCTTCTCAAAGTTCATTTTTAATCCCACTTCTGTACTCTTGTCAGCAAGTTCCTGGATCATACTCTGCACCTCTGATGGGGTAGTTGCAAAAATGACTACGTCCAACGCAAAAAAAGAAAAAAACGAAAAAAAAAAAAAAAGCTTTCTCTTACAAACAGACGCTTTCTGCTACGGAACACCGTTTCCTTACGCACGCGAAGAAAAAACGACACTAACAGTCATCGGGTAGTCTACTAGTATCAAACTCATTTTCCTTTGTTAAACGTCATCCAAGATCACGATATATTCCACCCTTTCTTCACATCGATCACTGCACAGTGAAAATTAGCTTTCGATGTTTACACTCTGTTTCTCCCATTTGGAGCTGAAAACGCGACAGGTAGTTTCCGTTTAAAACGTGACGATCGATTTATGTTAATCCAACAGACGAAAATCATCAATGGAGAAAAATCAATCAAGTAATTAATTGGCAAAATGCTCATGTTTTCAATAAGTAGGAAATATTTGCGTGTTTAGTGATCGGTTGTTATGGAAATGGGGCACATGGGCAGAATCATTTTGCTTGGTAAAGAGCAGAAAGAAGTAAGACAATTGATTTGCCATCCTGCGCTGAATTAGAAATCAAATTTCCTTTTTTTTTTTTTTTTTTTTTTACGAAAGCTGAGAGGTATTAACAATAAACTGAAAAATTACTTCGTTTTTCAAAAATACTGACCCCGGCAGCTGGTGCTTTGTTTACCCTTTTCACACGCGCTATTGTTTTCAAAAAGGTTTCTCAAGTAAACCAAATGATTATTAAAAAATCATTTACAGATCTTCATATATTTTATGAGTCTACGTGACGAAGCAGATTTTTATGAAATTTCACTCTATGGTACACGATTGAAATTGTTTATCCATTCTACTGAGTTCTATGAGGGAAACAAATATAACTGGTAATGAGACAGTATTCTTCCGGTTTCCAGGGTTTCCCAAAGTGGGAGTTTCAACCTGGTACCGGTCCTCAGAAAACATCAAGCTTAAATGAACATTTCCCACCAAGTGACACCATTGAAATATGGTGTGATGTATACCTATAATTTAACCTTGCCTTTGAGTTTCTATCCGTATTGGAATTTTGCTACTTTTCGTTAGAGAATTCTCTACTGAACAGCACATTACTACTCCTAAGAATTTGTACTTTACAGCAACGCTGAGAGTGAATCAAACGTAAAAAAGAAAAAAATCAACGTAGGGTGCAAAAGTGTCAATACACTGTAAAAACATTCATGAAATCCAAGAGACATTTTCCGCGATCCCTTTTGTTAATTAACAGTTTCCGTGATCCCTTTTGTTAATTAACAGTTTCCGTGATCCCTTTTGTTAATTAACAGTTTCCGTGATCCCTTTTGTTAATTAACATTTTCCGTGGTCCCTTTTGTTCATTAATATTTTCCGTGATCCCTTTTGTTAATTAACATTTTCCGTGATCCCTCTTGTTAATTAACATTTTCCGTGATCCCTTTTGTTAATTAACATTTTTCCGTGATCCCTTTTGTTAATTAGCATTTTCCGTGATCCCTTTTGTTAATTAACATTTCCCGTGATCCCTTTTGGTAATTTACATTTTCCGTGATCCCTTTTGTTAATTAACATTTTCCGTATTCCTTTTTGTTAATTAACATTTCCGGTGATCTCTTTCGTTAATTAACATTTTCCGTGATCCCTTTTGTTAATTTACATTTTCCGTTATTCCTTTTGTTAATTTACATTTTCCGTGATCCCTTTTGTTAATTTACATTTTCCGTGATCCCTTTTGTTAATTTACATTTTCGGTATTCCTTTTTGTTAGTTAACATTTCCGGCGATCTCTTTCGTTAATTATTCCTGACTCAACCTTTTGAGTAAAATGACGGAAGTAACCTGAATTTCACGGATTTTTCATTTGTGAATTGACAAAAAATGCTACTCTTAATTTTTTTCTCCGAAAATTGTCGTTTTTAAAAGGTGCTAACGGAAAATTCTGGTTTTTCAATGAGCCTTTCAGTGATTCCGTTCGTATGTATTACAGAAAATTTCTGTTTCTCTAATTTCCGGTAATAACAGCTGTTTACTGAAAAACTTGAAATACTGGAGTTTTGAGTAACTATTAAATTTCAATTATCTGACGGAGGACCCGATTTTGAGGTTCTGTAGCGAGACCGCAATTTGAATTGCATCTTCACTGAGCTTAATATTGGTTGTTGGCTTCTTTATCGATAGTTCATGCTACACATCGAACCACAAATTTTCGTTCGCGTTTAAGTCCGGTGAGTGTAGTGGCCAATCAAGTTGCTGAACTTTTTTTCTGAAACCCCTTTTCATTGTCATTCTGAAAAATAATTTGCCATCTTCTAGATGATGGTAGCATCTTGTTTTCTAATATCCAGATGTATTTCTGGCCATTTACCCAGTGGTGTAACTAGCACAACGTGCCCCCCCCAGGAAGATTTGCTTCAGCACCCCTAAGCACAGTAATTTTCCCAAGATTTCGAACACGAGAGAGGATGCATTTTTGGTGGTGTGTGTGTGATTGGTGGTTGGGGGGGGGGTTAGGAATTCAGGGAGAGTATCTGTAAAAGTAAGGGCCGTACCTAAAGCCCTGTAGTTTAAAAATTTTTAAGTAATAGATTTAACAATACGAGTAATTGCTTTGTCCAAAACTAAAATAAATCACTTGAAGAAATCCCCCTCTTACACATGGCAGATCTGCGGCTGCTGTGAATAAATGTTGGCGCCTGTCGAGCACGTAATCCTAGCTAACTGACTGTTTTCCCACATCCTCCATGGGGAATCCCACTGAGGCCCCGCGCTTTTCCTCAGCAGCGCAGAGAGAGGGTGATTGGAGAGCGATCGTATTATTTACAACCCATTGCAGAGCAATTGTTTTACAACCCGAAGTCAAAGAGTCGAACACTTTCGATCTGTAGGACATTCAGTGTTTTAAAAGGGAAAATAGGCATTTATTTAGGCAAGGCTAAACATAGCTTAAAGCAAAATATGAATCTTTGAGTTAATAATTGTGCGTGTTCGTTACCTGCGCCCCCCCCCGGCAGCTAGGGCGAGGGGGTAGTTACGCCACTGCATTTACCGTACCATCGACAATACGAAGGTTCCCAACGTCCTGTGCGCACATGCAGCTCCAAACCATGACCTTCACCGGATGCTTAGCTGCAGTCATTAAGCAACTTGGATGAAATTCTTCATGCTTGAATCTCCTTACATAAGCACTACTCTGATATCCATTAAGGCAAAATTCTGATTCATCACTGAAAAGAACGTTTTCCCTTTGCATGGTTGTCCATGAGACATGCTGTTTTGCCCACTGAAGTCTACGCTGTCTTTAATTTCCAGTTAACAGTGGTTTACTCCTGCCTTTGCAACCTCGTAAGTCATAGTGAAGCTGCCTCCAATTAACATTACATGTACTAACAGAAGCATTACTCACTTCAGACCCCATCTTTGAAGCAATTCAGATGAATTGAACCTCTTGACTGACAGCTTAGCTTTCTGAGCACTCTAGTCTGTTCTGCCTGGTTGTAGTGGATCTGGGCCTTTTGATATCACCAGTGCTTTCTTCATTAGCCTAATAACTGTAGATTGATACCAGCCCGCTCTTTCAGCGATTTGCCTTAAAGAATATCTCTGTTCATGCAGAACAACTGTTTTTAATCTGTCCACTGTGGACAGTTCCACAGTTTTTGCCAGTATTGAGAATGTACACAAATACCCTAATAACAATAAGAAGCGGTAACTACAATGCTGTAGTAGAGAGCATTTGTCATTTTCATGTAGGACTTCCGTCCACAGGGAGTAGAGTTTAGGTCCCAGCCACCTACAGCGAGATCGCCTTTTGGGCAGGACACAGAAACGGAAGGAATGAGAGCAAGTCTAACGACTTTTGACAGAACAGTTTGTAGTGAGATTAGAGTACAGTAGATGGCACCACCGTACAAGTACGATATTGCACATAGATGGGTGAGAGAATTTCAGGGAAGACATAGGAAAGGATACCCATTTAACCAGTGGGTCCAGCCTGGGGGCCGTCACTTTACGTGCTCGTCCAATGCACGGCGGATATTCAGCGATTGTTAGTAAATCACACCATCTCTGAAAGATCAGCCCAGGCTAGAACCTGGGGACCCAGCATCGATAATCTGAAACACTAACCACTAAGCCATCCGCGGCTCACAATGCTGTAGTAACTCTGCGTCAACCCTTATAAAGTCTGGAGTAGGATTAGGACAGCATTAGGAAGCAGCCAATCTGGCAAATGAATGTCTATGATTGGCTCTAATAACTGATACGCAGCTAACGTGAATTTCAATGTGTTTGTGTCAAACACCATACTATATGTCATATCTTAAGAACAGATGTAGCTACAAGAAAAACAAAGACATTTTTGAAATCTCCAATAAATTCCGCATCTAATGATATATAAACGATGAAATAACTATGAAAATTGGTTCGTTAAAAAAAGATTTAAACTTAAAAAAACCACGGTTTTTTGCACGTGATGCAATGCTTTGCACGCCACTGTATGTACACGGTAGAGTCACATTATTGTGACCACCAGCTAATATCCAGAGTAACCGCCATGTGGAGCGCATACAGCAGCTAGACGGACTGGGAGGGACTCAATGAAGTGATGGAAGGTGTTCAAAGGTATGTGGAACCATGCTGACTGCAGTGCATCTGACAGCTGCTGGGGGGAGCGTGGTGGAGGATTCATAAAGCGAACACCACGGTCGAAGTGGTCCCACAGATGCTCAATTTGGTTTACGTCTGGGAAATTAGGGGGAAATACCTTGAAGTCTTTATCGTGCTCTTCCAACCATTCTCAGACATTTCTAGCTGTGTGACACATCGCATTGTCGTGCTGAAAGATCCTATACCCCCAAGGAAGACAATAAGTATGTATGTATGGACGTTGTCTGTAAGGACGGACTCATAACCAATTCGGTCCATAGTGCCTTCTACAAGTATGAGTGGACCCATAGAATGACATGAAAACATTCTCCAGACCATAACGCTGCTCCCACCAGCTTGTGTTCTTCCAGAAGTGGTTGAAGAGTGTTTGTTCTCCGATGTTTCTCGCCTTATACGCTAACGTCCATCCATTCGATGAAGCAGAAAACGTGACTCATCGGAGAAGGCAATCCTTTGCCAATCAGCGGAGGTTCAATTCCGATACTGCAGTACAAATGTAAGCCTTTTCTGCCGGTGCACCTTCGTTAGCATAGGTGCAGTGACCATGCGTCTGCATCGGAGCCCCATACGTAGCATTGTTCGCTGAACTGTCGTTTTAAATATACTTCCGGTAGCCCCCTGGTTCATTCGGCCAGTGAGTTGTTCCACTGTAGCGTGTCGATCAGCCCTAGCGCACCTTCGAAGCCGACGTTAACCTCTCACATTAATGGCACGTGGTGCTCCTCAGTTTCCAAATCGCTTATTTGCAGTGGTTCCATTTCTCCGATCACGGTAGACTGGAACCACAACAGCATGCGAACAGTTCAGAAACTGAGCTGTTTCAGAAATACTGCTACCCTGGGCCCGAAAGCCGATAATTATCCCTTTTTGCAAATCTGATAAATCGCTCCTTTTATCCATGACAGCAGCGAGTGATATATTTTCAGATTGCCCACAGTACACCGTATATACCCACCAAGCCAGCTCATGACACGTACCTTCTTTCATTGGTTACGCGCTGTTGACGTTAAAAGTAGGAACTGGTCACGATAATGTGACTTGATTGTGTGTAAGCCTTACGATTCATGGTTACGGTTATTGGAACTATGGAAAATGAAAAAGGCCCTCCTGTTATCAAAAATTGTGTTTCAAACGCTGGAAATAGTAAATATAAAAAGTCCCTGAAATTATTAAACACCTACCTAAATTCTATAAAAATGTCGCTAATCCCATAACAATATATTTTTGTCACGAACCCCTATCCAAAATCCTCTAAATTTAGTGAATTTTTCCCAAAGTTAGCAACACTGGCGGTGACACAAGTCAGAATACGGTGCACCCTAATGCCCACCCCAAACATCAACATGAGGGAAAATTATAAATAAACAGGAAATATGGGAGAAGATAGGAAATGTTTTACCAACTGAGAGCAGAAATTTACCAACAATCTCGTTGGATGAAATAATACTATGGGCGACGAAGTTCGATAACGATTAATATTTGTCCTGAACCAATAGACATTTGTTGCTGTTACGAAAGTTCATGTAATAGCGGTTGCGTAAAGTTTGCCGAATATTTAAGTCTTGGAAACTGAAAAATATTTTGTCACAAAGTTTATGAAAAAAATCAGCTAAAACGGAAAAAATACAGTACGTTAAGTCGCCAAAACCACGGGGAAAATCTCCTAAAAAAAGTCGCTAATCCCGAACCAAAATTTTTGTCTCTAACGTCAAACAAAAAGTCCCTAAACTGGCAAGACTAAAGTCAGCAACTGCACGTTGAACCTTGTCTGTCGTGAGCTGTTTCCCAGACAGGAAACGACTCAAGCGACAAAACAGATGATAGTCTGTCGGAGACAAGTTCGGGGATATATGCAGGATGAGACAGAGATACACAGCCAATGGTACTTAGTGTCAGCATCGTTCGTTGTGCGACATGAGGAGTTGTCCTGGAGCAGAAGAACACCATGTCTGTTGACCAAAGCAGGCTGTTTCTGCAGCAATTTCCGGTGCATCTGGTGTAATTCAGCACAATAACGTTCTGCAGTGATGGTTTGGCATCTTGCAAAGAAACTCCGATGAATTATCCCGGCTATGGACCACCAGACAAGGAACAACATTTTGGTGTGTAGAGGTGGCTTAGGATGCCGTCCAGCAGGCTGTGCTTTGCTCAACCATTGAGCAGATCGTTTCCGATTATCGTAAAGGACCCACATTTTGTCACAGGTGGCGATTCGATGCAGTAGCGGTTCCTGTTTATTCCTGGAAAACAGCGAGGTGCAGACTTCCAAACGCTTAGTCTTATTGGCAGTTGCCAACTCATGCGCCAACCACATGCCCAGTTTTTTTACCTTACCCAGTGCAGCCAGACGCCGAACAACTGTCGTGGGGTGGACACCTACGTCTGCCGCTATATCACGACACGTTTTTTGGGGGTCCGCTTCAACCACACGTAACAAAACGTCGTTAGGAACAGCAATAGGTGGCGCAGTGGTCTAAGCGATGGCCTCTGATCATTCGTCCGAAAGGGGTCCGGGTTCGAATCCCGGTGAGGCATGGATGTTGTGTTTGTCTTACCGCACTGGCTCTTTCCCTTCCTTGGAACCAGTGACCCTAAATTAGGGACGGGCGACTGCTTATAGCCCATTGAGTTGCTCACGGCGGTCGTTAAAACCTCCAATAAAATAAAAAACAAAAAACAAACAGCAATAGGTCGGTGACCAAGTGCTTCGTTTTGCAGGTCCGCATCTCCGCTTCGAAACTTCACAAACCATCGCCGAATGGTTCGTTTATTGGCTGTTTTCTCCCCAAACGCTTTGTTAACGTTAGCTTCCACAATTACATTACACCACCACCGTTTTGGCTGCTGCTTCCACATTATACACCGATCAGCCATTGCATTATGGCCACCTACCTAAAAAGCTATAGGACCTCCTTTAGCCAGCAAAACAGCGGCCACTCGGCGAGGCATCGGTTCGATGAGGTGACGATAGGTGTCTTGGGATATCTGGTATCATAATGTCAGTAGCAGGTCCTCCAGTTCCGGTACATTTCGGGGTGGTGGCTATTTAACGCGAACCCGCTTTTCCAAGTCGAACCACATATGTTCGATTGAGTTCATGTCAGGTGAATTCGGAGGCCAGGGCATTAACAGAAAGTCACCAGCATGTTCCTTGAACCACTCCTTGACGATTCTGGCAGTGTGGCATGGCGCATTATCTTATTGGTAATGGCCATCACCAGCAGGGAACACAGTTTCCACAAATGGATGAACTTGGTCCGCAAAGATGTTCAGATACCTGACAGCTGTCAGGGATTGTGCTATTGAGATAATGGGGCCTAAAGTGTCCCAAGAAAACATCGTCCACAGCATAACACCGCCACCGCCGCCGGCCTGTTTCCGCCCATCAGTGCATCCAGGTTCCCTAGTCTCCGTTGGTAATTGGCGTATCCGCGCACGGCCGTCTACGTGATGCACCAGGAAACTTGATTCGTCAGACCAGGCCACTTATTCCCAGTCATCCACGGTCCAATCTCGATGATCTTGGGCCCATTGCATGTGTTGTTGACGATGACGTACAGAAAGCATGGGAACCCGGCTGGGTCTTCGGCTATGCAAACACATGTGCCGAAGGCTGCAATGAACTGCGGGCTGGGACACATTGCCCTGATCACCATTGTTGTAGCTGCGGGTGATCAACTGTTGCAGCTGCTGCGGTCGCTGTGAACAATGCGCGACAGTCTCCGCTCCCCGCTGGCATCAATGAGCTGCGGACGACACACTGATGGACGATATTTCGTCGTTTGGCCATTTGTGCACCACTTTTGATACGTACTCACTACAGCGTTACGTGAACAACTCACAAGCCGCGCCGTTTCCGAGATCGTAGTTCCGAGGCGTCGTGCCATCACAATTTGTCCTTTATCAAACTCCGATAAATCGGCAGCTTTTCCCGTTCTCTCTCCGAACACTCTACTAACCGAAAGCCGGTCCTCGGGTTGTATATATACTGCTCTGTGAACTTCACCTTAGCCAACGTTCGGTCTCCTGTAGATTTCTTTACTCTAGGCTGGGGGTGCTCATAACGCAATGGCTCATTAGTGTATATCTTTAGTTCTTATCTGTCAACGTGCATACGTGACGCTTTCTGACCTCAGAATAGTTGCCAACGTCATTTCGTGAGCGAGAAGATATAACGTCAAGGTTGAAAACGCAAAAAAGAGAATGAACTTAAATTTACATAGAGAAAGCAACTAAAAATGGAAGTTAATTTAGAGTATACAAGCCATAACTCTTAAAGTATTTTGCATTATAAGCAAAAAAATTTGAATACTTCCTCCAAGTTCTTTTGCAAAAGAAAGATTTTTGGTGATTTGCAAATTTCCCGAGGAGTTGAAACTGTCAATGAGAAGTGAGTTACAGCATTTCCACGCAAAACATAAAGAGCTGATTTGCATACTATGTGACTTTAGAACATTTATTCCTTGTTTGTATGTACGATATTACCTGAAAAAATAGCTGATCAATCTGTATCTTTTTAATCTTATACCTAATTGCTCCTAGCAGAGGCGGACGCAAATCGGGTGCGATTCTCGCTCCAGACCAAGCGATCGAATAGTCAGTTGTGGCATTTCGATTCCAGAAAAAACAAGAAAGATGACACCGAATTTTCGGGAGTAATAACTAATAAGCACGTCTTTTGAATCCGTTCTGACGCAAATTATATTTATCAAAGCTATTCAAAGTCAATGGAGCCGGTATGGAAAACAATAATATCTGACGGAAGAAAGAAGTTTTTCAATAGGGTTTTAATCCCTCAGATATTGCTGTAAACGGAATCGTGAGCTTACTCCCTCTGGTTGCAGACTTGTGCGTTAATAAAAACATGAATTTATATGAGAAACATTTCTCACCGGAAAGGATCTCCAACACAGAAATAATTTTTCAAATCAAACTCTTAGAAACAGAGATATCGACAAAAATGAGAAGTACCTTTACGTTCCCTGGTGGGAAAACCATGCATTATTTTAGGAAGAAAGTACTCTCAAAAGGTTTTTCCATATGAGCATTATCGGTCCAAGAAAAAAAAAAATTAGTCGAGTTCTCAGGAGCCCAGATTTTGCTACAAATACATAAAAAGCAGAAATTAACACTTATACCCCCTGGTGGCCAAACCATTCTTTACCAAACATTAGAAATTATGTGACAAATATTTTCCTTCATTTCTTGTATGCGATACAGGAAGAATTTTTCAAATCGGGGATTTAGAAGCAGAGATATAGGGAGGAAGCAATTTACCTTTACGAACCCTAGACTTTCCGCTATGAGTTAATTGAAAATTTTGAAATTATATGAAAAACATGTCACACTGGAGACACTATCTAACAAAGAAGGAAGTTTTCGAATCGGACTCTTAGAAGTAGATATATTGACAAAAATAAGATATGCATGAACGCCCCCTGGTGTTGAAACCATGCATTATTTCAAGAAGTAAATGTTCCTAAAAGGTTTGTCGACATGAGTAGTATCCGTCAACAAACGACTTTTTGCAATCGAGATTTTAAAAGCTCATATTTTGCTGCAAATACATCAGAAGCGGAAATTAAGACTTACGCCACCTGATGGCCAAACCATTTTTTACAAAAATTTGAAATTATATGCAAAGGATTTCTTATCAGGAGCTGTATCCGGTGCAGAAAGAATGTTTCAAATCGGAGATTTAGAAGCAGAGATATAGGGGGAAGGAATTTACCTTTACGCCCCCGAGCGGAAAGTCTATGAATTAATTGGAAATTTTGAAATTATATGAAAAACATGTCACACTGGAGACACTATCCAACAAAGAAATAATTTTTCGAATCGAACTCCTAGAAGTAGAGATATTGACAAAAATAAGATATACGTCTACGCCCCCTGGCGTAGAAACCATGTATTATTTTAAGAAGAAAATGATCCTAAAAGGTTTGTCGACATGAGTACTATCGGTCTACAAACGACATTTTTTTCAATCGAGAATTTAGAAGTTCATATTTTGCTGCATATACATCAGAAGCGGAAATTAAGATTTACGCCCCCTGGTGGCCAAACCATTTTTTCCCCAAAAATTAGAAATGATAAGTAAACGATTTTCCATCAGGATCTGCGTCCGGTGCAGAAAGATTTTTTCAAATCGGAGATTTAGAATCAGAGATATAGGGGGAAACGCAATTTACCTATACGCACCCTAGCGGAAAGTCTATGAATTACTTGAAAATTTTGAAATGATATGAAAAACATGTCACACTGAAAACACTATCCAACAAAGAAGAAATTTTTCAAATCGGACTCCTAGAAGTAGAGATATTAACGAAAATAAGATATACATCTACGCCCCCTGGCGGAGATACTGTGGAATATTTGAAGAAGAAAATATTCCAAAAAGCTTTATCTATGTGAGTGGCATCAGTCCACGAAAGAAGTTTTTCAATCGATATTTTAGAAGCTTAGATTTTATGGCAAAAACATCAGAAGCAAAAATTAACACTTACGCCCCCTGGTGGCCAAAGTATTCTTTACGAAAAATTTGATATTATATGCAAAAGATTTTCCATCAGGAGGTGTATCCGCTGAAGAAAAAAAAAATTCAATTCGGAGTTTTAGAAGAAGAATTATCGGGGAAAATGTAATTCACTTTTACGCCCCTTAGTGGAAAATCTATGCGTAATTTGAAATAGTAACTATATCTAAAATACTTTTCGACATAAATGGAATCGAAAGATAAAATATTTTTTTCAATCGGATGTTCAGAAGCAAATATGTGGAATAAAACGTCTTTTTGAATTCGACATCATCTGCATTTACGCCCTCTAGCGGCGAAATTGTACATCGTAAAAAAAAAAAAAACCGAAATGGAGGATCACCATTCGCATATTTCAAACTTCCCAATGCAAAAATAATTTTTCAAATCGGACTAATAGTTGCAGAGATATCGTGGGTGCAGACGGACGGACGGACAAACCGGTAACATAAGCACGATCTTTTTTTACAAAGGACGTGCTAAAAAAAGTGTGCTGCTTGTTAAAACTGATCGCTATTTCCTTATACATTTCCTTACTGCAAGATCCAAAGTTCGCAGGATTATTCTGGTAGAAAACAGCAAAAGCGAGGATAATAATGGCTTTTCTGTAGGATAAGTTTTATATTAAAATCACAAAGCCCAGCGTGAGCTGCCCAAGCTACGGCTGTTTTTCTCCCTTCGTGTTTTTGGAATACGTCTTTTCTCGTAAAAACAGAAATTTATTAAACTAATGTAACAAACATTCTCTAAGAGCATTAGCTTATCGTATGTGTGAAAGTTGAGATCTGTTGTCAACCGCAATCTAAATTTCGCTTTTTGGCAACATTTGTAAACTTTACAAGACGCGTAAATGTTTGCAGCATCCGGTTTTATTCCCTCCTAACCACGAAATTATTATTTCCGGCGAGCCTGAGTTGAAGTTACTTCAAAAATGACGTCGAAGATCATCGACGCTTTCGTATCGATGGCAACGAAGCTCTCAGTAATGGAGGCGGCGACGTCGGCGGAGCTGTGGAAGCCCACATATCCTGAGGCATGCAATGCAGTCAGTTCTGAGATTTACGGACCAAGACACTTGCCACTTGTTTGCACTTCAGTTTTCGCTACGTGATCCGCATGCAAGTTTCAAGGAAAGCGCCAAAGAGGCGGTAGAACATCGTGAAAAAAAAAAAAAAGAAAGGGGGTAAGTGCCTATTTTTTAGTAATGAAGGCGACTCTGTCATTTTTTTATTGCTAACAGAATAGCAACTTATTTCCATTCATCGCAAATCATTACGATGTGAAGCGAATATTTTTGAAAACCTTTCGATTTCATATTTCGGAAGTACAAGAAACGAAAACACGAATGTGCGGATTCTGGACACAAATTTAGTAGAAACTGAAGATTTGATAACTTTCCATCAGAGCCCATTTAAAAGAGGGGCTAGGGAGGCTGTATTCCTGGGCTCCGCGTTTTCAAGGGCCATCAAAATTATGCTGCAGGATGCTTGAAGAATCGACAAAGTTCTACCGGTGGTTTTTTTTTTTTTTTTTTTTTTGCAGATGGCACAGCAAAAACTATAAGAAACTGCCTTGTGAAAAAAAATTATATTTCTTTATAATCGCCCACAGTCCATCCTCAAATCTGTCGAAAGCATTACAGATGGTATTTTTTCTTTTTACACTTCTGTAATTGGGGGAAATTTTCATACATTAAGAATTTGTTTGAATCATGATATTCGGATTATATTATTTTGCCCACTACTTTGATATAATTTCAACAAGATGAACCCTGGGGGTGAGAATAAAGCAGAACTGAGCAGGTAACCATTTTTGAACTATGCATTTTTACATTTTCTGACTAACAATGATTCATCCATGAATCACGGGATACGCACTTCAATACGGCGGGGACATTTTTATGGTATCCTCATCATACTTTGTGAATGTTTTCTCATGGGTAATTTTATTCATAACTAATACTGGGGCCCCAAAATATTGTCCAGCCCCCGGGCCCCCTGTCTCCTTAAATGTGCTCTGCTTTGCATGCGCGCCTTTGAGCTTTTTTTTTTTTATTGGAGTTTTAACGATCACCGTGAGCAACTCAATGGGCTATATGCAGTCGCCCGTCCCTAATTTAGGGTCACTGTTTCCAGGGAAGGAAGAGAGCCAGTACCGTAAGACAAACACAACATTCATGCTTCCCCGGGATTCGAACCCGGACCCCTTTTGGACGAATAATTAATCGGAGGTCATCGCTTAGACCACTGTGCCACTGGGATTCGAACCCGGATCCCTTTTGGACGAATAATTAATCAGAAGCCATCGCGTAGACCACTGAGCCACTGGGATTGGAACCCGGATCTCTTTTGGACGAATAATTAATCAGAAGCCATCGCTTAGACCACTGTGCGACCTGTGCGGCCGTTTGAGGTTTTCGCATGAGGAGAGATAAATCTACTAAATGCCGCCCCGATGGCCTGTGATCATTCGTCCGAAAGGGGTCCGGGTTCGAATCCCGGTGAGGCATGGATGTTGTGTTTGTCTTACGACACTGGCTCTCTCCCTTCCCTGGAACCAGTGACCCTAAATTAGGGTTGGACGACTCACTGTGGTCGTAAATTGAGTTGCCCCATTGAGTTGCTCACTGTGGTCGTAAAACCTCCAATCACAAAAAAAATCTGCTAAATACTTTGCGCCTGTTGCGTCCTGCATAAGAATTTTTTCTACTATGTATACCCTCTTGCCACGTTATTGAAAACACTTCTTTTTTTGGGTAAAGAAGAAACATTAGCAGCATATTTTTCGAATTAAAGATTATAGATATAATCGTGGGCATTTAAGCATCCTAAATCAGTTTTTGTAAATTCTGTTTCATAAATTTAATTCAAATCTGGAAAAAGACAGCGATCTCTGTCTGTATGACTGAATGTGTGTGTACAAGATTGGCTAGACTCCATTTTTCAAAATCCTCATCGGTGCTGGAGTGGTCATGGGTTCCTGGCTACTAGCCTAAGTATAGAATCTAGTCCCACGGAAGTATTGGTGGAATGCCCAGTTACGTACCGAAGATGACTGGCGCCCGGGAGAAAGACATATAATGCACGCCCTTTCGAAAACAAGAACACAGATGATTGAGAATGTGGTTTTGGGAAGTGACTTCAGTATCGCTAAGAACCTACCTGAGTAAAAAAATTCTTGTATTTCTGTATTGAATATATTCTGAGTCTAGTCAAACCAAATTTAATTGCATATCATAATACGCTTAAAAACATTAACTTCAACCTAGATTAGACATGGAAAAAATAAAGTATATTATAAAATACTGCTGGGAGTAATAAAGGAGCACCAAAAACGAATAGCACCTAACAAAATGGCAAATTGCTGACGCGGTGGCGCGTGGTCTAAGCACTGGCTTATGATCATTCATCCGTGAAGAGTCCGAGTTCGAATCCCTGTGAGGCATGGGTTGTCCTATAGCACTGGCTTTCTCCCTTCTTTGCAACCAGTGACCCAAAATTAGGGACGGGCGGCTGCTTGTATTCCATCGAGCTGCTCACGGTGGTCGAAAAACCTTCAATAAAAAACATAATAAAAAGCAAACGACAAATTAAAAATAAAACTAGAAAATTTATCTCTACCCCCCCCCGGTCTGATGCGCTGGATTCTCACAATTCATCGGACATGAGCCAGGATTCGGAATCTCGAGTGAGAAATGTGTGATGTATTTGTCTAATCAGACTGGCTCTTTTTCTTCTCTTCCCTAAATTAGGCACGGCTGACTGCCCGTAACCCTTTATTTTATTGAAGGTTTAACGACCACCGTGAGCAACTCAATGGCTTATAAGCAGTCGCTCGTCCCTAATTTCGGGCCACTAGTTCCAGGGAAGGGAGAGAGCCAGTGCTGTAAGGCAAACACAACATCCATATGCCTCAATGGGATTCGAACCCTGACTCTGTCCTGGACGAATGTTCATAAGCCAGCGCTTAGACCACTGCACTACCGGAGCAGCCCCATAGCCTTTACAATTGCCCATGGTTAGCGTTAAACTCCGAAAAAAGAAGGGGTGAACAATCAATTGCAAGGATATTTTCATGTGAAAAGTTTCGTTTCCATAATATAACATTACTTGCCGTGATATAATTCTAACTTTAGCAGCAACATCATACCAACTTCTTCGACTCCGCCATAGACTGGCGTCCAGGGACGGCTGCCACATCCTAACCCCCCCCCCCCCTTCCCAAGGGACGGGCGACTGACTATAGTCTAATAACTTGCTCATTGTGGTTATTACTCCCGAAACTAAAAAAGAAAAAAATCTCAAATATATATACACTATATTGACAAAAGTCACCGGACACCTAGAAGAAAAACACAACATAGCATTTGTTGACGTACATTAATTCGGTGTCGGTCCACCTTTGGCCTTAATGCATGCACTGACCCTTCGAGACAGGCTTTCGACAAGATTTTGGAACACACCGATAGGTATGCGTTTCCATTCAGTACATAATGCTGCCGCTAACTGTTGCTTAGTAGTAGACCTTAGTTCTAAACTTCTTATGTGGCGCTGTAATTCATCCCATAGGGGCTCTATGGGATTACGGTAAGGCTCCGTGCTCCCATAGGTGCTCTATGGGATTACGGTAAGGCTCCGTGCTGGCCAGTCCACCCACCATACGGAATTATCATCAAACCACGCCGTAAAATTCCTTGCTTTATAGCTCGGTGCATTTCCCTGCTGGCACCAACAAAGTTCGGTTCCATAGTATTGCCACAGAGTTGGTAAAGCATAATTATACAGAATATCGAGACAGACGTGCTGGTTAACCGGTTTGTCCACGATAACCAATGGGCCGGGACCATACCACGAAAAACACCCCCACAGCTCCAAACTTGACCGTAGGAACAGTAAGTACACTGTGGTAAACAGCGTCCCCCCGACTGCCGCCATACCCACACACGTCCATCAGACTGATGGATCGTGTATCTGGATTCATCAGTCCATAGGACCCGTTTCCCGTTGATCTACAGTCCACGATAAATGTTCTTTACGCCATGCTAAACGACATGTAGCATTCCGAGTGGAGATGAAAGGCTTATGAGCAGCCGCACGACCATGGTAACCCATGGAATGAAGTTCTCTGCAAACGGCAAGTGTACATACCGAAGTTCCAGCTTTTTTACTCATCTGTACACTGAGGTCTTGTGTAGTACTCTGTCGATTAGCTGTAACGACTCTCCTGAGGCTTCGACGACCTCTAACACTTATTTTCTTTGGCCTGCCGGTACGTTTTGCTGCTTCAGGCAAGTCACGTGTCTTCCACTTATCCAGTACATCCAAAATAGTTGACTTGGGTATGTTTAAACGCCTCTCGATTTCTTTAATGGATAACCCACTGATATAACACTGAACAATCTTTCCTTTCTTAAAGTCAGTTCTCTCCCGCCACGACATTTTCACTCAACCTCATAGTGCGATATGATTGCCGTTAACTGCATGCTTGTTTTTATACCGTTTGCAGCTGTACCGCGTGTCTTCACAGCGCAGAGGATCCGTTCATTTGCTTTTAAAGGGGTGTCTGGTGACTTTTGTCAATATAGTGTGCATATATATATCATCATCATCATCATTGTCAACCATTATCAATCCACTGCTGGACGAAGGTCTCCCCAAGTTTCTTCCACAACGGTCTGTCTTGTGCCAGTCTCCTCCATGTCACTCCCGCATACTTTCGAATTTCATCCACCCATCTTCCATGTGGTCTTCTTCTGGGTCTTTTCCTGTCCCTTGGAATCCAATCTAAAATTTCGGCTGTCCATCGATGGTCTGTTCTTCTGGCAGTATGTCCAGCCCATTGCCATTTCAGGGATTTAACTCTGATCATGATGTCTTCCACTTTTGTCATTTTTAGGATCCACGTGTTCCTCTTCTTATCTCTCCTGGTTACACCAAGCATGCACCTCTCCATGCTGTTTTGAGTTGTCTGCAGCCTTTGTATGTCTCTTTTAGCTAAGGTCCACGTCTCTGCACCATACGTAAGCACTGGAAGGATGCATTGATCAAACACTTTTCTTTTAAGACATAATGGCATATTGCTCTTGAAAATTATGCTGTTTCTTCCAAAAGCTCTCCAGGCAAGTTTTGTACGCCGATTAATTTCTTCATCAATGTGACCCTCACTAGATATCTGCTGTCCAAGATAAACGTACGTGTCTGTTATCTCCAGCTCTTCTCCATGAATCGATAAATCTTCATTTCTTGTAAAAGCATTGTACATCACTTTTGTCTTCTGAAAGTTCATTTTTAATCCCACTTCTTTACTCTTGTCAGCAAGTTCCTGGATCATACTCTGTAGCTCTGATGGGGTAGTTGCAAAAATGACTATGTCATCAGCAAAACGAAGGTGGGTTAGATAATCTCCATTAATCTTTATCCCTTTGTTTTCCCAGTTCAGTGATTGAAAGACATTTTCCAATGTGGCATTAAAGAGCTTCGGAGATATGGTGTCACCTTGTCTCACTCCTTTTCCAATTTTTATGTGTGTTGTATTTTCAAACAGCCTAATCTTTGCACTTGCATTTTCATAGATGTTATTAATAATATTAATGTATGCATCTTCAATACCGCAGGATTTCAGAGCCATTGCAACTGCTGATGGTTTCACCGAATCAAAGGCTTTTTCATATATACATTTATATATATATATATATATATATAATATGGGATGTAAGGTCAGGTGATGCGTAACATCACAGCCTCTCCTTGACAAATGTCAACCCCGCCTTCTCGTGGTGCATCCTGTTCCCACTAAAGGGGCTCTGACGACCGCCCATAGCGGTATAACTATACCATCGGGATTAGAGGAAATTCTATCCCACACTCACCAACCCGCTTGGCCAGCGTGGTGAGTTATGGCCAAACCCCTCCGAAATGATTCCACAACTTAAATCTTGGCCCTCAGTCTCCGGCAGCTGGAATGTACCTGGCCAAGGCAGCGGCCAGTGCGACATGAAGGCAGAGGGTGCTAAGAATCCCCGGAGGACCGGACTAGGCTGCCATCTGATGCTGACCTTGGCTACTTACAATGGACGCTCCCTATCTTCTGATTCAAGGCTTCTTGAATTGGAAGAGGAACTACAAAGGATCAAGTGGGACATCGTGGGGCTAAGTGAGGTAAGGAGAAAAGGAGAAGATCTCATCGAACTGAAAAGTGGACATCTCTTCTACTATCGTGGGACAGATACTGGCAGAACTAGTGGTGTTGGATTTATAATAAACAAGAAACTGAAGGATAAAGTTGTAGAAGTTGAAAGTTCCTCTGACAGAGCTGCACGACTTGTTATCCAACTCTCGAAAAGATACCAGGCTCAGATTATTCAAACTTATGCACCCACCACAAGTCATCCTGAAGAAGAAATTGAAGAATTTTATGAGGAAATTTGTCATCTAAATAATAAAGGTAAGCAGCACTTGAAAATAATTATGGGGGATTTCAATGCAAAAATAGGGCAACGGCAACAGAATGAAACTTCAGTAGGTAAATTCGGTCATGGCAACAGAAACCAGCGTGGAAATACTCTCGTTGAGTTTGCAGAGGCAGAAGGGTTTTTCATCTTGAACTCCTTCTTCAAGAAAAAGCCACACAGGAAATGGACATGGAGACATCCAAATGGGACGACAAGTGAAATTGATTTTATTATGTGTAACAAAAAATTCGTCATAGAAGACTGCAGTGTGCTAAACAAGTTCAACACAGGTAGTGACCATAGATTGGTGAGATGTAAGATGCACCTCAACACTAAACTTGAACGTGGCAAGCTCATAAGACAAACAAAATCTATTGACATAACCAACCTTAAAAAACACCATAATACCTTCAAGTTAGAACTGAAGAACAGGTTCTCTGCTTTAGAAGGCCTAACATCGGAAGAAGTGGACATCTCTGAAGTTAACAGAAAAGTAACCAAAGCTCTTATGGAAACAGCAACAAAATTAGCTGGGTCTAAGAACAAGTTGCATGTGAACAAATTATCAGGAAAAACCAAAATGTTGATGCAAAAAGAAGAGAGATGAGGACAACTAAAGAAAATGTGACTTCCAAAGTGGAATATATAGAGCTATGCAAGACAGTAAGAAAAAGTATCACTGAAGACGTAAGGAAATTCAACTGTGAACTAGTGAGGAAAACAATTGAAAACAACCAAAGCCTAAAGATAGCAAAGGGACATCTCAGTAAGGGAAGAAAACAGATTATGGCACTGAGAAAAGAAGATGGTTCTGTAACAAGAAATAGAGGCGAAATTTTGACAAGAGTGAAAGATTTCTACTCCAAATTATATGAAAGGGATGATATATGCACTCCAGACATCATGAAAGATACCAGTACCAGAGTTCCTCCAGTCCTTCCAGCAGAAGTTGCACATGCAATCAAGAACATGAAGCGAGGAAAAGCTCCAGGAGAAGATGGAATTACTGTAGACATCATACAAGAAGCAAGTGGAGAAATCGAAACAGTACTCGCCCAAATTTTCACTCGATGCCTTAATGAAGGAAAGATTCCTGAGGATTGGAACACCGCTACAATGATCCTGCTACATAAGAAAGGTGACATTGAGGATCTCGGAAACTACAGACCTATCAGCCTCCTATCAGTAGTTTATAAAATCTTCACTAAAGTTCTTTCACACCGCTTGAAGGTAACACTGGACATGGCTCAACCGAGAGAACAAGCTGGATTCAGGAGTGGCTACAGCACAATAGATCATATCCACGTGCTGAGAGAACTAATTGAAAGAGCGAGGGAATATGAACTTCCATTGTGCATGGCTTTTATCGATTATGAAAAAGCCTTTGATTCGGTGAAACCATCAGCAGTTACAATGGCTCTGAAAACCTGCGGTATTGAAGATGCATACATTAATATTATTAATAACATCTATGAAAATGCAAGTGCAAAGATTAGGCTGTTTGAAAATACAACACACGTAAATATTGGAAAGGGAGTGAGACAAGGTGACACCATATCTCCGAAGCTCTTTAATGCCACATTGGAGGGTGTTTTTCAGTCGCTGAGCTGGGAAAACAAGGGGATAAAGATTAATGGAGATTATCTAACCCACCTTCGTTTTGCTGATGACGTAGTCATTTTTGCAACTACCCCATCAGAGCTGCAGAGTATGATCCAGGAACTTGCTGACAAGAGTAAAGAAGTGGGATTAAAAATGAACTTTCAGAAGACAAAAGTGATGTTCAATGCTTTCACAAGAAATGAAGATTTATCGATTGATGGAGAAAAGCTTGAGATAACAGACACGTACGTTTATCTTGGACAGCAGATATCAAGTGAGGGTCACATTGATGAAGAAATTAATCGGCGTACAAAACTTGCCTGGAGAGCTTTTGGAAGAAACAGCATAATTTTCAAGAGCAATATGCCATTATGTCTTAAAAGAAAAGTGTTTGATCAATGCATCCTTCCAGTGCTTACGTATGGTGCAGAGACGTGGACCTTAACTAAAAGAGACATACAAAGGCTGCAGACAACTCAAAGAAGCATGGAGAGGTGCATGCTTGGTGTAACCAGGAGAGATAAGAAGAGGAACTCGTGGATCCGAAAAATGACAAGAGTGGAAGACATCATGATCAGAGTTAAATCCCTGAAATGGCAATGGGCTGGACATACTGCCAGAAGGACAGATCATCGATGGACAGCCGAAATTTTAGATTGGATTCCAAGGGACAGGAAAATACCCAGAAGAAGACCACATGGGAGATGGGTGGATGAAATTCGAAAGTATGCAGGGGTGACATGGAGGAGACTGGCACAAGACAGACCGTTGTGGAGGAAACTTGGGGAGACCTTCGTCCAGCAGTGGATTGATAATGGTTGACAATGATGATGATGATGATATATAATATAGGGATGTAAGGTCAGGTGATGCGTAACATCACAGCCTCTCCTTGACAAATGTCAACCCCGCCTTCTCGTGGTGCATCCTGTTCCCACTAAAGGGGCTCTGACGACCGCCCATAGCGGTATAACTATACCATCGGGATTAGAGGAAATTCTATCCCACACTCACCAACCCGCTTGGCCAGCGTGGTGAGTTATGGCCAAACCCCTCCAAAATGATTCCACAACTTAAATCTTGGCCCTCAGTCTCCGGCAGCTGGAATGTACCTGGCCAAGGCAGCGGCCAGTGCGACATGAAGGCAGAGGGTGCTAAGAATCCCCGGAGGACCGGACTAGGCTGCCATCTGATGCTGACCTTGGCTACTTACAATGGACGCTCCCTATCTTCTGATTCAAGGCTTCTTGAATTGGAAGAGGAACTACAAAGGATCAAGTGGGACATCGTGGGGCTAAGTGAGGTAAGGAGAAAAGGAGAAGATCTCATCGAACTGAAAAGTGGACATCTCTTCTACTATCGTGGGACAGATACTGGCAGAACTAGTGGTGTTGGATTTATAATAAACAAGAAACTGAAGGATAAAGTTGTAGAAGTTGAAAGTTCCTCTGACAGAGCTGCACGACTTGTTATCCAACTCTCGAAAAGATACCAGGCTCAGATTATTCAAACTTATGCACCCACCACAAGTCATCCTGAAGAAGAAATTGAAGAATTTTATGAGGAAATTTGTCATCTAAATAATAAAGGTAAGCAGCACTTGAAAATAATTATGGGAGATTTCAATGCAAAAATAGGGCAACGGCAACAGAATGAAACTTCAGTAGGTAAATTCGGTCATGGCAACAGAAACCAGCGTGGAAATACTCTCGTTGAGTTTGCAGAGGCAGAAGGGTTTTTCATCTTGAACTCCTTCTTCAAGAAAAAGCCACACAGGAAATGGACATGGAGACATCCAAATGGGACGACAAGTGAAATTGATTTTATTATGTGTAACAAAAAATTCGTCATAGAAGACTGCAGTGTGCTAAACACGTTCAACACAGGTAGTGACCATAGATTGGTGAGATGTAAGATGCACCTCAACACTAAACTTGAACGTGGCAAGCTCATAAGACAAACAAAATCTATTGACATAACCAACCTTAAAAAACACCATAATACCTTCAAGTTAGAACTGAAGAACAGGTTCTCTGCTTTAGAAGGCCTAACATCGGAAGAAGTGGACATCTCTGAAGTTAACAGAAAAGTAACCAAAGCTCTTATGGAAACAGCAACAAAATTAGCTGGGTCTAAGAATAAGTTGCATGTGAACAAATTATCAGGAAAAACCAAAATGTTGATGCAAAAAGAAGAGAGATGAGGACAACTAAAGAAGATGTGACTTCCAAAGTGGAATATATAGAGCTATGCAAGACAGTAAGAAAAAGTATCACTGAAGACGTAAGGAAATTCAACTGTGAACTAGTGAGGAAAGCAATTGAAAACAACCAAAGCCTAAAGATAGCAAAGGGACATCTCAGTAAGGGAAGAAAACAGATTATGGCACTGAGAAAAGAAGATGGTTCTGTAACAAGAAATAGAGGCGAAATTTTGACAAGAGTGAAAGATTTCTACTCCAAATTATATGAAAGGGATGATATATGCACTCCAGACATCATGAAAGATACCAGTACCAGAGTTCCTCCAGTCCTCCCAACAGAAGTTGCACATGCAATCAAGAACATGAAGCGGGGAAAAGCTCCAGGAGAAGATGGAATTACTGTAGACATCATACAAGAAGCAAGTGGAGAAATCGAAACAGTACTCGCCCAAATTTTCACTCGATGCCTTAATGAAGGAAAGATTCCTGAGGATTGGAACACCGCTACAATGATCCTGCTACATAAGAAAGGTGACATTGAGGATCTTGGAAACTACAGACCTATCAGCCTCCTATCAGTAGTTTATAAAATCTTCACTAAAGTTCTTTCACACCGCTTAAAGGTAACACTGGACATGGCTCAACCGAGAGAACAAGCTGGATTCAGGAGTGGCTACAGCACAATAGATCATATCCACGTGCTGAGAGAACTAATTGAAAGAGCGAGGGAATATGAACTTCCATTGTTCATGGCTTTTATCGATTATGAAAAAGCCTTTGATTCGGTGAAACCATCAGCAGTTACAATGGCTCTGAAAACCTGCGGTATTGAAGATGCATACATTAATATTATTAATAACATCTATGAAAATGCAAGTGCGAAGATTAGGCTGTTTGAAAATACAACACACGTTAAAATTGGAAAGGGAGTGAGACAAGGTGACACCATATCTCCGAAGCTCTTTAATGCCACATTGGAGGGTGTTTTTCAGTCGCTGAGCTGGGAAAACACGGGGATAAAGATTAATGGAGATATCTAACCCACCTTCGTTTTGCTGATGACGTAGTCATTTTTGCAACTACCCCATCAGAGCTGCAGAGTATGATCCAGGAACTTGCTGACAAGAGTAAAGAAGTGGGATTAAAAATGAACTTTCAGAAGACAAAAGTGATGTTCAATGCTTTTACAAGAAATGAAGATTTATCGATTGATGGAGAAAAGCTGGAGATAACAGACACGTACGTTTATCTTGGACAGCAGATATCAAGTGAGGGTCACGTTGATGAAGAAATTAATCGGCGTACAAAACTTGCCTGGAGAGCTTTTGGAAGAAACAGCATAATTTTCAAGAGCAATATGCCATTATGTCTTAAAAGAAAAGTGTTTGATCAATGCATCCTTCCAGTGCTTACGTATGGTGCAGAGACGTGGACCTTAACTAAAAGAGACATACAAAGGCTGCAGACAACTCAAAGCCGCATGGAGAGGTGCATGCTTGGTATAACCAGGAGAGATAGAAGAGGAACTCGTGGATCCGAAAAATGACAAGAGTGGAAGACATCATGATCAGAGTTAAATCCCTGAAATGGCAATGGGCTGGACATACTGCCAGAAGGACAGATCATCGATGGACAGCCGAAATTTTAGATTGGATTCCACGGGACAGGAAAAGACCCAGAAGAAGACCACATGGGAGATGGGTGGATGAAATTCGAAAGTATGCAGGGGTGACATGGAGGAGACTGGCACAAGACAGACCGTTGTGGAGGAAACTTGGGGAGACCTTCGTCCAGCAGTGGATTGATAATGGTTGACAATGATGATGATGATGATGATATAATATAAGCTTTATCAGAATTTCGGAGGAAGATCTCTATCCTGGAAAACTCAAACGTTTTAGTTTATATATATATTTATTTTGCAATTTAATGCAGAACTGATGCCATGCAAGTCGTAAAATCAAGTGAAACTTATGTCCATTCCTTCTTGTCAAATTGATTTTTAAAATGATGCAGTAACTAAGAATTTTCCATTCCGACTGAAGGCTAAGCAATTGCAAATGTAGTTAGTATGCATACGGCTTAGTAAAAAAAGAAACTGCAAAACTACTGTTTTGTTATTGTTTTACTTCATTCGTGAACTACGGGTATCTGTATAAAAAATCTCTGTCAGAAATGGCTCCTAAGCTTCCACATTTGTGAAGAAGATAGGGGAAGCGAGCGACAGTGTAACCTGCGTTATGTAAATTACTATGGCGGATAAGCAGAACAGAAAGTCGCATGTTATAGGATGAGTTAAATTTTTACTTCAATGGCAGAAAGGACTTCTAGACGGTGACATAACTATAATGTTCATGACATAAAGTTTAATACGAATTTAAGGAACGTTCTTGAGTTTTCCTGTCGGGTGGTTCACAAAATCACGTGCTCATAGATCAGTTGAATGTTTTGTTCAATAAATGACAGTTTCAAGCACTTACGTGAACTCCTGAGCAGTAGTTCCTGCACCACTATCCCTCTCTTTTTGGATATTAAGCATTTTGCGTCGCTGATTTTCATCAAGTTTGCGGTAAACCTTTTTTTACGCTTTCCAACCGTAGGTTGAAGAAGCGTATATGCTCCAGTTTTGTCCGTCCGTCCGTTAGTCCACACGATAACTCACGTGAAAATGGTTCGATTTCGACGAAATTTTAGTATGTGGTAGGGGACCACCTGGGGAAGAACCCTATTGAAAATGGGCGAAGCAGGGTCAAAGGTCAGGACACAGGAGCGGGATCCATTCCATTGCTCTTATGCGTCATAACTTGCGTAAAAATTGTTCGATTTCCATGAAATTTTAGTATGTTGTAGGGAACCACCTGGGGACGAGCTCTATTGAAAATGGACGGAATGGGGTCAAAGGTCAAGATATAAAAGCGGGATCAATTCCATTACCTTTATGCGTCATAACATGCGTAAATATGGTTCGATTTCGATGAAATTTTAGTATGCGGTAGGGAACCACCTGGGCACGACCCTATTGGAAATGGGCGAAATGGAGTCAAAGGTCAGGCAGGTCATAAGAGCAGGATTTGTTCCATTGCCCTTATGCGTCATAACTTGCGTAAAAATGGTTCGATTTCGATGAAAATTTAGTATGTGGTAAAGAACCACACGGGGACGAACCCAATTGAAAATGGGCGAAATGGGGTCAAAGTTCAGGACATAAAAGCGGGATCCATTCCATTGCCTTTATGCGTCATAACATGCGTAAATATGGTTGATTTCGATGAAATTTTATTATGTAGTAGGAAACCACCTGGGCACGAACCCTATTGAAAATAGGCGAAATAGGGTCAAAGGTCAGGCAGGGCATAAGAGCGGGATATATTCCATTGCCCTTATGTGTCATAACTTGCATAAAAAATGGTTCGATTTCGATGAAATTTCAGTATGTGGTAGGGAAACACTGGGGACGAACCCTATTGAAAATGGGCGAAATGGGGTCAAAGGTCAGGACACTGGAGTGGAATTCATTCCATTGCCCTTGTGCATCATAACTTACCTAAATTGCTTGGATTGCGACAAAACTTTATCATGTTGTTCCGGAGGTATAGTGAACCGGTTCTGTTGAATATCAACGAAATGGGGTCAAAGGTCACTGCACAAAAGCCAGATTTATTCCACATCCATTATTCTCATAACTTGCGTAAAACTGCTTCTTCTGCAACAAAACTTAATCATGTTGTTCCGGAGGTATAGTGAACCGGTTCTGTTGAATATCATCGAAATAGGGTCAAAGGTCAGGACACAGGAGCGAGATTTATTCCACAGCCATTATCCACATAACTTGAGTAATAATTTCTGGTATGTTGGAAAGCGTACCATAATCAATGCATTGCATGATATTACTAACTTGTTTTATTCCGCACCGGTAGGGGAGTGGTCAGTAGCGTGGGCTTCTGACTAATAATCCAAATTCATCTCGGGCTTAAGTCCAGGGTAACGTATAGGAGATGTGATTATCCTCTAGTGATGGTTCTATCCTAGTTGCCCTAAATTAGGGATGGACTATTCCTCATTGCCTTAGTTGCTCATGGCAATCGTTACACCCCGAAACAAAAGAAGACGTTTATCTACTTCAAATAGGGTTTCAGTGAGGCGCATCTTTCCCGTAACCAAGCAGTTAACAGTAACACTCATTTAATTTTCCGTATGCGCCCGTACCATAGTCAGTCATAGGGTCTCAAATAAATTTGCCTAATTTCAGTTTCCAATGCACACTTTGGGACAACGACCAGGTGTTTCGATGGTCAAAGCTATGCTAACTGATGGTATAGCGTTGCGCTCGACGAATTAGCAACTTTCGCCTCCAATCTTCGTCTATCGCTTCTAAACACTTTGAGAAAATCGACACCATCTTGAATCTGTGTTTTCCATTCGGGGTTCCTTAAAAATCCTACGTTTCCACAAGAAATCGTGGAATAAATAAATAACAAATCTTGAAGTACTGTAAAAAATTTCAAATATCTCTCCAAATATTGGAAAGATTTTTGTCCAGAAGTTGACAGTATTGCAGGATTTTTGCGGGTTACCAACTGCTTCCTCGTTTTGTTCGTTGAGTCTGTACTGCAAATTGCCGCCCCGGTGGCGCAGTGGTCTAAGCGATGGCCTCTGATCATTCGTCCGAAAGGGGTCCGGGTTCGAATCCCGGTGAGGCATGGATGTTGTGTTTGTCTTACGGCACTGGCTCTCTCCCTTCCTTGGAACCAGTGACCCTAAATTAGGGACGGGCGACTGCTTATAGCCCATTGAGTTGCTCACGGTGGTCGTTAAACCTCCAATCAAAAAAAAAAAATACTGCAAATTGTATTTACATTGGTGTGCAAAAATTAAGGACGAAGAGGAGAAATTAGCATAACAGCGGAACGAGCAGGCAGAACGAACCGAAAGACCACTCAGGGGATAGACTAGGGTCCGGTACAGTAGGGCATGCGCATATATGCAGCATGACGTAGGGGGGGGTGTCCGAAGGGTATAAAGCACACGGGCGGTGTACGCTCAGCAATTCGGTGAAAGCTATTACACGGTGTACATCGGTTTGAACGACGTCGAGTTGCTGCAACCGTGTGATATGGCCAACGGGCAAAACAGTAGACGACATCTGGATAACTTTACCCGAGGTCGCGTCATTGGTAAGTTGGAAGAAGGTCGAAGTGTGACTAGTGTGGCCGAGGAGTCCGGGATCGCTCACAGCATCGTTTCACGAGCTTTGAGAGCATTTCAAACGACAGGAACAGCTGTCCGAGAGTTTAGCAGTGGTCGTCTACGAACAACCACGGCGGCGGACGACCGGTATATTGTTCTACATGCGAGGACAGCGGGAGAAATCGCAAGGCACATGCAACAGACAACTGGATGTCCGTTATCGCGTTTTACCGTGGCCAGGATGCTTCACAAAGGTGGTCTATTTGCAGGACGACCATTACGGTGTGTGTCATTTACGCCTGCTCATCGGAGACGGCGGTTTCTGTGGTGCCGGGAACACAAGAACTGGACACATCGGCAATGGGGTCGAGTTCTCTTTACGGATGAGAGCTGATTTAGTCTGACGAGCGATTCTGGACGTATACACATCTGGAGAGAGCAGGGAACATGCAATCACAACTCCAACATCATCGAAAGGGACCGGTTTAGAGGTGGCGGAGTTCTCGTTTGGAGCAGTGTCATGCTTGGTAGCCGTACTGACCTCCACATCTTCCAAGGAGGTTCAGGCACTGGTGTCCGCTATTGTACCGAGGTTCTCCTGCCTCACGTGCGTCTGTTTAGAGGTGCTGTAGGTCCTGAGTTCCTTTTCATGGACGCCAACGCTACACCTCATCGTACAGTGGCTGTCGCAGAGCTGTTGGAGAGTGAAGATATTCAACGCATGGATTGGTCCGCAAGGTCCCCGGACCTAAATCCAATCGAACACTTGTGTGACCTTTTCGGGAGACGCTTGGCAGCACTTCACCAGCCGCCAGCAACGATTCCGCAGCTGCGATTGGCGCTGCAAGAGGAATGGTTTCAAAATCGCTTTATTCTAATTTATCATAAGAAAACATAAGAGGGAGACGTACAGTATTGGGCATCTCACTGGGAAATAATACAAAGCTGTTAAAAACATGATGGTATATACATTGCAATGACAATGGGGATGAATAACAAAATGCTGCAAGCAAAGCTTATTGAATAAAAAAATTGCAGAAGTGACAAAGAGAAACACATCGTGTCACATGACATTGGCTGTGCATGATTTACAGGATAACACAGGCGAAACAATAGTACACAATTAGAAAAAGAACAGCACAAACACCGCCGTGAAGGTAAAACATTACATACATGAGATAAAAACACAGCGTGCACAATTGTGCAAGTTATTTAACGAGGGCACCAAAGCAACATAATACAGGCTGGGTGAAAGTAAGTAATGTACACGAGTAAGCATGAAAATACACTGAGATGGCATTAGCATTCACAATTCAACGGTAGTGTGGATTGCACGAGTCGTAGAGTGGAGGAGGGCCACCAGGGTGCCACGGAACTCAGCAAAGGAGGTGTAGAATGTCCTAGGGTTCTGATAGGTGTAGCAGTCCAGAATCAATCGCAAACCATGGAGCGGCCGGCGCCCAGGTAGCATAGAAGGTGGCTTCTCGACGACTGGAAGAAGCCGACTGGTACTCCAGGCGGAGTCGAGAAAGCAATCGATCTTGAAAATGGCACAAAAGTGCTGCGCTGGCCTGGTGTAAAGAGACCGGCGAGGAAATGCTGCGGAGTTGTTGAAGGTATACGTAAATAACGTGTTTAATGGGCCGCAATGCCTCAACAGCTCCTTGACAACCTCGTCCTCAGCATGGACAGACGTTATAAATCCTGCAACGCAGTCAGGGGTGATCATATCCCTTACTAAAGACTGGATTTTTCTTGGCAGCCGCCTGTCACATGGACGTTTCTGTCTTCTGTCCAGTTGTGCTCGAAGCTACCTTTTCAATGAAGTGCCTTTATATCCTTTGGATTCCTTGTTTGGACGGTTTTGCACACTTGTCCCATATTCGTACATCTTGGAGATCTTATGGTATAATTTGAGTCGACGTGGAGCACTTCTGCACGACGTTACATTCGAAAAACCGTCTCGTCCTTAATTTTTGCACGCCAGTGTAGTTGTAGTGTGTCTTTGTTCGTTTCGCATTCTTACAGAGCCTCCTCACAGGTGGCGACAGCAAGGCGAGCCACTTGTTGCCAGGTAAAAAAAATATTTATAGGCAATACAGCAAACACTCTTCTTGGAAAAATATTTATAGGCAATACAGCAAACACTCTTCTTGGAAAAATATTTATAGGCAATGCAGCAAACACTCTTCTTGGAAAAATATTTATAGGCAATACATCAAACACTCTTCTTGGGAAAATATTTATAGGCAATACAGCAAATACTCTTGGAAAAATATTTATAGGCAACACAGCAAACACTCTTCTTGGAAAAATATTTATATTCAATACAGCAAACACTCTTGGAAAAATATTTATAGGCAATACAGCAAACACTCTTCTTGGAAAAATATTTGTAGGCAATACAGCAAACACTCTTCTTGGAAAAATATTTATAGGTAATACAGCAAACACTCTTCTTGGAAAAATATTTATAGGCAATACAGCAAACACTCTTCTTGGAAAAATATTTGTAGGCAATACAGCAAACACTCTTTTTGGAAAAATATTTATAGGCAATACAGCAAACACTCTTCTTGAAAAAATATTTATAGGCAATAGAGAAAACACTCTTTTTGGAAAAATATGTATAGGCAATACAGCAAACACTCTTCTTGGAAAAATATTTATAGGCAATACAGCAAACACTCTTCTTGGAAAAATATTTATAGGCAATACAGCAAACACTCTTCTTGGAAAAATATTTATAGGCAATACAGCAAACTCTCTTCTTGGAAGCATCCGAGAAAATCTTTCGCCTGCAGGCTGCTACCTAGAATTCTCCGTGTTTCTAGTCTTTTCTCGATATCTCTGGTATCAGATTGTTCTGGAATGTTTAATTTCTCTATTAGGGCGACCGCGTCAGATTTTATAAGATAATGAGGTTTAATTGATCTCAGCCATAGTGATATCAAAAATGTTTCATCTTCGAGAATGATTTTACGAGCATTGTTTAGTGTCTATCGCGGTTGTTTGCTATTTTGCAGATGTACAAGCTTTCTGAGCCGCCCCGGTGGCGCAGTGGTCTAAGCGATGGCCTCTGATCATTCGTCCGAAAGGGGTCCGGGTTCGAATCCCGGTGAGGCATGGATGTTGTGTTTGTCTTACGGCACTGGCTCTCTCCCTTCCCTGGAACCAGTGACCCTAAATTAGGGACGGGCGACTGCTTATAGCCCATTGAGTTGCTCACGGTGGTCGTTAAACCTCCAATCAAAAAAAAAAAAAAAAAAAAAAAAAAGCTTTCTGATGTCTGATGAAAATTGAAATCAAAGGCAAAAATCGCTTGTTAATTTCGAAGAAAAACTGAGCGTGTGTTTGACAAAAATTCCTTGAAGAATTCAACATCTGTGCGAAAAATAACTAGTTCAAGTTTCGTTTTAAGCTGAAAGTAAATCTTATATTGACTTTGAATATGAACTTTATTTCAATGCTTCAGCAAACTTCATTATGATTTGATATTTTGATATTTGAAAACAAAAGAACATTATGTAATGCAGAAATGACAAAAATACATGTTTTATCATGAATGGAATCCCGGATTACACCATACAATACACATTTTGAAGATGTGAATCTGTTTTTTGCTGTAAATATTACAAGGATGGTGTAAGTCGGATAATATGCGAAAACTTGAAAATTTTGTCGCCCTGGAGCGGGAATCGAACCCACGTCTCCCACATAGCGCCAGGGTATTAATCGGAAACTTGAGACTTGGTCGTTCTGGGTGTACCTCGCTTCCGTGTCACTTTCCCATCGGGCACTCTAGCCTAAATCTCCTAGCTTCCTATTTCTAAGTGTTGTTTAAGACCTGGGGTCAGACACTCCCTTACTAAAATACTCTACATGTGATCTAATCTGCTCTGGTCGTTCTGGGTGGTGTAGGGTTATCATACACGGGCGCTATCTGGAAGACGCGGTTTCGATTTTCGTTCCAGGACGACGAAATTTTCAAGTTTTCGGATATTGTCTGACTTACCATTCGTGTTATATTTACACCGAAAAAAACAAAAAAAAACAGATTGTCATCTTCAAAATGTGCATGCTTTGTTTTCTTACAATGTCAGCTGACTTATATAAATAACAGCTCGTTAGTGATTATTTTGCTTGACATAAATAGGACAGTAATTGAACTGCGCTCCCTGCTATGTACTGTTTTTTGTTCTGTAAATGTTTTGTACATACTCTCGAAAATTTTTTGTGGCACGTTGCACCCAAAAGGGGTCAAGCGGATGTAACACACCACTTGTTGGACCAACATATACGCCATTCTGTGGTTCAGGAAACGCACAAAAACACGATGGAATTACGACCCATGTTACGGTATCCAACCTGATTGGCGCAACTTTGCAACAGTTGCAGCATACTGTGTGTTTCATGCCTAACTTTATCTCAAAAAGCGAATAAGAAGAAATTGGAGTGTACATAGCTTATGTTAGTAAGGCCACTCTGCAATTGCTCAAGCAGCCCGAACCTAATCACCTTGCGATACACCTGAACTTGTGCTGAGCTCCTTGGTTTTCCCAGGAACAGATTTACATTTTTCATGAAACAGACATCGTAAACGACATTTGGATATTTTTCTGAGGAAGAGTTTTTGTATATTTTAGCAATATAGCTGGCCAGCTTCCAAAATACAATGATGTGTTACAGTGCAAACATCTCTACTCTGCGGAATCGGGTTTTTATTGCGGAAGTAGTTCGAGTTGTCAGTGCTTGAAAAATTGCCCCTTCAGCGAGAACTGTTTAATGTTTTATTGAAGGATGATAGAAATTTCATTCTGAAGTCCATACGGATTCAACAATCAGTCATGCAATGATAGCGTCTCGCTGGAGTTACCACTCGTTTGGAACCAGTTCTTCAAGCATTGCATACCTTTTGTATTTTGTTTTTCTTCCATAATTCCGCGTGCTAAACGAGCATAACGCTTCGTGTTTTGAATGCCGAATTACGTACGTTCACACCTGTTTGTATATTGTCAAGTCAAATCAAGTCTCCGCGTTTAAATTGTTGAAGCGTTCTACTATTCAGTTTGAGGGTGCCGTGGGTGGCCTAGTGGGCAACGTTCGTGACTACCGCGGAAGGGACCTCAGGTTCGATCCCAGGCATGTACAAACGCTCGATCCACTAAATATCCACCGTGCGTCAGATGGGCACTTTAAGCCGTCGGACCCTGGGTACTGGCCCCCGGTAATAAATAAGGGTGTCTTCCTCCCCCTTTCTACTTCGCTTCCGTGTCACTTTCCTATCGGGCACTCTAGCCCAAATCTCCTAGTTTCCTATTTCTAAGGGTTGTTTAAGACCTGGAGTCAGACACTCCCTTCCTAAAATCATCTACATATGATAAGATAAGATAAGATATTCAGTTTGCAGTTTCCTGTCTACCTTCCTTGAAAAAGCCATCTGGTTGATGTGCGAAAGCTTGGAAACTTTTATGTCTATTCTACGCCAAGAAATTCGGATCACTACTATAGCTATACTATTTAAATCCATACGGAGTTTTCTTTTAAATGTTATAATATTTTCCCTCATTTTCTTAAGTTTTCTTTAAATTTATTTCTCCAAATATTCAGCTATAAACGAACAGAATTAGACTAAAAGATCACCCCAAACCCATGGGGGCATGGGGGGATCATGGATTTTCGGGGGCTAAGCACCCCCAAGAAGATTCCTCAATACATCAATCACTGTTCATGACCTGAAACTCAATCTCCGTGTTTCCAACACCTGACTGAATCCTTTCCAAAACATCTGGTTGCTGTTGTGAGGGCAAAGGTGAAGTGTCACGTTGTCAGGTACGCGCAAATGATAATTTGTCGGTATACTTTATTACATTAATAAACATATACAAGAGACTTTTAATGAGTTTCAATAATTACTTAATGATAAAGTTAGTGAATTATGAGAATTTGTTTTAGATTTATGTGAACTTACATTGTATTATGTCCTGTTTAGGTGATTTCTGGAAAAGTCGACGAATGCTGATGGAATAGCTGCCGCAGAATGCCTGGTCTTCGGTCGTAAAGTCCCATGAGGTAGTTGTGATCGATGTGTATACATTTCAGACAGAGAATAATGCCATTTATAAAAAGCGCCCATCTTTCACAAGCAGCGGATGAAGAGAGACAAAACGGCTATCTTTGTATAGAATGTTGTGGGAGTTTATATGTTTTGGACCCCACTGAAAGAATACGTAATCGGGAACAGATCCATTTATTGTGCGAAAACAAATTTCAACATGTAAAAATGCCAAAGTTAGAGCCTTAACATCAGTAAATTTCTTTGGAGAATAGAGTCCTTGGTATAAAAAAATAACAACAAAACTCGAATCTCGAAACGTACTTAGAATAAAAACTTCAGTGCTCAGCAGTTGAAAATATTTGTGTCTTCTCCAAACTGAACTTAAAACTTCGTGAGAGAATTGCAGCATGAATGGGAATCTTTAGAAAAATTGTACATCCTGTATTAGGATTATTCCTCTAGGCTCAAGCTGCACTGCCAGCCTGGATAAAATCGCATGTTCTGCAACCATTTTAAGCCTTTTGATTGTTCGAATTGAAGAAATTATTAAAATCTTTCGAGATTTAGAAGGGCGGCATGGAATGTTAGACATGTTTCATGAACTATAGAAACACTATTACAGGCTCAAAACTGCTTTGAACCTATTTGTATACTGAGGACGTCTAGTTCTTAAATTTATATCACGTGCCAAAGATAGCCGCTAGATACTTGCGTTCAACATTGTAATGTAATTCACGTCAACAAAAGAATATGACGACTTTCTCTTATGTGCAAAGATATTTCACAGACTGTTGCTATCTTAAGATAGATCAAAATTAACTCATACTGGGCCAGGGATGTGACTCTTATTAAAATAATTTCATTAACCCCTATTCAGCTACAAAGAAGAGAATGCATCGAAGAAAACTTTTCATAAAGAACATTTTAAGAAAAGGCATCGAAAGGTATGATGAAATTCATTTCATCTTCAACAGAATTTTCCATGGAACATGAAGAATATCAGAATCTGCTACAGTTTCACGAATGCCATGATTTTTATATTCGCCTTCTTTCTACTGAAGCGTCTGCCAAAAGTACAAGGTCAAAGGTAAGGGTACAACTTCAAATATTCAATTTTGGTATTAGTGAAGGCAGTATGTAATTGCAAGAGTTCTATTTTTGAATGTTTTTTAATTAGCAAAAGCATTTGTTAGGTTTTATCAATAGGAAACAAGCAAACGCTAAATAGGGGGGCTGGGAAATTTTATTTCAACAGGAATAGCATAGTTCTTCAAGCACTTGTCCTACCGTGACACGATACTGGCAAAAGCATATTAAAAAAATGGCTCTAACACTTTTGGAACTATTGTCTCATGGGACATGTACACTGAAGTGCCATAAAAACTGGTACACCAGTCTAATACTTGGTAGATCCACCACGGGAGCGCAGGATTTTAGACATACGACGGGGCATGGACTCCACTAGCTTCTGGAAATATGCTGTAGGCAATGCACACCATACGTTCTGCAGAGCGTTCCACAATTCGGGTGTATTCCGAGGTCTCGGATTCCTGTGTTCGAAAGCGCGTTGCATGGCATCCCAAATGTGTTCTATCACGTTCAGATCTGGGGACTTGAGTGGGAATGGCAACACCCCAAACTCAGATGACTGCTCCTCTAACCATAATGTGGCGTCCTGACACTTGTGTGGAGGTGAACTGCCCTGTTGGAACAGGCCCAACCCATCAGCATGAATGCAGGACATGAACGGGTGTACCTCGTCAGAAAGAATGCGCACATAGCGTTGGCCGGTCATAGACGTTTGTAGAAGTACCAGGGGTCACAGTGAAGTCCAGCTAAACAGACCCCATACCATTACGGACCCCCCACCAGCCGGTACAGTTCCCAGTTGACAGGCGGGATCCATGGCTTCATGGGGTTTCCGCCACACACGAATCCTTCCATCTGCCCGATACAGTTGGGAACGCGACTCGTCAGACCAGGCTACTTGTTTCCAATCATCAAGTGTCCATGGGGGTGTTGCGGTGCCCAAGCGAGGCGCAAAGCTCTGTGTCGTGCACCCATCAAGGGGACTCGAGTTGGGCGTCGGCTCCCAAAGCCAATATCGTGCAGGGTACGTTGCGCAGTCCGGACGCTGATGCTTGTTGAGGCTCAAGCATTGGATTCCGATGAAACCTGTGAGTGTTGTACGCCTATTGCGTGAAACGATTCTTGACAGCCGACGATGGTTACGTTCACCCAATGTCTTTTTACGGCCACACTGGTATCGTAGGTTGGTAGTTTAGCTGGAATTCTTGTAGTCACAGTACACCCTTGCAGTGGTCGTCCGTGAACCTAAAAGGGGCCCATCTCACGAGCGTTAACTATGACACGGCGTTGAAAATCGCTTAAATCGTTAATACTTGTCATTCTCATGCCGAAAACAGCTCTGACAGCTGGCAAGGATGTCTATCGCTTTATATACGCACTGGCGGACGCAACCAAGTACGCGCACAGGTGACGTTGCTATGTATTTTGCATAAGCTCGTCTGTACCAGTTTTTCTGGCACTTCACTGTAATTGCAGAAATGGTATTTTTGAATGTGTTTTTTTTTTTAAATTTGCAAAAGCGTTTGTTTCAATAAGAAACGAGCAAACGTTAAACCGGGGGCTGGAAAGTTGTGTTTCAACAGGAATTGCATAGTTCTTCAAGCACTTGTCCCACCGTGACACCATACTGGTTTTGGGACTATTGCCCCATGGGACATTACAGCGATTGCAATCTTCTATCTCGAGTGCACCCAATACATGATAGTCGCAAGGCGACAAGTCAGGACTGTGTATTCCCTGGTATTCTCCACGGTTTCCCATGCAAATTTATCTAGCGGTTGTAACTAATCAGCTGCTGTAACGACAAGTGCATTTAGATAACCTGCTGTTCTGCGAGATTCTTGGGCAACCATTGCCACACTCAGGACTGTGTATTCTCTGGTATTCTCCAGTATTCCCAATACAAATTTCTCTAGCAGTTGTAACCAATCAGGTGCTGTAATGACAAGCGCTTTAGATGATCTACTGTCCAGCAAGATTCTTGGACAGCCACTGCTACGAAGTTCAAGTGTCCATGAAAGATTTTGTGCACTGTTTTAAAGCACAAGACAATTGCACTTTCGATTCGGCGGATCGTTGCCCGTCTCTCGGTGACAACGAGATCTTCAACCACTTTCATAATGTCCATAAGTTTGGTTGCATCTTAAGGACAACTGATTGAAAAATTTTTCTCCAGGCCTTGACTCGGGCTAAGGACAGGCTATGCGGGAAGTGAACTTGTTGCATCCGCCACGGTAGCACAGTAGTCTAAGCGCTGGTTTATGATAATTCGTCCGCGATGGGTCCGAGTTCAAATCTCGTTGAGGCATGGATGTTGTGTTTATCTTATGGTACTGGCTTATTCCCTTCCCTGGGACCAGGGACCCTAAATTAGGGATGGGCGACTGCTTATAGACCATTGAGTTGCCCACAGTGGTCGTTAAACCTTCAATAAAAAAAAATAAAAAAATCCAGTCTCTAATAATGCACAGTTTTCCACCTCGGTGGCGCACTAGTCTGAGCCAGGGGTTCTTTACCTATGGGTTGCGACCCAAACTTGGGTTTCCGAGATGGGTCGCTGTAGCTTCTCAGAAAAAAGAAATTATAGTGTTAATTATGTCGCCCCGATGACGCAATGGTCTAAGTGATGGCTTCTGTGTACATTGGTGTGTACATGCTTTCTCTGTGTACATTGGTCATTTCACATACTGTGTACCATGTTTGATATGTACTAGTTCTCTATGTGTTACTTGATCTACACTGACTCTGTGCAAGTTGGTCATTTGACATACTGTGTATTGTAAACTCCTTCAACAAAATAAGAGGGGTGATAGTACACAGCAAGAAGAACAATATTTGCAATGGAACCTAGGGCCGCATTCCACTCCTAGTGCCAGAAAAGAGTATCCACGTTGAGCGTTTAACAGTGAAAACAAAGAGACATACCTAATTTATGAGTTGCACAATTCCAATCGCATCAGAGAAAGGAGATGTTAAAACTGGCGTCCAAGGGTGTCGCTGGACAGCCCACACTGGCGAATGTAGGACTGTCACACCCTCTCGTAGACTCCCTGTGTGGTGTTGATCTTGTCCGCAGCAACAGCGATTCGCGCGACGAAATCTTCCAGGGACTCCACGGGTGTCTCGTACATCGATGGTTTCATGTGCCACAGAAGAAGTCCAGCAGATTATGGTCCGGAAAGCGTGGAGGCCAAGCCACAGGTCCATCGCATCCAATCCACCGCCAGGGATATGTCGTATGTGTAGACCTCCATGCCCTTCACGAATACGTCAAATCTCCTGTGATGTTCGCAAAGTATAATATCGCTGAATGGGTGTGGCTGCGTTTTAAAATGTGTGCTCGTCGTCGTCTGCGCACGTGTTCAGCGCACCTGATTTGCATCTTGTGCTTCTCATGCACTGGTTGGAACTCCGTGTGCCTGCTGAACGTTTTTCGAACGTGCTCTTTTCTGGCACTAGGACTGTAATGTGTCCCTACGTTCCATTGCTAATATTGTTCGTCTTGAAGTGTACTATCACCCCTCTTGTTTTGTTGAAGAAGTTTGCAATCACCCTGTATATCTGTCAGCCAAGTCCAATAAATAATGTTTTTTTAAACCTAAAAAAAAAAAAATTGTTGCATGAAACGATGATGGATTTATGCAGGCCTATTTCTCTGTCCGGTTACGAACCGAACGGCGGTACGTTGTTCCACCTTGGAAGCTTGCATTCAGTCGCTAGTCGGAACATGTAAAGTAGACTGTTGTCCTCTCTACAATTACTACTGATTTTCCGGTCAGTCAGTCACTCATTCAGCCGGTCAGCCTGGGCCTGAAGGAAACGACGACAGTGGAATCCCACCAGCGGGGGACGGCAATATCTCGCAGGGTTCTTTTTTCGGAGAGGAAGGGGCGCTAAACGATATTTTTTTATTGGAGGTTTAACGACCACCGTGAACAACTCAATGGGCTATAAGCAGTCGCCCGTCCCTAATTTAAGGTCACTGGTTCCAGGAAAAGGAGAGAGCCAGTGCCGTAAGACGAACACAACACCCATGCCTCACCAGGATTCTAACCCGGACTCTTTTCGGACAAATGATCAGAGACCATCGCTTAGACCACTGCGTCTCCGGGAGCGGCGGCGCTAAACGACGAGCACAATACAATGGGCAGTCGCTCGTTCCTAATTTCGTGTCACAGGTTCCATTGAAGGGAAAGGGTTTTAGGACAATCACACCACTCATACCTCGCCTGGATTCGAACCCGGAATCATCTCGAACGAATGATTAGAAGCCAAAGCCTCGTACCACGTGCCTACTAAATTGCCTTATCCCTTTTATTCTTTTCGATCATTTAAAGGTTACCTCAAGCGAAAATCTATCCTGTACCTACCATGTTAATTTGTTTTATTCACATTTTCTCCAAGACTATTGAGTTCCGGTCTTGAAAGCTTAGAGCGGAGTGCAAATAAATAACTAAATAAATAAGTCCTTAGCTAATATATATGGTAGCCTGTTTGAATTTTTTAATTCAATTTATCTCAATCGGGAAGTATTCCAATTTGGCCCTGATTGAGATAAACTTAATTTTTAAAGATTTCTGACAAATATTTCGAAATTACAACTAGAATATATACACTGGTCCCAAAAAGTTAGGGATGTTGCGATTTAGAAGAGAAAATGTGGTGATATGCAAATTTAACGACTACTGGATATCGGTTATCAGCGTGGGTAGCTACTTCAAATGTAAATTAGCATCATGACAACACAGAACGAGGTGTGCGAGCTCCAATAAATGTATCCTGCTAGAGGTAGAGCACGGGTCGTTTCACCGCTTGGTCTAGAAGTTTGCTGCATGTCTTACCTTCATAGTGGAACATTAACCTGAAATGATGTTCAAACGACGTTTAAGCATGGACAATAGAAACAGAGATGTTGGCATGTCACAGCTAGGTGTACGGCTGATCGATGTGGCTGCTGCTTTAGGAGTTTCGCAAAATGTAGTAAGTCGGTTACACACAAGATTTCTACGGCATGGAAATGTTACAGATCGACGCAGGAGTGGTCGCCCGAGGACAACTACCAGGAGGCCAGATCGCTACCTGAGAGTCAGTAAGTGCTTCGAGAAGGCCTAGTGTCACTAGTAGCCAACTCCGAGAATCACTTCGAGCTACCTTTGGTGTCACAGTATGTTCTCAGACGCTACGAAACCGTCTTCACGAGTACGGACTCAGAGCAAGGGAGCCACCGAGATGTATAGCTTTGACATCAGTTCCCCGTCGTCGAAGATGTACCTGGGTTCAACAGTACATATCATGGAATACAGAATGGTGCTATGTATGTGCTTTTCACAGACGAATCCCGTTTCGTTTTTAATCCTGGTACTCGACGTGGACACGTGTGGAGGAGATCTGGCACACACATGCAATCACACATAATTGAAAAAAGATAACGTCGTACACGACTGATGATATTACACGTATCTACACACAGATTAAAACGTTTAATTACATAAAATAGATAAAACACAAGATCTTTCCCGCCCCGGTGGCGCAGCGGTATAAACGATGGGTTCTGATCATTTGTCTGAAATGGGTCCGGGTTCGAATCCCGGTGAGGCATGGATGTTGTGTTTGTCTTACGGCACTGGCTCTCTCCCTTCCCTGTAACCAGTGGCTCTAAATTAGGGACGGGCGACTGTTTACAGCCCAATGAGTTGCTCACGGTGGTCGTTAAATCTCCAATAAAAAAAGTGGTGTTTCAGAGTGCCCAGCACTCTATCCTGAGGTAAAAAGACTAGCGGTAGAGCCAGACACACGAATTTTGTAACACAAAATCACAGATGTCAATGACGTAACGAGGTGAGTTTACGCATCCGTGAATAAGTCTATGGGTGTACTCCTGCGTACACTCAGCTCCTGAAACACGCTCCAGGCACGATGACTAGACAAAAATCACAGATGTCTAATCACAGATGTCAGAAAAAATCAGATATCTTTGACATCTGTGTCTTTGTGTATATAATTCGTGCGTCTGGTACTACAGCTGGTCTTTTTAACTGAGGATGCAGTGCTGGGCACTCTGAAAGATCTTGTGTTTTATCTATTTCAAGTAAATAAACATTTTAATCTGTGTGTAGACACGTGTAATATCATCAATCGTGTACGACGGCATCTTCTTTCAATTAGAAGATAGCACGATCATTTTTTCTTTCATGCAATCACACTATATACAGTCAGCCCATTTTATTAGCGGTAGTCAGTCTATTTTATTAGCGATAGTCAGTCCATTTTATTAGCGGCAATCAGTCCAAATTATTAGCGACAGTCAATCCATTTCATTTGCGATAGTCAGTCCATTTTATTAGCAGTAGTCAGTTCATTTTATTAGCGACAGTCAGTCCATTTTATTAGCAGTAGTCAGTCCATTTTATTAGCATTAGTCTGTCCATTTTATTAGCGGCAGTCTGTCCATTTTATTAGCGACAGTAAGTTCATTTTATTAGCGACAGTCAGTCCATTTTATTAGCAGTAGTCAGTTCATTTTATTAGCATTAGTCAGTCCATTTTATTAGCGGTAGTCAGTCTATTTTATTAGCGACAGTCAGTCCATTTTATTAGCGGCAGTCAGTCCATTTTATTAGAGGCAGTCAGTCCATTTTATTAGCGACAGTCAGCCCACTTTTTTAGCGGCAGTCAGTCCATTTTATTAGCGACAATCAGTCCATTTTATTAGCGGCAGTCAGTCCATTTTATTAGCGGCAGTCAGTCCATTTTATTAGCGGCAGTCAGTCCATTTTATTAGCGGCAGTCAGTCCATTTTATTAGCGGCAGTCAGTCCATTTTATTAGCGACAGTCAATCCATTTTATTAGCAGCAGTCAGTCCATTTTATTAGCGGCAGTCAGTTCTGGACTTGGCGGGAGTGTGTTTTAATGTCCGTACTTCCTTGTATGTTCATCAAGGCAACATGAATGCCTCAGTGTTCGGAAATGAGATTATTGTGCCCATTGGGACACTGTTTCACGCTGCTATTGGACGTGAATTCCGTTTTCTCGATGAAATTCAACTAATCAGCGTGCCTGGAGCGTGTTTCAGGAGCTGGAGAATCATGGGATTGAATCGCTTCAACTGCCTGTGAGGTCTTCTGACCTTAATCCTATCGAGAACATTTGGGACACTGTACAACGACGTCTGGATAATCACATTCCATACCCCAGTACACTGGCAGACATCCGTAACGTGTTTCCTGTAATATGGGACGAGCTGCCTTAGACACTCATCAATAATGCCATTGCAAGTATGCCTAGTAGGTATCAAGACTTTTTTCGACGCAGAAGGGTCTTACCGTATCAAGACTTTTTTCGACACATAAGGGTCTTGCCGGGTACTGAAATCCAGAGGTATGGACATTCTCCGAATTTACCATTTTGTCTGTGTTGCAGTGCTATTTGTTGTGTGCAGAAATTGGACGATAAATTGTTTTTGTAATCGCATTTATGACGTATATTCTAATTTAACTTTCATTTTTAGTTCCTTTTCCTATGTAAATTTGAGTTTGTTGTCTTTTTACTTTCCTAACTTAACGTGATATCTTCTGTCTCACATGAATGAGGTTGACAACACTCTTGAGGTCAGACAGAGTGACGCATGAATGTGATAAGAACGATAGATAAAAAGGGCGATACAGCAGTTGCTTAGTGTATGTGTGTGTGTGTGGAGATGTTCGATCGTTCTTATGTGTGGAGATGTTCGATCGTTCTTTAGATTATACGATAGATAATTAAGGTATTATATGTGAAGTGTAAAACTCGCAGTGCTATATCACGTATTTCATCAATCGTTGCTGGATCAATAAAAGGTTATCGTAGATAACAATCACTTGTTTGGTGCAAACATGGCAAGTCAGATAATATCCGAAAACCTGATAATTTCGTCGTATACCCGGACGCTAAAGTTTTTGTCATTTTAGCATACCCAGGCGCTATCTGGGAGACGCGGATGCGTTTCTCGCTCCAGGACGACGAAATGTTCAGGTTTTCGACATTATCTGACTTGTCATTCTTGTCATATTTACACCAAACAACGGATTATCATCTTCAAGATTTGTATTGTATGGTGTAATCCCGTATTCCATTCATGATTCAGGTTATCGTAAGTTTGGCTTTTGTATATGTTTCGTCTGGTCATAAAACCTTAATTTGAACTATCCCTCGCAAATATTGCAACGTATTCTCATTTAATTCATTTCATTAGTCATGGTTTTAGACATAGCGTAACACCAATCTCGCACACGAAAAAGAGTTACGTTATACACTCTTTATCGTTTGTGTTACGTAGCCTCAGTGATGTTATTTGAATGCAAGTTGCTTGAATCATATACACTGAAGTGCCAGAAAAACTGGTACAGATGAGCTTATGCAAAATACATTGCAACGTCACCTATGCGCGTACTCGGTTGGATCCGCCTGCGCGTATACACCGAGTGGCCACTTCATTATCACGACCTGACAATTTTAAGCAAATGAGCTATGGCTGCACGCTGTTGCCACCAGAGGGCGAGGCTAGTATGAAAAAGGAAAGCTTAGTGCTTGCGACAGTAATAGGAGTGATTTTTGGTTGACGAGATGGCTAAAAAATGCGATTTGACGGACTTTCAACGTGGGATGATTGTAGGAGCTCTGAGCCATGAAGCGAGTATCACCGAAACCGCCGCATTAGTGAAATGTTCCAGAGCAGCTGTTGTTAAAGTGTTTAAAGACTGGACTGTCAGCCAAAAAACTGGGTCTCTACATGCAACGTGTGGTCGTAATCGACTAGTGACTGCTCGGGCGGAACGGAGAGTGTCCAGACTGGCAACAGACAACAGAAGGGCAACAGTGCAGCAAATTAGAAACAATCTTAATCAAGGATCCCCTCAAATGATCTCTGCACGGACTGTTCGCCGTACACTGCATCAGATGGGATATGGCAGCCGAAGGCCTGTTCGAACACCTTTTGCTGTCTGTATTTAACAAGAGAAAACGTCTCCAGTTCGCACAGGAGCACAAGGATTGGACAGTCGATAATTGGAAACAAATTATGTGGTCCCATGAATCACGTTTTCCGTTGCACCATGCCGATGTCCGAGTGGGAATTTGGCGGAAACAGCAGGAAAGCATGGACTCCAAATGCATTGCTGCAACCCTTCAAGCTCGTGGAGGCAACGTTATGGTTTGGGGAATGTTTTCCTGACATGCTTTTTGCCCTTTAATTCATGTTGATCAAAGTCTGACTGGCACATCATATCTAAATATCGTTGCGAACCAAGTGCATCCTGTCATGTGGATGGTTTATCCCAATGGCGATGGCTATTTTCATCAAGATAATGCAACCTGCCATAGTGCTCGTATTGTACAGGATTGGTTTCAGGAACATGCCAGTGAGTTTACTTTGCTTAGGTGGTCCCCAAAATCTCCAGATCTCAAACCCATTGAGAATTTGTGGGATAATGTTAAACGAGCCATCAGACAGCTGGATTCACAACGCTGCAATCTCACACTCCTGGAAAGTGCTATTCGTCAAGCATGGTCTCAGATTCCACAAACCACCTGTCAACATCTCGTGGAGTCCATGCCACGAAGAATCGACGCAGTATTAAAGGCAAAAGGTGTCCCAACGAAGTACTGAGGGGGTGGTCATAATAAAGTGGCCACTCGGTGTATAAAGCGATAGACATCCTTGCCAGCTGTCAGAGCTATTTTCGGCATGAGAATGACAAGTAATAACGATTTACGCGATTTTCATTTTCACGGACGACCATTGCAAGGGTGTACCGTGACTACAAGAATTCCGGCAAAACCCCAACCTAAGATACCAGTGTGGCCGTAAAAAGACATTGGGTTCGTGACTATCGTCAGCTGTCAAGAATCGGTTCACGCGATAGGCGTGCAACACTCTCGCGGGTATCATCAAAATTCAATGCTGGAGGGTCAACAAGCATCAGCGTCCGGACTGTGCAACGTACCCTGCACGATATGGGCTTTGGGAGCCGACACCCAACTCGAGTCCCTTTGATGGGTGCACGATACAGAGATATGCCCCTCGCTTGGGTACGGCAACACCGCCACTGGACACTTGATGACTGGAAACAAGTAGCCTGGTCTCACGAGTCGCGTTTCCAACTGTATCGGACAGATGGAAGGATTAGTGTGTGACGCAAACCCCATGGAGCTATGGATCCGGCCTGCCAACAGGGAACTGTACCGGCTGGTGGGGGGTTCGTAACGGTATGGGGTGGGTTTAGCTGGACTTCACTAGAACCCCTGGTACGTCTGCAAACGTCTGTGACCGGCCAACGCTATGTGCGCATTCTTTCTGACGAGGTACACCCGTTAATGCCCTGCATTCATGCTGATGTGTTGGGCTTGTTCCAACAGGACAATGCACCTCTAGACAAGTGTCGGGACGCCAAATTATGGTAAGAAGAGCATTCTTCTGAGTTTGGGGTGTTGCTATTCCCACCCAAGTCCCCAGATCTGAGCGTGATAGAACACATTTGGGATGCCATGCAGCACGCTATCGAACACAGGAATCCGAGACTTCGGAATACACCCGAATTTTGGAACGCTCTGCAGGAAGTATGGTGTGCATTGCCTACAGCATTTATCCAGAAGCTAGTGGAGTCCATGCCCCGTCGTATTTCTGCAGTCCTGCGCTCCCGTGGGGGACCTACCAAGTATTAAGCTGGTGTACCAGTTTTTCTGGCACTTCAGTGTACATACATCCTTCATTTCATGCAATATCCCTAACTTTTTGTGACAAGTGTATTAGCAAAGGACTTTATTGATTTGCTCTCAAAGTTTTAAAGAACGGAACTCAATGGTCATTGAGAAAATGCGTATAGAGCAAATTAACATAGCAGGTATGGAATAGATTTTCCCTCAAGGTCGCCCTTAACTGAACACAAACAATAGCTAGTTCTTTAAAAAGAGACAATCCATTCTTTAGAAGTCTGGCTTGGCCGGAGATGCCGAGGCACCAGAAAGAATGAGTCGCTTGGATGGCTCACTTTATGTAGAAGTCAACTGTGTATTGGTGTCATTACCGAGGAAAAGTTCAAAACATTTTCTGATGTGATACCCAGAAATCAATTCCGAATTTGCTGCATACTTTCTTTTCTATGCGCTGCCTGAGCTCCTCTTTAATTATGCGTTGACAACAGCGGTAAACGATGAGAGATGAAATTTACTGTCAATTATATGTCCCAGCGCTCACTTGTCCTGTTAAGTGACGACACTTATTTCCAGTGCCTTCCTCCATGTTGCGCGGTTATCGATTATTTTTGCATGCTCAAGAGGCGCCTCATAATATTTTCATGGAGAAACTAACTACGGGTCTTCGGAACGTCTGACTGTTTTATTAATTTCCTTTCAGCGGCATTCTAAGTCACGTTGCCGGACTTTCGCACTAGAAAAGTGAAGAAAATTCGATTCTGTAGAGAAAATTTTCGGTATCCTATAGAAAAGGTTTACATAACTAATTATTGCATCAGCTTTGCAAAACGTTTATTAGCAAATTTATTAAGCAAGTTAGTGAAATAATGCAATGCATTGATTATGATACGCTTTCCAACATACCAGAAATCGTTACTCAAGTTATTAATCAAGGGTTGAGGATAATGGGTGTGGAATAAATCTCACTCCTTTGCCGTGACCTTTGACCCCATTTCAATGATATTAAATGGTTACACCTCCAAAACAACATACTACAGTTTTGTCGCAATAGAAGCATTTTTAGTCATGAGGATAATGGATGTGGAATAAATCTCACTCCTGTGGCCTGCCTCAACAGAACCGGTTCAGTATACCTCCGGAACATGATAAAGTTTTGTCCCAATCGAAGCATTTTTACGTAAGTTATGACGCCTAAGAGCGATGGAATGAATCCCGCTCCAATGCTCTGAACTTTGACCCCATTTCGTCTATTTTCAATAGAGTTCGTCTCCAGGTTGTCCCCTACCACGTACTAAATTTCATCGAAATCGAACCATTTTTGCGCGAGTCATCGTGCGGAAAGACAGACAGACAGACAGACGGGCAAAACTGGAGCATATACGCTTCTTCAACCTACGGTTGGAAAGCGTAACAAAAAAGGAAAATACGTTCGTTTGGTCCGTCTGTTTCTGTCTCCGTGGACATAATTTGTGTGCACCTATTCGTCCGATTTATTTATTTATTTTATTTTGGTTTAAATGTAGGAATGATGATCTTTGCAGTTCGGTGTTTTCCGATTCATAAGTTTGCTTCTAGGTGGCTAAAATGCAGATGCTATCGAATTCAAAGTATGTTTTATTCAATAACACTGCTTCCAAAAATCAGATAAAATCATTTTGAGCGCATATCATTTCGCGTACATTTTCAGATAATGCACAGTTTTTCCGCTAGAGGGCGTGAAAGTATACATTTCCTTCAATAACTCTGCTCCCAAAAGTCAGATTAGAAAAATTATTTTTCATGTCGCGTAGAATTCAAGGTGAGGAATGTTGTGCATATAATGTCTAATTTATTGTAACGAATAGTTTTTCTACCATGCGGTGTTCGCAGCTATGTACGCTGATCAAAAAAGCTTGATTGAAAAAATTGTTTTTCAGTGAAATAACATTCACGACGGAAAACCTTTTGCGAATATTTTCTCTATATAATAATGCACAGTTTTTCCTACAGGCACATAACTTGTAATTCGTATTTTTCTCGATATCTCTGCTTCTGACAATACAATTTCGAAACTTCTTTATTTGTTAGCAAAACGTTTCCTCTGAGAAACATTTTGCATAAAATTCCTAATTTTTCTGAACGTACAATTTTATTACAAGAGAGCGCAAGTGCATATTCCAGTTTGCAACATATTTGCAGTCTCCCATCTGCGCGATTAAAAACCAAATTTCAAAACTTCCTTTTAAGGTCTTATACTGATCAAAAGGCACTTTTTGAAAAACACTTTTGTGCGCATTTCCTATATGGAATAATAAATGATTTACGTTCTAGGGGCGTAAATATAAAATTTATTTTCTCGATATCTCTGCTTATAAAGGACTGATTTGATTTTTTTTTAAATTTCTTATACTACTGACTTTGTGGAACATTCTGCGCGGTTCTGAGGCTGGAAAACGTTAGTCCGTATTAATGATTGCAACTGTATCTCCGCTTCAAAAGATCCTATCGAAATAATTATTTTTCTGATGTATGCTATATGCTATGGAAAAGATTGCAAACGTATTCTCTTTTAAATAGCGCACAGTTTCGTTCATTAAAATCGAAAAAAAAAATAATATCTGATGATAGATGATTTTAATTTGAAAATAGAAAGATGTGCTTTCAGAATTCAAAATTTTTTTTTAAATTTTGTTAGTTCCATCCACTCTCTGCCACTCGCAGGAAAGTGTCCACATTATTAAAAATCTATAAACTTCTCGGCTTTCCTCTGATAATGCTGGTGAGCAAAGGCGGAAGTATTCATCACAAGTCTGGAAATTCAGAAATTTTCTAGTGATAGGGTAGTGATATCGTAGGCCTGTAGAATGACTGCCTTTTAGTTTGAATGAAGCAGTCTCTGTGGCAATCCAATTTCTCTGATCTTTTCAAAAGTTATTTAAAACTGCGATTACGGAAATGATAAATGGTACAATATGCATATTTTGAAGATGACAATCCGTTTTCTGGTGTAAATATGACAAGGATGTAAGTCAGATAATATCCGAAAATTTCGTCGTCCTGCAGCGGGAATCGAGCCCGAGTCTCCCAGATAGCACCCGGGTTTGCTAACCACTACACCACCCAGAACGACCAAATCTCAAGTTTCCGATTAATTTGAATATAACCATCACAAGGATTCGCTAGTCGAAGCAACCGGCATTCATGTTTAACAAATTTGGAGGTTAAGAGTCCTGTCCCATGATTGCCCGCAGGAGCAGATAAATCATGAATGGAATGTGGGATTACATCATACAATACAAATTTTGAAGATGACAATCCGTATTCCATTCATATCATTTGAGGTGTAATCCCGTATTCCATTCATGGTACAATATGTGTTATGCTTTGTTCCAAGATCCCTTGGATTATCATTCGCAGGTTCTCATTTTTCAAGATTTTCTCAGACACTGTTCTTCGAATGTTTTTGTTTTAACTGGAACCGCTGCGCCTTTAACTATATATTAGGTTTTTTTGTCTGCAATTACAATGTCAGGTGGCTTAGGGTCAATGGTATTGTCTTTATTGACGGGTTTTTCCCAGTACATGATGTAATTCTGATTTGTGAGAATAGGTTCTGTGACGTACCTGCCAGCAGGACGCACACGACATAAAGGCAGATAGGAATCAGAATAAGCGTCTGCGTAGCTCAGTTGGTAGAGCGCGGAATAAGCGGCCTCGGGTTCGAATCCCGGCGTAGACCAAAAATGACGGAGAAATTTACTTCGTTATAATGGCGCACGAACTATCCGGATGACCCGGCCGTTCAAAATCTCGCATTGGTGTAATGTTATTTCCACACCGCGAGACAGGAAAAATCAGAGAATTCCTTCTCCAGCGCTTATAAAAATGTGTGATGTTGCATTCCACACAGCAGATTGACTGGGAGTTCTCAAGTGCACGTTCTACAGTGGATGGCTGCCTGCAACGATTCATGGTCACGGCTGACCCGTGGGCCATGCCCCCGGCCCTCTTTCGGGGGGGGGAGATGTGACGTACCTGCCAGCAGGACGCACACGACATAAAGGCAGATAGGAATCAGAATAAGCGTCTGCGTAGCTCAGTTGGTAGAGCGACTTGTTCCGGAATAAGCGGCCTCGGGTTCAAATCCCGGCGTCGACCAAAAATGACGGAGAAATTTACTTCGTTATAGTTCTAGTTGGCACTTGTAACAAAGAAGAATACGGCCTCGGATTAAGCCGTATTTAATACTAAGCTCTTGATGTTAGCTTTTAGCTAGTCGGTCGCGTTTGTTGAGGCACTATTTTGTACCAAGGAGAGAGCTGACCGCTAAAACGTGTTTTATAGTGTCATCGGCTTTTTCGCACATTTTACAAATGTCGTCAAAGCTTTCGGCCGGTGTCGTGAGTTATGTGTTTCCTGTAGTTCTAGGATGCGATTTCATGGTCTTAAATCCCAAAAATAATTCCTTAGTTTCTGGATAAAGCTGATCTTTTTTATACCGTTGTAGTGAGGAATGTTTGGTCAATGTTTTCTAGATATAAAGTAGTTTGGATATTTACAGTGCAGAATTTTGCTTTTCCATTTGTCCAGTGGATATTGATTGCTTTCTGATTGAGGAAGGAGCTGAGCAGTATTCAGGTTCGGTGTTCAGTGGGCCTTCCTCAGTTACAGCCACCACTGTAGGGATTGTATGTTTTTCCCCTTAAGACGTACTGTTTGAGTGGTTTCTCTTGTTCGCGGCAAAGATGTGCAAAATTAATTTGCTCCCATCCACCGTTTTTCCTTTCAGGTATAGACTTTCAACGATGATTTTGGATGGTGACATCTGTTTTCAGTGTAAAACCTTCTAGTCTGTCGGTCAACTTCCTGTGGAATCACTGTTTGCCTATCTAAGAATGCCAATATATATCTAAGGATCTCGATATTCATTTAAAGATCATATTATTATTATTATTATTATCATTACTAAGCACACCGGACCGGACCAAAAATTAGTTACACCTGTCAGCACTTACCTAATAACGGGTGATTTGCCTTTATAACAGTATGAATCCTGTGTGGTAGAGATGAGGTTGTGTATGAGGTTGTGTATGTATTGAACATAGATTTGCAGCTACTCGTGCGTCAATTGGTCCCGTAGTGACGCCAGAGTGCGTGGGTGATTATTCCGGCATTTCACCTTCTTTCCAAATCATCCCTCAGATTTTCAATAGGATTAAAATCTGGGGCTCTGGCTGCCCAGTCGAGGTGAGACAGTGCTGCTGATTGTTCATCGTGCCAATCAGACACTCATTTAGCCCTGCGCACATGGCAATTGTCGTCTTGCAGGACAGAAGTGTCAAAGTGATGCTGCTCCTGGACATGTAGGGCAACACTTCAATATTCAGAATGCGGAGGTGCGCATGGTGGTTCAAATTCATCGTCACTGCAACGAGACGGCACATTTCGTGGTAATAAAAGCATCCTCAAAACATCACAGAACCCCCTCCAGCTTGAACAACATTTTCGACACAATCAGGATTAAAGGCTTCATTGGACCTGCGATGCACTCGTCGCTTCCTATCATTCAATTACAAGCAAACAAAAACGAGACTAATAGGACCAAATTTCTCGTTTCCAATCCTCCGCAGTAAAGTTTTGGTGCCTCTGAGCCCATTGATGACGTTGGACTTTGTGACTTGCTGTTAAATGAGGCCTCTTTCGTCGTACTCTGCTCCAGATGTCCATCGCATGCAGTTCTTCTCGCAGTGTCCTTTCGGAAATTGGTTGGAGTGGACTTTCATTGACTCTTTGGAGCAATTGTTGCCTGGTTTGAAACTGATTTGCAGTTACTAGGCGTGAAACATGGCGGTGGTCCCTGCTGGTGAGAATCGTTTTCCGGCCACAGTTACGTCGCCGATTTTCAGTTGACTGCGAACTACTCCACGGTTTGTAGACCCGCTGGACAGTGCGCTTCGACACCCCAACAAATTGGGCGACTTCATCCACTTTGTGTCCGTAGGCACGGCCAAAAACGATGGCTCCTTTTTGCCACTTAATAACGTCTACCTTGCGACCTATATTGCAGATTGTAGACTAAATTTAACACACGCGTTGCTCTTCACCACTGAACAAGACAGAAATGATCCTGTTCACCACGTCAGTGCTATTTATCTCCCAACAAGGCTATCACGGTGCCCTCTGTGCAACCGGTAACTTCCTACTGTGATTTCTAATAGAAGTGACTAATTGTTTGCCCGGTGTGCTTATAAGGGTCCTATTGTTATTATTACCATACAGACCCTATTATTATTATTATTATTAGAGAGAATCCACCTCTTCCTTAGGTTTTCCTTCTCTTCCTTCCAAGATGGGTACGTCGTACCAAGTCTGGAAAGTGGTATTTCTTTCTCTTAGTTGTCCAGGAACTTCCTTACTATCCTTATAAGTGTTCAGGATAGCTGCCTTCTGTAGTTCCATGTAGGTATTAGGTTGAAGGTACAGTGTCTGTATAGAGCTGTAAATGTTCTTAGGTACAACTCCTGTGGCTGATATTACTATGGGGACAGTGGTGACCTTCTCCATATGTCACATTTCCGACTTCGTATCTTACGTCATTATACTTTGGCACCTGCTCTCCGTGCATCTTCTGGATGCTACATGTGCTGGGCATGGCTATGTCAATGAAGTATGTTGACTTCTTCTTCTTCTTGTCGACCAGGACGATGTTGGGCCGATTGTGGGGGATGGTATTATCTGTTATGATCGATCTGGCCCAGTACATCTTGTGGGTGTTGTTCTCTAGAAGCGTTATTGGCTCATACATGTAGTAGGGGACAGGCTCAGTTGTAGTGAGGTGGTGATTTCTTACCAATTTCTGATTGACAGTCTTGGCGACTTGATTGTGCCTGTTCGTGCGCTCTGTATGAGGACTGTGCACCCTTCTGTGATATGTTGGATGGTTTCTGACGCTTGATGGCATTGCCGACATGTGTCGCTTTTCACTGACGTGTCCTTCAGGATACGTTTCCGGTAGTTTCTGGTGTTTACAACTTGATCTTGCATAGCGATCAGGAACCCTTTGGTCTCTGGGAAGAGTGATCTGTTTGTCAGCCATGCATTGGAGGCAGTCTTATCCACATGGTCCGATTGCAGATTGTTGTAGTGCCTTCCGTGTAGGACTTTCTTGCCCCAAGCTTCTTCTTTTGGCTCCCTCGTTCCAATCTCGATGTTCTGAGTACAGAGGTCTAGGGTTGTGTACTTCTTGTCACTCTAGTTTATTGCTTGATGGAGGAGCCCCTTGCTCTGATTGAAGTATTTTCTGAGGCAGCTGATTTCTTTGTCTCGGTATTCCAGGAGATATATTATTACCCGTCCTCCTTCTGCCCGTCCAATGGTCAGCCTTTCTATTGCTAACTTTGGGTAGTGCTGCCGATGTTTAGTGAAAACATCGCCAGCACCGCCAATAATAATAATAATAATATTATTATAAGGGTCCTATTATTATTTTATTATTGTTATTATTATTATAAGGGTCCTGTTGTTATTTTTATTATCGTTATTATCAATATAAGGATCCTATTATTATTATTATTATTATTAATTTGATTTTCTCAACTACAGCATGGTCCACTTGTCAGTACGGGCATGAAGTCAAGTAAGGACATAGTCACTCGTGGTTTAAAAATCGTCGTAAGATGTGGGACGTATCGAGAACCATTGCTTCTTGGGTTTTGGGCCTTAGGTGTTGTAGACCTAAAGCATCAAGCTGAGTTATAAGAGTCTGAGGAATTGTACCAGTTGCAGAGATAATCAGTGGATGTATGTAAACTGATTTCAGCTTCCACATCTGTTTAATCTCTGCAGCCAGTTTTACATATCTGTTGATTTTTGTTGCACAGGTATTCTGAATATTACGGTCAAATGGTACCGATATGTCGATAATGACTTCTTCCTCCTGCCTTTTGTCATATAGCACTATGTCCGGATGATTGGCAGAGATTGTTACGCCTGTTTTAATCTCACGGTCCCAATATAATTTGTATTTTTTATTGTCTAGTATCTCAGTGGGGTGATATTTATAGTATGGTACTTCTGACACTCATAGTTCTGTATCTTGCCCTAATTGTTGATGAACCATCTTAGCAAAATTATTTTGTCGCTCTTTATAATCAACCTTTGCTAGCGTGGTGCAGCATCCCTCGCAGATGTGTTCAATGGTCTCACTGCACATACCACATTTTCTACATTTGTCATTTTGCAGATCCTCCTTCAAAATGTATTTTCTATAACTTTTGGTTGCAATCACTTTGACTTGAGCATATTATTATTACTATTATTCCACCATTTCCTGGGGTATTTTTTCTCTTCCTTCCCGGACGGGTACGATGTACAAAGTCTGAGAAGTGATATTTCTTTAGTTGTCAAGGAACTTCCTTACAATTCTACAAGTGTTCAGGATCGCTGCCTTTTGTAGTTTCATGTAGGTGTTAGGTTGAAAGTCTAGTGTCTTTAAAAAGTTATTAATGTTCTAACGTACAACTTCTGTGGCAGATATTACTATGGGGACAGTGGTGACCTTCTCCATATGCCACATTTCTCTGACTTCGTATCTTAGGTCGTTATACTTTGGCACCTTCTCTCCGTGCATCTTCTGGATGCTGCATGTGTTGGGCATGGCTATGTCAATGAGGTATTTTGATTTCTTCTCCTTGTCGATCAGGACGATGTCCAGCCGATTGTGGGTGATGGTCTTATCTATCCCTGTACATCTTATAGATATCGTTCTCTAGGAATGTTTTTGGCTCATACTGGGACTGGCTCGGTTGTAATGAGGTGGTGCTTTCTTGCGAATTTCCGATGGAGGATCTTGACGTTTTAATCGTTCCAGTTCATGCACTCCATGAAAGACTCTGCACCTTGCTGTGATATGTTGGATGGTCTCTGGCGCTTGATGACATTGCCGAAATGTGTCACTTTCCACTGGCGTGTCCTTCAGAATATGCTTCCAATAGTTTCTTGTGTTTAAAACTTGTATATCAATTAGGAATCTTTCGGTCTCGTGAAAGAACGATCCGTTTGTTAGCCATGCATTGCAGGCAATCTCATCCACATGGTTGGATTGAAGATCGTTGTAGAACTTCCTTTCCCCGAGCTTCTTCTTTTAGCTCCCTAGTTCTCAATGTTCTGCGTAGAAAGGTTTAGGTCCGTGTAATTAGTATTACTATTATCCTACGATTGATGATTCAGTTGTTTTTTAATAGCATGACTTCCACGGATGTCCACTACTTTAATATATGAAGTGCATGAATAACCTATGATCCCTGACCATAGCGCTCACTGTTCTTAAAGAAACAACCAAAGCTATAGAATTTAAAACCATGGAATGAAAATAGGAAAATGCAGACGACATGTGAATGTTTTGTAGTATCGGCTTTTTTGGGTTGTCGGTATTTTGTCCCCGACCCACAAATTTGACTCAGGCTAAAATAGAACTGGGATGACGGAACTTCATGTGGTACTCGACGAATCCAGTCCTTGTGCAAAACTGTGCATAATGAGAATCAATTACTTATATTGTTCTAAACATATATATATATATATATATGAAAATCAATAGTTATATTGTTCTAAATATATACATATATAATATATATGAGAATCAATTAGTTAATAATTGATTTTTGTATATATCATATATATATCAATTAGTTAATAATTGATTTTCATATATATATATATATATATATATATATCATATATATCAATTAATTAGTAATTGATTTTCATATATATTATGTATATATATCATTTAGTTAATAATTGATTTTCATATATATTATATTTATCAATTAGTTAATAATTGATTTTCATATATATGTATAATATATATGATAATCTATTAGTTATACTGTTCTAAATATATATATACAATATATATGAGAATCAATTAGTTAATAATTGATTTTTGTATAAATCATATATATATCAATTAGTTAATAATTTATTTTCATATATATGTATAATATATATGAAAATCTATTAGTTTTACTGTTCTAAATATACATATATAATATATATATGAGAATCAATTAGTTAACAATTGATTTTTGTATATATCATATATATCAATTAGTTAATAATTGATTTTCATATATATTATATCATCATCATCATCATCATTGTCAACCATTATCAATCCACTGCTGGACGAAGTTCTCCCCAAGTTTCCTCCACAACGGTCTGTCTTGTGCCAGTCTCCTCCATGTCACCCCTGCATACTTTCGAATTTCATCCACCCATCTCCCATGTGGTCTTCTTCTGGGTCTTTTCCTGTCCCTTGGAATCCAATCTAAAATTTCGGCTGTCCATCGATGATCTGTCCTTCTGGCAGTATGTCCAGCCCATTGCCATTTCAGGGATCTAACTCTGATCATAATGTCTTCCACTCTTGTCATTTTTCGGATCCACGAGTTCCTCTTCTTATCTCTCCTGGTAACACCAAGTATGCACCTCTCCATGCTACTTTGAGTTGTCTGCAGCCTTTGTATGTCTCTTTTAGTTAAGGTCCACGTCTCTGCACCATACGTAAGCACTGGAAGGATGCATTGATCAAACACTTTTCTTTTAAGACATAATGGCATATTGCTCTTGAAAATTATGCTGTTTCTTCCAAAAGCTCTCCAGGCAAGTTTTGTACGCCGATTAATTTCTTCATCAATGTGACCCTCACTTGATATCTGCTGTCCAAGATAAACGTACGTGTCTGTTATTTCCAGCTTTTCTCCATCAACCGATAAATCTTCATTTCTTGTAAAAGCATTGAACATCACTTTTGTCTTCTGAAAGTTCATTTTTAATCCCACTTCTTTACTCTTGTCAGCAAGTTCCTGGATCATACTCTGCAGCTCTGATGGGGTAGTTGCAAAAATGACTACGTCATCAGCAAAACGAAGGTGGGTTAGATAATCTCCATTAATCTTTATCCCCTTGTTTTCCCAGCTCAGCGACTGAAAAACACCCTCCAATGTGGCATTAAAGAGCTTCGGAGATATGGTGTCACCTTGTCTCACTCCATTTCCAATTTTTATGTGTGTTGTATTTTCAAACAGCCGAATCTTTGCTCTTGCATTTTCATAGATGTTATTAATAATATTAATGTATGCATCTTCAATACCGCAGGTTTTCAGAGCCATTGTAACTGCTGATGGTTTCACCGAATCAAAGGCTTTTTCATAATCGATAAAAGCCATGCACAATGGAAGTTCATATTCCCTCGCTCTTTCAATTAGTTCTCTCAGTACGTGGATATGATCTATTGTGCTGTAGCCACTCCTGAATCCAGCTTGTTCTCACGGTTGAGGCATGTCCAGTGTTACCTTCAAGCGGTGTGAAAGAACTTTAGTGAAGATTTTATAAACTACTGATAGGAGGCTGATAGGTCTGTAGTTTCCGAGATCCTCAATGTCACCTTTCTTATGTAGCAGGATCATTGTAGCGGTGCTCCAATCCTCAGGAATCTTTCCTTCATTAAGGCATCGAGTGAAAATTTGGGCGAGTACTGTTTCGATTTCTCCACTTGCTTCTTGTATGATGTCTACAGTAATTCCATCTTCTCCTGGAGCTTTTCCCCGCTTCATGTTCTTGATTGCATGTGCAACTTCTGCTAGAAGGACTGGAGGAACTCTGGTACTGGTATCTTTCATGATGTCTGGAGTGCATGTATCATCCCTTTCATATAATTTGGAGTAGAAATCTTTCACTCTTGTCAAAATTTCGCCTCTATTTCTTGTTACAGAACCATCTTCTTTTCTCAGTGCCATAATCTGTTTTCTTCCCTTACTGAGATGTCCCTTTGCTATCTTTAGGCTTTGGTTGTTTTCAATTGCTTTCCTCACTAGTTCACAGTTGAATTTTCTTACGTCTTCAGTGATACTTTTTCTTACTGTCTTGCATAGCTCTATATATTCCACTTTGGAAGTCACATCTTCTTTAGTTGTCCTCATCTCTCTTCTTTTTTGCATCAACATTTTCGTTTTTCCTGATAATTTGTTTACATGCAACTTGTTCTTAGACCCAGCTAATTTTGTTGCTGTTTCCATAAGAGCTTTGGTTACTTTTCTGTTAACTTCAGAGATGTCCACTTCTTCCGATGTTAGGCCTTCTAAAGCAGAGAACCTGTTCTTCAGTTCCAACTTGAAGGTATTATGGTGTTTTTTAAGGTTGGTTATGTCAATAGATTTTGTTTGTCTTATGAGCTTGCCACGTTCAAGTTTAGTGTTGAGGTGCATCTTACATCTCACCAATCTATGGTCACTACCTGTGTTGAACTTGTTTAGCACACTGCAGTCTTCTATGACGAATTTTTTGTTACACATAATAAAATCAATTTCACTTGTCGTCCCATTTGGATGTCTCCATGTCCATTTCCTGTGTGGCTTTTTCTTGAAGAAGGAGTTCAAGATGAAAAACCCTTCTGCCTCTGCAAACTCAACGAGAGTATTTCCACGCTGGTTTCTGTTGCCGTGACCGAATTTACCTACTGAAGTTTCATTCTGTTGCCGTTGCCCTATTTTTGCATTGAAATCTCCCATAATTATTTTCAAGTGCTGCTTACCTTTATTATTTAGATGACAAATTTCCTCATAAAATTCTTCAATTTCTTCTTCAGGATGACTTGTGGTGGGTGCATAAGTTTGAATAATCTGAGCCTGGTATCTTTTCGAGAGTTGGATAACAAGTCGTGCAGCTCTGTCAGAGGAACTTTCAACTTCTACAACTTTATTCTTCAGTTTCTTGTTTATTATAAATCCAACACCACTAGTTCTGCCAGTATCTGTCCCACGATAGTAGAAGAGATGTCCACTTTTCAGTTCGATGAGATCTTCTCCTTTTCTCCTTACCTCACTTAGCCCCACGATGTCCCACTTGATCCTTTGTAGTTCCTCTTCCAATTCAAGAAGCCTTGAATCAGAAGATAGGGAGCGTCCATTGTACGTAGCCAAGGTCAGCATCAGATGGCATCCTAGTCCGGTCCTCCGGGGATTCTTAGCACCCTCTGCCTTCATGTCGCACTGGCCGCTGGCCTTGGCCAGGTACATTCCAGCTGCCGGAGACTGAGGGCCAAGATTTAAGTTGTGGAATCATTTTGGAGGGGTTTGGCCATATAATAATTTTCACTCGATGCCTTAATGAAGGAAAGATTCCTGAGGATTGGAACACCGCTACAATGATCCTGCTACATAAGAAAGGTGACATTGAGGATCTCGGAAACTACAGACCTATCAGCCTCCTATCAGTTGTTTATAAAATCTTCACTAAAGTTCTTTCACACCGCTTGAAGGTAACACTGGACATGGCTCAACCGAGAGAACAAGCTGGATTCAGGAGTGGCTACAGCACAATAGATCATATCCATGTGCTGAGAGAACTAATTGAAAGAGCGAGGGAATATGAACTTCCATTGTGCATGGCTTTTATCGATTATGAAAAAGCCTTTGATTCGGTGAAACCATCAGCAGTTACAATGGCTCTGAAAACCTGCGGTATTGAAGATGCATACATTAATATTATTAATAACATCTATGAAAATGCAAGTGCAAAGATTAGGCTGTTTGAAAATACAACACACATAAAAATTGGAAAGGGAGTGAGACAAGGTGACACCATATCTCCGAAGCTCTTTAATGCCACATTGCAGGGTGTTTTTCAGTCACTGAGCTGGGAAAACAAGGGGATAAAGATTAATGGAGATTATCTAACCCACCTTCGTTTTGCTGATGACGTATTCATTTTTGTAACTAGCCCATCAGAGCTGCAGAGTATGATCCAGGAACTTGCTGACAAGAGTAAAGAAGTGGGATTAAAAATGAACTTTCAGAAGACAAAAGTGATGTTCAATGCTTTTACAAGAAATGAAGATTTATCGATTGATGGAGAAAAGCTGGAGATAACAGACACGTACGTTTATCTTGGACAGCAGATATCAAGTGAGGGTCACATTGATGAAGAAATTAATGGGCGTACAAAACTTGCCTGGAGAGCTTTTGGAAGAAACAGCATAATTTTCAAGAGCAATATGCCATTATGTCTTAAAAGAAAAGTGTTTGATCAATGCATCCTTCCAGTGCTTACGTATGGTGCAGAGACGTGGACCTTAACTAAAAGAGACATACAAAGGCTGCAGACAACTCAAAGTAGCATGGAGAGGTGCATACGTAGTGTAACCAGGAGAGATAAGAAGAGGAACTCGTGGATCCAAAAAATGACAAGAGTGGAAGACATCATGATCAGAGTTAAATCCCTGAAATGGCAATGGGCTGGACATACTGCCAGAAGGACAGATCATCGATGGACAGCCGAAATTTTAGATTGGATTCCAAGGGACAGGAAAAGACCCAGAAGAAGACCACATGGGAGATGGGTGGATGAAATTCGAAAGTATGCAGGGGTGACATGGAGGAGACTGGCACAAGACAGACCGTTGTGGAGGAAACTTGGGGAGACCTTCGTCCAGCAGTGGATTGATAATGGTTGACAATGATGATGATGATGATGATATATATCAATTAATTAGTAATTGATTTTCATATATATTATATATAATTCTATCAATTAGTTAATAATTGATTTTCATATATATTATATATATATATATATATATATATATATATATATATATATATCAATTAATTAGTAATTGATTTTAATATATATTATATATCTATCTATCAATTAGTTAATAATTGATTTTCATATATATTATATTTATCAATTAGTTAATAATTGATTCTCATATATATGTATAATATACATGATAATCTATTAGTTATACTGTTCTAAATATATATATATATATATAATATATGAGAATCAATTAGTTATATTGTTCTGTATTTTTCAAAAGTCAATTGACACAGAGTGGCAACACTAAGAAGAGAACACTAACGGATAGAGTATACAAAAGGCTGAGCAAATGAATTAAACATTTTAATTTGTCATTTTTTGAGACGTACAGGTCGACTTCAGTATTAATTGAAATAATCCCGGACGTATCTTTAAAGCTTAAAACAATAGGATGTAACAGCTCGTCGACTAATAATTGGAATACTCTTTTTTACAGAATATATCGTTATTAACACACCTTTTTACATATTATATCGTTGTCTTAACCCCGTCACCCTGACAGCATCAGCTTTGATTTACCGTATGACTAGATCAGAGTTGGAAACGGGTCAACCATTTTGGACCCGGATCCGACTCGGACTCGGCCGTCACATAATTGGACCTGACCCAGACCTGACCCGAACAAATTTGCTTTGAACTAGAAATTCGAATATATCATCATCATGGTCAAGCATTATCAATCCACTGCTGGATGAAGGTCTCCCCAAGTTTCTTCAATGACGGACTGTCTTGGGTCAGCTTCTTCCATCCACCCATCTCCCACGTGGTGTTGTGAGTCTTTTCCTGTCCCTTGGAATCCAGTCTAAAATTTTGGTTGCTCATCAGTGGTTCGTTCCCCTGGCAATATGTCCAACCCATTGCCATTTCAGGGATTTTACCCCGATCAGGGTACCTTCCACTTTTTCCATTTTCCTTATCTTACGAGTTCCTCTTTTTATCTTGCTTAATTACACAAAGCATGCAATTCTCCATGCTTCTTTCAGTTATCTGCAGTCTTTGAATGTCTTTTATAGTTAACGTACACGTCTGTGCTGTGTGCGTAAGCACTGCAAGATAATGCATTGATTAAACACTTTAGACATAACGGCACATTGCTGTTAAAAATTGTACTGTTTCTTCCAAAAGCAATCCAACCAAGATTTTTACGCCAATTAATTTCTTCATCATTGTGACGCTCGCTTGATATCTTCTGCCCAAGGTAAATTTAGGAATTCGTTATCTCCAGTCTTTTCCCCATCAACTGCTAAATCTTCATTTCTTGTAAAAGCATTGTGCTTCACTTTTGTTTTCTAAAAAGTTCATTTTTAATCCCATTTCTTTACCCTTCTCAGCAAGTTCCTGGATCATACTCTGCAGCTCTGAAGTATTATTTCAAAGACCTGAAGGGTTCTTTGAAAAACCAAAAATTCAAAATTAAAACGGAAATAATACCAGGTCGAAATCGGGGTCAGGAAGACTTGGACCCGGCCCGTTTGACCCACAAGAAATTGTCGATCCGGTGAACAGTTGACCCGTTGACCTGTGACCTGTTTCCATCTCTTGACTAGATGTCATTTGTTGACAAAACGTATGGAAAATTTTGAAGGTTTTGACGTATCGTTCAGGATTAGAAAATACGTGTCGCCCCGGTGGCGCAGTGGTCTAAGCGATGGCTTCTGATCATTCGTATGAAACGGGTTCAGGTTGGAATCCCGTAGAGGCATGGATGTTCTGTTTGTGTAACGGCACTGACTCTCTCCCTTCTCTGGAAGCAGTGACCCTAAATTAGGGACGGGCGACTGCTTATAGCCAATTGAGTTACTCACGGTGGTCATTAAACCTCCAATCAAAAAAAAAAAAATACCTAAGAGGTCATAAAATTACATACGAAAATGAAACTTGAAAAAGAAGATCAAAATAGAGATATACGTTACATGTACCTTTCATGATGTCTAGAGTATATGTATCATCCTTTTCATATATACTGGAGTAGAAATCTTTCACTCCTGTCAAAATTTCGCCTCTATTTCTTGTTACAGAACCATCTTCTTTTCTCAGTGCCATGATCTGTTTTCTTTGTTTACTGAGATATCCCTTTGCTATCTTTAGGTTTTGGAAAGCAATTGAAAACAACCAAAACCTAAAGATAGCAAAGCGACATCTCAGTTAGGGAAGAAAACAGATTATGGCACTGAGAAAAGAAGATGGTTCTGTAACACGAAATAGAGGCGACATTTTGAAAGAGTGAAAGATTTCTACTCCAAATTATATGAAAGGGATAATACATGTACTCCAGACATCATGAAAGGTACCAGTACCAGAGTTCTTTCACTCCTCCCAGCAGAAGTAGCACATGCAATCAATAACATGAAGCGGGGAAAAGCTCCAGGAGAAGATAGAATTACTGTAGACATCATACAAGAAGCAAGTGTAGAAATTGAAACAGTACTCGCCCAAGTTTTCACTCGATGCCTTAATGAAGGGAAGATTCCTGAGGATTGAAACAACGCTACAATGATCTTGCTACATAAAAAAGGTGACATTGAGGATCTCAAGAACTACAGACCTATCAACCTCCTATCAGTGGTTTATGAAATCTTCACTAAAGTTCTTTCACACCGCTTGAAGGTGACACTGGACATGGCTCAACCGAGAGAACAAGCTGGATTCAGGAGTGGCTACAGCACAATAGATCATATCCACGTACTGAGAGAACTAATTGAAAGAGCGAGAGAATATGAACTTCCATTGTGCATGGCTTTTATCGATTATGAAAAGGCCTTTGATTCAGTGAAACCATCAGCAGTTACAATGGCTTTGAAATCCTGCGGTATTGAAGATGCATTGTATTAATATTATTAATAACATATAAGAAAATGCAAGTGCAAAGATTCGGCTGTTTGAGAATACAGCACACATAAAAATTGGAAAGGGAGTGAGACAAGGTGACACCATATCTCCCAAGCTCTTTAATGCCACATTAGAAAATGTCTTTCAATCACTGAACTGGGAAAACAAAGGGATAAAGATTAATGGAGATTATCTAACTCACCTTCGTTTTGCTGATGACATAGTCATTTTTGCAACTACCCCATCAGAACTGCAGAATATGATCCAAGAACTTGCTGACAAGAGTAGAGAAGTGGGATTAAAAATCAACTTTCAGAAGACAAAAGCGATCTACAATGCTTTTGCAAGAAATGAAGATTTATCGATTGATGGGGAAAAGCTGGAGATCACAGATGCGTAAGTTTATCTTGGACAGCAGATATCAAGTGAGGGTCACATTGATGAAGAAATTAATCGGCGTATAAAACTTGCCTGTAGAGCTTTTGGAAGAAATAACATAATTTTCAAGAGCAATATGCAGTTATGTCTTAAAAGAAAAGTGTTTGATCAATGCATCCTTCCAGTGCTTACGTATGGTGCAGAGACGCGGAGATTAACTGAAAGCGGCATACCAAGGCTGCAGACAACTCAAAGAATCATGGAGAGGTTCATGCTTGGTGTAACCAGGGGAGATAAGAAGAGGGACTCATGGAAAAGGAAAATGACAAGAGTGGAAGGCATCATGATCAGAGTAAAATCTCTGAAATGGCAATGAGTGGACATACTGCCAGAAGGACAGACCATCGATGGACAGCCGAAATTTTAGATTGGATTCCAAGGGACAGGAAAAGACCCAGAAGAAGACCACATGGGAGATGGGTGGATGAAATTCGAAAGTATGCGGGAGTAACATGGAGGAGACTGGCACAAGACAGACCGTTGTGGAAAAGGCTTGGAGAGGCCTTCGTCCAGCAGTGGATTGATAATGGTTGACAATGATGATGATGATGATGATGATACGTTACATATTGTCTTTTGTGGACACACTGAATTGGGTTTTGACAGTTGGGTTATCTATTGTGTCTGTAGAAGGCAAATTTTAGATGCCGGCGATACATTCAAGAAGCATCTTCGTTAAGCGTCAAAAAGAAAGGTAATGCTCTCAGCAATGCATCTAGGTGTTATACACTGCCGGACAATTGCTAAGGACGGATGCCAATAGCAACGGTAGCAACCATAAAATGGAAGGCAGGAAAATGTGAAAATTGGCATAAGTGCGGGATACAGTAAGACGTGTTGTGCGTATGCAAATTTTGGATTGCCGAACCTGTTCGTGACGTCATAGCGCTGATAAGAGATATAAAGGATTTGACACGTATTGACCGTTGTTGTTCAAACGCAAAGTTGAAAGGGAAAGAAACAATTGACGAACTTGCAATTTTCAGTATGTCTTCCCGACATCACCTAGATGGTTTTACGCGTGGCCGTATTATTGGCAAGAATAAAGAAGGGCGAAAAATAACAGATGTTGCCAGGGAGTTCGACGTCAGCCACAGTGTTGTTTCAAGGCTTTGGAAATCATTTCAAACAAATGGAGAGTGTAGCAAACGTCACGGGGGAGGTCGTGTTCGCAGTACGACACCTGCAGAAGATCGGTACATAGTACTATCAACAAAAAGACACCGGCGCAGCACAGCTAGTGAGGTAGCAAATCAGTTTATGGCTGCTACTGGCAAGCGGATCTCCCGAAAAACTGTCGCCAGACGTTTGCATGAAGGAGGACTATACGCCCGCCGTCCTGTTGTGTGCATCCCATTGTCCAGACGTCACCGTACCGCCCGTTTGCAATGGTGCCATCAACATCGCAATTGGACTGATAACGACTGGTCTGCTGTCCTCTTCTCAGATGAGAGTAGATACAGTCTATCGTCTGATTGTCGACGACAACTGATCTGGCGTGATAGTTGTCCAGCAAACATACAGGAAAGGGACCGATATCCGACTTGTAGTGTCATGGTATGGGCTGGCATCATGATCAATGGCCGTATGTCCCTCTATGTGCTTCCAACTGGGACTATGACTGGCCAACGATACATTAATGATGATCTGCTACCTCATGTTCGCATATTCCGTGGTGCTGTCGGTGATAGATACGTTTTCATGGACGACAACGCAACATTTCATCGAACAGTCGCTGTACAGGAGTGTCTTGAGAGCGAGGATATTCAACGCCTCGTATGGCTAGCACGTTCTGCAGATCTGAATCCCATTGAAAATGTGTGGGATGCTTTGGGGAGGAGTCTTGCTGGTCGCCAATGCCCTCAAATAAACAAGGACACCCTCGTCCGTGCACTGACAGAGGAATGGGATAAATTACCCCAACAGCTGCTTGATAATGTTGTGCAAAGCATGACACGACGTGTGGAATCTTGCATCGCCCTCCATGGTGGCCATATCCCGTATTGACATCTTACGCCGGAACGTCTTCTGACGGTAATTGCATTTTTTTCACGTTTACGTATTCTGCACAAAATGGCCTGTTTGTCCCTTGAACACGTTCCAAAGCCTTCTGGATTTCAGAGCACAATAAATTGTCTTTCTTGTAATGTCCTGGCATTCTGACATTATTTTATTTCACTTGGCATCCAACCACACTTACTTTTTTATGCGCTATATAGCCGTTTATGATCCGTCCTTAGCAATTGTCCAGCAGTGTAGTTTTAATTTCAAAACATTTGTAGCTGATATATTAGTTTAGCTTGTTGTTTTGTATGAATGCAGTGACTGTCTTAGCATTTAATAAAAGCAGAACAACATTTTCTTTTTGCTTGAAAACAATCTGGAAGAAAGCACTTAAGACAGACCCTTCGTTTAGAATTATCCTTTTGATTGGATAGCCGATACAGAATGTTATTTACAGAGCTTTATTTTGGCCATTTTAAGGCTGAAACTTCGTTGCATTGTCAGTCATGTCTTAATAACGAAACGGCGTAAATACATATACATATTTCTTTAATTTTAGTTCATGATTTTTTTAACAAACTGTTAATATTTGATTTCACAAATAATCCCAAAAGCCTACAAATGATTAAATTCGCATAGTTAGAAACTTCAGGATTTTGCTTTATGTTTATCACATTATCATCCTTTCTATCCTAAATTTTTTTAAAAGTCAGTATGCTGCGTGCATATGTTTTTATAAGCGTATCTTTGTTTTGAGCAAATGTTAATGTTCGTGTTATTGAATAATACTCTCATAAAAACTTCAAACTTTCGTAATTAATTTTGTGTTGATCTTTAAGTCATCTTTTCTCCAAAGAAAATTTTTATAATATATATAGTACTGGATTCTTTTCATAATAAATGAATTTAAAAATTGAAATGCAACGTAAAGAATCTTTTTGCCCTACATGAAAAATGGCATCGATAGCAGCTACCGCTTAGAATAAATTTTATTGTAAGGAAGAGAAAGGTGTTAAGAAGTTTACGTAAAACAGACAAAACTTTTTATTGAATACAGCTAATAAAGAAGAAGTTGGCTTTTCAATATCTTCCTTCTCTATGTAAACAATCCTTCTATCCTTCACACAACTCTTTAACCGGTCATTTTCTCTTACTCACTCTCCCTCCATCATGCCCTTTTTTCTTTGTCCTTCACTTCTCTTTCTCTCTCTTTCTGAAACGACAAATCAGCAGCGTTACATTCCGTCCAGGTAGCTTAGTTGGGAGAGCAACTTACTCCGGAGTGAAGGTGCGCGGTTTTGATCACCGTCATGGACAAATTTGTGTTTTCACATTGGCGCTCGAAAGTAAAAATGGCCGTTGGGTTCTTCGAAAATGTTTGATGATTATTCCACACATCGTCTAGAGTTAACAAAACATGGTTTCTCGCTTCAGAAAAAAAAAAAAAAAAAAAAAAAAAACTAGGAAAATGATATGACGTACTACTAAGGTAAAGCACGTGTCAAGACGACAAATCTACAGCAATGCATTCCGTCCGTGTAGTTTAATTGGGAGAGTAACTTACTCCTGAGTGAGGAGGCGCTAGTTCGATCCTAGTCACGACAAATTTGTGTTTTCACATTCCTTTCACCGTCTCTTTATCTGACCACGGTCTCACTGCCTTATTCTACTTTTCTGTCGTTCTCTCCTCCCTGTAACTCTTCTCTGTTATTCTCCTTCTTATTTTTCTCTCTTACCCAATTTTATCCCGTTTTAACTCTTCATTCCTTCATGATTTTCTGATCCTCTGTCTTTTATTCCATTTCGCCCTTCACACTCTGTCTGGCCCCACATTTTCCCTAATTCCTTTTTTTCGTGCGACTCAACTCTTCTCTCACACTTTTTCTCTCTGATCCTTATTATCTTTCACTCTTTCTGAAGTTTTTTGTCACCCTTCCTTCATTGTTTACTTGTTTCCTTCTTTCAAGCTCTCTCTCTCTCCCTCTCTTTCTGCCTTTTACTCTTTTTCTCGCCTCCCTTGCTCCACCACACTCTCCTTTTCTCCTATCTCTCTGCCTCTTTATCACTGTACACTTTTGTCTTACACATATATGCCCCTTTTCTCACTTTCTCTCGTTATCACCTATCTATCTGTCTTATTCTTTCTTTCTCCTTCGATGTTTTATCTAACACTTGTCGTTTTCTAGTTCTGTCTCTCACTCTCATCTTTCTCACCCTAACCGCTCTCTCTCTCATCTCATCTCCTATTCTTTCTTTTTCCTCCACTTCAATCTCTTTTTCTTATTCTCTCTTTTCTTTCTCACTTTATTTGATCGATGTCTGTCTGTTGTTGTTTCTTTTTCGTCTTTTTCAAAGTCCGTTTTATCCCGCTTTATCCATTATTTGGGGCTTATCGCCTAAACGCATCTCTCTCTTTCTTCTGCTCTTTATCTTCTACTCCCCACTGTCCTCTTACAATTTCTTCTCTTTGTGTCTTCTTGACCCTCGCGCTTCTCATTTGATAGTAGGCAAATGCTGGAAAATGTATCATTAAAGCACGGCTTTAATGTTTCAAACGATCGACAGAAACAAAATATTATCGTTCAGAAGAGAAAATGCATGTTTTTCTTTTCTTTTCGATTAAAACATAAAGGTGCAATACATTGTCGTTTGTCGATGAAAACACGCAACAAACATCTTCGCTTAAGCCATTTGGCGAAAATATAGTATATGTTTCTTTGCATTGACACACTTTCTAAAGCAGCGATGGATAGTCATCAAGTATATGGGTGTTTATTCTTGAGAGAAGACCGCAAAACACCTGGTGTCGTACAAGAAAGGTGACAATAGCTGCCGAGTGGTACAAAGAAATGGGAGGAATATTAAAGATGCCTGAATAGATCGAAACGGGGGCGGCTGTTAGCGTATGTTTCCTAAGGGATAGGCTCATTAGAAGTGTCAAACACGACAACAGAACAGAAAAACGGAATCTATTGCGTTCTTAAGTTCGGTTTCGTAGAATTCAGTTCACCTATTTTTTTTTCTCTGCCACCAAACCAGGAGTTTTCTATTTCTACGCAGTTTAATTTTTTTAGGTAATAAACGTAAGAAATGTTACGAAAATAACTGACCTGAACCTAAAAAATCGGCGTAAATAAATATTTTCTTAATACATTATCGTCCTTCGTTCCAATCCCGGATGACAATGGCTCTGTTTATCGATTTTTGATATCATCCTTTCAGTGGAGTTAATGTAGAGAGCTAGTTTCTGTTAATCTTTTTTAGCATTTGTCTTGTACAAAAAAGTAAATACTTAAGGTAGCACTTTGTTCGTCTGCCTGTGTCTGAACGCCATATCTCTGCAACTATTTGTTCAATTAGAAAGTTCTTTTGGCATTGAGAAGTCCGAAATGTGAGAACGATGATCCTTGTTTTCCTGCCATTTCCCGATGCAGAACCTTGCCGCTAGAGGGCGTAAATACAGATGCTATGAAATTCGAAAAACATTTTATTCCACATCTTTGATTCTAAATATTCTACTGAAAAAATTCTTCATTTCTTTTGATAACATTTATTATAAAAACCATTTGAGATAGCGTTTCATTTTCAAGTAATACACAGTTTTTCCGCTAGGAAGCGTAAAGGTAAATTGCGATATATCTGATAACCCTGCTTCTAAAAGTCTGATTAGAGAAATATTTTTGCATCGGATAGAATTTCTGGTGAGAAACGTTCTGCATATAGTTTCCAATTCTGGTGAAGAACTGGTTTGCCACTAGTACGAGTAGCATAAACGTATTTTTATGTTTTCCGATGTAAGCAACATCTGCGCTTCTGAAAACTCCATTGAAAAAGTTTCTTCCCGGTCAGATACCCTTCAAAACGGGAAATCTTTTGCATATATTTTCTGGATAAATAATACAATTTTTTCGCCAGAGAGCGTTGATGTACATGATACTGTTCTCGATTTATCTACTTCTAACTGTCCGATTTGAAAACTCCTTTCTTTGTCGGACAGCAAATCTCATGCGGAAGGATTTGAATATAATTTCTAAATTTTATAAAGGTTATAAGTTAGTCACTAGGGGCAGTGTTTTCGTTTACATCATATTTGCAGCACTATTTACGCGTCTAAAAACAAAACTGAAAACAAATCCCATTTTGGTTAGATATACTAATTACGAGAGTATAAAATGCATATTTTCTGCCAAAAATAATACACAATTTTCCCGCTCGGGGGCTCAAATATTTAGTTCGTTTATCTCGATATCTCTGCTTCTAAAAGTCCGATTAAAAACATTATTTCAATGCCGGATACCAATCACCTTGTGGAGCATATCGCATGTATTCGTGGGTTGTTTGTAAGTCACATCTCTGGCGTGGGTTGTTTGCAGCTTATAGTTATGGCGTTTTTAGCGCTGGGTGGTATTTAACAGAAATACACGCTTCATTTGCATTTCTGTTTGCAGCTGTATCTCCGCTTCTAAGAATCCTATTGAATAATTTATTTTTTAATGCACGTCCTTCGCTACAGTGACTATTGGGAACCTTGTCCTCTTTAAATAATGCATTTTTTTTGCTAGGGGTGCGCGCGTCAAAACCTTTTTTCGCTGTAAGTGCCTCTAATTGTCGGATTTGAAAAGAATAATTTTCGCGTACTTTCTACTTTTCCATTACTCAAAATTTTACGTCCAGAAAACGTCAAAACATGTTTTCATGTGAAAGACGTTATTCGATTCTAAAATTTCCTTAGAAAATTCCTTCTTCGGTACGATGCTATTACGAATAGTACTTTGCACCCATTTTCTTCTTTAAGTAACGCACAGCTTTTTCGCTAGGGCGAGTAAAGTTATATCACGTTATACTCTATAATTTTTTCTAATTGTTCAATTTGAAAATCAATTGTGCCTCTGATATCTTCCGCTATGAGAAAGTTTTTGCTTACAATTCGTTCATTTTCGGTAAAACTCTTTTCAGCTGGTAGTGGAAATAAATAATTATTTCGGTTTGTGGTTGTGGTTGTTTTAATTATTGTAAAAATGTCTTGTGTGTTTTTAATCGGTGCCATTCACTATGAATAACCCGCTCACACTGAGTTTTCTAAAAATCTTCTGTGAAAAATTTGTTTCGTGTTTGAAAGGTTTCAAAAGATATGCTCATTACAACCGAGAATTCGGTGTCATCTTTCTTGTTAAATATAATTATCGTTAAACTAAAATAAATACAATACGACGGTATTTCAAAACGTTTGTATCGTGAAACGTACAGAGAAGCTATACTAGTATGCGTCCATCTTTTTTTAATTTTCGAAATGGTCCCCTGCCACTGCAGCTCATTTCTGACATCGATGCTCTACTGCGTTGATTCCGATGAAGAAAGCAATCTTTATTTTGGTCTTCCAAACACACACACACACACCGAGCTTCAACCGCCTCAGATTCATGTTGACTAACTTTTTTTCGTATGCTTTCGTTTTTAGTTCTTAAATCACGACCACATCAGCGTAGTCTTGCTTTTTAGGCTCTCTTTGAAATTTTTGTTGCTTAAACTGTCGCCTTTAATCGTCTCGTTTCCAATTCTCAAAGCATGGCCATACCAGCCCTATCGAGCTTATTTGGCCTCCTTTGAAACTTATGTCACTTCAACTGCTTCCCTTATCGTCTCATTTCTAATTCTGAAAACATGTCGACACTAGCGCAGTCTCTCTTCTCCGCCTTGCTCTGGAACCTCTATCACTTAAACTGTGGCTCTTATCCTCTCATTCAGAGTTCTCAAAAAATGTCACCATCCCAGCATAGTCTTGCTTCTCGGGCTTTCTTTGAAATCCTCTGTCTCTTTAACTGTTGCCCTAATTGTCTCATTTGTAATTCTGAATGACCATACCACCGCCATCTTGCTTCTTGATACTTTCTTAAGACATCGGTCGCTTTAACACTCTTATCGTCTCATTCCTAATTCACAAAACATACTAGGGCGCACTTGTTTCATTGAAACCTCTGTTACTTTAACTGTTGCCCTTGTCGTCTGATTTCTAATTTTCAAAACATGGCCATACCAGCTCAGTTTTTCGTGGGCCCGCTGTGAAATTTCTATCACTGTTGCCCCTATGCTTTTATTTCTTCTTCTGCTCTTTCTGATGACACCAGACATACACCTTAGTATCTTCATTTCATCAACCTTTTCCCGCTAATACTTGGTCTTTGGACTAGCATTGGCACTGTACTACATCACAAATTTTACTTCTGCCTTAAAAATTCAACTTTTCAGTTAGATTGTGATCCTTCTATTACAGAGTATACATGTTTTTCTTCTCGAGCCGCTATGATTGCACTCTCTGTTCGTTTCTTTCTTGAGATTCCCATCTTTTCTCTGCAGCTATTCTAGGTACACTCACGGACAATTAAATTTGCGCACCTAGAAGAAAACATGCTACAACCGCGAACCTTTGCAAATAGCTAGAGTGCGTACTGGTATGCAAATGATTCACATTTGGTGCAATTGCGCATGACCGCACACCCTGTGGTGGCGCTGCAAGCACGAACCGACAACCTTATAAACCGGCCTGTAGTCCATGCCTCATGAAAGCGAAAAGCACTGGCCCACGCAAGCAAGAGTATAGAGTGACAAGAATGCCGGGTAGACGCCAGAGACGTCGATTTACGCAACTTACTGACTTTGAGAGAGGCTTGATCTTCGGTCTGAAAACCGCAGTGGTCTGCTCGCCGTATAGCCCGTCACGTGACGGTCGGACTGTGTTGTGATCAGTGGACACGTGACGGCACTGCCACACGGCGGAGCGGCTCCGGACGGACCAGGAGGACCACCGGTAGAGGAGATCGACAGATCGTGCGCCAGGCACAAACGGATCACACGAGGACCCGGTCCACTATACAGGCAGATGTAGTGGCTCATGTGTACCCACGAACCATTTTCCGACGCCTCGCGAAATCGAATGCTCTATCTCAGCGCCTCTTACGTGTGCTGCCATTAACATCGGAACATCGCCGGCTCCGTTTGCAGTGGTCCCAATACAGAGCGAAGTGGAACACTACAGACTGGTGACGTGTGGGGTTTAGCGATGAGTACCCCTTTGTTTTGGGGACAGATGATAATCGTGTCCTGGTGTGGAGGTCCCCAGGTCAACGGCACAAGCCCAACCTCGCTATCGAGCGCCACACCTCCTCCACAGCAGACATTATGGTCTGGGGAGCCATTGCCTACGATTGCCGATCAGCTCTAGTTGGGGTACGTGGATCATTGACAGGTCAGCTGTATGTGGATGAGATCCTACGGCCCCAGGTGCTCCCACTCTTGGCCGGGATTCCAGGTGCTCTATGTCAGCACGATAATGCCCGCCCGCACACGGCTCGGGTTTACCAGGACTGCCTACGTCATGTCCAGGCACTTCCACGGCCTGCCCACTCCCAGGATATGTCCCCTATCGAGAACGTGTGGGACCAGTTGAAACGTCGGCTGCCGCCGTGCCGCACTATCCGGAATTAGGAGCACATCGTCCAACGCGTGTGGGCCAGTCTGCCACAGGACAACATCAGGCGTCTGTTCGCCTCCACGCCGGACCGAATTGCAGCATGTACCGCCGCACGAGATGGTTCGACGCGTTATTGAAGATGACCGGACTGCGTGCCACAGATCCCTCTGTAATTGTCCTGCAGCTCTGTTTTTGCCATCATGTGTATCGTTCACCTGTATGATCACGTCCATAAAATTTCAGTTCAATCCGATGCTTTTTTCTTGGTGCTCAAATTTCATTGTCCGTGAGTGTATTTGAATCTTGGAAACTGAAATCTCGATTTTATTTTCTCCTTCTTCATTTCAGGACTGTCTTAGTTCTGTATTGTTAAAATTCTTTCAGTAGGTTGCACCAAAACGTGGTAATGCACCAGCTGTACGACTTTTGAAGAAAAGGTAAACCATTGTATGATGCATGAAACATGCATAAACATGGTGCAATGCGTGCAACTTCGCAGCAGTTAAACTGATACCATACATACCATGGTACGAAACTGCATCATGTTTTTGCATGTTTCATGCATCACTCAATGGTGTACCTTCGACCCATAAATGACGCAGCTGGTGTAGTACTATCCTGTTAAAAAAAAACTTTTAAGTGTACTTGTATTCAGCTCTCGTCTTCTAACGCTGTTCTTCAGTTTCCCGTTCTTGCCACCAGGAGGGATTCCGATTCCTTTTTGCTCTCTGTACACAACGTCACGTCATTCCCCAAAACATGTTGCATGGCGCTATTTCCCTTTTACTCCTGCTTTTGCCACTCCTGAAACAATACCAAATAAGAATTGTTTAATTCTTAATTTTTATCTGAACTAGAACTTCAGATTGTTCTTCGTGCGTTCGGTGCATTAAATAGTGAACCACATCAGAAAAGTGGAGTTAGCACAATGCACGCATTCCAGAAAGATGCGTGTTTGAATTCATTCAGATACTCGGTCATCCTCCCTGTTCCCTATAAGAAGTTACTTTGAATGCAAAAGTAGAACACGATCTGTCATCATGATGACACAAAAGAGCGCGTGCTCAGTGTTTCTTTTTACTGAACGACCTTTCACAGGCAACGTTCATTTTTGAGCAGCATAACATTGTTTAACTCCATACAAATCCTACAAAATCCTTAGGAGTGCACAAATATTTCTGCATCGAAGTGGCGTTTAAAATTTGCTTTTTAACAGATGTGGTATCTCTCCTATTTTAGAACATAAAAACATAGAGACGCTTTAAAAATTCATGGTGTGTGTCAATGCCGATATTTATGAAGCACAGAAGGCATGGACTAAATATGCTGCTAACATGAAATAAGGAAAAAAGCTTTTCTTTAGAAAGCTAAAAGAATTCACGATCCTATCATAGATTGCCTCTCTTTCTGTGACCGCTCTGGCAATTCATATGCTCTTTTTCTGTATATAGTTTCTCTCCCTTTTCTTTTAATACATCTTGTTTGCTTTATGTAATAAAAAGAAAAATACTTTTCATGTGACGTTTCCATACACGAGTTGGGCAAAAATCCGCATGATGATCATGACGTTAGTTCTATCACCTTAAAGATAGAATGTTATTTTAATAAACTACAGAAGAGTTCAGAATGATAAGCTATTCGGGAAAGAATTAACACAATTAATCGTTTCTGATTTAAATTGAAATTAATAGAAACTAAGCGAGTACATTAATTTATTTCTGAAAAAACGGAAGAGCAGAGATGCAAATTTTAACGACTGAGCACGCGCAACGTAATTTGGCGTCAATTACTGTACAACAGCACCAGGCTCACTGATAGCCTCGGCAACCCAAAATTTTACAAAATTTTACAAAATTTTATGCGGTAACTGCATATGAAGCTCGTTAAAGAAATAGCCAGGAATTTTTTTTTTTTTTTTTTTTTTTTACGGAAGCCTTGAATGAAGTATTAAAAAAACGAATTTTTAGTGTGTTTTTTTCATTAAATACACAAATAAAACTTTTAAAAATCAGTTTCGCGGTTTTAATTTATTAAAACTGGATAACAGCTATTCCAAATGACTGCAGACCACTTGCCACAGCAATAGTCCTTGGTTTGGGATTGTAGGTTTAACGACCACCGTCAGCAACTCAATGGGCTGTAAGCAGTCGCCCGTCCCTAATTTAGGGTCACTGGCTCCAGGGAAGAGAGAGAGCCAGTGCCGGAAGACAAACACAACATCCATGCCTCACCGGGATTCGAACCTGGATCCCTTACGGACGAATGATCAGAGGCCATCGCTTAGACCACTGCGCCACCGAGGCGGCATAGCCCTTGCTCATGTATATTAAAGAAGAGAATGTGAAAGAAATATTAGTTCAGTGAATGTAATTTTATACCAGTGAAGATAAGGTGTTTTGTATTACAGTTATTTGTATTATATAACTACGCATCTTTCAGGATATAATAAACTGAAAGGCGCTTTTCATTGGGCGAAGAAACGGAGACCTGTGTCATTTTTTTGTAACAGTCAAGAAAAATAATTTACTGTGTGCAAAACATTGTGCTATTATGTTAAGTGTATTATTTAAACATTCGAGAGTAAATAGTTTAACGTGTTTTTTTATATATTCATGAGTACATAATTCTAATTTGTCGCTTATACACTGTTTGACAAAAGTAAAAGAACACCTAGAAGAGAAACACAACATTGCATTTATTGGCATACATTAGTACGGTGTCGGTTCACTTATGGCCTGAATGACCCTTCGAGACATGCTTTCGACAAGGTTTTGGAACACAACGATAGGTATGCGCTTCCATTCAGTTCATAATGCTGCCACCTAACTGCTGCTTAGTAGTACGCCTTGGTTCCAAATTTCTTATCCGGAGCTCTAATTCACCCCATAAGTGCTCTATGGGATTAAGATCAGAGCTCTATGCTGGCCAGTCCACACACGATAGGGAATTATCGGAAAACCACGGCGTAAAAATCCTTGCTTTATGGCTCGGTGCATTATCCTGCTGGTACCAACAAGGCTGGGTTCCGCAGTATTGCCACAGAGTTGGTAGGGCAGAATTGTCCATAATATCGAGGTAGACGTGCTGGATAACAGTTTTCTCCACGATAACCAATGGGCTGGGATCATACCACGAAACACACCCCCACACGAGTACACTGTAGGAGCTGGCAGTGTACTCGTGGAAAATAGTGTTCCCCGGCTGCTGCCTTACCCACACACGGCCATCAGACTGATGGATCGTGCATCTGCATTCATCAGTCCATAAGACCCGTTTCCATTGATCTACGGTCCACGATTAATGTTCTTTACACCATACTAAACGACGAGTAGCATTCCAAGTGGAGATGAAAGGCTTATGAGCAGCCGCACGACCTAACTCATGGAATGAAGTTATCCTGCGAATGGTACGTGTACATACCGAGGTTCCAGCATTTTTATTCATCTGTACACTGAGGTCTTGTGCAGTACTCCGTCGATTAGCTGTAACGACTCTCCTGGGGCCTCGACGTTCAGTATCAATGATTTTCTTTGGTCTGCCGGTATGTTTTGCTGCTTCAGGCACGCCATGTGTCGTCCACTAATTCAGTACATCCAAAACAGTTGACTTGGGCATGTTTAAAACGCCTCTCGGTTTCTCTTATGGGCAACCCAGTAGCATAACACCAAACAATCTTTCCTTTCTGAAAGTCAGTTCTCTCCAACCGCGTTCACTCAACCTCACAGTGCGATATGATCGTGATCAGCTGCAGGCTTGTTTTTATACCGTTTGCAGGTGAACTGCGCATCTTAACAACGCAGATGATCCGTTCATTTGCTTTTGAAGGGATGTCCGTTTACTTTTGTCAATATAGTGTATCTTTGCTAACTTATGTTCCGTATTTCCGTATAAATCGGAAAAGGTCATTCGTGTTTGCTCACAACGACAGTTAGGTAGTGTGAGTATGTGTGTGACCGTGAGGCATTTCAAACAGGCTGGTCTTAGTTCTCTAATTTGCATGGCATTCTTAACTCTGACGTAAGTGTTTTGTAGTACTTTGTAATGATATAAAACATACATACGCACATACATACCATTAAACTTTTCTCTGAGATTCAGAGATTATCTTCTCAAAGAAAATCTGCGATGTAAACATTTAACTGGTGAAACTAGATTTTACTTGTTGTTGGTGCACCTAATGTCTCCATCTGAGTGATGAGATGCGTTCACTCTTTCAGCATGGCCAAACCACCTAAGCATATCTTGTCACAACCCGCCGCCCCCCTCCGCCCGCATCCGTAAATACACAAACGACTCCTTATCTTTTTTGCAGTACACAGGTTTTACTGAAATGATATGAACCTAAGGCAATCATTTTAATTACACCGTCGCATTTGTGTTTCATGCAATACGTAGTGCGCTCAAAATGTTCCGAGACTAGGTACATAGCTCGCCAACAGATGGCAGTACGCGGATGCGCGAGCAGCGCTCCGGAAAAGTGACCTCCCTGAGTCATTGTGCCAAGTGGCGTCGTTCTATGAACTCCGAGAGCTGTGCTACACGATATTTGGTGACCACATGCGACCTCTGTCTAACTCTCTGATATGATTGTACGATTGACTTTACACGACGACGAGACATGACCAAGCACTGACATGCAGACCGAACAACACGTAGCTTATAACAGAAAAACGGCCGGTTTCCGGGCTGTGACGTTGCGCGATCTGATTTGTCTAGACGCTGTACGCATGCAACTATGACGTGAAAATGCTATTGTTTTTTAGCACGCCTATTGTAAAAAAAGATCGTGCTTATGTTATCGGTTTGTCCGTCCGGCCGTCTGTAGACACTATATCTCTGTAACTATTAGTCCGATCTGAAAAATTGTTTTTGCATTGGGAAACATGAAATATGCGAATTATCATATTTCATCTTTCCCCCCTTCCCCTTTTTTTTTACGATGTACAATTTGGCCGTTACATGGTGTAAATGCAGATGATGTCAAATTCAAAATACGTTTTCATCCCATATATTTACTTCTAAACATCCGATTGAAAAAATATTTTATCTTTCGATTCCATTTATGTCGAAGAGTATTGTAGGTTACGCATACATTTTCCGCTAGGGGGCGTGAAACTAAATTATGTTTTCCCCAATATCTCTTCTTCTAAAACTCCGATTTGAATTTTTTTTTTCTTCAGCGGATACAGCTCCTGATAGAAAATCTTTTGCATATGATTTCTAATTTTTCGTAAAGAATACTTTCGCCACCAGGGGGCGTAAAAGTTAATTTTTACTTCTGATGGATTTGCCATAAAATCTGAGCTTTTAAAATCTCGATTTAAGAACTTCTTTCATGGACAGATGCCACTCACGTCGATAAACCTCTTCTGAAAATTTTCTTCTTAAAATATTGCATGGTTTCTTCGCCAGGGGGCGTAAATGAATATCTTATTTTTGTCAATATCTCTGCTTCTAATGGTCCGATTTTAAAAATTATTTCTTTATTAGATACAGTTTCAGGTGTGACATGTTTTTCGTATAACTTCCAAAATTTTCAAGCAATTCATAAATTTTCCACATGGGGCGTAAAGGTAAATTGCGTTTTCCCAGATATCTCTGCTTCTAAAACTCCGATTTGGAAAATTCTTTCTGTACCGGATACAGCTCCTGACAGGAATTCCTTTGCATATAATTTCTAATTGTGGTAAAATATAATGCGTGGTTTTTCCGCCAGCAGGCAAAGGTGAATATCATATATTTGTTCATACCTCTGCTTCGAACAGTCCGATTTGAAAAATTCTTTCTGTGTTGGAGAGCGTTTGCGGTGAGAAATGTTTCTCATATAAATTCAAATTTTTCTTAAAGAACAAGTCTGCAACCAGAGGACCATAAGCTCACGATTCTATTTACAGCAATATCTGAGAGATTAAAAACCCGATTGAAAAAATTCTTTCTTCGGTCATGTACTACTGTTTTCTATACCTGTTCCACTGACTTTGAATAGCTTTGATAAATTTAATTTGCATCAAAGCGGATTCAAAAGACGTGCTCATTCCACCCGAAAATTCGGTGTCATCCTTCTTGTTGTTATATTGCATGATTAGCGTACCCTGCAAAAATCAAAGTCATAGCTCGACTCGTTTCAGATGTTCTTTTTTTTTTCCATAAACATTGAGAATATCCCAAACAGATATTTCTAATTACACACTCAGTGGTTTGAAGGGCCAGTAAATTACAAGTCGGTACTTAATCAAAACTTCAACGTCCATGTTATCATCCAAAACTAATCACTTTAGCTATTAGCACAATGAGTCATATCATTTGCAGCATGAAACACTCTTCAAGTATATAAAGTTTGGTAACAGATTAATGCTGTAAGCTCGAAGCAATACAACAATAAATTTCTAACGAACTCTAGCCTCGAAACATCTGACTTGCAAACTCTACCCTCGAAACATCTGACTTGCAACCTCTAGCCTCGAAACATCTGACTTGCAAACTCTAGCCTCGAAACATCTGACTTGCAAACCTCTAGCCTCAAAACATCTGACTTGCAACCTCTAGCCTCAAAACATCTGACTTGCAACCTTTAGCCTCAAAACATCTGACTTGCAAACTGTAGCCTCAAAACATCTGACTTGCAAACTGCAGCCTCGAAACATCTGACTCGCAAACTCTAGCCTCGAAACATCTGACTTGCAAACTCTAGTCTCGAAACATCTGACTTGCAACCTCTAGCCTCAAAACATCTGACTTGCAACCTTTAGCCTCAAAACATCTGACTTGCAACCTCTAGCCTCAAAACATCTGACTTGCAAACTCTAGCCTCAAAACATCTGACTTGCAAACTGCAGCCTCAAAACATCTGACTTGCAAACTCTAGCCTCGAAACATCTGACTTGCAAACTCTAGTCTCGAAACATCTGACTTGCAACCTCTAGCCTCAAAACATCTGACTTGCAACCTTTAGCCTCAAAACATCTGACTTGCAAACTGTAGCCTCAAAACATCTGACTTGCAAACTGCTAGCCTCAAAACATCTGACTTGCAAACTGCAGCCTCGAAACATCTGACTCGCAAACTCTAGCCTCGAAACATCTGACTTGCAAACTCTAGTCTCGAAACATCTGACTTGCAACCTCTAGCCTCAAAACATCTGACTTGCAACCTTTAGCCTCAAAACATCTAGCTTGCAAACTGTAGCCTCAAAACATCTGACTTGCAAACTGCAGCCTCAAAACATCTGACTTGCAAACTCTAGCCTTGAAACATCTGACTTGCAACCTCTAGCCTCAAAACATCTGACTTGCAAACCTCTAGCCTCAAAACATCTGACTTGCAACCTCTAGCCTCAAAACATCTGACTTGCAACCTCTAGCCTCAAAACATCTGACTTGCAACCTCTAGCCTCAAAACATCTGACTTGCAAACTCTAGCCTCAAAACATCTGACTTGCAAACCTCTAGCCTCAAAACATCTGACTTGCAACCTCTAGCCTCAAAACATCTGACTTGCAAACTCTAGCCTCAAAACATCTGACTTGCAACCTCTAGCCTCAAAACATCTGACTCGCAAACGCTAGCCTCAAAACATCTGACTCGCAAACTCTATCCTCGAAACATCTGACTTGCAAACTACACCGATGAGTCATTACATTATGACCATCTACCTAATAAGTTGTAGGACACCCTTTAGCTGGCAAAGCAGCGACCACTCCCCTAGGTACAGATTCAATGAGGCGGCGATAGGTATCCTGGGGTATCTGGTTCTATATTGTCAACAGCAAGTCCTCCAGTTCCCCGTACACTTCAGGGTGGTGGTGATTTAGCTCGAATCCGCTTTTCCAAGTCGAACCGCAAATATTCGATTCGGTTCATGTCAGGTGAATTTAGAGGCCAGGGCATTAACAGAAAGTCACCAGCATTCCTCGAACCACTCCTTGGAGATTCTGGCAGTGTGGCATGGTGCATTATCTTGTTGGTAATGCTATCACCAGCAGGAAAGATAGTTGCCATGAATTGGTGAACTCTGCCCCCCACGATGTTCAGATACCTGACAGCTGTCAGGGATTGAGCTATTGTGATAATGGGGCCTAAAGGGTCCCAAAAAAAAAACATCGCCCACAGCATAACACCGCAGCCACCGGCCTGTTTTCCGCCCAACAGGGCATCCAACTGCTATAGCCTCCGTTGGTAATCGGCGTATCCGCGCTCGGTCGTCTACCTGATGCACAAGGAATCTTGATTCGTCAGACCAGGCCACTTTCTTCCAATCATCCACGGTCCAATCTCGATGATCTCGAGCCCATTTCATGCGTTGTTAGCGATGACGTGCAGTGAGCATGGGAACCTGTCTGGGTGTTCGGCTACGCAGGCTCATGCGCAGAAGGTTGCGATGAACTGTGTGCTGTGACACATTGCCCTTATCACCACTACTGTATCTGCGGGTGATTTGTCGCACTGTGAACCTGCCGTCGCTGTTAGCAATGTGCGAAAAGTCTCCGCTCCTCTGTGGCACCAATGAGCTGCAAAGCATACACGGATGGACGACGGTTCGTCGTTTGATCATCTGTGCACCACTTTTGATACGTACTCACTACAGCGGCACATGAACAACCCACAAGACGCGCCGTTTCCAAGATCGTAGTACCGAGGTGTCGCGCCATCACAATTTGTCCTTTATTCAAACTCCGATAAAACGGCAGATTTTCTAATTCTGACTGCGAACACTCTACTAACCGAAAACCGGCCCACGGGTTGTATATATATATATATATATATATATTGCTCTGGGAACTTCACCTGCGCCACCGTTCGGTCTCCAGGCGCACTTTTTTCTCTAGACTGGGGGTGGTCATAATGTAATGGCTCATCGGGGTATATATCTAAGAAACAGCGCTTTAACAGAAATCAAGAAGTATCTGACCAAAGCCAACTCGAACCCGCCCACCGGTGGCGCAGTGGTTTCAGTGATGGCCTCTGATCATTCGTCCGAAAGGGACCGGGTTCGAATCCCTGTGAAGCATGGATGTTGTGTTTGTCTTACGGCACTGGCTCTCTTCCTTCCCTGGAACCAGTTGCCCTAAATTAAGGACGGGCGACTAGAACCAGTGGCCCTAAATTGAGTCGCTCAGTTGCTTACGGTGGTTGTTAAACCTCCAATTAAAAAAAAAAAAAACACCCACCTTGAAAACCAGTGAACATACCTACCGCGCAAACGTCATTCTTATCTGTGTTTTTCTCATTCGTCATTTTACTCCCGACCTCATTTCAGGTTACCACAAGACATTCAGTCGAGAGAGAAAATGCGGTATTAAGTTTTGAAAATGCTTAAGAAGAACGAACTAAGATAGATACCGGAACTAAGAAGGAAAGTTACATTAAAGTATACACTGAAGTGCCGGAAAAACTGGTACAGACGAGCTTATGCAAAATACATAGCAATTTCACCCATGCGCGTACTCGGTTGGGTCCGCCAGTTCGTATATAAAGCGATAGACATCCTTTGCAGCTGTCAGAGCTGTTTTCGGCATGAGAATGACAAGTAATAACGATTTAAGCGATTTTCAACGCGGTGTCATAGTTGGCGCTCGTGAGATGGGCCATAGTATTTCAGAGGTAGAACGAAGTTCGGATTTTCACGGACGACCAGTGCAAGGGTGTACCGTGACTACAGGAATTCCGGCAAAACCTCCAACCTACGATACCAGTGTGGCCTTAAAAAGACATTGGATAAACGTGACCTTTGTCGGCTGTCAAGAATCGTTTCACGCGATAGGCGTGCAACACTCTCTCAGGTATCATCGGAATTTAATGCTGGAGTCTCAACAAGCATCAGCGTCTGGACTGTGCAACGTACCCTGCACGATATGGGCTTTGGAAGACGACGCCCAACTCGAATCCCCTTGATGGGTGCATGATACAGAGCTATGTGCATCGCTTGGGCACGGCAACACCGCCACTGGACACTTGATGACTGGAAACAAGTAGCCTGGTCTGACGAGTCACGTTCCCAACTGTATCGGTCAGATGGAAGGATTCATATGTGGCACAAACCCCACGAAGCCATGGATCCCGCCTGTCAACAGGGAACTGTACCGGCTGGTGGGAGGTCCGTAATGGTATGAGGTGTGTTTAGCTGGACTTCACTGGCACCCCTGGTACATCTGCAAACGTCTGTAATCGGCCAACGCTATGAGCGCATCCTTTCTGACGAGATACACCCGTTCATGTCCTGCATTCATGCTTTTGGATTGGGCCTGTTCCAACAGGACAATGCACCTTCACACAAATGTCGGGGCGCCACATAATGGTTAGAGGAGCATTCATCTGAGTTTGGGGTGTTGTCATTCCCACCCAAATCCCCAGATCTGAACGTGATAGAACACATTTGGGATTCCATGCAACGCGCTATCGAATACAGGAATTCGAGACCTCTGAATACACCCGAGTTGTGGAAAGCTCTGCAGGAAGTATGGTGTGCATTGCCTGCAGCATATTTCTAGAAGCTAGTGGAGTCCATGCCCCGTCGTATTTCTGCAGTCCTGCGCTCCCGTGGAGGACACTAAGTACGTATTAGACTGGTGCACTAGTTTTTCTGGCAATTCAGTGTACGTTAGAGGAGTAACTTGCAAAAATGACTGCAAAACTGAAGCTTGTTAAACGACAAGTCCGTTAATAATTATCCCCTTGTCTTCCCAGATCAACGATTTATATACGCCCCCCTCCCTCTCTCATCTGCGCGTGTAGTTAGAGACGTTGATTTCCCGCTAGTATAGTAGACTGATTTGGACATGGGTTCTAGTCCTGGACGAAGCATGAATGGTACATTTTTTTTCATATCTCTCTCTCTTTCTCTGTTCCCTGGAACCGGGAGCTCTAAATTAAAGACGAACAACCAGTTATAGCTCTTGAGTTGCTCGTGGTGGTCGTTAGTTGCTTTCCCCTCAAATAAAAGAAAATAAAGACATTCTGCAATATTGCATTGAAGAGCTTGGAAGATATGTTGTCTTCTTGGTTTACTCCTTTTCTTAATTTCACAAGTGCTGAGACATTCTGCGATGTTCCATTGAAGATTTTGGAAGATATGTTGTCTTTTTGGCTCAGTCCTTTTCCTAATTTCATAAGTGCTGAGACATTCTGCGATGTTCCATTGAAGATTTTGCAAGATATGTTGTCTTCTTGGCTCACTCATTTCCTTAATTTCACAAGTGCTGAGACATTCTGCGATGTTCCATTGAAAATTTTGGAAGATATGTTGTCTTCTTGGCTCAGTCCTTTTCCTAATTTCACAAGTGCTGTGACATTCTGCGATGTTCCATTGAAGATTTTGGAAGATATGTTGTCTTCTTGACTCAGTCCTTTTCCTAATTTGATAAGTGCTGAGACATTCTGCAATGTTCCATTGAAGATTTTGCAAGATATGTTGTCTTCTTGGCTCACTCATTTCCTTAATTTCACAAGTGCTGAGACATTGTGCGATGTTCCATTGAAGATTTTGGAAGATATGTTGTCTTCTTGGCTCAGTCCTTTTCCTAATTTCACAAGTGCTGAGACATTCTGCGATGTTCCATTGAAAATTTTGGAAGATATATTGTCTTCTTGGCTCAGTCCTTTTCCAAATGTTTATAAGTGGTGCGTACTCTGATAGTAGAACCCTTGTAGTTTCACTTTCGTAGATATTGTTAAATCCTTTTTAACTATATTACTCAAATTTGTGAGTTCGAAACTATAAAAATCAGTATAAGAGCTGAACTAATAGCAAATTTCAACTGTTTCCATCTGCATTCAAGGCTGGCTTCATTTCGATTCATTCGGTACAAAAATTGTGGAATAGCATCGTTTACAACAGGTATAAAATTTCAGCATTTCCCGAACGACAGAATATTTTTGCTTCGTGTTTAGCGCCTCCTTTTCTTACGTCAAATTATACACTATTTCTGAGCTTTTACTAAACGAGGACGACATAGTGTGTATTTTTAGCGGGAAAATTTCCTGAATATCTGTCTCAATGTCAGGAATTTTGAAGCTTGCAAACTTTGAAATTCATAGACTTGCAGCGAATGAAATGTGTTAAAATATTTAACAGCCAGTCACTTAGAATGCATTGAAAAATTCCGTAAATAAGGGATGTTTATTTTCAACGTGAATGTAATAAATAATTCATTCGGTGCGCAAAAAGGATAAGCAGACCCTGCCTTTTGCTATTCCTATAGTTCTACTATTAATTTGACATCGGAGTGCTACAATGAGGCAGCGATTCATCGCCGTTTTTTTATATACTACTTTTTTATCTCACGTACTTGCTTTGAACGCAGTGTGTATTAATTACTTCTCGTTTTGTGATAGGACTTATTAATACATAATACAATTCAATTATTACAACATTCATTATTAATAAAGGTGGGGAAAAGCGTTCAGTCATGATCAAATTTATGATCGTTCGAGTCATGTTTGGGGGCACGATAATATTACTTAATTCACTGTAGCACGGACAGATATGGATTTTGAGTTTTCATTTCCGTTAAATGAAGACAAATAAAAAGGGAAGATCGATACAGCATGAAGAGGCTCTGAGGAAGGGGCAACAATAATTTATTTTAGTAGGAGAACTGTATATAAACTTCTTGTCAGTCAAATCAAACCGTTATTCAGGTAATTACAATGAATGAATGTCATGCGTGCTTTTGAGATAACTTTGACACTTTCAATTCCGTGCCTTAAAATTTACACTACATGTCGTCAATTTGCGTCTGAATAGAGTAAACAGAAACAAAAAATTCACATGCGACTGACTTACGCTTGATTCCCAAATTTATTAAAAGTATACATTTAAAGAATTCAAAACTTGCATCTTTGCTCAGAAAATTATTATAAACCAGCAGTCAGTTGTACTGACTATTTAAAAACAAAAAAAGATGGCACCGAATTTTCGGGTGTTGTGAGCGAGTATTTTGAACCCTTTTCGAATACTTCAATGTTGAATGTTTGGAGAAAAAAATCGGCCAAAAAGAAAATGCTATTATGCCAACTGGTGGAGAAATTGCGCATTATTAAAAATACACAATGTGTACAGCTTCTTCAGAGCGAATAAATCTAGTTGTCAAAATTATTTTTTTAACCGCATGTCCAGGATCGGAAAAAACATGCAAGTAGATATAACTGTATAAATTAAATACTCTTAACTGAATCAGACTGCAGTATTAAAATATGATATTTATTTACAATCCTAAAAACAGTAAAATAGATTTAAAATGGGCTAGATATTTCGCGACTACATTAGTCGCATCTTCAGGCCCAAGCAAGTGATGATACTGAAGCGAGTGGTAAGATTTTTATATTTCCAAAACCTCCCCAGAAGGCATTAGTAAACAGTTCCACTGTTGCCAGAGAGCAAAGTTGTACTTACCGGGATATAACATTTTCAATCAGCACTTCAATATTACTAGACGTGGAAGTGCCGATTTAGTACCGATTTAGCACCTGGACGTGGTAGTGCCGACTGAAAATGTTAAATTCCGGTAAGTACAATTTTGCTTTCTGGCAACAGGGGAACTGCTTTCTGGGGTGGTTTGGAACTATAAAAATCTTACCACTCGTATTGTCACTTGCTTGGGCCTGAAGATGCGACTAATGTAGTCGCGAAAGATCTAGCCCATTTTAAATATCTTTTACTGTTTTTAAGGAATGTTAATAAATGCCATGTTTTAATATTGCAGTCTGATTCAGTTAAGGTGTTTAATTTAATGCGTGCTAAGACAGTTTTTAACGATACGTTTCTTCTGAATTTATCAGCACGAAGAAGAAAGAATACTATATTAGATATAACTACTTATGCTTCTTAACGGCAGAAATGTGTATACGAAAAATATCAAATTGAACACAAAACGTTCCTCATTGTGGAAGATATCCGAGGAAAAAAGAGGATTTTTTAATTCGAACAACTCAAGGATAAGGAGAAAAACAGCACAAAGTTTTGACCCATCCTAGGACTTTTTTGTTACGTTCCTTTATGAACGGTACATCAAAACCTCCAAGTTTCTTTAGAAACTTTGACAACGGCTGTCACTGAGTCAAAGATAAATAAGAAGCCACGACCAGAGTAAAGTCTTTGTGGTGCGGCCGTATGACGATATAGTGCTTCAATTTAGATTTCATGTTATCTTAATTTTAAGAGAGTAAGGATATCTGTTCGTCGAATAAGTGTTAAAGCTATTTCTACGAGATTGATATTGGATAATGTGATTAAGTGCACGGACCCAGGTAGCATTGCCTTGCTATTTAACGTAGCCCTAACACTGAGTCTTCTATTCTTAAAAGACGGTGGTTTAGCATTGGGCATACGTTAAATTGCAAGGCTGTGCTACTTGAGAGGCACTTATAGTTGTTGAAAGAGGAATTGAGTTTGTGCGTAAACTACGTTGTGGTTCTGTAAAGTTGAGCTGTAAATCATCAACCAGCAGAACAAGAAAATTAATTAGAATTTCTGTAAGGCCCATTTCTTTTCTTTCTTTCTTTCTTTTTCTGGTCTTTTTGTTTTGTTTTGTTTGGAGGTTCAACGACCATCGTGAGTAGCTCAGTGGGCTGGCTATAAGCAGTCGCCCGTCCCTAATTTAGGGCCACTGGTTCCAGGGAAGAGAGAGAGCCCGTGCTGTAAGACAAACACAATATCCACGCCTCACCGGAATTCGTCTAAGTGGGACCCACTCAGACAAACGGTCATAAGCCAGCGTTTAGACCACTGCGTCACCGGAGCGGCGTAAAAATAAATGGTTGGAGGGTGATAAGGGTATGAACAGACCAGACAGAAGACAACATGAGGGACAAGATTAACATGTTTAGAAAAGAATGAGAACAAACTAAATGAGTAAGGATGTAAGCCCTAAGAATGCCGACGAGAAAGGAATGTGGGAAGAGGCTTCGCAAAACGTCGTAGAACTACCGTCAGTGGTACAGAAGAAGAGAGCCAAGGGTAAAGCACTTATCCAAGTTTTTTAATCCTTTGCCGGTTTGAATTTCATCATTAGTGCTGATATGATGTTACCGTAATATTTTTCGCCCTGTATAACACAATTTGGGTTAGATAGAATAACATTCGCAGAAGTTTCTACAGCAAATGAGTTGTTCAGGTTAACAACGTTTATTAGGAGCCATGTGTTAGAATAAAGTTTATCTGGTACCTCCATGTAATTAGAGTAAGGAATCTATACAGGAATAAGTCCTTTAAGTTAACGTTAACCCTTGTTTCTTTCTTTCTTTCTTTTTTTTTTTTTTTTTTTTTTTTTTTGATTTGAAGTTGTTTTTTAGCACGTCTTTTGTAAAAAAAGATCGTGCTTATGTTACCGGTTTGTCCGTCCGTCCGTCTGTAACCACGATATCTCTGCAACTATTAATTCGATTTGAATTTATTTTTTTCATTAAGAACCTTGAAATATGCGAATGATGATCCTTCATTGCGTTTTTTTTTTTTTTTTTTTTTTTGCGATGTACAATTTCACCGCTTGAGGGCATAAATACAGATGATGTCGAATTCAAAAATACATTTTATTCCACATATTTGCTTCTAAATATCCGATTGAAAAAAATCTTTTATCTTTCGATTCCATTTATGTCGAACAGTATTTTAGATATAGTTACTTTTTCAAATTACTCATAGATTTTCCGCTAGGGGGCGTAAAAGTAAATTACATTTTCCCCGATAACTCTCCTCCTAAAACTCCGATTTGAAAAATGCTTTCTTCAGCGGATACACCTCCTGATGAAAACTCTTTTGCATATAATTCCAAATTTTTGGTAAAGAATATTTTGGACACCAGGGGGCGTAAGTGTTAATTTTTGCTTCTGGTGTATTTGCCATAAAATCTGAGCTTTTAAAATATCGATTGAAAAACTTCTTTTGTGGACTGATGCCCCTCGCATCGATAAACCTTTTCGGAATATTTTCTTAAAATATTCCACAGTTTCTCCGCCAGGGGGCGTAGACGTATATCTTATTTTTGTCAATATCTCTACTTCCAGGAATCCGATTTGAAAAGCTCCTTCTTTGTTGGATTGTGTTTTCAGCGTGACATGTTTGTCATATAATTTTAAAATTTTCAAGTAATTCATAGACTTTCCGCTAGGGGGCGTACAGGTAAATTGTGTTTCTTCCTATATCTCTGCTTCTAAATCTCCGAATTGAAAATTTCTTTCTGCACTGGATACAGCTCCCGATGGGAAATCGTTTGCACACAATTTCTAATTTTTGTAAAAAAATGGTTTGGCTACCAGGGGCGTAACTCTTAATTCCCGCTTCTGATGAATTTGCAGCAAAATATGAGCTTCTAAATTCTCGATTGAAAAAAACGTCGTTTGTAGACCGATAGTACTCATGTCGACAAACCTTTTAGAAACATTTTCTTCTTAAAATAATGCATGGTTTCTACGCCAGGGGGCATAGATATATATCGTATTTCGTCAATATCTCGACTTCTAGGAGTTCGATTTGAAAAATTCCTTCTTTGTTGGATAGTGTTTCCAGTGTGACATGTTTTTCATATAATTTCAAAATTTTCAAGTACATCGTAGACTTTCCGCTAGGAGGCACAATGGTAAATTGCGTTTTCTGCTTCTAAAACTCCGATTTAAAACATTATTCCTGTATCGCATACAAGACCTGGTGGAAAATATTTTTCACATAATTTCTAATGTTTAGTAAAGAATGGTTTGGCCACCAGGGGCATAAGTGTTAATTTCTATTTCTCATGTGTTTGTAGCAAAATCTGGGCTCCTGAAAACTCGACTAATTTTTTTTTCTTTGACCGATGCCGCTCATATTGAAAAACCTATTGAGAATACTTTTTCTTAAAATAATGCATGGTTTTCCCACCAGGTGATGTAAAGTCACATCTTATTTTTGTCGATATATCTTTTTCTAAGAGTCCGATTCGAAAAATTCTTTGTGTTGGAGAGCGTTTCCGATGTGAAATGTTTCTTATATAAATGCATGTTTTTCTTAACGCATAAGTCTGCAACCAGAGGGCGTAAGCTCACGATTCCGTTTACAGCAATATCTGAGGAATTACTGTAAAAACGCGATTGAAAAACTTCTTTTTTCCGTCAGATACTATTGTTTTCGATAGACTTTGAATAGCTTTGATAAATTTAATTTGCGTCAGAACGAATTCAAAAGACGTGATTATTACACCCGAAAATTCGGTGTCATCTTTCTTGTTTTATTGGACCTGGTAGTGCAGACATGATACATATATTTCACAGCAACAAGTACAAATCATGCATGAGTTACAGCATGCCAAATGATCAATGTACACAGATATAGCCAATGTTGATCATGCAACACATTCTGAACAAGTATACATCAAACATGGATTTAATAGTATGCTAAATGACCAATGTACACAGATAACTAGTGTTGGACAAGTAACACATTGAGAGCCAGTGCCGAAAGACAAACACAACATCCACGCCACACCGGGATTCGAACCCGGTCCCAACTAGGTAGAATGATCATAAGCCAGCGCCTTAGATCACTACACCACCGGGGCGGTGTTTCATTTCTTGCTATATCGATCTCTGTGGCAGTTATATGTTAATTAATTATTTGGTGCTTAAATGACCCGGTATTCAACACAGAAACATCATATTACATGAAAACTAAAACGGAAATATAGTCTGTGATTTTCAACAAATTCAAGTATTATACTGTAGGAAGTGCATGCATGTTTGTAGTTACAATATTTCCTAATGTATACGAAAAGTTGCTCAAATACCTTGGTGTTACTGGAATTCAAGATAAGTCGCACCAGGTTTCCTTCTAGCTGTTTTATGTCTCGTTTTTTGATGATGACTTTTCTGGCAATTCTGTGTTATGAACGACTCCAGCAGCAAGTTTTAGCACTCTGTCACCGTTTCTTGAGAGCTAATTGTTAAAGGTACACTAATTCGCTGCTTGAACTACAAGGCTGTACTGTCCTCCATTGTGGAACTGTGCGAAGCTGAACGATCCCTCTCGAATATGGTGAAGAGGGAACTTATGTGATTGCCCGAAACATGTTTTAACTGGATTTCTCCACTCTTACCCCGAATGTTGCAGTGGAAGCAAAATTTTTCAGCCCTCCTCGTAATTGCTCAACCCGTTTTATTTTTATATATTTCTCATATGTCTTGTCCATTTTGTCCTTATCATGATTTAAAATGTAAAAATAAGCGTCTTCGTTTTTCATTTATAGCTTCAGCCTTGACAGCAAAACCACTGAAGTATTAGGAAACTTCCAGCTTCATGCTATCGCATATTTTCACAAAAACTTAAAAGTGTTAGCATCATATAAATGCTAAATGATTTACACCATCGTTTATATATGCAGATGAAATGGATACTTATTAGACTTTTTGTTCTTTTCGTTTTAGCTCTCCTTCATCAAGGCCTTTGAAGATCACAGACATAATTCCAAACGAGTACGATAATCTTCGAACGCCAAAAGTAGGAGGTAATTCATTCTTGTTTTAATTTTGATTTCCAAAATGCATGTGAGGTGATATCTGAAAATTTCGGGAATTGTATTTTTCTCCATCTAGGTTTTCTTAGAATAAACCTTTCAGTGGACGGTTGATGCTTTATAATGGGTTGTCCGTAAAGTCCTGAGCGTTCTGTTTTATGAGAAATGAGACATTAAACGTAGATAAAATTCGTGCAAAATAAAAACATGGAATATGTAACTTTCGTCTTGGCACGATACATAACCCAATAAATGAAATCAGAATCACAGCAGTCTAGCTGATTAAAATGTTTAATTAAAATACTATACATTTAAATTAAAATTAAAATTATGCTAGCTCTTTTAGACCAACACCTGGTCCGTCCTCAGGCTGAGAGCAAAAGGCAGCAAACGTCGAAAACTCTCGGATGAAGTACAACAGAGACAACGGCGATTGGTTTGACAGTGTCACGAGGTCTACAGAAGTACACTAGAATGTGAAGTGCCAAAGTTCTACGCAGTGTCCAAAGGATATCTCTCAACACACACGGAAGACCCGATAACACTCCTCCATGGTGTGGGTATAAACCTCGGAAGTTCATCGTTGCAACAATTAGGTGCATTGTGATATATGTAGAGGCTTTCCGTAAAATAAGTTGAGTTCATTGTTCTTGTAGATGTTAGGATCTCCGCATGGTCCCATACAAGTAAATACGTACCACCATTCACGAGTCTTGAGAGTGCAGCATTGGATGAGTATGTTTTTATGTCGTATCTGTGCTCACTGATTCTCTGTTACAGTGTCCTAGTTGTCGATCCAATATATATCCTGTCTTGTTCATTTGCCTTCATCGGGATCTTGTACACACCTGGTCTGCTTGTAGTGGGGATAATGTTCCGATCTTTCTTGATCAGAGACATGATAGTAGGAGTTTGCAGGCCAAAATCAGTATTGTGTCTTCTGCAGGGATTTTTAAGAACGTTGATAACCACAGGAAAATATCTCATTCAAGTGACATACGTAGGTCGCGGACGCTCTCTTCTCACAGTTGTGAGTGCCGACTGTCTAATCTTATTGTGCACTCAATAGACGATATCCCCCGGGGATCCATGTTCATACGCTACGGCGGCGATCTTATCCAGTTCAATTCTTCTAAGTCTATAGCTAGACGAATGGGAGTAAGCTCGTCTGAAAAGAAAATATATAAGCTGATAGTTTGTAGCACATCGTATGCAAAGAACTGAAAGGGATAAGCGTGGGTGAAGAAGACTGCTTTCTAGGGATAAGAGTGGGTGAAGAAGACTGCTCTCTGGGGATAAGCGTGGGTGAAGAAGACTGCTTTCTATAAATTGAGTATGAAAACTTGTGAATGGAATCAACACGATGCAGTAAGAAATCCAAGAAAGGAAGTGTATTATTTTGTTCTATTTCAACCGTGAAGTTGATTGAAGTAAATTTGCTTGACATAAGTAGAGTATATTGGAGTTGTGTGCTAGTTGTCGACGCTTTGCAAAGGATGCCAAGACCATTGTTGAGGTTTCCTCGTCTGTAGCAATTTTCGGGCGAGCACTACGTGGCTTGTCCTCCACAGTTCCAGTTTCTTGGAATTTGGATATCAGGTATGCTACAGTGCTGTGTAAAATTGGTGGTCTTTCTGGGTGTCGGTTGTTGAAGTCTGCGGCTATGATACGACAGTTGCGTTCCCCAGGCATCGGGATCACCTGTTCCCCCAGGCATTGGGATCACCTCAATCCTCTCCCTCTTTCGTCAATGGCATTTTCAGGTACCTGCAACAAACGGTGGTATGTAAATGGCGAACTAAAATGTGTTAATTGCGAACCAAGGCCCATGACCGATATATGTAAATTCCGAACCGACTTCTCTGAACATCTGCTGGAATTACCTAAGCTAGCTCGTCTGTTTTGATTGCTTTGCTTTACATATAACTTTTGTTGTTCGACATGTTTTACGATGGAAGTGACGCTCTCTATCTCTGAAAAAGGGAAAGATTTGTTAATCGTAGACGCTTACACTTACCGCAAAATAAAGATATTTTCGTGAATACAATAAAATAAGTACAAATGTACATATACTAAATATGGAACATCACAGAAAAAAAAATTTACATTGGCCCTGCGCAAAGATGAAAAACTAGTTTTGCTCTTTTCGTGAATAAAATGAATACAAATATATATAAGTACAAATATATTAAATATTGAACAACACAGAAAAAAAAATTAACATGGCCCCTCCGCAAGGATGACAATCTAGTTTTGTTGTTTTCGTAAATACAATGAATTAAGTACAAACGTGCATATATTAATTATGGAACATCACAGAAAAAATTAACATGGCCCCTGCGCAGGGATGACAATAGCTTTATTGTTTTCGTGAATACAATGAATTAAGTACAAATGTACATAACCATCACAGAAAAAAAAAGCATCACAGAAAAAAACTGACATGGCCCCTGCGCAAGGATGACAAACTAGTTTTGTTGTGTTCGTAAATACAATGAATTAAGTACAAACGTGCATATATTAATTATGGAACATCACAGAAAAAAATTAACATGGCCCCTGCGCAAGGATGACAAAATAGTTTTGTTGTTTTCGTGAATACAATGAATTAAGTACAAATGTACATATACTAAATATGGAACATCACAGAGAAAATTAACATAGCCCCTGCGCAAGGATGACAAACTAATTTTGTTGTTTTCCTGAATAAAATGAATTACTTACAAATGTACATATACTAAATATGAAACATCACAGAAAAAATTAACATGGCCCCTGCGCAAAGATGATAAACTAATTTTGTTGTTTTCCTGTATAAAAGGAATTACGTACAAATGTACATATACTAAATATGAAACATCACAGAAAAAATTAACATGGCCCCTGCGCAAGGATGACAAACTGGTTTTGTTGTTTTCGTGAATAAAATGAATTACGTACAGGTAAGGAGAAAAGAAGAAGATCTCATTGAACTGAAAAGTGGACATCTCTTCTGCCATCGTGGGACAGATACTAGCAGAACGTAGTGGTGTTGGATTTATAATAAACAAGAAACTGAAGGATAAAGTTGTAGAAGTTGAAAGTTCCTCTGACAGAGCTGCACGACTCGTTATCCAACCCTCGAGAAGATACCAGGCCCAGATGATTCAAGCTTATGCACCCACCACAAGTCACCCTGAAGAAGAAATTGAAGAATTTTATGAGGAAATTCGGAATCTAAATAACAAAGGCAAATAGCACTTGAAGATCATTATGGGTGATTTCAATGCAAAAGTATGGCAACAGCAACAGAATGAAATTTCGGTTGATAAATTCGGTTACGGGAATAAAAATCAACGTCGAAATACTCTCCTAGAATTTGCAGAAGCAGAAAGGTTTTTCATCATGAACTCCTTTTTCAAGAAAAATCCACACAGGAAATGGACATTGAGACATCCGAATGGGACGACAAGTGAAATTGATTTTATTATGTGTAACAAAAAATTTGTCATAGAAGACTGCAGTGTGCTAAACAAGTTCAACACAGGTAGTGACCATAGATTGGTGAGATGTAAGATGCACCTCAACACTAAACTGGAACGTGGCAAGCTCATAAGACAAACAAAATGTATTGACATAACCAACCTTAAAAAACACCATAATACCTTCAAATTGGAACTGAAGAACAGATTCTCTGCTTTAGAAGGCCTAACATCGGAAGAAGTGGATATTTCTGAAGTTAACAGAAAAGTAACCAAAGCTCTTATCGAAACAGCAACAAAAATAAGTGGTGCTAAGAACAAGTTACATATGAAAACAATTTCAGGAAAAACAAAAATGTTGATGCAAAAGAGAAGGGAAATGAGGACAAATAAAGACGTAACTTGCAACGTGGAATATATAGAGCTATGCAAGACAGTGCGAAAAGGTATCACTGAAGACATAAGGAAATTCAATTGTGAACTAGTGAGGAAAGCAGTTGAAAACAACCAGAGCCTGAAGATAGCAAACGGACATCTCAGTATGGGAAGAAAACAGATTATGGCACTGAGAAAAGAAGATGGTTCTGTAACAAGAAATAGAAGCGAAATTTTGACAAGGGTGAAAGATTTCTATTCAAAACTATATGAAAGGAATGATACATCTATTCCAGACATTAAGACAGGTACCAGTGCCAAAGTCTCTCCAATCCTCCCTCCAGAAGTTACATATGCAATTAAGAACATGAAACGGGGAAGAGCGCCAGAAAAAAATGGAATACCGTGGACATTACGCAAGAAGCAAGTGGAGAAATCGAGACTACTCTCGCCCAAATTTTCCCCAGATGTCTTAATGAAGGTAACATTCCTGAGGATTGGAACAGTGCTACAATGATCCTGCTACATAAAAAAGGTGCCATTGAGGATCTCAGTAACAACAGACCTATCAGCCTCCTATCAGTGGTTTATAAAATCTTCACTAAAGTTCTTTCACACCGTTTGAAGGTGACAATGGACATGGCTCAACCAAGAGGACAAGCTGGATTCAGGAGTGGCTATAATACTGTGGTTCATATCCATGAACTGAGAGAACTAATTGAAAGAACAAGAGAATATGAACTCCCATTATGCATGGTTTTTATTGACTATGAAAAAGCCTTCGATTCCGTGAAACCATCAGCAGTAACAATAGCTTTGAAATCCTGCGGTATTGAAGATGCATACAGCATTATTAATAACATCTATGAAAATGCAACTGCAAAGGTTCGGATATTTGAGGATACAGCACAAATAAGAATTGGAAAGGGAGTGAGACAAGGTGGCACCGTATCTCCCAAGATCTTTAACGCCACATTGCAAAATGTCTTTCAATAATTCAACTGGGAAAACAAAGGGATAAAGATTAATGGAAATTACTTAACTCATCTTCGTTTTGCTGATGACGTAGTCATCTTTGTAACTACCCCTTCAGAGCTGCAGAGTATGATCCAAGAACTTGCTGACAAGAGTAAAGAAGTGGGATTAAAAATGAACTTTCAGAAGACAAAAGTGATGTAGAATGCTTTTACAAGAAACGAAGATTTATCGATTGACGGAGAAAATCTTGAGACAACTGATTCCTACATTTTTCTTGGGCAGCAGATATCGAGTGAGGGTCATATTGATGAAGAAATTAATCGGCATATAAAACTTGGATGGAGAGCTTTTGGAAACAACAGTACAATATTTATGAGCAGTATGCCATTATGTTTAAAAAAAATGTTTAATCAATGCATCATGCCATTGCTTACGTATGGAGCAGAGACATGGACCTTAACTAAAAAAGGCATACAAAGACTGCAGACAACTCAAAGCAGCATGGAGAGATGCAGGCTTGGTGTAACCAGGAAAGGTAAGAAGAGGAACTTATGGATAAGGAAAATGACAGGAGTGGATGACATCATGACCAGAGTGAAATCACTGAAATGGCAATGGGCTGGACATGTTGCCAGAAGAACGGACCACCGATGGACAACCGAAATTTTAGAATGGATTCCGAGGGACAGGAAGAGACCCAGAAGAAGACCCCATGGGAGATGGAAGGATGAAATTCAAAAGTATGCTGGAGTGACATGGAAGAAGCAAGCCCAAGACAGACAATTGTGGAAGAAATTTGAGGAGAACTTCATCCAGCAGTGGATTGATAATGGTTTATGATGATGATACAGTATATAGACCACATGGGAGATGGGTGTTTGAAATTCGAAAGTATGCGGCAGTAACATGGAGGAGACGGGCACAAGACAGACTGTTGTAGAACAAACTTGGGGAGACCTTCGTCCAGCAGTGGATTGATAATGTTTGACCTTTATGATGATTATATATATATAAATATATATATATATATATGTACGTATATACACTGAGTGGCCATTATTATGACCACCTCCTCAGTACTTCGTTGGGCCACCTTTTGTCTTTAATACTGCGTCGATACTTCGTGGCATGGGCTTCACGAGATGTTGATAGGTGGTTTGTGGAATCTGCGACCATGTTCTATGAATAGCACTTTCCAGGAGTGTGAGATTGCAGCGTTGTGGATCCAGCTGTCTGATGGCTTGTTCAACTTCACCCCACAAATTCTCAATGGGGTTGAGATCTGGGGATTGTGAGGCCACCTAAGCAAAGTAAACTCCCCGGCATGTTCCTGAAACCAATCCTGTATAATACGAGCACTATGGCAGGACCCATTATCTTGTTGAAAGTAGCCATTGCCATTGGGATTAACCATCCACATGACAGGATGCACTTGGTCCGCAACGATGTTTAGATATGATGTACCAGTCAGACGTTGATCAACACGAATTAAAGGGCCCAAAGCATGCCAGGAAAACATTCCCCAAACCATAACGTTGCCTCCACCAGCTTGAAGGGTTGTATGCATTTGGGGTCCATACTTTCCTGCTGTTTCCGCTAAATTCTCACTCGACCATCGGCATGGTGCAACTGAAAACGTGATTCATCGGACCACATAATTTGTTTCCAATTATCGACTGTCCAATCTTTGTGCTCCTGTCCGAACTGGTGACGTTTTTTCTTGTTAACTGTAGACAGCAAAGGCGTTCGAACAGGCCTTCGGCTGCCATATCCCATCCGATGCTGTGTACGGCGAACAGTGCGTGCAGAGATCATTTGAGGGGATGCTTGATTAAGATGGTCTGTAATTTGCAGCACTGTTGCCCTTCTGTTGTCTGTTACCAGTCTGGACACTCTACGTTCCTCCCGAGCAGTCACTAGTCGATGACGACCACACGTTTCACGTAGAAACCCAGTGTTTTGGCTGACAGTCCTGTCTTTAAACACTTTAAGAACAGCTGCTCTGGAACATTTCACAAATGCGGCGGTTACGGTGATACTCGCTCCATGGCTTCGAGCTCCTACAATCATCTCACGTTGAAAGTCCGTCAATCGGAATTTTTTTACCCATCTCGTCACCCAAAAATCACTTCTACTACTGTCGCAAGCACTAAGCTTTCCTTTTTTATACTAGCCTGGCCTTCTGGCGGCAACAGCGTGCAGCCATAGCTCATTTGCTTAAAACTGTCAGGTGGTCATAATAAAGTGGCCACTCAGTGTATACAGGGTGCATTGAAAAGTCCTTTTAGCCTGGAATAACTTGCGAACGGAGAGAGGTATAGTTATGCAAGTGAGATAACGGTATAGTAAAACGACTACGTCTGATTGAATGCAACCAATAGCGGCGCTCCTAGTAGCGAAATGCAGAAGTTAGCCATTGCAAATCGAAAACAAAAAAAGATACAGCAACATTTCCAATTACAAAGTTGTAGAGCATCAATTAATTAGTACAAAACAACATTTGCTTCACTCAGATAAGATAAAATGTCGCCTGAATACCCTAAAATGTCCGAAATCGATACGCGACCTTTTGTTTGAACGTTTGAAGGGAACATGCATAGGTATGAGCAAATACACACAATGTGTTGCATAAATGCGTACTTATGTCAATACAGTTTGATGACGTCAGACAAAAGACAAACAAAAAAGGCAAACTGGCGCACAGTGATAAAAAGTTAATGTCGAGTATGTTCGATGAGTTCGCCATTGCCCACGATACACATTTGTATTCGTGAAAGTAACTCTGCATGCACATATCTCAGCATGGAAGGTGTCACACTATTACAAGCATCTGTAACACCACGACGTAGATCCAGCAGACTTGTAGGCGCTGTTGCATACACCTGATTTTTTACGTAACTCCAGAAATCCAAGCTCGCCGTTCTCACACAGCGTACGCAGACCTAAACTTCTGATCAGGGTACATCCTGCTACTGGTTTTTATATCGTAGGTACAGTACAACGTCACAATCTGCATTTGCATACGGCTACATTTGCGAAATGTGAATATGCAGATCCGAATCGTCGCGCATCGATTTCGGACATTGTAGGATATTCAGGCGACAATTTATCTTATCCGTGTAAAATAAATGTTGTTTTGTACTAATTAAGTAATGCTCTACAACTTTGTAATTAGAAATTTTGCTCTATCTCTTTTCGTTTTCGATTTGCAATGGATAACTTCCGCATTTCGCCACTAGGTGCGCTACTATTGTTTGCATTCGATCGGGCATAGCCGCTTTACTATACCGTTATCTGACTTGCGTAACTGCGCCTCTTTCCGTTCGCAAGTTATTCCAGGCTGAAGGGACTTTCCTATGCAACCTGTATACATACACACACACATAAACCTATATATTTCAATAAACATCCGATTAATCATTTTGTGCGTTCCTCTTTCTTTCTCTTTATCCTCACAAATCATCACGTAAATATAATTCCAAAGTAAAATGAACAAAAATAAGGAAAAACTCATTGTTCAAAACTTACAGTGAAACTTGCTTCGTTCGCAACATTGTATGATTTAGTAAAGTTCTGTTCTTATATGTTTCAGTTTTTACAGAGCATATAGCTAAATTCAAAAATATTTGCATATGCAGTCTTCAAGGCTTATCTAAGCGTCATTCTGGAGAAGACCTTACTTGTGGCAAAATCAAACGAAACAAAAGTTAATCGAGCCATCTGTGGTTTCTCAGAACATTCCATGATATCGTGTAAAGGTACAACAAGAGTCTTCTTCGTTACATTTTTTTTTTTTTTTGTTTTTTTATCGAAGACTAGACAGGCGATGTGTGATATAATTTTTGTAGGTGAATCATCTGTTAGATTTATTGATTGCGATGAAACGAAACACATTTAGAGTAATGGTGCATCTTTGCGTGCTCAGATGCACAATACAGGTTTTTATTTTGAAATCTAGTTCTTCTTTTGTTTTTTCCATTGCAGTCGCTGTAATTGCACGCTAATTCCTCATTTGCCGAATTTAGAACGCGATGTGTTCGAAAGTTTTTTAACTATTATGCATATGTTATAACTTAATACCATTTCACGAACCCAGTGAAAGCCAACATTAGTCCATTGGCCAGATGGCCCAGGTTTCTTATTTGTCGCTATTTTTCAGATTTTGTAACCGTGAAGTACCAGTAGTTAAAGAAATTCGGAATACGGTAATGACATCAAAGCACGTCTAACTATTGATTTTCAAAACTAATGCGTTATATAATGAGTGAAAATCTTCCTGATGTTGTTGGGTGACGATATTCAAATCAAAACGCTTGAAGCGGATGAACAATTGCTATCCTAGAGCAGAGTTGGAAACGAGTCAAACATTTTGAACACGGACAAATCTGCTTTGAACTGTAAATTCTGGTATTTCACGATGGCGAAATCTGAAATTTTTTCAATATATGTATAATTATAAATTCAGTTTATAATTATCATAATCAATGCATGATTATGTATAATTATAAACTGAATTTATAATTATACATAATGATACATTGTTGAGTCACATAATTGTGGCCACCAGCTAATATCCAGGGCAACCGCCGTGTGCAGCGCGGACAGCAGCTAGACGGTCTGGAAGTGACCCAATAAGGTGCTGGAAGGTGATCACAGGTATGTGGAGCCATGCTGACTACAGTGCATCGGACAGCTGCTGGAGGGTTCGTGGTGAAGCATCCATAGAGCGAACAACACGATCGAGGTAGTCCCACAGATGCTCAATTGGGTTTGTCTGGCGAATTAGGGGGCCAGGGAAGTACTTTCAAGTCTTCATTGTGCTCTTCCAACCACTCTCAGCCATTCCTAGCTGTGTGACACGTCGAATTTTCGTGCTGGAAGATCCCATCCGCTCCAGGGAAGACAATCAGCATGTACGTATATATATGGTCTGCAAGGATGGATCCATAAAGAATTCGGTCCATAGTGTCTTTCACAGGTATGAGTGGACCCAGAGAATACCATGAAAACATTTTTCAGACCATAACGCTTCCCCCATCAGCTTGTGTTCTTCCAGCAAAGGTTGAAAAGTGTTTGTTCTCCTATGTTTCTCACCTTATACTCCAACATCTATCCGTTCGATGAAGCAGAAAACATGACTCATCGGAGAAAGCAATCTTTTGCCAATCAGGAGGTTCAATTCCATTACTGCCTTGCAAATGTAAGCCTTTTCTGCCGATGCACCTTTGTTAGCATAGGTGCTGTGGCCACCCGTCTGCATTGGAGCCCCATACGCAGGAGGATTCGCTGAACTGTCGTTTTAGACCCACTTCCTGTAGCCCCCTGGTTCATTCGGCCAGTGAGTTGCTCCACTGTAGCGTGTCGATCGGCCCTAGCGCACCTTCGAAGCCGACATTCGCCTCTCACATTAATGGTACGTGGTGCTCCGCAGTTTCCAAGTCGCTAATTTGCAATGCTGCGATTTCTCCAATAACGATACACATCAACCACAGCAGCACGCGAATAGTTCACAAAAATGCGCTGTTCAGGAAATAGTGCCACCCTTCGGCCGAAAGCCAATAATCATCCCTTTTTGCAAATCTGTTAAATCGCTCCTTTTATCCATGATAGCAACGAGTGATTTGTTTTTAGAATGCCTACAGCACACCTTATATTCCCTCCAAGCCAGCTCACGACACGTGCCTTCTTTCATTGGCTACGCGCTGATGACGTCAAAAGTAGGAGGTGGTCACAATAATGTGACTCGACTGTGTATTATGGGAGCGTATAATTTACTCACTTACTTACAGAAAGTGTTGAAACTGTCGTTCTTCACATAACCTAACTGGGTTTACTCATGTTTTCAAACACATCTGCGAGAGTCAAGAAGTTCCTGTCCAGTAATGTTAAGGTTGTTATAGAAGCAATTATAAAATCAACATCCACATAATTTTGATGGTGCTACAATCAAAATTTTTGAACTAACATGCTGTATATTTCATTTCAGTTTTGCTGTTTTCTTGATAACATATCAAGCTTTTGACAATGATTCACAGCAACACCAATTTTCTCCAACTTCTGATGAGTTGAAAGTTTCCAAAATGCGTATGTTGATTTCATCATTGTCCCTCAGAAGAAAGGAACACTCATGAAATCAACAGTCACAGTTTGGAAACTTTCAACTCATCACAGGCTTGTGAAGATTGGTATTGCTCTCAAGCATATTCTGGTTTCTTAATGAGTTGAAATAACTTCCAGCATTCACTCTTCCACATTTGGTTTTCAATAAGCATGTATTTAGCCTCAACTCCTTTTTCAATCTCCTCAATATGAAATTCATCCATATTAACAAATGAGGCATTAGTTCCGACACGACATGCAATGGAACGGGATGTTAGCACGTCAAACGAAAATCTGAATGCTCAATGCAAAAGATGCCATGTAAAAAAAGAAACTCTCAGTCTTACAATGTGACACGTGGGGAATGAGAGAGTGAATCACCAGAGAAGCAGGCGACATGCGTTTGCCTGTATCTTGCTCCGGACATTCGCACTAAAAACAAACGCAAAGGAAGTATCGTTTCACGATATGGTATCCGTGAGTCTAGCGTCTGCGTCATATCGTCGGTCGGTAGAATTTTTTTTTAATTTTAGAGTAAAGGTTTAACAACCACCATGAGCAACTCATTTACGGCCATTGATTCCACAGAAGGGAGAGAACCAGCGCCGTAAGACAAACACATCATCCATGCCCAAACGGATTCGAACCCTGACCCCATCTCGGACGAATGATCAGAAGCCGCTGTCAGAGTGGCACAGTGGTCTAAACAATGACTTCTGATCATTCTTCCGAGAAGGGTCCGGGTTGGAATCCCGGTGAGGCATGGATTTTGTATTTGTACTACGGCGTTGGCTCTCTCCCTTCCCTGGAACCAGTGGCCCTAAATTAGGGACAGGCGACTGCTTATAGACCCATTGAGTTGCTCACGGTGGTCGTTAAACCTCCAATAAAAAATTTCAAAAGCCATCGCTTTGACCACTGCGCCAGGCCGGCAAGAAATTTTCGTTTATTTAAGAAAGAGATGGCAACATTTTAGTATGACAAATCATTTTTCAATCCGCTGGGACCAGTATCAAGAACAAAATTCCACGGTACGCATTTTTCTTTGAAATATTTTGTTTTTCTTTTCAAAAATAAAACGGAAACAAAACCTGGTAGAAATCGGGTCAGGAACACCTTGACCCGACCCGTTTGGCCCGCAAGAAAATATTGACCAGGTAACCCGTGACCCGTTTCCATCTCTGCTCAAGAAGTCAGTTTGTAAAAGGGAAAAGATGAATACATAATAGAAAATAATTTAATATATTCATCCAAGAATTGTTTTATGTAAAGAAAAATTACACTGGCGGAAAGTGAAAAAAGAACACCAAGAAGGAGACGTCTGATACCAACGAAATTTATACAGCATAATAACGGAATACAGAGGATAACGTGATCAAAATATTATGGCAAAATACAGCTGTATTTGCTGGTAAACTGAACAATAACATTTCCATGTAACATGGTTAGTACGAGGTTGAACCGCCATGAACTGCGTCACACTGCGCAATTCTAGCAAGGAGTCTGTCGTACAGATGTTGGGTGTAAGTTTGGGGTATTGAGTTCCAAGCATCCTCAACCTGGACGCGTAAATCAGGGATGGTCGTGGCTGGCCGTGGAGACCGGATAAGTTGTTGTCCCATAAAATTCCACACGTGCTCAATGGGGGACAAATCCGGTGAATGTGCAGGCCATGGAAGTTGTCTCACACCCCGAAGTACATGTTGCGTTGCACGTGCCATGTGTGGGCGTGCGTTATCTTGCTGGAAAACACCACGACGTACCGACCTTACAAATGGCACAACAACGGGCTGAATGATGTTGTTGATGTAGGAGGTGCTGTTTAACGTACCCGGTACAAACACAAGTTGTGTACGTGAGTGATAGCTGATCGCTCCCCACACCAAGAGACCAGGTGTAGGCCCTGTGTGTCGTTGGCGGATGCAAGAAGGGTGGAAAAGCTCCTCTGTGAATCTCCGAACACGCATACAGCCATCGGAGGCTCCCAAGAAGAATCTGCTTTCATCGCTGAACATGACAGATCGCCATTGCGTTCTCCAGTGCAGACGTTGGCGACACCACCGCAGCCGTTCCTGACGGTGGGCTGGAGTCAGAGGTACACATGCCAGATGCACACGTGCACGTAGTTCTGCATCCAGTAGACGGTTGCGGATTGTTCGCACAGTTACCTCGGGTGCAACTGCAGCTCGGATTTGCGTCGCAGTGTATGTTCTGCTTGACAACGCCGATCTTCTTATGCGTCGATCGGTCCGCTCATCAGTCCGCCTGTGACTCCCGGTTCCACGTCTTTTCGTGTGGGAATGTTCCTCGGACCATCTACGCCACCATCGTACCACCACCGATACTTCCCGTCCAATTCACTCCGCAATACGACGATACTACCACCCGACCCCGCGGAGTCCGACTACATGACCTCGCTCAAAGTCCGATAACTGCTGAAATCGTACACGTCTTCCATGTCCAGGCATTGCAGCTTCTTCAGGGTCTTCGCACGTGTTCGTACGCCGACGACTGATTACATTTACTTCGCCGTACTCCTTAAATACCACCGATGATAATTTGTATACTTTGCCGTGCTGTGGCGTAAGCGCTCACCGGTTGGTCCCGAAATGAACATCACACCTACGTAAACTCGACCCCATTAACGTATGTAAATTTCATGATCGTCCGCCAATTCCTTCTTGGTGTTCCAGTGTACTTGTGTTTTGTTGAGAAGCAGAGATACTGAAGCAAATTCCTTTTAGTAATAAAAGAAAAATTTCTCGTAAGTAAAGCAAATTTATTAAAAGTAAGTAAAAATTAATGACAACGAAAAACACTTTAGTGTTACATGCTTAGAAATGAAACACCTTCTTGTATCAAAATTTGATTTTTGAAATGATATTTGATATTAACATAAAATAATTTATACAGATCTCTGAAACTATCAATTGCCAGATTTACTTCATACCAAACAGCTTGAAATATTTGGAATTATTTTTAACATAATTGCATGGCCCTACATACAAAAAGCCACACCATGAACGAATGCACGAAATGAGATGAAACTTACCACATATGTAGACAAGTACATAGGAAAGAAGCGACATAATTTCTGAGGAATTACATGAATACAGTGGGTGAGGAGACAGCTTAATATATAGGAAACAGTACAATATATATTGAGTTAGTAAGCTGTATGACTGTTATGCTGCTCTATACATTCTACAGCATGGTGTAGCATCGAGTGGAAAAGACCACGGTGGGTGTCCTCGGTATGGCTCACCATACGTCGTTGACCTGCGTTCACAATTCGTCGACACAACGAGGTGTTAAATTCAGAAATCTGCAGGCGACCGAATTCGTGTCTCTTCGCTCCGGATTGAGTTGTTCTAACCAACCAAACTACACCGACGGAATGTATCATTGCAGATTTGTCGCCGTGACACGTGAGAGGGGTTCGAGCAGATGCATTAAGTCGCCTGCCAATGAAGTCCCACACGTTCCCTGCTGCGGGGGAGCGCGCTGGGCATGTCAACACCAGCATGTCATGTACGATTTGTCTGGTGATGTTGGCAGTGTGCGGACGGGCATTATGTTGTTGAAACTGGGCATCAGGGATACCAGGAAGATAAGATAACAAAACGGCTTGCAGCATCTCATCGACGTACACCGATGAGTCACTACATTATGACCACCTACCTAATAAGCTGCAGGACCCTCTTTAGCCCGCAAAACAGCTGCCACTCGGTGATGCACCAATTGATATTCTGGGATATCTGGTACCACAATGTGAACACCAGGTACTCCAGTTTCCGTACATTTCGGGATGATGTTGACTTAATGCGAACCCGATTTTCCAAGTCGAACCATAAATGTTTCATTGGGTTCATGTCAGGTGAATTTGGAGGCCAGGGCATTAACAGAAAATCACCAACCTGTTCCTCGAACCACTCCTTGCTTGACGATTCCGACAATGTGGCATTGCGCATTATCCTGTTGGTAATGGCCGTCACCAGCAAGGAACACAGTTGCCATGAATGGGTGAACTTAGTCCGCAACGATATTCCGATACCTGACAGCTGTCAGGGATTGTGTTATTTGGGTAATAGGGCCTAAAGAGTCTAAAAAAAATCGCTCATAGTGTAACACCGCCGGCCAGTTTTCGCCTAACAGTGCATCCAGGTGCCATAGCCTCTGTTGGTAATCTGCGTATCTGCACTAGGCCGCGTACGTGATGCACAAGGAATCTTGATTCGTCAGACCAGGCCACTTTCTTCAAATCATCCACGGTCCAACCTCGATGATCTTGGGCCCATTTCATGCGCTGTTGCGATGACGTGCAGAGAGCCTGGGGACCCGGCTGGGTCTTCGACTACGCAGGCATGTACGCAAACGGCTGCGATGAACTGTGTGCTGTGACACATTGCTCTCATCACCACTGTTGTAGCTGCGGGTGATTTGTCGCACTGTGGCCGTGCGGTCGCTGTGAACAATGCACGGCAGTCTCAGCTCCCCTCAGGCATCAATTAGCTGCGGTCGACACACGATTGGTAGACTGTTCGTCGTTTGGCCATTTGTGCCCCACCTTTGGTACGTAATCACTACAGCGGCACGTGAACTAGCCACAAGCCGCGCCGTTTCCCAGATCATAGTTCCGAGGCACCGTGTCATCTGAATTTGTCCTTTATCAAACGCCGATAAATCGGCAGCTCTTCCCGTTCTCGCCCCCGAGCACTCTACTAACCGAAAGCCAGTCCTCGGGTTGTATATATACTGCACTGTGAATTTCACCTGCGCCACCGTTTGGTCTCCAAGCGCGTTCATTTCTCTAGGCTGGTGGTGGTCATAATATAATGGCTCATCGTTGTATGTTCACTGGTTTTCGAGCTGGGGGATTTTTCAGATATTTACCATAGCTGTCTAAAATTAAGTAAAACTAACCAAAATAACCAGGAGCTTAATTACTTAGATTTAAGTATAAAACTAAATAACGGTAACCCTACCATTAGGCCTATTTCATAAAAGAAAGAATTTTTCTTTAAAGGTAATTAAATATTCACCCTTGACAAATAATATATCTACTAAAGTAATAGAAAATGTCCTTGGCCACATAAGTCTTCTCATAAATAGCTTTCTCGAGAACCAAGTACCAGCTAACTTTATTAAAACAAGCTTTAAGAAAAATAGTTCTTAAAAATAAAGTTAGGTTAGCAGGTCTAATTAAATTGCATCACAGTTAATAAACTTATTCTGGCCAATAAAAGTTTTTTGGAAGTTGGTCTAGAGGATGTATATTAACTACCTTCTTGGAACCTTTAGTGCTATAAATAAAACAGTTTCATTATAAAAATGAAAATAATAAAATATTAAAATAAAAAATTCTAATAAAAAAGTTTAAAATGTAATTTTTTTTTAATTTTAATTTTCTTTGCCACACTACACCATTCACCACACAATCAAATCACAGATACAATTTCTGTACAAAAAAACATGCAAATACAAATATTATACAATAATATTATACATATATTGAAAAGTATAAATTAAGTAATAGGAAATACAAAAAGACGTATGATAACATGAATAATTTTGTTTTTAGTTTGAGTAAATTGAAGCACCACTACAGGTTCTTAAACAAATCAGTGAGGTGCACTGATTTTATTCGATATCAAGAATAGAAAACATAAAAAAAGTATACATTAAAAAAAATTATAAGAAACTAAATAATTTCTGTAGTTTTAGTTTAAGGTATTTTAATACAAGTGAATAACATTAGACACGTTTTGCCTGTGTTTGATGATATTTTTCTTGTATTCTGCTAAGTTTCTGCTCTTTCCAGACAATCAGTTTATTATTTCTTCCTTTGGGAGTTTTGATTGGTGGATTTCCGATTTTTGCGGCCTGCGTTGTATCGTGCTGTCCTTCTTTGAGGTTGCTCCGTTCTCGCCGCCAGAGGGAGTTCTGCGGCTGGCTGAAGGTTTGAACGGCCATGTTGGTCTTTCTTCTGTAGTTTTTCCTGATGTCTCCTTGGTAAGTCTTTTCGTTTTTTAATTTCCTTTTTGTTTCCTTTTGGAATTTTTTTCGCGTTTTTTGTGCTTGCTGGCATTCGTTTGTGTTCTTTCAATATAATTTCAACACACTGGCGTAGTTTTTTATTCACTATGGCTTTGAATTCGTTTTTGGGCTTCGCTTCCTTGTTGAACTCTTGTTCTGGTAGCATGCTTCGCGTTTTGGGCTTCGTGGTTCTGCTGTCTCTTATGTTTTGTTGGATGAAGGAACATTTTGTTGAGTTTGTACTCTCAGGTAAAATATTTTTACAATTCAATGTATATATTGAAACTTTTCTTGTTTATTATTTAAGTAATTTTCAAGGACTTATATTACATTTCATTTGCTTAAAGTCTCAACGTGTCTCATGGCAATGTTAAAATTTTGTTTTTTGCTCATTGGCTCTGTTCGAGGTTTTCCTGGATTCGTGGACGATGAGTCGTTGTGAGTTGATCCAAGT